>OX637358.1:1621567-3116368 GCA_951799405.1 Agapetus fuscipes | reverse complement strand
CATTTCCTCTACATACACCCTTTATCAGTTTTTCATACGCAACATAACTAAGCTACACATACAGTGTAACTTCTTACCTGCGTTATCCCCGAAAAGGTCGCATTTGGCAATTTGTAACACCCTCGGTGGGGATTGAAACCTTGCTTTCGGCATGGAATGCAAGCATTTTATCAACTGAGCTATTATCATAAGTATTTTGTTTTCTAATGTAAAGGAAAAATATTTCATGGCTATTTATTTTTTTCAATAAGATGCATCAAGCTTCTGACAAGAAATACCCTTTTCGTAAGATTTTCATTACAGCATTTTGCACAGAAATATATAAATTCTATGTCGGGGTTATGGCCGAGGGGGCCAAGTGGGCTGATCTTTCTAGCGTGTTTCGAATGGAACAACGTTGGTTTGATCCCCGCTTGGGTCATTTGACCATAACTTTAACCCTGGTTCAACAAATGTTATTGTGTAATTATTATTTAATAATTCATTAAAAGTAAACAATAATTAATTATTCAGTGATGATATTAATACCTGTTTCTGGCCAGGCAGAATAGGTTGGTGAATTGCATTCCTCTTCACAAATCTATTTTTATAAAATAATAATAATAATAATACTCTAAGTTGCAAAGATGCACCATTACAATTTTAAATTCATACTTAATGTATGCCCACAAAACAGACGTATGTGTAAGTTTGGGCTAACAAATGCTCTATGTGTACTTGCAAATTGAAATCCAAACCTCAAATAAACATAAAGCCTGCAACTCTTGCCGTCCTTCCCTGAAACAGGGGTGACATTGGCAAAGTGAACCATTTTTTACAGCATGGGTGGTCAGCCGCATACCAACCTATAAGTCAAGGAACATTAAGTACATAATTTAAGTTGTTAAGACCAGCTTTCAAATTTAAGAATTATACTTGATGTATGCAAGTACACAATCAATGTTTAGCTTGCAAAGAATCTGACACACTCTATCTCTGTTTTTTTATATTGATTGATGTTTCTGTGATACAGATGTGACAGTGAAGCATTTTTTTCCAGTATGGGGTTGTCAACCTCATACCTAACTCCTAGGTCAGAAAATAAAAACGAGTTTTCGTATAATATATTGCACAAGCAAAAAAAATCCTATTGGATGATTCCTATGACAAATAAAAACAAATTGAAAAAATGTATCAAAAAAATTAAACATCAATATTTGGTTTATTTTGTTTATTATTGTTTTCATTGCATGTACCTGTGGTTGAAAATAAAAATAACAACAAATAAAAGCAAACCATCTGACAGTTGCGATAAAATGAAAAAAAAACGATATATTTCAAGAAGTGACATCGTCTTTATAAAAGTGCATTGTGCATACAAAGCCCCCACCATGCAACATGCAATAGTAAACACTGCAAGGCATTTCATTCATGAAATTATTGTGAATCGACTCGGCTCGCTGCTTGGGGTGTAGAATATCGATTTTATTGTGACAGCACCCAGGGAAGCTGTTGTCCCGGTGAAATATAGCAATGACTGTCACTCGCCTGGTCCTCGAAGCGCGCGATGAGCGAGTTGGCCCACTCTCCCGGCTTTTGCGTCCCCATCTCGGCGTATCACTGGCGCTTCTTCATTTCACATTTGGGACGAGGCGGATGACAGGCGGGACGAGCTGCGCCGCCATTGTGAAATTCAGTGCTGTCACTTGTGGCTCCTTGACAGGTTGACTTTGGACACAAAAATGTTTTATACCTACCATTAATATTTTTTGTATGGGGCTTAGTATGAATTTGTAATTTGTATGCTTAAAAATGTTAAATAACATTATAAATGATCATCAAATGATCAAATGATTTTTTGTATAGATTTATTTTTAAGATTTTGTTGTTTTTTTATACTTAAATGTTATTTATTACTCATATTCCTTGACTTATAGGTTGGTATGAGGCTGACCACCCATACTGTAAAAAATGGTTCACTTTGCCAATGTCACCCCTGTTTCAGTTTTCAACTCCAAATCTATGGATGTATTTCGCGGAGCACTCAAGACACACCTATTTAGAAAGTCTTATCCATGATCGGAGAGGGCCCTTGAGGTGTGACACACACAAAAACGGCGCTCTCTTATCATTTGTAATTTAAAATAAATTAGCCTGATATTATTATTATTATTATTTCAGGGAATGTCGGCAAGAGTTGCAGGGCTTATGTTCATTTCAGGTTTGGATTTTATTTGTAAGTACACAATCAGCATTTGTAAGCGCGAACTACACGTGTTTGTTTGTGGGCATACATCTGAGAGCTTTGAATGAATATATCCTTGCAACTTAGATTTTAGATTAGATTGTAGATCAAAATTGTTCATGATGCTCCTAAGCAGAAACGAAAAATATTTTTGAGGCCTCTTCAATATTCAATATTATACCGTAGAGCAGCGGTTTCCAAACTTTATGCTACCGTGCCTCCCGATTATTTTTTTTGCGCCTCCCTTTGTACGTTTTATTTCTTAATATTCATACTAATACTACTATAAACACATTTTTCGCGCCTCCCCTAGCCATAGCTCGCGCCTTCCCTGCCCCCCAGTTTGGAAACCGCTGCCGTAGAGAGTATATCCTTTATCAAATCATTGACTAAAAATCTTAATTAATCCAACTCACAAGCCTTGAAAGCTCAGGACCTCCTGCACCACAATCTCCCAGCACTCTCTGTCTTGTGCCGTTTCCCCTTATTCTAGGACTTTCGCGTCGGACTCAACGTTGTCTGCCCACCATTCAAGTGGTCTGACCCTTGGAGGAGGCACGATTCAAGACATTATTGGCTATTTTAGAGTCCTTTTTACGGCACAGTACATAGTAAAATTGGAAAACTAGGATAGATACTCCCAAACATTCCTTTTTACTACTGCTGCGCACTTGTGGTTCAAAGATGGTCTTTGGGGGGAAATCTGGTAATCTCTTATAAAATAACTTGGTCTGAAGGATTTCTTGATGTGTAGGAAGCTTGGATATTTGAAATTTGTCTACTGATCATAGGAAGAAATCATTGAATTTCCATGATTATGACTTTATTCAACAGTTAAACTGAACTCAGCAACGATCCAATGGTTGTAAATTCTTCCAGTACACTTCAAAGAAAGTCAGTATTGTACCTATTCTGAGAATAAAGCATTGCGTCAACAACCTCGATCCCGTAATTAGAAAAATGTACGTAAGATTCACAGCACCTCTGGCGAGCGATTTCGTTTTCATACATTTACAGATTGAAGGGAATTTATGTAATGTTTTCAAGACTTGATTGATGCAAGGATCACAGGATATGGGCAGACAAACCATTATAGTTCTTGGTCTTGCGAATACAAGCATCTGAGGGTATGATGGTGAGAATTACATTTTGAATAAAACACCCGTTGACACAAAATAAATAAGACTGTTTAATAATGGCAACACGAAACAAACATTCACAATATTCACTTGAAAACCATGGTCACAAATAATAATAATAATACTCCAAATGTAAATGTTCATAAATGCACAACACTAGTAACAATCAATGCACTTTACATACATTTGGTTTGGTACAACTTAAAAGGCTCTAAATACAGTCGGTCCTATTCAAATAATACAAGGCCCGTCTCATACTGTTCTACCAGAAAGTGAAGGCTTCATTTTATTGTAGCGTATTAAAAAAAGGATCTTGGTTGTACGGCTACAATTTCTTATTGCTTTATTTCCAAAGAGGTAGAAATCATGGGTGAAATCTTTTTATTTTTTAAACGTAAGGAAACCAGCCTTACTTTAACAATAGGTGTAGTTTTAGAAGGAGCAGGTTTTTATTTTGTATCTCTTCCGGTCAATAGCTCAGTTGGTAGAGTGCTTGCATTCCATGCAGAGAGCTCGGGTTCGATCCCACTGAGGGTATCAAAAATTATTTCCCATTTTGATGTTTATTTCAAAGCCAAAATGAAATACAGGCAAGGTTTGCTTAGCCTTCACAAGAAATGAGTACCAGCAACCTCAGAAGCTGGGAAACTTCCCCTTCAATTGAAGTGGTTGGCGTAAGGCCGACCCTCTAACCTGTAAAAATAAATAAGTTTGGCATCGCAACGCAATCATCTGTGATCATCATTTTAACATCAACCCATCGGTAAAAGTCTTTCAGTTAGCTCAAAGCATCAAGTCCCTGTTGCGAGCCACAGCATTCTAGGTCAAAATAGCTATGATGATTGCCGATCTTCGATAAAAGTGGCATCAAAAGAAGAAGTATGTATGCTTGATGTTATCGCTGATCATTTTCTGGTAGAGCAGGGTGAGGAGTATGGCTTCATCAGTTTCTTAACTTTACAATAGTAAAAGCACGGGTGCTACTTTAGGTTAACAGTACATGATACAAATATAAGGTAGTCTTGGTTTCAGCTTCTGCCTGTCTGCTATCTAAAAACGTGGCCTACAAAATATGTGACATTTACACAACATGTCTATGCTTTAAAATACACACACTGTTCCATAGTTATGGTAATATGTACTCATCTATATAAAAATATGGCAAAATACAATCCTCTATGTTCACCTACTGACTATCACAATATGATTTTATTTATTTATTTATATGCTTTCTTACTTTTAAATGATAGAGATGGCAACACTAATGCACCTTTCTACTCTCTTTAAAACGACGCACAATATTAGTCACCTATTTCACAACTTAAAATATTGATTATCAATTATAAAGTCAAATTCATTAGCAAAACAAATATATATTCTGCTCCATTAAAGATACAAAATTAAGAGTTGTGCCATTGTTCTTATTTCTGGCATTCACCTAAAGATTCTTCGAGCCTTAGACGATCCACTCCATATGTCTTGTCATTTAGCCCCATTTAAGATCCTCCATCACTTTGCTCGGTCCATATATTTGGGATCCAGCTCAAGTTTTCCAATATCCCATGCTTCTTGGTGCCACAAACCTCTTAAGGTTATGTGTAATACGACCAAGTAACAAGAGAATTTGTTTTTGGTACAGAGTCAATTAGCAATCCATTAAATTGCTCCAAGACCACTGTTTTTCTATCATAACTTCATGTGACCTTAAACTGAAGAAAACATCGTAAAAGGTGATCATTTTCAAACAGTATGAAGTCTCTAAAGGCTTCGTCAAAAAGGAAGCGTTTTAGCATGAGTCAAGGCGTTTCAGGGAAGGTCGGCAGGAGTTGCAGAGTGTATGTCCATTTGAGATTTGGTTTTTATGTTGTAGGTTCACAGGCGGCATACGCAAGCACGAACTTGTACATGTCTGCTTGTGAGAATGCATGTAATGTGAATCCCCAATGTTACATATCTTTGCAACTTAGATTAGATTAGATAGGCGTCAGCGCCATAAGATCGCGTACTTTGTATTTGAACGGCTTCGACGCTATTCAGTTGTCATCACTGGTCACATGTGGAGCAACTCTTTGTTGCTGCTTTATACATTGTCTAGCAAAATCATGACTTAGTGGAAGTATTTTTAAAAGTATTGCTCCTTAGTTACAAGCATTGATGTTTTCAAATGCATTCAATCAAGTTTTCAGGAACCTGTTTGACTTTAGACATAAAATAAAGCCGGGAGTCAAAGAAAATTTTGTAAGAAAATACAATGCGACTCTAGGATGCAACGACAGAGCATCGCGTACTGGTACACATCGACTGCTCCAAAGAAGACAGCACTAAGTCAAAAAAGCTAGTTTTGCAGGAAAGCCAATTGAATGTTATTTATTCCATGGAGTACAATGCATAAACTATTTCTTACATTCATCTATCAACGAATTTAAAAGAGATAGAGACACAGCTGTCATCTTGGAATGAAGATAATGATTTGTTACCTTCAGAAATGGAATAAGTCAAAAACCTAAATTTCGGAGTTACTTCCTTCTTCCTTGGAGCAGTCGACATGTTCAGTACAACACAGTGCGACGTAAGACCGAGACACTTCAGCGCTTTGATGCGCGCTAAAAACGCTTCCTGTTCCTGCGATGTGTTAAAAACTCCGACCGGGAGTATTCATAATGAGAAAAAGACACATGCCGAGCAAAACGTTGATGCAAAAAAATATAAATTATGCTTCATGTAAGCTCATGTTTGACTCCGTTTGTGAAGTAAGTCTAAATTGTTTTTTTTTTCCAAAATACAAGTATCAATATCACAAGTTAACATTATTTATTGCTTGACAATTTTGACTTTACTTAAGAATCATTTTGATCCTAGCCCTTTAATTTTTTAAAAACCATTTCATTTTAAAATTACCGTAGTCCAGTGGTAACACTTCGGACTCGTGAATGGAAGGTTGTGGGTTGGAATCCCGGCGGAGCACAAAAAATATACCATTTACATTTTCAAATTTGCTCTTGGCTGGGTTGATAAATTCATAAATCTTTAGCAAAGACCGGTCATCGAAAGGTCCATCCAGCCTTACAGCAACTGGGTCTTGCTAGAGAATTGGCGCTTTGTATCGACAACCAAGCTCGTAAAAAGTCCAGTCGAAAGCTCAGTTGGTAGAATGCTTGTATTCCATGCCGAGAGCAAGGGTTCGATCCCAAGGTGTACTCAGCCTTCACAAGAAATGAGAACCAACAGAAAAGAAGTTACACTATATGTGTAGCTTAGTTGCGTAGTTACATGAAATCGCAGGGAAGTGGAACCAACCATTTCCTAATGTTGGTATTAAATTTTCTCAAGGATATTACACATCAAGAGCTTACAGTTTTTTTTTATATTTGTGCAGTTTTCTGCAAAACTTCATTGTGATTTATGAACTCTTCAACAACTACTGTTCGTGTTGGAGCCTTCAAAACAGAATGTTTTCAAGGCGCAAAATTTTATCCATGATTACAGAGGGCCTTTGAGGTATGACAAACCAAAAAAAACAGTGCTCAGTAATTATGGGTAACTGAAATAAATTGGTCCTTCCATTTTCATTAAAGTTGAAGAAACCCCAAGCGTAATGTGAACAGAAATAAGCAACATTTTTTATTTTTTAATATTGTCTAGTTCAAAACAAATAATCTCCATTTTGTGGTAAACAGAAAATATTTTTTGATGATTAAACTATGCATAGTTTTACTTTTATATTGATTTACTTCCTATTTTGATTGCGGTATATTGCGGACTAGGTTTTTTTTTATTTTAAATAAGTAATGAACTACTTTATTATCATGTTAAAAATAATACTCGAGAAGATGTATAAATCAATAAACTTAAATGCTAAAAAATAACAATAATCTTAGTAGCTGCTAATATTGCCAAGTAGGTATTTACTTAATTTGAATTTAGAATTCAAAGACAGAAAAAAAAATACTGGCCATCAATTTGAAGACATTGTGTTTTTTTTACAAATGACAACACAAAATCCCAATGCTCTATGACATCAACATTATTTAAAACAATAAAATGTTTGTAAGCAGTTATCCTAAATAAAATAAAAGAATCGATCAGTTAAAAACTAAATAAAAAATACTGTTAAAAGTAATAAAACAAGCAAGAAAAGTGTTGACGTTACAAAATATATAAGACAGATCTTGTATACCTACCAATAGTCACTAAAAATACTATTTTTTGTGTTGCTATCACTAGAACATCACTGTATAATATTAACATCATGAAATATTTTAGAATATCCGTATATTCTAGAAAATAATCACCGCACAAGTTCAATCCTACACTGGAAGCAAAGCCTTGAATTTTTATAGGTTTGTTGAATGAACCAAGCTAATTTCATGTTGTATTCAATATATCCCAACAAACTCTACAGCTCATACTGGGTATATTCTGTTGTAGGACTGAACTCGTAGGACGATTCGCTGTTCAAAATAATCAAAACTTAAAAATTTAAACAAAAATTCACAAATCAAAAACAAAACAAAACGAGAATTGCATCATCCTTCAATTGTAAGAAATCCCTAATCTCTAATATTATAAAGCACATAATTACATTCAATGATTTTATTACAGGCATACCAACACTAAAAAGACGAACAACTAAATGAAAATGTCCGAGAGACTTAACCTCTAAAGCGCCAGTGATTTTCTGCCGTAATCCATCCACCCAACTCTTGGTTCTGATATTAAATATCTCTAAAGACACAAAACACATCTCCTATCTTTATTTTATCTCAAAAGACAGTGAAATAAAGTTTTTAAATACCTACCAAAAGAATTAATGCTTTGAATTTATTGGTGGATGGTTCTACCCAATAGCAGTATTTCATACAATTTTCGATCTTATTGCTGTGTAAAAACTAAAGAAAAATGAAAAAAATCGCGATTAGTACTATGAGCTACATATATGCGTTCTGGCACTGGAGGAGTTAAACTTGTAATGTGTAGTCATATAAAAGTCGACCACAAATGAAGAGAATTATATTGTTATGCATTTAATACATCTTACGTACTGATATTCATACATCAAGGATTTATAAAAAACAATCTTTTGTGGTTTAATTTAAACTGGAGTTACAGGCATTTGACATATTTACAAATTTAAATTAATTACGCTTTTCTAATATTTGGCGAAGATTAAAGGCTTAGTCAAACAGGAAGCGCTTTTACATTTCAGTTACTCTCACCTTTTTAGTGTTGGTATTTAATTAAATATCATATTGGTATCCACTACAAATGTTATTTCCTTGGTATTATTCACCAGGTATAGACTATATCATACACAGCTCTATATTATCATTTTAAATATCTAACATACACAGTTTATTTCATACAATATTTATAAATATATATATATACTTAAATTTCAAGTAATCGTCTATTCAAAGAAGGTTTCTTGCTCAACACTTGGGCTCTCTTTATAATAAAGCTTTCTTTAAAAGAAAAAAAAACATGTCCGTAAGGGAAATACTTCATTATTTTCATGATAATAAAATTGTAAAAATGAATACAAGTAAAATGAAACAATTGAGGGCCTTAGAATCAAAAAGGCAAGTGTCCCATAGATAGTCTATAGGACAATAGTCCATAGGACACTAGTCTATAGGACACAGTGTCCCATATATAGTGTATAGGACACTAGTCCATAGGACACTAGTCTATAGGACACAGTGTCCCATATATAGTGTATAGGACACTAGTCCATAGGACACTAGTCTATAGGACACAGTGTCCCATATATAGTGTATAGGACACTAGTCCATAGGACACTAGTCTATAGGACACAGTGTCCCATATATAGTGTATAGGACACTAGTCCATAGGACACTAGTCTATAGGACACAGTGTCCCATATATAGTGTATAGGACACTAGTCCATAGGACACTAGTCTATAGGACAAAGTGTCCCATAGGTAGTCTATAGGACACTTGCCTTTTTGATTCTAATGCCCTCAATTAAAACTGGATAAAACTTGTGGAAAAACTACCATGATAGTTTTAAATTAAAATGGGACATTGTATAAATGATTAAAAATTAGATAATACTTCTGAGAGTGTCACAATTAAGCATTATTGTATTACATAAATATTTATATTTCATCATGTTCAATAAGTAGAGTTTGAGTCAGATGAATGTTTGCTCAAGTTTTTGTTATGTTTACTGTCTGTATAGCGTTGATCATGTATGGCTTTTGTATCATTCAACATTACATGAAGTGCACAACTATTTCAAACAATAATTTACCTTCATGCAAGCAGCTACCTGCAATGTACAGCTATTAATACAACTCTGAACCCGTAGGATGAGTTTTTACTTTACTAGGTGAGTGTATATATTTTTTTTATATGCAAGGTAACTAAAGCCTCACATGTAAAACACAAATTCATGATGTTTAAAGCCTATTTACTTAATAGGATGCAATCCTCATCAAGAGTGTCGGGAATGATTTCCCGTTTCGGTGTTTATTTTAAACCCAAAGTAAAAATAACTCCCAACGTTTACTCAGTCTTTTAGTTTTTAGAGAGCCAGCCCTGTTTGAGCTGGAAACCCACACTTAACGTGCAGGAGTCGGTGTAAGGTCATCCCCATTACCTATAAAAATGAATAGGTTCCAAATGCCAAATTCAACCCCTTCCGAGACAATGCGATAAGAGGGTGCACTACTGTTTAACCCTGATGATCTCTTTCCTTGACTTATAGGTTGGTATCAGGCTGACCATCCATACTGTAAAAAGATGGTGCACTTTGCCAATGTCATCCCTGTTTCAGGGAAGGTCGGCAAGAATTGCAGGTATTATGTTCATTTGAAATTGAGTTTTTATATTGGAGGTCCACATGCGGCATGTGTTCGTGCGAACTTATATGTATCTGCTTGTGGGGATGCATTTAATATGTATCTCAAAGGATACATATCTTTGCAGCTTAGATTTAGATTAGATGTCTGCCAGAGATAGAATATAGCAAGCAATGTTAGCCCATAGCATCTCCCAAAATATGTCTTTCAAGATTATTAAAGAGAAAAACACGCCTAAATATAAACTCATCCTACAGGTACTGTACCCAGAGTATACAGCATTAGATAAGCTCCCCTATGAAAATTAATTCACTCACCAGGAGTGCCATTGTATATTCCCTACATTTTTTATGTACGCCATATAGAAGGGGGAGCACATGTGAATGTTTTATACTTTGGGCACTGATTATGGTAAAGACGTTCATTTAGTTGTTTGAATGAATGTTAGGTATTAAGAGACCCTGCCGAGGTCCATGTCGGGCAGCTTGTAATGCGCCATGTGGTAGGGGGGCTGGGTGGGGCTGTCTGCCTGCGGGGGGCGCTGCAGCGGGGAGGGGGGGCAGGGGGGGCCCGCCGAGCTGCGACCACGCTTGCGGCGCGGTAGGATGCCCTTGCGAGCCATGAAGAATCTAAAATACACACACATTTCTATTACATTATTCAATATCTTAATAGCAATAATTACCGCACATCAATCAGTCTTCATGAGTCATTACTTGCATATTAGAATAAAGAGTAAAAACTAATATTGAAATAAAAAAATTGGAATGTACACTTTTACTGTAATGATAATAATATTAAGATGATTTATTTGGTGGATCACACCTCAAGAGCCCTCTTTCGCTATATACACGAGCTTAATTGTCGGTATAGAAACTGCCAATTTTCAAGCAAGGCTGCTGTAAGGCTGGATGTACCTTTGGTGGAGGTATATAAATTTTTCAACCCAGCGAAGAGGATACTTGAAATATAAATTGTATATTTTTGTGCTCCGCTGGGATTCTAGCCCACAACCTTCCATTTACAAATCCGAAACGTTACCACTAAACTACGGACCAGTCGGTAATGGTATGGTAGTATTAGTGCATACGTGATCCTTATCATGCTGGTGGAACAACGCTGTGGTATTGGAATCATTCACTATGTTCAAGAAATCAAGAACAGTCGAGAAACGTCCGTATGAATGTATTTAAATGTAAGCCGATTGTGTGCAGGCCAAAGTGTCGATTAAAACATTGAGTTGTGAAGTTGAAAGCAAGAGATAGAAATCGGTGATTGTCAATTGTTGTAAATTGTGAACCAAAACCGCGTAAAATAAATAATTGCAATTTAATTAAAAGAGAACCCCAACAAAAATCATGAAAATATTTACCTTATAGTAGAGATGGGTATGTTGAACTGATCGGAAACAGTCTGGAAGGTCTGTCCGCGGCTCACGCAGTCCGCGGCCTGCTTGAGCAGCACCTCTGACCTGCGTATCCTCTTGGTGTTGCCCAGGTCCTGCTGGGCCATGTTGGCGGGCCCCGGGGGCGTGGCGGGGCGGCCGCGGTATATCTGGATGGGCTTGGCGGAGGAGGCCAGCAGCTTGCGGCTCATGGCGAGCAGCTGCTGGTTCAGGTGCGTGCTGTGGGGGCTCAGCAACGCCTCAGGGTCATTCTGGAAGGGAATCACAAGGTTTATATGTGTGGTGTAATGCATTATAATCTAAATTGCAAAGATATATTACTAACATTGAAAATTCATATCAAATGAGGAAATGAAAGAAGTAGGTAAGGACAGAAAGAAATGGCGGTTGATCTGTAATGTTGGGGGCTAGGGTTTATTAAATTGGAATTTGTTTTCTGTTTTAGTTTTGATGTCTATACATATTATTATTTATTGATTTAAAAATGTACGTCGTTGTGTATGTTCCTTGACTTATAGGTTGGTATGCGGTTGACCACCCATGTGTAAAAATGGTTCACATTGCCAATGTCACCCCTGTTTCAGGGAAGGACGGCAAGAGTTGCAGGACTTATATTCAATTGAGATTGGGTTTTTATATTGTAGGTCCACATGCGAGATGTGTTAGCGCGAATTTATATGTGTCAGCTTGTGGGAATGCATTTTATATAAATCTCAAATGATATATATATATCTTTGCAACTTAGATTTAGATTAAATTAGTTGTTCCACATACCACGTGCACCTGTTTGATGATAAAGGCGGGGGGCTCGCAGCTGTCGCTGTGTGACGCATTGTAGTTGTGGTCATCGTTGGCCGCCGCCCCTCCAGGAGCCGCGGCAGCTCCCCCAGCACCTCCCGACACAGAGGCGGGGGAGGCCGAGCGAGACGTGTCATACTCGCACGTCACGTTGGCTATCGCAAAATCTGCAATCACACAAGAAGCACGTGCATACAATTAACATGGGCGTTCACAAATGCATCTCACCTTTCCTGCACCATCTATCTATAATCTAAGTTGCAAAGATATATTAACATTCAAAACGCATATCAAGTGCATACCCACAAACAGACATGTGTAAGTTAGCGCTTACAAATGCTGAATGCTGAACTAAAGCTCAAATGAACATAAACCATGCAACTTTTGCCAACCTTCCCTGAAACAAGGGTGACTTTGGCAAAGTGAACCATTTTTTACAGTATGGGTGGTCAGCCTTATACCAACCTTGCATATAAAACATTACACAAACTCCCCTCGATTGAGTAAGTAAAAAATATGTATGAAAACTAAAGCACTCACTAGTAGAGATGTTGTTTTATCTTCCATATATTTTTGTGTTCACCCTATTAAGGATTTCTTGACTAAAAGGTTGGTATGAGGCTGACCCCCCATGCTGTAGAAACTTGGTTGACTTTTGCCAATACCAGCCCGGTTTCAAGAATAGGCGGCAGGAGTTGCAAGGTTTATACTCATGTGAGATATGGCTTATTTTTTAAGAACATATGCAGCGTGTGTAAGCGCACACTTATTTGTGTCTGCTTGCGGGCATGCATTAAATATGAGCCTTAAATGTCAATATATCTTTGCAACTTAGATTATGATACCTTGAAGGTAAAACTGAATATGTGACGTATTGAGCTACAATGGGTTTTCAGATGAATGCCCCTTTTCCTATTTTCTACAAGAGAAAACACTACAAGAATTTGAAAATCCTGTAGTTTAAAAGTTTTTCATGAGCACTTCCTTATAATTAGTTCATTTACTATGAGAAGTTACACCCTATAATATTTTTTATCCACAATTTCTCAAATCAGGGCATCATGGCTTATTCAGCTTTACCTTTAAGGCGGCGATATGGAGGGGAATGGGTACTGGAGTACTCGGCAAATCGTATGTTTATATTTTATGCATATAATTATACTAAAGGTAATTTTGATGAAATAAAATACTTGTTTATTTGTGAGATCAGTAAAACATTTTGTATTTCATAATCCACACAATCCAGTTATACATAATATGAATCTGCCTATAGCTACACAGTTATAAATATTACATTCATTATATTCATATTATAAAGTTATTATAAAAATCTCTTGGTATATCTAAACGTATACAAAATTTACCAAATAACATATTGAGAGTAAAAATCGTTTTAAAGTTTTTTTTGTGTACAACAGTCATCAATGCATACAATGTCGTACAATGGCTGTCTTGGTTTAGAAGGTGAAATTTGTGCGGAAAGCCCATTGAGTTATAATAGTGGAGTCAAAGGTATTTTGATGCAAGTAGACACTTAATCTGTTTCAGCCTCCTCAACACAAGCCTTTGTAAGTTAGAAAGAGTACTCCGAGTGTCGACACCATTGACTTATAATATCTGTGGACAAGAAATTATTTTAACAAAAATAGACATATAATAGACATAAACGCAGAAACCCGGGGACAGCTGCAGACAAGGAGGGGCCCGTGGAAGCTGACAATGTCCACCGCCCGGAATCGAAGGAAGTGTCAAATGGCCTCTGCGGAGGTGTTGAAGCTGACAATTCTGTCAGGAATGGAAGTGTGTGTAAAAGGAAGTATGTGAAACAGGAAGAATGGATATTTGCAAAAAAAAATGAGATTGCGAATGAATGGAATCTACAGAGTGGAAACAAGAGAAGAGCATGCATGAAAAGAGTGATGAAATTAGATGAGATGAAAGAAGTATGCAAGGACAGAGTCAAGTGGAGGCACTTGTGTGGAGGTACTGGCCACCCCTAGAGGAAAGGCGGCAGGATACAAGACAAGACAAGACATCTGTCTCAACTTACTTACGAAAATGGTCATTAGTTAGAAAGAGAAATTCATAGTTGCATTTCCATATGAACAAAAAACTCGGCAGAATGGAAAAAAATATCTTGAAGGTTGGTACCATTGCAAATAATGGCTGCCGATTAGACCGGAAATAGGTAGAGTTGACAGATAACACGCGTTATAAATATTGTGATGGCCAAAATTGGTGTCAGTATTTCATATTTTCAAGGTGTATATTCATATTTTAATTTTACCACTCATTCCTTGGAAGAGGAAGACCGAGAAAAGTATGGAAGGATCAAATCTCTGAAATAGCGAATGAATGGGATATCCAGAGTCATAATAAAAGGAGGACTTGTATGAAAAAGGTTATGACTCTGGATGAAATGAAAGAAGTATGCAAGAACAGGAAGAAGTGGCGGCTAATCTGCAATGTTGATTTCTAATGTTGGTTTAGGTTGGTTGGCTAATGTTCTAGGTTTACTCAGCCTTCACAAGAAATGAGTACCAGCACTCTCGGGAGCTGGGAAACCTCCACTTCAACTGAAGTGGTTGGCGCAAGGCCGACCCCCTTACCTGTAAAAATAAATGGGTTCGACTCGCCACATGCGACCCCTTCGGGAATAACGCGGCAAGAAGTTACACTATATGTGTAGCTTAGTTGCGTTTTTTTTGCGTTTGCGTGTATTCATTTGCTACATTTTTTTGCATAGGAAATTTTTGACTTTTTTTGTATAGATTTCTTTGTAAGGTTTTGTTCTTTTTTATATTTAAATGTAATTTATTATTCATATTCCTTGACTTATAGGTTGGTATGAGGCTGACCACCCATACTGTAAAAAATGGTTCACTTTGCCAATGTCACCCCTGTTTCAGGGAAGGTCGGCAAAAGTTGTGGGGCTTATGTTCATTTGAGGTTTGGATTTTATTTGTAAGTACACATTCAGCATTTGTAAGCGCGAACTACACTTGTTGGTTTGTGGGCATACATCTGAGAGCTTTAAATGAATATATCCTTGCAACTTAGATTATTAGATTATTATTTATTATTATTTCATTATAACTATTTTAATATTTAATACGTCATATTTGTAATTGTTGCCGCCGTACATTGGGGACACCACTGCAACGTTTGACAGTAGAGGAACGCAAGTGGGAACAAGTATGTATCAATTCAGTATGTTAGTTTCCGCTCTTCTGTGTTATAACTCAATGGTCGACACTTTGTTAACAAGCAAAAGGTACAGTCGTTGTTTTTTTTCCTGCATTGTAAGTATAACTGCAATGTCTCATCTGCGCAGCCGTTGTAATTATTATGGTCAGTGAATCTTGAAAGAAAAGCAGCATTATTATAAAACATAATGGCATGTGTAAGTATTGGGAGTTGAAACAAAAGATGGAGAGAGCATGAAAACATAGGATATCTCATGATTATCAAGTGTTCTGTGGTGTTTTGGCAGCTCTGTGAATGACAGGTCCGGTTGACAGGTGAGCCGCATAGTACGCATCAATGCCGTAAGCTAGTTTCTTCTCCACCAATATTATAACTCAATGGGAACGCCTCATCCTGGCATTATTCTTATATCAACACATAAACATAATCTAGCTTTCTCTCGCCAATAATTCTGTATTATTAAATGACAAACATTCTGGTTTTGAAGTTAAATGCAAACACTAAATTGACATTCAGGATTATACTGTAAACATGCAAAATGGCAGCAAGTAGATTTTTTCCATATTTTTTTTTTTTTTTTTTTTTTTTTATTTATTAAAAAAATAGATTTGTGAAGAGGAATGCAATTCACCAACCTATTTTGCCTGGCCAGAAACAGGTATTAATATCATCATTTAATAATTCATTATTGTTTATTATTAATGAATCATTAAATAATAATTACCCAATAACATCTGTTGAACCAGGGTCAAAGTTAAAGTCATGTGACCCAAGCGGGGATCGAACCAGCGTTGTTCCATTCGAAACACGCTAGAAAGATCAGCCCTCTTAGCTCCCGCGGCTATAACCCCGACAAGCGATATTGATGATAGAAAGAATAGAAAATGTGATGATTATTTTTTTCCCTTTTTAAAAACACAAATTAAGGAATGTAATCCCTTTGATGTTTTACAGACGTATCAAAAATATACTACTGCCATCTATGTAAACGTAGAAGAACCTTTTTCACATTTAGATCAAAAGTGACATCTATGAATAAACATTTAAATATCAACACAAGGAAAAATAGTTATATGGACTTATTATTTACATGTTAGGGTTGTTTTTGTTTGGATGAACTGAGTAAGCAAATATCTTCAAGATTTTTATATAGTTGCAGTTGAAATGAGCCTTGATATTTGTTAGGTTTAAGCTGAAACTATGGTCGTTTGACACATTTGTAATTATAATAACTATGACGACTGAGGATGAACTCGTTCAGAGGGGGTGTCTCCTGAAAACATTGGCTACGTCGCCAACGAAACGTCGAGAATGATAAGTAAGTACTCCCACAACAGTTTGTCTATTATCCAAAAAGTTTCATTACCTAACGTGTAGGTAGTTATAATAATTATAAATAGCCTTTATATTGTTACAAAAATAACACAAATCATCATTCATTTTCGAGAACCGCATAACTCTGCTTTTAAGAAATACTTAAAAACTCTTGTGTAATAATAAAGAGTACTGAATGAGGAGTTCTCAATGTGGACAATAAGTGAAGTAGAGAAAAAATGGCGTTCACAAAGTAAAGTTAACAATTGAATTATGTAAAAAAAAGTTCATGATTTCACAAGAAGAGACAAATCTGCAGAAGCACAAACAATTTGATAACTTGCCTTTAGAATGCTTTCTGTTCGTCATAGCGAAATGTTGATAGATAAAAAAGTTGTAAAAAGAACATGGTCCAACCCAAAAAACACAAAAAGAATTTGTTACATAGACAATGATAGAAGACACAGAAAACTAGAGTCTTTATAAATGAACAGTTACATCATTTAAAAATATACTTATTCTCATACAACATGGACTAGAATAGACTGCATTTTTTCGCATTCAAATAGAAATAAATAAAATCTTATAATATACAAAATATCTATGTACTGGAAAAACATACATTTTTTTCAGTTTCATTATAAATTACGTTCATGAAATAAGGCTCACACATTTGAGGACTTTGAGGACAAAAGACTTGTTATTGGTAGCATCAACGCGTGACGTTTGCCCACTGAGCAAAAATTCAAACCTGTAACATCCGTGTCAAAAATGTTCTGCCTCCATTACTGCATCTTGCAAACAATTTAGATTGAGAGTGGCATTATTTTTTTTAAGGTTGCTGCCTCATAAATTCACCAAAATTTTCAAAACCTCAAAGTCATAGACAGTTCAAAAATTAAGAGATCATTTTGAAAATGTATATCTTGCGACTGACAAACTTCACCAGTACAAAGATAATACAAATATTATATTTAAAATTTACTCCTTACGTAATAGTAACACCGTGTATCTTTTAAATATTTGACAATAATTAGTAGAATAATATATTATACATATTTTAAAATTTAATTCTAAAAATTGGCAATACTTTCCAAGCAATGTGCACCGGAATTTTTCACAATCAGTCCCATAAAAATATAATGGTAAGTAATAACTAAACTTTAAAAAAGTGACTAGGTAAAATGCTTTGGTATATTTTCTCACCATGCAAAACAAGAGTACTAAAATACATCTCCATTTATTGTGAAGGCTGATTAAACCTTGCCAATGTTGAAATCTGGCCCTGCAGACTCAACGGACGGCGGTAGACCTTAACGTATATGTTTGTTTGAAAATAGAAATCAATAAAAAATGGCAGCGCGTAAACAGCTGATACGTTTTGTATGGTACAGAGATTAGCTGTTAATGCACCACCATCTACAAATCTAGATACCGTAAGGTCTACTGACACCCATTGAGTTTGCAGACCTTGGGGTAAGAAACAGAACACTGAAAACAAGTCCAGTTTCAAACTCACACTTCACTATCTGTAAACTATAGATAAGATTTTGGTCAAAATATAATAAATAAGTCTTTGTCAATTTCACTTATAATGCATTCCCATAGAGATGAATTCTCCATGTTTTGATTGGTATACATATAATTTTTTTTTTTTTAAAAAGGTTTACAAGTTTGGTTTTAGCAGTATCATATTTTATGATATTAGAATGATTTATTTGGTGAGAGCTGTTTTTGTGCGAATCACAACTCGAGCCCTCTGCAAGCTTGGTCGTTGCTATAAAAAGCATCAATTCTCAAGCTATATCCAGTTGCTGTAAGGCTGGATAGACCTTTGGTGACCAGTCTTTAGTAAAGGTATATGAATGTTTTAACGCAGCGAAGAGCATATTTGAAAATATCTATTATATATTTTTTGTGCTCCGCTGGGATTCAAATGCACAACCTTCCATTAACGAGTCCGAAGCGATTCCACTAGACTACAGACCAGTCTTGAAGCTTGATTTTGGTGTGTGGCATTTATATAGCGCCTTTTATAACAGTTTGTTATAAAAATGATTAGGAAAAAATGTGATTTTATGCATTTTTTTCATTCCTACCTGTATTGTCAGTTAAGCTTTGACTTATTAAAAAAAACAACCAATTCTTTTGACATAAAAAAACAATGAATAAATTGGAATGCAAAAAAAACCTTTGTACATGGTTACAGGGTGAGAAACCAATAATCAAATATAATTTTTAACTGATGATGTGAAGTTGATTCATGAAACCAGGCGTATGTTAATAAATTGTACATACCCTGTAACCATATACATTTTTTTATGTTGTTTAAATGCAGGGTTACAAAGTAAATACCTCATGAATTAATAATAATTGGAATGGATTCATAGGAATATATCGATACCTTAAAGGTAAAATTGAATAAGTGATATATGAAGATAGCTTGGGCGGACACGAAGTAAAGAGCACATTTAATAAACTATTTAATTACTAAAACAGTTTGTTAATTATGAAATAAAATTAATAAAAACCAAATATAATACAGATAAATGCATTTTTTTCATATTTTCCACAAGTGAAACACTAAAAATGTGTGAAAATCCTGTAGTTTAGAAGTTTTTCATGAGCACTTCTTTAGATTTAGTTCACTTACTATGAGAAGTTACACGCAATAAAGTGTTTTATCCACGATTTCTCAAATCATTGAATCAGCACTTATTCAGTTTTACCTTAAAGATGGCGGTATTCTGTTTTGGATTTGTTTGTAATTCCTCTACTGATTAAGTTTCATCATGTCAGCGTCGTGTATAAGGTCGTACGCCCTCGCTTCTTTCTTCTCTTTGGAAAACTGACTTTTAATATTATACTTTCTCATCCAGTTCCCCAAGGTCTTCTTGGGTATCCCATATTTTTTAGCCGCACTGTACACGCTAGATCCATTCTTCACCGACATTAACGCCTCCTTGAGATTTGCCGACGTATATCTCTTGAAAGACTTCATCAAATGCAAGTCGTTTGTCAGGTCCTCATAAAAGTTAGTATTGGCATAGGCTGGACTGGTGGCCAGGATGGACGGAAAGCCGAATAGGTTTGTAGAAGGTGCGGGGAATGGGAGGAAGGCTTCGCTGAGGTCCTCGGGTGTCGGGCCTCCTAGGTTTGACGCTCGCCGGCCGCCCCGCTTGCGATTGGTCGGTTTGGCGGGCCGACTGAATCGGGCGGCAGCTGCAACAAGCCGAGAAAGAAAACAGACTTTTAGTTTTTTTTGCCCAAATACAACACAATCTCTTATTAGATTTTTTTTCGTCTTTTTATCTTTCTCATTTTGTAGCTTGGTGCAAATGCCACCCGATTCTTTGTTGTGGGTTGAAAGAAAAACAAAACACTGAAAAAATGTGGGGTTATGTTTCAAAATAAAAATAAATGGCTATGACAAAATCAATAAATACATCTTAGATTTTTGAAGAAGGATATTTCTGGAGAGGCACAATTTCCATGTTTTGGATATTCCCAAAAACAAGTTTAAAATTTTAATTAAAATGTCATCAGTGTGCATACGGCACCGATCAACATAATAGGTATAGACGTGGTCTTGTTAGGATAGGAAAAAATGGAGGAAAATCTGCAGAGACTCAGGAATGGAGTTACAGTTATTCTAAATCAGTTTCCAAGAACTGTCATGTTGATGTCTCTTTTTGACATACAACATTAATATCTTCTTTTTTTTTTTTCCTATTATCCTGTTCATGGCACGCTTGTTACTATGGGAAGAAAAAGACGTACGCCATCTATGTCTTTTGTATTGATCGATTATGTATTATTTGCATTCCTTGACTTATAGATTGGTATGAGGCTGACCACCCATACTGTAAAAAATGGTTCACTTTGCCAATGTCACCCCTGTTTCAGGGAAGGTCGGGAAAAGTAGCAGGGGTTATGTTTATGTTTGGATTATAATTAGTATGTCACATGCAGCGTTTGTAAGCGTTAACTTACACGTCTCAGTTTGTCGGCATGCATTTAGTATGAATTTTAAATGTTAATATATCTTTGCAAATAAGATTATAGATAATGCCATCCCTTTAAAGCACAAAGCAGTGATTACAGCAATAGTAAACTTTTGAACCAAGATTAGAAATTATCAATTTATATGAGTACAAATCATTCTAACAATAGAAACGTGTTATGAAATAGTGCTTCTGCAGAAATATCCTTCATTCTAGGCTATAAAGTTGTGAATCTAATCCAATAGAAAGTAAAAATAGCATTCAGGCAAAAATTCTATTCACAATAAATAAGTTATTATACACATAACACAGAAAACACAAAAAAGCAGTACTTTTGTCATTATGTCATATTTAGATATACTCCATAGGTGGATATCAGGGACGTGCATCCCATACAGGCACATGCGCCTAATAGGTAGGCAATATGTGGTAAAAACCGCATTTAAGCTTGATATTTAGATTTAAAATTCAAAATTTAAGTTGCAAAATTTATTATTATTATAAATTATTATTATTATTATTATTTGCCTATACCCTATGCACGCGCTTGGTGGATATACATAATGTCACCTTAGTGCTTGTTTGTCTTATCTCCAACAGGAAATTTCACAAGAGCAACGTTTGTATTGTGTAGAATGTGATTTTTTTTAAAATGTCATTCAAAGGTCACTGGGATGGTGGAGGGGATAAGGTGTTGGCCCTGGAATTTGGGTTATTAAAACTACCGCTGATTTGAATCTCGCCTGTGCCGTGTCCTATCGACAAAAACTTTGACCCTGGTTCAACAGATCTCATTGGGTAGTTATTAATTAATAATTCACTATAAATATTAAATAATGAATTATATTAATTGATAATGTTAATACCTGTTTCTGGCCAGGCAAAATAGTTTGGTGAATTGCATTCCTCTTCATAAATCTATCTTTAAATAAAAATAATGTCATCTTTGAAAAAAATGGTGGATAAGCCAAACAAGCACTGAGAGGATGATAAGGTGAGAAAACTCGTATCTTCTTCAAATGGAAAGATAACTAATATTTTGTTATTGCTTGGCTAAGGAGCCTAGTCACATAGACATCTATGCAATGTTTTTTACCCGGAGTGTTTCCAAACCAGTGTTTCCCAACCTGTTTTCGACCATCGCCCCTTTATCGTCGATATAAAGGTTTCAGGAGACTTAGGCCCCCTACGTAATTATCAACCTCGTAAGAGCCCAAATCCCCCAGGGTTGGGAGCCACTGATCCAAAGTAATTTCTTACGATAGCATTAAAGGCGCACAAAGGATTAGGAAGATTGCCGCAAATAAAAAAGACACATTTGAAATCATTCTTTATTATAAAGATAAGTCCACGCAATAAATATATAGTTATCATATAGTAATAAATATGTATAATATTTTAAGGTTTGTAAATTGTTTATTTACAAAGAACCTAAGTGGAAAATAGCACAATATTTATGTATTACAAAACACACGTCTCTTCTGAACCAACGCTTCCTTCCTCCTAGCAAACATCAACAAAAATAATATACACTTTTTGAAGATAAATCTGTCCCCTTAAGATAAAACTAGACATTCTGAAATAAAATGAAATACGAAAATAAATAGATGAATAAATAGATATTCTTACTTTGATCGTGGCATAGTTACATTCAGCCAGATACACATTTTACATATTGAATATGAGGTCTGTACATGAATTGATATGATATAGACAAAATTGTTACGTAGCACGGCGGGGTTGCTAGGGAAAAGGAGTATCTTGTTATTGGTTGCTAAGGACCGTAGTCCCATAGAAGTTTAACACTTTCCTGCCGAGAAAAAGTTCAAATTTGTGCCAAGTCCATAGACTCGGAACATTTTTGAATTTGTAACTTTCTCAAACTTCTCGGTGAGCAAACATCAGTCTTGTATGGGAATGCCGTCCTAGCAACCCGGCCGGGTGACGACACAATTTCTTCCATGTCAATTCACATGCGGCGGACCTCATTAAAATTAGTAAGGCTGAAGTATAGATTTTATAAAAAAAAACAAAAAAAGGGAAAAATATGTAATCTATCACTGATCATGGTGCAGTAGTTATAAACTCCCACTATTGCTAAGAAAGCACATGTTTTGATCCCCGGCAGAGCTTTCTCTATCCTTATTCGAGTGAATGAGTAGAAAAGAAAATCATAAAACATAAATAAGAATAAGTTGAAACGTAAGTTACTAGTTGTAAAATTAAGGGGACAATATGATATTCCAGTAACCTTTCTTTTCTCTACAAGAGCAGCGTAGGTTTGGACAGTCAAAAATAATTTTCATCTTTAAACATAAATCCTAATAAAAGGTTGACGAGCCCTTCAGAAGTATATATAAGAATACATCATTAATGCAGTTTTTTTTGTTTAAATAAATAAAACTTTAAGTATATTTTTCCTTTGAATAAATCCAAAACACTTTAGTACCTAATACATTGGTCAAACTTTTTTCTTAAAAACTAAAAACAAAAATCATCTTTGGGATAGAATTGCATCTCTTTGGAAATAAATAAATAAAAAATCTAACTAAAAATTAATATTGCCGTTTTTAAAACACAAAATAAAATACTCTTTCATACACGTACTTTGGTCTTTTGACTAAAATTATAAAGAAAAAAAAAGAAAATAATACCTTTAGGATTTTTATATGCTCCGCATAATGGTAAGCTGTAATTTCAAGTTTAGAAAATTGCGATAGCACCTTTCACCGTCTTGCAGCTAAAATCATTTGACACAGCATTGTTTTTGTGGATACATAAAAAATCAAATAATAAATTAAATTTTATGACTTAGAAATTCTTGTACGGGTTAGTTGAGAAAGAAAACATTAGGAAATCAAACATTGGTGAAAACATATTCATACTTAAGACCTAGAATCAAACCAACACAACTAATATATGCATGTATATGACTAAATATATACGGGGCTATTCTTAGACATTATAGTCGTCGGTTGAGCCCATGCTTTGACAAACTAATGGTGCCTGCGCTGGAAGTTTCATCAGCACGGTCATTTTTACCTACTAAATTTTGTAATATTTGTATGAAGACAAATCAGCTGTTCACATGCGGCCATCTTGGATTGACAGGTCTTCATACAAATGCATCATTAGTTTGTCAAAGCGTGGGCTCAACCGACGACTAAAATGTCTAAGAATAGCCCTGATAGTGGTCAAAGTTAGCTCCAAGATTTATGCCAAGTATAATTGGTGCTTACATGTACACATGTGGCATGTGTAAGTGCGAACCTACATGTGTCTGGTTGTGGGCGTGCAATAAATATCTTAAATGTCAATATATCTTTGCAACCTATATTTTAGGTAATGGTAACTACCTTGACGTATAGGTTTGTATGAGGCTGACCACCCATACTGTAAAAGATGGTTCACTTTGCCAACGTCACCCCTGTTTCAGGGAAGGTCGGCAAGAGTTGCAGGGCTTATGTTCATTTGAGATTGGGTTTTTATATTGTAGGTCCACATGCGGCATGCGTTAGCGGGAAATTATACATGTCTGCTCGTGGGAATGCGTTTAATATGAATCTTAAATGATATATATCTTTGCAGCTTAGATTTAGGTGAAAATAATTAAAAGCAAGATTTCCTTTCAAAATCATATCACGCCACACGACTCCTTTGGGGACAGTTCAACGGAAAATTCTTTATGAAGAAGTGTGTAATACAAGATTAAGCTTGGCATGAACCTTCAGGATATTATTTCACATAATAAATAATAAAGAATACCCATTAGATTAATACTTGAATAAAACAATAAGAATATCTCTTCTATGTGTTTGTTTATCCTACACACTCAGTCTTAGCGTTTACAATCTTAAGTCGTTCCCTTAACCTAGGCACACAGGGCAGCCATCTCTCAAAATAACCAACACATTTGACAGACATACATTTCATCAATGTAGGGCAATGGAATAATTGACTCGACTGGCCTGCAGGTTGTATGACTAAAACAATGATTCGGAGAGGACAGAGTTTGGACCCAATTTATTAAATTAATTTTCCAAATAAGCCTAGTTAGGCTCCACTTTTTTTTAACAGCAATCAAGCTTGCAAGGAGCCCTTAAAATGTGATTCAATCAACACGTATGCATTTATTTGTTCTGATACAGCAGTGATCTTTAAGCCAAAATATGACAATATCAGATGAAATTTGCAGCTAAAAAATAAAGTTCTGATTTTTTGACAAATTAAACCCAAAAAATGTGTCATCAACCAGCTGGGACAGTCGGCAAAAACTAACAAATATTTTGTAATTGGTTGATAAGGACCCTGACCATCTAGATCTGTGACATCTGCCCGCTGACAAAAAATAAATTTGGAACTTTGTTTCAACTGCATTGTGTTGACACAAAAGTTTACATGTCTTGCAAATGCTCACTGATTTGGAGAGTTTACAAAATTTAACAACAAGAAGTTAATTCATAAGATCAAAATACATCTGTCAAAATATGATTTGTTTTTCCATGTGTGCCTTTACATTACAGCCTTTATAAGTGAAAAGTTCAAACTCATTATTTTTCAATCACCATGGCAATACCATTCCATTTTTAAATACATCATTTTCAAAAGTTCCAAATTCAAATCCATCCATAGAGTAAATAATCTTCACAATGGCAACTCTTCTTATTAAAAAATGGAGTCCACACACTTATAGAGGGGAAAAATTGACCGGGTAAGAGGCAGGACAACCAGTCCTACTTCAATACAATATTATGAATGTAATTTGAAAAGGCACGAAAGCACTAGATACTGCATTTAGCACATCTATCATTGACACATATTTTACAATGCTGTAAAATAAAAAAACATCCCTAATAGTAGGGAAATCACTTTTTTGATTAGTATGGGTGACAACCCATGATTTCACATTGTGGATGGACATTTTGAATGAGCGGACTCCATTATGACATATTTACTCTCTTTACTCTCTCAGTACAATACCAAATCCTTTTATATGTTTTTTTCATAGATAGAAAATAAATTAAAGACTATAAGAACACATTGATCATCTTTACAAACACTACATTAATATTTGGCATACAATATTTTAGTGAATAATATTAATAATTACTGCTTTTATAAATTACCCCCTTCGCAATCAATATCATAAATATTTCTTTAATCTCACAAGATGCTCAGAATTGTTTCAATATTAAAAACAAAGTACCATGGTGGAAAGAAAAACTGTTCAAAAATATGTGTTGACAAAAACTATTTAAAAACATTCAAATCCTCAAGGCAAAAAATATAAAACTCAAAGAAGAATTGTACGCTATCCTTTAGAGAACAGGTATCTAATGGGCTCAGCACAAATTTGTAAATATATTTTTTTCCTCGGTGGGCAAACCAGACTAGATTCGATGATAACCTTAAAATGTGAGTCACTAACTTACAGCATGAAATGATAATTCAAAAGAGCTGAAATACATATGAATATAAGGTTGCTGTTTAACTAATAAATTATCCAGTTTCCTTTCCACTACTTTTCTCAAAAATATACTTACGCATCTTCCTCATTAATACTGACCAATCCCGCCAACTGTTCAACATTTGAAAATAGAACATGTTTCCTAGGATTTGCCACGGCAACACTGGTCCTATCGGAAATTATTGTTTGATCCCTATCACTGGCGACATTTTCATCGTCGTAAAGCACATTGCCCGACATATCTACAATCTGCGAGTAAACCGCATCATTGTCATTTTTATCATTTTTCTCCTCTGCCAATATGGCGCTATCCGTCAAAGACAAATTGTTCAAAAAAACATTCTTTGCGGTAGTGTCATCATAATGTATCAACTCAGTCCTATTACCCGACGCATCATTCTTTTCCAAATCATTTTCATCGTCGTCATGTTCAATCATGGCTTTTTCATCTAACTCATTCTTACTAACATTATTCTCATCCTCGCTGGATGGCATGGGAGCCGTATTAAACTTCTCCTCAATACGTCTGAAATAATCTTGTGACATATCAAAGAAACTAGTAAAATTCTCCGCTTCCATCGTGGTCAATTCTTTCTTAATCGATAAATCAGTGACGATTCCATCACTTTCTAAGTTAGAAAATTGGGAGGCCATTTTGGACGGATCTCCGAAGCTTAGCAAGCTGTTGGCAAAGTCTCGCCGCAGTTCCAGCTTGTTTTTCTTGTTGTTCTCCACAAACTGCTTGAGCTGCTGCGGCATTGGGAAGGAGGATTTGATGTGCCAGCGTTTCATCCAGTTGCGCAAGGATTTCCTTGGTACTTTGTGAGTTTGAGCCGCCCTGGAAAAACACATATTTTAATTTCATATTGTAAATACATCAATATTTAGATTTAGCAATTGACTAACCTCTCAATCCTCGATAGAAATTTTAAATAGTTATTTACTTTGACACTTTCTATTCATTACGATGCAATTTGTAGACATCCATCTTTATTTTTCCCTTAATCTATGTTTTTTTGTAACCCATACCCTTGCTTAAGACTGCTCTTTGGATCCCTTGCTCAATGGAGGAAATAACCATCACAAAAAATGGAAGAGAAAAAAATTCCAACAAGAGAATTAAAATGGTACGCCCGAAAGTTCATTCTTTTTTCTCTCTTAATGTAGAGCAGAACCAGGAAATGACTAACTCTGAATAAACCTGTTAAACACGGGATTATTTGAAACAAGACCCTGGCAAACAAAAGCTTTTGAATAATTTAAATTAAACAAAATAGACAAACAAATTAATAATAATATTAGGATAATTTATTTGGTCTTTGTGTGAATCACACCTCCAGAGCGCTATGCAAGCTTGGTCGTCAATTCTCAAGCAACCCAGTTGCTGTCAGGCTGGATGGATCTTTGGTGACCAATCTTTTGGTAAAGGTACATGAATTTTTCCACCCAGCGAAGAGCATGACCAAGTCAACATTCAATTATCAAAATAACAATTATTGATTTAATTAAAAATTATTGCTCACCTGTAGATACTGCCTCCTTGTTTCACATCCATAAGAGCCGACCACATGGCCTGATTGGAATACCTCCTATTCGGGTTATACTTCCCCATCATGGCTTGCTCGATTGCCTTGCGTGATATCCCAGATGAGCTGACTTCCTTCCCGGCCAAGAACTGTTCCAAATCTGACGGCTCCAAGAAATCCACCACATCAACATTCCCGGCGAGTTTGCTCTTCTTCTTGCACTGCCCCTTGCCTCCAAAGAAATCTCCGTGCAGGATATCGCTCTTATTGTAATACTCTAGCCATTTCTTATCGAGCAAGGCGCTCTTCCCCGCTTGGTTCTTTGGCGGTGCTTTATTTTGATCTAACTTAGTTTGCTTTATGGCGACACTCTCGTGCTTCACCTTGGGGATGCAGTTTTTTTCATACTTTGGCAACACAATGCCGGTCCCATATATTTTTTCTGGCTCGGACAGGGACACTTCCAGTTGCTGATTTTGCAGCAGCCACATTTTGACAAATTCAACATCGTCATACAATCCCTCGTCCATTTCTACAACGTTTTCTTTATCGGAAATCAGCTTTTCTTTTGCCATTTTATCACTTTGTGCAACGGTCATTCTATCATTGTTTTGTATGTGACCAAAAGTTTGTACGGATATCTTTGAAGTGTGTTTGAGTTGGTCTATTAAGGCGCTATTCTGGATGTCTTGGTCACTTCTAACAGACAGCTCGGATGGAGTTTTGATGCGGATCAGAGGCATCTTGATGTTTCCTACAAAAAATATGTTCCCGTCAAATCAGGTATTTTCTGACTAAAGTAATATTGAATCAAATCATTCAACAGAAATTCAGGGTTTTTCTAAATGTTTCAAAATGTGTCATGTAAAATCAAAAGAAGCTAAGTGCTTTACCATTTTGACAATATGCAAAAATGAAAAGAAATATGTCCATCACATTTTTTAATAATGGAATTTATCCAATGGAGACGGCAAAATGACATTGAAAAAAAATTATGATGTAACGCAGCCAGATTGCTCGGATAAAAGGCAACTAATATTTATTTATTGGTTGCTTACTTCTTTCTGACTGCATTAGAAGAATACAAACAATTTCATTTTGACAGTTTTCCATAATGATTACCGGGAAACTGATTACAACAAGACATCGTTTGTATCAAGATGGCGCTCTAGGGTGTACTCCATTTAGCACACAAAATGGCTCTAATGCTCCATCTATTTCTTTTAAGTTGATTGATGGTTAAAATCAAAACTCATTTCCTATTTACTTTAAAAATGATCACTTTGCTTCTTTTGCATTTACAAAATTTAAGAGAAAATTTATAGAAGGAAATTATCTTATGAATAATTGTATGAAAACCATGTAATTAATGCGTCTACCTACCTTTGTGTACAGATATATATGAAAATGTCCATTCACAATGTTCTTCACTCTTGATAAAAAATCACCACTTTTTATTAAAAAAAAATATTTACAACAAAACAATACTTTCTTTTGCTCGACCATCGGGCGGAGCTCGAAAGTAAATATCACCATTTTGTTTTTCAATGTTTTAGTAACAAAATAAAAAAGGAAAAAAAATAATAAAAAAGCAAGGATTTGTTTTGGTTTTTTTTTCATAATGGAAAAAATAAATAAAAACATGCGTAATTATTTTAGTTGTTCACATTTCAAAATTTGATTTTTTCTGACGCGTGTTCTTTTTTGTTTTTTTTTTTTTAAACCGGCCAATCAAAAAGCAGGAGAAACAGAGAGAGAGAAAGAGAGAAGACACACTGCAAATAAACATTTTTTGTTGTTTTGCTTTTTTTTTCATAAATAAAATTTAAAAAAAAAGTATTGCACACAAAAACAAAAAAAAACTTACCATTACATTGAATCAACTTAAATAACTATTTTTTTAATCAACAAAATATGGAGATACAGAGTGTGAAAAAGTTTTTTTTTAATATTGTAATTTAAATAATTTTGACTGTGATATAAAGGCGTACAAAAATATGTAAGACTTGATTATTTCAAAAATATTTTTGTCAAAAAAATACACAATAAACAGTACTGAAACCAATCAAAATAAATTATGTACTTCTCAAAAACTGTTTCTCTAGCTTTATACAAAAAACTTAAAACACATTTAGGGGATACGCTTGATTTTGTTATTACAGGCATACCAAATTATATTTCTAGCTACCGAAGTAAGGGAAAGTATTGGGGTATTGATGGTGAATGGCAATACTATGTTCAAATAATATTTTACATTTTGTCAAAAGCTTCTCTAACCTATAAGACTGTACAAGGTGCATATACAGGTGTTTAAACTCATATAAGCACGATGGCTATTGTGATCGCCCGTGTGTCCTAGGATCATAGTTTGTTACCTGCCGCCATACGCGGCGCCTAAGCAATAGGGAAACAGCTGATCTTTATGCTGGAGTGATGTTTTCCGGGATCTGTTGCTGTGGTCTGTGAGAGCTGGAGCTTTCAGACGTTTCCACGGCAACAGATCCAAAGTTTTGTTAATTGAAATGCTAGGTACTTGATAATGTAAAATTAAAACACAAAAAAAAACAAAAGTTTTTCTTCACAAGTTAACTTATTCCCTAGAGCGCTTTCGATGTTATCACACATATCAGAGTTGTTCTCTTGAGAATGGTGTGATAATATTGAAAGAGCTTGAGGAAATAAATAAACTCTTGAAGACACTTTCGGGGCTATTAGACATTTTAGTCGTCGGTACTTTCCAATTGCAAAAGTTTCAACATAGTATGCTGCACATTTTCTCGGGTATTATTACGGATCTTGGATAAGAAACACATTGAATTTTATCAAAATTTGTGGTTTAAACAACTGGATGTAGGACTCACCGGTTGATGGTTGTTCACAGCCACCGCTTCCTTGAAGCATTTCATCTTCAGTCTGTGAACAAAACATAAAACATTTTAACACATTGATCGCCAATAGGATTTTTGTAAAATGTCCAAAATCTAATGTAATCTAATCTAATCTAAGTTGCAAAGATAATATGTTACATTGAAAATTTTCACATTACATGCATTCCTACAACCAGACAAGTACAAGTTCACACTTGCACATGCCTCATGTGAACCTACAACATAAAAACCAAATCTCAAATAGACATACACCCTGCAACTCTTGCCGTCTTTCCCTGAAACAGGGGTGACATTGGCAAAGTGAACCATTTTTACAGCATGATCCAAAAAATGATTTTAATTTAATATTAGGTCTAAAAACGAATATTTAATTTGTTATGAGGTATTTTTGAGAAGATGGCCGACATGGTCCAATTGGAATACCTCAATGTCGGCCACCGGCGGCTGACACGACAATCAACGTGTAAAGAACCTTCTTCCAGGAGTTTTTAGTTTGGGCCTATATATGAGCACCTCTTGCCTGCATTATCCCTGAAGGAGTCGCATGTGGCAATTCAGGACCTATTTCTTTTTACGGGTAAGGAGGCCGGCCTCAACGCCAACCACTTCAGTTGAAGTGGGGTATACCATCTCCCGAGGGGGCTGGATCTCATTTCATGTGAAGAGAATAAACAGGAAAACACTTTACAAATGAAATTAATAATATAAATAATTATAAAAAATTATAAAAAAAACACAGAGTTTTATTTTCACAAATTGAGTATTTAATACCACCTCAAGTACTTTCGACTTATTCACGTCATTATCAAGAGGATAGTAGGAAGAGGAAGTATCCTCTTGATAATGACGTGAATAAGTCGAAAGTACTTGAGGTGGTATTAAATACTCAATTTGTGAAAATAAAACTCTGTGTTTTTTTTAAAAAAAATTATAATTATTTATAAAAATGAATTTTCACTGTGTGAATACACAAACTTTAAAAAGAAATTAATAAAGTCGTAGGAACCAAAGGTCGTAATGTAAGACTATTTAGGTGCCTATCTCATTTTTGTAAAACAAACCTAAACTGCCGCCTTTGACTTAATAGGAATCAATAGGACAATAGAATCAATAGGACTCAAGTCTGATCTATATTTTTTAAGAGAATAAAAAAAACATAAACACAAGCTCCCAAAAAAAGAGATAGAAGCATTCAAACTTGGAAAAAATCATATTCGCATATTTTCAAACACAATGTACCTAAACATGTGAAAATGAATCAATTTTCTCTTGAGTGGACTTCAACGACATCGTAACTAGAAAAAAAACAAATAGGCACAACGTCCTACCTGATCGCCGCACTCCATCTCATCGTTCTCCATCTCTCCATAGTACAGGCCGTCCTCCTCCACAGTCTCCTGCTTGGTCTCTCCGTTGCTGGCGCCCTGTCTCTTGGCTTCAGTGGGCGTGGCCTCCGGGCTGACCCCGCCCCCTCCCCGCTTGGCTCCGCCCACCGCCTGCATGGGGGCGGGGCTTGTGGTCTTGCCTGGCAGGGAGGTCTGTATGGCCGTAGAGTTTGTGACTTTTCCAGCTAATAATCAAAGTAAACACATCGTAGGTAAACACATTTTTTGTTGTATTTAACAAGTGTATTACAGCGGAATTATAAGCTTGTTTATCCGATTAACCGGTCCGTAGTCCAGTGATAACGCTTTGGACTCTTCAATGGATGGTTGTGGGTTTGAATACTGGCACAGCACAAATAATATACCTGCGTATTAGCTCATTTTTACCAATGCTCTCTCAACGTCTTCGAAAGGAAAATACTTCGACGTATTTATGGTCCAATAAAGGACAGAAACATATGGCGAAGAAGATATAACTCCGAATTGTATAAGCTGTACCAGGACGCTGATGTGGTCCTCTTAATAAAGGTCAACAGACTGCATTGGCTGGGGCACATTCAGCGAATGGACCATCGGAGCCTGGAGAAGACTATTGTGATGACAAACCCGGAGGGACGCCGGACAGTGGGAAGACCACGTTCAAGATGGCTGGATGGAGTGGTGGCGGATTGCCGTGCAGTGGGAATGTGGGACTGGAGGAGGAAGACGTTGGATAGACAGCGCTGGCAGTGGTTACTGAGAGAGGCCAAGACCCACCCCGGGTTGTCGTGCCAATGATGATGATGATAATGATGAATTAGCTTTTTGCTGGGTTGATTAATTTTAAATCAATAATGTAAAAATAAAACACAAACGGTGCTATTCTTAGACATTTTAGTCGCCTGTTGAGCCCGCGCTTTGACAAACTAATGAATTTGTATGAAGACCTGTCAATCCAAGATGGCCGCAAGTGAACAGATTATAAGTCTTCGTACAAATATTACCAAAATTTGGTAGGTAAGAATGACCGTGGTGATGAAACTTCCAGCTCAGGCATCATTAGTTTGTCAAAGCGTGGGCTCAACCGACGACTAAAATGTCTAATAGCCCCAAAAGTGTTTCTTCATGAGTTTTTTTATTTCCTCAAGCGCTTTCAATATTATCACACCATTCTGAAGAGAACAACTCTGATATGTGTGATAACATCGAAAGCGCTCTAGGGAATAAGTCAACTTGTGAAGAAAAACTTTGTGTTTTTTTTTGTGTTTTAATTTTACATTATCAAGTACCTAGCATTTCAATTAACAAAACTTTGGACATGCTTATTCAACAGATAGCTTGAGTTTTCAAGAATTGACCATTACTGGTATAAACAATAAGTCTTACAGTTGTCTTTGGTTTCCCCTGGATGCTGCAGCCTGTCCGAGGAGTTGTTGGCAGGTTGACTTGGTGCTGGAGGCTCTCCAGAGTTTCCTAATCCCGAGTCTGCCCCGCACAAACCTACACAAAGACAATCAACAACAGATAAAGAATTTGAAAATAAATAATCCCATAAAATTACCATGAGTATAAAACATAACAAACTCTCCCAGACAGCGTAAATAAAAAACATGTATGGAAGATACAACAGCAACCGTAGTGAGCGATTTAGTTTTCAAATATTTTTTCTAAATTCGCCTACCTACATCACTCCACTGTTAAAAAAAACTAAATTGGCTTCGCTTCCCGGAGAGCGTGATCATGTTTGTCTGATGGTGTATATTCCAGGTGAGGGTGTTTGTCTGATGGTATATAAAGCCATCAATGGCTTGGCTCCACCTTATCTAACTGACATGATTTTGTTTGCTGGAGTGAAGTTTTCCGGGATCTGTTGCCGTGGTCTGTGGGAGCTGTGAACTCATCACAGTTCTCATCAAGATCTTCATCATCATCATACTTCACGCTGAAGAAGCCCATCGTAGAAATGGGCGAAACGTCCGGAAGCTCCAGCTCCCACAGACCACGGCAACAGATCCCGGAAAACTTCACTCCAGCATCATCAGCCGGCCGTGTAAACCTAAAACTCTTATTCATGATTTTGTTTGTTGAGACGGGTGTGATGAGGTAGACAATCAGATCTGTGAGCAATGGTGCGATCAATTTGGTACAGCCCTTAGAGTCACAATGCCACAAAACAGTGCCAGTGAAAAAGTAAACTGATTGCAATGCAATGCAACTAAGCCACACACAAAGTGTAACTTCAAGTAAACCTATTTATTTTTACAGGTAAGAGGGCCGGCCTCACGCCAACCTTCTAATCTAATCTAAATGTAAGTTGCAAAGATAGGTTACATTGGAGATTCGCATTATATGCATTCTCACAAGCAGACACATACAAGTTCGCGCTTGCACATGCTGCATGTGAACCTACAATATAAAAACCAAATATCAAATGGACATACACCCTGCAACTCTTGCCGTCCTTCCCTGAAACAGGGGTGACATTGGCAAAGTGAACCATTTTACACAGCAATGGTGGTCAGCCGCATATCATCATTATAACTCATTTTCCGAATAAACATAGTAAAAATGGAATGTTTTGTTATTTTACCTCTGATTTGCAGAGCCTCGGCGGACTTGAGAAGGCTGGGCAGGTCGTCCTGGGTCACGTTCACCTCCCCCTTGTACATGAAGTCCACCAGCGACTGCATCTCTGAGAACCTAACACACACACACAACATTCAGTACGACAGCATTATCACATGACCATCACAAAATGTATGCATGGATCACTACACTAGGGAAAACTTAGTCGGCACAATAGACAAGCGGACAAGGCAGTGGCAATTTGACTGGAAATGTAATAGTGTCAGTTTAAATCTCATCATCTGTACTGTACTGTATCTTGCCATCGTTCCACTAGGAGTGGCCGGTACCTCCGCAGATGCGTCTCCACTTTTTTCTGTCCTTGCATACCTCGTTCATCTCTTCAACATTCACCACTTTCTTCATACATACTCTTCTCTTATTCTCACTCTGCAGGTTCCATTCTTTCGCAATCTCACCTATTTGATCTATCCATTCCTTCCTCGGTCTTCTCCTTCCATGCTTTCCTCTGACAATTCCTCTGTATACTTTCTTCGTTATTCGTTCATCATCCATTCTTTCGAGATGTCTGAACTATCTCGTTGTGCTTTTTTGTACTTTCGTTCTGAAATTCTCTTTTATACCACACTCATTCATCATCCAATCATTGCGGACTCTATCATTCAGTATCTTTCCAGTCATTGCTCTCAGGTAAGCCATTTCAACCGTACATACTTTACTCAACTCCCCTGAGTTAACAGATGTCAATGGCTAATTACTAAATAACAATTAATTAAACTAAAATTAAATGTTTTTTTTAGTGCTGCGCAAAGAATCAAAATCACGACCTTCCATCTACGAGTCCATAGTGTTAACCGCTATTAGTTAAGGGGCATATATTTCCAATTCATAATGCATTGATTGTTTTTTCAAATAGATTTTTGAAGAGGAATGCAATTAACCAACCTACTTTGCCTGGCCAGAAACAGGTGTTAACATTATCAATTAATAATTCATTATTTAATACTTATTTAAAAATTCAAATGGGTAAAACACAGTTTTAGTTCACTTATTTATCTATTTTTTGTGCTCGAACATTTTCGCCTAACGAGGCATCTTCAGGAGCAGAATGGTTACAAATATTTTTCTGCAACATGTCATTAAAGATGGACTTTCACTGTGTTACCACAGATCAAAAAAAGAAGAAACTCCGTTATCTATGGTGTTAACAGATTAACACTATATAATATACATTATTTAATATTTTTAAAGAATTTTATAATACATTATTTCATATTTCTAATGAATTCAAAATAAACTACTACCCAATAACATCTGTTGTACCAGGGTAAAAATCATCGTTGATAGGACATGACGCAGGCGGGGTTAGAACCGGCGTTAGTGTAAATGACGCAAATTCAAACGCCAACGCCGCCTTATACCCTTGACCAGGGGTCGGCAACCTTTTGTTGTATAAGGGCCAAATATTTTACGTGGGATTTAGTGCGGGCCGCACTTGAGCAGTGGCGGATCTAACGGGCAGCATTTCAGCAAATGCTGACTAACCCCCCCCCCCTCCCCCTGCCGCGCCCCCTGGGGCCCTCTTGTGAGGCATGCATCGTGAGCATTAATAAATATTCATACGAACTACAAATGAAATTCACTATTGATTCTACCACCCGCCCCTACGCTTGGATCACATGTCATTACCTAAAATAGGTATTTGTATATAAATATTTTAGTTCTAAAAATAAAATTCTTTTTGTCCATTTTTATGACATTTATTGGTTTTTTTCACTCCATTGTGTATGTGTATGATATCGCCCGGCACGTGATGCGTTGCGGCGAATATCTTGCGGGCCGCACCAAGACGCCCCAAGGGCCGCATGCGGCCCGCGGGCCGCAGGTTGCCGACCCATGCCCTTGACCATCGCAGCGACTAAATCTATTAAATAAAACTATTCAATTGCCAATGTCACCCCTGTTTCAGGGAAGGACGGCAAGAGTTGCAGAGTGTCGGTCCATTTGAGATTTGGGTTTTTATGTTGTAGGTTCACATACGGCATGTGCAAGCGCAAACTTGTACGTGTCTGCTTGTGAGAATGCATATAATGTGAATCCCTAATGTTACATATCTTTGCAACTTAGATTAAATAGATTAGATTAGAACGCCTTGACCATCCCAGCGATTAAAATGTATCTAATAAAACTATTCAATGAAATGTGTTCGGTGTTATGGCCGAGGGAGCCAAGTGGGCTGATCTTTCTAGGGTGTTTGGAATAGAGCAACGTTGGTTCGATCCCCGCCTGGGTCATTTGACCATAACATTGACCCTGGTTCTACAGATGTTATTGGGTAATTATTAATTAATAATTCATTAAAAAAAACAATAATCAATTATTAATTGTCCGGTCGATAGCTCAGGTGGTAGAGTGCTTGCATTCCATGCCGAAAGCTCGGGTTCGAATCCCACCGAGGGTGTCAGAAATGATTTCCCGTTTCAGTGTTTATTTCAAACCCCAAAATAAAATACCGGCAAGGTTTACTCAGCCTTCACAAGAAATGAGTACCAGCACTCTCGAGAGCTGGGAAACCTCCACTTCAACTGAAGTGGTTGGCGTAAGGCCGACCCCCTTACCTGTAAAAATAAATAGGTTCAACTCGCCACATGCGACCCCTTCGGGGATAACGCGGCAAGAAGTTGCACTATATGTGTAGCTTAGTTGCGTTTTTTTTTTGCGTTTTAATTGATGATATCAATACCTGTTTCTGGCCAGGCAGAATAGGTTGGTGAATTGCATTACTCTTCACAAATCTATTTTTTTTTATAAAAATTTAAAATTTAAAAATGTACTTATGTATGAAATGAAAAACCGGTGAAGAACGTTTCAAGAAGGAGTTGAAGACGTTCATGTTTTCCAACAAGCAAGTGAAGGATGGGCGCCCTCAGGGTGGCTGGAGCCACTAACCGGCGCCTAAAAGAGAAAAATTATCCAACTATATATAATATGTACGTTACCTCATGTCCTTCATAAAGATGATGGGATGCTTGCACGGGTTCTGGATGAGCAGACGCTCAAAGTAAGTGGAGCAGGCGCTCAGCACCACCTTGTGACACTTGATCTGCCTGTTCTCGCAGGCCAGCGTCACGTCCACAAAGTTCTCTGTGGTCAGCAGCTTCGGGAAGATGGTCTGCAGGTTGGTGTGGTAAGAGTTCCATCTCACGCAAAACTGCTGCGGTCCCAGCGTCGCCATCTTGAATTCAACTCGTTCCTTGCTCAAATTTTTTAAATTTAATTAAGTACACATACTTTTTTACATGATATCCATTTCACCGTATCATTTGTTTATATATATATATATATATATATATTTTACGCGTTGACTAGATAGTGTTTACATTAATAGCTTGTTTAAAAAATATATTTTCAGTCCTTTTTATTTTCTTATTCTATTAAGTTGAATCCGGTTATCTTTGGTGTGGCATGTTAGGGTTAAGTTGATTTATTTCAGAGTTACACTTGGAAGGAGTGCTAAGTCTTCCCCCATAGGTTTTTGTGTCTATAAATAGATATTTTTTTATAGTTTTGTTATTATTAAAATCCTGGAGGGAGCGAGACGGAGATGCCTACCAGGGATTTTTAAGTATCAGTGTGTTCCACCTTTAGAATAAATATATTTTTTTAAATTAAGAACATGTGGCGACCATACTTTTTAAGAAAAAATACTTGTTTAACTTTCAGTTTCACTTTACTTTTAATAATTATATTATACTCTTTTAAAATGTTAATTGCAACATTTTCCTGTTTTGTATTATTTTTTATTTAAAGTATTTTTATCATTCTGTAAAAAACAAATAACAATATATTAATTAAGAAACAATTTTAAAAGACACTAAAAGTATTTTGTAATCCTTCAGAGAGTAGATATTTATTGAGAGGCTGGTAAACCTTTCTGATCAGTCTTGAGATTGGAGCACAAATATTCATCCTAAATTAATATTTTGAGAGTACTTAAATAAAATTTAACTAAGTATAAAATAGGCTGCTGAAAAATGGACATGGAACAAAATTTGAAATTAGATTTTTTTTTCGGCAGGCTGTCTATGGAACTAGGGTCTTTAGCAACTAATAACTAAATATCAGCTTGCCTTTTCCCTAGCAACCTGGCAGTGTGATGTAATATTTTTTCAACTATGAAAATTGTATGAGTCGATTATTATGTACTTAATACCTAGCAATTCTATTTTATTAATTTAAACCCATCAGTAAAAAAACTTTTTTTTTCAAAATGGTAGGTACAGCACTCTAATATTTTTTTGTAGTAGGTATCTAATCTAATCTAATCTAATCTAAGTTGCAAGGATATGTTACATTGAAGATTCACATTACATGCATTCTCACAACCAGACACGTACAAGTTCGCGCTTGCACATGCCTCATGTGAACCTACAACATAAAAATCAAATCTCAAATGGACATACACCCTGCAACTCTTGCCGTCCTTCCCTGAGACAGGGGTGACATTGGCAAAGTGAACCATTTTTACAGCATGGGTGGTCAGCCGCATACCAACCTATAAGTCAAGGAACACACACACACGACAAATTACATTTTATACATCATTAAATAATAATATTCAAATACAAAATATCCATTTACAAACAAAAACAAATTCCAATTTAATAAACCCTATTCGCCAACATTACAGATCAACCGCCATTTCTTTCTGTCCTTACATACTTCTTACTTACTTCATACTTACTTCATACTTACTTCATACTTACTTCATACTTACTTCATACTACATACTTCATATTTCTTACTGTCCTTTCATATTAAATGTATATAGGTACATAATGAAATCTTAAAATATTTATATATGGAAAAAGAGTAGGTAGGTAATTTAATAATTATTATAAAAATACCTATAGGTACATTTTATAACATAGTTTTTTATGGTGGGGGATTTCGATCGTTAAACATATTTTAGTGCGGCATAAAAATAGAACGTGTTTATTCTGAATCGTAAATGAAGAAATGTACGTAGGTACAGAGTTAACTAACATCAACAACAAAAATCCTGGGGATGCGCAATCCTATCCGCCATTTTAAAATTACTAAAAAATTACATCAACATTCGGGAGAGAAAAAAAATACGAAAACCAAAGAGATACATTGTGCTTACGAGTTTCTTGTGGACAGATGCGATACATGGTTGTTCTAAAAATAATATTGTTAGCAACATTACGAAATTAGATCGGAATACGAGGAGGAGAAATGGACACAGAATGAATGAAAACGCAGCGTAATAACAGACGTGCCGCGATGGGACTTCAACTAACATTTTTTTCGATGGAAAATCAATAATTTTAAGACTTGGGGTCGACGAATTGTTATAATTTTTGTGTATCTCGTTGCCGACCTCAATAGGAAAAATCCGCCATAAGGAGTCAGCGGGAGAGAGCGGGACAAACGTATGTAGTGCATTGTAAATAAATGTCAGAAAACTAGCGCAGCGATCGCCAACCAGCGAAAGGTGCGCTCACGACACATCACTCCCCCAACGTAATGAAATTGCGAGGGGAGGGATTGTATGCATTCAATGATATAGATTTCCATTCCGCTTCTAAATCTAAATCTAAGTTGCAAAGATATGTATCATTTGAGATTCATATTACATGCATTCCCACAAGCAGACACGCATAATTTCGCGCTCACACAAGCCGCATGTGGACCTACAATATAAAAAAACCAATCTCAAATGAACATAAGCCCTGCAACTCTTGCCGACCTTCCCTGAAACAGAGGTGACATTGGCAAAGTGAACCACTTTTTACAACTTCGAAAGGAAAATAATGAAAAAATATATAAACACATATATAAAATTTACACACTAACGGTGTTATTTCACACACAGCAAATCCATAGCTCAGCCGCTACCTATTGTGAATTTTCCGTACAAGAAAACGATGATCCATGGATCAGTTACGGATCAAACGTGTTGTGAATAACTGTGAATGACTTCTTGCCGTTTAATTTCTAAGGGATGATGACATTTTTTTTACATGTGAGGTAGTTAGCTTGAACGCTAAAAGACTCGACATAATTTCAATTGACCACAGAATCGTGGCGTCACACGGTTAAGGAAAAGGTTAAGAAATATTTTCTGGTTTCTCAAGACACTAGTCACACAGACGGGTGGCGTTTGTCCGAAAAGAAAATTATGTTATTTAAATTCCTACGTAGTACATTTGGGGATTATCCAGCAACTAAAGGCCTTACCACTCAAGAAAACGCAACTAAGCTGAAGATTTAGGGTAATTTCTAGCCTGAGATATCTCCGAAGGATTCGCATGTGTCGATTCGGGACCTATTTACTTTAACGGGTGAGGGGGCCAGCCTCACGCCAACCACTTCAGTTGAAGTGGGAGTTTTCCAACTCCCGAGAAAAAAAAAAAAACTCAAGGGACAAAAAATAAATAAAGATGAGACATCAAATAAAAAAATGAGACATGAAAGAATAAAAAAGACAAAATACTTATTAAATAAAAATGCTAAACAAAATAAATGTGGGTAAGATATATAAATAAACGATAAGTGTGTATAATAAGGTAATCTCGTAAAAGAAAAAATCTATTTTATCAAAAGAAAAATCCAATTATTGGTTAATAAGGAATATGAACCTACATTCCCTATTTCCCTTAATCCATTTATCATGCCTTTTTATGACAAGACACTGAGTATGCGTTTATCACGTGCCGCTGCCAATCATATTTGTTTACTGATTTAAGGTTATGTTGTAACAAGAGAACGATGAATGAAAAAGTTAAGAAACTATGAAAATAGATCCCAATCCAGTTTAAAAATAAACTCAAGGTTGTCGACCGCTGGACTAGACATCACAAATAAATCGCAGTGGGGGATGAATTATTAGTATTTTGAGAAAAAAATGACAAATATAAATAAATAAAAACGCACTCACCTGAACAAAAGATCAATCTTGACTTGGGCCGGCGAACACAGATTAGAGAATTCGAGAAAATTCGGTCATAATTATAAAATCGTGGATAATTATAACCTTTTTTTCTCATTTGCGTCAACCCGACGCCATTTCAACAAAAATAATTGAGCGTCTTTAGTGATACCAACACATTAAAAGACACATTTTTTCTAATACCATATTTTTCTATCACAAATATACCTACTCATTGGTAAGCTGTTGAAAAATATTCTAAGATTCAAAATAAACAATTATTGTTGACCAAAAGTGTTTTTTTCGTGAAATGACTCTGTAAACTGCAGAAAAAAATATTATAATTGAAGAAAAAAAAACAAATATTGTCACCCATCATAATTTTTATAACTTTCAAAGTGGTAGCCCTGCTGGAAATGTCAATGTGACATTTTGACAGCTCCGTCTTATGAATAATCGGTTAGTGTAATAAATGTAATTAATTAATGCTTTAAAATATGAATAAAAGTGATAAAATTTGCAGAATATGTTTAAAAAGTGGTGCTTGTATTTTTTTATTTGGCAGTTTATCTGATAATGTCTGTAATACCGAGCTTATGGAAAAGTTCACTGCCATCACATCAATTCAGGTACTTACTTGTATTTACATTATTTTTCCCTTGATTTAACGATATTGGTTTAAATTCCGACAGCATGTTTTACTCTAAGCATCATTCTGGCCATATTTGTGGTCGTCTTAAGCCAAACACTTAACATGAGATGTGGGTTTTCCTGCTCCTGAAAGATAAGGTTCTTGTGATGACTGAGGAAACCCTCAAATCGGGAAATGATGACAGTCTTGCAAGGGACTCGAAGCCTAGCCTTCTTGCCTTGAATATTCTACAAACTGAGCTATTTTTGTAACTCAGGAAGGTACCTACTTGCATCGATAATAAGAACTAGATGGGCCAAAAGAGCAATTCTTTGGGACGTAGGAATGAGCTAACGCGCTCATTCGAAAAAAATCCAAATTCAGTCAATCGGTAACCTTCCGACTGTCAGCAGGTGTGTTACTAAATCTAAATCTAAGTTGCAAAGATATGTATCATTCAGATTCATATTAAATGCATTCCCACAAGCAGTCATGCATAATTTCGCGCTCACACATGCCGCATGTGGACCTACAACATAAAAACCCAATCTCAAATGAACATAAGCCCTGCAACTCTTGCCGACCTTCCCTGAAAGACATTGGCAAAGTGAACAATTTTTTACAGCATGGATGGTCAGCCTCATACCAACCTATAAATCAAGGAATACAGATAATAAATAACAACAATGTATACAGCAAATTTTATCCTGCTCAACAGATTGTCCACCCCGGTGCTTGTTTGGCTTACCTACCATTTTATTCAAAGATGACCTTATTAACGATGTTGACTTATAGGTTGGTATGAGGCTGACCACCCATACTGTAAAAAATGGTTCACTTTGCCAATGTCACCCCTGTGTCAGGGAAGGTCGGCAAAAGTTGCAGGGCTTATGTTCATTTGAGGTTTGGATTTTATTTGTAAGTACACAATCAGCATTTGTAAGCGCGAACTACACGTGTTGGTTTGTGGGCATACATCTGAGAGCTTTAAATGAATATATCCTTGCAACTTAGATTATAGATCTAGATTTGTTTCTTAAATAATATAATTAGGTATTTGGATTGTTTTTTTAGGTAACAATGGACGATGCTCTACCAAAAAAATTATGCGCCGACTGCGCTCACAACCTGCATGATGCGTTCAGTCTAAGAGAGAGAGCATTACTGTCTAACTGTATTCTCAACGAAAAATATCATGCACTCGAAAAAAGTAACCACCAGGTAATCAAGGTAGAAAATTTGAATACAAATGAAAGCAGGACTCCGCAAGAAGATTGTTTGAAACAGAAGGAAAACTTTGAAGAATTGTTTGAAGAAATTCCTGCTGAATCAGAATATCGCAGTGACGAAGATGACAAGAAGCTGATGGACATTAAAGTGGAATTGGAATCGTCGGATAAATATTTGATTGAAAAAGATGAATTTTTGGGGAAAGAAGAGAGGGATGAATTGAAATGTGTCAAAAGACTGAAGAGTACGGAGAAAAAGGTGTACAAAAAGAGTAGAGTGAAACATTCAAGGTTTTGCGAGCAGTGCGATAAGGAATTTGCTTCTAGAAAGGTGTTCCAGAGGCATATGAGATCTGTGCATCAAGATGACGGGTGAGTGAAACATCAGCATCGTAATAAAAATAGCTCAGCCTTCACAATGGCAATAGGCGGTGAGTGTTAGCCCCCTTGGGAGCTGGGAAACCCCCACTGCAACTGAAGTGGTTGGCGTAAGGCCGGCCCCCTAACCTATAAAAATAAATAAGTTCACTGGCCACTGGAACGCGCCAAAAAGTTACACTTTATGTGTAGCTTAGCTGCATTACCTTCTGAAGATAGTGCCTTGTTGTGCTAGCCATTTGTCACTGCTGGTTGCTAAATTCTTGAGTCGTCAATAGAAGGCAACACCCATGAGTCCATTCTAATCCTGTACCCTGAGTACGAGTTGCAAAACTTGAGTGAAGTAAAGTTTACGGAAAGTATCAAAGAGTGGTTTTCCCTAAAATCTGTCGTTTTTGTTTGTTTGAACTTGGTTTTCTTCATCACTGTAACTCTTTTGCTAAGACCATAAAGTGTAAGAAACAAAAACGGCAGATTTTGGGGAAAATCACTCTTTAATACTTTCGGTAAACTTTACTTTACTCAAGTTTTGCAACTCGTACTATGGGTACTGGTAGTGTAATCTTCTTGGGCGACCTCTCGACCTTCATCAAGAGATTCTCACTTCAAGGATATCGCTGAGGGAGATACTATGTCTGATTGTGTGCTGTATTAATTTGGCTTTCCTCCTTTATATATATACAAGGATAATTTATTTATAAGGTACACATAATAAAAGAGCGCCATTTTTTGTGTGTCACACCTCAAGGGCCCTCTCAAATCACGGATAAGATTTTTTGTAAAGATGCGTCTTTAGTGCTCTTTTAAAGACACCCACAGTTTCTGCCTTCCTCACATTAGGTGGTTGTCTGTTCCACTCCATTGGGCCCGCAAACCGGAAAGCACGGTCCCCAAAATTAGTGGGTGTCTGACGTGACGGCTGGACTAAGTCAACCACCCCACACTCCGCAGATCTGAGAGTTTGGCGTCTCAAATCTATCTCAACACGTGAGAACATGTCAGACAAACTGTATGAAGGAGCCATACCATTGACAGCTTTGTAAACCATCAGACAAACACGGTAGACCACCCTCTCCGGAAAACGAAGCCAATGCAGTTTTTTCAACAATGGAGTAATATAGTTAAATTTAGACATCCTGAATATGAGTCTTGCTGCAGAGTTCAGCACAGATTGAAGCTGGCTGAACTGTTTTTTCGGCTGACCTATATACAGCGTGTTACCGTTATACGTGACCTGTATACCGTTATACGTGACTTATCAGCCCCCTTCTTAGTCCTAGGTCTACAATATATCCTCTTGTTTGACATATTGTCGACATTGAATTGAATCAATTTGATTGAATCCCATGCCATTGCATAAAATACCAACAAAAATATTCAACTTCAAATTGCAGTCATTACGGACATGTTTCAGAGGTGATAGAGAGGGAAAGATGGAGGCAACTCTTCGAGGAGAACAAACCCGTTCCAAGTTGTAGCGTCAATGATGAGAAAGGACATATTTCTACTTGTTGATATGTGGCTGACCACCCATGCTGTAGAAAACGGTTCACTTTGCCAATGTCACCCCTGTTTCAGGGAAGGATAGCAAGAGTTTTCAGGTGTATGTCCATTTGAGATTAGGGTTATTATATTGTAGGTTCACATGCAGCATGTGCAAGCTCGAACTTGTATATATCTGCTTGTGAGAATGCATATAATGTGAATCTCCAATCTTACATATCTTTGCAACTCATATTAGATTAGATTAGATGTTGGCTTTGTGTGAAGTTGAACAATAAGCCTATTAGGAGTTTCAGGCTTACACAGCCGGCTGATGAAGCTGGAGAGATGTTTTCTGGGATCTGTTGTTGTGGTCTGTGGGAGCTTCCTTCATCATTTTACTTTCACGCTGAAGAAGCCCATCGTATACACGGGCGAAACGTCTAGAATCTCAAACTCCCACAGACCTCGGCAACAGATCTCAGAAAGCATCTCTCCAGCATCAATAAGCTTCACTTTTGAAAATGTTAATTTCTTAATTCAGATCATGTTTTGTGACTTTTTTGGTTGCAGTTTCAAGCGCCCCAAAAATATGATGTGCGACATTTGTGGCAGCACATTTTTTGATCAGTCCAGCCTGGATAAACACAGCCGCACCCACTCAGGTATACATAACAAATTATAAAAACTTTAAAAAAACACAGAGTTTTATTTTCACAAATTGAGAGTTTATTTCACCTCGAGTACTTTCGACTTGTTCACGTCATTATCAAGAGGACACTAATACAAAATTGACAAGACAAAAACCATAGAGAAATAAAAAATATTGAGTTACGAAAAAGAGATACAAGTGGGTAATAACAAAGGTGAAGCAGCAGGAATTTGAACATTGATCAAACTATAAGAATTAGAACTTTTGTGTTTATGGATTTCTAAAGTTTCGAGGGCAATTAGTTGTCTGCCCTTGCATCCCGAATGTAGAACCCTGACACCGTCGTTATTGAACGAGTGGTCATTTTCGATAGAGTGGTCCGCCATCTCCGAATAACCAGACAAACCCCTCAGGTATACATAATTATTTCCCACGTATTCTTAAATCTCTCTAGGAGTAAAGATAGCTCTGCGGGGACTCTGGCCTCCCCTAGTGGAACAGCAACAGAGTTACAGTTACAACTTCATTTTATACTGTCTATGTTTTGTTTATACTTGATTCATTTTGTATATATTAATTATTTTGTTATCAGGACCTAATATGCGTTTCATTTGGAAGCTTGAAAGTTAATCAAAACTAGAAAATAGTTATCAATTTCAGTATGTTTTATTTATTACAGGTGATCGACCATATAACTGTGACATATGCAAACAAGGATTTATTCAGTACACACATTTGGAGCGACATATTATATCCAAGCATAAGAAGGTAACACATTCATTCCTCTCTAGGGTGAGAAGTCTCGACATATCTACCAATCGTATACTTAGAGAGAAAGCAATAAAACATGTTTATACCTTGAAGATAAAACTGAAAAATTGACTTTTTAAGCTAACGTGGGTTTCTCAGATAAATGCACCTTTTTTCCTCTTTTCTACAAGAGTAAAAAATAAACAAGTGTGAAAATCCTGTAGTTTAGAAGTTTTTCAAAAGCACTTGCTGATAATTAGTTTACTTACTATGAGAAGTTACTCGCAATAAAGTGTTATATCCACGTTTTCTCAAATCAATGAATCAGCACGCGATGTACTTAAGTTTGTATAGAATTTGAATTAGGAACATTTGTCAACCTGATCAGCTGTTTGTGTGTGGCCATGTTTTGTAGCTTGCTATCTACCAATTTGATCAATAATATATATGTCGAGACTGCTGGGGCACTTACCAACTCATTTGTTACAAGATTGGTGGGAAAAAAGGAGGAAGGAAGTTCGGAAGGTAGTGAGAACCAATCTTCCTCTCCCTCTCTATCTCTCCGTCTAAGAGAGAGGATTAAAAAAGGATGATATAGTCAAGCAGATGAGATGTTTGCACTTGAATTGGCATTTTAGAAACAAATTCAAGTTCCTTCATGTCATATTGACAATAAATTTGACCCTGGTTCAACAGATTTCTTTGGCTGATTTTGAATTATTAATTCATGAAAAATAAAATAAATTGGAGTTCCATCCTTGACTTATAAGTTGGTATGAGGCTAACTACCAATGCCGTAAAAAATGGATCCCTGTGCTAATGTCACCCCTGTTTCAGCTGTTTCAGGGGAATTCTGCAAAAAATTTAGGGTTTATGTTTATTTAAGGTATGAATTTTAATGTGTAAGTACACATGCAGCATTTGTAAGTGCGAACTAACGCATATATGTTTGTGAGCATCCATTTAATACAATTTTTTTATGTTAATATATCTTGTCAACTTAGGTTAAGGATTAAAAATATAGAATTGATTATGTTAATACCTGCTTCTGGACAGATAAGAATAGGATAGAAAGAAAGTACTGAGTCTTCTTCAAAAAAAATATTTTTTAAAATAAGAAGAGTCGTGATTTAATTTGCATAGATTTTTTTTTTAAGAAATCCTGTGCGGGACACTCCCTAGATTTCAGAGAATCTACGTGTCTATGACACTTGTTGTAGTGTCGCAGAGGTCTTGGTAATGTGGTGGTTGATGTCCTTTGTAGCAGGGATGTTAGGTGCGTAGTGTTGTGTTCCGTTGGCTTTGTTTTGAGAAATAATTAAAAACGATGTCACAATTCTTGATGGTAGATTAAATAGGTAAAAGAAATAAACTGAACTGTTTTATTTATTTTTTATTGTTATTTAATTAAACAACACTTTTTAAATTTTAAAACATTGTTTTATTTCCACAAATATATAATATATTTAAAAATTATTAACTTTTAAATAGTACAAACGTTTTCGACCAATATAGTCATCTTCAGGTAGTAAAAAATTTTCAAACTGTTTTATTTTTTTCTAGGACAAACCTTTTCAATGTGAGCTTTGCCCAAAGAGATTCACCTTTCTAACCAATCTCAGAGAGCACTCCAGAACCCATTCCGGCGAGAGAGATCACACGTGTTCCGTGTGTGGTCGCGGCTTCAATCGCCGCTACACCATGCTGCGCCATCATCTCACGCACACGCTGGCCCGACCTTACCTGTGCCTGCTCTGCCCGAGAACCTACAGACAGACAAACGACCTTAAAACGCACGTGAAGAGAACGCATCCAGAACAACCCACTAATAAACTGACTGATTATTGTATAAAGGAATCTGTGAAATAAAAATCTTCTAAAGATCAATTATTTTTTAAATTAAGAATTAAAAAATAAAAGAAATTAAAACATTGTTTTATTCCCCTTTAATGATTTTTTGAGTAAGTATGTTACAAATATTTTCGGAATCACTTCCATCTAATCTAATCTAATCTAATCTAAGTTGCAAGGATATGTTACATTGGAGATTCACATTACATGCATTCTCACAACCAGACACATACAAGTTCGCGCTTGCACATGCCTCATGTGAACCTACAACATAAAAACCAAATCTCAAATGGACATACACCCTGCAACTCTTGCCGTCCTTCCCTGAGACAGGGGTGACATTGGCAAAGTGAACCATTTTTACAGCATGGGTGGTCAGCCGCATACCAACCTATAAGTCAAGGAACACCCACACACGACAAATTACATTTTATACATCATTAAATAATAATCCATCATCGGGTAACTAACAAAAATCTTTTTTCTTCTGTATAATTTAATGTCATGAAGTTAAATTTTTACACATTTTAAGTACTCGATCTTCTTTCTCCAGTTTTTCATCCAGATTCTCATCCAGTTCCCACCTCACTGAGGGAACTGGATTTGGAGAAACTGTTTAAAGACGTCTCAAGACTCACCTCTTCGTCAAATCATATGGACAAGCGCCTTTAAAGTGACACACTGTCATAAAAACGCAACTAAGCTACACATATAGTGTAATTTCTTGCTGCATTATCCCCGAAAGGGTCGCATGTGGCGAGTTGAACCTATTTACTTTTACAGGTAAGGGGGCCGGACGCCAACCACTTCAGTTGAAGTGGGGGTTTCTCAGCTCCCGAGAGGGCTGGCACTCATTTATTGTAAAGGCTGAGTAAACCTTGCCGGTATTTTATTTTGGGGTTTGAAATGAACACCGAAACGGGAAATCATTTCTGACACCCTCGGTGAGATTCGAACCCGAGCTCACGGTATGGAATGCAAGCTCTCTACCACCTGAGCATAAAAGGCGCTATATAAATTTTGTATTCATAATAATATTTTTTTCTTCTCTTTTGACGGCTCTACAGCTACAGCTCATATCGATCCTAAGCTACTAACAGACTTCGGCTCCAACTTCTCCTGTCTCTCGCTGCGATCCTCCCACTTACCACCCGTAACATCTCGTCCCTCTAGTACTTGTTTGTCGTATGTCCATCAGAGTTACGTAATTTCACATGAGCAATGTTTGCATGTGTACTGGACCAATGTGTCTTATGAAAACTGGAAATTGATTTTGAAAATATTTAAAACAACTCTCACATTATCGTGTTTTATGTTTTTTTCTTAGCTGTGAAAGTTGGATGGACCTTTGGTGAAGGTATAAGAATTTTTTAATCCAGCAAAGAGCGTATTTTAAAAAAATAAACAAGATTTTTTTGCACTCCGCCGGGATTCGAACCCACGACCTGCCACTTACAAATCCAAAGCTCTGCTAGTAGACTTCAGACCTGTCGCTTGACCAGATGCTTGATTTTGGGATTTTGACCGCGGTCCATAGCTTATACGCAACTACTAAGCTACACATATAGTGTAACTTCTTGCCTGCGTTATCCTCGAAGGGGTCGCAACTCTTTTTATTTTTAAGGGTAAGGGGGCCGGCCTCACACCAATCACTTTCAGTTGAAGGGAGGGTTTCTCAACTCTCAGGGGGGCTGGTTCTCATTTCTTGTGGTTATATATTCTTCTTTTTTTTTTCTTACTACTGTGTGAAAAGTCACACACCGTAGTAACAAAACATAACATAGAGAAAAAAAATTATAAACTATGAAACACGGTCAAAACCTGAAAGAACCACATAAAGCACAATATTTTAAGTTAATATTGAAAATGTATTTAACAATATAATATTTAAAAATATATTCTAATTCTGTTAGGTATAAAAATGTTGTGAACCATAAAGCTGACAGTTGGTAATACTGCAATAAAATTTAAACACACATTTCCACTTCCTGTCAGTGAGCTTGTCAAATTGTCGTATTAAAGTTGTATTGTTTGTTTACATATTGATTACCATTATAAAACTTTAAATAAATGAAAATATAACAATGAGTAAATGCGCTGCAGTGTGCCGCGTTTGCCTGGATAATGAAGCCACATCGCCTCTGTTTCAAGGCGGTGTTTCGCAGCGAAATTTCGTACAGCCATTTATCAAACTGACAGCTATAGCATCGGTCCAGGTTGGCATTTTATTTATTTTTCTCCAAGTCAAAGCATTTTGATTTAAGTTTTTTTTTAAACAATAAAAGGATATATATTCTATGTTTTATGTACGCTATACTACTCGAATAAAAGTATCTAATTTGATTCATAAAATTTGTACTGTCAACATGACCGCCCCCCCCCCCCCCCCCCCCCCCCCTTCCATTTCTTCAACCAGATATTCAAATTTGGAATACTTCTTGCCTATTTAGTTTTTTAGAAGTTTAACGTAGAATGTATCTACCGTAATTTTTTTTAATCATGCAATTTTCTCACACTAATAATCTGCTTACTTTTATTTGCAGATAGTTCCAAACGACAAAATGCCCAAATTCTTGTGTGATTCTTGTATTGAGAGGCTCACAGATGCCTACCAGCTAAGGGAACAGGCTCAGAAAAGCGACGCCATCTTGAGAAAAAAAATTGGTCTTATAAAAATAGGTAAAAACAAGCCATACTACTGTACTCAGCCTTGGAGGTAGTAATACTATGTAGTGGCTATGAATGTGTTTTAGTTTCAAAAGACATGATGCACCGTCTTTGACGCCATGCATTGTTGATAGCACGCTGTCTTGCTCACAAAATATGTTTTTTTTGTCATTTTCTAAGTAAGCAACATGTCTGTACTCCGTTTTCAATCTATGTAAATATATATCACCATAGAAACCTATGAAATCACCATAGCAACGGTATTTGTTATGAATACCCCCTAGTGTTGTCGAAAGTATGAAAATATCTGATAAATTCAGAATTCACAAATGTTCCGACCTCATTGTGTAGGGGATGATTTTTGTATTCATTACCGCGAGCATAAAAGCTATATACTTGAACATCACTAGTTCTAGAAATGACTGTCACTTTCGGGAGCAAAATATTTCGACAAATCAAAAATTAATATTATGAAAGTAATCATATAAAATAGTTTTTTAAGTGAAATATTATTCCACATTTTATAAAAAAAAAGATTTTCTTTTATTGGCACATTTAAAAAATATCCAGTTTGGCATTTGTTATGGATATTTTTCCAATTAGGTAGCACACCTGTTGAAAATTGAAAGGTTACCGATAGACTGAATTTGGATTTTTGTATAATGCTTGTGTTAGCGTATTCCTTATTCTCAAAGGATTGCTTTCTTAGTCCATCTAGTACTTAGATATAGATGTACTCAGCAAATTTAAAATGTGATATCACTTGGCCAGGCTAGAGGCAGGACAGAGAATCTTTAATATTTCGTAATACGTCTGAGAAAGTTAAGTTCTTTGTTATGCATTTAGCATAATTGTCAACTGCATATGTTTCACAATGCTGGAAAACAAAAACGAAATGTTGAATGCTGTTTGTTAAGCAGACCGGTGGGGTGACATCACAGTTGTTTCTCTGTAATTTTTGTTCCAGCTCCATTTTTTTTTCTGTTTCAGAATATCCTGATGTTCTACCAGTCAAAGTGGAGGCTGACAATTCCATTTTCAAACCCACCAATCAGACAGTGTCTGTTCCATTTTCAAATACCGATAGCAGTATACAGTATGACAGCGATCACCATAACTATGAGAGCAATGGTTAGTATACTTTTCTGTACTTAGGGCCGGTCTTATAAACGAGAGACCAAATATCCGTAAGTATTTCGACAATTAACTAACGGATGTACGTTTACGGATTGATCTTACCGATGGTCGTCCTATAAAGCTTTTTTAACCATCCGTTAGTTTTCAATAAACATACGTCACCCGTTTGCTGTCAGAGGCGAAACATAATCTAAAGTTGCTTATGACAAATACCAAAACGACTAATACAGCCCAATTTTAATGAATTCTCTTTCACTGTCGGAGGGAATTCTCTTCAACAGGACAGAGTGTAGAAGTCCAATGACACGCAAAACTCACCGCAAAGAAACAATGCTTTGACAGCTGACCTAACCTCAAACCTTAACTAACCGGCCGGTATCTGAGATTAATTGATGGGTCGGCTGTCGGTTAGTTCTGTCGGTAACTTTTTACGGAAATAAAACTAACGGATTGTCATGAGACGAAAAATGTGACGTTCGTATTATATTTCGGTTAGTGATGCTCAGAGAGAATGAATGGGTGTTTGGAACTTGGAATGTCAGAAGAATGAATAAGTGTAAGGAGAAGGAAATCGTGAATGTGATGAATGAAAAAAGAATACAAGTGATGGGTGTGACAGAGACAAAAATGAAAGGGAATGGTGAAAAAGTATTAATGAATGGTGAACTGTATATCTGGTCAGGTGTGGAAGATGGGAATGAAAGACAGGGTGTGGGTGTGGTTATAAGTGAGAATGTAAAAGGATGCATAACGGGCTACCAAAGAATCTCTCCAAGAGTTTTGACTGTTAAACTCAAAACAAACAGGATGAAAATTTTCTTGGTGGCCTGTTATGCACCTGTAGATTCAGAGTGTATGGACGTGAAAATGAGATTCTGGAATGAGTTGAATGCAGTTGTGCGCGAAAGCAAGAAGAATGAATACATTATAATTTTGGGAGATATGAATGGATGGGTAGGTACGCAAAGAGATGAGTGTGTGAAAATTGTTGGTCCTAGTGGACGAGGTGTAGTCAATGATAATGGGCGACACCTGATAGCTTTGTGTGCAGAGCACAGCCTTTTTGCATCAAACACATGGTTTCGACATAAGGATGTGCATCTGTACACAAGGCAGATTGTGGGAAGTCGCACAATCATTGACTACATCTGTGTGGATGAAAGACTGAGAGGAGCCGTAAGAGATAGCCGTGTCTATCGTGGGCCTGAAATAGGCAGTGACCACTATCTCTTATGCGCTAAAATAATGATTGGAGAAGTAAGAAAGAAGAAACGTAAGAAGAAAGTAAGAAAGCCAAGAATAAAAGTAGAAAGTCTGAGTGATGAAAATGTGAAAGTGAAGTATAAATCAGAAATACAAAAAAAGTTAAGTGTGAATGAACTTGAAAAGAATGTTAATGAAAAAGATATTGAAAGCATGTGGAAGTTTATGAAAGAAGGCATGATTGAATGTGCTCGAAAAGTATGTGGAGAAACGAAAGGTGGAAGATTGAAAGGGGATGCCTGGTGGAATGCTAAAGTAAAAGAGGCTGTGAAAGTGAAGAAGGAATGTTACAAAAAGTGGCTGAACGACAGGAATGATAGAAAGCTAGAAGATGAATATAAGATAGCCAAGCAAATGGCGAAGAATGTAGTTTATGAAAGCAAAGCGAATGAACAGAGAAAGATTGATGAAAAAATGAACAGGAGTTTCACCGACAGTAGGAAGGAATTCTGGAGATGGGTCGGTGCCAATAGGAATAAAGATTCTGCATTGACCACCCCAGGAATCAAAAGTGCTGTTGGTGAGATGGTATGGGAGAAGGATGAAGTATGTAAGAGATGGAAAGAATATTTTGAAAGGATTTTTGGTCGGGGCGAAAGAATTTTGTTTAGAAAAATGACAGAAGAGAATGAATTTAGGATTTTGAAAGAAAAAATAAAAGTATCTATTGAATGTTTGAAGAATGGAAAGTCTGCTGGGTTTGATGGAATAAATGGTGAAATGTTGAAAGCAGGAGGTGAATGCGTGATAGATTGGATGTACGAATTATGTAAGCTTTGTGTGAATGCAGGAGTAGTACCGATGGATTGGAGTAAGGCAGTCATTGTTCCCATTTACAAAGGTAAAGGGGACAAAAAAGACTGTCAGAACTTCAGACCAATCAGTCTACTCAGTATACCAGGAAAAGTCTTCTGTAAGGTGATTATAAAAAATGTGATTCTGACTACTAGTGAAAGGATTTCCGATATACAGTCCGGCTTTATGGCCGGTAGAGGCTGTGTTGATCAGATTTTTACTCTACGACAACTTGTTGAAAAACAATTGTCGGTGAGGCGGAAGCTGTTCACGGCCTTTGTAGATCTGGAAAAGGCTTTTGACTCAGTAGACAGAGGTATGTTATGGGATGTTTTGAAAGCATACGGAGTGAATGGGGCTCTCCTAGGTGCGGTGCATGCAAACTATGAAAATAGTACAGCATGTGTTCGTATTGATGATGAGTATAGTGAATGGTTTGAAGTTTTTAAGGGTGTAAGGCAAGGATGTGTGATGAGCCCATGGCTATTTAACATAGTCATGGACAAGTGTGTTCGAGATGCTAGACTTGATGATTGTGGATTAATGATAGGAGAGAGCAAAGTGAGTGTTCTACTGTATGCGGATGATGCTGTTCTTGTATCGGACTCAGCAGTAGAATTGCAAACGATGCTCTCTAGATTGAACGAAGCTCTGCTAGGTAATTATTTGAAATTGAATGCAAGTAAGACGAAAGTTTTGATTTTTGAAAGAAATGAAGAAAATACGAACTACGAATTTAGAATAAACGGAATGAATGTTGATGTGGTAAATGAGTTTGTATACTTGGGAAGTAAGTTTGAGAAAGATGGAAGAATGACAGGTGAACTTGAAAGAAGAGTAATGAAGGGCAGGTGTGTACTGGGTGCCACAGCTTGTATCGCCAAAAATCAAAACATTTCTAAAAATGCTCGATTGGCGGTACGCAGTGGCATACTTTTACCCACCTTGATGTATGGAAGCGAGGCCTGGACGGTGAATGAAAGTGAAATTAGTAAAGTCCATACTGTTGAAATGGACTTTCTAAGAAGTATGATTGGGAAAAAACGGAGTGACAGGGTGAGGAATGATTTTATAAGAAAAGAATGTGGTGCAAAAGAAAGTGTGAAAGTGAAGATTAAAAGAAGTTTGTTAAGATGGTTTGGGCATATGGAGAGAATGAATGAGGAAAGACTGACGAAGAAAGTATATGTTGGTAGAATAGATGGATGTCGTGGTAGAGGAAGACCGAGAAAGGTATGGATGGACCAAATATCCGAAATTGCGAATGAATGGAATATCCAGAGTCATAATAAAAGAAGAGCTTGTATGAAGAAGGTTATGACTCTGGAGGAAATGAAAGAAGTATGCAAGGATAGAAAGAAATGGCGGTTGATCTGTGATGTTGGCGGCTAGGGTTTGTTAAAGTGAATTTGGTTTTATGATTTAGTTTTTATGTCCATGTATATATTATAATTTATTGATTTTAAAAATGTAATTTGTCATGTATGTTCCTTGACTTATAGGTTGTTATGCGGCTGACCACCCATAATATAAAAATTGGTTCACTTTGCCAATGTCACCCCTGTTTCAGGGAAGGACGGCAAGAGTTGCAAGGCTTATGTTCATTTGAGATTGGGTTTTTATATTGTAGGTCCACATGCGGCATGTGTTAGCGCGAAATTATACATATCTGCTTGTGGGAATGCATTTAGTATAAATCTTAAATGATATATATCTTTGCAGCTTAGATTAGATTAGATTAGATTAGATACGACATTGAACTAACGGATGTTTATAAGACCGGCCCTTAACTGACCTCATATCTTCTATACTATATCTTCACCATAACAATAATCTATAATTTGAGTTGCAAAGAGATATATTAACATTTAAAATTCATATGCAATGCATGCCCACAAACAGAAACGTGTAAGTTCTCACTTATAAATGCCACATGTGTGCTTAAAAATTAAAAATATGAAACCTTGAATGAACAAAACCCTGCAATTTTCACCGATCTTCCTGAAACAGGGATGATATTGGCAAAACCAACCATTTCTTTGAGTATGGGTTCCTTGACTTATAGGTTGGTGTGAGGCTGACCACCCATACTGTAAAAAACGGTGTACCTTGCCAATGTCACCCCTGTTTCTGGGAAGGTCAGCAAAAATTTCAGGGTTTATGTTCATTTGAGGCTTAAGTACATTTTAATTTATAAGTTCACATGCAACATTTGTAAGCGCGAACTTGCACGTCCGTGTCTATTTGTGGACATTCATTTTACACCCCTACCTTCAGGTTACTTTCCGAGAAATAGGCAAAAAATAATCAGGACTCAAAACCACAATGTACGTACCCCTGACATTTGAATGTATGTATGAAAAAATACGAAACTTCAAACAAACAACCGAACGTTTAGCCTTCTTCAAGAACTAACTTGTCTAGACTTATAATGACTTGACTTTGGAACTCAGGCGGATGCCAGGCGGCTTGTAGTTTTCAAATATATTTCTTTTTCTCAAACGCGTATGAGCTGTAGCAGAATGGTACAACCAAAATTTGCGTATCGCGTACGTTCATATGCATAGTTAATATGAATTCTACCTTAAGGTGGCGACTCCTACTACCCAAAAAAAAAAATATTCATAGATGGTACGCATCAAAAATGTATGGGGCACTCCGTCGGGCAAATATGAAAAACTACTGTAGTTTTTGTTCCTTCGAAATTTTTAATGCATTGAAAATATAATGTTGATTGCGCTATTCTAATATGAAATCAATCTGAAATCGCTAAGGTATTCATTTCGGTCATTAAATTATGTGTAAATTTCAATTTTTTATGGCTCGAGTTTATCTTGGACACAAACCTTTTTTATTATTTGTTATGCTGCGCTGTATAAACCTTTATTTTCTCTCGGTTAGCTACGGAAGCTGTGGTGTATTGGCTAGCGTGGCAGACTGCCACGCAAGGGCGATGGGTTCGAATCCGGGTATCAAATAATTTTAAATTTTTTTACATTTGTTTTCTTTTTTACATATTATACTTTTTTTATTAAAATACAACATATTTGACAAAACTATTAAAGTTAGTCCAAACGATTAAAAATACTTTCATTTCACTTTCATTTCACACTTCGTCCACACGACAAATCGGTCAACAACAACCCGTCCAAAGACAACTCGGTCATAGACAAATCGGTCACACGACACTTCGACCACACGACATTTCGGCCAACGACTTTTCGGTTAACAACATTTCAGTCACATGTATATATGTACCGAAGAAATCATCCCAATATTATAATTGTATATTATGATTCAGCCACCATGGGTTGACAGAGCGTAAACCTAATTTGCATAAACGAGGTGGCACGACTTTATCCGAACAATTCCGAAGCATTATCATATTGTGCTGCAGTGTTTTTTACTTTCTTGCTATAGCTGAAGGCTATAAAGAAAGTTATGATTTGGTGTGAAATTTTTTTTTCGAGGTTTTCACGGAAATGAGTTGTCCTGGTGCAGGACATGCCAAAAAAAAAACACTATCTTTCAAAAACGTCCGTCTGTATGTGTGTGTGTATGTGTGTCACTTTCCAAAGTATAAGACCTAGAAATACCAAATTTTGGCTACATCAACTTTTTTAGACATATATTAAGTATGAATAACATGGCATTACACCAACTTGAAAATTCAAGATGGCTGCCATACAAAAAAAACATAAAATTGCACTTTCCTCAAAAACGGCTGGATAATCTTCCCAACACTATCCCTAACCAGCATGGCTTTCGTCATAAGAAATCTGTAGACACAAACTTATTAGAATTTACTCAGGTTGTAACCAATTCCATTCATAATGGCTATCAGGTAGACACTGTTTATAGTGATTTTTCCAAGGCGTTTGACAAGATAAGTCATAATATATTGTTGAGTAAGCTCTGGCACATCGGTATAAGGGGGGATCTCTTAAGGTGGTTTGTATCCTATCTTAAAAATAGATCCCAAGCTGTAGCACTTCACGGCTATGAGTCAGTATATAGAGGTATCTACTCTGGTGTACCTCAGGGATCCCACCTGGGGCCTCTTTTATTTACTGTTTACATTAATGATATTATTCACTCAATAAAGTACTCCAATATTCTGTTGTTTGCCGACGATGCTAAAATATTTAAACAAATTAATACAATTGAGGATTGTATAGAATTGCAGTCTGATCTTAACTCGATTCTTTCTTACTCTAATGCCAACCAATTATATCTTAATATTGACAAATGTAATGTCATTACTTACACAAGAAATCGTAGTAAAATACTTTTTGACTACAGTTTTGGTGTTGATGGACTCAGAAGAAAATTAGTGGTCAATGATTTGGGTGTATTGTTGGACGAGAGACTGAGTTTTATCAACCATTATGAGCATATTACTGAAAGAGCGATGAAGACGTTATATTTTATTGTTAGGAATACTAAACTTTTCACGAATCCCCAAGTATTGCCCTTCTTGTTCAATTCATATATTAGAAGTGTACTTGAGTTTTGTTCAACTGTTTGGAACCCCAATTACGTTGTCCATATTAATGCTATTGAAATGGTCCAAAAAAAACTTATCAAGCAACTGAACTTTCGCAATAGACAACATTTCAATAGTTATTCCCAAGCATTGGAGCATTATGGTATACGATCTTTGGAGGCAAGGAGAAATATGCTTGACATCAGCTTCATATATAAGATAGTTAATAACAAAATCGATAGTGCGTCTCTCACAAGCCTCCTTCCATTTCATTGTCCAATCAGAACTCATCGAGACAAATCCTTATTTTATGTGGGTTCAGCCAGGACAAATTATAAGCAAAATTCTTTTATAAGTAGAGCCTGCGTTGCAGTAAATAGTGTCCAACGGACTGATCCTAAGTTGGACATTTTCTTTCTGTCTGCACAGTCATTGAAAAAGAAGATTTTGAATCTTGCAGGATTTGAATTTCATTTTTGAATCTCATTTCTAATTTTTTTAATCATTCCCAATTCCTATTTTGTTTTTATTGCTTATTAATCATCATTGACGTGTTTTGTGTGCGCATTGTATTTCTACTCCCTTCCCTTTCTCCTGACCTTTCTTTCCTTATCCCATCATGAGGACGAGATTTATTTTTTATTTTTATTTTTGATTTGTGTATTTGTTTGTCTTTGGTTTTGGATGCTGCTTCTTTTTTGTTTTTCTTCACTTTTTATTTGTTTACCTCACATGATTTGTAATCTAAAATATCAATCGTAGAATACAGTAATAGGCGATATGAATTGTAAAAAATATATTATTTATGTACAAAATTCTATTCAATGCTGTTGTATTCTTGTTTAAATAAAAAAAAAAAAAAAAAAAAAAAAAACACCGGAAGGTCCCTTTTAGGACCACACCCTACTCAAAAGTTATCGGTGTTCTGGCCAGCCCTTCTCCAACATCAACCACCTCGCCTCAGTTGATCCTCCTGCTGCATCAGGCCACAAGGATCCCTGGAGGATCCCTCAGCAGGCGCAACGAGTTCTCGCAAGAAAGAACACGCCCGCCTACAGTCTATGGCAGGGGTCTTCAACCTTTTTTAGTGCAAGGGCCAAACATCGATAACACATCGTCCGAAGGGCCACAACTTTTCACGACACTTTACCACTTTATCAATAAAATAAAATACATATGTACATAATTTCAAATTTTACTAATCTTTATTGGTTGATTAAAGACATTGTTTATTTTTTACAGGTTTGTCAATATTTGTTTTCATTTTTGTGGTTGCAACCCGCAGACTACCTTCCAGATGTGCATCGTGGGCGGACTCACTCCTGCGGCGAGCGAGCGAGACGCACTCATTATGTGTGAAAGAGTGGCATTGCAAATGCTGACGATTGCGAGTCGTATATCACTCGTATATATATATATCGCATATCACGGGGCGCGATATTCTATTTTTTTAGCCTCTGGTGGCCGCGGGCCGCAAGAAATTAGCTGGCGGGCCACATGAGGCCCGAGGGCCGCGGGTTGAAGACCTTAGGTCTATGGGAACAGACTGTGGCGCCAAAATTTTAAATAACGAACCGAAATATTATAAACCCAAAACTCTGTCTCTTTAGTCCGGTCGATAGCTCAGTTGGTAGAGTGCTTGCATTCTACCCCGTGAGCTCGGGTTCGAATCCCACCGAGGAGGGTGTCAGAAATGATTTCCTATTTCGGTGTTTATTGCAAACCCCATTATAAAAATACCGGCAAGGTTTACTCAGCCTTCACAAGAAATGAGTACCAGCCCCCTCGGGAGCTGGGAAAACCCCCACTTCAACTGAAGTGGTTGGCGTAAGGCCGGCCCCCTTACCTGTAAAAATAAATAAGTTTAACTCGCCACATGCGAACCCTTCGGGGATAACGCGGCAAGAAGTTACACTATATGTGTAGCTTAGTTGCGTTAGTTGCTTTCTGTAAATATTTCTTCCAATAAACCGATGTTCCCACAATGTGCTCATTCCATCGATATATATTTTATTTAGATCGATGGCTCATTCATTTGAAGTAATACAAACCTTACCTTTGTCAAAACGTGTAATTTATCATTCCCTTGGATTATCTAATGTAATCTAAGTTGCAAAGATGTATAACATTTAGGATTCATATTTAATTCATGCCCACTAGCAGACACATATAAGGTCGCGCTTATACATGCCGCGTATAAGCTTAAACATTCACACTCAAAACTTAAATAAACATAAGCCCTGCAACTCTTGAAGAAGTCATTGGCAAAGTGAACCAGGCTTTTACAGCATAGGTGGTCAACTTCATACCGTCGTATTAGCCAAGTAATTGTTTATTTTTTCGGTAAAAATATCTTGCATTACTTTCCTTTCCAGCCGCAGCAGAAGGGGTTGCTTGTGGTGGGTAAAACCTACGTATTTTCACAGGTAAGGGGGCCGGCCTTACGCCAACCACTTCGTTGAAGTGGGGATTTCCCTACTAGGGGAGCAGGTACTCATTTCTTGTGAAGGCTGAGTAAACCTTGCCGGTTTTTTTTATGGTAGTTGGGTTTGCAATACACACCGAAAAGAGAAATAATTTTGACACCTTTGGTGGTCCGAGCTTTCAGCATCGAACGCAAGCTTTCTACCTCTGAGCTACTGACCGGACTTATTATAATAAAAATAATAGTACAGTCATTCTTCTATCAATAACAAATTCATTTTATTCCAACATGGTCACGCGGTGTGTGTAATACGTGACCAGCGTACGTAAAAGAGAAATTAGTAGCAATCAAGTTATGGTATTAAATATGTTAGTTAATAGTTATGGACAAGTGTGTCAGGGATGCTAGACTTAATGATTGTGGATTGATGATAGGAGAGAGCAAAGTGAGTGTTCTACTGTATGCAGATGATGCAGTTCTTGTATCTGATTCTGCAGTAGAATTGCAAACAATGCTCTCTAGATTGAATGAAGCTTTGTTAGGTAACCATTTGAAGTTGAATGCAAGTAAGACGAAAGTATTGATTTTTGAAAGAGATGATGAAAATATGAATTATGAATTTAAAATTAATGGAATGAATGTTGATGTCGTAAATGAGTTTGTATACCTGGGAAGTAAGTTTGAAAAAGATGGAAGAATGACCGGTGAATTTGAAAGAAGAATAATGAAAGGCAGGTGTGTACTGGGTGCGACCGCTTGCATCGCCAGGAACCAAAATCTCTCAAAAAATGTTAGATTGGCGGTGCACGGTGGTATACTAGCGCCAACCTTGATGTATGGAAGTGAAGCCTGGACGGTGAGTGAAAGGGAAATTAGTAAAGTCCATACAGTAGAAATGGACTATCTAAGAAGTATGATTGGGAAAAAACGAAGTGACAGGGTGAGGAATGATTTTGTAAGAGAAGAATGTGGTGTAAGGGAAAGTGTGAAAGTGAAGATTAAAAGAAGTATGTTAAGATGGTTCGGGCATTTGGAGAGAATGAGTGATGAAAGATTGACGAAGAAAGTATATGTTGCTAGAATAGATGGATGTCGTGGTAGAGGAAGACCGAGAAAAGTATGGAAGGATCAAATCTCTGAAATAGCGAATGAATGGGAAATCCAGAGTCATAATAAAAGGAGGACTTGTATGAAAAAGGTTATGACTCTGGATGAAATGAAAGAAGTATGCAAGGACAGGAAGAAGTGGCGGCTAATCTGTAATGCTGATTTTTAATGTTGGTTTATTGGCTTGCTACATTTTTTGCATAAGACATTTCTTTTTTTTTTACTTTTTTTGTATAGATTTATTTTTAAGTTTTGTTGTTTTCTTATACTTAAATGTTATTTTTTACTCGTATTCCTTGACTTATAGGTTGGTATGAGGCTGACCACCCATACTGTAAAAAATGGTTCACTTTGCCAATGTCACCCCTGTTTCAGGGAATGTCGGCAAGAGTTGCAGGGCTTATGTTCATTTGAGGTTTGGATTTTATTTGTAAGTACATAATCAGCATTTGTAAGCGCGAACTACACGTGTTTGTTTGTGGGCATACATCTGAGAGCTTTGAATGAATATATCCTTGCAACTTAGATTATAGATTATTATAGAAGTCAATACATTAAAACATGATTAAATCATTTAAATAGCCTTATTCAGATTCATTAAGCAAAGTAGTATGAGGGGCTTAGAACAAATTACTTTTTTATCGACGAATGATGAACCGAGATATTTGTGATGGATTGGTTTTTTTACATGGCATCTCACAATAAATGACAAATTTGTGCAACGGCTAGATTCCTATTTCCATCCTCAATGATTTTCATTAATATTACTGTGTACCTATAGCATTGAGGTATATATATACCTCAATGGTGTATAGCCTCTGCACTTTTTGCGTCCTACTGACCAGTGACCGTTCACAAGTGAATAAGAAAAAACACTGCAGCACATGATAATAATATTATTATCAAGACACCCTTCCTCATCAGCTGTATACAATGGCTGTATAGCTACTTCTTGATCTAGTAATCCCTACGCTTCGGATTCGTTCGGATAAAGTCGTGCCACCTCGTTTATGCAAATTAGGCTTACGCTCTATCAACCCATGGTGGCGGGCAGAGTGAATGAATCACAATATAAAATTATAATACTAGGTCACTAGGATGATGACTTCGGTGGTACCCAAAGAACCAGGGTCAAAGTTAGAGTCAAGTGACCCAAGCGGGGATCGAACCAACGTTATTCTATTCCAAATACGCTAGAAAGATCAGCCTCTGGCCCACTCGGCCATAACACCGACTAAATGAAATGAAAGTGAAATGATCGTATTTTTAATCGCTTGGACTAACTTTAATAGTTAAGTTTTCAAATATGTTGTATTTTTATAAAAAAAGTATAATATGTAAAAAAAGAAAACAACAAATGTAAAAAATTAAAAATATACAGGGTCAACCGGATTCGAACCTATCATCTTTGCATCTGCGGTCGGTCATGCACGCTGTTACGCCAGAGCTCCGCAGCCAGATGGGAGAAAAAAACTGTTTATAAAGCGTAACAAATAACTATTAAAATAATATTATGGGTGGTTTGTAAAATGCGAAAGATTTATTCGGATTGAAGGGAAACCAGAGTATGGGTGGTTTGTGTCCAAGATAAAATACGAGTCGGCGCAAGCAATGGCGCAGACATATATATGGAAATTTACACATAATTTAATGACCGAAATGAATACCTTAGCGATTTCAGATTGATTTCATATTAGAATAGCGCAATCAACATATTATTTTCAATGCATTAAAAGTTTCGAAGGAAGTAAAACTACAGTAGTTTTTCATATTTGCCCGACGGAGTGCCCCATACATTTTTGATGCGTACCATCTATGAATATTTTTTGTTACCATCTATGTGTCGTACCACCTTAATGTTAATGTATCTTTGCAACTTAGATTATTATTATTATTATGGCTGGTTAGCCTCATACCAACCTTAAAGTCGAGGAATACCTGTAAAATAAATAGTTTATAAGTTAAGGAATTTAATATCATTAATTCATGAGGCATTCACTTTGCAACCTTTCATTTTCAAATATTTAAAATAAAAAAACAAATTGTATTAGGTTACGGGGCGAGTAAAATTCAATAATGTACGACCGGTTTCGACAACACATACAGACCGACTTTAACAGCTCTCGAGACCATATAAATTAATAAAAATTCAAGTACTGTCAATTCCTTACTAAATAACTTTTTGATTCCTAATCCATCTCCTCTACTGACCTTGTTTCCAAGAAATAATAATAAATCTGTCACCAGCGATCCCAGCGCTCTGTTCCCTTCCTCACCCCTCCCACCCTCCACTACTCCCACCCCTTAAAAGAATGATGCACTAATTTATATTTTATTTAGTCAGTAATATTTTGTACCTGACGATGGAAACATTGTTTCCAAAACCGGTCGTACATTATTGAATTTTATTCGCCCCGTAACCTAATACAATTTGTTTTTTATTTTTATTTTTTAAGGAATTTAATTTTGAATATGCTTTTCCAGACGCCACGTATTCATCGGAAGACGACATCCCCATTAAAATAGTGAAAAACCTAAACGACTGCCTGCCACTGAAGAAAACCCTGGGCGGGGCAAAGAAGAAACCTCAATCTAAGAAAAACCTGCTCGCAATCAAAAAAAATTTTGCGCTCAAAAACAGGGAAAAGCAGGCGATGGTCGAGAAGCGATTGAAGGAAGCCGTGCAAAAGAATTTGGAAATATTAAAGAGTGAACCAATCGGCAACGAGAATTCAAATTCGGAATCAGCCGTTGTTGTCAAGTCTGAGGTTTTGGGCGCGGAGAAGGCGACGGATGATTTTGTCGGAGAGTTGGATGCGGCTACCGGGGACCTGGTGAAGCCCTCCATCTTGATTTCTAATGTTATCAGCGTCAAGAAGCAGGGGAGGATCGGGCTGAAGTTGGCGCAGATGAAGGAAGTCTTTCATTGTGACGTGTGCACATCAGTGTTCAATAATAGGATATACCTGGCGAGACACATGAAATTTGAACACAACATTCAAGGGTAACATTAATACTTTACTCGTTACTTGCCTGTAATTATTTATCTATTATCTATAAGAGTTATGTTAAAGAAAAAATGGTTCACTTTGCCAATGTCACCCCTGTTTCAGGGAAGGTCGGCAAGAGTTGTAGGGCTTATGTTCATTTGAGATTGGGTTTTATTTTGTAAGTACACATTCAGTATTTGTAAGCTTGAACTTACACGTGTCTGTTTGTGGACATGCATTTGATATTACTTGAATGTTTATATATCTTTGCAACTTAAATTATAGTGATTATCTGCGCAACTTAGATGATAGATTATCGATATACTGCAAGAGCGGGCATTCCATAAACCAATGGACAACTTGAAGTTGTGACATGGCCTTATTGCTAGGGACAAGGCAAACAAAAATATTTACTTATTGGTTGCTAAGGATCCTACTCACTTTGATGTGTGATGCTTGTCTGCCGAAAAAAAAAACAAAGATGTGCTCAGCGGGTTGTTTAATTTTATTTTTCAGATTCAAACGGCCCAAGCGACCAAATCTGGTTATGTGCGATGTTTGCGGCAACACATACCACAGTCCCTTCAGCTTAAACATGCACAGGAGATCACACACAGGTAACAACAGTGTCTTGGACTCCTTGATCAACCGCTGTCTGTTCAACGCCTTCCTCCTCCAGTCCCATACTCCTACTGCACACCAGTCTACCACTCCATCCAGCCATCTTATGCAAGGCAACACAACTAAGCTACACATACATATAGTGTAACTTTTTGCCTGCATTATCCCCGGAGGGGTCGCATGTAGCGATTCGGGACCTGTTTATTTTTACGGGCAAATCTTTCATTAATTTCGTTACATTGGAAATTAGGTGTTTCACGCTACAGAATTTTTTGTTTTTTTAGGAGACAAACCATTCACCTGCAACTTTTGTGGTAAAGCGTTTGCACAGAAGAGCAACATGCAGAGACACATATCAGCGAGGCACTTAAAAGTATGTATCATCCCTATTTTTCTGGACATCTTGCTTAGTTATTTTTAGTGACTTTCATAGTGTCACGTTAAATATATAATCTTTTGTAAAAATAATGAAGTCATAATATTTCTTATATGAAGAAGAATGGAACCTGCAGAGTGAGAATAAGAGAAGAGTATGTATGAAGAAAGTGATGAATGTTGAAGAGATGAAAGAAGAAGGCAAGGACAGAAAAAAGTAGAGACGCATCTGCGGAGGTACCGGCCACCCCTAGTGGAACGTCGGCAGAATACAGTTACAGCAAAAAATAATATTTCATAGTATTACTAGAGGCATTTGAATGGTGAGGCAGTTTTACCCCCAACGAGTAGAAAGAAATGTTTTCCGGGATCTGTTGCCGTGGTCTGTGGGAGCTGGAGCTTCTGGACGTTTCGCCCATGTCTACGATGGGCTTCTTTAGCGTGAAAGTAAAACGATGAAGATGATATTTATGAAACTGTGATGAAAGCATCTCTCTAGTGTCATGGGCCGGCCGTGTAAACTTAAAACTCTTAGTAGAAAAAAAATTGTAATCTGAAAATAATCCTCTTCAGATTTTTGTCACAGTTAAATTGTGTTTTGATTTTCCAGGATAAGTGTTTCCAGTGCCACCTGTGCCCCAAGAACTTTGCATACGCCACCACGCTGAGAGAGCACACGCGCATCCACACGGGGGAGCGCAGCCACGTGTGCGACACGTGCGGGCGTCGCTTCCTGCGCAGGTACGCCCTGGCGCGCCACCAGCTGACGCACTCGGGGGTGCGGCCCTACATGTGCCGGCACTGCCTGAGGGACTACACGCAGGTACAAACTACAAAAACACTGTAACAATCTAACCTAGGATAGCTTCTGTTTTGTGCTCCCCAGCTCAGGGAGCTTTTCTCAAGTTATCCGCAAAAAAAAGCCATTTACGATATCACCGAATCAGGTAAGTATTTACTTTACAAAAAATCCAAGACCCAAACTAAGGCCCGCCGCACAGAGTCAGGATGAGATGGGAGTCACAGGACTTACGACCTGTCTCTGGTTGTTTTAAGTTCCTTTCGTCATGACAACGTTCCCGATTCCTTCCAACTCACCCTTTCCCAATATGTAAATCCTATTTATTACATTGCATGCCTAGAAGTATCTTGGTTCTCGGATCTTCATAACCAAATGTGGTATGATCCCGAGATTGCCGCCTTTGTTAGGCTTTCCAGAAATCCATTTATTTGTATCAATTCAGTCTCAGATCCTTAAGAAAAGTATATACCGATTTGGCTGGCAGTCCTCTCGCTCCCACCTTCACTGCATATAATCTTGTAAAATATCTATTTTTTGTGATTCCATCCATTAGTCCTTTATACCTATTTAGCTTGTAGGCATGGTTTTTAGGGATGTTCTGAAGACTAATGGAGACTAATCAGCTGTTCACTTGCGGCCATCTTAGATTGACAGGTCTTCATACAAATATTACCGATATTCGGTAGGTAAGAATTACCGTGGTGATGAGACTTCCAGCCCAGACATCATTAGTTTGTCAATGCGTGGGCTCAACGGTTGACCAAAATGTCTAAGAATAGCACCGTTAGATATTTATCAATATAGAAAATGTTTTAGAGATTGATTTTTCAGTTTATTAATAAGTGAAGGAAGCTGAAGGACTTTGTGGCTGAATAACATCTTCTTTCAGCTTATCTCTACCAACTTCTAGGAATATGCCTCTTCCAATTTTTATCCAGCCTCCCTTTCAAATGTCTTAATTGTTCAGTCTACTATGACTTCAACTAAGTATTATTGAATGATATTTCCCCTGTATTTATGAAGGTTTTGCTTATTCACTCTTCACAGGCGAATGACTTGAAGGCGCACGTACGCAGGACCCATCCAGAAATGCCTTGCGAACAGCTGCACGACTACTGCGTCAAGAAATCAAGCAACGCACCTTTCTGAACATCGTCAAAATGAACTATACAATCTCAAGACTGTGGAGGAGAATCCTGTTTTCAGCCGAGGCCCGCCCAGGGCTGTCGAGCTCATGACGATGATGAATCTCAATCTTCAAGAAAACTGCAATTCTGATGCAACAGATAAACTGTCACCCAAGTAGTTGCTTACTGCTACTGACCTATGTGATGAATGCATCTAGTATCGATGATCGTTTCTTCCTCTTTTCATTTTCATCGAGAGAAAGAATGGGTTTTTGGTACATGAAATGTGAGGAAGATGAATGATTGCAAGGAGAAAGAAATTGTGAATGTAATGAATGAGAAAAGATTAAAAGTGATGGGTGTGACAGAGACGAAAATGAAAGGGAATGGGGAGAAAAAAAATAGCAAATGGCGAATTGTATATTTGTGCAGGTGTGGATGAATAGGTGGAAGATTTAAAGGAGATGCCTGGTGGAATGACAAAGTGAAAGTGAAGAAAAAATGTTATGAAAATAGGCTGAGTGATTGGAATGATAGAGAGCTAGAAGACGATTATAAGATAGCTAATCAAATGGCGATTGATGAAAAGATGAATAGAAGTTTCACCAATAGCATGAAGGAATGGAGGTGGATCATTGCAAATTGGAATAATTGTACGTTTTGATTATTAGTGATTGTTTGTTTACATAGTTAATTGTGTGAGTTCCTTGACTTATAGGTTGGTATGAGGCTGACCACCCATACTGTAAAAAATGGTTCACTTTTCCAATGTCAGTGTTTCCAAGGTCGGCTAGAGTTGCAGGGCTTGTTCATTTGAGATGATGTTTTTATGTTGTAAGTCCACATGCGACATGTGTAGCAAGCTACAGTATTGTATTGTGATTTTTATTATGTAAGTCAGTAAATAAAATAGAAAGTAAAGTTTTAGACAATAAAAGTATACAATAAACTATTCTACTTTTTACTTTCACCTGAAGGAGATATTGTATGAATTATTGATAATGTTTTGATTTTCGTGAGTTGATTTATTTTTACACAGTTTATTTCAGATATGGTTCACATACAGAGTCACTTGACACCTACACAATGCAATGGTCGTGAACTTCTAACGCACAGAGAGCTTTGGTCTTTATTTTATAGCCAGAGTAAGGATCATTCTCGAATCATTGAAAATTGGCACATGCGAGACCTTACTAGAACACTCAATACAAATATAATAAGTACCTAACATCTTGAGACAATTAAACACGGAAATGGGAAATCCAACACCAGCCCCTGGCTTTGAATGTAAGTGTGCTGCCTACAGGACTATCAACCAGACAAAAAGGTAACAAAGAAAATCTAGCTGCAAGACTTCTCATGGCTTAAATTAATATTATTCGAGGCTTTCAAAAATAAAGAAGCGCCAATGACAAAAAGTATTTTCGCAAAAGAAGAAGAAAGTATTGATATATGTCAATTTCTGTAAACGTCAAGCAATGTTGAATGTTTGATACTGATTCTTTTATCTATTTTATTAAACAAAACCGGTATTTTTTAATTAAAAAATATTTAAAATGAGCAAAGAAGATGCGTGCAGGATTTGCTTAGAGAGCGGAGCATTTATTTCGCTGTTTGATGGCGGAGAGTCGGACGACAACAAGGACGTACAGCTCGCTTCAAAATTTAGTAGTGTGACTTCATTACAGGTGATTATTCGTTTATTTACATTCAAACGATTGACCGAGTGTTTTATTCCTAATATAAAACTAAATGTGCTTCATATTACCTATTCATCTATAAAGGATATAACCTCAAACTACGTTGGATAAAATCGTACCATGGTGGATGTGAAAAGGTGAGAATAAGTACTCGTATAAAACGTGAAGGTGATCGTTGATTGCCTGCGTGCCCCACGATCATAGTTCGTCATACCAACATACCAAAAAAAAGCAGAAGCAACTTTCGTTTTCGTTTTCGAAACGAAAACGAAAACGAAAGTTGCTTCTGCTTTTTTTAAACGCTTTTTCAAACGCTAATGGCGTGTTATAAAGCTAAATCTGCCGTTTTTGTTTCTTACACTTTATGGTCTTAGAAAAAAATAGTTACAGTAATGAAAAAAATCAAGCATGTTTATTAATTTTTTTTCTTAATTATAAAGCTTAAACAAAATATATAACTTAAGAATTGCCACCACAAAAAAATATTTCAAAAAACGCTTTTTTTTTTACATTTTTAGCCTTTTTTCGTGTGTGCTGTATTTTGGATTTTTTTTTTTGCTTTTAACTTACAGAACTATACATTGTTTAGGTTTAATACTCAAAAAAATTTCAATAATGTCAATAGTTGAGTAAATAAGGAAAAACTGAAACTACTAAATGAATTAAATTTTATATTTACAATAAACCCAAAAAACGAAAAAACGCTTTTTAAGCTGCTTTTTTTAAAAAGCGTAAGCGTTTTTTCGTTTTTTTTACTAAGCCGTTTTTTTCCATCTCTACTCAATAGTGCCCAACTTTTTCAATTCTCCGTGATGGCTGTCAAACGGTTAATTGTCCATGCCTCACTTTCAGAGTCAGTAAGAATAATGATTTGCTTATTGCAGGTCTCCCCTACAGATGACTTACCTAAGATGCTGTGTTCTGCTTGCTCTGCCAGACTGCAAGACGCTTACAAGCTCAAAGAGCAGGCCACACAAAGTGAACAAAAACTAAAGGATAAAAGTGAGTCTTTCCATTAAATGAATTGACGTAGACAAAGTTGTGACACACAAATATTTTGTCATCGATTTCAGGGGTCAGCAAGAGTTGTAGGGCTTATGTATGTTCATTTGGGATTCGGTTTTTTATGTTGTAGGGCCACACGCGGCATGCGTTAGCACAAAGTTATACGGGTCTGCTTATGGGAATGCATGTAATATGAATATTAAATGTAATATATGTTTGCAACTTAGATTATAGATTTTAGATTTGTTAAATCATTGAGGGCCCCCAGTCTCCCTCTAATTCAGCGGTTTCCAATGTATTTAATTACTTGTATTCCTTGACTGATAGGTTGGTATGAGGTTGACCACCCATACTGTAAAAAATGGTTCACTTTGCCAATGTCACCCCTGTTTCAGGGAAGGTTGGCAAGAGTTGCAGGGCTTATGTTCATTTGAGATTGGGTTTTTTATATTGTAGGTCCACATGCGGCATGTGTAAGCACAAAATTATGCGTGTGCTTATGGGAATGCATTTAATATGAATCTCAAATGATACATATCTTTGCAGCTTAGATTTAGATTAGATGCTACCGCGCCTCCCTAAAACCCATCTTTTTTTTTCGCACTCCCTCTGTACGTTAATTTACATGCCTAAGTAATTGCGTGCCTACTGGGGGGCGCGCCCCCCAGTTTGGAAACCGCTGCTCTAATTGATAAGAGGAGTACCCCTCCTTTATGTGCTCAGAGGTCTGCTTCTTACTGTTGGATGAACCTTTGTGACTCGTGTTGAGCTACCTGCATCTAACACAACTAAGCGACACAAATAGTGTAAATTTTTGCCGCATTATCCCCAAAGAGTTTAGTTTATGGCAAGTGGAATCTATTAATTTTTACAGGTAAGGAGGCCGGCCTTACAACAACCACTTTAGTTGAAGTGGGGGTTTCCCAGCTGGTACTCATTTCTGGTACTCATTTCTTGTGAAGGCTGAGTAAACCTTGTTGCTATTTTATTTTGGGGCTTGAAATGAACACCAAAACGGGAAATCATTTCTGAAACTCGCGGTGGGATTCAAACCCGAGCTGGCGGGATGGAATGCGAGCACTCTACCAACTGAGCTATCCACCCGAATATTTTTAAAAAATACTACACTCTCATGTTGGGGAAATAAAGAATCTATAGAGGTATATATATTTTTTTAATTTAGTAGGCACTAAACTAAATTAAAATCTTATTCTACTTATTTTCAGACAAATCTTCACTCAAAAAGGCCAAAACAAAAGTCCAACAAGACGACAACACTAAAATAGAAGTGGAACTAGATGACATTAAAGTAGAAGCAGATATACTGGACAGTGAAGGCAACGGTAAGTCATCTTTCATTTCTATTTCTTTCCTATCTTTCAGTAATGACACTGCGGTGTGAAGAAAGCCTGACAGGTGCTAGCCCAATGTTTAAATTTCCCCATATCCATTATTCCCCATGTTCCTTGACTTATAGGTTGGTATGCGGCTGACCACCCATGCTGTAGAAAATGGTTCACTTTGCCAATGTCACCCCTGTTTTCAGGGAAGGTCGGCAAGAGTTGCAGGGTGTATGTCCATGTGAGGTTCGGGTTTTTATATTGTAGGACCACATGCGGCATGTTTAAGCGCGAACTTGTGCATATCTGTTTATGAAAGTGCATATAATGTGAATCTTTAATGATACATATATTTTGCAACTTAGATTTGATTAGATTAGACATACAGATAATCTATAATCTAAATTATGTTTAGTCGGTGTTATAGCCGCGGGGATCAAGACAGGTTATTTGGAACCGGATAACGCTGGTTCGAATCCCGCGATGATAATTTCGACCCTGGTTCAACAGATGCCGTTGCATGCACACAAGCTTCTGCTTTCGCATGAAGACAACTGGCCAGGTAAAATAGGTTGGTGGATTGCATTCCTTTCCACAAATCTATTTTTTTTATAAATAAAAAATAAATATATAAATGAATATGAAAAATAAGAGTGAAGATATACGAGGTGTATTAAAAATGAATAACTTTTAAAACAATAGTTTTTATCTCAGTTAAATGATCAGAAAAAAAAAACAATTAGGTCCGCACATTAAATAGCATAGACAAAATTCTGATGTCACAGGGCCAGGTTGCTAGACTGAAGGATAACTAATATTTTGTAGTTGGTTGCTAAGAACCTATGTCCCATGTAGTGTCCGACCGAAAGTGTACTTTCACTTTCGGCCGAAAGCCGTAGCCGAATTTCGGCAAAATTCTACTTTCGGCAGAAAGCCGAAAGCCGAAGCCGAAAGCCGAAACTGAAAGCCGTAGCCGAAAGTATGTATATTATTTAAGTGCCTAGTTAGTTATGCATTATTTAGTTAGAAGGATATGCAAGTAACAATAAAAGGTGTTTACAATTCTGGGAACTTTTTTATTTAATGCAAAACTATATGCAATTTTTTTTTAAATTACTAATAGGTACAATTATTAATAATTAAAAATCAAACAAATTATAAAACTTTTTAAAGTTTGTGTGTTCACACAGTGAAAATTCATTTTTATAAATAATTATAAAAAATTATAAAAAACACAGAGTTTTATTTTCACAAATTGAGTATTTATTTCAACCTTGAGGTTGATTAATTATTTATAAATTATAAAACTTAAAAAACTTTTCATGTTTCTTTCATCGCCTAATTAAGTTAAACAAATGCAACAAAAATACTTTATATAAGAAATTAAATGAAATGAAAATAAAACAATTATAAAAAACGGTAATAAAAAAAACTTTTCATGTTTAAGTCAACGCCCAATTAGTTATACAGGGCGTAAACGACCGTCAAGTCAGTCAATCTTCTTATTTTAAACTACATAATATGTTCTCCATATGTTGTGTATGTGTAGTACACGAATATGAAAGAATTTTTCAATTTATTTAAGATTTTTTAAACTTTTATTCGTCTAAAGGCCGCCAATCGCGTCGCGGCGTTCGCGTCCCGTTGCGTGCGCGCGGGTGGTCGGTTTGTCTGCCTAACTTTCGGTTGGGCCGAAAGTGACCACTACTTTCGGCCGAAACCGTAAATTTGCCGAATGTGGCAAATATTGGCCGAAAGGCCGAAAGCCGAAAGCCGAAACCGAATATTCAGTCGGACACTAGTCCCATGGGCCTGTGATGTTTGCCCACCAAAAAAAATATGTTTTGGAAATTTATAACCCCACTGTAAATATTGTGATTAAAAATGTGTTCCATTACTTTTTTATATTGAAGCAGATATTGATTCCTACTCTGATGATGACTGTTACTACTTTAAGCGCCCTTTCAGTGGCAGTAGTCACGAATCGGCGCTCTATAAATCATCATTAGACCGGTCGTAGTCTAGTGGTAAACACTTCTGACTCGTAAATGGAAGGTTGTGGGTTTGAATCCCGGCGGAGCACAAAAAATATACCATTTTTATTTTCAAATATGCTCTTCGCTGGGTGACAAATTCATGTACCTTTACCAAAGACCGGTCGCTAAAGGTCCGTCCAGCCTTACAGCAACTGGGTCTTGCTTGAGTATTGGCGGTTTCTACAGCGACGACCAAACGGTTCGACAGAGGGCTCTTGAGGTCTGACACACACAAAAACAGCACTCACCAAATAAATCAACTGAATATTATTATCATCATCAATTATTATTATTTGTTATATTTCAGACGCAGATGTCTTTGATGATTCATTACAAATTAAAAATGAAGATATGTTTGACGCAGAGAGCAACTATGGACCGACTTTATCTGACAATGTCCTATCCACTAAGAGAAAGCTCAAATATAAAGACGAATCTGAACGGGAGAAGAGAATGAAAAAGAAATTAAAACGCCTGCAGGAAAAAGAGTGTGGGGCTAAGAGAGAAAAAGAGCTTCTAACCTGCAATATACCGTCTTGCTTGGAGACTGTAAACTCCAAGTTTGCCATGAAGAGCCACAAGTGGCAGGTGCATGGGCTGGTTGAAAGACGGAGCCCAAACAAAGGCATGTTTGAGTGCAGCGTTTGCTTGAAGCGGTATCGATATTGGGATACTCTGAACAGACACAGTATTAAATTCCATGATACTCCTGTACCGTAAGTTCATTTTTGTTGTTGTTAACATATCAAACAACTATAAATAAAACAATTAAAGTTAAAATAGCTTTGTTTGAATTAACAAGTGAGATATCACTGGTCCGTAATCAAGTGGTTTACGCTTCTGATTCATAAATGGAAGGTTGTGGGTTCGAATCCCGGCGGAGCACAAAAAATATACCATTTATATTTTCAACATGCTCTTCGCTGGGTAAAAAATTCCCATACCTGTACCAAAAACCGGTCACTAATGGTTCATCCAGCCTTCAGACAAACCGTTATAAGAGAACTTAAATTTGAGGGCCTTAGAATCAAAAAGGCAAAGGACACTTGCTTTTTAGATTCTAAGGCCCTCATTTTTTCTCAACGTTTCGTTAGCGACGTAGCTAATGTCTTCAGAAGATACCCTCTCTGCACGACGACTGAGGATGAACTGTTTTTTTTACAGTATGAACTGTCTAGAAAAATCTAAGTTCCCTTATAACGGTTCGTCTAATATCCGATTATTAAATTTTAACTGTGTACTTATTATTATTGTAAATACGCATGTAATCTGTCTGTGCAACTTTTATTGTAGACCTTATAATTGTTGTTCTCAGGTCTGTCCGTGACAAGTTTTCATGCGACGAGTGTGGCCTCAAGTTCCGTCACCGCAACTATTACAAGAAGCACATGAAAGCTCAGCACAACAAGATATTCCGGGTGACGGAAATCAACAAGGGCGGGGTGTGCCAAGTGTGCGGCAAGTACGTGGAAGAGTTCCTGGACAAGCATGAGAGGCTGCACGTGACGGGCATCGTCAACAAGCACAAGTGTGAATACTGCCAGAAACTGTTCCGATCTAAAGCCGTGCTGACGGACCACCTGAGAGTTCACACACAAGTAAGCTTTTACGATGCTATTCTCAAACATTTTGTTCGTCTGTTGACAAACTAATGATGCCTGGGCTGGAAGTCTCACCCCCACAGTTATTCTTACCTACCGAATATCGGTAATATTTGTATGAAGACCTGTGAATCCAAATATTACTGATATTCGGCAGATAAGAATAACTGTGGTGATGAGACTTCCAGCCCAGGCATCGTTAGTTTGTCAAAGGGTGGGCTCAACGGACCAAAATGTCTTAGAATAGCACCGATAGAAAACTGATGTATTCATTGACGTACATTATAGTAGACTAGAAAAAAACATTGAACGATTCATAACTGTCATCCTCAACAAAAACGAAACTAAGCTACACATATAGTGTAACTGCTTGCCTTCGTTATCCCCTAAGTAGTCGCAAGTGGCGATTTGGGACCTATTTACTTCACCCAGGTGTCCGGTCGATAGTCCAGTTGGTAGAGTGCTTGAACTCCATGCTGTGAGTCCAGGTTCAAATCCCATCGAGGGCGTCAGAAATGATTTCCCGTTTCAGTGTTTATTCCAAACCCCAAAATAAAATACCGACAAGGTTTACTCAGCCTCACAAGAAATGAGTACCAGCCCCCTCGGTAGCTGGGAAACCCCCACTTCAACTAAAGTGGTTGTTGTAAGGCCGGCCTCCTTACCTGTAAAAATTAATAGATTCCACTTGCCATAAACTAAACTCTTTGGGGATAATGCGGCAAAAATTTACACTATATGTGTCGCTTAGTTGTGTTAGATGCAGATAGCTCAACACGAGTCACAACACGAAACCCCTACTTCAACTGAAGTAGTTGGCCGGCCCCCTTACCTGTAAAAGTAAATAGGTTCCACTCGCCATATGTGAAAGCCTTCAGGGATAACGCGACAAGAATCATATGTGTAGCTTAGTGTACAACATTAAAAGATCATTTATTTTCCAGGAAAGGCCCTTCCACTGCGGCTCGTGCACGAAAACCTTCAAATACAAATACGGCCTGCAGATCCACGAGCTGGCTCACAACGACGTCTACGACTTTGTCTGCGACATCTGCAAGAGGTGCTTCAAGAAGAAACAAGTGTTTACGGCCCACCGGCTAACGCACTTTGGTGTTAGGCCTTACGCGTGTCAGGTGTGCGACAAAACCTACACGTTGACGAGCGGCGTAAAACTACACTGCCAAAAGCTGCATCCCGAATTGACGTTGACTAGATTTCAAGATTACGGGTATAAAGTTCCGTTACCCAATCTGGACGAGAAGGACATTGTCATCAAGCAGAAGCCGAGGAATTATATGAGAGGAAAAATAGTGTTTGCTCACGATGGAGAATTACCGAAAGGTGATAGTTTAAAAGCGTAACTAGGACCTTGTGTGTTAATTAATAAATAAATAAAATAGCCTGATTGATTTTTATATTCAACTGTATTTTTTCCCCTGCAATTTGCTACAATAATTAAGAAGAAGTTAAAGAAGTATTTATATATTTTAAATCAAACATCATTGGGTTTTTATAATGAGGAGAAAAATGACGTTTTTTTTAAAGGACCAACATTATAATGGACTCAGCAGAAATAACATAGACAAAAAATTGTGATTGGTAGGGTTGGTAGGAAAAAGGCAATCATACAATTTGCTGTCCGGTCGATAGCTCAGTAACTTACTGACAGTAAGTCAGTTGATAGAATGCTTGCATTTCATGTCACTTGTCCAGAGGGTTTTAAAAAATATTTGCTATTTCGGCGTTTATTCATACATAGAATAAAATACCAGCAAGGCCTACTCAGCCTTCATAACAAATGGGAAACCTCACTTTAACTGAAATGGTTGACATAAGGTCAGCTTACCCGTAAAAGAAAAAAAAACACCATAACACCGACAATGCGCTAAAAAGTTGCTCTAAATGTGCAGCTTAGTTACATTTACTGACAGTAATACAGGACAATAATAATAGATTCATTATTTTACTAATTTTTCAAACTATAACTCCTTGACTGATAGGTTGGTACGAGGCTGACCACCCGTGCTGTAAAAATCGGTTCACTTTTGCCAATGCCACCCTGGTTCAGGGAACGGCGGCAGGAGTTGCAAGGTTTATGTCCATGTGAGGTTTTCTTTATTTGTATGCACACATGCAGAATGTGTAGGCGCGAACCTACATGTGCCTGTCTGTAGGCATGCATTTCATATGTGCCTTAAATGCTTAGGTACATATCCTTGCAGCTTAGATTATAGATAGATAATAAACCTGTTTTCTGTCTTACTAAGTAGACAGTTAATAAATTGTTTTCAGGAATATTTTTTGCACGTCTTATTTATTGTTTGACCCTGGTGCTTATATTTTTTACAGAAAACATCTCCCAAAAAGAAAATGCTGTGACCTACCATACCTACTTTTCGATTTCCCTAAAAATGAAATACTAAAAATATTTGTTCGTTCACAGCATTACACTCCCCCTATCAAATAGAAAAAGAAGATTTATTTACAACGTTCTGTCAAAATTATAAATGATTTTACATTTGACGCGCCCGACCTATTTGTGATCATATTTGTGCGTGCACATTGTTAAAACATGTCGGAGGTGAAGCGCAGCGACGTCTGCCGCATCTGCCTGGATAACGGCGCCGCAGTTTCATTATTTGAAAGCAACATGTCGACGGAAAACTACACGCAGCCATTTTCTAAGTTTCAAATCATCACATCGCTCGAGGTTTGTGCCCACATTATTAAACCGTAACTGTACCGCGGTCGCCTTTCCACTAGGTGTGGCCAGAACCTCTGCAGAGTTTCCTGAATTTATTCCTATCCTGAAATACTTCTCTCGGTTTATTCACATCTATTATTTTCTTCATACATTTCCTCCTTTCACATTCACTATATATATCCCATACCTTCACGCAACGCAACTAAGCTACACATATAGTGTAACTTCTTGCCTGCGTTATCTCCGAAGGGGTCGCATGTGGCGCTTCGGGACCTATTTATTTTTACAGGTTAGAGGGCCGGCCTCACACCAACCACTTTCAGTTGAAGGGGGGGTTTCCCAGCTCCCGGGGGGGCTGGTTCTCATTTCTTGTGAAGGCTGAGTAAAACTTTGAGATCGAACCCTTGCTCTCGGCATGGAATGCAAGCATTCTACCAATTGAGCTATCAACATTTTTACGAGCTTGATCCTCGTTTCTACAAAGCGCCAATTCTCAAGCAAGACCTAGTTGCTGTAAGGCTGGATGGACCTTTGGTGACCGGTCATTGATAAAGGTTTATGAATTTTTCAATCCAGCGAAGAGCAAATTTGAAAATATAAATGCTATATTTTTTGTGCTCCTCCGAAAATCAAACCCACAACCTTTTACCATTCAGAGTCAGAAGTGTTACCACCGAACTACGGACTGATCGGACAATTTCAGTAATTTGATCGAGCCATTCTTTTCTCGGCCTTCCCCTTTCCCTCTCACCTCTTACATTTCCCCTCTAGATACTCTTTGTCAAGTGTTAATCAACCATTCTTTCCGAATGCCCGAACCATCTCTTTGTGTTCTTTTGTACCTTTGTCCTCACATCCTCTTCAAGCTTACATTATGTTTAACCCATTCATTCCTTGACTTATAGGTTGGTATGCGGCTGACCACCCATGCTGTAGAAAATGGTTCACTTTGCCATTGTCACCCCTGTTTCAGGGAAGGTCGGCAGGAGTTGCAGGGTGTATATCCATTTGAGATTTGGTTTTTATGTTGTAGGTTCACATGGGGCATGCGCAAGCGCAAACTTGTACGTGTCTGCTTGTGAGAATGCATGTAACGTGAATCCCCAATCTAATCTAATCTAAGTTGCAAAGTTATGTTTCATTGGAGATTCACATTACATGCATTTTCACAACCAGACACGTACAAGTTCACGCTTGCACATGCCGCATGTGAACCTACAACATAAAAACCAAATCTTAAATGGACATACACCCTGCAACTCTTGCTGTCCTTCCCTGAGACAGGGGTGACATTGGTAAAGTGAACCATTTTTACAGCATAGGTGGCCAGCTAATTTCTTGCGGCCCGCGGCCACCAGAGGCTAAAAAATAAAATATCGCGTCCAGTGATATGCGATATATATGTATGAACATACGAGTAATATACGACTCGCAATCGTCAGCATTCGCAATGTCACTCTTTCACACATATGAGTGAAAAAATGCCATGAAAATGATTTCATTGTTTGGGAGCACATACTTATGTGTGTGAGCAGCGGTTTTCTCGTATAAAGTATGTGAAATCGACAACAAGGTCGAGAATAATAGATGCACATCTAGAAGGTAGTCTGTGGGTTGCAACCACAAAAATGAAAACAAATATTGACAAACTTGTAAAAAATAAACAATGTCAAAAATCGCATTGATTGACTTTAATTAACCAATAAAGATTGACTTTAATGAACCAATAAAGATTATGAAATTTGAAATGATGTATGTCTTTTATTTTATTGATAAGGTGGTAAAGTGTCGTGAAAAGTTGTGGCCCTTCGGACGATGTGAAATCGATGTTTGGCCCTTGCACTAAAAAAGGTTGAAGACCCCTGCTTTAAGTCAAGGAACATACCTACACAACAAATTACATTAATTTATAAATGTAATTGTTACAATGTTACATTGTCCAATGTTACATATTATCTTTGCAACTTAGATTAGATTAGATTCCGTACTTACTCGTAGTTTAAGTAAAATTTTCCTGTCATTCTTCACAGGTTTCTCATCTCCAATATACATACCTTATTCATTTCACTATCATTCACTGTCACGTTGCTTACATAGCGAAATGGATCTGGAGAGCACGTTTAGAAAGGGGTTGAAGACCCACCTGTTGGCGCGCTTATATGAGCAAGCGCCTTTGGGATGACCAAGAGTCATGAAAAGACGCTGTAAAAATCTTGTATTATTATTATAGAAAATGATAAAAACATTTCATATAATGTGAGCGAGACAGCAGTATCAACTATGTATGGCCTCTTGGTCTGGTGCATCATGTCTTCACATTCATAGCCGCTCTATAGAATTATTACCTCGCATCGCAACGTAACTAAGCTACACATATAGTGTAACTTTTTGCCGCATTATCCCCGAAGGGGTCACATGTGGCGAGCTGAACCTATTTATTTTTACAGGTAAGGGGGCCGGCCCTACGCCAACCACTTCAGTTGAACGGGGAATACACATTTCTTGTGAAGGCTGAGTAAACCTTGCCAGTATTTGAATTTGGGGTTGGAAATAAACACCGAAACGGGAAATCATTTCTGACACCCTCGGTGGGATTCGAACCCGAGCTCACGGCATGGAATGCAAGCACTCTACCAACTGAACTATCGACCGGACCTCCATGGATAATATATGTAAAAATATAAACGGCTGCATTGTTCACATTCCAGATTTCTTCCACGGATGACTTGCCCAAGTTGCTGTGTGTGGAATGCTTCAAGCGACTGCAGGACGCCTACACGCTGAGGGAGCAAGCCATACACAGTGATCTGGTGCTCAGAAATAACACAGGTATGCTTTTATCCATTGAGGCTTAATATAAATGGAGCTAAACTACCTAATGCAGCATACTGTGAGACATAATGAGGTCCTAACATTTTTGTATTTTCAACATTTTTCTCGACGAGAAAACGTCAGTCTTATATGGGATTACCGTCCTTATCAACCAATAATAAAATATTTGTATGCCTTTTTTCTAGCAACCCGGCTGAGTATAATAATAATATTCTACAATCTAAGTTGCGTAGGTATATGACATTTGAGATTCATATTAAATGCATTCCCATAAGCAGACAGTATAAGTTCGCGCTTACATATGCCGCATGTGGACCTACAATATAAAAATCCAATCTCAAATGAACATAAGCCCTGCAACTCTTGCCGACCTTTCCTGAAACAAGGGTGACATTGCTGGAGTGATGCTTTCCGGGATCTGTTGCCGTGGTCTGTGGGAGCTGGAGCTTCCGGACGTTTCTCCCATTTCTACTATGGGCTTCTTGAAGAAGCCCATTCGATTCGGATTCGAACCCACAACCTTCCATTCAGAGTTTGAAGTGTTACCACTAGACTACGGACGGCAACTTGTTTGTTACCCAAGTAACCTTTTAGGTTTTAAAAAGGTTACAAAAAGGTCCCAGAACCTTTTTAAACCTTTTTGTAACCTTTTTAAAACCTAAAAGGTTACTTGGGTAACAATTATATCACACTCAGAGCATATTTTGTTCTCTTTCTAACTGAGGATTTTGCAAATCTAAGTTGCAAGGATACATTGAAATTTAAGACCTGTGTGTGCATTGAGTAGAAGTCTGAAATGGAAATATATTTTGGCAACTTAGATTAACGATTATCGGGAGGCCAATCGCTCTACTAATTCAGATTTCCTATAATTACATTTTTTGTTACAGAATTTGATGACGTTTTCGATGACAATGTATCAGTGAAATGCGAAGATGGCAGCGACAATAAAAATCCAGAGCAGATGCTCAACAACGTTCAACAAGTCAACAAACTGATAGAATCTAAAATGAACGACTACAATCAGAGATTCAACCTCAAGGAACTCACAATACAGGTGGACGAAATAAAAATTGAGATGAGTGAGGAACAAGAAGATTGTAAGCTCACTGAAGAAATCTTTCCCGCAGAAAGGAGGCTGAGGAGTGGAAAGAAAATGTTGCCGTTGCAAAAAGACGCCGCATTCGTTGTCAAGAATGAGTTTGACGTTGAAATGATAATTAAAAATGATGATGAAAATGATGATGAGAAGGATGATGAAAGCGGGAAATGGAAATGTGATTTTGAATTTTGCACCAAAGCCTACTCGACTACGTTTTCTTTGTATGCGCACAAGAGGAAGAAGCATGGCTTGCCGGCCGTAAAACTGCGCAACACTGGAGACCAGCAGTGTGAGGTCTGCCAGCGGAGATTCGTCGTGCATTCGGCCCTGAGAAAACACGCTTATAGAAAGCATCAGTTACGTCTGTAAGTAAACAGTGCTTCTCCTTAGAATAGTGACATTTTTTTTTAATTTTTGAAGAGGAATACAATCCACCAGCCTATTTTCCTTATATTATCCTTGGTATTATCATTAACAGGTACTTAATAACTCATTATTAACTACCCAATGGCATCTAATAAACCAGGATAGAAGTTATTGTTGATATGACATGACACAAGCGTGGTTTGAACAGCGTTTGTGTCAATCCCGTAATCGTCATGAGCTCTACAGCCCTGGGTGGACCTTGGCTGAATCCAGGATTCTCCTCCACTCTCGCCTGTCCATTGCCCTTGCTCTCCAGCCACATAGTCTGCCTTCACAACATCTGTGTTGACACTGTCCATCCATCATACTTTTGGCCTTCCTGGTCTCCTTGGAACTTGTGGTGCTGAGAGTGTTAGGCGCTTAATGGGGTTGGTGTCTTTTCCATTCTCATTATGTGACCAGCCCACTGCAGGCGCACTATTTTGATAGAACTAATGACATTGAGCTCTTTGTAGATGTCATAGAGCTCCTAATTGTACGGATGACACCATCCATTGTTAGACCGTAGATGGTTCTGAGAATCCTTCTTTCTAATCTAATCTAATCTAAGTTGCAAAAGTAAGTTACATTGGAGATTCACATTACATGCATTTTCACAAACAGACACATACAAGTTCGCGCTTGCACATGCCGCATGTGAACCTACAACATAAAAAAACAAATCTCAAATGGACATACACCCTGCAACTCTTGCCGTCCTTCCCTGAAACAGGGGTGACTTTGGCAAAGTGAACCATTTTTACAGCATGGGTGGTCAGCCGCATACCAACCTATAAGTCAAGGAACATACACGACAAATTGCATAAAATCCTCCTTTCAAATGTTGCTATTGAGGTCTCAGTCTTTTTTATCTTTTGTCGGGGTTATGGCCGAGGGGGCCAAGTGGGCTGATCTTTCTAGCGTATTTCGAATGGAACAACGTTGGTTCGATCCCCGCTTGGGTCATTTGACCATAACTTTGACCCTGGTTCAACAGATGTTATTGGTTAATTATTATTTAATAATTAATTAAAAATAAACAATAATGAATTATTAAATGATGATATTAATACCTGTTTCTGGCCAGGCAGAATAGGTTGGTGAATTGCATTCCTCTTCACAAATCTATTTAAAAAAAAAAAGATAATTGATTACAGAGTGAATGCCTCTACAATTGACTAAACTGTCAGCTCTTATTTCCAGTCCGCGGAGGAAGCGTTGTAAGCCATGCAAGAAATGCGGAGAACTGGTGGAGATGACGCTGCTAAAGACGCACATGTCTGAGAAGCACGGTGTCGCCTTGCCCAGGAGACGCTACAATGGCGGGATTTGCTACGTGTGCGGTCGCTTCATCAAAAACTGTCTGTCTTCGCACGTGGCCACGCACCAGTACGAGAAAGCCGAGTGCGATGTCTGCAAGAAAGTGGTCAACAACAAGCATTACCTGGTGGAACATCTCAAAACTCACACTGAACGGGTGACTATGCTTTTTTTCTTAGTTCCTTATATATGTACATAGTTGAATAATTTTTCTCTTGTGGTGTTTTCCTTGAGGTGGCTAGAGCCACTTAACAGCGCCCATCTTTCACTTGCTTCTTGATAGCATCACCTCTCGCTGAGCGAAGGGTGCACCGCATTACCACTTACCAACAATCTCCTCAACCTCACAGTTCAGTCAAATAAAACGGGGCCGCTCCTCTGAGAGAGTTCAATAAGTAAAAATAATAATAATTAGACAATTTGTGTACAGCGCCGTTTAGTGGCACTAGCCACCCCAAGGGCGCTTTTATGTGTTGAAGCTTCTGTTAAACAAATTTGTCTTAAGCAACTTCCTGAAACTGCCAACACTGGTCTCTGTTCTCAACTCCAACAGGATGGACCAGCCGAACTAAAAGCCCTGTCTCCGAAACCGGTTCTGTTCCGTCAAAGTGGCAGTTGAAGCCTGTTTACAGCGTCACTCTGTGCAGAACGAAGAGTGCGTCGTTTTCCAACTATCAAATACCACAAGGCACACTTTATACTCCACTCTCTCCGGGACACGCAGCCAGTGAAGACGCTGCAATAGAGGAGGGACATGATCGGTTTTACGTCCTCCAAAAATGATTTTTGCTGCGGCATTCCTTGACTTATAGATTGGTATGAGGCTGACCACCCATACTTTAAAAAGATGGTTCACTTTGCCAATGTCACCCCTGTCAGGGAAGGTCTGCAAGATGTGCAGGGCTAATGTTCATTTAAGATTCGGTTTTTATACTGTAGGTCCACATGCGGCATGTGTTAGCGCGAACTTATACATATATGCTTGCGGGAATGCATTTAATATGAATCTCAAATGATATATATCTTTGCAACTTAGATTTAGATTTCGACTAACTCTGAAGCGATATTCTACTAAATTCCTTACGACTTTAAGGCAACAAGCTGGCGATTCGCGTCCAAAAATAAGGTGTACTCTGATTTCTTATCTATGGAGCTCTTTTAAGCTCATTAGGAGAGGTTCCTCTCCTGAATTTATTAATTTATGTTTATAGTATGGATGGTTGGGGCCTAAAACCAAACTATAAGTCAAGAAACTATCAGTAATTTATGTTTATAGTATGGATGGTTGGGGCCTAAAACCAAACTATAAGTCAAGAAACTATCAGTAATTTATGTTTATAGTATGGATGGTTGGGGCCTAAAACCAAACTATAAGTCAAGAAACTATCAGTAATTTATGTTTATAGTATGGATGGTTGGGGCCTAAAACCAAACTATAAGTCAAGAAACTATCAGTAATTTATGTTTATAGTATGGATGGTTGGGGCCTAAAACCAAACTATAAGTCAAGAAACTATCAGTAATTTATGTTTATAGTATGGATGGTTGGGGCCTAAAACCAAACTATAAGTCAAGAAACTATCAGTAATTTATGTTTATAGTATGGATGGTTGGGGCCTAAAACCAAACTATAAGTCAAGAAACTATCAGTAATTTATGTTTATAGTATGGATGGTTGGGGCCTAAAACCAAACTATAAGTCAAGAAACTATCAGTAATTTATGTTTATAGTATGGATGGTTGGGGCCTAAAACCAAACTATAAGTCAAGAAACTATCAGTAATTTATGTTTATAGTATGGATGGTTGGGGCCTAAAACCAAACTATAAGTCAAGAAACTATCAGTAATTTATGTTTATAGTATGGATGGTTGGGGCCTAAAACCAAACTATAAGTCAAGAAACTATCAGTAATTTATGTTTATAGTATGGATGGTTGGGGCCTAAAACCAAACTATAAGTCAAGAAACTATCAGTAATTTATGTTTATAGTATGGATGGTTGGGGCCTAAAACCAAACTATAAGTCAAGAAACTATCAGTAATTTATGTTTATAGTATGGATGGTTGGGGCCTAAAACCAAACTATAAGTCAAGAAACTATCAGTAATTTATGTTTATAGTATGGATGGTTGGGGCCTAAAACCAAACTATAAGTCAAGAAACTATCAGTAATTTATGTTTATAGTATGGATGGTTGGGGCCTAAAACCAAACTATAAGTCAAGAAACTATCAGTAATTTATGTTTATAGTATGGATGGTTGGGGCCTAAAACCAAACTATAAGTCAAGAAACTATCAGTAATTTATGTTTATAGTATGGATGGTTGGGGCCTAAAACCAAACTATAAGTCAAGAAACTATCAGTAATTTATGTTTATAGTATGGATGGTTGGGGCCTAAAACCAAACTATAAGTCAAGAAACTATCAGTAATTTATGTTTATAGTATGGATGGTTGGGGCCTAAAACCAAACTATAAGTCAAGAAACTATCAGTAATTTATGTTTATAGTATGGATGGTTGGGGCCTAAAACCAAACTATAAGTCAAGAAACTATCAGTAATTTATGTTTATAGTATGGATGGTTGGGGCCTAAAACCAAACTATAAGTCAAGAAACTATCAGTAATTTATGTTTATAGTATGGATGGTTGGGGCCTAAAACCAAACTATAAGTCAAGAAACTATCAGTAATTTATGTTTATAGTATGGATGGTTGGGGCCTAAAACCAAACTATAAGTCAAGAAACTATCAGTAATTTATGTTTATAGTATGGATGGTTGGGGCCTAAAACCAAACTATAAGTCAAGAAACTATCAGTAATTTATGTTTATAGTATGGATGGTTGGGGCCTAAAACCAAACTATAAGTCAAGAAACTATCAGTAATTTATGTTTATAGTATGGATGGTTGGGGCCTAAAACCAAACTATAAGTCAAGAAACTATCAGTAATTTAGTTTGATTTGTCATGCATTGATGTGATTAAATTTCATCTTTTTCTCTTTCGTAATTTGATTTTATTCATGTTTTCTTTGTTCTAAATGTATTTTATGTATTACTATTAGCAATCTTTTATTTAATGTTGTATAACGCTCTTGTCCTGATATTTCACAGTACGGGGCTCAAAAAAATGCCCAATAAATGATTGATTTATTGATATTATATTTTCAGGAAAGGCCCTTCCAGTGCGACAAGTGCCCCAAATCATTCACAAACCAGCGCTTCCTAAAAAGACACTACGAGGCGCACAGTGACACCCGGAACTATATCTGCGACATCTGTCAAAGATGTTTCCAGAAAAGTGAAATCTGCAAGATACATCGCTTGACACATTTCGGGGCGAGGCCGTACGCCTGCAGCCTGTGCGACAAGACCTACACAGTCAAGTCCAATGTGAAGTTACACTGCAAGAAGGTCCATCCGGAAGTCACCTCAAATGTCTTCACCGATTATGGATACAAAGTTCCTCTGCCCGAGCTTGATGAAAAGAATATTGTGATCATAGACAAACCCCGGAATTACATGAGGGGGAAGGTGGTGTTTTCCAATGAAAGTGAACACTAGAAATTATGTGGAAATAGTGAATGCGGAGACACCATGCAACATCTTATTGTAGACTGAATATAATTAATTGACGGTGTTCTGAAGAATGCATTGACCCGTCAAATAAAATTCTGACATCTGTCTATAATCTAAGTTGCAAAAATAATTAACTCCACTAGGACGTACAACTGTATATTGGAAAAATGAAATTGAAAAAAATGAGTTCATCCATTCTGTCGGAGCACCCTTCTTATGTTTATAGATTATACTCAAAATTATGAAAAAAACATGTTATTTTCTTGAAATAAAGATGAAGTCCGTACAAGTTAATGATGAAAAATTATTTACGTATCACGGAAATCTACATTTGGCATGTCTATATGAGAAATAATCTGCAAGAAAGTCACATTTTAACCCCTCAAGCGCCGGAACGCGGATCCGCGCTCATAGTACTATACGCGATTTTTTTCATTTTTCTTTAGTTTTTACACAGCAATAAGATCGAAAATCGCATGAAGTACTGCTATTAGGTAGAACCATAGGGATGGCATGTGGGCGTTCCCTTGTAAATCGGATATGATTAAAACAATCATGTCGAAAATCTGTATTTTTGCGCAAAGCAGTCAGGTTTAGACCGCTGTACTAGCAACTGCTCCCGGTTTTTATCAAAATGCCTTATTTTTATGTTTTACCGTGTAAAAATAACAGTCAAAATAAGGAGTATAAGGATCATGGTATTTTTTCCGTTACAGTAATGAATTGCACCCGCATTGCACATTTGAAATCGTTTTAAATATTTGTAGCATTTAAATATTTGACGTTTGTCGTTTTATTGCGTCAGTTTTGTTTACGGCATCGCTAGAGTTGTGCTGCGCGAAAGTGTTCGTCGAATGTCGATACCTCTGAAATTTGTTACAAGAAAAGACAAAAACTACTTGTTAATTATATAATGTTTTTATTGTAACAATATACTTAATTTGAATCTATCTATAATCTAAGCTGCAAAGATATGCTAACATTTAAGGCTCAATACTAAATGCATGCCCACAGACAGGCACATGTAGGTTCTCGCTTACACATTCTGCATGTGAGCATACAAATAAGCAAAACCTCACATGAACATAAACCTTGCAACTCCTGCCGCCCTTCCCTGAACCGGGGTGGCATTGGTAAAAGTGAACTGATTTTTACAGCACGGGTGGTCAGCCTCATACCAACCTATCAGTCAAGGAGAATAGAAGCCGTTATTACGTTATGACTTCCAAAACAATTAGTTAAGCGCTATCCGCTTTTCGACCAATATATTAATAATTATATGAAGAATAAATATTGTTTTTTTTGTGGATGTTAAGCAAATGCAAAACTAAAGAATTCGCACTTTCTATAGCAACGTTCAAGTTCACAGAAGGCTCTTGGGGTGTGTTTCATACGAAAACAGCGCCCATCAATAAATCCTCCTAATATAATTATTATATACATGAGTTAAGTATTTATTATATTGAAAGTTAAATTATTGTGTTTTGATATGTTCAATTCTTGTATATACAGGAATAATAAATGTTAACACGTATTTCTTCAGAGATTGAATTATCGATATTAACAAGAAAAAAAAAAAAAAAAAAAAAAAAAAAGTGTAACAAAAAAGTGTAACAAACTTCCGATAGAACATGGCTACACAACCCGAGAAAATTTTTAAGATTGTGTCAAGTGCCGGCCGTGAAAGCCTTAATGTACAATTGAAGTATCGATCGATAGCTAGCAGAGATTATCCACTTTGTACAACTCTACATGTGTTTTATTCTTTATTCGAGTGTGAGTGTATGAGTGCGAGCTCAAAAACTCGCAATCAAAACGTAGTAAGCGACCCCGATTTCATGGCGCTTAGGCGCTTATTCCTTGACTTATAGGTTGGTATGAGGCTGACCACCCATACTGTAAAAAATGGTTCACTTTGCCAATGTCACCCCTGTTTCAGGGAAGGTCGGCAAAAGTTGTGGGGCTTACGTTCATTTGAGGTTTGGATTTTATTTGTAAGTACACATTCAGCATTTGTAAGCACGAACTACACTTGTTGGTTTGTGGGCATACATCTGAGAGCTTTAAATGAATATATCCTTGCAACTTAGATTATAGATAGATTAGATTATAGATAGGCTCTTTCTATCCATCGCATTTGGAAATTTTTGAACCAATCAAGCGCAAGCTTCAATTGTAATTGTAATGTTAGTTCCCGCCTACCGAAAATACGGTGACAGCTGGTTTTGATACTACAATAGAAATAAACCATATCTCGTTATATTCCGTGATCTGTGGGTAGAACCATCCACCAATAAATTCAAAGCATTCATTTTTGTTTGTAGGTATTTAAAATATAATATTTAAGTTGACCTTGAAAACCGACTGTTGAAAAAGCCGAATTCCACAATTTGTTGACATTAGAACACTAACACATGCAATTTTTTTTTTGTGTAAATAAAAAGGGTCATTAACTTCTATTTTTTGCGATGTATTGGGATTTTGTGCCTACGCATACTAATGAGGTAGATCTATTTTTAGAATCTCGATCTTTTTTCAGTAATCTAAATTATGATGGAGCATAATAATAATTTCACAAAAGTTTTTTTTTTTGGTAGGCACTAAAAAAACTTTATTTCATTGTTTTTTAATATAAAAAAACCCACAGGAGATATGTTTTGTATCTTTGGAGATATTTAATATAAAAAACCACGAGTTGGGTGTCTGAATTAGGCAGAAAATCGCTGGCGCTCCAGGGGTTAATGGACAGAAATCTGTGGCATTGTTATGAAAATTTGTAGATTGAAATATCAGTGCTGGAGAGTTGCTTCCCGGGATCTATTGCTGTGATGATAAGATGGAGAAAGCTGTATTTCTCATAAGTGACCAAAGAAGTACACCAGCTTTCTCTGCTTAATGGTTGGCAGGAGTTCCTTTGTGGGATACATCGGAGGACTTCTTCATTGGTGACCCGATCACGCCAAGAGATCTGAAGTATTTTTTGGAAGACACACATATCTCAAAAGCTTCAATTCATCTCTCCAGTGTCTGTGTGAGCGTCCATCTCTCCATACTGTCAGGTAGCTAGCATGTCGGATAGCTACCTGTGGGAAAAAAGAAGAAGAAGAAGACATGATCTGTCAAAACATTATACCTGTCAAAGGAAAAATAATGTCATTACCAACTTGAAAGAAATTGAGGCGCATCTTTAGCCACTGAAATTGAACCGGATCAAAAATAGAGGAAGAAGACAGGCTGAGATTGACAGTTAGGAGGGAAACACTTAAAATCCCCGGTTAAGCTCCGCATCGCGCTGGTAGGGAGTTTATAAAAGGCGTCGACCCCCCACAATCGGGGACACAAGCTCTTCAACACCTGAACCAATAACACCTACCAGGCGTGGCCAAGAACATCTATCGGAGAAGGCTTGAGTCGCCGTTGTTGCCTGCACCACACAGCCCCTGGCCGCGCCTGGGTCCCCCGTGGCGGATTCCTCGGAAGGAAGGAGCCCTGCTTTCTACCCATCGCCAGCGCCCGCTTGGCTACTCGATATCCGGAGCCCCGTGCCCAAAGTTCCTCAGGAGGACGGAGCGCCTGCCCCGTCCAGCCGAGCGCTCCCGTCTTATCGCTGGCTGAGCCCCGTGCCGCAATTCCTCCGGAGTGTGGAGCCCCGACATCCCGCCAAAAGCGTTGCCGTGCCCGAGGCCGGCGCCCCAGCATCGACTACCCGCATCCCAGCATCAAGACTTCTCTCCGTCCTCGTGAGCTAATCAAACCCTTTAAATACATTATCTAATTAAACTTAGAACCAGTCAGTCGTGCTGTTTAGCGTGGTGATGCTCTCATTTCTCATAATTTAAAATAAATCCCGTCTTTCCTTTACCCGGTTTTTCTCTCCATCACCTATATTTTTGAACCTCTTTAGCATCAGTGGAAAGCGAGCAAGGTGTTGGGCCTGAACACCACCCTGAGGAGTCTTGTGCTAGCCGGGCAACTGCAAAAGCGCGCAACCTAACCTCAAAGGAGCCCCCTGTCCGTTGTCGGAATCCTAACCTTAAAGAGGTGACGGTTTGCGGCAGCGCGGGGGCCCAGCAGGGCCGCGCTTCAAAGCTGGTCATTACAATACCATATAGAGCAATTGGGAAGACATAGCACCTCATCATGCACTTGCGGAGCTCACATTATTAATAAAATATATTTCCTGTTTGATGACATTGCAAATGATCGGTCCTTAGTCTAGTGGTAAGGCTTCGGACACGTAAATTGATAGGTGTGGATTTGATATCAGGCGGAGCACAAAAAATAATATTCATATTTTCAAATATGCTCTTTGCTGGGTTAAAAAATTTATATACCTTTACCAAAGACCGGTTACCAAAGGTCCATCCAGCCTTACAGCAACTGCAAATTGGCGTTTTCTATAGCAGCAAGCAATCTCGCATAAGGTCTGAATCACGAAAACAGCGCTCACCGTATAAATCATCCTAATATTATTATTAAATGGTGTAAAGAAAGTAAACTCTCTTTATAATTCAAGAAATGATAGTGTATCATGAACAAACCCTTTATTACAAAAATATAATGCATATTTAACATTAAAACGCTTTATACTAAAACTGTCATATAGAAGGTAAATAAGCCCCTAAGAATAGATTGGATGGCCTTATAGGTTACGTTCCAATATTTTGACAGATGGTTGTTGTGTTGTTTCCAATGGTTGTTTCTGACTTATGTATGTACATTGATGTACATAGACAATATGGCAAAGAAACTTAAATGAAAAGTATATTCTTATGATTATAAGACATCATCAGTTCCTGTCCGCTTGTAGAAGGTTCTAGAGAACGCAGCGGGACCAGAAACTCCACACGAAGCAAAATATCCTCTCTTGTACAGAAGCATCATCATCAGGACAACAGGCACTGCCAGCAGGACTCCTGGAAGTAAGGGAATGCAATTTCAAAGGTGTAAGGGTTTGTGTATGGATATTGTGAGGATTCATTTTAAATTAATACGGTAAAAAAAAAAAAAAACTTTTCTTCACAAGTTGATTTATTTCCTCAAGCGCTTTCAGTGTTATCACACAGAACAACTTTATCAAGAGAACAACTCCGGAGGAAATAGATCAATCAAAAAACTTAGTTTTTTTGTTACATTATTGATTTCAAATACAATTTTTTTGTATGCAATACAATATGCACCTTTTTAATTTACATTCATGCTCATAATAATAATAATAACAGGCTGATTTATTTTAAATTACACATGATAAGAGAGCGCCGTTTTTGTGTGTGTCACACCTCAAGGGCCCTCTCCGATCATGGATAAGACTTTCTAAACAAGTGTGCCTTGAGTGCTCCTCGAAATACACCCACAGATTTGGAGTTCTTCACTCCGGGTGGCAGTCTGTTCCACTCCACCGGCCCCGCAACACGGAAAGCGCGGTCTCCGAAGTTTGTACGAATCTGACGGCGCGGCTGAACCAAATTGACTACTCCATCACCCGCAGATCTGAGTGTCTGCCTCCTAACACCCATTTCAACAGGTGAAATATACTGTAGGGAGTAACAGATGTATGATGTTGTTGTTGATGAGTTGGCAAAGCTATTTATGTTCACTAGAGAGCGAGGCACTGTCAAATCTTCCATACAAAGATTCAAAAGCGCCTCCAGAGAGCATAAATGGAAACACGAGTTTCCATACACTTTTTACGCCACATGAAACGTAAGCATATGTTTTTTTTGTAAGCTAGGGTTACCTATCTGTAGTCAGAATACACGTAATAATAATAATAATAATCTAGATAGATAGAAGTTACTTAAGTGGAATTTACATTCTCCCAAGTGATTTATTTTGATGAGATTAAAATAATGTGAATAGCGTACCTATGACAACACCGATGAGAACGGCTGCGTCCTTCTCTGGTCTGGCTGAGTACGCATCCACACATCTCATGTGGCGGTGGATCTCCTCCAGGTGGATCATGGACTTGCCCCGCATTTCTATCGGCTCCTGACATCTGCAGACGACAACCATTGTTTGAGGGAATTGTGAACAGGGATTTTTTGTCTATGGTTGTAGGCCATTAAATTCCTTATTCCTATAGCCAATGAGTATCAATTGCAATAGTGAGGAATTTGATAAATAGTGTATAATTTTGATAGATTACGATAAACATATTTTGAAGGTTAAGTCCAAAATAAAATTATTGTAAGTACATATGAAAAAGAACTCAAAATTTCTAGATCCAGAATTAGTTGTAAAAGTAATGTGTTGTTTGATTTAAGGATTGTCTGCTATTTAAGGATTGTCTGCTATTTAAGGATTGTCTGCTATTTTAGACATCAAAAGTGATACATTTTCCTTTTTCATCTTCTTGTGTCTTATCCACAAATAAATAAATATGCAGATACCTATTATATTTGTAAGAGAAATTATAGATTTTTTAAAAACAGTTTTATTTTTGCAAATTGAATATTTATTTTACCTCGAGTGCTTTCGACTTGCTTACGTTATTTTCAAGAGGACACAAGACAAAAACCATAGAGAAATGAGAAGGATGAGTTACGACAAAGAGTTACAATTAGGTTATAACAAAGGTGAAGCAGCAGGAATTTGAACATTTATCAAACTATAAGAATTACAATTTTTGTGTTTGTGGATTTCCAAAGTCTCAAGTACTTGATGACGTAAAGTTCATTAATGAAACCAGTCGTACATAATTTTTTCTCATTCTGCAACCATACTTACACACCTAGCAGTGGCGAAGGGTGCCATACAAGCCGGTTCCCATCGGCTTCCCTTTTAAAATGATGTAACAAAGTAGTTAAAAAATATAGGCACAAAGTAAAAAAATACATTTAAAACCAAAGAAACGATACATATTTTTTTCCCATTGAAACCATGCAGTCTACTTTATTATCATTTTTGCACCGATTGAAACCGATGGGAATCGGCTTGTATGGCACCCTTCGCCACTGACGCAACGCAAAAAAAACGCAACTAAGCTACACATATAGTGTAACTTCTTGCCGCGTTATCCCCGAAGGGGTCGCATGTGGCGAGTTGAGCCTATTTATTTTTACAGGTAAGGGGGCCGGCCTTACGCCAACCACTTCAGTTGAAGTGGGGGGTTTCCCAGCTCCCGAGGGGGCTGGTACTCATTTCTTGTGAAGGATGAGTAAACCTTGCCGGTTTTTAAATTTACTTAGATTTATTAGAGGTTTTTTTTGTTCTAGTGATATTTGAAAGCTATAAAGAAAGTGAAAGCACCATTTGTTTGCCTACTCACATGATATCTGAGGTGAGGTTAGGGCTGATGGCCCTCACGATGTGGGCCAGCGTGCTGACCATCCACTGCGTGCTGCAGTCACACAGGTAGGGGTTCTCCTGGATGTCTATGGTGGTGACCAGGTCCCAGCGGCCCAGCAGACCACTGTCAATCGTGGACAGGTTGTTGTGGTCCAAGTATATCTGGAAGTTTCAATTATTTCAAGTATTTACAATTTTTTGGTTAATAATAATATAATATTAGGATGATTTATTTGGTGAGCGCGGTTTTTGTGTGTATCACACCTCAAGAGCCCTCTGCGAGCTTGGTCGTCGCTGTAGAAAGCGTCAATTCTCAAGCAAGACCCAGTTGTTTTAAGGTTGGATGGACCTTTCAGTTACCGGTCTTTGGTAAAGGTTTATGAATTTTTCAACTCAGCGAAGAGCACATTCCAAAAATATTTTTTTTTTTTAAATGAAGAAAACTAAGGTTCACTCATGTCTTTAGTGGCCGGTCTTTGGTAAAGGTATGTGAATTTTTTACCCAGCGAAGAGCATATTTGAAAATATAAATGATATATTTTTTGTGCTCCGCAGGGATTTGAACCCACAACCTTTCATTAATGAGTCAGAAGTGTTAACCACTAGACTATGGACCGGTCAAAGGTTAGTTTGATTGCACAACTAGGATGCATTCCACCTTTTCAACTGAAGTGGTTGGAGTAAGGCTGGCACTCTTACCTGTAACTGTAACTCTGTCGCCATTCCGCTAGGTGTGGCCAGAGCTTCTGCAGATATGCCTCCATTTTTTCCTATCCTTACATACCTCTTTCTGCTCATTCACATCCATCACCTTTTACATACATTTCCTTCTTCTACATTCGCTTTGTATATGCCATTCTTTCACAATTTCACCAATCTGATCCAGCCATACTATTCTCGGTCTTCGCTTTCCTCTTTTTCCTTCAACAAAACCTTCAAAATTAGATAGGTACCACTCGCCACATGCGATCTCTTTGGGGAAAACGCGGCAAATAGTTACACTATATGCGTAGCGTAGCTGCCTGTCCAACGCCTTCCTCTTCCAGTTCTATGCTCCTCCTATATGATAGGCCACTACCACTCCATCCAGCCGTATACACAGTTAAGTATGTAGATATATGAATGCTTCACTAAGAGATATATTAACATTTAAAGCTCATATCAAATGCATGCCCACAAACAGACACGTGTAGTTCGAGCTTACAAATGCTGAATGTGTACTTAAAAATTAAATCCAAGCCTCAAATAAACATAAACCCTGCAACTTTTGCCGACCATCCCTGGAACAGCGGTGACATTGACAAAGTGAACCATTTTTTACAGTATGGGGGGTCAGCCACTCACCACTTTGATCATCGGCCAGTCCTCGCCTTCGCCCGTGTCATCTTTTCTCTCGAAAGCCGTCGCGTCAATGAAGGACAGCGCGGGGTTGTGGTTGAGGTAGAGCTTCTCCAGGCCGATGAGTCCCGCCATGGAGCGCTCCTTGATGGCCTGCAGGCTGGGCATGTAGCACATGTGCAGCTCTTGCAGATGGGGAAGCGTGGGGAATGGACTGAAAAATAAATTCAATTAAATAAAGTTTAAACTTTCACTTTCATGGCCCGTGTTACTAATAAACAAACCGTTTTTTGTGTTCTTTCGGGTTTGACCATGTTCTATTTGCAGCTCCTACATCTGCCGACGTTTCGCTTTTACATGCAGAAAGCATCCTCAAGGCGAGTTATCAAAGCGCCGCGGCGGTCTTCGTTGTCTTCGCGGATGCGTGTTGGTGTTAACTGGTTGGAAATACGCGTACACGAAGACAACGAAGATCGCCGCGACGCTTTGATAACTCACCTTGAGGATGCTTTCTGCTCGTGAAAGCGAAACGTCGGCAGATGTAGGAGCTGCAAATAGAACATCGTCAAACCCAAAAGAACACAAAAAATTATTTGTTTAGTATAAATTCAATTGTTTACCACTTCTTTTGAAATGTACTCTGAACATTTAAAAAGGTGAGAATTAAATGATAAATGAAATGGTCCGCTTAGTTGTAAATTTGACCACCAGAGGTGCTAGTGCTCTCATCCATACAAAGCCGTTTGAAACTGAAAGATCTTTAGGAGATTGTAAAGATATCGACGGTTAAAAGGAAGTAGGGCAATGTTGTGGTCAAAAATAAAAAAAGTTATGCCATTTTTCTGCAATCTCTAACTTTAAACTGCTCTCCTGAACGATTTAGTTTTTGTCACAATTTGTGTTGTGGGTCACAATTGTCAACAATTTAGTAGCGTTTTAGTTGCGTCGCTTATGCCCTATTACCTTTTAACCGTCAATATGTACCTACTTGGTTTTATGTTGTGTTTTGATGCAAAATGAGATAACACACCTAATGAATTGGTTAAATCTGCAAAATATTGTAAAGAATGTGTAATTTTACTTTGTTTACTTTGGTAGTCTCATCGATAGTTCAGTTGGTAGAGTGCTTGCATTCTATGCCGAGAGCTCGGGTTCGAATGCCACCGAGAGTCTCAGAAATGATTTCACGTTTCGGTGTTTACTTCAAACCCAAAAATAAAATACCGGCAAAGTTTACTTAGCCTTCAAAAGAAATGAGTACCTACTAGCCCCCTCGGGAGCTGGGATATTCCCACTTTGCTGAGGTGGTTGGCATAAGGCCGGCCCCATTACTTGTAAAAATAAATAGCATTTTGAATGTTCAGAGTCCATTCTGTGAGAGAGCATCAAATGAATTATTACCTGTAGTTCTCCGAGTCCTTCTCCACATACTTGATGGGATTCCTGGAGACGGATAGGAACTTGAGAGACTTGGCCTCCTCCAGGGCAGGAGGGATCTTCTGCAAGGAGTTGTTGGAGATGTCCAGCCTCTCCAGGTAGCGAGGAGTGTGCAGGAAGAACTCCGGCAGGGACTTCAGCTGACATCCACTCAAATCTAGAACCTGCAAGAACAAATAAAAAGAAGATTTCACAGGAATCCATTATCAGTTTGATGTATTGCTCCCGAGGATGTTTCCACAAATTTTGGGGTCACTCCTGTTTCAGGGAAGGTCCGCAAAAGTTGCAGAATTTATGTTCATTTGAGATATGAATTTTATTTTTTAAGTTCACACTGTAAGCACAAATTTTCAAATCTGTCTGCTTGCGGGCATGCATTTAATATGAACCCTAAATGTTATATTTTATCATTGCAACTTAGATTATAAATTAAAGACGTGATTGAGGGAGTTTACTTGTGGTAAAGGTTGAGGGGGCTTAAGACACATTTAAGTGATTGGAAAGGTTGAGGGGGCTTAAGACACATTTAAGTGATTGGAAAGGTTGAGGAGGCTTAAGACACATTTAAGTGATTGGAAAGGTTGAGGGGGCTTAAGACACATTTATGTGATTGGAAAGGTTGAGGGGGCTTAAGACACATGTAAGTGATTGGAAAGGTTGAGGAGGCTTAAGACACATGTAAGTGATTGGAAAGGTTGAGGGGGCTTAAGACACATTTAAGTGATTGGAAAGGTTGAGGGGGCTTAAGACACATTTAAGTGATTGGAAAGGTTGAGGGGATAAGACGCTGGCGCTCGAATTTTCGTTACTGATAGTCTGATGTCAATATGACAAGCCTGACCTTGTAATATTGACAATAACTTCGACCCTGGTTCAACAGATGTCATTCCATGAAGACAACTGGCCAAGGCTGGAAGTCTCATCCCCACGGTAATTCTTACCTATCTACGAATATCGGTAATAGTTGAATGAAGACTAATCAGCTGTTCACTTGCAGCCATCTTGGATTGACAGGTCTTCATACAAATATTACTGATATTCGGTAGGTAATAATTACTGTGGTGATGAGACTTCCAGCTCAGGCAAAATAGGTCGGTGAATTGCATTCCTCTTCACAAATCTATTTAAAAAAAACATTACCTTGAGGTATGTGAGACTTGAGATGGCAATGACTGTCACATGGTCAATCAGTGCCAGCGGGTTGCCGTCCAGATAGAGCTCCTCCACCTCTGGCAGATGCTCGAACAGGTCCTGGTCCAGGGAGTGCAGCTGGTTGTGGGAGAGCCGCAGCACGCGCATGGACCTCAGGGGCTGGTACTCCTCGGGCATGTACTTGCCCTGCAAGCAAATCGGTTACTTAGTTAAAAAAAAACTAACTTCTAAAACTGTAACTGTGTAACTTCTTGCCGCATTATCCCCGAAGGGTTTCCCATGTGGGGAGTGGAACCTATTTATTTTTTACAGGTAAGGGGGGCGGCCTTACGCCGACCACTTCAGTTGAAGTGGGGGCTTCCCAGCTCCCGAAGGGGCTGGTACTTGAAGGGGCTGGTACTTATTTCTTGTGAAGGCTGAGTAAGCAACTTGCCGGTATTTTATTTGGGGTTTGAAATAAAATCATTTGGGAAATCAATTTTCACACCCTCGGTGGGATTCAAACCCGAGCTCACGGCATGGAATGCAAGCACTCTACCACTGAGCTATCGACCGGACTACACGGACATAAAATCATACATTTGTAACAATGCGATAGGCTTACTAGGAAGACGTCCGGCCTGAGCGCAGCAGAAGTGAGGTTATTGTACCCCAGGTCCAGCTGCATCATGCTCTGCAGGTTGAGGAAAGCTGCGCGCTGGATGTGGCTGATGATGCCATGAGACAGATCCAGCACCAGGATGTCCAGCTCCGACATCTGGGTGACGTTTGTGAAGTTGTTGTAGCTCATGATCAACTTGGTGGGAGATTTTTCCTTTACACCTGTTGAAAAAAAATATGCAGAGTTTTGTAGAGAATAATATTTAGGTTTTTATTTCAAGTTTTGGCGCCACAGTCTGTTCCCGTAAACTGTAGACGGACATGTTGTTATGAGTGCTCGATGCGCCTGCTGAGGGATTCTCCAGGGATTCTTGTGGCCTGGTGCAGTAGCAGGAGCTAAGGCGAGGTGGCTGATGTTGGACGTCCTTTAGATTGCTCCCAAGGATGTTTCCACAGCTTCCGGAACAGTTGCAGGAAGGTTGGAAACTAGGAGGAATGTTGGAGAAGATCTGGACAGATAATCCGTAACTTTTGAGGAAAGCGTGGTCCTAAAAAGAGCCTTCTGAGTTGGGTGGCTTCAACCAGCGGAGGAACAACCAATCTGTAACTTTTTAGGATAGCTTGGTCCTAAAAAGGTCCTTTGGAGTTGGGTAGTTTATCATCCAGCGAAGGAGGCGGTTGTCTCGGCATCTGCTGCTGATGAGAAGGTCCTCCATGCAGTGAAGTCTCTCGCCGTTGAAGAGTAGTTCAATCTGCTTGAGTCTTCTTGTTGAGTGCAGAAATTGTATTGCCGTCCCAACCGACAGTGGTCCATATTTATTCCTACATTTAATATGTCCACTGCAAGCTGTCAGGGGTCCCGACTAATGGGGGATGCCTGTAGATTATTTTATTCCCTGGGGTTCATTGTTTCGTCACTCAGTGACCAGTGGCATTCTGTTGTAGATGGGGGAGTCACAGTGGCGTTACATTGTAACTATTATCTTGTTTTATATCCTGTTTATTTATTGATGAAGACATACTGCACCACAATATATTACAATTATAATAACTTCACAGTTAGGTTGGCTCTGACCACACCCAGCGTGATGGCGACAGTAAAATTAAATGGAAACATGAACTTGTCTCACCCATCCAATCAGCAATAGAGAAATACTTGTCCAGAGCCTTCCCCTGACAGTCCACCACACCCTTGGCTGTGCAATCACATGTCTTGCAGATCAGATCTGTGGGCTTGATGGGGGGCGGGGGAGGGGCTGTAGCGGCTTCCGCTAGAAACAAAGGAAGACGTCTTTGTACCATTAAATTCTAATATAAGTGGAGTCAAAACTAGCTTACGGCATTGAAGCATACTATGGGACAAAGCTGTCAGCCGGACCTGTCAAAACATATCTGTAAATCCAACAAACAATTTCATGATCATGTGAAATCCTACATTTTCTTCATCTTTTGTTTCGAAACAAATTAATTTTTTAACTCAGTGAAGTGCATTTTTGATGAATATTATTCTCTGATCCACTAGAAATCAAACGCGTAACCTACAATCATGATAACCAGCCTGTTGCATTAACCACTAGACTACAGACGTGCCTAAGGATAATCAAGATATAATCTAGATTGTATTATTGCATGTGGAAAGAATGAATGATGATAGACTGACAAAGTATGTATACAAAGAAAGTGTGAAAGGAAAAAGAGGGAAGGGACGACCGAGAAAAGTATGGAGTGATCAGATTGTGGAGATTGTGAAAGAATGGGATATACAAAGTGAGCGTAAAAGAAGAAAATGCATGAAAAAGGTGATGGATATGAAGGAATTGAAAGAGGTATGTCAGGATAGGAAAAAATGGAGGCAACTCTGCAGAGGCTCTGGCCACCCCTAGCGGAATGGCGACAGAGTTACAGTTACAGTATTATTCCTTAACTTAAAGGTTGGTATGAGGCTGACCTCCCATACTGTAAAAAAAAGTTCACTTTGCCAAAGTCTCTTCACCCTTTTTCAGGGAAGGTCACCAAAGTTGCATGGCTTACGCTCATTTGAGATTGGGTTTTTATGGTGTAAGTCCACATGCGACATGTGTAAGCGCAAACTCATATGTGTCTGCTTATGCATTTAATATGAATCTTAAATGTAATATATCGTTGCAACTAAGATTATAGATATAGGTATTGTTGTATGACTTGTAAGTGATATTTCCTTCTTACCCTTTTTGTCGTCATCAGCGGCATTGATCTGACAGAATAAAAGAACAAATGCCAAAATGAAGTATTTTGACTTCATTGTGATGTCTTCTTTTGATCTGTAAAAATAATGAGAAATTGGTGAGTAAGCCTTTGTAACTTGTGTGTAATTTCTAGCTCTTAGTATATGATTAATTAGAGTAGTGTATATTTCCTAGAATATCAGGATACGCTGATATCTGGTGAGATTAGGTAATGGACAGATTATCTTTCAAGTGAGCGAAACTCAAGGCTCGTTATATCTATTTCATATCCCAGGCAAATACAAAAAACCTTTCATGAGGTTTATCGGCCTTATTCATTTTTTTTTTTTAAGAAATCCTGTGCGGGAGACTCCCTAGATTCTAGAGACTCTAGGGGTCTATGGGTCTATGACACTTGTTGTAGTGCGGCAGAGATGTACGAGCTTGGTCGTCGCTACAAAGCGCCAATACTCAAGCAAGACCCAGGTGCTGTAAGGCTGGATTGACTTTTTACAGACCGGTCATTGGTAAAGGTTTATGAATTTTTCAACCCAGCGAAGAGCAAATTTGTAAATATACTCGTAAATGGTATATTTTTTGTGCTCCGCCGGGATCCGAATTCACAACCTTCTATTTACAAGTCCGAAGTGTTGCCACTGGAGTACGGACCGGTCCAAGAAATGCCAATGACATGCGGTGTACCTGAGCGGTAACCCATCCAAGTAGCATCCGCGCCCAATGTTGCTTAACTTCGGTGATCTGATGAGAACCGGTGCTTTCAACATGGTATCGTCGTTGACAATTAGATCATTCATCAGATTGATTGAACCTAAAACCCGAGTTAAACCTACTTTTTTGTATAGGGAAATAGGCATTAAACTGGTTTTAAAATTAAAACTTTTTTATGAATAAGGGAGAATCAGGGTTATTCACAACACATCCATGGATCATAATTTCTTTGTATGGAAAATTCAAATTTATTAGGTTTGCCATAGATTTGCTGTGTGAATAACACCATAAGAAAGTATTTTATGTACTAGTGACTAAGCTACACATTTAGTTTAATTTCTTGCCACATTTTCCCTGAAGGGTTTGCATGTGGCGAGTGGAACCTAATTATTTTTACAGGTTTTACAAAAGTTCTAAATTGAAATTTGTGTTGAGTCCATTATGCTTGTTATACTGTTACTGTATCCTGCCGCCGTTCCACTAGGGGTGGCCGGTACCTCCACCGATGCGCCTCCACTTTTTTCTGTCCTTACAAATCACTTTCATTTCCTCAATTTTCATCACCTTCTTCATACATACTCTTCTCTTATTCTCACTCTGCAGGTACCATTCTTTCGTCGGCCTTCCCCTTCCATGCTTTCCTCTGACATTTCCTTTGTACCCTTTCTTCGTTAGTCGTTCATCATCCATTCTTTCGAGATGTCCGAACCATCTCATCGTACTTTTTTGCATTTTGTATAAAATTAAAAACGGATTTTACGAACCGTGCTAAAAGAAAAGAACAGATTTCTCAAAGAAGAGACTTGTCTCCTGATGATGTCACATATGACCTCGACCTAATTATGAGAAACTCATTCTTCTCTTGAGCATCGTAAAAGAACCTAGCCACATAGACCTGTAACGTTTGCCCGCTGCGAAAACATCTAAATTTTAAATGTTGTGCATAGTAAATTGGAGAGAGGATATAAATAAAATAAAATAAGTACCACTACTAACTTACTTACCTGATCGTATAATCTCGATTTTTCAATAAAATTAAACTGAATTTAATTGATTGAACTTTGAAAGGATTAACCAGTCACTGATAAAAACATTTCATCCAAGCATCCTGCACGTTCCTATATTTCTGTTTTATTAACTGAACTTTTCTTTTACTGTCAACACTTTAAATTTAAAGAACGCAGGAGAGCAAATTTACAACAACAAAATAATAAAGAGTTAGACAAACAACTAAAGTGAAAAACAATGATTATAGTAGTTGGAGATATACTCGTAGCTTTGAAATTACAAAATATATTGTAAAATAGTGTTTTCTATTTCCTGCGCAATTTAGTTTTCAAAAAGTATTGACAGTAAGTTCTCAAATTTGATGACAAAATTTGACAAAATAATGAAACGGAAAATTACTAATGTTTTGATGATTTTAGAATCTATAATCAAACTCCGGTATGACTAAGATCCTTTGGTTTTATGAGGAGTTTTATTCCAGCTAGAAATGCCTGCTATCTTATCAGCTTTGTTATCTCTTGTTTGACTAGCAGATAACTTTTTTATTTGCCAGATAAAGCCTTGTGATGTTAATTGTAGGGGAATTATTAATTTCATCATAATGCACACACACCTATGATAAGTATACTCACCTTTATTCTCCTGCACACCTTTACGCATCCTTGCTTTCACGTGTTTGTTCAATAACTTTATACTTCCAGGGTTTGTAGTGGCATGTGGATGTCTCCTCCTATCCACAACTTAAGAAGACAATCAGACAAATGGCTAGCACAACAAGGCACTGCCTTTACAAGAGGATGTCGACCTGCAGATACAGCTAGCATAACAAGGCACTGCCTTAATAAGATGATGGCAACCAGCAGAGACAAATGGCTAGCACAATAAGGCACTGTCTTTACAAGAGTTTGTCGACCAGTAGAGACAAATGGCTAGCACAATAAGGCACTGCCTTTACAAGAGTTTGTTGACCAGTAGAGACAAATGGCTAGCACAATAAGGCACTGCCTTTACAAGAGTTCGTCGACCAGTAGAGACAAATGGCTAGCACAACAAGGCACTGCCTTAAAAAGAGAATGGTGGCCAGTAGAGACAAATGGCTAGCACAAAAAGGCAGTCTTTAGAAGACGATGATGTTTTAACAGGTTCTCTCTTTGTCTATCTCCGATGGTTCTACAGCCCAATTTGTGCCTAGAACTTTCATGTAGATGAGATGAATCAATAACTGTTTGGCATTTGAAGCTGTTAAGGTTTTCTTTGCATCTTTTGTTGTGTCGAGACTGGACTATTGCGATGGCTTGTTCTGACGTCTTCCAAGGTTTCAGAAATCAAGACTGCAGTCCATCTTTAATGCTGCGACCAAATTACTCTTGGGGGAATGAAAAGCTGACCGTGTCTCTCTTCTGTTGCAGCGCGTCCCTGAGAGGATTGAGTACAAAATGTGTTAAGAGTTGCCCCATCCTACTTGTGTGAGCAGAGTAGATGGAATAGATGGCAGACGATACACTCTTTGTTCTGCACAGGGCGATGTCGTAAATAAACTTGAATGGCTGCTTTGACGATCAGAATGGGCTCTCGGGACAGGGCTTTTAGTTAAGCTGGAATAGTCTGCCTCTGGAGTTGAGAACAGAGACCAATGTTGGCAGTTTGAGGAGGTTGCTTAAAGCACATTGGTTTAAATAGAAGCTTACGTGCCCTTTGGGTGGCTGGTGCCTTTTCTTCTTTTTCATTTGGTGCCACTTCTATCGAAGATTGGCGATCATCATGGCTACTTTCACCTTGGATGCTACGGCTCGAAATAGAGACTTGGCGCTTCTGCCATTGCCTTCATTGTCGCAGGTTTTTCAGGCAAGATGTGTTTCAGCGTCGCCGAGTTCTTCTCCCCTCAATCTTACTCTGTGTGGTAAGATGGAGTAGGTGGAGTTTAGTACAAATCCTGAATTAAAAACAACATCAATTTTCAACACATTTTATATTTTTCAATGCAATATGCAATAATATTACAATAAATTAAAAATAAATAATAAATTATTAAATAAATAAGAGGTGGCGACACACGCCCATCCAACAACAATTGATCCAACAGAATAATACACAATGAGTATGTGCAACGCTCGGCCGGCGTGCACGATGAGCCAAAACATATGTCACATCACAAACCTACACATGCAGGGAAGATGGCTGAGATATGAAGCACAGCTGAGCCCCGGAAACTGGATCAAGCCAACATTGTACTTGGTTCAAAGCCTCAGGCAATGCAACTGCACACATGCAATTTCCTACCACATTGCCCGTCATTTGATGTGTGGAACCTATTTATTTGGACAGGACAACAGCCTTAACGAACTGCTACGCTCAAAGGTATCCCTGTTTCCGAGGAAGTAGATTTTCATTTCTTGTGAAGCGGAGCTACTTTGTCGGTACTATGACTTTCAGTTTGAAACGGAAATTACTTCTAACCATTGACTTGTAATGTCTGTGGACTAGAAACTATTTTAACAAAAATAGACACTTTATCCCATTGACTAATAACATCTGTGGAAAAGAAGTTATTTTAACAAAAATAGACATATATCTGTGTCAACTTACTCACGAAAATGGTCATTAGTTAGAAAGAGAACAAAGAACTTCACAGTTGCATTTCCGTTTGTACAAAAAACTCAACAAAACAAAAAAAAAAATCTTGAATGTTGGTGCCATTGCAAATAATGGCTGCCGATTTGACTGGAAATAGCTAGAGTTGACAGATAACACGCGTTATAAATATTGTGATCGCCAAAATTGATGTGAGTATTTCATATTTTCAAGGTGTATATTCATATTTTAATTTTGTCACTCATTTCATTATAACCATTGTGATATTTAATGCGTTATATTTGTAATTGTTGCCGCCGTACATTCGGGGTACCACTGCAACGTTTGACACAAGAGGAGCGCAAGAGGGAACAAGTATGTATCAATAGGGTATTTGCAATAGTGAGGAATATGATAAAAAGTATATTATTTTGATAGATTTCGAAAAATCAAATAATAATATGTTGATTTGAAGTCGAAAATATTTTTTTTCGATTTTATATTTAAAAAAGAAAATATAGAAATTTGGACAAGTTTTTAAACGGATATGAGATCTGCTTTTTCTATTTCCGGTGCTGTGACGTCATATGTTGACGTCACTTTCTTTTATTGACATTCCATACTCTGTTGACAACAGAAACAAATAAAAACAACAGAAACAAATGAAATGTTTTTAAAGAAACACACAAACTTGTTGAAAAATAACAGCCTCAACGGTGTAAACATTAAAAAGCGATGTTTGAATTACATGAATGTGAGGGCTGTCAGTTGACACGGCGCTGTTTACAAGACCGTGACGTCAAGCGAGAAAATTTCATCTAGTAGCGTTTAGGCGCGAAAATTCAAAAATCGATTTTAAAATGCTTATAACTTTGCTAAAAATACAACTAAAATTAAAATTCAAGAAGTTTTGGGCTAATAAAGCATAAACAAATTTAAATCACAAAAAAAAGAAAAATGTGAAAATACCCTATTCAGTACTTGAGTTTCCGCTCCCCTATGTTATAACTCAATGCTTTATCCATTTCAACTAACTTACCGCAGATTGTTCTTAGTTAGAAAGAGAAGCAAGATCTTCAGTGTCATTTTGTTGTAAACAAAAAATAATAGGTGAAACTGAGAAATCTTTACAGAAAGTAGGTACTTTTGAAGCTCACGGATGCGTGACGGTTCTGCGAACGCAATACAAATCTTTTGATTAGTACATTTGTCAATTTTTAAGTGTAAAATGATTTTTTAAGACGTTGTGGTATGTGTTATTATTGAGTGTCGAAACACAAAATTACGCAAGCAAGAAAACACAGGATTTCATAGGAATGAAACATGTTTATTACACTTGCTGATTACAAGTCAGCCCTTGACTATCATAAGCTGGACTCCCTAGAGGATAGGCGTGTTTTTTGCGACATGATGTTGATCCACGGCATTTTGCACAAAAAAATTGATAACCCTGATATCTTGTGTATGTTATCCCTCAACATTCCAACTCGCAGAACCAGGCACACGGTAGACCAACTCTTTCATCTCCCTGTGTGTCGCACTAACTATGCTCAGAGCGCGCCAATTTACCGGGTGTGTGAAACTTATAACAAGTGTTTCAGTAGCATTGATATTTTTCATATAGAGACGGCGCACTTTCGCAAAGCGGTGGGTGCTTCACTCAGGGAGAAATGATTTCCTTTATTTTTAAAATTACATCATATTCTGTTTTGAGAGCAGTATTTTTTTCTTGTAATTAGTCACTTGTAATTAACGTCTTGTAATTCTTTCCAACTTCCTAAGCTTGATATCCGTGGCAACATATAATTGGCCATGTTTTTTGTAATAGCTATTATTTATTTCTTATGTAACGCTGTTTGTTGTCCTACTAAAATAAAATAAAATAAAAATAAAATGTTTAGTATGACTACATCACTGCTAACGGTTCGTAGAATCAGATTCTTTTGATTGAGATTTTCTATTGTATCATATTTAATATAGAGGTTTAATTTTATGCCGTGTTATTCTCAAACAGCAAAGCCATGGCTCATCCGCAGCCTACAAGGAATTTTAAATACAAAAAAATTATGATGCGTAGGTCATCCACGGATCAAATGCTTTGTGAATAGCACTGATAGAATTCTCCGGGACTCTGCATACGCTAAGTTGTTTTTTTTTTATAGACAAAGCAAAATACATAAAAAACAAATAATACAGACTAGATAAGATGGCATCCTATCAACAGTTTTATATACAAAATTCAAAAATTGCAGTCACCCTGTGTGTGCCCTGAACAAAAACTCAATGGTTAAGTTTTCAAATTGTTAAGCAAAAGATCTGGGTTTGAATCTGACAAATATATATTTTTATATATTCTTTTTAAATTATTTTTTTACTTGCCAGTTACATGTGATACAGGAAAGTATTGGTTTTGGATGCTAGATATTTTGTTTTTTTTTTAAATTCAGAGCACTTTTCCATTTACACATAATATACAAACATAAAAATAGAAAATTATAATTAAAAATCATTTTATTTTAAAATATTGATTAAGCATGAGTGACTATACTTTAATATTGCAGTGTTTTTTTTATAGAAAAACAATTCTTTTAATGGAATTGTTTTTTTTTGTGTTCCAAATTACATCATCCAACTTTTTTATTGGCTATCTTTTTTTATCTGTGTATTTGTTGCCAGAAAGAGATTATCAACTATTTGACCAGTCTGTAGTATAGTGGTAACCCTTCAGACTCGTAATTGGAAGGTTGTGGGTTCGAATCCTGGCGGAGCACAAAAAATGTCCCATTTCTATTTTAAAATATGCTCTTCGGTGGGTTGAAAAATTCATTCAACTTTAAAAAACAGACTTGTCACTAAAGGTCGATCCGGCCTTACAGAAAAAAGGTATTGCTTGAATTGAATTGGTGCTTTGTAGTGACAATCAAGCTCGCAGAGGGCTCTTGAGGTGTGATTCATACAAAAACAGCGCTCGCTCGCCAAATAAATTACCCAAATATATAAATAACTGATGATGTAATAAGGTAAAAAAAACTACACAATTCCAAACTTAGGTAATTTTGAGTTTTTAAAATTAAAATCCTTCTAGGCTAAAAATGAATTAAAATGAGAAATAGGATTTTGGAGTTTTTTTTTTTACAAAACATTTAATATTTTTTACATGGTCATTCTTTTGATGAATAATTTTGACTATCATTTTTTTATAATAAAATACAATAGTACCAACATTAGAGAAAAAAAAAGTTCTACTTTTCTTCTAAGTGGAGTTGAAATATCAATGACGTCATCCAGTCAGGTTGCTAGGGTAAAAACTATGTTGCATATTTTTGTTGTTGCTAAGGACCCTAGTTACATAGAACTGCGTAGCCCATCAAGAAAAAAACAGATTGGGAACATCGCTTCAGCATCCATAGGCAGTAAATTTCATTGATTTTTTTTTCTCAGCAGTTGGTACACTGGTATTTTTTACATTGGGCCACACCAAAGTCATAAAAATATATTGCACTTTTATTCATTACCTCCCAGACAATTAATGATTAAATTAATTTATTAAAATAAACATTTTTAAAATTTATTGTATTCAATGCTAAAACTACATAAATATCTATCTTTGATTTGAGACATTTTGTGATGTAGAATAAAATTATGCACTTTACCAGTGTTGTCAACTAAAATATACATTTAACCTTCAAAGTAGTCAACAAATTGAGATAATTATATTCTTTACAATGGTAACATTTTTTTAAATTTTAATATTTACTGTTAAATTATTTCAATAAATGTAAACAGATGTTTGTTTTGTTATTTTGTAACATTTTTTATTCTCAATTCTGATTAATTAAGTCCTGTAGAAACAAAAGCGGCAATATAGCAATTTTAAAAATTACATAAATGTATGGAAACACACGAGTTTCCTTTTGTCAGCTTCCTTTGATAATAATAATATTAGGATGAGTTATTTGGTGAGTGCTGTTTTTGTATGAATTACACCTCAAGAGCCCTCTGCAAGCTTGGTCGTCGCTATAGAAGCGCCAATACTCAAGCAAGACCCAGTTGCTGTAAGGCTGGATGGACCTTTGGTGACCCGTCTTTGGTAAAGGTTTATGAATTTTTCAACCCAGCATTTGAAAATATAAATGATATATTTTATGTGCTCCGCCGGGATTTAAGCTCACAGCCTTCCTTTACGAGTCTGAAGCGCTAACCACTAGACTACGGACCGGTCAAACCTTTGTTTCTTTTGTGTATTTCGTGGAGCATTCAAGACACACCTTTTTGAAGTCTTATCCGTGATCGGAGAGGGCCCTTGAGGTGTGACACACACAAAAACAGTGCTATCTTACGTGTTATTTTAAAATTAAATAAACCTGATATCTTTATAGCTTTATCACATTTTAGCAAAAACTCCTATATCGCCACCTTTGATTCTACATGTCTCATGTCTTGATTTTGCAATTTTTCTAAGTATTATTTAACATCAAGTCATTATTTAACGCAACAGGTACCAAGTTGAAATTTGTATAATGAAACGCAACTGAGCCTCACATATAGTACACCTTTTAACGCCATTTCCTCATTGTAGGAAAACTGATGTATCTTTGAGCACTCATTTTGGACTTAGTACTTTTGTTTTTTCAATTAATAATATGGGTACAGTAATTTATCAAATATTTCATATAAATTATTTTTCAAGAGGAGATATACAATTAAAATGACTGCAAAATATTTTTGTTTCTTGCTTTAAAAGTTAGTATAATTGTCAGTACAATAATATGCTCTGGAGACTCCAAAGTCTAAAAAATGTTTTTCTCAAAAAAAAACACTTTTTGAGCTGGAAACAGTATTTTTCATTTCTAATTTTATATCTCCGTTTTAATAATAATCTGTTAGACAACAATTAAATGGATTTATTGATTTTAATTTTTAACATTTATTTTTTTATTTTTGCAATAGGATAGAATGAAATTAAATATATACGGTGCTATTCTCAAACATCAAAGCCATGGTTCATACGCAGCCCAGAGTAAATTTTCCATATTGAAAATCGATGATCCGTCGTTCAGCTACGGATCAAATGTTTTGTGAATAGCACAGATATAGTTCAAGTTGTATTTATATAGTGTCAGGTGAAAATACTGATGGGATATGAAAAATGCAAACAAAAAACAGTAATTTATTTTTCATAAAACAGCAATTTTAATGCAATGATTATGATATGAGAAACTGGAGTTATGCGGTTTTTGCAGATTAGTGTATTTTTTTCAGGTTTATTTTTAAAAGCAAGTAAGATACTTATAGTTCATCTTTGAACAAGGATTTCTCCTCTTGAGGAAGTTGGCTACAATACCAACAAAGTGTCGAGAACAAAATAAGTTCTACCATAAAGGTTTGTCTAATAGATTATTTTTTTAATAATTTTTAATTGTAAACATAGCTGCACCTTAGAGCATAAACAACGGAAGTCCACTTTTTGCATTTTTGAGTTAATGATGCAGAAATTATTATAATTAGCTGTTCTATAAGTGGTAAAGATATTGGAGTCCTCGGACTCATAGTTACTGAGATATCAAGTGTAATAAATATGGGATGCACATAAAAGTGCGAGCATAAACCACGGTAGTTCCACATACGTTGTTCATGCTCTAAGCGGGAACACATTATTTCACATAAATAAATATCGATAAAAGAAGATAAACAGTTTTTAAGTTATGATGGTTTAAAGTGCACATTTTCACTAAAACTCGTCTCCTGCACATTTTGCTAAATGTGACTACCGTTGTTTATGCTCTAAGGTACAGAGTTATGTTATAATCAAAATAGTTTTTAAATGGTAAAATTTAACAATTTATTTTATTTAAAATGGGAAAAAGAAGAGATTCATAAAATTGATCAAAAGAACTTCCAGATCAGTTTGTTATGTGGTAATTTTCAAAGACATGACGTCAAAAAGTAGGATATCGTCCAACATAACAACAACAACAAAATTCAATTCATTATACAAGCTATGTTTTTAGGTTTTTTTTTTTTATATATAAATTAAATATGATACAAAAATGTACACAATTACAAATGGGACTAGACGTGTTGAATAGATTTTCAAAAAGTAGGAATATCTTTCTACAAGGTGTGACGCCAAATGGACGGCCATGTTGGAACGCAAAAAAGATGGCCGATGGAATTCAATTCAAAATGGCCATCACTTAAAAAAGTGATCTAATTTTTAAGTAGAGCGTACATACTTTTCTTATATACCTACATTAAAAGAATAGCCATTTTTTACTAGTTAACTATCAGCTCCAGGTAGGTAGAAATATATATTTGATTAAGAATGATGTGACCAGTGCGCAGAATAAATTAACAATGCTTTACGCTCCACTAAAATATTGCCAGAACAAAATAAATTAAAAAATGGCAAATGAGGTGCGGTAACTTTAAATAGGAGAAAATATGTGACAATTGTTAATAACTATCAGAGTCGAATTCCTAAATTACTATTCATATATTTTTAACGTAATATATTTATATATGTATATGATTTTTGTCACCTAGCTTAAGTATCATAGTTGTTCGCATCTTTATGTAGGTATAAAAAATATCTATGGGCGTTCAGATCATTTCCTAGGAGAAATACCTCGGAATGCGGGCCAGACAGTCATACTTTAAAATCGGGGAAATGTTTCATTGCCTGCCACCTTCAGAGCGCGTCGAGTTTAACCCCTGAAGCGCCAGCGATTTTCCGCCTAATTCAGACACCCAACTCGTGGTTTTTTATATGAAATATCTCCAAGAATACAAAACATATCTCCTGTGGGTTTTTTTATATAAAAAAACAGTCAAATAAAGTTTTTTTAGTGCCTACCGAAAAAAAAAAAAACTTTTGTGAAATTATTATTATACTCCATCATAATTTAGATTACGGAAAAAAGATCGAGATTCTAAAAATAGATCTACCTCATTAGTATGTGTAGGCACAAAATCCCAATACATCGCAAAAAATAGAAGTTAATGACCCTTTTTATTTACACAAAGATTTTTTTTGAGTGTGTTAGTGTTCTGATGTCAACAAATTGTGTTGATTTCAAGAGTCGGTTTTCAAGGTCAACTTAAATATTATATTTTATACAAACAAAAATGAATGCTTTGAATTTATTGGTGGATGGTCCTACCCAATAGCAGTACTTCATGTGATTTTCGATCTTATTGCTTTGTAAAAACTAAAGAAAAATTTAAAAAAATCACGTATAGTACCTACTATGAGCGCGGATCCGCGTTCCGGCGCTGAGGGGTTAACCCTTTGCACTTGAATGGCGACAATATACGGATACGGTGAATTTTCTAGTAACTCGAGTGGCGATATATAGTCCCCACTATGCACTGTTGTGTTGTTTACATAATAACAACTCAGGATACATTCTATCGCAAGTACAATCCTGTCGTATCAGCTTCGCAAGGTCCTTGTTAACGCTCGGTCCTTTTTTTGTTAACAAAGTTACTGCGCATTTTCATACGGTGTTAAATGCAAACAAGTTTTTTTAACGTATAAAATTTTTGAATCAAGTGATAGTGAAGATGACTTTATTTTTGAAGGGTTTAGTAACAAAAATAGTCCTCACAGAGGGACAAAAAAACCTACGAGTTTACCCGAGCCAAAACACAGATTGAATAACCGGTAAGGTTCTCAAAATTTTGCAGTTGCTGGTCCTTTTGGCCTGGAATCACCCGTCTCATCATGTGAGAGAGCTAGAGGACCATGAGAAGTTCCGGAATGCACGGAAGACAAGCAAATTTCTGGCATCACATGCACAAGCGCCCGAAGTGACTACATCACGAAACGGCGCTATAAAGAAATCAACTCATCACCATCATCTTCAGCAATAAAAGACTCAATCTGTATTTAGTAGATCGTGGGATGTATTATTCTTTGATCTCTGCTTGGCATTCAAGCCCGGTGCCTTTGGATTTCAAGCTCCAAGAGTTAACCACTACCCTGCCAATAACCTCAATTTTCTTCAGGATAACTATTTCAATAGTAATCCCTGTGAGAAGTTTTAAAGCGAATGAGAATATAATTTTCACAAATACGTACACATTTTTCGACCCGCATTATTAAGTCTGTGTCGCTTCATTCACTTTCCTTCCTACAAACTGCGTATGCACGCAAACAACAACACTTCTCGTATTGTAGTCAGTCTCCCTCGTACTCGCTTACTTTCAATGCGTCCGTCCCTTTTCCTCGCGATATTAAAACTACGGTTAACCTTGGTGTAAATTTCAAAATAGCTTTGATGCATTTTTTTCAAGATTATGCAAGTACCGAACAGGTATGTCCTGCAAGCAAATATATAAATTCAGATGTAAAGCATTCTCTACAATACAATCTTACCCCGTAAGACTGTAAAAACATGTAAAATAAAGTAAAATTTGCCCGTAAACTGATTAAACATTATTTTGTTTTGTCTCCAAAAAAATAAAAGACTTCTCCAACTTCACATTGAGCTATCAAAACATTTTACAAGATGTCGGCGGTGACTCTGATTTTCCCCACGTTCAGTTTGAGTTGTGCAGGTCGTTATCTAACATGTCCCGCGACATATTGTGTCTGGCTCTCATTCCCGAGGCATTACATTAGTGATGTGTGTGAGTGTGTGTGTGTGTGTGTGTGTGTGAGTGTGCTAGGAGGTGGGGCCGCTGGTCAGCTCGTAGAACAGCACGTAGGCTTCGCTGGACACCACACTCTTGGCTGCTATGGGGGATACTCTGAAATCAAACAATAACACATTATAATAAACAAATCACTTTTGTGTTCTTTCGGGTTTGACCATGTTCCACTTGCAGCTCCCACATCTGCCGACGTTTCACTTTCATGAGCAGAAAGCATCTTCAGGGCGAGTTTTCAAAGCGCCGTGGCGTTTTCGTTGTCTTCGCAGACGCGCGTTGGTGTAAACTGATGGGGAATGCGGTGCGTTGTTCTCATCTTCCTTCGCTCTGGGGCGGGGGGTAGTTGTAAGACGGGGGGTGGGGGTGGTGACGCGGGGGTCGGCGTGGGTGTTTGCGCAGACGCGTGCGCACGTGCATTATCTGTCAACTGGCAGCCATTATTATTTGCAATAGTACCAACTCTCTAGGAACATTTTTATATTCGCCCAAGTTTTTTTGTACACATGGAAATTCAACTGTGAAGTTCTTTGTTCTCTTTGTTACTAATGACCATTTTCATAAGTAACTTAAAACAGATATATGTCTATTTTCGTTAAAATAATATTTGGTCCACAGATATTATATGTGAATGGATCTATCAGTAAAATGCATAATTATGTTGGCTCACCTGGAATCATTGTATTCGTGCCATTCTCCATTGTACGGATGTTTGCAGTAGGCGGTGTAGTGGCCAGAGTATGTGGTGCCTGGAACACAAGCAACAGACCAATAAACAACAACAATCATTTCCTAACAAAAAAGGTTTTTTACCCTCCAGGGTTCGTTTCTTGACTTATAGGTTGGTATGCAGCTGACCACCCATGCTGTAGAAATTGGTTCACTTTGCCAATTTCACCCCTGTTTCAGGGAAGGTCGGCAAGAGTTGCAGGGCTTATGTTCATTTGAGATTTGAGTTTTTATATGGTTAGTCCACATGCGACATGTTTAAGCACGAACTTATACGTATCTGCTTGTGAAAATGCATATAATGTGAAACTTTAATATTACATACCTTTGCAACTTAGATTAGATTGGATGAAAATAAATGGCTGAAAATGTTTGGCACATTAGAGGTGAAGCACCATGGAATCGGCAGCCGCCACCTGGAATCCGAGGCTCTCAAATCCATGGAGCAATTCAAGAAATGCAAACTTCTACATTTCTGCTTGTGAAAATGCATATAATGTGAATCTTTAATGTTACATATATTTGAAACTTAGATAAGATTAGATTAGTATCATGATGTGATTGAAAAAAATTGTATTTTCCATTTAAAAAAGTCATATAAATTATTCTACTCCCGGAAAGGCTAAAAGGGGGGGAAAAAATGTGGGTACAAAAATAGATGAGGAGGTTACCTGAGTGGTTGCTGACGGCGTACAGGCTGTACACGGCCTTGACGTTGTTGGCCGAGTAGGGCGTCATGTCCAGGTGGGTGAGGGGGAACTCCACGGTGACGTTGAGCTTGCCCCTGAAGCGCTCCGTGGGGGAGAAGCGCTTCAGGTGGATCACCAGCACGCGGGGGAACTTCTGCACCGTGAACCACTTCAGGCACTTGCGGCGGACTTGGCATTTGGAGCACGTCTGCAACACACGCAATGTTAAAAACTACAGTTACAATCATTTGACACATTTGCAAATATTTTTTTTTTTAAGAAAGCCTGTGCGGGAGACTCCCTAGATTCAAGAGACTCTAGGGGTCGATGAGACTTGTTGTAGTGCTGCAGAGGTGTTGGGTGATGTGGCAGTTGATGTCCTTATCCAGTTGCAGGGCCGTAACTTATATTATCTAGATTTTTTGCAGGAACTTTGTGACAGTTCATTTTTATAAATTTAAATAAAATTCAATTATGTTAAAATTTCCCTTTTTTAGTTTAATTTGTACACAATACCTCCTTTTATTCCCAAACCTCGTGTAGTTAATTAATGCATCATGTCATAACTTTTAGGATAGAAAAAAGTGCAGAAGTACCGAATACCTTTTTCTGTACTTGCATATCTCTTTCATCTCTTCAACATTCATCACTTTCCTCATACATACTCTTCTCTTATCCTCACTCTGCAGGTTTCATTATTACGCAATCTCAACTATTTGGTCTATCCATTCCTCCTTGGTCTTCCCCTTCCACGCTTTCCTCTGGCATTTAGTTAGTTAATTTTCTTCGGTTCACAGTTTAAACTTTTGTACTTCTCGCTTAACGGCTCGGTTACTAATCGGGTACTGATGCCCTCAAAAAAGCACTGAAGTCCATATTTATAGATGACTCAATGCTATTCTAGCATACACCAGACCATGCCAGAACCGTCTTGAGCAGTACCCTTAGTACGAGTTGCAAAACTTGAGAAAAGTAAAGTTTACGGAAAATATTAAAGCGTGATTTCTCCCAAAATCTGCCGTTTTTGTTTCTTACACTTTATGGTCTTAGCAAAAGAGTTACAGTGATGAAGAAAATCAAGTTCAAACAAACAAAAACGGCAGATTTTGGGGGAAATCACTCTTTAATAATTGCCGTAAACTTTACTTTACTCAAGTTTTGCAACTCGTACTAAGGGTACAGTTAGTCGTTAGTCGTTCATTCTTTCAAGATGCACAAACTAGTTCAGTGATGAAATGCAATTGAAAGGCGTGTGTTACCGGTTTCTCGTCTCCATCCATCTCCTCCTCCCTGGTGAAGTGGGACAGGCACTGCGTGAGCTTCATCTGGCCCGTCCTACTGGGGATGGACAGACTGGAATATACACAACACGTGACGTCATTCTGGGCACAGGCAACATGCATACATAACAACCTAAAACTGCGCTCGGCAGAAACCAGAGACAAAACACGGATTAAAGACCCGGTAAGGTTCTCCTAAGGTTTTGTACCGGAGTATAAGGAGTAGGAGAAAGGAGCGTGCATTTACAGTTACTGGTTCTCTGGCCTGGAACCGCCTACCTCATCATGTGAGAGAGCTAGAGGACCATGGAAAGTTCCAAAATACACTGAAGACAAGCAAATTTCTAGCATCATTTGCACAAGCACCCTTGGAGTGACTGCATCACAAAACGGCGCTCTAAAGAAATCTTCAACTATCATCATCATCATTATCACTATTATCAAATGACAAAAATTTCTCTATACAATTACTAGGTCAGCTTTTTATCGCTTGCTATCTAATGTTATGATCACTAGACAAGTCAAGACGACTACATCCAAGGGAGAGGACATGATTTATTTCATGTACCGAAAAGCCATACTGTTGTGGCGCAACACCCTGTGACTCGGAGTATACAGCTCTTAAATAAGTCTAATATAGACATTCTTAAGCGTAATTTATTAAGATTTAAAAATCAAGCAATAGAGTTCCTCCCAGCGTGTGGATAGCTGTGAGGGTGCACTGTAATTAGGGTAACCTGTTGTGCACAATATAAATAAAAAGGCAGACTGCAAGGGCTGGGGCTATTCTGAATAACTGTTCTATTACATCACTTCGTCAGTTCTAAATTCTCTGTGGTTGGGTCATCACTAAATGTCATTGTAGTTACCTGAGGTCCCAGAAGGGGTCAAAGGTGACGCTGGTGTGCGAGCAGTGCGTGCACCGCAAGGAGGACTTGAGCTGCCCCACAAAGATGTCCCCCACGCGGCTGTCCTCCATGCGCAGGTACCTCTGCCACGCCTCCATGGCCTTCTGGGCGTCACTGCTCAACAAACAACAAGCAAAGTCAGCAGGGAGGACTTGAGCTGTCCCACAAAGATGTCCCCCACACACCATTCTCTTTCGGACCTTGCATACTTATTTCATTTCATTCAGAGTCATAATCCTTTTCATGCATGGTCTCCTTTTTTGACTCGGAATATTCCATTCCTTTGCTATTTCAGAAATTCGATCCATCCATACATTTCTCAGTAAAAATTTTTTTTTAATCTCTATGGATGACAAATGGTGTTGACCTAAATCCACAACAGCTTTTTTCTACATCGGTGAGCACAGCTTTTTCTACATTCGCCAATTGAGCCTCATCTTAAGATGTTTGCCTGCGGATGCTGTTAAAAGCCTTGTAGCTTCTTTCGTCGTCTCTCGATTAGACTATTGCAATATAATATATGCTGGACTACCACAGAAATTATTTGATCGGCTGCAAATGGCTTTCAATGATGCTGCCAGGGCAATTTTTAGACATGGAAAGAGCTGTCAAATTTTTGGCCATTGCCGAGAGAGTTGCACTGGCTGAGGGTCCGAAAGAGGGTAGAATTTAAGTTGTGTCTCACTGTACATAGGGCCCTGAACGGCACGGCACCCCCATGTCTCGCTGAGCTATGTTCTGTCGATAAGACTTCAAGACGACCACTGCACTCTGCCCTCACTGGTTGCCTGGAACAATTTGTCCGTCGGTGTTCGCGCGAACCAGCCTACAACCATCTTCAGAAAGGGGCTGAAGACACTGCTTTTTTCCAGAAGCCATGGTGCCCTTGAGATGGTCCTGGACCATCAAATGGCGCCACAGGAAAAAAATCATCCATCATCATCATCATCATCATCATCAATGAGCAAACTTGATCAGAAACAGCGGACACCTTTTCACATGCTTGCAAGGTAGGCAGTAATTGAGTACCCACCTCAAGTTGTCGTCTATCTCTGTGAGTATTGGCTTTGGCTTCACTGTGACCCTGTTCACATCCTCGTGCAGACCTTCCAGCAGGTATCTGAGGAACTCCTGCAAAATCACAACAACAAATCATTCAATACATATTTGTATATTCTTTTTTAACAACTTTGCAATGTGGAATGTAACTAGCAAATGAACCCAAACATTCAAAATACATTCACCTGTGTGACATCACACATAGGAAATTAACAGCTCTCCAGACTACAAAAAATTATAAATATTGATGGTTAAAAGGAAGTAGCGCATTGCAATATTTATTATTCTTGGTATGAAATTAAATGCAAAAAAATTCTATGACGCCTTTTCATGACCACAGCCACCTCAAAGGCGCTTTGTGCGTAACTACAACTACACACAGTTGGGTCCTTTTCTCCCGACACTCTCCCTCAATCGGAGGCTCCCTCGATCCCCACAGAGAGGCATGGTGTGATCCTGGAAACAGGGGCTTCTTGAGGCTTCTCCTTCTCTATCGGAGTCTCTCTCAGATATGCGATGCCGCTGTGCAGAAATCACAGTCCCCAAACACTGTCCTTATGGGTATATCAGGTAGATACCTGTGCGTCCTGCTGGCTGTAGCCCATGAAGCGCGGGGCGAACCTCTGTATTTGTGACTTGAGCGCCGTGGTGTTGACCACGCCGTCTGTCTCGTCCGCCTTCCACAGCTCAAAGATCACGGTGGAGAAGGCTGCAATCACAACACACAGTCAGACATAAAATTACACAATATTTTCATATGACCTGTGAACATTTCCAAGTTGAACTATTATACACCTATATTTAGACTATTGAAAGAGTTGCAAGGTTTATGTTCATGTGAGGTTTGGTTTATTTTGTCAGTACACATGCAGCATGTGGCTACCTTTAATGAGCGCCCCCTTCATGCAGCTGAGTGTGGTGTTGATGTCCTTGTTGATGGCCTCCGGGCTGCCGCAGTACTCCATGAGGGGCCGCGTGTTGGACAGGCATTGCACCACGCTGTTCATGAAGCAGGTGTTGCCGATGTTGCGCAGCCCATTGAGACCTGAAACACAACGCACATCAAATCAATCCACTTTGTTCAATTTTGCATCACTCCTCCAAGATCACAAGAGGACAAACGCTCAAGTCTGCGCCAATCAGCACTAAAGAAGCCCAAACCTGGTCTCAGGAAAATGAGCTTTCCTACCAAAGTAACTGCTCCCACTGCGTGGAACTTCCTTTTAGATAAACTGGGTGTAATCGAAAAGGAGATGTCTTTCAGAAGGGGGCTGAAAACTTACCTATTTCTAGTTCAACAACTAACACCTTTATGATGACCTATGGTTATAAAAGATCACTTTAAAAATTACTTATGATTATTATAATTCCTCTTTTCTTTCTTTTACACTCAAAGAATGTTGATCGTTTTAACAAAACTCAGGAAACGAGATCTCCCACGATAACAACCTTCCGTGCAGGCATTGCTCACTAGACACTTTCTGCCGGGTTTGTCTATGGTGTTTCTACCCGGTGCGCAGTAGTTTATGGGCTTGTATGGGAGCTTTCAGACTAGTCCCATTCTACTCTACTACACCTCTGCGGCACTACAACAAGTGTCATAGACCCCTAGAGTCTCTAGAATCTAGGGAGTCTCCCGCACAGGATTTCTTAAAAAAAAAAAAAACTCGGCTGCCGGGTAGCCAATCAAACACCAGGTAAACGATTCCGGGCAGAATGCACTCTAGAATGAAAACAAAATATCCGAGCTGAATGGTTTATTAAGGGCCGGTCTTATAAACATCCGTTAGTTCAATGTCGTACCAAATTTACCGAAATATAATACAAACGTCACATTTTTCGTCTTATAAGAATCCGTTTGTTTTATTTCCGTAAAAGTTACCGACAGATCTAACCGATAGCCGACCCATCGATTAATGGCAGATACCGGCCGGTTAGTTAAGGTTTGAGGTTAGGTCAGCTGTCAAAGCATTGTTTCTTTGCGGTGAGTTTTGCGTGTCATTGGACTACTACGCTCTATCCTGTTGAAGATAATTTCTTCCGAAAGTGATAGATAATTCATTAATATTGCGCTGTCTTAGTCGTTTTCGTATTAGTCAAAAGCAACTTTAGGTTATGTTTCGTCTTTGACAGCAAACGGATGACGTATGTTCATGAATGCACGTAAAAAATCATTGAAAATACGAGTGCATTATTGAGAACTGACGGACGGTTAAAAAAGCTTTATAGGACGACCATCGGTAAGATCAGTCGGTAAACGTCCATCCGTTAGTAACTTGCCAAGATACTTACGGATATTTGGTCTCTCGTTTATAAGACCGGCCCTAAAGATTTTAAATTATGATTAAGTACGGTCGTTAGACATTTTAAAGAATGAAAAAACGGATTTTACTGACCGTGCAAAAGAGAAGAAAGATTGGATCTCCGAAGGTTAATAAAAATACCTACAGCCTTCGGCCTCGATCAAACAACAATAATTCAACAGTTCATGGTTCCTTCTTGTAGAGGACACACGTCTCCTGAGGACGTCGGATATGACTCCGACGAAACGTAGAGAAAATCGTTCTTCTCTTTTGCACGGTCAGTAAAATCCGTTTTTTCATTCTTTAAAATGAATGGTTTATGTCTGAAACGGGCCTGAAGTTTATTATTATTTGCCTTCATTGAGGAGACTAGGTATTTTGGGAGATTGTGTCCTCACCGCTAGTCTTGCTGAGCACCTCTCCGCTGTTGTTCTGCCTGGACGATGCTGATGAGAGGATGCTGCTGCTGCTGGCCGCTGCCACTGGGGACGTGCTGCGCTTGCCCGAGGACTCCTGCACACCAACCAACCAACATCACACGCCGTCATCATCACACTAACTAATTAACTAACTTACACTACAGGCAAGTCCAGCGCCTGCAGACTCAACAGACGCCGGAAGATCTTACATTAAAAAATGGTGGCACGATCACTATGTGTACTTTTTCCATATAAAATGAGTGCTGGGTATTTTTTGTTCCTTTACAGATAGGTCGGTATGAAGCTGAGCCCCAAAAAGCAAATTAGATCCCCCTTATTCATAAAAAGGTTTCAATTTTTAATCCTGTTAAAAGTCAGTTGTTTCATACAAAATCATAGGTTTCAAAGTAATATTTGGTTGAACTGATCTAATGAATAAAGCTGGATGTGTCAAAAGAAGTCTCATAAAAGTCATTTAATTGATTTGTAATTAGAAACCACGGTTTCAAAGTGGAATACCTTTCTTTGCAGAGCAGTTGCTCATTTTACCAGCTGGTTTTATGATCAGATAAAAGTCAAAGATCATAACTGTGATGGTAAATATTCATAATAATAAAATATTTACTTGTATTGCAAGGTTCTAAATGAAAATTCAAAAGGAATATAAATGGAGTAAGTAAATAACCAATGCTCTGATTAGGACAACAGTTATTATAGATATTCAATGTTTGACTCCAGGAGAAAGAAAATCGAGACAGATTTCTGTTTATCAGTTTCATAATAAGTAGCTATAGCCAAGTGATCAACAACCAAAATCACAACTTTAAAAATATATATCACCGTGAGGAAGAACAAATTCACATAGACAAATCAATTGTGAAATCATACTGCTGGGTTGCAAGGGAAAATAAAACTATTTTGTCGTTGGTTGCAAAGGACATTTCTCATCACGTAGACCAGCGATATTTGCCACCAACGCAAAAAAAAAATGCAACTAATCTACACATATAGTATACTTTCTGCGCGTTATCCCCGAAGGGTTTTGCATGTGGCGAGTGGAATCTATAATCTTTAATCTAAGTTGCAAGGATATAGTCATTTAAAGTTCTCAAATGCATGCCCACAAACAAACACGTGTAGTTCGCGCTTACACATGCTGAATGTGTACTTTCAAATAAAATCCAAACCGCAAATGAATATAAGCCCTACTACTTTTGCCGACCTTCCCTGACACAGGGGTGACATTGGCAAAGTGAACCAATTTTTTACAGTATGGGTCGTCAGCCTCATACCTATAAGTCAAGGAACCAGGAACCTATTTATTTTTACAGGTAAGGGGGCCGGTCTTACGCCAACCACTAAAGTTGAAGTGGAAGTTTCCCAGGTCCCGAGAGGGCTGGTACTCATTGCTTGTGAAGGCTGAGTAAACCTTGCTGGTATTTTATTTGGGTTTTGAAATAAACACTGAAACGGGAAATCATTTTTCACGCCCTCGGTGGGATTCGAACCCCAGTTGTCGGCATGGAATGCAAGCCCTCTACCAACTGAGCTATCGACCGGAGAGTCCGTTCTTTTTAATTTGTTGATTGCCAAACAAGAGTTATTTGAACCATTTTTGAAGGAATTCTTTCATTTTAAAGTTGTTTATTTGTTGTTGATACAATGGCTGTGTAATAAAATAAGAATACCGCCATCTTAAAGGTAAAACTGAATAAGTGCTGATTTACTGATTTGAGAAATCGTGGATAAAACATTCTATTGGGTGTGACTTCTCATAGTAAGTGAACTAAATATAAGGAAGTGCTCATGAACAACTTCTAAACTACAGGATCTTCACACTCTCTTAGTGTTTTCTCTCGTAGACAATAGGAAAGAATGTGCATTTATTTAAGAAACCGATGTTAGCTTCGTATGCCACTTATTCTGTTCTACTTTTAAAGTATCAATATAGAGACATTTTGGGGAAAATAAAACAGATTTGTTAGAAATATTTAACACATTATTAAAATTATAAAGGTTAGTAACAATTATAATTATAGGAGTATTGGAAAATTAACATGAAAATGAAAATGTATATTTTATTGCAAAAAAAAAAAAAACAACACAAAAGTACACAAGGCTCACTGAATCTTTTCATAAGAGCTCAAAAAAAACAAAATATATACACATACACACTCAATGCTTCACACAATATACAACAGGGGAGAGGACTCCATAGAGGCAAAACTGTTAAAAGTGCAACACTAAGGCCGGATATTTTCAACGCAAGCATATGTGAGAAGCACCAAGTCCCTGTTTCGAGCCGCAGCATCTAAAGTGAAAATAGCCATGATGATCGCCGATCTTCGATAGAAGTGGCACAAAAATAAGAAGAAGATATGTGATTCTTTACTTAAAAAATAAGTACCAACACAATTGCCACAAGTGCGTCCTATTCATTCAGTATAAAGTCGCTATGCTAGCTTTGAAAATACCGGGTCTAAAATTACAATAAAAAACTGAAGATAAGTATCACACAGAGTCAATCTTTCAGCACCCACTAAATTTGCAATTTTTTTTTTATCAACAGAAAAGCAGATTTCTTTATTCTGACAAGTACAAGGTCTGTTAGAAAAAAGGTGACTTAAAATTTGTAAGACAACGTACACTTGATTTTTTTTTATTGTGTCAAAAGGTTTTCTACTAAGCTATATATCTAATAATGATAAATTAGGATGATTTATTTGGTGAGCGCTGTTTTTGTGTGTGTCACACCTCAAGAGCCTTCTGCGAGCTTGGTCGTCGCTGTAGAAAGCGCCAATTCTCAAGCAAGACCCAGTTGCTGTAAGGCTGGATGGACCTTTAGTGACTGGTCTTTGGTACAAGATATATGAATTTTTCACCCAGCGAAGAGCATATTTTGAAAATATAAATGGTATATTTTTTGTGCTCCGCCGGGATTCAAACCCACAACCTTCCATTTACGAGTCGGGAGTGTTAACCACTAGACTACGGACCGGTCAAATTCATCTTCGTCACTTTATCGTCTCGGTTTGGCCAGTCAAGCTGTTTTGTTTTAGAAAATTATCAATGAAATCTTTATTTTTACTACTTAAAAAACATATGGTTGTGATCCTTGAAATGTACTCTACACAACCATAGCATTTTCAACCCTATTCCCCACCACTGCAATTACCCTATTACAGTCGTTTGACATATTTATAATTCTAGTAACTACATAGTTGAAAAAATACTTGGATATTAGACAAACCGTTATAAGAGAACTTACATTATCCTCGACGTTTCATTAGGGACTTAGCAAACGTCTTCAGGAGACACCCTCTCTGCACCACTGAGGCTGAACTGAGACCGACTGAAGATGAATGAGTTCATCCTCAGTCGTCGTGCAGAGAGGGTGTCTCCTGAGGACGTTAGCTACGTCCCTAACGAAACATTGAGAATAATGTAAGTTCTCTTATAACGGTTCATCTAATATTGAAATATTTTTTAAATGTGTACTGAAGTTATTATAATTATAAATAGATTCTCCAGTGTTGTCTCATTCCCGTATAATCTCGGGGACAATATAGAAATGAGAAATATAAAATGTCACCTTTTCTTTGACAGACCTCGTACTTGCTTCTATGGGGCCGTCCATAAATACGTCATCGATTTTGGCCGATTTTCGACCCCCCCCCCCCCTTACAATCATCCTATAGTCATTATCTAATGACCCCTCCTCCCCCTCTTGCTGTTATAATGGATGAGCTTAATAATTAATAATGTTATATTACATACATAATATTTTGTATATTTTGTAGAAATTGGTATTTACAAGAACGACGTCACTTTTGGTACTCGTACATCATTTACCATCATCCGCAGACCAGACTCCTCCCCCCTTAATGCGAATGACGTAATATATGGACAGCCCTATGCAGTGAATGATTATCAAACGCCTTTGTACAAAAACTAACCGGTGCATTGTGGAAGAGATTATCTGATGGAAAACCATTTGACAGATTGTTTGTTACAATGTGGCCGTTAACGGGTATTGAAGTTCTTCTACCGTTTTTCCAGCTGCCGGCTCTTGAAGTATCTAGGAGGATTGTAAAGGAACTTTGAGGGATTCTCTTATTATTGTTACAAATGTGTGATTGTTTGTAAGTGTGTGTTTTACTTGTGTGAGTGTGTGTGTGTGTGTGTGTCTAGATCAGAGGTTCCCAAACTTTTATTTCTTTTAGACCAGTGGTTCCCAAACTATGGTACGCGTACCACCAGTGGTACGCGACGCTTCTTAAGGTGGTACGCAAGCAGCCATGGCCAGAGGAAATACATAGTAAATAATTAGATAGAACGTTGTTCAATTTTGCGCTTAAAAAGTTAAGTACAACTGAGCTAAATATTTCCTCTTTTGTTTCGAACATGCAGCACCATTTTTCAGACTAAGACAGGCCTGTCCCGCCACGATTACAAAAATACTAATGTTGGACACCCCTGCACTAAGAGTATTGTATTTTTTTTCTATAACAAATAAATAAGCATAATGTTTTAATTAACAGTTGCAGTTTTTATTACTTTACCTTTGAAGATTTTTTAACTGTTGCACTTCAGTGGTACGCCACTGATTTATAATTTCATTAGTGGTACGCGAAATTAAAAGTTTGGGAACCACTGTTTTAGACCCCTTCTTCATAGACTTAGACAAAAATTTTGGAGGTTCCCGTAGACCCCCTAAAAATTGGTGCGGTTTTCTGCCTAAAATATCGCTGACAGTGGGGGGGGAAGGGGGGGAGTAGACACGCGATTTGATAGATGGGTGGCCACGGGTTTGAATAATTTTTCGTAGACCCCCAGGGGTCGATATCGACTTTGGGAATCACTGCTCTAGATGTAGGTGTTTGAATGATTGTACTTGTATTTGTTTGATGGTGTGAGTATTCGCTCGAATAATCTAAATAGAATATTCCGGCAAGAAGAAGGACTGATCCTAAGTTGGACATTTTCTTTCTGTCTGCACAGTCATTGAAAAAGAGGATTTTGAATCTAGCAGGATTTGAATTTCATTTTTGAATCTCATTTCTAATTTCTTTAATCATTCTCAATTCCTATTTTGTTTTTATTGCTTATTAATCATCATTGACGTGTTTGGTGTGCGCATTGTTTTTCTACTCCCTTTCCTTTCTCCTGACCTTTCTTTCCTTATCCCATCATGAGGACGAGATTTATTTTTTATTTTTATTTTTATTCTGTTTTGATTTGTGTATTTCTTTTTTTTTTGGTTTTGGATGCTGCTTCTTTTTGTTTTTCTTTACTTTTTATTTATTTACCTGGCATGATTTGTAATTTAAAATATTAATTTGTAGAATACAGTAATAGGCGACATGAATTGTAAAAAATATCTTATATTTGTATACAAAATTATATTCAATGCTGTTGTATTCTTGTTTAAACAATAAAAAAAAAAAAAAAAAAAGATCACGCATGCTCCAGTTCCCAATGTTTCAAGAACCATGCATGTAATATGGATGGTTCTTTCACTAACAACACATATTTATCAAAACATCCAAACAAAAGAATGCAACTAAGCTACACATATAGTGTAACTTCTTGCCGCGTTGTCCTCGAAGGGGTCGCATGTGGCGAGTGAACCTATTTATTTATACAGGTAAGGGGTGCGGTCTTACATCAACCACATCAGTTGAAGTGGGGGTTTCCCAGCTCCCAAGGGGGGTGGTACTCATGTTTTTTGAAGGCTGAGTAAAACTTGCCGGTATTTTATTATGGGTTTAAAATGAACACCGAAATGGGAAATAATTTCTCACACCCTCGGCGGGATTCCAACTCGAGCTCTCAGCATCGAATGCAAGCACTCTACCAACTGAGCTATCGACCGGACACAAAGTATGATAGCTTTGTCCTTGCAACAATTACAACTTTCTGATAAAAATGGGCACTGCCATTGAGTTTTGATATTAACACAAATGCTTAATTTATCTAATTTTGTGTCAAGTCCATTGAGAAATATATCTAGGAATATTCAGAGCAATATTTTGCTGTTAGGTATTAGGAGTTGTACCTCTATGATTTTTTTGTCCTTCGGTTGTCAGCCCTGCGACCAGGCCACACAAGATGGCGGCCGCTGCCAGCGCCCATGCTGACCACAGTAGTGCCAACACAATCATCCATACAAATGAGAGAAAAACACCACCATAGACAAGAAAAAATATGTGCCTTTAATGGCACACCAAGGAAAATTTTACCTATTAAATTCCTATATTTTTTAACATCATCTTTATAAAAATCATTGACTGATTTTATTTTGAAGAAAATCTGAAAATACATCGCATGTTTTGGAATATTAAAAATAATCAAGAGTGGTGAATGTTTGCGTTTTTATTTATAATCTAGGTTGCAAAGATATATTGACATCTAAGGCTTATACTCAATACACGACCACAGGCAGTCACATGTAAGTTCGCGCTTACACATGCTGCATGTATAGATACAAAATATATCAAACCTCACATGAACATAAACCTTGCAACTCCTGCCCCCCTACCCTGAAACAGGGGTTGCATTGGCCAAAGTGAAGTATGTTTTTTACGGCATGGGGTCAGCCTCATATCAAACTTGTTTGATTTGTGAATATTTGCCTATAAAAGTGAAAAATAAACTATCTGTAAATAAATAAAATAAAAAAGTGTCATCAAATAAGTGTATTTTGTAAAATATTATGATCAAAGTCAAATTATATTTGATAGCTGTATCATTTACTTTTTGATTCCAAACATAGATAATATTTAGAACAAGGTCTACTCCGATCTATGATTCCAATTTCAAAAAAATATTCATCACAGATAAGAGGGAAATTCCAAATTGATGTGTGGCGACATCTGGAAATTTTTACATGAAGTTTAAAAAAAACCGGTAGGTATACAGACCTACAGGGCTTAAAATGAATGTAGCAAAAATCAGAACTTGTAAAACGTCACTTTTGATAATACAGCGTGAAGTAAGCTGAATTGCTTATGTTAAAGAAGTGTTTACTTGAACAAATAAAAATAAATAAACACTGGTTTTAGTAGTTTGAACATCGCTTTCATTTAGCTGTCATTTAAAGCCGTGGACACCTGCACATGAAAATTAAAGAAAGAAGAAGAAAAATATTGCAGCAAATGTCACATTGACAATGTGCAAAACCTAACGTAAATTTAAAATTTTAATCACTTTCACTATCGTTTTAACTTTCAATGTTGTAAAACAGGGAAATATACCAATTCAATATGATTTCACAGCCACTATGTTACGTAAAAGAAAAACTTCTGCTCATTGTGCGAAAAAGTATTTTCGAACTAAACGCGCGTAAACATTCGAACTGTCAATCAAAAATAGGTAGGTAGGTATTTGAGAAAAATATTTATAATATTTTGGTAAGACACGAAACAATGCTATTTTATTACGTGAATAGGTTGGGATAATTTAAATTAGATATGTGATGAGTAAGGAATAAGGATAAAGAAATATTATAATCGAAGCATGTTTTCCGATGAAGGAATCGTCCTAGACTAGTGTGTGTGTAAATAGTGCACGCTGTGGATCTAGGAAGTGTGGCTTGCATGCCGGAAAACACGGAAATGCTCTGCACACACTCGCGGCCGTCAGAATAAATTGACGGATCAGCTGAGTGAGTCATTGCACGTATCACGTACTTGTGTGCATGTTTAATCAATTTTATGATTAATTTGAAAATACCTATCTAAGATTGAATGGACCCCACATGGAAGGCACGTAAGGTTTTAAAATTGGAGCCCCAAAATATGAAACCAAAGGTACCCGTAAATAACAAAAAGTTACAATGAATTTTCTTTTAAAATATGAATAAATGAGCAGGGAAAGCAATATAAAATACGTATGTAATATAAATGAGATAAAATGAGACAAAATTGTCGGGTTGCTAGGGAAAAGGCATACAAATATGTTTAATTGGTTGCTAAATACGGCAGTCCAATACAAGACTTACTTTTGTTCGCCGAGAAAAAAATCCTAATTCAATAATGTTCGGGCCTCATTGTGAAATGTGTTGAATTATATTTTTAAGTATTTTTTATGAATGAGATTTTTCTTGGCATTTGCATACAATCGGAATGCATGTGTAAGAAAATAAATAAGTATGCACACACACATGCAGTATGCAGCATGTAGATGCGTGTACTTTTAACGTAATTTCTTGGCAATGCAACGATTAAAACGAAAATCGACACAGCAGGAGAAGCCGTACCTACTTATGTAAAATATGTATTACTTTGGGGGGCACATTCAGCGAATGGACCATCGAAGCCTGGAGAAGACGATTGTGATGACGAACCCGGAGGGACGCCGGACAGTGGGAAGACCACGTTCAAGATGGCTGGATGGAGTGGTGGCGGATTGCCGTGCAGTGGGAATGTAGGACTGGAGAAGGAAGACGTTGGATAGACAGCGCTGGCAGCGGTTGCTGAGGGAAGCCAAGACCCACGCGGGTTGTCGTGCCAATGATGATGATGATGATGTATTACTTTGCAAAACTACAGGCATTCTTTCTACCTGCATATTTGTGTTTTTATTAATTCGAGTCAAACAATATATCGCCAATATATTAAAGGTGAAACTGAATAAGTGCTGATTCACTGATTTGAGAAATCGTCGATATAAAAATTTATCGGGCGTAACTTCTCATAGTAAGTGAACTAATTATATGAGGAAGTGCTCATGGCAAACTTGTAAAATACAGGACACTTCTGTTGTGTTTTCTTTCGTAGAAAATAGGAAAAACGGTGCATTTAAGACTGAGGCAGCTAGCTTTTCGAAAAGGGCTCAAAACTTATTCTTTCAAAGACAATTACAAAGCGCCTTTGCAGTGACTTAGTCACGAAAAGGCGCTATACAAATGTCTATTATTATTATTTATCTGAGAAACCCATGTTAACTGAATATGTGATACATATGTATATTATATATACATAATATGTATCACATATTCTTTAAGGAGATGAATATTTTGGAAAAAAGGTCCATCTAGTATCCACACCTTCTAGTAAATATGCACCTATTTTTGTGAGGCTAATCACGCATAAAAAATTGGTTCACTTTGCGAATGACACCCCTGTTTCAGAGAATGTCAGGCCTTATGTTAATTTTATTTCGCAAGTACAGATGCGAGTAAAACAAAAATCTCACTCACAGTCACTGTTATCCTTTTTCAGGGAAGGGTGGAGAGAGTTGCTGGGTTATGTTCATTTAAGATTTGGGTATTTAGTTTGTAAGCACACAACGCAGCATGTGTAAGCGCAAATTTAAAAATGTATGTTTGTGAGCATACATTTTGCATGAACCCTAAGTGTAAATGCATCTTTGCAACTTAGATTACTATAGAATACAGATCATCCTAATTTGCAAGCCTATACAAATAAATCACACTTTCAATGAAAATATCGCTTTCTTCAAGGAAATGAAAGAAAATACCGAAAAGCTAAAAAAAAATGACAAAAAGTATTTAAATGGAAAAAAATGGTTGAGAAAATCATCAATTGTGTTCACTGCCTTAATCCGCCATCTATTTTTCAACACATTAAAATTAGACAGCTGACTCTGCACACACTTCGGCAGACACATGCTCGGAATGATTTTTCGGATTGGATTTATTGCAGCTCAGACGGGGTTTGTGGTCAGCGCACGGCCACATTTCAGAGCGCCGCGTGTCGCGGTGGCCACTGGCTATTTTAGGACGCCGGACCATGGAGACGTAATTAGTGCCGACTCGGTTTATATGTATATTCTGACAGGTACGGATTAAGGGCGGTTCGAGCGGCCGAACCACCAGGGGAGGTCTCATCCCCACGGTTATTCTTACCAACCGAATATCGGTAATATTTGTATGAAGACCTGTCAATCCAAGATGGCCGCAAGTGAGTTCCAGCCCTGGGGTGGAAGTCTCGACAACCGTTGATAGATCTTACCGTATCTATTTGAAGATAAAAAATAAAAATATGGCAGCGTATGACCAGCTGATCCATTTTATATGGAACAACGATCAACTGTTCAGGCACCGCCATGTTTTATTCTGCTCTATCTTCAAATAGATACGGTAAGATCTTACTGACGGCCCCGGAGACTTCCACCACAGGGCCCCTGCGTCCTGGAGGCGTGTTCCCATTCCACGACCTAAAAGGAATCTTTACTCAGACAGCACACGGAAGTATCATACCCTAAATCTGCCGTTATTGTTTCTTACACTTTATGGTCTTAGCAAAAAAGTGACAGTAATGAAAAAAATCAAGCATGTTTATTAATTTTTTATCTTAATTATAAAGTTTAAACAAAATATATAACTTAAAAATTGCGACCACAAAAAAATATTTAAAAAAATACGTTTTTTTCACTTCTGTAGCTACTTTCTCGTGTGTGCTATGTTTTGGAAATATTTTTTTTCATTCTATTTATAGAACTATACATTGTCTAGTGTAGTATCGAAACCGTTTTTTTATAATGTCAATAGTTTTTGAGTAAATATGGAAAAACTGAAACTACTTGATGAATTAATTTTTTTCCGTGTGCTTGTCTGAGTAAAGATTCCTTTTAGGTCGTGGAATGGGAACACGCGCCCTGGAGGCCCCCACACCGTTTTAGAAAAATACAATTTAAAGATTTTTCCGATGTCAATTTGTTAATCAACTTGTGTTTTCAAGGCATTTACGACCAAGGGGGCGACCCAAACACTTTTTATAAATAAGTTAAAGATGTTATTTAATTTTTTTAGGGTCCAAATTAAAAAGGGCCTCCGAGACCAAAGATGACCATGGCGACATAAAAAAAAAAAAACGCAACTAAGCTACACATATAGTGTAACTTCTTGCCGCCTTATCCCCGAAGGAGTCGCATGTGGCGAGTTGAACCTTTTTATTTATAGAGGTAAGTGGGTCGGCCTTAAGCCAACCACTTCAGTTGAAGTGGGGGTTTCCCAGCTCCCGAGAGGGCTGGTACTTATTTCTTGTGAAGGCTGAGTAAACCTTGCCGGTATTTTATTTCGGGGTTTGAAATAAACACCAAAACGGAAAATCATTTCTGACACCCTCGGTGGGATTCGAACCCGAGCTCACGGCATGGAATGCAAGCACTCTACCAACTGAGCTATCGACCGGACTACAATTTGATTGTATATAAAAACATATATCTTCACAAAAAGGACAAGACGAAGTTCCCTCCAACAAGCGTCATAGATCTCCCGAACAGATTTCTAAAAAAAATAACTTAAAAAGCCGTCAGTTATCGTTTTGGTTCGCAGTAAGTATATATTTTGATTGGTGCGGGGATAGGGGGGGGAGGGGTGTTGGGGGCTCCTTGGCGTTCCTCGCACCAGGGCCCCCAGTGGTCTTAATCCGGGCCTGCAAATTCATTATATTATTGCGACAGAATATTCGCACAAATTGGTATTTCTCGGCCACCAATGTGCTTGACAAACACACCCGAGTACCAAATATCCGCAATTTAGTTATGATCACTTAAAAAATTGTGCTTTTGCGAGAGGAATGTGACGGGCGTCAGTCAGATTTCTCTAATACACTCACACAATATTGTTACCAAATTATTTAATGGAATTCGCGCAAGAAACGTAGACAAAAGTAATGTGACGTCCCACGACCGGGTTGCTAGGGCGACAATAAGCGACAATAAACTACTAGTATATTATGTTACTGGTTGCTAAGGACCCTTGTAACAAAACCCTGTGAGGTTTTGCTTCCAAAATAAAATTAAAATTCGGAAAGACGATTCGACTCGATTTGATTGATTTGTTTAACCATTTTGGGTAACACATTCTGCCTAGGGTGGACATCTCGACGGCCGTCTATAGATCTTACCGTATATATTTGAAGATACGACGGAATAAAAAATGGCGGCGGATCAACAGCTGATCCGTTTCATATGGAACAACGATCAGCTGTTTTATTCTGTTATATCTTCAAATACGTACGGTAAGATCTACCAACGGCCGTCGAGACTTCCACCCCTAGGTCTCATCACCACGGTAATTCTTATCTACCGAATATCGGTAATATTTGTATGAAGACCTGTCAATCCAAGATGGCCGCAAGTGATCAGCTGATTAGTCTTCATACAAATATTACCGATATTCGGTAGTTAAGAATGACCGTGGTGATGAGACTTCCACCCCTGGAATGTCCATAGATTACCAGACAATCTGTGTGAAAGCTTTCATACATCCCATAAGTTACTAGGCTTCCGACCCGGTACCGGATAAAAAAAATATATGGGGGCCATGAGATTGACGAAAAGTATATACAAACAAAGTTCAGGTATTTTGTAACCCAACAAAGTAAGCCCCATTGAATTTTGCAGATTTGAGAAAACTCTTCATTAATATGGTGGGCATCGTGAACGGTACCTACGAGAAAGAGAGTAAAACCAATGTAGAGCGGAAATGTAGAGGGAAATGACACAGCAAAAGCGGCTACCCAAAAACCCACGTGGCTAAAAATTAAAATACATCTGAACACTTGTATTGTCGCGGGCTGCTGGCACAAGACTTGAACTTATTCCCGACGCATAATACACTATTTACAATGGCAATCTTTAGCGGGGAGAGAAAGACGTCAATACTTAATGCTACACTCGTCATCTGTACCATGTGTTTTGAATGGGGATTGTTTTCCTATCCTTCAAAATGTTTGCCAAAACGAACAATAACGTATTTATTTGGTTTTCTTTCAGCATCATTCAACTTTTTGTTTACTTTTATAAAATGAAAATTGTTTTAGACAGTTACAATGACGCTTAATTTTTTTAAACATTTATTTGTGAACAGAGGTCAAGAGAATGAAGTCCGCACATTTTACAGAGAAACAAAAATGCTACACGGCCGAAGGCGAACTCTAATTTTGTTATTGGTTGCTAAAGACCATTAGCGCATTTTCACACGGGTCCAGACCGGTGAAAATTGTGTTAGTGACACCTGTGACGATTGCCCACGTTTCGAGTTCATCGAGGATAGCAGAAAACTCCGTTGCTGCATTGGACATTGTAAAGAGAGGATTGCCTGAGATTTTATGGTCCCGTAAATAATATCTACTAATGTATGTATAGCAGTGGCGAAGGGTCCGAATAACACGATTCCTATCGGCTTCCCTTTTGAAATTACGCAAAAATTAATGTATAAAACTATTTATTTCATTTATAAAAATTAACTAACAATTTATTGTTTTCAAACTGCGCGAAATTTATTTAATAGTGTAAAATAAAGCTGCAGACAGACGAACACTCCTGAATCTTGATTCCAGTTGCGATCACCGGCTTCTAGTTCCAACAGACTATGGTTGAAAGATACTCGTACGTATTTCAAAGCCACTTTTACTTAGTTGTGTAGTTGCAAAAGTGTAAGTTGCAAAAGTCAAGCTATTGTTTTTTTTTTTTAAATAATATGTTATTTTACTCTATGGAATTTTAATGTTCGATGGCGTTCTTTTCCTCAATCGATTTACCATCTGAGAAAAATCACCCTTTGCCACTGATGTATAGCTTATATGTAAGAGGATGATGAAAACTGCATTCTTTATAAAACCCCTATTATCTCAACAAATCAAGCCACGCTCAGGTTACGATGGGCATGATATGAAACAAGAATGAAATCATTACGAAGTCTTGAATTTTAAAAATATTTCGTTAAAGGTGACAAGGGCCCTTAGAAACCAATAAAAAAATTGTATTAGAAAGCTGCGGGGATATCCACGACTCGGTACATAAGTCAGTGCGCCCCTTAATTGGTGAAAAATGCACACTGACGGACCTGCTTCAAGGAAACGACAGTGGCTGCCGCTAGTCGCTGAAGATACTGAGCATAGGTGGTTCTGGATACGTAATGTAAGTGAATATTAGAAAGCTTTCTCTCTGGCGTCACAACTTTTTTGTTTACGTCTTTTTTCCGGACTCCATGCCAAAGTCACAAGTAACGTAGTCATGAATGGTCGTGAAAGATTGAAGAACAAGACTGAGGTGAAAGGCCGATGTAAGGAAGGATGCTAAAATGACAAAAGTTTCAAATCGGAGAATAGATGAGAACTGATTAAGTTGTACGTAAAAAATGAAGGTCTAAATTGGGTTGTAAATTGTAATACAATCGAAGAGCATTGTATCCTGTGTATTAGATAAATAAAACAAAGATTTTATGTGGTCCGATTTCAAATATGAATCAAGCAAGTAGGGTACAGAGTGAAGAGATTGATTCCAATGGTAGAATATCAAAATACGTAGATTATTATTGATGGCATTGTGGAAAAAAACTCTATCAAAAAGCGAAGCATTCAAATTCTAGATATTGTGAGAGACATTGAGGTGTATTAGTGGAATAGTTACGGTCAAATTATAAAACAACAACAACAAAAACACTAAAAACTCAAGAGAAAGGGGTATAATGGAAATTTACTTACATTTTGGTATGGCTGGTACGAGCTGGACGTTTCTGCGTTGTTATCGATGATTTTCCTTCTCAGTATCGGGGTTTCAGGAATTTTTGGATCTTCCACGCTGCTCCCAGAATCTACAACATCCTCGCTAGAATCTTGGAGGTCGTCTTCGACATCGGCGAGCAATCGCTTTGGTTTGGTGGAATAATCGATAAGTTTATCTTCTGCTTTGTTTCGCAGCAGCAAATTCTCGTGTTCAAATGTTTTGTTTTCGAAACCATTTTCGTCCACACTCGGGGAATAATTGTCGTCTTTGTCGATGAATAATCTAGAGTCGCTTTCAGAGTTTGGTTCAGAGTCAATAAATCTAAGTTTGTGTCTGTCGTTTTCCTCTGTATTCAGCGAGGAGGTGATATTTTTCACTCCATTTTCTTGAGATTCATAGCCATTGGTCAATGGCAAACCGTTTTCTTTAATTGCATTTGAATCAGTGTTGTCATACTTTGACCCACTGCTTGGAATTGATGAAGATACCTGAATATAGGATGCAAAGTCAGAAGTGTGATTCTGCACTTTCTTTGAACACAGATTGGCGTCGTCAACGCCATTGGCAACAATCGAGTTTGAATTCCCGATTTCAATATTGAGTACGTTTTTGGGCGGGTCGTAATTCTTTTCCTGCTTACCATTGCACATGGTCGGATTGTTTACGTCTCCGTTTCCCACGTAAACTGTTGTGGATTTTTCTAATATCTTTCCCATGGCATTATTGGCGTTCAGTTGATTCTTAACTGAGTTCTTGGGACTTCGTTCCGCGTTCATTTTGCCCGCAATATAAATGGTCGATATATCACTTCCAGGTTCCGTGGCGTGCTTTATTGTGTACCCGTTGGTATCAGCACTCTTGGAGTCTACGGGACTTGGACTCGGGGAAAGGAATTCCCACCTTAAGCTGCCTGTGGTGCCGTTCATGTACTTGTCTATGGAGTGGGGTTTGTGCCCCGAGACAGGCTTGTCGTCCCCGTTGAGGATGGAGGAGATGCTCTTGAGGTTCTTGACTTGGCTGTAGATGTTGTCGCTGGAGTGCGCCGTCTTGTAGAGCGCGGGTTCGTGGGCCGGCAGCCGCGTGACGGTCATCTTGGGATCGAACTTGCGGCGGATCTCGGCCACGCTGAGCTGCAGGTCGTTGCCGTTGTCGTCGGAGAGCGCGGGGCAGGCATGGTGCCGGGAGCGCTCGGCCCACGTGGAGGAGGGCGTGGTGTTGGCGGAGTGACTGGCCTGCGTGACGGCGCGCGTGAGGATGATGTTGCTCGTGGACATCCGCCCCGACAACTTCTGCTTCTGCACATAGTCAACACCGTGCTGTTTGGTTACTTTGCTCGTGGAGACAGCATCTAGAGATAGGTTACCGGCCGGGTCAGCTTGGCCGTTGACAGGTTTGGTTAGTCTGTTAGTGCTGCTTTGGACACACTCTGCAGGCCGGTTCGCACACGGTTTGGTGTTATTTGCCGATACTAGGGTGCTGTTAGTCGCGGTGCGGTTTTTAAATGTACGGGACGGATCGGAAACGATCGGGATGGCGGTGTTAGATCGGTCGCCCCGAAGAGACAGTCTCGGTTTTACCTCGTCGTCGGCTCCCAGCAGCTTCTGCGCCCTGCGGGGCGGCGGCAGGCGCGCGGCGTCTCCCTGCAGCTTGAGGTTCCTCTCTCCGTTGGGGCCCGTGACCGCCGTGGACAGCCGCTGCGCCTGCGGGGTGTAGTTGCTGGGCGAGTATCTGTTGTAGAAGTCCGCGGACGACATGTTGGATAGCAGGCGCGGCGCGGCCTCGCTGCGGGAGGAGCGCGCGGAGTCGCTGCGGGCAACTGACGTGTCCCTGGACCTGGAGCCCGACCTGTCGGGCCTGGTGGTGCTGGCCGTCACCCGGGAGGCGCTGGAGATGCCGGAGTCCGAGTCGGACACGCTCGAGCTGGGCGCCCGCGTGTACCGCGAGTAGTCGCTGGAGTAGGTGGAGGCCTTGCGCTCGCGGACGACATCGCTAGTGTCGCTGTACGTGAGCCGGGAGCGGTACTCGGACACGGAGTTGGAGGAGCGCTCCGTGGAGTAGTTGTTCCTGCGGGGAGTGATGTAGGAGCCGCTGTACGAGTTGTAGTAGGGGCGGTCCAGGGACGAGGCCGAGCTGAGCGTGGAGCGGTACGAGCCGGAGCTGAGGGAGCCGGAGAGGGCGCCGCCCGAGGCGGAGGAGTAGCGGCTGGGGGACACCACCGGCATGGTGAGCGGGTGACGGGTGTGTGGTGTGGAACACAATAACACACACAGCGATGTAACTAGCTACGGTAAAACAACAAGCAAATGCACAATCTGTCTGGACGCGGGTGGCAGATGGCGGATGTCGGATGCAATGTACGATACAAACAAAAGATAATTAATTATTTAAGTTAATCAATGAATTATTAACAATGAGATTTCTATTATTAGGTAGGTGTTTACTTTTTAATAACTATTACAATATGAAGGCAAAATGGTTCTGAGATACAAAATATATAATATAGCAGGATCTTTGTTCTTACTTTTTGTTGATTTATTTTTATTTATAATTTATTGACTATTCTCTTTATAAAAATATTAGATGTAGTAGTATTATTGGTATTGTTTTATTTGTATGGTAGTTTCTTTGGTTTGTTCATTTCCGTTCTGTTGCCGGCCCCTCCCGAGTGTTCCAATCCCTGGCACTGCATGTCATCTGCAACAACCACACACACCTGATCAATGGTATCATCAGTAACAGATAGCAGTGCACACAGTCCACAATATCACACCCGCTCAACTGACGTATACACAATCCCTGGCACTGCATGTCATCTGCAACAACCACACACACCTGATCAATGTTATCATCAGTAGCAGATAGCAGTGCACACAGTCCACAATATCACACCCGCTCAACTGACGTATACACATTAAAATAAAAATTGCTTTGTTTTAATTCACATGAGTTTATTTTTGTACACGACCAGTTTCGGGAGAAGCAGTACCTCCCATCTTCTGGAAAGAAACTGGTCGTGTACAAAAATAAACTCATGTGAATTAAAACGAAGCAATTTTTATTTTAATGTATTAAAATGAACTTTCACGAAGTTACTGCTGAAAATCTAGATAATATGACGTATACACAATGATATTAGTATACTGACGCCCTGATGGAAAGGCCCGTATTAAGGGCGTTTCGAGCGGTGCTACCAGGAGGCCCCCAAAGACTTTGAAAGGATACTGGAAAATGGTGTATGAACCAATTTCGATCACCTAGGCCGTTTAAACGAAAAGCAGTTTAAAATAGCTGCTTTTTATTTTAAGCAACTAAGCGCGCTTACAATTTAAACGAAAAGTCGTTTTGAAAAAAAAGCGTATAAAAAGTTGCTTCTGCTTTTTTTATACGCTTTTTCAAACGCTAATGGCGTGTTATAAAGCTAAATCTGCCGTTTTAGTTTCTTACACTTTATGGTCTTAGCAAAATAGTTACAGTAATGAAAAAAATCAAGCATGTTTATTATTTTTTTTTCTTAATTATAAAGCTTAAACAAAATATATAACTTAAGAATTGCCACCACAAAAAAATATTTCAAAAAACGCGTTTTTTTTACATTTTTAGCTTTTTTTTCGTGTGTGCTGTATTTCGGATTTTTTTTTTTGCTTTTAACTTACAGAACTATACATTGTTTAGGTTTAATTCTCAAAATTTTTTCAATAATGTCAATAGTTTTTGAGTAAATAAGGAAAAACTGAAACTACTAAATGAATTAAATTTTATATTTACAATAAACCCAAAAAACGAAAAAACGCTTTTTAAGCTGCTTTTTTTAAAAAGCGTAAGCGTTTTTTCGTTTTTTTTACTAAGCCATTTTTTCCATCTCTACTTTTAACTCATCAGGCCATATTTCGTACACACAGAAACACCGATAGTTAAATAAATTATTATCACAGGGAACCCCAACGACTTGAATGGGTCCCCAGGAATTTCAAGCTAAGTCTCCACTCCAACAGAGAAATAAAAGATTATTTCTTTTTAAAGCAATTTTGGGGCGCACTTTTTATTTAAGTGGAGGATTTTGAGGAAATTGGAGGATGGGGGTATGGGGGGCCCCAAGCATTTCTCCGCACCATGGCCCCCAGATGGGTTAATCCGGAGCTGCTACTAGGAACTAGGAAGAAGAAATGTAAAAGTACATATTTAGCATTCTTAAATCTAAAACTGGACAAGTAGGTGCCCAGCTTGCGTTCTTATCTCATTTGATTGCATTGCATTTTTTTGTAAAGACAAAACATAGGTGGCGATTTCTTCATTACACAGGGCACGTACCAAAGCACATACCGCAAATCTGAATAGAACACAAACCCTGCAACTCTTGCCGCCTGTCACTGAAACAGGGCCAAAAATTACAGCATGGGAGGTCAACCTCATAAAAATCTTTTTAATCAAGGAAATTAAACTAGGCTGATTTATTTGGTGAGCGCTGTTTTTGTGTGTATCACACCTCAAGAGCCCTCTGCGAACTTGGTCGTCGCTGTAGAAAGCGCCAATTCTCACGCACGACCCAATTGCTGTAAGGTTGGATGGACCTTTAGTGACCGGTCTTTGGTAAAGGTCTATGAATTTTTCTACACAGCGAAGAGCATGTTTGAAAATATAAATGGTATATTTTTTGTGCTCCGCCGGGATTCGAACCCACAACCTTCCATTTACGAGTCCGAAGTGTTGCCGCTGGACAACGGACCGGTGAATACTACGTATTACATTGGTTGACTTATAGGTTGGTATGAGGCTGACCACCAATACTGTAAAAAATGGTTCACTTTGCCAATGTCACACCTGTTTCAGGGAAGGTCGGCAAGAGTTGCAGGGCTTATGTTCATTTGAGATTGGGTTTTTATATTGTAGATCTACATGCCGCATGTGTTAGCGCGAAATTATACTCATGTCTGCTTGTGGGAATGCGTTTAATATGAATCTTAAATGATATATATCTTTGCAGCTTAGATTTAGATTAGTATTCAGCTAGGTATATAATAATAATAATACATATTAGGATGATTTATTTGGTGAGCGCTGTTTTTGTGTAAACCACACCTCAAGAGCCCCCTGCGAGCTTGGCCGTCGCTATAGAAAGCGCCAATTCTCAAGCAAGCGCAGTTGCTGTTGGGCTGGATGGACCTTTGGTGGAATGTATACGATTTTTTCAAGCCAGCAAAGAACATATTTTAAAATATAAATGACATATTTATGGGCTACGCCGGGATTCGAACCCACGAGCTTCCATCTACGAGTTGGAAACGCGAACCACTAGACTACGGACCGGTCAAACATGCATAGTGTAGACCAGGGGTCTCCAAACTATTTTACCCAAGGGCCATATCGAAATTTTGAAGTGGTATGGCGGGCCAACAGGGTCAGGTGACTTGTCCCCCAGGGTGGAAATTTTGGAAAATTTTACACTTGGAAACAGTGTTTTAAGCCTATTTCCAGTCAATTTTTACGTTTTTTTTTTTTTTTTAACATAAGTATTAAGTGTCTCTGTGTCTAACTTATATATGTTTTTTACCTATCTTTTATACAAACATAATTCATTTCCAGGCGCGTGCATAAGGTATAGGCAGCTAGATTTCAGAATAAACATTTCCACCCATTCTTTTAAAATAACCTATTTGAAATTGACAGAAGTGCTAACGATGGCTCCAATCGAACTTAAATTTCGAATTTGAAATCTCAATATACTTAAATGTTATTTATTATTTGTATTCCTTGACTTATAGGTTGGTATGAGGCTGACCACCTATACTGTAAAAACCCTGTGTCAGGGAAGGTAGGCAAATGTTGTAGGGCTTATGTTCATTTGAGGTTTGGATTTTATTTGTAAGTAGGTACACATACAGCATTTGCAAGCGCGAACTACATGTTCCTTGACTTATAGTTTGCTATGCGGCTGACCACCCATGCTGTAAAAATGGTTCACTTAGCCAATGTCACCCCTGTTACGGGGAAGGAGGACGGCCAGAGTTGCAGGGTGTATGTCTATTTGAGATTTGGTTTTTATGTTGTAGGTTCACATGCGGCATGTGCAAGCGCGAACTTGTACGTGTCTGCTTGTGAAAATGCATGTAATGTGAATCTCCAATGTAACATATCTTTGCAACTTAGATTAGATTAGATTGGATCAGTGCAGAGGGTTTAGGCAGCTACATTTCAGAATAAACATTTTCTCCCATTCTTTTAAAATAACCCAAATTTGAAATTGACTGAAGTGCTAACGATGGCTCCAATCGAACTTAAATTTTGAATTTCAAATCTCAATATCAAGCTGAAATGCGTTTGGAATTCATTGCGAGCTCATGTGCCTGTATGGGATTCACGCCCCTGTTAATTTCTCAATATCTACAACACTTTTTTTTGGCGTCCGCGGGCCTGACCGAATCCTTTCTCGGACCGCATTTGGCCCGCAGGCTTTAGTTTGGAGACCCCTGGTGTAGAGTGTAGACTGTAACTCCGTCGCCATTGCCTCTGCAGAGCTGCCTCCATTTTTTCCTATCCTTACATGTACCTCTTTCAATTCATTCATATCCATCACCTTTTTCATGCATTTTCTTCTTTTACGCTCACTTTGTAGGTATATCCCATTCTTTCACAATCTCCTCAATCTGATCACTACATACTTTTCTCGGTCGTCCCTTCCCTCTTTTTCCTTTCACACTTTCTTTGTATACATACTTTGTCAGTATATCACGATTAGAGATACGGAATTTTCGCAAATAAAAAATCAAATTTTCGCATATATTTTTTATTGAAAATTAAAATTTCGCATCAATTTCGCATTTTTGAATATGTATTTTTATAAAATATAATAAAAATATATCACCGAAAAGCATAAATGAAAATAAACATTAATTAAAATTTGCTTTGTTTATTTACTGAAGATGAAGTTATAAAACATCAAAAAGTACTTCTAAAATAAATAAAAATTAAGTAGAAAGGAAATAAAGTTTAAAAAAATACATATTAATTAAAGGCTAGCATTGTTGTTATTTCAACATTTGCCTCCTTTGCCTCCTTTAAAGTTGATCTACGATCTGTAGCAACAACATTGTAGGTATCTGCTGAAGAAGCGTTCTGCGTCTACGGAATGTAGTTTGCAGCTACAGATGGGCAAAATAATTGACTTATGTGAAAGAAGGCCTCGTTCGTCTCATTTAAGATCATATATGGAGAGAAAGTTTATTGAAACTTTTGTCATTTGCTGTTTTCAGCATTTCTTTATCAAATTCTTCATATTCGTAAAGCAAATGTTTGGTTTTTACATCAAAATATCCCTGGCGTTGCCTATCTAGCGAGGATTTTAAATTTTGTGTGCAAGTAAAAAGCCACACTCTTGCAAAAATATTCGATTGAACTGTTTTTTCGCAAAAAAAAACACAAATCTATAAATTTCGCATTTATTGGAAATTATTTCAAAATTTCGCAAAAATTCGCAAATGTTCGACTGGCGGTGCACGGTGGTATACTAGTGCCCACTCTGATGTATGGAAGTGAAGCCTGGACGGTGAGTGAAAGTGAGATTAGTAAAGTCCATACGGTAGAAATGGATTACTTAAGAAGTATGATTGGAAAAAGACGGAGTGATAGGGTGAGGAATGATTTTGTTAGAGAGGAATGCGGTGTAAGAGAAAGTGTGAAAGTAAAGATTAAAAGAAGTATACTTAGATGGTTTGGACATTTGGAGAGAATGAATGAGGAAAGAATGACGAAGAAAGTATATGCTGCAAGAATTGATGGATGTCGTGGAAGAGGAAGACCGAGAAAGGTATGGATGGACCAAATTTTCGAAATAGCGAGTGAATGGGATATCCAGAGTCATAATAAAAGGAGAGCTTGTATGAAAAAAGTTATGACTCTGGATGAAATGAAAGAAGTATGCAAGGACAGGAAGAAGTGGCGGCTAATCTGCAATGCTGATTTTTAATGTTGGTTTATTGGCGTGCTACATTTTTTGCATAAGACATTTTTTACTTTTTTTGTATAGATTTATTTTTAAGGTTTTGTTGTTTTCTTATACTTAAATGTTATTTATTACTCGTATTCCTTGACTTATAGGTTGGTATGAGGCTGACCACCCATACTGTAAAAAATGGTTCACTTTGCCAATGTCATCCCTGTTTCAGGGAATGTCGGCAAGAGTTGCAGGGCTTATGTTCATTTGAGGTTTGGATTTTATTTGTAAGTACACAATCAGCATTTGTAAGCGCGAACTACACGTGTTTGTTTGTGGGCATACATCTGAGAGCTTTGAATGAATATATCCTTGCAACTTAGATTATAGATTATAGATCGCATCTATTTCGTAATGCGAAAATTCCGTACCTCTAATCATGATTCATTCTTTCCACATGCCCAAACCATCTCATCACATTCTTTTGTACCTTAACTTTCACATCCTCTTTCAAATTACATTATTTTTTTAACCAATTCATTTCTAACTCTATCCCTCAGAGTTTTTCCTGTCATGCTTCTCAAATGCTTCATTTCCACCGTACATACTTGACTAATTTCGCTGACAGTGTAGTAAAAATGAAGTAGGTAGATAATATATGTATGTTGTGTTGACATTACAATATAGTCTGTGTGTATGACAGCATGGGCGCGTATGGAAATCAGCTGTTATTTGCACAAGCGAGTGATAACGGTGCGGCGGTCAAATGATTATTGCCGGAATTCGTCCGGTTAGCTAGAAATGGGCGGAGTGAACAATTTGCTGCGGCAGCGACGATCTGTACCCTTAGTACGAGTTGCAAAACTTGAGAAAAGTAAAGTTTACGGAAAATATTAAAGAGTGATTTCTCCCAAAATCTGCCGTTTTTGTTTCTTACACTTTATGGTCTTAGCAAAAGAGTTACAGTGACGAAGAAAATCAAGTTAAAACAAACAAAAACGGCAGATTTTGGGGGAAATCACTCTTTAATAATTGCCGTAAACTTTACATTACTCAAGTATTGCAACTCGTACTAAGGGTACTGGAGGCGAATTAGCTCTCGCATCTATCTATAATCTAAGCTGCAAAGATACCTATGTTAACATTTAAATACAAAATAACCGTTGCATTTTGTTTTTACATTATTTTAGTAGAAAATGGTTCACTTTGCTCCATTTGCACAAAAATTTAAGGAGTGATAAAAAATTGGACCGGTCCGTAGTCCGTAGTGGCAACACTTCGGACTCGTAAATAGAGGGTTGTGGATTCGGATCCCGGCGGAGCACAAACATATACCATTTATATTTCGAATGTGCTCTTCGCTGGGTTGAAAAATTCATAAACCTTAACCAATGACCGGTCACCAAAGGTCCATCCAGCCTTACAGCAACTGGGTCTTGCTTGAGAATTGGCGCTTTGTATAGACGACGATCAAGCTCGTTAAAAGGTCGATAGCTCAATTGGTAGAATGCTTGCATTCCATGCCGAGAGCAAGGATTCGATCTCAAAGGTTTACTCAGCCTTCACAAGAAATGAGAACCAGCCCCCCCGGGAGCTGGGAAACCCCCACTTCAACTGATAGTGGTTGGTGTGAGGCCGGCCCCCTTACCCATAAAAATAAACAGGTCCCGAAGCGCCACATGCGACCCCTTCGGGGATAATGCAGACAAGAAGTTACACTATATGTGTAGCTTAGTTGCGTTTATCTATCTATAATCTAAGCTGCAAAGATATGTTAACATTTAAGGCGCAGACTCTGGAGGAAATGAAAGAAGTGTGTAAGGACAGAAAGAAATGGGCGGTTGATCTGTAATCCAAATTTCACAATTTTTAATTTTTAAATTAGACTTTGTTTTCTGTTTAGTTTTTTGATGTCCATATATTTTATTATTTATTGATTTAAAAAACGTAATTTATTGTTTATGTTCCTTGACTTATAGGTTAGTATGCGGCTGACAACCCATGCTGTAGAAAATGGTTCACTTTGCCAATGTCACCCCTGTTTCAGGGAAGGTCGGCAAGAGTTGCAGGGCTTAATATGCTAATTTCAGATTGGGTTTTTATATTGTAGGTCCACATGCGGCATGTGATAGCGCGAAATTATGCGTGTCTGATGATGATGATGATGAGTTGATGATTTCTTTATAGCGCCGTTTCGTGATGCAGTCACTCCAAGGGCGCTGGTGCAAACGATGCCAGAAATTTGCTTGTCTTCAGTGCGTTTCGGAACTTTCCATGGTCCTCTAGCTCTCTCACATGATGTAGCAGGTGGTTCCAGGCCAGAGGACCAGCAATTGCAAATGCACGCTCTCCAAACATTGCTTGTGGGAATGCATTTAATATGAATCTCAAATGAGATATATCTTTGCAACTTAGATTTAGATTTAGATTAGATATTAGGTACTTACTTAAGTACAATAAAAAAAAAATTAGGCTGATTTATTTGGATTTCTTGTAAAGGCTGAGTAAACCATGCCAGTATTTTATTTTATGTTTGAAATAAACAATGAAACGGGAAATTATTTCTTACACACCAACGCAACGGTGGGATTCGAACCCGAGCTCTCGGTACGGAATGCAAGCACTCAAATGAGCCTACCAACCGGACTTATACCAGAGGTAGATACGTGCGTGAAATAGGAAATAGGAAAATGATTATGAATCAAAAAAAGTGAAAACGTCAAAGTACAGAAACAAATGGGAACGAGTCTGAGGAGCACTTTAATACTAAAATTAAAATAGTAAAACTAAAAAAAACAATAATACAAAAGTATTGTTAACTTATTAAGTTAGACATATTATTATGTACGTAGTGATAAGATATTGTGTAAACACTGAAAGAAACATTCATTTGGTTGCCATGGAAACCGTGCACAAAGATACCTACGTCATTTTTGTTTGATCAATAATTTATTTTTGAGGTGGATTCATCCCGTATGCATTTTTGCTGAGATTGGCATGCCTGAAAAAAACATTTTCAGGTCATACTACTTAATGGTTTTTACAAAAAAAAATTAATGTTGATATTCCTTGACTTATAGGTTGGTATGAGGCTGACCACCCATACCTACTGTAAAAAATGGTTCACTTTGCCAATGTCACCCCTGTTTCAGGGAAGGTCGGCAAGAGTTGCAGGGCTTATGTTCATTTGAGATTGGGTTTTTTATACTGTAGGTCCACATGCGGCATGTGAGAGCGCGAAATTATGCGTGTCTGCTTGTGGGAATGCATTTAATATGAATCTCAAATGATATATACCTTTGTAGCTTAGATTTAGATTTGATATGTCGCCTAAGGTTTGTTAGTTTTGTAAACTGTCTCAAATACCTAAATCACCAGTTTCGTATGAGCACGCCTTTCTATTATCTATGTTTCAAAGATACATTGGCATTTCTAATCTAATCTAAGTTGCAAAGATATGTAACATTGGGGATTCATGCATTCTCATATCAGACACATACAATTTCGCACATGCGCATGCTGCATGTAAGCCTACAAAATAAAAACCAAATCTCAAATGGGCATACACCCTGCAACTCCTGCCGACCTTCCCTGAAACAGGGGTGACATTCGCAAAGAGAAAAAATTTCTATTCATGGGTGGTCAGCCGCTTACCAACCTATAAATCATTTAACGCTCATATTTAATTCATGCCCACAAGCAGGCACATGTAAGTTCGCGCTTACACATTCTGCATGTGTACATACGAAATAAACTAAACCTCACGTGAACATAAACTTTGCAACGCCTGACGCCTTTCCCTGAACGAACTACATCAACATTCATTCCATTCATTATAAATTCATAATTAATAATAATTCATATTTTCATCATCTCTTTCAAAAATCAAAACTTTTGTCTTTCTTGCATTCAATAAGAGTATTTTTCGCCTCAACCTTATGTACAGATTTATCTTATGTGAATCTAACGAGAATAAATAAATAATGGTAAATTATTTTTTCATGCAAGCATAAATAATAAATATATTTTACATTATTTTTAGTGCCGTTTTGTGAGTTCACCGCAAATATATTTTCCCCACCATAGATGTAAATGAGTAGAATTCAAGACGTACGATTAATTTTGAAATATTTAAGTGGTATGGAACCAAATCCGGAAATCTAAGGTTATTCCGAAATCAGAAAAAAATTGTAAACAAAATGCCGATAAGTCATTTTTTGTGTTACCTTTTATCAACAGATCCTAGATGGCCTTTTCTTCTAAACGACTTAGTTGAATTTACTGTTGATATAAATGTACAAAAATACATGAATGAAGGTGTAGTAAAATAAAAATAAAAGAGAATATCAAATGTCAAGAGAAGGTACATTAAAAATTATAGGGAAGTATTTAATGAAGGGTTCTGTTGATGGTATAGAATTGTTGTTCAAAGGTTAGTCGATTAGTCACTGAATCACGCATTGCATAGGAAATCCTGTAAAAGAAATATATCAAAGAAATACATTCAAGGTAACATCCGAGTGTTAGCAGCCCGCGAAGGCCACTCCATTTTTATAATGACAGCTGTGCTTTCCTCCATGAAGTAGAATTAAGATTTGGCACAAATTTAAAAATATAAATAATTCAGCTGTGTGTCATTTGCATCGGACCGTCATCTTTCGATTTTTCTAAAAATAAACCCCTGAATACACTTTTCAAAACTAAAAAAAAAAATACTCACTGACTATGGGAATGCAGGAAATTCATTACAAATTCCAATGTCACAGAGAAATATATTTATTTCAAACTGAAAACTTTGGATAAACACTTCGGGCATGCACTCACTACACCGTCATTGATATTTCGCGAGCAAATTAAAAGGAAAAATACAAGATAATACGTCTTTTAAAAAATACTCGACCCTCGCTCGCTCTATGTAATTTTAGACTCCATTACAGTGACGTCACAATATCACTCACGCGAGAAATTTAGACATTGCTCTGCGCACACTAACCATTATCACGCAAAAGAACGTACAACTTATGAGTTTATGGCGGTAGAATGTTTTTTGTGCTCAGAGCTTATACTGAATTTCCTACAACAGCAGAATACTAATAGCAAAGTTCTACGGTGCATACTCAATCTGTACACAAAGTTAGCTTTTGTTTACAACCGAATATAAACAGTGTTCATTTTGTGGGTAAGTATTTACATGTGCTTAGAGCATATCTTCCTAAATAACACTGCTGGAAAATATTTAGGGTCGCCCAAGTTGGCCAACCTATTTTTATTCTACCACCATACCAACGCTAGTACAGTCAAAAGGAAATGTAGCTGTCTCGCTTTAACGCATTATAAATAACCTGAGAAGAGCGAGGTATTTGATTTTTGGTCATTTATATGGATAAGCGTACATAGGATAACCACGTTTTTGTATAAAAAAAAACTATTTCATTTTGAAAATAAATAAATATAATCAAAAAATTAAAACCGACTGCTAAAAATTAAAATTATTAAAAATTAATACATAACGGAAGCATATTTATTTAAATTTTTATTTCATAGTTATGTTTTTTTTGTTATTTCCTTAGGGGCTATCCATATATTACGTCATTCGCATTAAGGGGGGGGAGTCTGGTCTGCGGATGATGGCAAATGATGTACGAGTACCAAAAGTGACGTCGTTCTTGTAAATACCAATTTCTACAAAATATACAAAACATTATGTAAGCAATATAACATTGTTAATTATTAAGCTCATCCATTATTACAGCAAGAGGGGGGGGGGGGGTCATTAGATAATGACTATAGGATGATTGAAGGGGGGGGGGGGTCGAAAATCGGCCAAATCGATGACGTAATTTATGGACGCCCCCTTATCAAGTATTTGTGTTCTTTTATTACTATTTTCTCAGACTTTAAAGTGCACTTGATCAATTTGAGGACTGTCAATAGTCAACATTGATTTCATAAGGTAAAAAAACGCAAAAACACAACTAAGCTACACATATAATGTAACTTCTTGCCGCGTTATCCCCGAAGGGGTCGCATGTGGCGAGTTGAACCTATTTATTTTTACAGGTAAGGGGGCCGGCCTTACGCTAACCACTTCAATTGAAGTGAAGGTTTCCCAGCTTCCGAGAGTGCTGGTACTCATTTATTGTGAAGGCTGAGTAAACCTTACCGGTATTTTATTTTGGGGTTTGAAATAAACACCGAAACGGGAAATCATTTCTGACACCCTCGGTGGGATTCGAACCCGAGCTTTCGGCATGGAATGCAAGCACTCTACCACCTGAGCTATCGACCGGACATTACAATTATTATATGGATATTTCTACTTTTAACTTCCTTTTCCTAAATTGTAATAAGTATTATAATATTATGTAGGATACTTTTTATTTATGATGTTCTTGTTCCACTTTTATTTTTTTTGTTCCTTGACAAAAAGGTCAGTATGAGGCTGACTCCTGTGCAGTATATATTTGGTTCACTTTTGTTAACGCCACCCTGTTTTAGGAAAAGACGGCAGGAGTTGCAAAGTTTATATTCAACTGAGGTTTGGTTTATTTTATATGTACACTAATGCAGCATGTGTAAACGCGAGCTTACATGTGCCTGCTTGTGGGCATGCATTAAATGTGCGCTTTAATGCTATGATATGAGGCTAATAGGATGAGGCTGACCACGCATACTGTAAAAAATGGTTCACTTTGCCAATGTCACCCCTGTGTCAGGGAAGGTCGGCCAAAGATGTAGGCTTTATATACATTTGAGTTTAGTTTAGTTTTGAGTTTGAGTTATATACTTTATATACATGGATAAGACGGAGATAATGTGGGCAGTCACATCTAGGCGTGATCACCTATTAGTGAACGGAGTACCACTCTCCATAGGAGGTAAGCTAATCCAGCCTTCTGATTCAGTGAGACTTCTAGGAGTCTTACTGGATCGGAATCTGACACTGGAGAGGCAAATAGATGCCACAATAGCTTCTTCTTTTTTTTCACTACGCCAAATTAAGGCTATTAGAAAGTGTTTACCGTCAGATGCAGTCAAGACCCTAGTGAGCGCGTTTGTGGTGTCTCGGATTGACTATTGTTCGACGCTTTATAGTGGTCAGCCAAAGAAGCAGTTCAATCGCTTTCAATCTGTGTTGAATTCGGCAGCAAGACTCATTTTCGGGATACCCAAATTCGCTCACATCACTCCGCTGTTAAAAACACTACATTGGCTTCGTTTCCCGGAGAGGGTGGTCTACCGTGTTTGTGTGATGGTATATAAAGCCATCAATGGCTTGGCTCCACCTTATTTGACTGACATGATGTTGCCTGTTGAGATGGGTGTAAGGAGGCAGACACTCAGATCCGCGGGCGATGAAGTAGTCAATTTGGTTCAGCCACGCCGTCAGATTCGTACAAATTTCGGGGACCGCGCTTTCCGTGTTGCGGGTCCGGTGGAGTGGAACAGACTGCCACCCGGAGTGAAGAACTCCAAATCTATGGATGTATTTCGCGGAGCACTCAAGACACACCTATTTAGAAAGTCTTATCCATGATCGGAGAGGGCCCTTGAGGTGTGACACACACAAAAACGGCGCTCTCTTATCATTTGTAATTTAAAATAAATTAGCCTGATATTATTATTATTATTATTGAGGTTTGGATTTTATTTGTAAGTACACATTCAGCATTAGTAAGTGCGAAATACACGTGTTAGTTTGTGGGCATGCATTTTATATGAGCTTCGAATGTTATTATATATCTTTGCAACTTAGATTTTAGAATGTAGATGCCGTTTTATGTAGATTTACAACATAGATAATAAACGTTTTCAGTAAATGGAAACCTCTAGGACTATATTAAAAATATTCTGTATATTATGTTTATACTTGCGTATTTTTTTATTTAGGTAGATTTAATGTTTGTTATGATTTCTTTACAGTATAAAGAAATAAATAGATGTGAATAACATTACATAAAATATGATTTTGGTCATCCTACAAATTTGCTGCTCCACAGCAGAAATTATACGTGTGTCTCTTTTCTCGATATAATTAGAGCGTGATAGACTGAAAATCATCCAAAATTTCTGTACGAAAATATTAAACATTATCTGCACACAAAATAAAGCTTTTAACAAAATCTAATCAACGGCATATTACTTCTGAATCGGATTACTATTTTGTGTCATTTTTCTTACCTCGAACTGACATTTACTAAAGTCAATTAGTGCACTGAGCACACAAATGAGACATCCTGAATATTTTGTTAATCTTAAAATATTTCGAAGGATATTTCCTTGTGTATTTAGAGTAGGATAGCAACGTCTGGCATAAGTTTTTTTGCAAGAAATAGCACGGCGCCGAACGACCTTGACATAATTTTTTTGCAAAACCTGTTTTCTCCTTATATGATCACCTATGATAAAATTCACTAGGCCATTAATTATAATTCCTAACTGGGACAATTGAAATGTCAAATCGAAAGTGATACGAAAAATTAAATTTAATTTGTCTCATGGTAATAGTGGGTGTCTTGGATACAAATTGTAACAATATTATTTGGCCGCAAACACAGATGGAGATGCTATGTAGCTTGTACACTTGTTTTTTTTTAAATATTTCATTTTCGCTAGTAAAATAATCGCTTTGTAAAATAACTTGTAAAATATAATGATAGTATTGATTTTCAGCTGTTCAGTTGTTTTATACTATTAGTAAATTATTCATTTCAAAGAAATGAAAATTTGCACACATGTATTCTTTCAAATAAACGGAAAATAATTGAATTTTTAAAAAGGTTTTGCTATTGATTTTTCGTTTCCATTTTGTTCATGAATTCATCCAAGGTTCAAACCAGACTACCTTTTGTCGGTACAGTAGATTCCTGTTGGAATCCGCCTGAAATTTCCGACCGCAATGGCGGATGTCAAACATGTCAAAAATGAAACCGATCGTTTTCAGCTCCAGATACAATATTGTGAATGAAGTATATGTGATTTTACCTACATAAATTTATTTAGATTTTTTTGAACTCATAAAATGTATATTTTAGTAAAGAATAAAGTAATTTCTCCAACTTGCGAATTTTATTTTCACTCACCGCCGATAGATCGTCACAGCTGTCAAAATTATATATATCGAATCTTCTTGCGCCGAGACACACAACATGGCAAACTAACAGTACTACATTTGTATAGAAATTGAATATTGTGTACAGATATGAAAAATCGCGAATTTCTTCGAAATCATATGCAATATTAATAATAAAAGGTCTTTACACTACAATAAATCTAATATAAATTTGAAATATTATTTTTATTCATTTCGTAGTGTTAATTTTGTGTCTACAGATCAGTAATTAGCATTGCCCTGTCGGAAAAAGTTTTCGCAGACAAGTAAGCGACGTACCAGACATGCTCTTGCTTTTATTGTTGCATTTCATTTTCTTGAAACAAAATGAAACGTACGTTATGCTGAACCGGACGGTTTTACAGGATTAGTACGGGTGTTGCTATTTTTTTAAAGTTTCCTTAAAACATGGAAAATTATCTGAAAGCGTAAGTGTGATCTTGGTACTAAATTTCAGCATTCATTCATTCAAAATAACTTCATGTCGTAAAGCTTTTTTTTACAAGTTACGAAGATTGAAGTTTTTTGAGTTTTAAGGGTCGATTATTGAGATGCGTCGAGTTGCAGGTACCTATATTAACGTAAATACTAATTCAATAATCGACCCATCACAAAACTCGAAATCAGAATCTTTCTCAGCTGACAAACGTAACAGTTCTATGCAACTATGGTTTTCACACAGTCATTATAAATATAATTTTGTACATTTTAGTTACGAAAAACATTAGATAATGGAGACGTGGTGGACTAAGCACAATATTACATTCAGAACTTTTTCCTCTGCGGGAAAACGTTTTAGTCCTATGGGACTCCAGTCCTTAGCAAAATAAAAATTTGTTTACCTTTCCTCTATCAACTCGGTTGTGTGTCGTTATATTTTTTTCGATGTCAACTTATGTGCTGGGTTCATCATTTTAAAGCGCAGTAAATCATAACATAATAAATTAAAGGATTTACAATGTAACTAACTACAAAAAAATAGTAAATGCATATCTACCTAGTTCAACTTTCAACCTTATTCAACTTTTTGAATATTACACGAACCGTTATGGGAGAACTTAGGTACATCATTCTTGACGTTTCCATGGCAACGTAGCTAATTTCTTCTTTTCTGTCTTTTGACAGCCTCTCTGCAGGACGACTGAAGATAAACTTAATTTTTTTGATAATTATGATGTCGAGAATGATGTGAGTTATCCCATAACGATTCGTCTAATTTCCAAAATGTTTAATTACGAGTACATAACTGTTTGATTATTTTAATTGCAAATATTTGTTTGCCTTTTCCCAGCCAACCAGGCCAGGTGACTTCGCAATATTGTCTAAGTCAATTCAAGTGTAGACCTCATTGATCTTTTCTCAAACATCTTTTCCATGTTAACAACAGAATTTTCAATGAGGGTGAATATGTGGCGTCACTTGGCCGGGTCGCTAGACGCTTGTAATTAGCTGAACGACTGCTAAGGACTTAAGTCCCAAATCTGACCATTACCTTTCTAGAGCTATAACTGAATGAACAACTTTTAATCAAGAATGTAATATTATACCCGAACACAAAGTCTTAATTAAAAACAGTGTAATTTATGTAGATTATGTAGATTCTAAGTCGAAGCGTAATTTTTAATGTAAGTACGTAATGCAGACATTATAGGAACGTTAAAAAATAAAAATAAAGTAGGTACATTACATGCATAGACAGACTTAAAGTATCTTTCTCATTATTGATTTGGATGAACTCCGCACATATTTTAAGAAAGAGTATTTTTCTTCTCGAGTAAACATCACACTATAAAATAAGACAAGGGTCCTTCGAATAACTAGTCACAAAATATTTGTTTGCCTTTTCCCTAATACCCCCACTTCGTGAAGTCACAATTTTATTATCTATGGAATTTGAGTCGAGTCAACTTTACATTACGTGCATGGCATAGTATTTCTCATTTTTTGTTTTAAATATCGCAAAACAATATTTCCCGTATCCCTTTATAGGTAATTACTGCTTACAGTTTCTGACCGGTCCGTAGTCCAGTGGTAACACTTCGTACTCGTAAATGAAAGATTGTGGGTTCGAATCCCGACGGAGCACAAAAAATATACCATTTATATTTTCAAATATGCTCTTCGCTGGGTTCAAAAAATCATAAACCTTTACCAAAGACCGGTCACCAAAGGTCCATTCAGCCTCACAGCAATGGGGTCTTGCTTGATAATTGGCACTTTCTATAGTGACGACTAAGCACGCAAGGGGCTCTTGAGGTGTGATTTACTCAAAGCAGCGCTCACCAAAGAAATCATCCTTAGATTATTATTATTTCAGTCTACGAGATTTACTCGATGTGGGGATATTTGGCGTCGCGCGCATGGCCACCCAGTCTCCGAATCAACCCCACATAAATTCTTCACTATCACACGCACAGTTTTTTTCGCAAGTCTGAAGTTTTGTGCGGCCCGCAGTCTTCAGCGCCGTAAATCTGGGTCATTATTTATAAAGTCCAGTCGTCCAGTGTTTTAATATTTCCACCGACATCATCCGGTATCGGCCCTGTCAAAATGTCTGCAATCCGAGTGATAACGAAAAAATCTACCTACCAATAATACAACCGAACTATACGTCACTTCGCCTTTTTTACATTTTTTTTTGTATTATCCTTGTGGAGATGGTTATTTATGAACTGATTAATTAATAATGTATGTAAAACGCCGGTGAAGAAAGTAGTCTAATGTGTTCGCCATAACCTTACATCTTGTCCTGTGAAAAATGCCATGAAAAACCTTTGTGTACTGAAAATCGTCTACTCCTTTTCGAGTCCAATTTTTCAACGGGGGGTAAGTGAAATAATCATTTTTATTCATTTAATTTATCCCTCATATCATCATTAAGGTAAATCTTCAAAAAAAAAAAAACAAAATAAAAAATTCTACCTTAAAAAACTAAAGATTTATCCATAGTCTACCCACCATTTTTTTCTGAAGTAAAAATCCCTTTATTATAAAATAAACTTTATATTTCTATTTCCACTAACGCATATAACATTTATTGACTTTTTTACCTTTAAAAAATACAAATAAAATGCTTTTAATCGTACTTAAGTTTTTTTTAGACAGGTTACGTTTGAATTTAGTCGAATGATTATAACTTTCATAAAAGCTGTAAGAAGATTATAATCTTTGCATAATTATTTTTTTAATATAATTCAAATGAACAAATACCAAATTAATTTATTTTGCGTTGGAAAAATTAAAGAAAATAAGTTGAAAAAAATCTTCCAAGACTCCATCGAATAAGATATATATAGGTACTGAAATGTTATTATTTTTTAAAAATATAATACAAAATAGTTTCATTATTGAAGCTTACCAAGTTTTAAAGATAATTCATTATTTAATTGCAAAATTTCCACCATTAATCAAGGTTTTAATAAAAAAAATATTTTTTGTAGATTCATACTTCAAATGTAGGTAGGAAACTGTCACTTCATTTTTTTTTAATAAAAGCGTTCCAATTTTAAAAATTAAATGCCTACCTTATTATGGGCGAATAGGTTGTTGAAGCAATGTGATATTCAGCCAATACTGTTTATCACTTCTTTTTTTATTTAGCTAAAAAATAAAACACATTTGTTTAGATTTTGAAAATTCCGAGCAAAGACTGTTTGATTATTACATAATCAATTTTAAATTAATAAAATAAAGCTATTTATAATACACACAGGGTTTGGTAAATTATAATAATTGTATATTATTTACCAAACCCATCTACAAAATGGTAGGTAGACAATATACTTATAATAAATACCTACCTATAATTTTTCAGTATATTTTTTATCAAGTAACATTATTTTAAAGAATGCCAATGTTAGACAGAAGAAAGATTAAATACATAAATAAAATATCAGTTTTTTCAATAAAGAACATATTTTCTTTTGTAATCATAATATGCTTGTGTGATATCTTAATTTCTTGTCCATTTTAAATACAAAATTAAGGAAACTTCATACTGTGACTATTCCACTATTTATGATAATGATGCCAGTGAGGTCCGCACGCGATTTAGCATAGACAATATTGTGTCGTCACCAAGCCAGGTTGCTAGGGTAAAAGCATATTTTTTTTGATTGGTTGCTAGGGACGACACGCTCATACAAGATTGACGTTTGCCCGCCGAGGAAAAAGTTCCGAATTAAATAATGTCTCGACGTCATAAAATACTTTTTTTCTGGACAAATGTAAATCCTTACAAATATTTTTTGTATTGTGAAAATATCATGAAATCATTGTCCATTGTCCAGAAAAAAAAATACAATGACGTCAGGATATTTTTGAATTTGTAACTTTCTTCTCGGCGATCAAACGTCAGTCTTGTATGGGACTGCCGTTCTTAGGAACCCATTAAAGAGTATTTGTACACCTTTTCCCTAGCAACCCGGCCGGGTGACAACACAATATTGTCTATGCCGATTCATGCGCGAAGCTCATACTTCAATACCAAGATTAGAATTTAGATTATTGTACTGTAACTCTGTCGCCATTCCGCTAGGGGTGGCCAGAGCCTCTGCAGAGCTGCCTCTTCCTATTCTTACATACCTCTTTCAATTCATTCATATCCATCACCTTTTTCATGCATTTTCTTCTTTTACGCTCACTTTGTATATCCCATTCTTTTACAAGTATATTTTAGATTTTATGTAGGTAATAATCTTGTGTTCTAGAATCTATAATCTAAGTTGCCAAGATATATTAACATTTAAAATTCATATAAAATGCATGCCCACAAACAGACACGAGTTAGTTTTACAAATCTAAATCTAAGTTGCAAAGATATGTATCATTTGATATTCATATGAATTGCATTCCCACAAGTAGGAACGCATAATTTCGCGCTCACACATGCCGCATGTGGACCGACAATATAAAAACCAATTTCAAATGAACATAATCCCTGCAACTCTTGCCGACCTTCCCTGAAACAGGGTTGGCATTAGCAAAGTGAACCATTTTTAATTTCATCTGAGTTGCAAAGATATGTATCATGTAAGATTCATATGAAACGCATTCCCACAAGTAGGAACGCATAATTTCGTGCTCACACATGCCGCATGTGGATCTACAATATAAAAACTCAATCTCAAATGAACATAAGCCCTGCAACTCTTGCCGACCTTCCCTGAAACAAAGGTGGCATTGGTAAAGTGGACCATTTCTTACAGTATGGGTGGTCAGTCTATACCAACCTATAAGTCAAGGAACTATAAGGAATATAAGGAAGTTCGTGCTTACAAATGCTGCATGTGTATTTACAAAGAAAAATCTAAGCCTCAAATGAAGATAAGCCCTGCAACTTTTACGTGCCTTCCCTGAAACAAATGTAGCATTGGTAAAGTGGACCATTTCTTACAGTATGGGTGGTCAGTCTTATACCAACCTATAAGTCAAGGAATTAAAAAAATATTTTTTTGATCGGGAATTGTCAAAAATAACACCCTGCGTCTTGAATAGATTCAAGAAAAAATGGTTCACTTTGCCAATATCACTCTTGTTTGAGGGAAGGTTGGCAAAAGTTGCAAGCTCTATGTTCATTTGAGGTTTGGGTTGTAATTTGTAAGTGCACATGCAGCATTTTTTGACGCGAACTCACACGTGTCTGTGGGCGTGCATTTTTTATGAATTTTAAATTTAAAAATATTTTTTCTACTTAGATTAAAAATTATTATACGTGTCCTTCGGCGTCCTTGAGTTCTTCTCCCCGCAATCTTTCCTTGCATGATAAGATTGAGAAGGAGGTATTTTTCATTTCTCACAATGTGACCGAAGTAGGTACATCAGCTTTCTCTGTTTGACATTTGGCAGAAGTTTATTAGGGGTATACATTCGTCGGAAGACTTCCTTGTTGGTGACATCACGCCTAGATATCCCAAGGATTTTTTTGTTATTTAATTTTTATCGTTTTGTAATTTTTGGAATTCAGAAATTAGGCTTATTTTTTACATAATCTAATCTAATTTAATCGAAGTTGCAAAGATATGTTACGTTGGAGATTCACATTATATGCATTCTCATAAGCAGACACGCATAATTTCGCGCTCACACATGGCGCATGTGGACCTACAATATAAAAAACACATTCTCAAATGAACATAAGCCCCTGCAACTCTTGCCGTCCTTCCCTGAAACAGGGGTGACATTGGAAAAGTGAACCATTTTTACAGCATGGCTGGTCAGTCGCATACCAACCTATAAGTCAAGGAACATACACAACAAATTACATTTTTTTAAATCAATAAATAATAACACGTATTGACATCAAAACTAAAACTGTTCTTCCAATTCTTTTTGTATTTATTTTATTCACCAAAGGTTGGTTTGGTTTTTTTTAAGATCAGTTTTATAAATGGGAAAACAGTAGCTTGAAGTTAGTTTTTTTTTCATATGTTGGATAAATGATTAATTAGGTTTTGTAGGTACGTATCAATAAAATCCACACGGTGTTATTAACTCACAGAAAATCCATGGCTCAGCCGCAAACCTAACGTGAATTTTACATACAAAAAACGATAATCCATGAAGTTCCTTGACTTATAGGTTGGTATGCGGCTGACCACCCATACTGTAAAAAATGGTTCACTTTGCCAATGTCACCCCTGTTTCAGGGAAGGACGGCAAGAGTTGCAGGGCTTACGCTCATTTGAGATTGGGTTTTTATAATGTAGGTCCACATGCGGCATGTGTTAGCGCGAAATTATACATGTCTGCTTGTGGGAATGCATTTAATATAAATCTTAAATGATATATATCCTTGCAGCTTAGATTAGATTAGACATGGATCAGTTACGGATCAAACGTGTTGTGAATAACCCTGATGGTATTTCATTTAAAACCTTTCAGTTATTTTATTATTTAATGACATGAATCATGATCGTATCTTGTACCTTTTGTTTATACCCGTTATGGACTCCGAAATTTTTCAGCACGGTTTTTTCAAACTATATCTAGTATTTCTCGACAGCTAACTCCTGCCAACCCTGCAACTCCTGCGTCCTTTCCCTGAAACATGAGTGGTCTATAATCTATCTATAATCAAAGTTGTGAAACATATTCACATTTAAGGCTCTTATTTAATGCATGCCCCACCACAAGCAGACACATGTAAATTAGCGCTTCCACATGCTGCGTGCTGTTTTCTAACAAAATAATCCAATCCATACATGAACATAATTGGGCACGGACAGTACCTACTTGGATGGGTTACCGCTCAGGTACACCGCGTGTTGTTGGCATCTTGGACCGGTCCGTAGTCCAGTGGCAACACTTCGGACTCGTAAATGGAAGGTTGTGGATTCGGATCCCGGCGGAGCACAAAAAAATACCACTTATATTTCGAATGTGCTCTTCGCTGAGTTGAAAAATTCATAAACCTTTACCAAAGACCGGTCACTGAAAGGTCCATCCAACCTTACAACAACTGGGTCTTGCTTGAGAACTGGCGCTTTCTACAGCGACGACCAAGCTCGCAGAGGGCTCTTGAGGTGTGATACACACAAAAACAGCGCTCACCAAATAAATCATCCTAATATTATTATTATTATTATTATATTATAAGCCCTGCAATTCCTGCGGCCTTTCCCTGACACAGAGGTGTTAGTCTTCTATCTATCTAAATTGCAAAGATTTATTGACATTAAAAGCTCATATTTAATGCATGCCCACAAGCAGACACACGTAAGTTCACACTCGCATGCTACATGTGTGCATACAAAAGAAACCAAACCTCAAATTAATATAAACCCTGTAATTCCTGCAGCCTTTCCCTCAAACAGGGGAGGTAGTCTGTAATCTAAGTTGCAAATATATATAGACATTTCATGTTTTAAAACACACGGAAGTTCGCGCTTGCCACACAAAATAATAACAAAATAATCCAAACCTCAAATGACCATTAACCCTGCAACTCCGCGGCCTTTCTCTGAAACATAGGGTGGTTGTGATTCGTAATATTACTTATTTGGTCAAAACATTATTTTCTTGTCTGCTTGTATCGTTCCATATTTTGTACTTTATTTTCGACACATTTTCGACATATTATCATCCATTCTTTCAAGATGCTCGAGCCATCTCATTGTACTATTTTTTCGATTAATAAATTATGAATCTTTTGTTTAATACTGCTTGAAATCTGATAAAGGTTTAGTTGTTTCATTGTCATAATAAGGTATTTTTTTAAATCTATATCTATAAAGAAGGATGTGTGTATGTATGTATGTATGTATGTATGTATGTATGTATGTATGTATGTCCCCTATAGACTCATAAAACGCTCATCCGATTTTGACGAAATTTTCAGGAAACATGTAACATATTCTTAGAACGAATCCTGTGAAGTTTGATGGTGATCAAATAAACAGTGGTTCTCAATTCTCGATGTTTCAGCAACGAGGTCGGTAAATTTTGAAACCACCCAATAGAAGAAGACCATTATATTCAACTACAATACATAATCTTAGTTGCAAATATACATTTACATTAAAGATTCATATAAAATGCATGCTCACAAGTAGACACATGTAAGTTCACGCTTACAAATGCTGCATGTGTAGCTACTCATAATTTAAAATCCAAATCTAAAATGAACAACCCAGTAACTTTTACTTTACGCCAACTTGAAATGGATGTTATTCAGCTCCTGAGTGGCTTGACACTCATTTCTTATGAAGGCTGATTAAGCCTTGCCGGTGTTTTATTTTGGGTTTAAAATAAACACTGAAACGGGAAATAATTTCTGACAACTTCGGTGGGATTCTAACTCGAGATCTCGGCATGGAATGCAATCTATCTATCTATATCTATAAAGAAGGATATGTGTATGTATGTATGAATGTATGTATGTATGTATGTATGTATGTATGTATGTATGTATGTATGTATGTATGTATGTATGTATGTATGTATGTATGTATGTATGTATGTATGTATGTATGTATGTTCCCTATACCTACTCATAAACCGCTCATCCGATTTTGACGAAATTTTCAGGAAACATGTTACATATTTTTAGAATGAATCCTGTGAAGTTTGATGGTGATCAAATAAACAATGGTTCTCAATTCTCAATATTTCAGCAACGAGGTCGGTAAATTTTGGAACCACCCAATAGAAGAAGACCATTATATTCAACTACAATACATAATCTTAGTTGCAAATATACATTTACATTACAGATTCATATAAAATGCATGCTCACAAGTAGATACATGTATGTTCACGCTTACAAATGCTGCATGTGTACCTACTCATAATTTAAAATCCAAATCTAAAATGAACAACCCAGTAACTTTTACTTTACGCCAACTTGAAATGGATGTTATTCAGCTCCTGAGTGGCTTGACACTCATTTCTTATGAAGGCTGAGTAAGCCTTGCCGGTATTTTATTTTGGGTTAGAAATAAACACTGAAACGAGAAATAATTTCTGACAACTTCAGTGGGATTCTAACTCGAGATCTCGGCATGGAATGCAGTTACTCTACCAACTAAGCTATAGACCGGACTTTTTACAAATATGGTGGATCAATATCGGTTTGGTTAGGGGTAAGCAACCTGCGGCTCACCAGCCACATGCGGCTCTTTGGGTGTGAAGTTACGGCTCTTTAGCTTCATACGCAAATATAAAAAAAACACAGAATTATACTTCTGATCGAAAAAAACTAAATCGTTCTGAATCGATTAACGATCTCTCCGCTACTTGTACTCGCTTTTCACCCCCCACCCTCCCCCCGCCCCATCGACGCTATTTATTGTTGGCAAAAAAACATTTGTGGCTCTTTACAAATCCAAATCCAAAATAAGATATGTATCATTTGAGATTCACATCAAATGCATTCCCATAAGCAGACACGCATAATTTCGCGCACACACATACCGCATGTGGAACTACAATATAAAAACCCAATCTTAAATAAACATAAGCCCTGCAACTCTTGCCGACCTTCCCTGAAACAGGGGCGACATTGGCAAAGTGAACCATTTTTTACAGTATGGGTGGTCAGCCTCATACCAACCTATAAGTCAAGGAAAAACTTTAAAATTTGTAAATTGTAATTTTTGGCTCTTCCGACTCAAAAGGTTGCCGACCCCTGGCCTAGACAAAAGTTCCAAATTAAAAAATGTTATTCAAGTATTCCAAGTTGAATTTTAGAAATGTAAGAAAGCTTTTATATCCCGCACTTATAAAAAATACGATAAACGAAAGTTCGTAGGTCACAACTAGAAGACCATATTGAAATATATTATTATTATTAAAACCTTTTATTGAAACATACTTTTAATTAAAATATACATAATATAGTTGTTTTTTCAAAAAACGCATTTCTGTAAAATTATATACTCACCACAAATTTAAAGATCGTTTTTTTCTCGGCGGTTAAACGTCTTTCTTCTATGTGACAATGGTCCAAAGCAACCAAGATAAACAAAATGTTTGCCTTTTACCTAACCCGGCCGTACGACTTACAATTTTGTTGTCAATAGAAAATGTTCCGTGTGCACTACCTAAAACTTTCACTTATTGAAATAATGGATAGAACACATTTTAAATGTGGGGAAAAAATGTGAATTCACTTGGCCGGGATAAAGACAGGACAGGGAGTCAAAAATTCAACATAAATTAAACACTGTTATGGAGATAGTTGAAAAAACACTAAAGTGCATCATATTGTATGAAGCATTTTCCCCAACTGCATACGTTTCACAGTGCGGTTACATTGAAAAATATTCCTGATTGTTTGGAATACATTTATTTCTTCACTTTGCTCAAAGAGTATAGTGAATTTTATAGATTAGTTCTTTAATTGTATGATTATAAAATTTCATTTATTGTTTATATTCTTTTCTTGTAAAGGTCAATATGCATCTGACCAACTATAAATAGAAAATGGTTCACTCTGCCAATGTCACCCCTGTTTTAGGGAAGGTCAGCAAAGAGTTGCAGGGTGTATGTTCATTTGAGATTTGGGTTTTTATGTTGTAGGTTCACACGCAGAATGTGCAAGTGTGAACTTATACGTGTCTGCTTGTGGGCATGCACTTAATGTGAATTCCAAATGTAACAATTATATCCATGCAACTTAGAATAGATTAGATGAGTGGCGTTACATAGCCGATTTTTTTATCTTAAATATAAATGGAGCACCGCAATCGATTTTCCCTATGCTTGGCTCTGCTGCTTAACAGTTGTACCTAGACCTTTATTTTTAGAAAACGCGAAGATTAACCTAGAGATAAATTGTGTGAAGCTTGATTCCGATTAGCACACTTTTTTTTTGATCCTGTTGTTTCCTCTTTTATCTGTAGAAAAAAATTGATACCACATGCCCAAATGGCGTAGTGAAACACGCCGGGTACTGCTAGTCTTTATATATTTCACAAAGTTCCCCGACTTTTTTTACATATTTAGAAGTAGGTATTTTCCATTTTACATATTCTATATCTACGTGTATGTTTCTTGACTTATTATAGGTTGGTATGCGGCTGACCACCCATGCTATAAAAAAGGTTCACTTTGCCAATGTCACCCCTGTCTCAGGGAAGGACGGCAAGAGTTTCAGGGTGTATGTCCATTTGAGATTTGGTTTTTATGTTGTAGTTTCACATGAGGCATGTGCAAGCGCGAACTTGTACGTGTCTGGTTGTGAGAATGCATGTAATGTGAATCTCTAATGTAACATATCTTTGCAACTTAGATTAGATTAGATTAGATATCTATATTTTTTGTAATTTTTAAAGTATTAGCCATAGGTAAATTTGAAATCCGTCTGTTATTTTTGTTTGGTTATTTTTCATTTCATAATTATATTTCATTCCTTGACTTATAGGTTGGTATGAGGCTGACCATCCATACTGTAAAAAATGATTCACTTTGCCAATGTCACCCCTGTTTCAGGGAAGGTCGGCAAGAGTTGCAGGGCTTATGTTCATTTGAGATTGGGTTTTTTATACTGTAGGTCCACATGCGACATGTGTGAGCGCGAAATTATGCGTGTCTGCTTGTGGGAATGCATTTAATATGCATCTCAAATGATACATATCTTTGCAGCTTAGATTTAGATTTAGACTCTGAAGATTGAACATCACCCCTTTTTTATTATTTAAAATTAAAAATCAAACTTGTTCCAACGTTTTAAAATTTGCTGTCTTCACATTTTTTTTTTAAATACAAAATTATTTTTCCTGGACAATGTTTTCCAATTTTCAAAAATAATTGTTGTATTATTCGGTGACTCACCTATAGGTTGGTATGAGGCTGACCAACCTTACTGTAAAAATGTTTCACTTTTTCAATGTTTCAGTTAAGGTCGGCAAAAGTTGCCGGGCTTTTGTTCATTTGCGCTTTGGATTTTAATTTGTTAGTACACATGCAGCATTTGTAAGCGCTAAATTGCACGTGTCTGCTTGTGGGTATGCATTTAATATGAATATATCTTTGCAACGTAGATTAAATATTCTAAAAATGTTCATCTCAAAGTAACGAAATTAATATTTAAAATTCTCACACGAAAAAAACAACGTGTCTTTCAAAATGGCCGCTCAACCGCACTTGCATTCCGTTTTCAAATTTAAAGATTCAAAATGGAGTTCGAAATTCAAATAAATTTAAATCACTATTCTATTTCGAATCCATAGATAAATTTGACAGTGATGGAAAATAGGGATGTGGCCAATGTTTCGCGTTACATTTGTCGGAAATCGAACTCATGTTTTAGAGACAATAGACTCATCTTTACACGGCAGCGACGGTTTCCGACGCTTGCGAATTTTTAGGCCTAAAATTTGCGCTGGCGAAATCTTTCACTTTTTATTTTTTGCACAACTCTTTTATTCTCCAAATGAATCATTTAAATTCGAGTTGAATATTTTCTATTATGATGTATTTTTTACGCGTTATTTTTATTGATCTAATTTTTGTTTTTTATATTGAAAAATTGTGTGAAATTGAATATAAAATGGTGTTTTCAAAATTCTTTCTTGTCTGTTTAGTCTCTGATTATATTTATTTACTAAATTCCTTATTTTACGAATCGTAAATATTAAAATAAATTGTAAACGTTTTAATGTTAATTAACGATGATCTTTTGGTAAATTAAAATATTAGTCTGATTTGCATTATCATGTTAAAAATGAGTTATAAACTAACAAAATATAATTTTATTTGAAATATTTAGTCCAAAGTAAAAAACTCTAATTTTAAATTCTCAATTTTTATTTATTTATTTACAAGATTTTTTTTCTGATACGATAGATCATATTCATTTCCATCTTGTTTTTCCTTCTTCAAAATTTTTCATTTTTATTTTCTCTTCAAGTACCAAAATAATTTAAAAAAATTAGAAAGTAGGTATCTACTCGGCACATAATTTTAAAGTACTTAGATTATATTTTTATGTTGGCAAACGCGACACATCTATCAATGGAACTACGGTGGGTCCTTAGCAACCAATATGTTTTTCCCTGACAAGTTAGTGACGTCATAATTTTCTTATTTTGGTAGTTTGTGTCGATTCCATTGCCGATTTTCCCTCAAAAAGGGGTAACATTGTTAACATGCTTCTAGAATCTAGACACGTGTTTTTTTTCTACCGAAATATATTTCAATATCGGAATAAGAGCCCTTTCCCACTTGTCGGGAGTCGGAACGTAGGTATATTAATCGGAGGTTCCAGTGGCAGAACATTTCGGACAAAATCGGTTTCCGACAAGTGTGAATAGCTCCATACATAATGTTCTGCCACTGGAACCTCCGATTAATATACGGATCCGACACCCGACAAGTGGGAACGGGCTGTAAGTGCTGATTCACTGATTTTAGAAATCGTGGATAAAACATTTTTATGTGTGTAACTTCCCTTTGCAACTTTGCAACTCTTGTCGCCTTTCCTTGAAACAGGGGGAGAGGGTTTATCATAAGTGAACCTTGCCCTTTGAATTGTTATTATTAGGGATTACTTTGATGTATGGAAGTGAAGCATGGACAGTGAATGATAGCGAAATGAGTAAAGTATGTACGGTGGAAATGAAGCATTTGAAAAGTATGACAGGAAAAACTTTGAGGGATAGAGTTAGGAATGAATGGGTAAAAAAATAATGTAATTTGAAAGAGGATGTGAAAGTTAAAGTACAAAAGAATGTGATGAGATGGTTTGGGCATGTGGAAAGAATGAATGATGATAGACTGACAAAGTATGTATACAAAGAAAGTGTGAAAGGAAAAAGAGGGAAGGGACGACGGAGAAAAGTATGGAGTGATCAGATTGAGGAGATTGTGAAAGAATTGGATATACAAAGTGAGCGTAAAAGAAGAAAATGCATGAAAAAGGTGATGGATATGAAGGAATTGAAAGAGGTATGTCAGGATAGGAAAAAATGGAGGCAACTCTGCAGAGGCTCTGGCCACCCCTAGCGGAATGGCGACAGAGTTACAGTTACAGTTACAGAAGGGATGGGCCGAATGTGGTTTGCACCGAATACGAACTTCGGCCGAACATTCGGTTAATATAAAAAATTCGGCCGAAGTTCGGTTCGGTAAAAAAAGGTAAAAAAGTTACGCATTGTAGTTTCTAAATACTGTTATTTGTTAGACTTTAGAGGAATACTAAATTTATTTCATTTTGGTTTCAATCTGATATCTATGTAACGGAGTAGAAAAAGATTTTATTTTCATCAATTTGTAAGTTGATGTTCACTTGTTCCTACTAAAATAAATGACCATGAGTGAGTATATAAGGCTTATTTTTATTTTAAGGTTATAAAAGATACTATGACATCCAATTGTAACAGTCAAAATGGTGGCAATGTATTTTATTTAACTTTTTCTTACACCGAATGTTCGGCATTTATACCGAATTTCGGCCGAATTCCGAAGTTCGGTTCAAGCTGCTAAAATTCGGTTAAACCGAATATTACCCGAATTTCGGCCCATCTGTACTAATTATTCGTTGGTATTTAAGGCAAAGTTGCAGGTCGTATGCTCATTTGAGGTTTGGCCTTTTATTTTCTAAGTACACATGCCGCATGTATAAGCGCTCACTTACACGTGTCTGCATGTGGGCATACATTTAATATATACCTAATACGTTAATATACCTTTGCAACTTACATTATAGATCATATTATTGTGGAACCAATTTTTACAACACGATTGGTAACAAATGGTTCACTTTGCCAATGTCACCCCTGTTTCAGGGAAGGTCGGCAAGAGTTGCAGGGCTTATGTTCATTTGAGATTGGGTTTTTATATTGAAGGTCCACATGCGGAATGTGTTAGCGCAAAATTATACATGTCTGCTTGTGGGAATGCGTTTAATATGAATCTTAAATGATATATATATATATATATCTTTGCAGCTTAGATTTAGATTTAGATTTAAATTATTCCAGGAACATTCACTGTTTGATGGATCCATACTTTCCTCAGTCCACCAGCTGTGCTGAGACGTTAATTTATGATGATTCAAAAACGCAAATGCAACTAAGCTACAATTATAGTTTAACTTCATGCCTGCGTTAACCCCGAAGGGGTCGCATGTGGCGATTCGGGACATATTTATTTTCACAGGTAAGGGGGCCGGCCTCACACCAACCACTTCAGTTGAAGTAGGGATTTCCCAGTTCCCGAAGGGGCTGACTCTCATGTTTTTTAAAAGCTGAGTAGTCCTTGCAGGTATTTATTTGGCGGTTTGAAATAAACACTGAAACGGGAAATCGTTTCTTACACCCTCGGTGGGATTCGAACCCTTGCTCTCGGAATGGAATGCAAGCACTCTACCAACTGAGTTATCGATCGATGTTTTTACGAGCTTGGTCGTCGCTACAAATCGCCAATTCTCAAGCAAGACCCAGTTGCTGTAAGGTTGGATGGTCCTTTGGTGACCGGTCTTTTGTAAAGGTATATGAATTTTTCAACCCAGCGAAGAGTATATATTAAAAAAAAAAAAAAAAAAGATTTGTGAAGAGGAATGCATTTCACCAACCTATTCTGCCTGGCCAGAAACAGGTTTTCATATTATCATCAACTAATAATTCATTATTGTTTATTTTAATGAATTATTCATTAATTATTACTCAATAACATCTGTTGAACCAGGGTCAAAGTTATGGTCAAATGACCCAGGCGGGGATCGAACCAACGTTATTCTATTCCAAATACGCTAGAACGATGAAAGAAGTATGCAAGGATAGAAAGAAATGGCGGTTGATCTGTGATGTTGGCGGCTAGGGTTTGTTAAAGTGAAATTGGTTTTATGATTTAGTTTTTTTTTTATGTCCATGTACATATATATTGTTATTTATTGATTTAAAAAATGTAATTTGTCATGTATGTTCCTTGACTTATAGGTTGTTATGCGGCTGACCACCCATAATATAAAAATTGGTTCACTTTGCCAATGTCACCCCTGTTTCAGGGAAGGACGGCAAGAGTTGCAAGGCTTATGTTCATTTGAGATTGGGTTTTTATATTGTAGGTCCACATGCGGCATGTGTTAGCGCGAAATTATACATATCTGCTTGTGGGAATGCATTTAATTTAGATCTTGAATGATATATATCTTTGCAGCTTATATTAGATTAGATTAGATTAGATTAGACGATCAGCCCACTTGGCCCCCTCGGCCATATTACCGACATTGATGACACCGATTTGAAAATATAAACGGTATATTTTTTGTGCTCCGCTGTGATTCGAACTCACGACCTTCCATTTACAAGACCGAAGCGTTACCACTAGACTACGGACCGGATATAACTTGGTAACTTACATTATTGTGCTAGCATTTTTTACACAATTGATAGGTTGGTATGAGGCTGACCACCCGTGCTGTAAAAATCGGTTCACTTTTGCCAATGCCACCCCGGTTCAGGGAACGGCGGCAGGAGTTGCAAGGTTTATGTTTATGTGAGGTTTTGTTTATTTGTATGCACACATGCAGAATGTGTAGGCGCGAACCTATGTACATGTGCCTGTCTGTGGGCATGCATTTAATATGAGCCTTAAATGTTAACATATCTTTGCAGCTAAGATTATAGTCCAGGAACATAGACATGAATAGAACATGTTTGATGGGTCCATACTTTTCTCAGTCAAACAACTGTCCTGTACCCTGAGTACGAGTTTTTTCATTTTACTCGAAATATTGAGTATTCGAGAAAAATGTATGTGAACTTGTAAAGCACCTCTGGCAAAACAAGTTTCGAAACCTTTTTTGCCAGTTTTTTTTGTGCTTTACAAGTTCACATACATTTTTCTCGAATACACAATACTTCGAGTAAAGTGAAACAACTCGTACTCAGGGTCCTGATTCGTTTTTTTTATGATATTCAATGATAATATTTACAAAAATAAACATTTTTATTATAACCTCGCTTGCACTTATGAAATCTGTCATAATCCCCCCTTATTTTTGGGGTGGAAAAAAACATAAAGTAAATATGGAGAATTTATGGTAAACCGGATTATTTTTATTAAACTCTGAATATAAAACATTCAATTCAAGACGGTTTGACCAAATATTTTTTTGAAAGCTAAAACTCACACAAGAGGCACTGTTTTAATTTCAATACATTAGTTGGAAAACAATATGGATACTGGGTGTATTATACGTTCAAACTCAACTAAATGGACCGGTCCGTAGCCTTGCGGTAACGCTTCAGACTCGTAAAAGGAAGGTCGTGGGTACGAATCACGACGGAGCACAAAAAAAATATGCCGTTTATATTTTCAAATATGCTCTTCGCTGGGTTGAAAAATTCCAATACCTTTACGAAAGGTCCATCCAGCCTTACAGCAACTGGGTCTTGCTTGAGAATTGGCGCTTTCCATTTAGCGATGACCAAGCTTGCAGAGGGCTCTTGAGGTGTGATGATTGTTCATGTGCTGTTTATGGTAGGTACGTGATGTTTTGTCATGTGTCGTTCTGTCATGTGTTATTCTGTCATGGGCATTAAACCGTGGGCAGAAAGTCTCGTTGCCCGATGAGCTGTGAATTACATTTGAGAAGTCCCGCCCGCGGCCTCGCCCGTGTGGAGAGCGAGCCCGCCTGACGACGCAGGAGCCTCTGGTGCCCCGGTCACATGGTCGGATGATGTGAGGGGAGAGACGGGGAGGGGAGGGGTGCAAGGCGCAGCCCACTGTGGAGGAAGGCCAACATGCTGGTGCTCACCGGCAACGTAAGACCGGTCCGTAGTCCATTGGCAGTACGTCAGACTCGTAAATGGAAGGTTGTGGGTTCGAATCCCGGCGGAGCACAAAAAAACATTTATATTTTCAAATATGCTCTTAGCTGGGTTGACAAATTCATAAAACCTTTACCTAAGATCGGTCACTAAAGGTCCATCCAGCCTTACAGCAACTGGGTCATGCTTGAGAATTGTCGCTTTGTAGCGACGACGACTAAGCTCGTAAAAAGGTCGATAGCTCAATTGGTAGAATGCTTGCATTCCATGCCGAGAGCAAGGGTTCGATCTCAAGGTTTATTCAGCCTTCACAAGAAATGAGAACCAGCCCCTCCGGGAGCTGGGAAACCAACACTTTAACTGAAAGTGGTTGGTTTGAGGCTGGCTCCCTTACCCGTAAAAATAAATAGGTCCCGAATCGCCACATGCGACCCCTAGTAGATTCTAATCTACATGTTAATAGTAGATTCATATAGGTGTACATCGTAGGTAGCAATAATTATTATAGGCTTAAGAAATCTAGAGACTTCTGTCTCTGGGGTACCTATATAAGAAGCAAAATTGGGTGCAGGAGAGCAGATAGATATTCGCCTTTGATCGGAGAACAAGTGTGAGGTGCTGAACTGTCAAATAAATTTAAGTTGCTAAAAGTGTTTAAAATAAATATGAAATTGTCAAATAAATTAAGTGTAAATAAATATCCAAAAAGAAGACTTTTTTTGTTTGTTTTAAGTCTATCCGAACCCAAAAACACTTCAGTATTTTCTGTGCCGTTTTGTCATAGTGATGTTTTGTCATGTGTCGTTCTTTCATGTGTCATTCTGTCATGTGTCGTTCTGTCATGTGTCGTTCTGTTACGTGTTTTGTGGATGAAGCATTTTATTGGGTGTAACTTCTCGTAGTAAATGAACTAATAATTAGGAAGTGCTTGTGAGAAACGTCTAAACTACAGGATATTTTCTCACGTTTTTAGTGTTTTCTCTAATAGAAAATGGGAAAAAAGTGCATTTATCTGAGAAACCCATGTTAGCTTAATATGCCACTAATTGAGTTTTACATTTGAGGTATCGAAATGTGTTTGTAAAATAATCATGACATCAACAAAATCGGCCTTCTAGCCACGTTGCCAAATACTCCGCGCACCATTCAGCGTGCGCAGCTTTCCGTCTGCAGCGGTGCAACGTTGCACAGGCTGGCGGACCTCGGGGTCGCGGGGAGAGAGGAGGGTATGAGGAGGGCTACCACAGGCCTCAGAGAGAGGGAAGGAGACGGAGCATGGAGTAAATAACACAGAGGAGCGGAAACTAACTTACTGCATTGATACATACTATCTCGGACCGGTCAGTAGTCCAGTGGCAACACTTCGTACTCGTAAATGGAAGGTTGTGGATTCGAATCCCGGCGGAGCACAATAATATACCATTTGTATTTCCAAATGTGCTCTTAGCTGGCTTGATCAATTCATAAACCTTTACCAAAGACCTGTCACTGAAAGGTCCATCCAACCTTACAACGACTGGGTCTTGCTTGAGAATTGGCGCTTTCTACAGCGACGACCAAGCTTGCAGAGGGCTCCTGAGGTGTGATACACACAAAAACAGCGCTCACCAAATAAATCATCCTAGTATTATATTATTTACCACTTTTGCCTCTGTCCTGTCAAACGTTGCAGTTGTGTAGTCATACAAAGCATGTTTATACGTGGCAACTTTTATGTTTTCTTTTATAATCTATAATCTAAGTTGCAAAGAAATATTAAAATTTACCACAAAAAAAACACGTGTATAGTTCGCGCTTACAAATGCCGAATAAATGTGTACTTACAAATAAAATCCAAACCTTGAGGTTTGGATTTTATTTGAATGAACATGATGATGATGATGATGATGATTATGATGATTTCCTTATCAGCGCCGTTTCGTAACTCAATGTCACTCCAAGGGCGCTTAGTAATTTACTGGGCGAAGAAAAATGTCTTCATCCTCCTCTTTAGGTCCTCAATCGTCTTAGACCTCCGGATTTCTGGTGGTAGTTGATTCCAGGTCGCAGGGCCGGCCACTGCAAAAGCACGGTCTCCGAAAACAGTGGCAATTTTTCTTCTAGGTTCATTTAGCAGGGTTTCCGCTCCGTTCTCTGCTGATCTTAGTGTTTGCTCCCTTGAGCCCAGGACTTTTGAGACAATCAGCTCTTGGATGTAGAAAGGAGCTGCATCATGGAGAGCTTTGTATGTGATAAGTCCAAGTTTAAATTTGACGCGTTGAGGAAACCTCAGCCAGTGGAGTCGCTCTAAAAGCGGAGTTATGTGACAGTGTTTGGTTTGGTTGAATATAGGCCGCGCGCCTGCATTCATTACTGACTGCAACCGACTTCATTCACATTGTGGTTGGGCTGCATAGATGCCATTACAATAATCCACTTTAGTTATTACAAAAGCATTGAGTTGTGACTTAACATGAGAGCATTGAGTTGTGACTAGAAAGCACCCTACAACTTTTGCCGACATTGGCAAAGTGAAACATCTTTTACAGAAGCGGTGGTCAGCCTCATACCAACCTATAAGCCAAGGAATTGCGTTCTCTATTTTGTGTTTTGACACCAAATTACAAAACTTGCCTTAATGTCTTAAAATAATGCCTTTTTCATTTAAAAATTATCAATTTTATCCATCTCAAAATTTATACCGCATGCGTCTATGTTCGGACTGCTCCGGCAATGCTACCACCTTTCTAGAAGCATTTTTACATCCACCCAAGTTTTTTGTACACATGGAAACGCAACTGTCAAGTTCTTTCCTCTCTTTCTTACTAGCGACCATTTTCGTTAGTAGGTTGAAACAGACATAATGCATATTTTCGTTAAAATAATTTCTAGTCCACAGATATTTAAAGCCAATGAGACGGAGCGAAATGTGCGTGCGCGAACCGGTCCAGGGGAAGTGAATCAAAAAAGGAAAACGTGGACATGTCGTGCGAGAGGGATGCAGCATATAACATTGAACGTTCGTCTGTCTACGTCCGTGCAAGTTTATGCACTCCTTACGGGAATACTTCCTTTCGATGGGTCTGTACTCTGTAGTCCAACTCGAACTTTGGCCTTCTTCAACTTTTGCCTCCAACTCTGCCTATCCTCTGCCAAAACGCAACTAAGCTACACATATAGTGTAACTTCTTGCCGCGTTATCCCCGAAAGGGTCGCATGTGGCGAGTTGAACCTATTTATTTTTACAGGTAAGGGGGCCGGCCTTACGCTTACCACTTCAGTTGAAGTGGGGGTTTCCCAGTTTGCGAGGGGGCTGGTACTCATTTCTTGTGAAGGCTGAGTAAACCTTGCCGGAATTTTTATTATGGGGTTTGAAATAAACACCGAAATAGGAAATCATACACCCTACTCGGTGGGATTCGCACTCTACCAACTGAGCTATCGACCGGACTTAAACTTTTGCCGCCTTTTTGCGGACTTTTGCCGCCGTTAAAAAAAAAAAAAATAGGCTGATTTATTTGGTGAGCCCTGTTTTTGTGTGTATCACACCTCAAGAGCTCTCTGCGAGCTTGGTCGTCGCTGTAGAAAGCGCCAATTCTCAAGCAAGACCCAGTTGCTGTAAGGCTGGCATTCATTCATTCAGAACCCATTCGTTTCGCACTCCATCTTTCAGTGTTTTTCCTGTCATGCTTCTCAAATGAGCCATTTCTACGGTGCATACCTTATTTAATTCTCTTTCGTTCACCGTCCACGACTCGCTTCCATACACGAGGGTCGGCAACAATAGATATACAATTGTGTCTGAAAATCTTAATTCACTAATATCCGGATTGCACCGTAAATTATTTCAAAAAGCGTAGGGAAACATCAACATCTTGCCGGTAGTCTATAATCTATAATCTAAGTTGCAAGGATATATTCATTTAAAGCTCTCAGATGTAAGCCCACAAACCAACAAGTGTAGTTCGCGCTTACAAATGCTGAATGTGTACTTACAAATAAAATCCAAACATCAAATGAACATAAGCCCCACAACTTTTGCCGACCTTCCCTGAAACAGGGGTAACATTGGCAAAGTGAACCATTTTTTACAGTATGGGTGGTCAGCCTCATACCAACCTATAAGTCAAGGAATATGAATAAAAAATTACATTTAAATATATAAAAGAACAAAACCTTACAAAGAAATCTATACAAAAAAAGTCAGAAATTTCCTATGCAAAAAATGTAGCAAATTAATACACCAACATTAGAAATCACCATTGCAGATTAGCCGCCACTTCTTCCTGTCCTTGCACACTTCTTTCATTTCATCCAGAGTCATAACCTTTTTCATGCAAGTCCTCCTTTTATTATGACTCTGGATATCCCATTCATTCGCTATTTCAGAAATTTGATCCATCCATACTTTTCTCGGTCTTCCTCTACCACGACATCCATCTATTTTAGCAACATATACTTTCTTCGTCAATCTTTCATCACTCATTCTCTCCATATGCCCGAACCATCTTAACATACTTCTTTTAATCTTCACTTTCACACTTTCCCTTACACCACATTCTTCTCTTACAAAATCATTCCTCACTCTGTCACTTCGTTTTTTCCCAATCATACTTCTTAGATAGTCCATTTCTACTGTATGGACTTTACTAATTTCCCTTTCACTCACCGTCCAGGCTTCACTTCCATACATCAAGGTTGGCACTAGTATACCACCGTGCACCGCCAATCTAACATTTTTTGAGAGATTCTGGTTCCTGGCGATGCTAGCGGTAGCACCCAGTACGCACCTGCCTTTCATTATTCTTCTTTCAAATTCACCGGTCATTCTTCCATCTTTTTCAAACTTACTTCCCAGGTATACAAACTCATTTACGACATCAACATTCATTCCATTAATTTTAAATTCATAATTCATACTTTCATCATCTCTTTCAAAAATCAATACTTTCGTCTTACTTGCATTCAACTTCAAATGGTAACCTTTCAAAGCTTCATTCAATCTAGAGAGCATTGTTTGCAATTCTACTGCTGAATCAGATACAAGAACTGCATCATCTGCATACAGTAGAACACTCACTTTGCTCTCTCCTATCATCAATCCACAATCATTAAGTCGAGCATCTCTGACACACTTGTCCATGACTATGTTAAATAGCCATGGACTCATCACACATCCTTGCCTCACACCCTTATAAACTTCAAACCACTCACTATACTCACCATCAATACGGACACATGCCTTACTATTTTCATAGTTTGCATGCACCGCACCTAAGAGAGCCCCATTCACTCCGTATGCTTTCAAAACATCCCATAACATACCTCTGTCTACTGAGTCAAAAGCCTTTTCCAGATCTACAAAGGCCGTGAACAGCTTCCGCCTCACCGACAATTGTTTTTCAACAAGTTGTCGTAGAGTAAAAATCTGATCAACACAGCCTCTACCGGCCATAAAGCCGGACTGTACATCGGAAATCCTTTCACTAGTAGTCAGAATCACATTTTTTATAATCACCTTACAGAAGACTTTTCCTGGTATACTGAGTAGACTGATTGGTCTGAAGTTCTGACAGTCTTTTTTGTCCCCTTTACCTTTGTAAATGGGAACAATGACTGCCTTCCTCCAATCCATCGGTACTACTCCTGCATTCACACAGAGCTTACATAATTCGTACATCCAATCTATCACACATTCACCTCCTGCTTTCAACATTTCACCATTTATACCATCAAACCCAGCAGACTTCCCATTCTTCAGACGTGAAATAGACACTTTCATTTCTTCTTTCATAATATTCAATTCATTCGCTTCATCTATCTGTTCATAAATTCTTCTTTCACCCTGACCAAAAATTTCTTGAAAATAGTTCTTCCATCTCTTGCATACTTCTTCATTCTCCCATACCATCTCACCGGCAGCACTTTTGACTCCCGGAGTGGTCAATGCAGAAGATAATAGTAATAGTTTATATTCGTCTATAACCATTTTTTATTATCTTTACAGATGAATCCAGCAACTCAATAATTTGGATTTCAAAAAATCACTCCATCAATTGGGGAGATTAAAAAATATATTTGTCTTGCGATGGGTTTCAGAGATAAATGCAACTTTTCGCACGCTTAATAATAAAGAGCAATAACTCAAAATATAAGAATGTTGGGAAACCACGTTTGAAGTTCAGACAACCAGTAGACAACTTGTATGGGATGAAAAAGGCGACCGATGTTTTATCTCGGTCATATTCGTCCAAATTGAACGGCTGTCGCATTCTACCTATTCTTCTCGCATTGTTCTAGCGTTTTATTACAAAATCTCGATTTTCCCAATTTTTGAGTTATAACTCTTTATTATTATTAAGCGTGCGTTTTGTCATATTGTCTACAAGAGAAAACACTAAAGAAGTGTGAAAATCCTGTAGATTAACCAAAAGTTCACTTCTTATTTGAAGTTACACCAAATCAAATGTTTTATCCACGATTTCTCTAATCAGTGAATCGGCACTTATTCAGTTTTACCTTTGAGGTATCAGTATGATGTTAACTTGCATTAAAACGCATAATACCTGGGGTCAACGAACTATTTTTTTTTTACAATATGCACACATACATATGAGCGTAGGTACATATACTATTGAGCCCTTTGTATTTCTGTTTGCAATTCATTTCTCATTGTTTTTTTGTTCAATAACCAAATAATGCCATGCCGTCTCATTCCTTCTTGAAAACCCACCCTCGGTCCGTCCCTCTCTAACGCACCCCTTCCATTCATTACGTTATGCTATTAAATACCTATTGCTTGTACATTTTTTTTTTAACCTAAAAAGTTTTTTGACGTACCTACGAGTCGTGAGTTTCCTTGACTTATAGGTTGGTATGAGGCTGACCACCCATACTGTAAAAAATGGTTCACTTTGCCAATGTCACCCCTGTGTCAGGGAAGGTCGGCAAAAGTTGTAGGGCTTATGTTCATTTGAGTTTTGGATTTTATTTGTAAGTACGTACATTCAGCATTTGTAAGCGCGAACTACACGTGTTTGTTTGTGGGCATGCATTTGAGAGCATCCTTGCAACTTAGATTATAGATTATAGTCGTGTAGAATTAATCTAATCTAAATCTTTGTCGCAAAGATATATATCATTTGAAATTCATATTAAATGCATTCTCACAAGCAGACACGTATAAGTTCGCGCTAACACATGCCGCATGTGAACCTACAATGTAAAAACCCAATCTCAAATGAACATAAGCCCTTAAACTCTTGCCGACCTTCCCAAGAACAGAGGTGCCATTGGCAAAGTGAACCATTTTTTACAGTATGGGTGGTCAGCTTCATACCAACCTATAAGTCCAGGAATGATGGCTATAATCTATAATCTGAGTTTCAATGATACATTACATTTATTAATCATTTTAATTGCATTTCTATAAGCAGATTCCTAAAAGGTCGATAGCTCAATTGGCAGAGTGCTTGCATTCCATGGCGTGAGCTCGGGTTCGAATCCCACTGAAGGTGTCAAAATTCTTTCCCGTTTCGGTGTTTATTTCAAACCTCAAAATAAAAATTTACTCAGCCTTCACGAGAATGAGTATCAGCAACCTCAAGAGCTGGGAAACCCCCACTTCAATTTCAGTGGTTGCTGTAAGGCCGGCCCCCTTACCTGTATAAATAAATAGTTTCCACTCGCCACATGCGAACCCTTCGTAGATAACGCGGCAAGAGGTTACACAATATGTTTAGCTTAGTTGCGTAGTTGTATAAAGTTCGCGCTTTTCATATGCCGCATGTGAATTTACAACATAAAAACCCAATCTCAAATGAACATGAACCCTGCAATTCTTGCCGATCTTCCCTGAAACAGGCGTGACATTGGCTAAGCGTTTTACAAGATAGCGATGTTAGGTTTAATTATTTCACCACGTTCGGTTAAAGCCGTGTCGCTTCGTAGGTTTGATTACAAAAAAATCTAACGTTTGCACGCCGCGCCGTACTAGTGCGGTCCATTTTATTTTTTCAGTGGCATTCCCATCTGTAAAAAAAACATCCCCTATTTTGCTAGCGATACATAGGGTGATTTTATTTTCATTTTTGTTGCATTTATAATAATAATACAATAGCCACTTTCTCATGTTAATTTTTAATGCATTATATTACACTTTTGTTAAATCCTAGACCCCTCTTATTGCATTGTATATACCCGTGAATAAAAATTCATATAATATAATTTTTTTATTTACCTACCAATGGCAGCTAGACGCAACGTACCTAGGTGCACTAGAAAGCCATAAATTGAACAAAAAAAAAAACATTTAGGCTCCCCTCTCATTGGTGGGTTTAGTGTGGGCCGGATAGTGTTCCTATTTCAAAAAAAAAACCTGACAATATTCCTTTTTAAAATATGAGTTGGATCTGACATAGGGTGAAAGAATAATATTATTATTGTCAAATGCATCCACATGTCCTCAAACTTTATTATTATTTCGTTTTTATTTAGGGTTTTTTTTTATCTTTTGTAGTGAGGTCCAGTCGATAGCTCAGTTGGTAGAGTGCTTGCATTTCATGCCGAGAGCTTAGGCTCGAATCCCACCGAGGGTATTATAAATGATTTCCCATTTCTATGTTAATTTCAAACCTAAAATACTCGTAGAACACCGTCAAGGTTTATTCAGCCTTCACAAAAATGAGTAGGTAACCGTAACGGGAGCTTGGAAACTCCCTCTTCAAGTGAAGTGGTTGGCGAAAATCCAGCCCTCTGACCTGTAAAAATATATTCTACTAGGGAAAAGGTAAACAAATATTTTTTGATTGTTTGCTTAAGGATGGCTGTACCATACAAGACTAAAGTTTGCTCGCCGAGAAAAAAGTTCTAAAACATGTTCTGATTTTATTATGAACTAATATCTAATAATCCAATGATGATATAATGTGTTGAACCAGGGTCAAATCTTTGTTCAAGTGGGCCGAACGGGAATCGAACCTGTGTTGTTTTATTTGTTTTTTACTGTAAAAAAAAAAACAAGAATAGAATAAGGGAAATAATAAAAAAAAACGATTGTTTATGTTTATAATCATTTGTAAATGTGAAATTAAATAAGTGACATATTAAACCAACAAGGTTTTCTCACATAAATGCACATTTTTTCCTGTTTTCTACGAGAGAAAACACAATTTTTTTGTGAAAATCCTGCAGCTTAGAACTTTTCATAAGCACTGCCTTATAATGAGTTTACATACCACGAAAAGTTACACCCATTAAAAAAAATCGCGATTTCTCAGATCATTGAATCATCACATTCAGTTTTACCTTCAAGTTGGCGATATGTAAGATAAATTTATTGAAGTTTTGAGACCCGCTCTCTTTTCATAGACGTGCACTATACAGAGGGGTGACTGATTTTTTCCTACAGCAAGTGAGTGATAGAATGGCTGGTAGAGCGTGCACATACATGGCCATGTGTGTACACCAAGTAATAATAGAGACACAAACCCCCTCTTATACCTAACAGATGCAGTTCAGTCTAGCACAGACACCAGGGGCGCAGGGTGCGATATACGGATCCATGCCAGAACGACACAGTGGCAAAATAACACATCATACAACGACACAATATGACAGAACATCACATGACGTGAATGGAAGGTTCTGCTAGAAAGACGAATGTTAGAATAATACCAAAATAATTATTGATTTTTTTGTATTCGTCCGGTCGATAGCTCAGTTGGTAGAGTGCTTGCATTCTACCCCGTGAGCTCGGGTTCGAATCCCACCGAGGAGGGTGTCAGAAATGATTTCCTATTTCGGTGTTTATTTCAAACCCCATAATAAAAATACCGGCAAGGTTTACTCAGCCTTTACAATAAATGAGTACCAGCCCCCTCGGGAGCTGGGAAACCCCCACTTCAACTGAAGTGGTTGGCGTAAGGCCGGCCCCCTTACCTGTAAAAATAAATAGGTTCAACTCACCACATGCGACCACTTCGGGGATAACGCGGCAAGGAGTTACACTATATGTGTAGCTTAGTTGCGTTTTTTTTTTTGCGTATAAAATATTGATTTGTTTTTATAATACTTTTATTACATCCTTTTGTCAACATTATAACAATGTGATATATGGTACCAACTGTCATTTTATCTTGATTATGTTGTTTCAATAAATAAATGACATTACAGCAGGGGGGTGCATCCCATACAGGCACATGCGCCTAATAGTTAGGCAATATATGGTAAAGAACCATTTAAGCTTTTTTTTTTTTTTTTTTTTTTTTTTTTAAAAAAATAAATTTGTGAAGAGGAATGCAATTCACCAACCTATTTTGCCTGACCAGTTGTCTTCATGCGAAAGCAGAAGCTTGTGTGCATGCAACGACATCTGAACCAGGGTCAATGTTATGGTCAAAGGGGCCAGCCGTGGCTCGAACCAACGTTATCTGAACCAAATACGCTAGCTGAACAAGCGTCTTGACCGCCGTGGCCATAGCACCGGCTTGATATTCAGATTTAAAATTAAAAATTTAAGTTCGATTGAAGCCATCGTTAGCACTTCAGTCAATTTCAAATGAGTTATTTTACAATAATGGGAGAAATTTGTATCTAATCTAATCTAATCTAATCTAAGTTGCAAAGATATGTTACATTGGAGATTCACATTACATGCATTCCCACAACCAAGACACGTACAAGTTCGCGCTTGCACGTGCCTCATGTGAGCCTACAACATAAAAACCAATCTCAAACGAACATACACCCTGCAACTCTTGCCGTCTTTCCCTGTAACAGGGGTGACATTGGCAAAGTGAACCATTTTTTACAGCATGGGTGGTTAGCCGCATACCAACCTATAAGTCAATGTATATTAGAATAGATTTGCCTATACCCTATGCACGCGCCTGCATTACATCACATTACGCGTATACGTCCTTGGTGACTCGATCACTGCGAGAATACTTTTTTAAGAAAACTTAAAAAAGTATTACTTCAGAAAATATTGACCCCTCGCCCTCTGGCAGAACTGGCTAGGGAAAATCACATTATCTAAGGGGGGTAGACCGTACATAAGGGACAATATTATTGTCTATTCCCATATGTAGGCATCTACATACATACATAAATATAATGTAAACTTTTTCTCACGTACATAGCCATATAATTACGCGGTTCTACTACAATAATGTCATGCGATGCATTTTAAAATTATTTCATGTGAATAGGATCTTTTTGCTTCTGCACTATGACGCCATTTTTAACGGTTTTTTTTTAACTGCATACCCGGTTTTTTTTTTTGCAATCCGCAACGAACGTGTTTACTCCTATCTCAATATTTCTCGTATTCCGATTAATTTAATAACTAGCATTAAATAATTTATAGAAATATTTATGTATTGTTTTTGAGAACCACTGCTTTTCAATTCTGTACATGGAGCTTACAATTTTTTTTTTTAATTTCGATATTTAGTCAATTTTTTAAACATATGACTCGTAAATGGAAGGTTGTGGGTTCGAATCCCGGCACAAAAAAAATACCGTTTATATTTTCAAATATGCTCTTCGCTGGGTGAAAAATTCGTATACCTTCACCAAAGACCGTTCACTAAAGGTCCATCCAGCCTTACAGCAACTGGGTCTTGCTCGCGAATCGGCGCTTTCTAAAGCGACTAACAAGCTCGCAGAGGGCTCTTGAGGTATGATAAACACAAAAACAGCGCTCACCAAATAAATCATCCTAATATTATTATTATTTACCTACAATTTCCCAATCATCATCATGCTAAACTCCTTGTTCAACCGCTGCCAGCGCTGTCTGTTCAACGCCTTTCATCTCTAATATCACACTCTTGCTGTACAAAAATCCAGCCATCTATAATCTAAGTTGCAAAGATATATCGAAATTAATATTAAATGCATGCCCACAAACAGACACTTGTAAGTTCGCGTTTACAAATGCGAGTTCATTGTTTTATTAGGTTTATAGTGTTACGAGCGTATGGTAGTATTAGTGCATACGTGATCCTAATCACGCTGGTGGAACAACGCTGTGGTATGGAATCATCCACTATGTTCGACAAAACGAGAACAGTCGAGAAACGTCCGTATGGACGTGTATAAATGTTAGCCGCAATTTTGTGCAGTACCCTTAGTACGAGTTGCAAAACTTGAGTAAAGTAAAGTTTACGGAAAGTATTAAAGAGTGATTTTCCCCAAAATCTGCCGTTTTTGTTTCTTACACTTAATGGTCTTAGCAAAAGAGTTACAGTGATGAAGAAAATCAAGTTCAAACAAACAAAAACTGCAGATTTTGGGGAAAACCACTCTTTAATACTATGCGTATACTTAACTTTATTTAAGTTTTGCAACTCGTACTCAGGGTACAGGCCAGAGTCGATTAAACATTGAGCCGTGAAGTCGAAAGCAAGAGCTAGAAATCAGTGCACTGTAAACCAACATTGGGTAAAATTAATCTTGAAAAATAAATTGCAGTTTAATTATAAAGAACCCGACTAAAATCATAACAATAGGTAAGTACCCACTTCAACTGAAATTGGTTGGTGTGAGGCCGGGCCCCTTACCTTTAAAAATAAATAGGTCCCGAAGCGCCACATGCGACCCCTTCGGGGATAACGTAGGCAAGAAGTTTCGCTATATGCGTAGCTTAATTGCATTTTATAGGTGTCTATCGCGTGACTGTATTTGTATTTTTCTTTTTATCAACTAATCATTTCATTTGTCATACAAATTAGCTAGATTGGCCATTATCTATCTAGGACATAATTATTAATTTGATTTCCCTTATCGGTCAGAAACAATCCGCAATGTTTATATATTTTATAGGTACCTAACTAAACATTTTGCTAATACAGTTTTTCTTAAAATATACACTTATTTACATTTCCTTTCGATGTCTAAAAATTAATAATTAATTTGATGATTAAAATGGTGACTAATCTGTAATGTTGGCGGCTGATTCTTTCATAATTTTTAATTTTATGTAACTATCAGGCGGACCCCCCGTGCTGTAAAAATTCATCACTTTTGCCAATGCCACCACGGTTTCAGGGAAAGGCGGCAGGAGTTGCAAAATTTATGTTCATGTGAAGTTTTGTTTATTTGTATGCACGCATGCAGAATGTGAAAGCGCGAACCTACATGTGCCTGTCTGTGGGCATGCATTTAATATGAGCCTTAAATGTTAACATATCTTTGCAGCTTAGATTATAGATATACTTGCTAATTTTTTTGTAGATATTTCTCTATAATATTCCGTTGTTTTCATATACTTTAATGTTATTTATTATTTGTATTCTTTCACTTATCGATAGGTATGAGGCTGACCATCCATACAGTTAAAAATGGCTCACTTTGCCAATGCCGCCCCTTTTTCAGGAAAGGTCAGCAAAAGTTGCAGGTCTTAATTTGTAAGTATGCATGCAGTATTTGTAAGCGCGAACATACACGTGTCTGTTTGTGGGCATGCATTGAATATGCATTTTAAATGTTAATTTATTTCTGCAACTCAGATTTAGATTATAGACTATATTTTGGTTTCGATGTTTACAAATGAATAATTTATTCTTAATTTAGACTTACGAGTATAACCCTGCGTTTTTATGTTAACAGGCATTTTCTTGTCATTGAGGATGTAGCCTAGATTTCCGAAAGCTGCCCATGACAGTCAGTTTGAATCAGTCCTTTAATTTAATCAATCTGAAACTACATCGACCCCTTTGTAATGGCGGATTCTAATCCGCCCTTTGTGAACACATGGCCACTCTTTTTCAATAATAAAAAATATCAGTTTAGTAGCATTCTTTTATTAAAATATCTCAATAATAGTTTGAAATATCCACGATAATGATGTTCTATAAAATTAATCATTGAACTGAATTTATAAAGGTTAATTTTACATGAAAAAAACGGCGCTTATTCTTGAGTCAAAGAAGAAAGGCCGAAATTGCTGCATACCTTGCTAAAAGATCTGCTTACAATTGCAACGCACCGAATGTAACTCGAAATAATATCACTTGCAAATCTCACTGCAATTACATTTTGTAAGTGAATCATTACACGTGCATCTGACTTGCTCGCGAAATTTCTCAAAAGCTCTGTGCACAGTATTGCATTTTGTGTGAATTGATTGTTGCTGAATCTGCGGACGGTTGCTGTGTTGGGTGAACTGTGTGTGGAGCATTTCCTCTGTAAATGGCAACTCGAAGCGTGTATGTGACGCCGCTCCTTAGGTCAGGTCAGTTTTGTCAAAGCCGTTGCAGTAGCGTGGTCACCTGCATAAATTTAACCGAATTAAAAAAAATGCGATTGCATGCATTATATTTTTTTTAAATCCACGTTTTTACTATAAAATATATGTTTTTATTTTTATTTTACCTGACTGATACTTTTTTTTAAAACGGGAAAATATTTCTGCGCTGTGAACACTTTTTTTACATGAAAAAGATTCAAATTTCGAACACGCTGCATTTTTAGTGTTGTGCAATGATGAAAGTAATTTTGCTGATTCGTTATTTTATGTGCAGTGTATTCAGTTCCGGGTTATTGGCCTCATCTTTTTTCTTGAAAATTGAAAAATGCAATTTCGTTTCTAACGAACATAAAACATTACGAAAATAGTTTTTATTGCATGCAATCCGAGTGCAGTGTTAAAAATGGTTATTTTTACAACTTAACAAAAAACGTGTTTTTTTTTCTTTAATTTTATGTTTTTGTGCAGTCTTTGGAAAATACCTTTTTACCTCTTTTCCTCTCAAATGCACTTCACAAAAAGTAAGTAGCTTGTATATTTGATTTTTTTAATGCAAAATATTTTAATTTTAATGGTAATATAAACCATTAAAAAGTTCAATATTTGTAAAACCACGTTTTCTCTTTTCTTCATAAAGCATGATCTTTGTATTCTGCAGACAATACGACAAAGCAGTATAGGTGTGCTTTTCAAGCAATTGTGCACATTGCATACGCTCGCCAGCTTATGCGCAGAGCATGCATTCTGCATTTTCATGGGCGTTTTGAAAATGGAAGACAATGAAACTGCCGAGCAAAAATGAAATGCAAGACTTTCATAAGTGTCCCACATTCAGAAATTCTAGAATTTGCTCCTTTTCATACTATTACTATTAATTAATAAACATCTTTTTTATTTTACAAATAAATATTCACATACAAGATGTTTTTAGGAAATTTATTGAAGGTATATTGTAACAATAATCGTTTATTCGTTCGCATATTATTTACAAGCTGCAATCGTTGTCATGGATATGAGCTAGTGTCGCACCATCATGCTCGGTTATTTTAGCGTCGGCATGTTGGCAATTCTGCATTATATGTACAGAGAGCGTCATTATCGGATGTCGCGTTCTATTTTTGAACTAAAAAATACACGCAGAACGTACCTACTCACAAGCTGCATGCATTCGGTATCAGTGCGCTTGCACTTGTGCATATTAATTTTCATTTCACTTCATCGTTCTTGCGTATATCTCACCAGTATATTTACCAACGTTTTGGATTATCATTACAAATATTCAAACCGACTTTCAATGTTAAAAGTATCAGATACTTGTGTACCTAGCAGCTACTGCGTACATATAACAAAATAAAAATTAATCACATTTGTAAGGACAACATACCAACTTATTGAGCCTTCATAAGGAAAGAGAACCAGCCCCTCGAGAGCTGGAAAACCCACATTTCAATCAAAGTAGTTGGCCTAAAGCCGGCCATATTACCTGTAAAAAATTATAGGTTTCACATCCCCAACGTAATCAGTTCGCGGACAAAGCTAGGTCTTTTGAAAAGTTAAATTCAAAATTTTGAAGGACTCCTCTATGACCTCTAGTAAAAAAAAACTCATTTTGGAATTCAACGACTTCCGTGCATTCCGCTCAGAATGCTAAAGAATACACCTTATATATAAAATCATTCTATTCCTGTTAATTTCATAACCGCCTTAATCGTTTATGACTAACACTAATAAACTTACCAACCATCTAATCTAATCTAATCTAAGCTGCAAAGATATATATCATTTAATATTTATATTAAATGCATTCCCACAAGCAGATATGTATAATTTCGCGCTAACACATGCCGCATGTGGACCTACAATATAAAAACCCAATCTCAAATGAACATAAGCCTTGCAACTCTTGCCGTCCTTCCCTGAAACAGGGGTGACATTGGCAAAGTGAACCAATTTTTTACAGTTCCATGAGTTCTAGAAAATATTCGTTTGAACTCCAAGCACATAATGGACTCGGTATGATATTCGAAATTGGATATTTTATCGGCCGGCAGATGTCACAGGTTTATGTGATTAGCAACAAATAAAAAAATCTTCATTAGTCTTTTACCCTTGCAATCCCGGCCGTGTGGCATCGTAACTTTCTTGTCTTTGGAATTTGTTCGGGTCCATTGAATTTGATTATTTCATTCTTTGACTAATAATAGGTCGCTATGAGGCTGACCCCCATAGAGTAAAAAAATTACACTCCGGTTTCAGTTGCAAGGTTTATGTTCTAGCCTGGTTTGATTTTTTTTGGTAAGTGCCCATGCAGCATGCGTAAACACGTGTGGCTGAAATCCTGTGCAGGAGACTCCCTAGATTCTAGAGACTATAGGGGTCTATGACACTTTTTGCAGTGCCGCAGAGGTGTACGAGCTTGGTCGTTGCTACAAAGCGCCAATACTCTTGCTTGGGCAAGACCCAGTTGCTGTAAGGCTGGATGGACCTTTGGTGACCGGTTATTGGTAAAGCTCTATGAATTTTTCAACCCAGCGAAGAGCATAGATATTTGAAAATATAAATGGTATATTTTTTGTGCTCCGCCGGGATACGAACCCACAACCTTCCCATTCAGAGTCCGCAGTGTTACCACTGAGCTACGGACCGATCACGACTTATACGTCAATATAATACATTGCAACTTAGAATATATATTAGAATCGCGTTGCTGTCACTAAATTTCATTTTAAATTACCTAGCTATCAAAAGTAATATTATTTTTGTCATCTACATACATTTAAAAAATATATTTACCCTTATTATGTATGTACAAGAGCATAGTAGGTATATTAATTTAAAAAGCCACAACAAATGGCAAATGTTGTAATAATGTTTCTCCATGCATTATTTTCGTACTTCTCCGCCAGCAGGCAGAGCTGTCAAACATTTCGAAAGCAAAAAAAAATCTCCCAACATTTTATGTAATGTTTTCATTCAATATAACCGTGTGCCTACTTCATACTTGTACATATTCAGTCCGCCTTTTTGCCTTTTTCTTAGCAACCCAGCCGTATATATACCTATGTCAATTCACGTGCCGACCTCTCTTTCGTATTTCTATGAGCTTTTTTCGCGCCTGGTAACATACCACGCATACCCTCTTGCAGCATGTGTAAGTGCAAACTTTTTACGTGTCTGCTTGTGGGCGTGCGTTCAATTTTATTCTTAAATGTCAACATTTATTTTCAACTTGGATTATAGATGGCATCATTCTATACAAAAGATGATCTTCGATTTTTAAATTGTGCATTTCCTTTTGATGTATGTACCTAGGTATTGTTAGAGTCATCTAAAAACTTCAAATACTTTTTTCTTTGATGTTATCGATTATTTTTTCACTTGTAGGTCGAAAGCTCAATAGGAAGAGTGATTGCATTATACCTATGCCGAGAGCTTTTGTTCGAATCCCATCGAGGGTGTTAGAAATGATTTCCCGTTTCGGTGTTTATTTAAAACCTTAAAACAAAATTGAATTCTATTAAACTTGATAGAACGTGAAAAATTCTAATAAAAATAAAATATCGGCACGGTTTTCTCAGTCTTCACAGGAAATTAGTAGGTACCAGCCCCCTCGGGAGCTGGAAAACATCCGCTGTAACTGAAGTGTTTAGCTTAAGACAGGCCGCCTTATCTGTAAAAATAAATAGATTCACTCACCATGATAACATCGCTACCTACACTAAATATGTGTAGCTTATCTATTTGCATACTTGTAAGTTCAGTACCCCTGAAATAAACAACTAAATTCACAGCATTTTTTTGTCATCTCCCTGAATTTTTGTGCTTCTGCCAGAGGAGGCAACTCACGCCACTAACCGCGCTCATTATTATCATTATTATTATTATTATATTGCAGAATAAACGTCAACTGTTTACCCGTTTGGCAGAGTGATACATGCTCGTGCCCACGCGCGTTACTAAAGAAAAGTAGCAACACTAGTCCGCCATCTTGCCGGGAGCGTTTTCCCGCCGTTTTCACCCAGTCACGTGGTCACACCACGCGCCGCCATTTTGGATTACATTATCAATGTGTTACCTTTTGATCTATAAATCCATCAACTGATCCGTAGTCTAGTGAAAAGGTTGTGTATTCGAATCCCGGCGGAGCGCAATAAATATACCTACCATTTATATTTTCAAATATGCTCTTCGCTGTTTTAGGGAAGGTCGGCAAGAGTTGCAGGGTTTATGTTCATTTGAAATTGTTTTTTTTATTGTACTTAAGTGTACATGCGGCGCGTGTACCTAAGCGTGAACTTAAACGTGTTTAATAATATTTCATTTAATTGAAGGATTCAAACCAAAACACTGTACTATTGTAATTATTTATTATTTAATTTTACTAACGTTTTCGATAATATATCATCGTCAGGTACCTATACTATAATCTATAATCTATCTATCTATAATCTAAGTTGCAATGATATATTCATTTAAAGCTCTCAGATGTATGCCCACAAACCAACAAGTGTAGTTCGCGCTTACATATGCTGAATGTGTACTTACAAATAAAATCCAAACCTCAAATGAACATAAGCCCCACAACTTTTGCCGACCTTCCCTGAAACAGGGGTGACATTGGCAAAGTGAACCATTTTTTACAGTATGGGTGGTCAGCCTCATACCAACCTATAAGTCAAGGAAACAATTTTTTAAAATTAAAAGTCAATGGTACCATCATCATCATTGGCACGACAATCCGGGGTGGGTCTTGGCCTCCCTCCGCAACCGCTGCCAGCGCTGTCTATCCAACGTCTTCCTCCTCCAGTCCCACATTCCCACTGCACGGCAATCCGCCACCACTCCATCCAGCCATCTTGAACGTGGTCTTCCCACTGTCCGGCGTCCCTCCGGGTTCGTCATCACAATCGTCTTCTCCAGGCTCCGATGGTCCATTCGCTGAATGTGCTCCAGCCAATGCAGTCTGTTGACCTTTATTGAGCGGACCACATCAGCAATGGTACCGTAGAGTTTTATAATCCAATTGTATGGTCATTCAATAAAATAAAAAAATGTACCTAATAAAATCTTAGGACATTATATAAGCATTCAATTAAATTAACATTACAAACATCTTCAAATAAACGTGTTTGCTTATGGGAATGCATGTAGAATTAATTTTAAATGTCTACCAAGATAAATATAAAATTTGGAACTCCTTGCCGACTCCATTCTCGTCCACATGCCACTTGTAAGTTGCGAGTAAATTTCTCCTGTACGTGGATTCTTGTTAATTACAATAATTGTTGTCCATTATGATTGAAGGTAATAACTAGTGCACGCATGCGCCCTACTGTTGTAGGTAGGTGGGTAACACACTGGAAGGTACCTCCCTGCAATATGTGAATCACGAACTGGGCCTTAGCATCTGCCCTCAAATGATCGCTAAATCATGTTTCTCTTTTAGTGGAAAGATACTAGCTATAGAATTTCTTGCTGGTTGCAATTTGACCGGTCCGTAGTCCAGTGGCAACACTTCGGACTCGCAAATGGAAGGTTGTGGATTCGAATCCCGGCGGAGCACAAATAATATAGGTACCATCATGGGAGTACCTACCCAGGATCAAATCTAGGGGGGGGCAGGTTTTGGAAAATTGAAGATCATCGTCAAAAAAATATATCGCCGACGACGGAGGGGGGGGGGGGGGGGGGGGACAGGCACGCCATTTTCCTTAGGAGGGGGGCAAGACATGATCGAATAATGGTCATTTTAGTAATTGCAATACAATTTAATAACAATTTTTTATTATTTAGGTTATTTTTTTTCTTCCAGGCTCTTCCTGGGTAGGTACACCCATGGGTAGGTACCTACTATTTATATTTTCAAATATTCTCTTCGCTGGGTTGAAAAATTCATAAAACCTTTTACCTAAGACCGGTCACTAAAGGTCCATCCAGCCTTATAAGCAACTGGGTCTTGCTTGAGAATTGTCGCTTTCTACAGCGATGACCAAGCTCGCAGAGGGCTTTTGAGGTGTGATACACACAAAAACAGTGCTCACCAAATAAATAAAACATCCTAACATAAAAAAGAATGAAAAAAACGGATTTTACAGACCGTGCAAAAGAGAAGGCCGATTTTCTCTACGTTTCATCGGAGTCATATCCGACGTCTTCAGGAGACGTGTGTCCTCTACAAAGAGGAGAAAATCGTTCTTCTCTTTTGCACGGTCAGTAAAATTCGTTTTTTTTCATTCTTTAAAATGTCTAACGACCGTAATCATAATTTAAAATTTTTAATCCTAATATAATTATTTGTTTATTGAACCGGCACCGGATAGAGAAAAGAAAAGCATAGACAAACCGGGCAGAACGCGTTGCGTGTAAAATGTGTCGTAACTCGTATACAAGGTATACAATAACAAATATCTAACGTAGGTAAATAATGATGAATCATTCATTCACGCATTCCTATTTCCGAATAGACTCAGGGCGTAGTCTGCTCCGCCATTGGCTCCCCGCCCTATCTCGCACGGCGCGGCCCTATCCTAGAAAAAGGGACGGCCCTCCCAAGAAAAAACAACAACTAGAGAAGGGCCGCGCGTCATAGAGACTAGGTGCGTCACTGTTTACCTAGTCTAGTACCTATTGCTGCACGCCTGCGCTTGTCAAACTTTAGATGCATTATTTAATATTTCTAATTAATTTAAAAAATGCATTTCTTGTGTATGTTCCTTGACTTTGAGTATGCGGCAGACCTGATGCTGTAGAAAATGTTTTTACTTTACCAATGTCATCCCTGTTTCAGGGAAGGACGGCAAGAGTGGCAGGGTGTATGTACATTTGAGATTTTGGGTTTTTCACGTTGTAGGTTCACATGCGGCATGCGCAAGCGTGAACTTGTACGTGTCTGCTTGTAAGAATGCATGTAATGTGAATTCTCAATGTTACATATCTTTGCAACTTAGATTAGAACTTTAGATTAGAAATTAGAACTTTGAAGAGTTCTGCATTTTACCAAATTATTGTTTCTTGACTTATAGGTCGGTATGAGTCTGACAACCATGTTGTAAAAAAAAGGTTCACTTTGCGAATGCTTCCCTCGTTTTAGGGAAAGGCGGCAGAAGTTGCAAGTCTTATGTTCATTTGAGGTTTTTTTTTGCCTGCTTGTGGGCATGAATATTAATTCATAAATTTATGTAGATTTGCCTTAAATGCCACAGATATCTTTGGTACAATTTTTTCTCGTTTCAATGGAAAGAAATGAAAAATTTACAGAGATTTTTATTTCATTCTTAGCTGTAATTTTTGTTGAACTAGTTTATTTCGTATTTTAACTTAAACTTTTTGGTAAGCTCCATTTTTATCATTATCTACTATCACTTTGTAACCTGATTTCACATTTTTTTGGTTGTCCCTTGACTGATAGGTTGACAATTGGCATGAGGCTGACCTACCTTGCTGTAGTAACTTGATTCACTTTTGCCAATGGCACCCTGTTTCAACGAAAGGCGGTAGGAGTTGTAGGTTTTATATTTGTATATTTAATGCAAGCCAGCATAGTTTCAGTATGTTTTTATTTTGTTTGTACCCAAGAATGAAGCGGTTTCACGACAAATCGGTCACAGGCAATCTATCCACAGACAGCTTGGCCATGGACAAATCGATCACACGACTTTTCGGTCAACGATATTTCGGTCACATACAATATACGTACACAGACAAGCTCCATTACACAAAAAAAAAATACAACTACAGTAATTGTTCTTCTTATTATTCAAATTAATCAATTGTTTGAGTTCCTTGACGTATAGGTTGGTATGAGTCTGACCACTCATATTGTAAAAAAAAATCACTTTTCCAATGTCGCTCCTGTTTCAGGGAAGGTCGGCAAGAGTTGCAGAGTTTATGTTTATTCGAGATCAGGTTTTTATTCTGTCAGTCCACATGCGGCATTAGTAAGCGCAAACTCATACGTATCTGCTTATGGGAATGCATGCAATATGAATCTTCAAGGTAATGCATCTTTGCAACTAAGACTATAGATTATAGACAGCAATTAAAAATGATTTTGGACAGCACCTTTTTAATGATGGAGCTGTCTTTGGGTCAATATTGTATGCGACCTAAATGTCGTCGACTGAAAAGTCGTGTGGACGAATTGTCGTGTCACGGATTTGTCCATCTGTCTTTGGATTAACTCATCCAAAGATTCCGATTTGTCGTAACACAATTATGAAGCATATGTGTAAACTCGAAGTCTGCTTGTGGGCGTGTTTTACCTAAATTTCTAGCTTATATTTATGAAATAAGAGGTGATTGCAGATTTATATCATGGCATACGTAGTTGTTGCTATTATAGTGCATAGATTTTCAGCTAACTTTCATCCGCTTGGCGTACTTTAATTCTTTCGCCTAAATTTAGCTCGGGAGGTTAAAATAAGTATGAAAATTATTCGCATGGCAACAAGCGATATCAGCAAGCGTTCAAAGCTCTTCGCACACATTCTCCTCTCACGCATTCTTCCAAACTTCGCACTCTATAATTGTTTGAACGTTTTACTTTATGTGCAGAGCATCGATATCGAAATGCGAGACTCTAAATTTAAAAACGTTTCATCTCTTTCTGGCATTTGATGAGCGGGTATCTCTTTCTTTGTTGCTCAATTCAAAATACAACATCTCTTTTCTCTGTCATTCTTTCGTGAAAAAGTCGTCGTTTTCTCTTTTCGTTCCACGAAGTTTTCCGAAGTTTTCCGACAGTTTTGATTATAGATGAAGACTTTGAATATTTTGATTTTATGATGATATAATAATTTACATTTCAGTTTCGTTGACGGCAAATCGTGTACAAAAACAGCAGCTTAGTAAGAGTTTTGCCTAAACACCCAACTATGCTGTATATATACTGCAACTGCGTACCGCGTAGTTTGAAAATGGGTGAGAATGGATCATCTTTATTTTCACAAGTAAGTGGCAGGCCTTACGCTCACCACTTCACTTGAAAAAGGTGTTGCCCTGCTTGCGAGACGGCATGGTCATTGGCACTGGTCATGGTCATCGGAATTGACATTGGCATGGTCATCGACATTGGCATGGTCATCGGCACTGGCCACCCCTAGCGGAATGGCGACAGAGTTACAGTTACAGTTACAGATGCTCCGGTCGATAGCTCAGTTGGTGCTTGCATTCCATACCATTCGGGTTCAAATCCCACCGAGGGTGTCAAAAATGATTTCCCGTTTCGGTTTTCTTTCAAACCCTAAGTAAAAATACCGGCCAAGTTTACTCAGCCTTTACAAGAAATGAGTACCAGCCCCTCGGGAGCTGGAATATACCTACTTCAACTGAAGTGAATGATGTAAGGCCAGTTTTCTTACCCGTAAAAATAAATAGGTTCACTCGTCTCATCCGACCCCATTCAGGGAGAACGTGGCTAGACGTTACATTGTATGTGTCAAGACACACCTTTTTAGAAAGTCTTATCCGTGATCGGAGAGGGCCCTTGAGGTTTGACACGCACAAAAACGGCGCTCTCTTATCATTTGTAATTTAAAATAAATTAGCCTGATATAATAATAATAATAATATGTAGCTTCATTACGTTCTTTACTCCTTACCAGCAAATGAGTTTGTTAAAAAAATAAACATGAAATTAGGAAATCATTTTTGACTCCCTTGGTGGGGGTAGAACCTAAGCCCTCTGGCTTTGAATAGATACCACCGTTTCACCAATTGAACTATCTATTGGGCCCAGAAGAAAAGTAAACCTATAAAAAAACACATTTGATACGTTGTGAATTTTCCATGAAATAAGAAATGTACCCTTATTTTTAGAAAAACAGGAAACTTCTGTAATCTCTGGAATCTGTTACCGTGGTTTGTGGGAACTGGGGCATATGTGAACGCTTCAGCCATGTCCACGATCGGCTGCTTCAGCGATGTCCACGATGGGCTGCTTCAGCCATGTCCACGATGGGCTGCTTCAGTTATATCCACGATGGGCTACTTCAGAAATGTCCACGATGGGCTGCTTCAGCGTAAAAGTGAAATGAAGATGATTTTGATAAAACTGTGAAGAAGCCCATCGTAGACATGAGCGAAACGTCCGGAAGCTCCTGCTCCCACAGACCATGGCAACAGATCCCGGAAAGCAACTCTCCGCATCATTAGCCTGAGATTTACGCAATGTTTATATTTTGGGGCACTGAATACAATATCACAGTTTATATCACAGGTTATTGGTATGCGGCTGACCACCAATACTGTAAAAGATGGTTCACTTTGCCAATGTCACCCCTGTCTCAGGGAAGGACGGCAAGAGTTGCAGGGCTTATGTTCATTTAAGATGGGTTAAAATTAATTAAATTAGGCTGATTGATTTGGTGAGCGCTGTTTTTGTGTGTATCACACCTCAAGAGCCCTCTGCGAGCTTGGTCGTCGCTGTAGAAAGCGCCAATTCTTAAGCAAGACCCAGTTGTTGTAAGGCTGGATGGACCTTTTGATGACCGGTCTTTGGTAAAGGTTTATGAATTTTTTAACCCAGCGAAGAGCAAATTTGAAAATATAAATGGTATATTTTTTGTGCTACGCCGGGATTCGAACCCACGACCTTCCAGTTACGAGTCTGAAGTGTTACCACCTGGACTACGGACCGGTCGACCGGGTTCTTATAATGTAGGTCCACATGCGGCATGTGTTAGCGCGAAATTATACATGTCTGCTTGTGGGAATGCATTTGATATAAATCTTATATGGTATATATCCTTGCAGCTTAGATTAGATTAGATAGAATTTATTGTCTCTTTTTGTCTGTCGATGATGTACATCTATCGCTTCAATTTATTTAATAATTTATTTATTAGGGCTAAATTGGAGAATCCCTGCTTTTTTGTTGTTCCTATTTACTTCCGAAATTCCAGTAAGATTCTAATGGCAGTTGTAAACCTTTTATATATATACCATGTTTGTCTTAATGACTCTGGAGGAAATGAAAGAAGTACGTAAGGACAAAAAGAAATGGCGGTTGATCTGTAATGCTGGCGGCTAGGGTTTATTAAATTGGAATTTGTTTTCTCTTTTATTTTTGATATCAATACATATTATTAGATATTTATTTATTTAAAAAATGTAATTTGTCGTGTATGTTCCTTGACTTATAGGTTGGTACGCGGCTGACCACCCATGCTATAAAAATGGTTCACTTTGCCAATGTCACCCCTGCTCAGGGAAGGACGGCAAGAGTTGCAGGGTGTATGTCCATTTGATATTTGGTTTTTATGTTGTAGGTTCACATGCGGCATGTGCGAGCGCGAATTTGTACGTGTCTGCTTGTGAAAATGCATGTAATGTGAATCTCCAATGTAACATATCTTTGCAACTTAGATTAGATTAGATTATATTAGATTTGTCGATAGCTCCTTGGGAAGAGCGTCTATTTACCTACGAAGATAGAAGCCTGATTTTAAAGTTAACTCTTAATTTATATGCTATAATCTAAGTTGCAATGATAATTTGCCATCTTGAAGGTGAAACTGAATAAATGCTAATTCACTGATTTGAAAAATCGTGGATAAAACATTTTGTAGGGTGTAACTTCTCATAGTAAGTGAACTAATTATTATAAGGAAGTGGTCATGGTCATCTTCTACACTACAGGATTTACACACTTCTGTAACTGTAACTCTGTCGCCATTCCGCTAGGGGTGGCCAGAGCCTCTGCAGAGTTGCCTCCATTTCTTCCTATCCTTACATAACTCTTTCAATTCATTCATATCCATCACCTTTTTCATACATTTACTTCTTTAGGTATATAACATTCTTTCACAATTTCACCAATCTGATCCAGCCATTCTTTTATCAGTCTTCCCTTTCCTATTTTCCCTTTCACATTTCCTCTGTATCATTTACTCATATCAATATATCATTTATTTACAATAATTATAACCACACAGTTAAAATTCATTTATCGGATATTAGACGAACCGTCATAAGAGAACTTAATTTATTCTCGACGTTTCGTAAGCGACGTAGCTAACTTCTTCGGGAGACACCCTCTCTGCACGACGACTGAGGATGAAGCCTTTTATATCATTTATTTCCTGTGATTCCTATTTATTAGTAGATCGGAGAGGTCTACCGATCTTTTTTTGTTCATTCTTTGATCTATTATTTTCCCCTCTCAACTTTCACTTGGTCTTTCTTGTTTCTACCCCTTTTCATTAATAATGCGGTCGATAGCTCAGTTGGTAGAGTGCTTGCATACCATACCGTGAGCTCGATTTAAAATCTCACCGAGGGTGGCAGAAATGACTTTCCGTTTCGGTGTTTATTTCAAATCCAAAATAATGCACCGGCAAGGTTTACTCAGCATTCACGAGAAATGAGTTCCAGCCCCCTGGAGAACTGGGAGACTCCCGTTTCACTGAAGTGGTTATGTTGTAAGTCCATGTGTGGCATGTGTAAGCGCGAACTTATAGGTGGGTACGTGTCTCCTTGTGGAATTGCATTTAATATAAATATATCTTTGTAACTTAGATTAAAGGTTGTGGTTTATAGTATGGAACCTGCAGAGTGAGAATAAGAGAAGAGCATGTATGAAGAAAGTGATGAATGTTGAAGAGATGAAAGAGGTATGCAAGGACAGAAAAAAGTGGAGACGCATGTGCGGAGGTACCGGCCACACCTAGTAAAACGGCGGCAGGATACAGTAACAGTTAAGCCGTTTCCAATCGCCACATGTGACTCCTCCGGGGGAACGCTGCAAGAAGTTACACTACATGTGTAACTTAGTCTCGATTGCTCATAAGCTGGTAACGCTTGTGTGTAAATTCAAAGTATCAACCCTCACTAAAGGTGTCGGAAATGATTTCACGTTTCGGTGTTAATTTCAAATCTAAACTCATAGTAACAAGCGGCAAGGTTTATTCAGCCTTCACAAGAAATGAGAATCTAACCTCTCCGGCAACAGGGAAACCCCCACTTCAAGTGAAGCGTTTGATGTAAAAGCTAAGGTAAGCATGGAGGTATATATATTGTTACGAATTTAGGGTTCAAAAGTCTTTCAATTAAAAATACTGGTCTTCTTATACAGTTGTTTATTTTTACACTTTTAATAATTTATTTTCACAAAGGTAGTCTCGACTATTCCATTACACTTGGTTTCTGTTCACTGGTTTTGGTTCAATGTATGTAGTAGTAAAGCTCGTAAGATACTGGCTCTGCAAGCAACTCGCATCCTTCTTATACTCTTCAAAACAGTACAATCTAGATCTATATTCGCTAGACAGTTCCAGAAAGGCGTAGTAATCATTATTTCTCGATGCTTCAAGTATTTTTATTCAATGATTCCTACCCACACAATACAATACAGAGTTCCTATAACTATAACTAATACCTAATTATTTTTAATATTTATATTTCATATTTACATAACAATATGGAGGGGCTGTGAATGTGTATTAGTACCAATCGAGTCTTTGACAACATACATTGTTAATAGTGCTGTCTGACGAAGTGACATCTACTTGAAGAAGCAAGTATTTATATATTTGAACATCACTAGTTCTAGAAATGGCTGTCACTTTCGCGAACAAGATACTCGTATTTCGACAAACGAAAAATAAATTTTATCAACGTATGTAATTCCATGTTCTATAAGACATTTACTGTCTTTTGTTGGCACGTTTAGAAAATACCCAATTTGGCATTTATATGGATTTTTTTTCCAATTAGGTAACACACCAGTTGACAGTTGGAAGGTTACCGATAGACTGAATTTGGATTTTTGTGTGATGAGTGGGGTAGCGTATTTCTAATTCTCAAAGGATTGATTTCTTAGCCCATCCAGTTCTATATATATCGATGAAGGTAAGGGTTTCACTCGCCAAATGTATTTTCTTCGTTGGGTTTCTTTATAAAATCTTAAATGTAAAGTTCCAAACATATTTAAATTCGCGCTCTCACAAAATGTAAGTTTCCCTGCAGAAAAAAACCTAAGCCCCAAATGGACATAAACTCTGCAATTCGTCTCGCTGCCTTTCTTGGTAAAAGTATAGCTAAGAGATATAGGAGCTTCTTTGAGAACTGGACTCTGAGTACGAGTTTTTTCACTTTACTTGAACCTTGACTTATAGGTTGGATTCCTTGACTTATAGGTTGGTATGAGGCTGACCACCCATACTGTAAAAAATAGTTCACTTTGCCAATGTCACCCCTGTTTCAGGGAAGGTCGGCAAGAGTTGCAGGGCTTATGTTCATTTGAGATTGGGTTTTTTATAGTGTAGGTCCACATGCGGCATGTGTGAGCTCGAAATTATGCGTGTCTGCTTGTGGGAATGCATTTAATATGAATCTCAAATGATACAAATCTTTGCAGCTTAGATTTAGATTTAGATTGTGTTTTCGAGAAAAATGAATGTGAATTTGTTGAGCACCCCTGGCAAAAAAGGTTTCGAAACTTATTTTGCCAGGGGTGCTTTACAAGTTCACATACATTTTTCTCGAATACAAAATACTTCGAGTAAAGTGAAAAACTCGTACTCAGGGTAGGTACAGAACGGAAATCATTTGGAGTAAAATGAGTTGACTTTGGTCCAGAACCTCCATACTTGGAAAAAATCATAGATAGTCCCTAATATAGTGGCTACGCTTTGGATTCGTAAACGGAAGGTCGTAGGTTTGAAATCCGGTGGAGCACAAAAATATACCATTTATATTTTCAAATATATCTACTCTTCGATGGGTTAAAAAAAATCAATCACCTTCACCACAGACCGGTCACCAAAGGTCCTTACAGCAATTGGGTCTTGCTTGAGAACTGGCGCTTTCTACCTATAGCGACGACATAGTATGCAGAGGGCTCTTGGAGGTGTGAACAAAGAAACAGCGCTCACCAAATAAATCATCCTAATATATTTATTTTTTATAATTTTTCCTCTTTCAAAGACATTTGTGAAGTTGGTACTTATTTCATATCTTTGAAATCGAGGCCCAAATTGTGATCCATAATTTTTTTTTTTTTAGCGTTTTGAAAGCGGCGGTATCCGAAAACTGTCATGTCGCCAAGTAAATAAAATCCGTAGTCACAATGCTACTTTTCGTAATATTTTTTCCGTGTCAATATTTCATTTTCTGTGCGGATTAATTTTGTGTTCAATTCATTGTTCATTCTACTCTCTCCATTATCATGCCAACCATAAAGTAAAGCTCTACAGACAAAATAGCATACTGTACAAAATATTTTTTTGTATCGATAATTTTGCATGTTGGTTTATGTTGTGAGCAGAGCTTTTAGTGTTCTTGAAGTTGAATCGTTTATTTGCCAGACATTACCATACGCGCTGGAGTATGTCATGTTGTCTCCTTTTTTTTGGTAATGTCTGAAGTGCGTAAGAGCGAGATGCAAATGCGATTGTTGTTTTCTCTGCGGAGTGCCCGCCCGACTGTCTGCCACTGTCACGTGAAGCTACAGGCAGATCGAGCACCATTACGGAAAACATTTAAAAAAATACAAAGATGTACTACCTATTTTTTTTCAGTGCTTCATGTTATTTTTGTATGTTCTCTTTAATTGTATTAGATAAAGGTTACAAGTTTTTTAGGTGTATTAGTCATACGTGTAAAAAGTGCTTCTGTGCATTCCCATAGTGCAGTAAAATATAAAATCGCAACGTTATATTAATCATCTTGATTACCTATTTCATTATGTATTTTTATGGTTGATATTAGTTTGTTATTATGATTTGTATCTCGATCCAAAATCTAAGTTACAAAGATATATTGGCATTTAAAGTTCATATTTAATGCATGCTCACATAATGTAAGTTTGCGCTTACGCATGCTGCATACATTCAGAACAAACCAAACTTCACATAAACATAAACTTCGTAACTCTTGCCGCCTTTCCCTGAGACCAGGGAGGAATTGACAAAGGGGAACAACTTTTTACAGCATCATGAGGGTGCACCACCACTGCACACCAAGCAGTCAAGGAACACAAAAATTTCGGAAAGTCAACTAAAAAACTGAAAATCAAATAAAAATTAAAACAAAATAACTAGATTTTTTTAAATACACTTTACAGATAAACATCCCTCTTAATTAATACAACTGTGGTTCACGGATTATAATGGAATGTAGGTGACAGGTTAGTGAGGGCGCAGCTGTCATAACCACGTCGATTGGACTTTTTTTGACAATTTATAAAATAAGAACCACGAGCGTATGTAATATCTCAGCTAGCTTTTCGCTGAACTGTCCAATATGATGTTTTACAAGATATCGACGATACTTCAGATAATTACTACGTTTATTACGATCCTTTCAACACAGCATTAGGGCCCATGAGCTAATGTCACCCCTGTTTCATAGTAAAGAGTATGTATAGAGTAAAATTGACTTTCTACATTATGATAGTCCGTTCCATCTGTCACGTTTCTTAATGCTATAGGTAGTTTTGGGAAAATGGCACACTTGTATTGGACACAGTCCTTAGCAACCGATAACAAAATATTTGCTTGCCTTTTCCCTAGAATGCCGACCGTATTACGTCACAATTTTTTTTATTTTAATTCATGTGCAGACCTTATTGTATGTCCACCAAGTTTTTTTTTTTAACTACAAATCAAAAGTTTCTATTAGACGTTGCAGATAATTGCCACCATCGTCGATGGTCAGATATACTATTTTTTAATAGCCAGTCTGGTGCTCGGTCTGTACTTGTGCAATGCTATCCGTTGTCTGCTTACTCCAGTGTGTGAAATGAAATAAAAAATCGTCGCGACCGTGAGTGCGTTAAAGGGGTTACTCTTTTTCAGTTTATTGTATCGTAATCTCTAATAGAAAATAGTACTTCTTTCATTTGCATTGAATCAAAGGCTATCTAGGATTTTTTCGAAAATGTATAAAATATATGGACTGTACTGTATCCTGCCGCTGTTCCATTAGGGATGGCCGGTACCTCAGCAGATGCGTCTCCACGTTCTCTATCCTTCTTTAATCTCTTCAACATTCATTACTTTCCTCATATATTATACTCTTCCTTATTATCACTCTGCCGGTTCCATTCTTTCGCAATCTCACCTATTTGGTCTATCAATTCCTTCCTTGGTCTTCCCCTTGCACGCTTTCCTCTGACATTAATTCGTTTGTGATGAATTGATGCTAAAATAGTTTCCTGGGTTTCCGTATATTAATCTCATGTTTGATGTAACTCCTAGATTGCCGCATTTGACTTGACTGGCTTCAATGGATGAACATGAAGTCTTCGACGTAGTTTATTCTTTTTTTGTTAAGGTAGTACAAAGCAGCAATAATTAATGTACATCACATTTTTTTTGTGCGTCTGTACTCCGAGGCGGTCAGCACGACACTGAAACGTCTCACGCTGACCGTCAGCGCTGACGAGCTCAGCGCCGACGGTCAGCGCTGACGGTCAGCGCGACACTAAAATCAGCCTAAAAGCGGGATGCAACTGTTTCAATATCAACCGGACTTTCGCTATCAAAAAATTAACCATAATCCGTAATCTAAGTTGCAAAGATATGTTGCCATTTCTAATCTAATCTAATCTAATCTAAGTTGCAAAGATATGTTACATTGGAGAATCACATTACATGCATTCTCACAACCAGACACGTACAAGTTCGCGCTTGCACATGCCTCATGTGAACCTACAACATAAAAACCAAATCTCAAATGGACATACACCCTGCAACTCTTGCCGTCCTTCCCTGAGACAGGGGTGACATTGGCAAAGTGAACCATTTTTACAGCATGGGTGGTCAGCCGCATACCAACCTATAAGTCAAGGAACACACACACACGACAAATTACGTTTTATACATCACTAAATAATAAAATCCAAATACAAAATATCCATTTACAAATAAAAACAAATTCCAATTTAATAAACCCTAGCCGCCAACATTACAGGCTCATATTTAATGCTCATATTTAATGCATGCCCACAAGCAGGCACATTATAAGTTCGCGGTTTCGCATGCTGCGTGTGTACATAATAAATAAACCAAACTTCAAATGAACAAAAAATTTGAAACTCATGTTGCCTTTCCCCGAACGGGGAGACATTTGCAAAGGTGAATCAAGTTTTTAAAGCATGTAGAGGTCGACCTCATACCAACCTATTTGTCAAGGAAGTAACGCTAACAGGTAAACCTTGAAGTTGAAAAAAGCTTTGAAATTTTAATTGAGATTATAAAATACCAGATCTATAATTTCATCACTTTCGTATTTTTTTTTTTATTGATTTTTTGTACTTTGTAATTTTGTGCATGCCTTGTAACGTACCCAGCTCTCTGCAGTCGCACCGCCTGCTCGTAACACAGCAAGTGCGAGAGGGACACGCGTATGCATTTACCGCACCCAGACAGAGACAGCACCACCTATGAAACAGACTTATGTGTAGGGACTGGAAAATTTCGCGATCGCGATAAAACGAATTTATTCGCGAATTTTGATGTTTTTACGCGAATAACGCGAAATTTGAGGTTTTACGCAAATATCGCGAATTTTCGTACTTTTGGTAGAAATTGTGCGAAAAAGTTGTCATGTATCGCTTTTGCAACGCAACAATTTTGTTGGAAAGAAAAAAATCCTGCGAAAACCCTTTGAAAGGTGCAAAGCACAGGAAAATTGGTCGGTGTTATAACCGAGAGGGCCAAGTGGGCTGATCTTTCAACGTTTAAACACGCTAGAACGCTAGACGCGGGGTTCGATCCCCGCCTGGGTTATTTGACCTTAAATTTGACCCTGGTTCAACAGATGTAAGTGGGTAATTATAAATGAATAATTCATTAAAATAAACAATAATGAACTATTACTTAATGATATTAATACCTGTATCTGGCCAGGCAGAGTAGGTTGGTGAATTGCATTCCTATTCACAAATCTATTTTATTAAAAAAAATAATGATAAGCAGAACTGTCCTGGATCATCCAAGCAGACTTGAATCGTGACATCAATGAAGGAAAATACTTCAAGGAGTGAAGCTGTTGCTGGATTAGCCAAGAGCACAACTTGAAGCTTTCATAAAAGCCAACATCCCTTGAAAAATTAGATAATCCTCATCTAGAGACTAAATGCACAAAAATTTAATATTTTAAAAGGATATTTGGAGGGTATTCGGAGTGTCATTGAAATATTAATACTTTTTTCAATCAATGGTGTTTTTTGTAAAAAAGGATTATTTAAAAGAATAATATACCTACATTTCTTTTAAGAAACTAAAATTAAAAAACATTGTTTTGTACCTACCACTTGAGTATTTTTTATTGCAAAAACGTTTTCGGTGGGTACTTCCACCATCTTCGGTTGCAGATACTCGTATTGATTCAGATTTTGTTTATTCATTGTTTTTGAAGGTACATATTGTTGTTTATATAACAAATTGTAAATATTAGTAACATATTTTGTTTTGCAATTATATAAACCTTTATTTTGATCAAATCAACCCAAAAATTATACCGAATCTCCCCGTTTATCATGAAAAATAACGCGAATTTCCCTGTTTTTGATCAAAAATAACGCGAATTTCACAAAAAAATAACGCGAATTTCCTAAAAAATAACACCACTATTTTCCAGTCCCTACTTATGTGTTATCATGCAAGGGGGAGGGAGACGGGCATGTCTGGCGCTTCAAGTGAGAAGATCCCGTCCTAGCACATGCACGCAATAATAGTCTTTATTCGTAAAAGAAATAAAGTTCAAATTCCTGTCCTCTGTGAATGCATTTAGTTCCGTTTTTGCAAATTTAAAGTCATGCAGTGAAATCTCTTACAACGAGACAGAATCTTGCTCGTTGTATGAAAAACTCGTATCGGAAATAATTATTTTGTCAAATTCAATTACTTCATCATTATTAGTGACACTACATTTAATAAACAGTCCTGGCTTCCTTGATCAACTCCAGCCAGCGCTGTTTGTACCTACTCCTAGTCTGCTACCACAGACATCTTGATCTGGGTCTGCTTGAGCTTAAATATAACCTTGCAATTCCTGCCGCCTCTGCCTGAAGGGGTGTGGCATTGGAAAAAGTGATCCAAGTTTGTTCAGCATGAAGGGTCAGTCTCATACCAACCTATTAGTCAAGGAACGTTAATGACCTCAGTAATGTATACTGCTAAAAATACGATTAGTGTCGCGATTTCACTAGACGTGGAATATCCAGAGTCATAATAAAAGGAGAGCCTGTATGAAGAAGGTTATGACTCTGGAGGAAATGAAAGAAGTGTGTAAGGACAGAAAGAAATGGCGGTTAATCTGTGATGTTGGCGGCTAGGGTTTTTTAAATTAAAATTTGTTTTCTGTTAGTTTTTGATGTCCATACATATTATAATTTAGTGTTTTTAAAAAATGTAATTTGTCATGTATGTTCCTTGACTTATAGGTTGGTATGCGGCTGAACACCCATACTGTGAAAAAATGGTTCACTTTGCCAATGTCACCCCTGTCTCAGGGAAGGACGGCAAGAGTTGCAGGGCTTATGTTCATTTGAGATGGGTTCTTATAATGTAGGTCCACATGCGGCATGTGTTAGCGCGAAATTATACATGTCTGCTTGTGGGAATGCATTTGATATAAATCTTAAATGATATATATCCTTGCAGCTTAGATTAGATTAGATTAGTGGCTAGAGAATCTGTAGAGTTGCTTCTATTTTTCTCATCCTTTTATACCTATGTTTTATACCTGTTTTATACCTATGTATAACATTATCGTTTATTTAAATTATAACACTTATTTTCTCACTAAGAAGCCATGAAGATATATTTAACTTGGTCGACTCTTCAAAATTGATTGGGAGACAAATTGATCTTCTTCTATTTCTTCCTAATGTTGTTTTTTTTTTAACTATAATATATTTTACTCGTTCTGCGTATTCCTCGCTATAAGAAGTGTTCGTATTTACCGTTGTTCTAGTGTAGGTACTTTATTGCATGGACGAAATGGAAGTTAAATTTAAAAAAGGAACACGTTTCCATGGCAACCAAAAATTTATGTCATTTTGACAGTAAGACGTAACGTTACATGTGCGTAATGATTTTTTAATTTAAAACGTTTTTTTAAAGCTTCAGAATCTTCTTATTTTTAATCTAAGGGGCCGTCCATAAATTACGTCATCGATTTTGGCCGATTTTCGACCCCCCCCCCCTTACAATCATCCTATAGTCATTATCTAATGACCCCCCCCCCCCCTCTTGCTGTAATAATGGATGAGTTTAACAATTAATAATGTTATATTACTTGCATACTACATATTTTGTATTTTTTGTAGAAATTGGTATTTACAAGAACGACGTCACTTTTGGTACTCGTACATCATTTGCCATCATCCGCAGACCAGACCCCCCCCCCCCCCTTAATGCGAATGACGTAATATATGGACAGCCCCTAAGTTGCAATGAAGATTCACATTTATTCATGCCCATAACCAAACAATTACAAGTTGCGATTACACATGCTGCGTGTGTACCAACAAAAGAAAACATAAACTTTACACTAATATAGTATCTACAATTTTTGCCGCCCTTAACTGAAACAGGAGTGGTATTGTCAAAAATGAAAAAAAATAAAAAAACTAAAGCCTATCCGTCAGAACGCCGAACTAGTAGGTATTACGACAAACGGTCAAAGATAACTCGTCCATAGACAGCTCTTCCATGGACAAATCGGTCACACAACAGTTCGTTTGCACGATTTTTTGGTCAACGACATTTAGGTCATAGACAACTCTGCCACAGTAAGGCTGGTTTTAGTGTCGCGCTGACAACACGCTGACCGTCGCGCTGACAGCTACGCGCCATTCTAAAACGCTTCCTACAAGTTCATATATTTTGAACGGTCAGCGCTGACGGTCAGCGCGTTGTCAGCGCGACACTAAAACCAGCCTAACTTGTCCACAGGCACATCGGTCACGGTCAATTTGGTCTCACGACAGTTCGTCCACATGACTTTTCGATGACATACAATATAGCCATATAGATCCACAGAATTCTTTCTCTCCAAACAACCTTTGTAATTACTGTAGTTGGAATTAATTTTAGTTTCTTGTTACGAGTTCCATTCCTTGAATTATATGTTGGTATGAGGCTGAACATACTGTAAAAAAAATGGTTCACTTTGCCAATATCACTCCCTGTTTCGGGGAAGGCTGGCAAACGTTGCAGGATGTATGTTCATTTGAGAATTGGATTTTAATTTGTAAGTACACATGCAGCATTTGTAATGTCTTGAAATAATGCCTCTTTCCTTTACAATTCGTCAATTTTAGCGATCACAATATTTATGACGCGTGTGATCTGTCAACTCTAGCTATATTCGGAGTGGTTCGGCAGCCATTATTATCTATACGCAATAGTACCAACTTTCTAGGAACATTTTTACATTCGCCCGAGTTTTTTTGTACGTATGGAAATGCAACTGTGAAGTTCTTTGTTCCCTATCTTACTAATGACCATATTAGTAAGTAAGTTGAAACAGATATAGGTACCTATATCTAATGGTAATGTCTATTTTCGTTAATATAATTTCTAGTCCACATATATCACAATTCAATGTAAAAATCCTATCTAGTTCCAATGGTTCCACGACAAATCGGTCACACGACCTTTCAGTCAACGACATTTCAGTCAACGACATTTTGGTCATAGACAACTCAGTCACAGATCAGATAGCTCGTCCACGGATACATTAGTCACAGACAATGCGACCCACATGACTTTCCGGTCATTCACATTTCAGTCACATCTATAATCTAAGTTGCAAGGATGTAGGATTCACATTTGAAATGCATATTAAATGCATGCCCAAAAACCGAGTCGAAACGTTTTTCATTTCATTTTTCGAAATTTGAATTTTCTTCGTCGGCTAATCTAAACACGTCAATGTAACTAGGTTCCTTAGCAACCTAATCTCTAATCTAATCTAAGTTGCAAAGATTCGCAGCGTTTGGGATTCACATTAATAAATAATAATATAAGGATGTTTTTTTTTTGTGAGCACTGTTTTTGTGTGAATCGCACCTCAAGAGCCCTCTGCGAGCTTGATCGTCGCTGTAGAAAGCGCCAATTTTCAAGCAAGACCCAGTTGCTATAAGACTGGATGGACCTTTAGCGACCGATCTTTGATAAAGGTACCTATATGAATTTTCACCCAGTTTCATTCCTTGACTAATAGGTTGGTATGAGGCTGACCACCCATACTGTAAAAATGGTTCACTTTGCCAATGTCACCCCTGTTTCAGGGAATGTCGGCAAGAGTTGCAGGGCTTATGTTCATTTGAGGTTTGGATTTTATTTGTAAGTACACAATCAGCATTTGTAAGCGCGAACTACACGTGTTTGTTTGTGGGCATACATCTGAGAGCTTTGAATGAATATATCCTTGCAACTTAGATTATAGATTATAGATAGATTATAGAAAGAACATATTTGAAAATATAAATGGGATATATTTTGTGCTCCGCCAGGATTCGAATCCACAACCTTCCATTTACGAGTCAGAAGTGCTAACCATTAGACTACGGACCGGTCACTTGTAACGAGATGGATTTGTTAGTTAGGTAAAATGGAACATGAGATTTGAATTTGAATGAAAAGGAAAACAAAAGAATATAGAAAAAAGGGAGGAGAAGCTTGCCTGGCGGGATAGCCACAAGCCTGTGTAATTAAGAATAAAGAATATTATTGTGCTGTGGTTAATTGTGTATACATTGTGAAAGAAATAAAAGTAAACATATTAAAGTGTGTATGTTATATTATTAATTGTGTCAATCAGCAGGACAGAGAAGAAAAACCCTCACATTTTGGCGCCCAACGTAAAAGAAAAAATCTGTACATGAAATTCCTATGAAGAAAATTTTTCACAAACAAAAACAAATGACAGTCAATTTCAACAAATGACATTGAAAACAATACAATATATGAAATGATTAAAATTGGACAGATTTATGGTTGTGAAAGCATCAACACGTTTAAAAGCTAGTGAAGACATCGACTTATACAATTAACAACAAGAAATTACAAGATTTGAAACGCTGTTTGAAAATATTGAAGGTGAGAGAATTCAAACTACCTACATTACGTTCAGAAGAATGGAAATTCAAAAATCGAACGTCGCGGGAGAATGAAGAATGGATATGAACCAGTTTGTTTCAAATCAGTTTAGATAAATATATATAGATGGTGTTATATTTCATTTGTATGAAAAAAAATTTTCAATGAAATGATTTTTAATTGCATTATAATTTGCATCATAATTGATTTTTTTTAATTGCATAAATTAAAAATATACAGCAAATGACGAAATCTAAAAAAATAAATAATAAAAAGGATTTAGAAAGTAACACAATGGAGTTCATAAATTTTGATCCTCTCAAATTAAAAATATCTTTTAATGGTGAAAGTGAACCAAATGAATTTATAATAAGGTTAGAAGAATTAGCCAAAGTCTACAAATTAAAATTAGATTATTTGGTAGAGTGTATGCCTATATTTTTAACAGATTTTCCGTTAACTTGGTACAGAGCAATTAACTGTGAATTTGATTGGAAAATTTTTAAAACCAAATTCTTACAACAATTTGAAAAATATGACTTTCAAAGGAATCTTAAGTTAGAAATTTTAAATATGGTACAAGGTCATGATAATGCATCTGTTTATATTTTAAAGGTAAAATCAAAAAATAATTTATTAAATAAAAGAATGCATGATAAAGAACTTATGGACATAATAATTCATGGATTGTCAGAAAAATATGCAACTTTACTGACAACATCTGAAATTAAAAATACAGAGGAATTATCTACAATATGTAGCAAGTTTGAATCATTTATAAAATTTAATGAATGTAAAAATTTAAATGTAATGAATGACACAGAAGAGAAAAATGTAATGCAAAAATGCAATTTTTGTAATAAATTAGGACATGATGAAATAGATTGTTGGACTAAAAATAGAAAATTAGATTACATACAGAATAAATGTAGAAGTTTCACAAATAATATAGTATGCTACTTTTGTAATAAAAGAGGACATGTGGAAAGAAATTGTTTTATAAAAAATGGAAATTTTAAAAAACACACAGTAATCTGTTACTCATGTAAGCGTACAGGACATGTACAAAAAGATTGTTTTGTTAAAAATAAAAAAAGTGATTATACAGACAAAACAAAAATGAACAGAAATATAAATATACAAAACAGAACAAATACGACATACAATAGTAATTCAAAAAACTTGTAGATAGTCGGCCTTCAGTACAAACACAAAAATCAGAAATGAAGAGCTGGCTTAATTTCATTCAAATTTTTAATAAAAATTATCAAATTGCACCACTCATTTTTGCTAAACAATTTGATAAAAGACCATTTTTAACAGTAAATATTGAGAACAAAAATTTTACAGGTTTACTAGATTCAGGTGCATCTATTTCTGCAATCAATGAAAAAACATTTGATTATTTTTTACAAAGAAATTACAAAATTATAAAAACCCATGATAATATCTCGTTAGCAAATGGTAAAAATATAAAAATACTTGGTAAAATAAATTTAGAGGTAAAATGTGACAATCAAATAAAACATGTAGATTTTTATGTTTTACAAGGTTTACAACAAGACATAATTTTTGGAATAGATTTTTGGATAAAATTTGAATTAGAACCGAGTTTAATAAGTAAAATTACATATTCAAATAGCAAAAATATTAGTGAATTAGGTAAAATTACAAATAGAACTAAATTAACAGATAACCAATTACAGCAATTAAAAACAATAGAAAATGATTTCAAGGACATCTCTTATGAAAAAATAGGCTTAGGATGCACAAACCTCATTGAACACAGAATTCAGACAGAAGGTCCTCCAATAAAACAAAAGTATTATCCACTCAGTCCAGCAAGACAGAGACAGGTTAACACAGAGTTAGATAAAATGTTAAAAGAAGGTATAGTTGAACAATCCAAATCTTCGTGGTCCAGTCCTGTTGTGATTGTAATTAAAAAGGATGGAACGCCTAGATTTTGTTTGGACTCTAGAAGACTCAATGAAGTAACAAAACGAGATAACTATCCTATTCCAAATTTAAATCAAGTTTTAGCAAATTTACGAAATGCCAAATATATCTCTTCAATAGATTTAAGCAAGGCGTTTTGGCAAATTCCACTAGAAGAATCGTCCAAAGAAAAAACTGCCTTCGTCGTACCAAATAGAGGGTTGTTTCAATTCACAAAAATGCCGTTCGGTTTAAAAAATTCAAGTTCTGAAACACAGCGTTTTTTAGACAAGTTATTTGGACCTAAATTTGATACTAACATATTTTGTTATATCGATGACTTAATTATTATTAACGAGGATTTCAATTCACATTTAAATTTATTAAAACAAGTTAAAAATATATTACAAGAAGCAGGGTTAACGGTAAAATTTTCAAAATGTGAATTTTGCAAAGATAGTTTAAAATATTTGGGATACATTATTGATGAAAATGGATTAAGGCCAGATTCAAATAAAGTCAAGATTATAGAGGAATATCCTTCACCGAAAAATGTAAAACAACTACGAATGTTTTTAGGTTTGGTAGGATTTTATAGAAAAGTTATACGAAACTGCAGTGAGATATCATATCCACTAAATAAATTATTGAGAGGTAAAAAAGGTCAGAACAATTTTAATTGGTCAAAAGAATCTGAGGATGCATTTAATAATTTAAAATTAGCCTTAAGCACAGCCCCTGTATTAATATGTCCGGATTTCACAAAAGATTTTTTTTTACACACTGATGCCAGTAAAAATCAAGTAGCTTCAGTATTAAACCAAAATATCAATGGGTCCGAAAAGCCAATAGCATATTTTTCAAGAAGTTTGACAGTTAGAGAACAAAACTATTCGACATCAGAACGTGAGCTTCTTGCCATTGTAGAGTCAATTGAACATTTTCGATCTTATCTAGATGGGATGAAATTCAAGGTAATAACTGATCATATGGCATTAAAATTCTTGAATAAAATATCAAATCCAACAGGTAGATTAGCAAGATGGGCCATGAGACTTTCACAGTATGAATTTGAGATTGAGCATAGAAAAGGGAAAGAACATACAGTGCCAGATGTATTATCTAGGATTCCTGGTACTAAAGAAATGGAAGTAATAAATTCAAATATTGCAGATCCTTGGTATAATAATATCGCAGAAGGATGTACAAAAACACCACACAAATACAAAAAATTCAAAATGGTAGATAATAAATTATTTAAACTAATAAATGATGATAATCCTTTCACAGAGGAATATAATTGGAAAGAGATACCTATTATAGACAATAGATTAACTATAATAAAGAATCATCATGATAATGGACATGTAGGTATTTTTAAAACTTATAAATACATATCAAGATGTTACTATTGGAAAAATATATATGCAGATATAAAAAGTTTTATAAATAAATGTCAAAAATGTAAAATGTATAAGCCGAATAATTTACCTCCAGCAGGAAAAATGGAAAATAGAAAAAGAGTGGATAGACCGTTAAAAATGCTGAGTATTGATTTGATAGGACCATTACCAAAATCAAGTACGGGCTATATACATATATTATCAATAATAGATGTTTTTACCAAATATTGTTGGTTATTTCCTTTAAGAAGAGCAACTACAGAAGAAATAGTAAAATTAATAGAAAATAAAATATTTTTAACAGAAGGAGTACCGCAAACGATAATAACAGATAATGGAAAGAATTTAAAGTCTAATGCATTTAAAGATTTTATGTACTCATATGGAGTACAGAAAATATTTTATACAACTTTATATACTCCCATGTGCAATAATGTAGAGACATATAATAGAACAATAGGATACACATTAGCTATTTTTGTTGAAAATGAACAAAGAAAATGGGATACTTTCTTAGATTCAGTACAAAGCATAATAAATAATACAGTCAATTTAGCAACAGGATACACACCTAATGTATTAGCAAGAGGTAGGGAGATTGTACTAAATGGTGAAATTCATGGTGAAATAGTAAATGATGAAATAGAATCAAAGGAAGATTTAGATAAATATAGAGATATGCATAAAGATAAAATGAAGGAATTAAACACATTATACAAAATTGTAACAGAAAATTTATGGGATGCATATAATAAAAATGCAAATTATTATAATAAAGGTAGATCAAATCGTGTCTATGATCAAGGGGATATTGTATGGCGTAAAAATTTCATACAATCAAATGCAGGGAAATACTTCTGTACAAAGTTGGCTCCAAAATTTGTCAAAGCCAGAATAGAAAAGAAAGTTAGCAAGATAGTCTATGTATTAAAAGATATAGACACAAATGTTATAAATAAATATCACATCAAGGACATAATCAAATTAGATTAACAAAAAAAAAAAAAAACATATTTTCATGTGTATGAAAAATTTGAGGTGATGAATGATACGGTGAAAGTTGATATAAAAGTGATCAGTGAAAGAATGAAATATGAAACATTGCATGAATGAAGGTATGAAACATAAATTAAACAAAGTATTACATATGAAGGTAAAGTTTTTAAAAAAATTGATGGACTGATAAATTTATTAATGAAAAATAAATTTGAAATAAATTTAAATATTGGGAAAGATGTGATACATGTTTAAAAAAAAAAAGTTATTTTAATGAATTGATTAATTAACTGGTGAATGTTTATTATGTATTGTTATTTGATTATTTTGAATTGTTGAATTAAGTATTTTAAAAAAAAAAAGTTATTTTAATGAATTGATTAATAAACTGGTGAATGTTTATTATGTATTGTTATTTGATTATTTTGAATTGTTGAATTAAGTATTAAAAAAAAAAAAAACAAATATTTGTTTATAATATTGAATATGAAATTTGTGTTAAAAAAAAATATATTAATTTTAGTATGAAAATAATTGGTATTGTTAAAAAATGTATTAATGACTGAATAATGTACCAGAAACAGGTTTTTTTTTATTTTCATATTTTTGAAATTTATCCTTAAAATAAAACAAAATATGTGGCGCCGGCTGAGCATTATGATACATTATTTACTCATTGTAAAAGAAAAAAAAAAAAATTGGGAATGTTTTTTTTTTATGAGAGGAAGGAGGTGTATTGTAACGAGATGGATTTGTTAGTTAGGTAAAATGGAACATGAGATTTGAATTTGAATGAAAAGGAAAACAAAAGAATATAGAAAAAAGGGAGGAGAAGCTTGCCTGGCGGGATAGCCACAAGCCTGTGTAATTAAGAATAAAGAATATTATTGTGCTGTGGTTAATTGTGTATACATTGTGAAAGAAATAAAAGTAAACATATTAAAGTGTGTATGTTATATTATTAATTGTGTCAATCAGCAGGACAGAGAAGAAAAACCCTCACACACTTTATGCATTCTTTCAAGCAGACACGTATAAATTCACGCTTGGACGTGGCGCATGTGAACCTACAACATAAAGACCCAAATCTCAAATGAACATACACCCTGCAACTCTTGCCGACCTTCTCTGTAGCAGGGGGGACATTGGTAAAGTGAACCATTTTCCGCAGTATGGGTGATCAGCGGCATAGCAACCTATAAGCTAAGGAACATAGATCTAAATATTACTCAGCCTCTATCCTAGCAACCCGGCCGTGTGACATCACAATTTATTTGTTGTTTAAAAATGTGCAGACCTCATTCAATCTTTCGCCCCTGAATCACAAATAATTGAAATGTCTCCATGTTTTTATTCAGTAGTGCACATCCATTTTTTTTATTCGTCTTATTTACTAGTTTTAAATGTTCCACTTAGATTCTGATAAGAAAATTTGTTGAATAAAAATAATAGTCTCCTTTATTAAATGAGCATTGTTTTGATGCGAATCACACCTTAAGAGCCCTTTGTGAAGTTGGCAGTCGGCGCTTCTTCTTCTCCAGTTTCAATCCTAGGATTGGCTTGCAGCAATTTCTTTCACTCTTCTCCTCCATTCCTCCCTGTCTTGTGCGGCTCTTTTAAGATCTGCATATGATGAGCAGCGCACGTCCACCAACAGGTCCTCCAGGTATTCCTGGCGTGGGTTGGTCCCCTTGAGTTGGTCCCCTCGGTCATCCCCTCCATTATGGCATGCAAGAGACGTTTTTGTCGTATTACATGGCCGATCCATCTTGCACGCCTTTCAGACAAAGTCCTGAGTCGGCGCTTATCATGTGTAAATCCAGCCACACCACAGTTGCCGTAAGGCTGGGTAGACTTTTTCTTCTTCGTACAATTAATTGCATAGGATTATTTATTTGGTTGTTTTCACGTGACTCACACCTCAAGAGCCCTTTGCGAGCTTGATGAGAGCCTCGCGACATGATTTTTTCAACACAGCAAAGAGTATGGGAACTTAAATGAGAAATATTAGCTGATTTGCCCTCTTACCTGTGAAAATAAATATGAACATTCCACACAACTCACGCGATACCAACGCGATAAAAAGTTGGACTTTGTGTGCAGCATAGTTGTGTTAAATAGAAGAAACTGAGCTTATGATTAAATATTTAGGTAAGTAGGACTTACCACATTTTTAAATTTAATTTTTTAATTTTATTTAATTTATTTTCATCAATTGAAATTAAATTTAATGTATTTTTTTCTGTCGGCTTCTAGTCCACTTCCCTGAATATTTTTTTGTTGCTTGACTAATAGGTTGGTATGAATCTGACCACTCATACTGTAGAATACGGTTCACTTTGCCATTTGGGTAATTTGCCTGTTTGGGGGAAGGTCGGCAGGAGTCGCAGAGGGCTCTTGAGGTGTGATACACCCAAAATAAATCATCCTATTATTATTATTATATGATTTGTAAATTTTAGTACCTATATATTTGCAACTTAGATTATACATTATTTCTTGAAGAAGAGAAATACAATGTGGTGGACCACTGCCCTATCTGTACACCGAATAGTGTGATAGCCTACCTGTCTACTTGGGAAATGATTCCTGCATAGAGATCAGGTGAATCTTGGATGGAGTCAGCGGTGCAATGAACTTCCCACAGACTACACGCCCCCTTAGTGCTTGTTTGTCTTATGCCCATCAGAGTTCTTTTCCGTAGTCCAGTGGTAACACTTTAGACTCGTAACTGGAAGGTTGTGGGTGCGAATCCCGGTGGAGCACAAAAAATATACCATTTATATTTTCAAATTTGCTCTTTGGTCCGGTCATCAAAAGGTTCATCCAGCCGTACAGCAATTGGGTCTTGTTTCGGAACTGACGCTTTTTAGCGACGACCAAGCTCTTAAAAAGTCAGGTCGATAGCTGAGTTGGTAAAATGCTTGCATTCCATGCCGAGAGCACGGGTTCGATCCCCACTGAGGGTGTTAAAAATGATTTCCCGTTTCGGTGTCTATTTCAAACCCAAAATGAATACCGGCAAGGTATACTCAGCCTTCACAAGAAATGAGAACCACCCCTCCAGGAGCTGGGAAACTCCCACTTCAACTGAATGTGGTTGGTGTGAAGCCGGCCCCCTTAACCGTAAAAATAAATAGGTCCCGATTCGCCATATGCGACCTCTTCGGGGATAACGCAGACAAGAAGTTACGCAATATGTGTAGCTTAGTTGCGTTTTTTTTTGCGTTCATTGTTTGTATGTGTACTGGACCAATATGTCTTATTAAAACTGGAAATTGATTTTAAAAATATTTAAAACAGCTCTCATATTATCGTGTTTTACGTTTATTTCTTAGCTCAGATTGTGTGGAACGTGATTCTCAAGACAATTTCATTGAAAAGCCATCTTTGAATCAAATGGTAGATAAGCCAAATAAGCACTAGGAGGACGTACAGACACTTCCTATTTTACATATTGCCGAAAAAACTTAAAGCATACTTAAATATTCTCGTCTGTCTGTGTTCAATATATGTAGATAAATAACTTTATATGCAGGTACTTCCGATCATGGAACATTTCTTGATAATAATTATGTTCATCGTCTTGTCATGGAAAAACAGTCAAAGGTAATTCGTCCACCGACAACTGTATATTGTATATTGTTGCCGACCCTGATGTATGGAAGCGAGTCGTGGACGGTGAATGAAAGAGAAGTAAAAAGGTATGCACCGTAGAAATGGCTCATTTGAGAAGTATGACAGAAAAAACACTGAAAGATAGAGTGAGAAACGAATGGGTTCTGAATGAATGCGGAGTAAAAGAAAGCGTGAAAGTGAAAGTTCAAAGAAGTGTGATGCGATGGTTTGGACATGTTGAAAGGATGAATGAAGACCGACTGACAAAAAAAAGTGTATAAAGGGAATGTAATAGGTAAGCGTGGAAGGGGAAGGCCTAGGAAAGAATGGATTGATCAGGTAAGTGAGATTGCGAATGAATTTAATTTACAGAGTGGAAACAAGAGAAGAGCGTGCATGAAAAGAGTGATGAAATTAGATGAGATGAAAGAAGTATGCAAGGACAGAGTCAAATGGATGCACTTGTGTGGAGGTACCGGCCACCCCTGGAGGAATGGCGGCAGGATAGAAGACACAAGACAAGATAAGACAGCTCATCCATGGACAAATCGGTCACACTACAGTTCGTGCATACGACTTTTCAGTCACGTATGATACTGTTATGTAAATATGAAATATAAATATTTAAAATAAGTAGGTATTTTATAGGAATTCTGTATTGTATTGTGTGGGTAGGAATCATTGAATAAAATACGTGCAGCATCGAGAAATAATAATTACTATGCCTTTCTGGAACTGTCTAGCAAATATAGGTCTAGATTGTACTGTTTTAAAGAGTATAAGAAGGGTGCCAGTGGCTTGCAGGGCAAGCAGTATCATACGAGATTTACAAACACATAGAACTAACTTGATCAGTGAACAGAAACCAAGTGGAATAGTCGAGAAAGCTTTGTGAAAATAAATTATTTAAAAGTGTAAAATAAACAACTGTATAAGAAGACCTGTGTATTTTAATTTGAAAGACTTTTGAACCCTAATTTCGTAACAATACCTATAGGTCCATAGACAGCTCCATCACGGAAAACATGTTCTCCAAGAAACCTTTCTAATTACTTAGGTTTATAGTAAGTGTAGTTTTCTGTGATGGATGTCGTGAAAGAGGACGACCGAGAAAGGTATGGATGGACCAAATATCCGAAATTGCGAATAAGGGAATATCCAGAGTCATAATAAAAGAAGAGCCTGTATGAAGAAGGTTATGAATCTGGAGGAAATGAAAGAAGTATGTAAGGACAGAAAGAAATGGCGGTTGATCTGTAATGTTGGCGGCTAGGGTTTATTAAATTGGAATTTGTTTTCTGTTTTAGTTTTGATGTCCATACATATATAAATAATAATTTATTGATTTAAAAAAAAAATGTAATGTGTAATGTTAAAAAAATGTAATGTGTAGGTTTACTTTGCCAATGTCACCCCTGTTTCAGGGAAGGACGGCAAGAGTTGCATGGTGTATGTCCACTTGAGATTTGTTTTTTTATGTTGTAGGTTCACATGCGGCATGTGCAAGCGTGAACTTGTACCTACGTGTCTGCTTGTGAAAATGCATGTAATGTGAATCTCCAGTGTAACATATCTTTGTAATTTAGATCAGATTAGATTAGATTAGAACTGTTTGTGGACCATATATTGTATGTGGCCAAAATGTCGTTGACCGAAAATTCGTGTGACTGATTTGTCCGTGTCCGAACTGTCTGTGGACGAGTTGTTTTAACCGATTTTTCGTGAAATTTTTGATCGTAGCAGAAAAGAAAATACCTACATCTTGCATATGGAAAAAATGCAATTTAGCTGTTTTGTTTTTTTTTTCTTACTAAACTACACATTTAGTACAACTTTTTTCCGTGTTTTCCCCGAAGAGGTCGCATGTGGCAAATGAAACCCATTTATTTTAACAGGTAAAGGGCCGGCCTTACGCAAACTACTTCAGTTGAAGTGGGGGTCTCCCAGCTCCCGGGGGCGCTGGTGCATAAAGCTGGCCTCCTTATCCAATCGAATCTAATCTAAGTTGCAAAATATAAGTGACATTAGAGATTCACATTATATGCATTTTCACAAAACAGACATGTTTAGGTTCGCGCTTAAACATGCCGCATGTAGTCCTACAATAAAAAAAAACCCGAATTTCAAATAAACATACACGCTGCAACTCCTGCCGACCTTCCCTGAAACAGGGGTGACATTGGCAAAGTGAACCATTTTATACAGCATGGGTGGTCAGCCGCATACCAACATATAAGTTAAGGAGCTCCTTACCTACTTCTTCTTCGTGTCAGACACTACACTACTCTTGCCCAGTGTCGGGCAACATCCACTGCTTCACCATTACTCTCCATTAGGTCGGCCAGTGAGCAGCTTGTTGGGCAGGCCGGGCAGATCCGAAGATGATCCATTGACTGTTGGGCTCCGCATTCACAGAGCGTGGTGGCATCTTGATGAAGGATTCCCCAGGCCCGCATGTTACAGCGAGCTCTGCCAACACCCGTTCTCAGCCTGTTGAGTGCTCTCCACACAGGCCACTCAAGATCCCGTCCAGGTGGGAGGCTCTCGCCTGGCTGCACAAAGTTTGCAGGTCGCTCCAGATTCCACAAGTGCAATCTCTCACCCGCCGGCTCAGTATTCAAAGGGACTTGTAAAATTAAATAATTTCCATACGCCGATGCGAGTCCTTTCGGAGACTTTGCGATAAAAAGTTTCACTCTACGTGCAGTGTGGTTGCTACCCCATCGTCGAGGGCGCCAGCGTATAGCTATAATACAACCCCCCCCCCCCGCCACCTTTTACCCCGTTCCCTAGCGGGCAGGCTGCGGGAAAAAAATATGTGGAAGGGAAGCCATCCGAGTTTTGCATCCGTCTCATTCAACAGACGGACGCCGTCGCGGTTAGAGCTCTCTGGTGCATGTGTCGGACAAAAAAAAAGTACTGCATCGACGTGAAAGTTTTTTTTTTATTTGTGCATTTTTTTAAAACTTGAAGGTAAAACTGAATAAGTGACATGTGAAGCTAACATGGATTCTTAAAATAAATCCATATTTTTTCCCTGTTTCCTATCTACGAGAGGAAACACTTGAAAGTCCTGTAGTTTAGAAGTTGTTCATGAGCACTTTCTTATATTTAGTTCACTTACTATGAGAAGGTACACTCAATAAAATGTTTTATCCACGACTTCTCAAATCAGTGAATCAGCCCTTATTCAATTTACCTTTAAGGTGGCAATGTGTGTGTTTTTAAACAGAGATAAAAATGTGTTGTTGATTTTTTTTTCAAATGAGGACATTTTTTTAAATTTAAACTTTTTTCTCGCCGTGCAAACGTCAGTCTCGTATGGGACTGCCTTCCTTAGTGACCAACAACAAAATATTTGTGTACCATATTTTCTTTAATAACCCGGCCGGTTGACGACACTGACACGATTGATGTGCGGACTGGTTTTATGTTTAAAAAAAAAAAAATTTTTTTGTTTACGACTGTGTTAAAGTGTGTAAAATATAAAAAAAATTAAAGCCTTGCAGTTTTCAAGTAATTCTGTGTGTTTTTTTTTTTGAGGCAAAGGATGGTTAAATATAAATTAAAATAAAAGTGAAAAAAGTTGTAAACTAAAATATACTTTGCATCCCATGAAAGGTTTCTTCTAAAAATAAAATTAAACTGCATTGTGTAGTACCTTTGAAAAGTGTTAAATCTCTTTTAAAAAAAACTGCATTAAAAATTGCACTCTATGTGAGTTTTGGATGATTTTTTATGTATCATTGATTGGTAAGCATTTTAATATTTATTTTGAATCATGAATGCAATGAATCTTCAATGTAATAAATGGCATATTCAGCTAACATGGCTTTCTCAGGTAAATACACATTTTCCCTATTTTATACAACAGAAAAAAAAACAATAGAAAAGTGCGAAAACCCTGTAGTTTAAAAGTTTGCCATGAGCACTTCCTTATAATGAGTTGAATTACTATGAGAAGTTATTGGCAATAAAATGTTTTATCCACGATTTCTCAAATCAATGAATCAGCACTTATTCAGTTTTACCTTTAAGGTGGTATCATATTGGTTCCGACATTGATGTATGGAAGTGAGGCGTGGACAGTTAATGAATGTGAACTGAGTAAAGTATGTACGGTTGAAATGGCTTACCTGAGAGCAATGGCTGGAAAGACACTTAATGATAGAGTACGTAATGATTGGGTGATGAACGAGTGTGGTATAAAAGAGAATATGAGAATGAGAGTACAAAAAAGTACGATGAGATGGTTCGGACATCTCGAAAGAATGGATGATGAACGACTAACGAAGAAAGTGTATAAAGGAAATGTCAGAGGAAATCGCGGAAGGGGAAGGCCGAGGAAAGAATGGTTAGACCAAATAGGTGAGATTGCGAAAGAATGGAACCTGCAGAGTGAGAATAAGAGAAGATTATGTATGAAAAAGGTGATGAATATTGAGGAAATGAAAGTGGTTTGTAAGGACAGAAAAAAGTGGAGGCGCATCTGCGGAGGTACCGGCCACCCCTAGTGGAACGGCGGCAGGATACAGACAGACAGACAGACAGAGTGGTGATATCTTTGCAACTTAGATTATAGATCATTTTAAAAAATGGAATCTAAATCTAAGTTGCAAAGATATACATATTTTGTGATACATTTAAATGCATTCCCACAAGCAGACACGTATAAGTTCGCTCTAACACATGCCGCATGTGGACCTACAATATAAAAACCCAATCTCAAATGATCATAAGCCCTGCAACTCTTGCCGACGTTTCCTAAAACAGGGGTGACATTGACAAAGTGAACCATTTTTTACAGTAGGGTGGACAGTCTCACACCAACCTATAAGTCAAGGAATATATATGAATAAATTGAAAGAGATACGGAAGGATAGCAAAAAAATGAGGAAATTCTGTAAGGGCTCTGGCCACTCCCAGCGAAATGGCGACTTTGTGTAGAAGCAAATACTTTTTCAGAATAAATATTTTGTACTTTGCGTTTAAAATATCACATTGAAATCAATCAGTGCTATTCTTAGACATTTTAATCGTCCATTGAGCCCACGCTTTGACAAACTAATGATGCATTTGTATGAAGACCCGTCAATCCAAGATGGCCGCAAGTGAACAGCTGATTAGTCTTCATACAAATATTACCAAAATTCGGTAGGTAAGAATTACCGTGGTGATGAGACTTCCAGCCCAGGCGTCATTAGTTTGTCAAAGCGTGGGCTCAACGGACGACTACAATGTCTAAGAATAGCACCGAATGAGTTCTATCTTGTGCTTGTCTCCTGCCGCGTTTCCTCAAGGGGTGTCCAGTACCGCCGCAGATGTGTCTCTACTTTCTCCTTGTCCTTGCACACTTCCTTCATCTCCTCGGCATTCATCACTCACTTCATGCATCTAATCTAATCTAAGTTGTAAAATATAAGTAACATTGGAGATTCACATTACATGCATTTTCACAAAACAGACATGTTTAAGTTCGCGCTTAAACATGCCGCATGTAATCCTACAATATAAAGACCCGAATCTCACATGGACATACACCCTGCAACTCCTGCCGACCTTCCCTGAAACAGGGGTGACATTGGCAAAGTGAACCATTTTCTACAGCATGGGTGGTCACTGGTCAGCCATGCTCTCCTATTTTTCTCACTCTGTATTTTTCAGTAAATATTTCGAAGTTAAATGAATTTTTCACACTACGTTGCCTGCCTTATAGGTACATGTGCCTGTATAAGATCCTCGTCCCTGTTTTAATCCTTCCTTTCACATTAAATTTCTTAATTTTTATCTTTCATACATCTGAGAGGGTCCATTGAAAAACATAACCTAACTAACTGGGCATATTCAAACTTAATTTTTTTTTTTTAAATAGATTTGTGAAGAGGAATGCAATTCTGCCTGGCCAGAAACAGGTATAACATCTCGCACGCTTAATAATAAAGAGAAATAACTCGAAAATTGGGAAAATCGAGATTTTGTAATAAAACGCAAGAACAATGCGAGAAGAATAGGTAGAATGCGACAGCCGTTCAATTTGGACGAATATGACCGAGATAAAACATCGGCCGCCTTTTTCATCCCATACAAGTTGTACTGGTTGTCTGAACTTCAAACGTGATTTCCCAACATTAATGTTTTTTGAGTTATTGCTCTTTATTATTAAACGTGCAATCTGTTGAACCAGGGTTACAGTTATGGTCACAGCTATGGTATAAGTGACCCAAGTGGGGATCGAACCAACGTTATTCTATTCCAAATACGTCAGAAAGATCGGCCACTTGGCCCCCTCGCCAGAACACCGACAAAATTTTATCAGTCTTTTGAATAAAAAATCGCTCGCGCCGTATTTGCTGTACCCACTATCAAGGTTACAGGCCTCCTCAGTTATATTTTCATATGACGTCATCACTGGTAGGCGAAACTCACGTTTTGTGATAATTATACACATTCTTTAGGATTAATTTAATTTAATTTATTTAACACTTATGCTCCTGAAGATGCCTTATTAGGCGAAAACGTTAGAGCAAAAAAAAATGAAATAAAAAGTTAATTAAAACTCTGTTTTATCCTATTGAATTTTTTTTAATAATAATTTATTGCAGGATAATCTAAGACACCTTGTATACAACCCTTTAACCTTTTATTATATTATTCCTCAACTAAAATATTTATGTGTGGCTGACCACTCATACTGCGAAAAATGGTTCACTTTATCAATATCACCCCTGTTTCAGGAAAGGTCGGCAAGAGGGTTCATGCTCATTTGAGATTTGCATTTCAATTTACAAATGCAGCATTTGCAAGCGCGAACTTACACTACCGGTACATAGTCTAGTGATAACGCTTCGGACTCGTAAATGGAAGGTTGTGGGTTCGAATCCCGGCGGAGCGCAAAAAAATGTACCATAATATTTTTAATTATGCTCTTCGCTGGGTTGAAAAATCCATAAACCTTTACCAATGGCCGGTCACCAATGGTCCATCCAGCCTTACAGCAATTGGGTCTTGCAATAGTGACGACCAAGCTCGCAGAGGGCTCTTGAGTTGTGATTCACAAAAAACAGCGCTCACCAAATAAATCATCCTACTATTACTATTATTCCACGTGTCTGCTTGTGGGCATGCATTTAGTATGAATTTAAAATGTTAATATATATCTTTGCATAGGTTTCACTCGTCACATCGTCCTCCCCAGCGCTTGTTTGGCTTATCTACCATTTGATTAAAAAAATACCTTTAAATAAAATTGTCTTACGAATGCTGGAGAGGTGGTTTCCGGGATCTGTTGCCGTGGTCTGGGGGGGCTGGAGCTTCCGGACGTTTCGTCCATGTCTACGATGGGCTTCTTCAGCGTGAAAGTGAAATGATGAAAATGATCTTGGCGAAACTGTGATGATTATCATCCGTTAATTTTCACGCTAATGTGTGGAAGTGAGACGAAGTAAAATATGTACGGTAGATTTTTTTTATTTTTCATTCAGTCGGTGTTATGGCAGAGGCGTCAAGTCGGTATTCTTGACTAACGTATTTGGAACAGAATAACGCTAGTTCGAATCACGCTTGGCACTTTGACCATAACTTCGACCCTGGTTCAACAGATGTCTTTGCATGCACACAAGCTTCTGCTTTTGCATGAAAACATCCGGCCAGGCAAAATAGATAGAATAGTGTCTGTATCTATGTATGTAGACCGCGCTGTAGTTCAGTGGTAACACTTCGGACTTGTAAATGGAATGTTGTGGATTCGAATCCCGGCGGAGCACAAAAATATACCATTTGTATTTCCAAATATGCCCTTCGCTGGGTTAAAAAAATTCATAAAGCCTTTACCAAAGACCGGTCACTAAAAGGTCTATTCAGCCTTACAGCAACTGGGTCCTGCTTGAGTATTGGCGCTTTGTAGCGACGACCAAGCTGGTACACGTCTGCGGCACTACAACAAGTGTCATAGACCCCTAAAGTCTCTAGAATCTAGGGAGTCTCACGCACAGGATTTCTTAAAAAAAAAAATGACCGGTCACTAGAGGTCCATCCAGCCTTAAAACAACTGGGTCTTGCTTGAGAATTTGCGCTTTGGAGCGACGACGACCAAGCTCGTAAAAAAGGTCGATAGCTCAATTGGTAGCACGCTTGCATTCCATGCCGAGAGCAAGGGTTCGGATCTCAAGGCTTACTCAGCCTTCACAAAAAATGAGAACCAGCCCCCCCGAGAGCTGTGAAACCCCCACTTCAACTGAAAGTGGTTGGTGTGAGGCCGGCCTCCTTACCGGTAAAAATAAATAAGTCCCAAATCGCCACATGCAGGCGAGAAGATACACTATGTGTGGAGCTTATTTGAAAAAAAAAACGTTAAAATAGTGTCTAGTCCACTTATATCAAACGTAAATTTTTAGCATACTTTCTTTATTATGACGATTGCTAGTATGCAGATTGTATAATATGCGACGTCATAGTCTATGACGTAATCCATACATGTAGGCGCACACCTAGCTATGCTGGGCTCTAGTTGTCGTTTCTATAATATTTAGATTCATACTTTATATAGAAGCGTATTTCCATACTCATGTACTTGCACATAATATTATATCTAATATAGGTAGGTACAGGTGGGCTCGCAAATAGAAGCAAAATCAGAATATATATATATTTTTTAAATTATTTTATGAAAAAATGTTACCCATGTTCATTTCTACTCAGTGATGGCTGTTCGCTTTTGAACTTCATTCCGGTCATTTGAGCTTAGTTGGTCGAGTGCTTGCATTCAATGCCGAGATCTCGGGTTCGAATCCCATCCGAGGGTGTCCGAAATGATTTCCCGTTTCAAAACCAAAATAAAATACCGGCAAGGCTTATGAAGGCTTCACAAGGGATTAAAACCAATGAGGGTTTCCCAGGTTGAAAACCCCCACTTCATCTGATGTTGTTTTTTAGTTAGGCCGACCCCCTTACCTGTAAAAATAAATAGTTTCGCTGGCCCCATACGACCCCTTTGGGGCAAATGCGGCAAGAAGTTGCTCTGTATGTGAAGCATAGTAGCTTAGCGTAGCGAGTACTGATCAGAAGCTACTTGGTTTGAATTTAGTCGTAGCCTAGTGGCCTCTAAAATGTCATCTGAAGGTACCTTGTTCAAGTTTTACTCAGCCTTCACAAGAAATGAATACCAGCTACCTCGGGCGCTGCGAAACCCAACTTCAACTGAAATCGTTGACGTAAGGCCGGTCTCCTTAACTGTAAAAATGAAAAGGTTCCATTCGCCACATTCGAAAACCTTCGAGGGTAGCGCGGCAAGAAGTTGCACTACGTGTGTAGGCACTTTAGTTTCCTATCGATATCTATAATAATTATATAAAATAACCTAAAGTTGCAAAGATATAATATTATCATTTAAAGCTCATATCAAATGCATGCCCACAAACAAACACGTGCAGTTCGCGCTTACAAATGCTGAATGTGTATCTACTTACAAATATAATCCAAACCTCAAATGTACATAAAGCCTACTTTGCCGATCTTCCCTGACACAGGGGTGACATTGGCAAAGTGAACCATTTTGTACAGTATGAGTAGTCAGCAGTGGCGAAAGGTGCCATACAACTCGATTCCCATCGGCTTCCTTTTTAAAATGAGGCAACGTCACCCCTGTTTCAGGGAATGTCGGCAAGAGTTGCAGGGCTTATGTTCATTTGAGGTTTGGATTTTATTTGTAAGTACACAATCAGCATTTGTAAGCGCGAACTACACGTGTTTGTTTGTGGGCATACATCTGAGAGTTTTGAATGAATATATCCTTGCAACTTAGATTATAGATTATAGACAACAAAAAGTTAAAAAAATATAGGCACAAAGTAAAAAAATACATTAAAATCAAAGAAACAATATGTATTTTTTCCCCATTGAAACCATGCAGTCTACTTTATTACCATTTTTGCCTCATTTTAAAAGGGAATCCGATGGGAATCGAATTGTATGGCACCCTTCGTCACTGGTAGTCAGCCTCATAGGGGCTGTCCATATATTACGTCATTCGCATTAAGGGGAGGGGGGGAGTCTGGTCTGCGGATGATGGCAAATGATGTACGAGTACCAAAAGTGACGTCGTTCTTGTAAATAAATACCAATTTCTACAAAATATACAAAATATTATGTAAGTAATATAACATTATTAATTATTAATCTCATCCATTATTACAGTAAGAGGGGGGGGGGGGGGGGTCATTAGATAATGACTATAGGATGATTGTAAGGGGGGGGGGGTCGAAAATCGGCCAAAATCGATGACGTAATTTTTGGACGGCCCCATTCGAAACTCTTCGAGGGTAGCGCGGCAAGAAGTTGCACTACGTGTGTACTTTAGTTGCCTACTGATATCTGACTGGTAATCAACAAAAATCATGCGTTCCTTGACTTATAGGTTGGTATGAGGCTGACCATCCATGCCATACAAAATAATTCACTTTGCCAATATCACCCTGTTTCAGGGAAGGTCGAAAAGAGTTGCAGGGCTTATGTTCATTTGAGATTTGGGTTTTTATTTTGTAGGTCCACATGCGGCATGTGTTAGCGCGAACTTGTACGTGTCTGCTTGTGAGAATGCATAGAATGTGAATCCCCAATGTTACATATTTTTGCAACTTAGATAAGATTAGATGCGTTATCTAATCTAATCTAAGCTGCAAAGATATATATCATTTAAGATTTATGTTAAATGCATTCCCACAAGCAGACATGTATAATTTCGCGCTAACACATGCCGCATGTGGACCTACAATATAAAAACCCAATCACAAATGAACATAAGCCCTGCAACTCTTGCCGTCCTTCCCTGAAACAGGGGTGACATTGGCAAAGTGAACCATTTTTTACAGTATGGGTGGTCAGCCGCATACCAACCTATAAGTCAAGGAACAAGTTATCAGAATTGATAATGATTTTTAAATGATAACAATGACTTTGGTTCCACCTGGTTTCCGCAATGACTGGCCACGCTAGGAAAGCATGTCAGTGTGCCAGCTGCGAGGTCACCAAGTTGGACGACCCCTGGACTGTCTGCCACACCAACCCGCCTAAAAAGTTCGCTCTAAAACTCGTGCAAAAATATGTACAAGCACCTGATGCAGCGCTTCCATAGAGCGTTACAGTGTCCGTAGATTTTTCGGGGAAACGTAGTGTCTAGTGTACTTGACGTAGAGGCTAGGCTAGACAAGTTGGGGAAAGAGGGGAAGTGCGGGGGGCTAGACAAACATACTACCTACTTATTGGCAATTCAGTGAATGTTAAACTTTTACGTCTAGGTTACCTTTTCAATGGCGCTACAGCACAACTCTAGCCTTGGCCTCGTTTGATTTCTGTCTCCAACTCCGCCTGTCCTCCGATAATATTAGGATAATTTATTTGGTGAGCGCTGTTTTTGTGCGAGCTTGATTTTCGCTATATAGAAAGCGCCGATTCTCAAGCAAGACGCAGTTGCTGTAAGGCTGGATGCCTGGATGTATCTGTTGGTGACCGGTCTTTGGTAAAGGGATATGAAGTTTTCAACGTTTCAAAGTTTTCAACGAAATGAAGCATTTGAGAAGTATGTCAGGAAAAACTTTGAGGGATAGAGTTAGGAATGAATGGATAAAAAAAGAATGTAATTTGAAAGAGGATGTGAAAGTTAAAGTACAAAAGAATGTGATGAGATGGTTTGGGCATGTGGAAAGAATGAATGATGATTGACTGACAAAGTATGTATACAAAGAAAGTGTGAAAGGAAAAAGAGGGAAGGAACGACCGAGAAAAGTATTGAGTGATCAGATTGAGGAGATTGTGAAAGAATGGGATATACAAAGTGAGCGTAAAAGAAGAAAATGCATGAAAAAGGTGATGGATTTGAAGGAATTGAAAGAGGTATGTCAGGATAGGAAAAAATGGAGGCAAATCTGCTGAGGCTCTGGCCACCCCTAGCGGAATGGCCACAGAGTTACAGTTACAGAACCCAGCGAAGAGCATATTTGAAAAGGTAATTGGTATTTGGTTGTGCTCTGCGGGGATTCGAATTAACGACCTTCTATTTACGAGTCCGATGCGTTACCATTAGACTATAGACGGCTGCCCCTTCCTGGGTACGCCCATGAGTGCTTATGAAAAAGGTCTAACCTACAGGAATTTCACACATTATTACGTAGCGTTTTCTCTTATAGGAAATAATACAAAAGGTGCATATATCTGGGAAAAAAATGTTACTCAATATGTCACGTACCTATTCAGCTTTACCTTTCAGGTATAGATCTAGATATAGTTTCCATGCAAAGCGAGCGCTTGGGCATCAGCTGATCTCTGCAGGAGTGCAACAGAGATGACTGCAGTCTGCAGACACGGCACACTCACTGACACACGCACGTATATTTGCTAATGTCGAGGATTCGCGCGCCTTGCTTGCGGATCCAGCGTCCGGGGTCATTGCCCTAGCCCCCCCTCCCCTCACACACTCTCCCCCTGTCCCGTCTGCAGTGTCTGACTTCTCAGCCAGCACAGAGGCGTACCCAACAGTTACAGCATAGCCAGGCATCAGGAGATCACATCCAAAAGAGAGGAAGTCTAAAATGCACTTTTGTTACCAAGTTTTTTATTCTTCAAATTATCGATCTTTTTAAAAAAAATTAATTTTGAAGATCAATTCCTTGTCTTATAAGTTGGTTTGAGGCTGATCACCCATACTGTAAACAAATAATTCACTTGTCATCCCTGTTTCAGGTCGGCAAGAGTTGCATGGATTACCTAGATGTTTATTTTAGATTTGGTTTTTATGTTTTAAGTACGTACAAATGCGGCATGTGTAAGCGCGAAGTTAAACGTGTCTGCTTATGGGATTGCATTTGATATGAATCTTAAATGTAATGTATCTTTTGCAACTTTGATTATTGTAGATTATTATTAATCTAATTCGTTAACCTATTTTACCTGGCCAAAAACAGGTAGGGGTTAAAAGCATCAATTCGCAACTCGCAACTAATCCACACTTATAGTGTAACCTCTTGTCGCGTCGTTCTCTAAGGGATAGCCAACCCACTGCAGTTGAAGTAGAGGTTTCCTAGCTCCCTAGGAGGCCTGGCACTAATTCTCGTGAAGGCTTAGTAAGCCTTGCCGGTAATTTATTTTGGGCTTAAAATAAACACCGTAACGGGAAATCATTTCTGACACCCTTGGTGGGAATCGAACCCCAGCTCTCTTCATGGAATGCAAGGATTTTATAATCGAGATATCGACCGGAATTTATAAAAAGTTATGGTAAAGTGGGCCGACGAAAATCGTACCTGCGTTAGTCTACTTCAAATACACTAGTCAAGATAAGTGACTTGACCCTCTTGGTCATAGCCGACAATTCATTAGAAACCTACGTGAATACATGATTATTTTAATAGGTTTTTATATTTTATATTTTGTGTTTGAAAAAAAAAATCTTACTATCATTAGTATTTATATTTATATTCTTTTTTATTTTAATACTTATATTTAATGTCAACATTGTAATTGGGAAGGTGCAACATCAATTGGATATATTTTTATTATTGTTTTATATATTTTAATGTATTTTCCTGTCTTGTTGAATAAATTATTTAAAAAAAAAAAAAAAAAAATACATATTATGATTATTTATTTGCTGAGCGCTATTTGGTTGTGAATCACACTTCAAGATTTCTCTGCAAGCTTTGTTGTTGCTATCAAAGCCTGTTTTTCCCATAGTAACAAACCTATGATGAAACGGAATTATAGGTGAACAACCAAGAAAAAATTAGAGAGTCATGAAAAATAAATATAGACATGACGATTGTCTCGAAACTGATTATAAAAAGACCTTGTCCGTATGAAGGGCAGGGCGCACTCTTTTTAAATAATAATATTAGGATGATTTTTTTTATGAGCGCTGTTTTTGAGTGTATCACACCTCAAGAGCCCTCTGCGAGCTTGGTCGTCGCTGTAGAAAGCGCCAATTCTCAAGCAAGACCCAGTTGTTGTAAGTTTGGACGGACCTTTCAGTGACCGGTCTTTGGTAAAGGTTTATGAATTTTTCAACCCAGCGAAGAGCACAATTGGAAATATAAACGGTATATTTTTGTGCTCCGCCGGGATTCGAATCCGCAAGCTTCCATTTACGAGTACGAGGTGTTGCCACTGGACTACGGACCGGTCCGAGAAATGCCAAAAACACGCGGTGTACCTAGCGGTCACCCATCCAGGTAGCACCCGCGCCCCATGTTGCTTAACTTCGGTGATCTGTACCCTTAGTACGAGTTGCAAAACTTGAGAAAAGTAAAGTTTACTGAAAATATTAAAGCGTGATTTCTCCCAAAATCTGCCGTTTTTGTTTCTTACACTTGGTGGTCTTAGCAAAAGAGTTACAGTGATGAAGAAAATCAAGTTCAAACAAACAAAAACGGCAGATTTTGGGGGAAATCACTCTTTAATAATTGCCGTAAACTTTACATTACTCAAGTTGTGCAACTCGTACTAAGGGTACTGATGAGAACCGGTGCTTTCAACGTGGTATCGTCGTAGACGTCGTTGGTTCACAAATCGACTCAGATGCTCGATCTATTTATTTCATGTTGATTGATTAATGTTTCATTTATTTTAGCTGTGATTTCGCATCCATGCAAATAATCACACTCGGATAACTTTTAGTTTCATTATTTTTCAATCGCACACATACCTAGATAGCGCCGCCAGCACGATCAGGTATAGAGCCATAGAGCAGAGAGACGTACTATATTATAGCCATAGACAATAACGTGACACAATACGTCTGGTCTGGTCTGGTCTAGCCATTGACTTATAACATAGAGGAGTGGAAATTAGCTTACGGCATTGATACACACTATGTGGCACAGTTGACCACATTCCTGTCAATCACATCTTTTTGAGCGAATTACCTATTCACATAGGTACTTTTTGTCTACGATTTATATATTTTTAATTGTTAGAAAGATAATCCGGTTCGAAGGACCATTTTTTTTTTTAATAGATTTGTGAAGAATCTAATTAACCAACGTATTCTACCTGGCCAGAAACAGGTATAAATATCATCAATTAATAATTCATTATTGTTTATTTTGAATAAGTAATAAGTGATTACCCAATAACATTTGTTGAACCAGGGTCAAAGTTATGGTCGAATGACCATAACTTTATATTGATTGTACAGCATGGGGGGTCAGCCGCATACCTACCTACCTATAAGTCAAGGAACATTCACGACAATTCACTTTTTTTTAAATCAATAAATAATAACACGTATGGACATATCAAAACTAAAACAGAAAATAAATTCCAATTTAATGTAATAAACCCTAGCCGCCAACATTACAGATCAACCGCCATTTATTTCTGTCCTTACATACTTTTTTCATTTCATCCAGAGTCATAACATACTTCATACAAGCTCTCCTTTTATTATGATTAGATATTCCATTCATTCTAGATATTCCATGCATTCCATTCTTTGATTTAAAAAAATGTAATTTGTCATGTATGTTCCTTGACTTATAGGTTGTTATGCGGCTGACCACCCATAATATAAAAATTGGTTCACTTTGCCAATGTCACCCCTGTTTCAGGGAAGGACGGCAAGAGTTGCAAGGCTTATGTTCATTTGAGATTGGGTTTTTATATTGTAGGTCCACATGCGGCATGTGTTAGCGCGAAATTATACATATCTGCTTGTGGGAATGCATTTAGTATAAATCTTAAATGATATATATCTTTGCAGCTTAGATTAGATTAGATTCGCGATTTCGGAAATTTGTTCCATCCATGCCTTTCTCGGTCTTCCTCTACCACAACATCCATCTAATATATGGACAGCCCCTAAATTTTAAGTTAAACTTAAAATTAAATTCCCTAGCTTTCAACATTGCAAATCAACTGCCCTTTCTTATAATATTAACAAATAATAATGTGTACGGAATATACTGTTATTTAACTCATGTTGATGATGATGATGATGATAACATTATATTGTCATCAAAACTACATTAAGCTCCTTAGTGCTTGTTTGTCTTACGTCCATCAGAGGTAATTTATTTCACATGAGCAATGTTTGCATGTGTACTGGACCAATGTGTCTTATGAAACTGGAAACTGATTTTTTTTAAATATTTAAAAGTACTCTCACATTATCGTGTTTTGCATTTTTTTCATAGTCAAGTTTGTAGAATGGCAGATTAGCCAAACAAGCACTGGAGAGACGATTAGTCTTATGGTGGGTACGCGCCATTTAATCTAGTAATAATAATATTAGGATGATTTATTTGGTGAGCGCTGTTTTTGTGTGTATCACACCTCAAGAGCCCTCTGCGAGCTTGGTCGTCGCTGTAGAAAGCGCCAATACTCAAGCAAGACCCAGTTGTTGTAAGGTTGGATGTACCTTTCAGTGACCGGTCTTTGGTAAAGGTTTATTAATTTTTCAACCCAGCGAAGAGCAAATTTGAAAATATAAATGGTATATTTTTTGTGCTCCGCCGGGAATCGAATCCACAACCTTGGGGGTCTATGTCACCCTAAATATAAAATTCCCGATAACCAGGGAAATTTCGCTAGCTTACAGCATTTATCATTCAAACTTTTTTTTAAATAAAATATCACTAAGACATACACATTAATACTGATTTTAATTGAAGAAAGTATTTGAAAATACTTTCTACGTGAAATTACTTAAAAAACTCAAATGTACATAAGACCTGCAACTCTTGCCGACCTTCCCTGAAACAGGGGTGAAATTTGCAAAATGCACCATATTTTGCAGGATGGGTGGTCAGTCTCATACCGACCTTATATGTAGATAGAGCAACCCTAGGGTCAAGATAAAAACATAAGTTGTTCCTTGCCTATATAAAAACTACATTAGATATTTATAAAAAAAAAGTCGATTTTAGTACATTTTTCATCACGTGATATCTGTTTATGCCTGTGTGGAGGATTAATCCAGCCTTACACCAACTTGAAATACTAATGCTTCCATTGTTCTTTGCAGATTTCGGACTTACATCTGCCCTCCTGTATCTACCCAAGTATCTCAGGAACATTCAACAAAGGTATGTTCAACTTTTCTAGCATTTGTTTTTTACTGAAACAGGGGTGGCATTGGCAAAATTTAACCAATTTTTTCAATATTGGTGGATAATATCTATAGAATATTAATATACTTACATTTTATTACTCTATAATAAAATCATACCAACATATTTGATAAGGTACTTTATTATTTTATTTGTAAGTACGCATTCAGCATTTGTAAGCGCGAACTACACGTGTTTGTTTGTGGGCATGCATTTGAGAGCCTTAAATGTTAAGATATCTCTACAACTTAGATTATAGTTTATTATAGATTATACTAAAACCATGAAGTATTAAATTATCTCAATGTTCGGCAGTATTTTGTAGAGTGGTGTGAGGCTGAAATGATGTACGAGTACACGTGTTTGTTTGTGGGCATGCATTTGAGAGCCTTAAATGTTAATACATATATCTCTACAACTTAGATTATAGTTTATTATAGATTATACTAAAACCATGAAGTATTAAATTATCTCAATGTTCGGCAGTATTTTGTAGAGTGGTGTGAGGCTGACCACCCATACTGTAAAAAATGGTTCATTTTGCCAATGACACACCTGTTGTCAGGAAAGGCCGGCAAAAGTTGCGATTCAAGATAGAAAATAGGAGAAAGGTTGCAGTTATTCAAGAAACCCATGTTAGCTTAAGATGTCACTTATTCAGTTTTACTTTTAACGTATCGATATACTTTGTTATACAATTAATCACCGTCCTTGGCATTAAAATCTTAACTCGTATATATAGGTGCGAAAGATACGATTCTTGCGTGTTCGAGATTATCCCACACACTTCGATAATGGATTATACTAGAGCCAGATTGTTCGACACTATTCCAGTTACGCACACCAGCAAGGTATGTGCCTAGGTACATGTAGGTACACACAAACTCATACGTTCGTAACGATACAATTAATCACCGTCCTTGGCGCTAAAATCTGTCACGTAATGGCGCTATATGATCATCATCATCATGACGGAATAGGTGGACGAGTGCAGTGTTTCTCAACAGTCCCGCCAGACGGCCCGCAGACAGGCAGAGGTGGCGAGGCGCGGCCTTGCGCCGAGAGAGTGTACCGGCGCGGTCCGCCCAGCGCTCGCAAAAAACCAGCGCGCCGTGGTGGCCGTTGCAACACCGCGCAAGTGGGTCAATGTCGAACACCGTCTGGCACACAGACGCTCAAACTAGGAGGTCCCCGACACTCCGGCCAACGCAACCAAGACTTAGTCCAGGCACGCACTAATTTTGGGGACCGTGCTTTCCGGTTTGCGGGCCCAATGGAGTGGAGCAGACTACCACCTGATGTGAGGAAGGAAGGCAGAAAGTGTTGCTATCTTTAAGGGAGCACTAAAGACGCATTTTTACAAAAAAAACATATCTGTGATTTTAAGAGGGCCCTTGAGGTGTGACACACACAAAAACGGCGTTCTTGAATAATGTGTACCTTCTTCTTGCCGCGTAATCCCCGAAATTAAATACCGGCAAGGCTTACTCGGCCTACACAATAAATGAGTACCAGTTCCTTGACTTATAGGTTGGTATGCGGCTGACCACCCATGCTGTAAAAATGGTTCACTTGGCCAATGTCACCCCTGTTACAGGGAAGGACGGCAAGAGTTGCAGGGTGTATGTCCATTTGAGATTGGTTATTTGTTGTAGGCTCACATGAGGCACGTGCAAGCGCGAACTTGTACGTGTCTTGGTTGTGGGAATGCATGTAATGTGAATCTCCAATGTAACATATCTATGCAACTTAGATTAGATTATATTAGTTGGAAATCAGGAGCTGGAAATACCCCACTTCAACTGAAGTGCTTTGCATAAGGCCGGCCCCCTTACCTGTAAAAATAAATAGGTTCACTCGCCACATGTGCATCCTTCGGGGAGAAGTAGTTGCACTATACGTATAGCTTAGTTGCGTTTGTTTTTGCGGAAAAACTAGACTCAGTAAAGCTAAATGCAACTGTGGATTAATTAGAATAGAGAGTATGGGTTAATTCAACACGGTAGTATCCTATTTCTAGCTCCCCCAATCCGACGGTTGAAATGAACTTTGTAAAAAGAATGATTGGGAAAAAACGGAGAGATAGGGTAAGGAGTGGCTGTGTAAGAGAAGAATGTGGTGCAAGGGAAAGTGTGAAAGTGAAGATTAAATGAATTCGTTAAGATGGTTTGGGCATTTGGAGAGAATGAATGAGGAAAGACTTACGAAGAAAGTGTATGTTGCAAGAATAGATGGATGTCATGGTAGAGGAAGCCCGAGGAAGGCATGGATGGACCAAAATTCCGAAATTGCGAATGAGTATGTAAGAACAGAAAGAAATGGCGGTTGATCTGTAATGCTGGCGGCTAGGGCTAGGGTTTCTCAAGTTTTTCAAAATGTTTGTTAATTTTAAATTAGAATTTTGTATTTTGTTTTGATTTTAATTTTTATGCATGTTGTTGTTTGTTTGTGTCTAAAATGTAATTTCTTGAGTATGTTCCTTGACTTATATGTTGGTATGCGGCTGACCACCCATGCTGTAGGAAATGATTCACTTTGCCAATGTCACCCCTGTTTCTGGGAAGGTCGGTCCAGTTGCAGGGTGTATGTCCATTTGAGATTTGGTTTTTATGGTGTAGGTTCACATGCGGCATTCGCAAGCGCGAACTTGTACGTGTCTGCTTGTGAGAATGCATGTAACGTGAATCCCCAGTGTTACATATCTTTGCAACTTAGATTAGATTAGATTAGATACGTTCTAAAACACGTGTTCCGTAGTTTGGATTTGGACGTGTTACGGATTTGAACCCACAATCTTCCATTTACGGGTGTGAAGTGTTACCACTGGACTAGGGACCGGCCTTATAATCAGTACCCTTAGTACGAGTTGCAAAACTTGAGAAAAGTAAAGTTTACGGAAAATATTAAAGAGTGATTTCTCCCAAAATCTGCCGTTTTTGTTTCTTACACTTTATGGTCTTAAATCAAGTTCAAGAAAATCAAGTTCAAACAAACAAAAACGGCAGATTCTGGGGGAAATCACTCTTTAATAATTGCCGTAGGTAAACTTTACATTACTCAAGTTTTGCAACTCGTACTAAGGGTACACTGATATCAATGTTATTTAATACATATGAGCCGTTTGTTGTGTTTTGTTGATGTTGTACTTTTGATTATTGCAAAAACTACCATCTTATTGAATACCTACATACGTGTAACGCGCGATGATGCAAATAAGAACAGTGGTTCTCCCACTACGGGCGCGCTGTTGCGAAATTCTCTGTCTGGGCCAGCGCTCCTCAACATGTGGGCCTACACCTGCTCAAAAAGTTACTGTTACAAAAGGAGGAAGCTCTGCAGAGGCTCTGGCCACCTCTAGCGGCGTCAGAGTTGCAGTTACTAATCTAATTTAAGCTAAGTTGCAAAGATATTTCCACAACCAGACACCCTGCAACTCTTGCCGTCCTTTCCTGAACAGGGGTGACGTTGGCAAAGTGAACCATTTTTACAACAGTTACAGTTACTGTTTTAAGAGGTTATTTGCAATAGTGAGGAATTCGGTGTACATAATGTATGTATATAATTTTGATAGATAACGATTCCTTGACTTATAGGTTGGTATTAGGCTGACCACCCATACTGTAAAAAATGGTTCACTTTTCCAATGTCAACTGTTTCAGGGAAGGTCGGCAAGAGTTGCAGGGCTTATGTTCATTTGAGATTGGGTTTATATATTGTAGGTCCACATGCGGCATGTGTTAGCGCGAACTTATACATGCTTGTGGGAATGCGTTTAATATGAATCTTAAATGGTATATATCTTTGTAGCTTAGATTTAGATTTTAGAAAGCCACATTAGCTAACGTTCAACATACCGGGCCTTAGGGATAAATGGTAAGAAGTTCCATGCCAAATTCACAGCTAAGCTATATAGGTGTGTGCTGTACTGTACTGTATCCTGCCGCCGTTCCACTAGGGGTGGCCGGTACCTCCGCAGATGCGCCTCCACTTTTTTCTGTCCTTACAAATCACTTTCATTTCCTCAATATTCATCACACATACTCTTCATACATACTCTTCTCTTATTCTCACTCTGCAGGTTCCATTCTTTCGCAATCTCACCTATTTGGTCTAACCATTCTTTCCTCGGCCTTCACCTTCCACGCTTTCCTCTGACATTCCTATGTACACTTTCTTCGTTCATCATCCATTCTTTCGAGATGTCCGAACCATCTCATTGTACTTTTTTGTGCTTTCATTGTCATATTCTCTTTTATACCACACTCGTTCATCAACCAATCATTGCGGACTCTACCATTCAGTGTCTCTCCAGCCATTGCTCTCAGGTAAGCCATTTCAACCGGTTCATAATAGCAGGGATGCCTTGCCGTGACCTTGAAGTAAAAATTAAACACCGCTATACAGTGGGGGTATACACACACTATAATATGATAGGCATATGTACCTACAGCTCCTACCTAGCCGAACCGTTATTATAGTTTTTTGTGCAGTTTTTTTTTATTGCCGTTTTTAGACGCAAGGACACGTTATTCCCGTACGCTGTCAGCGAACGCAAACCTTTGTAAATGTAATGACCGTTGAATGAATTCTTTGGCTTATGGTTGTAAAGTTGCAGGGTGTATGTTGATTGATTGAAGGTCTGCACGAGGATGTGAACAGGGTCACAGTGAAGCCAAAGTCAATACTCACAGAGATAGACGACAACTTGAGGTGGGTACTCAATTACTGCCTATCTTGCAAGCATGTGAAAAGGTGTCCGCTGTTTATGATCAAGTTTGCTCATTGATGATGATGATGATGGATGATTTCTTTCCTGTGGCGCCATTTAATGGTCCAGGACCATCTCAAGGGCGCCATGGCTACTGGAAAAAAGCAGTGTCTTCAGTCCCTTTCTGTAGGTGGTGGTAGGCTGGTTCGCGCGAACACCGACGGGCAAATTGTTCCAGGCAACCGGCCCGCGTGTTCCCATTCCACGACCTAAAAGGAATGTTTACTCAGACAAGCACACGGAAAAAATTTAATTCATCAAGTAGTTTCAGTTTTTCCATATTTACTCAAAAACTATTGACATTATAAAAAAACGGTTTCGATACTACACTAGACAGTGTATAGTTCTATAAATAGAATGAAAAAAAATATTTCCAAAACATAGCACACACGAGAAAGTAGCTACAGAAGTGAAAAAAACGTATTTTTTTTAAATATTTTTTTGTGGTCGCAATTTTTAAGTTATATATTTTGTTTAAACTTTATAATTAAGATAAAAAATTAATAAACATGCTTGATTTTTTTCATTACTGTCACTTTTTTGCTAAGACCATAAAGTGTAAGAAACAATAACGGCAGATTTAGGGTATGATACTTCCGTGTGCATTTCTGAGTGAACATTCCTTTTAGGTCGTGGAATGGGAACACGCAACCGGCCCGGCCACCGCAAAGCTCCTGTCTGCAAAATTTGATGTGTTCGCTCTTTTGGGCACTATGACCTTGTTGACAGCAGTAAGGGCAGAGCGTAGTGGTCGTTTTGAAGGCTGAGATTTGGATTTTTATTTGTAAGGACTCGAACTTACACGTGCCTGTTTGTGGGCATGCATTTAATATGAATTTTAAATATTTGTTAGTGTTTGGTGGTTCCCACTGTGAAAGTCCATTGTACTTATTAAAAAAAAAACACACAGTTGTAATGCACTTTTTTTCATTTTTTTATTGTATGCTCGAATATTTTCGCCTCAAAAGGCATCATCAGGAGCAGAATTTTAAATGTTTATATATGCTTGCAACTTAGATTGTAGAGTATTGTGTTATTAAATAATATTATTTTCATTTCTGGGACCCAAAAAAAAGCTATTCACCAAACATTTGATTCCATAGCTGATCTACGTATCATCGTTTTTTTGTGTGGAAAATGCACTATAGGCTGCGGATGAGCCATGGCTTTGATGACTGAGAATAGCACCGCATGTCTTCTCTACCTTCCAACTGGGCTATCGACCGGTTTTACACTAGAAGAATAGGGTTACGCATCAGAAGCGCTATTCTGCTTAATTCCTTACGACCTTAAGGCGAAGAGATAGAGGTTCGTGTCCAAATATAAGGTGTACCCTGATTTTTTTAATCTATTGAGCTCTTACGCAAGCGCTAGCAAGCTCCGTCATGGATTGATATCCAAAGTAAAAGAAATTATAATAGAATAGCGCTTCTGAAGCGCTTGATATCAATCCAAGTCGGAGCTTGTGAAAAAACTCCATAGATAAAAAAAATCACAGTACACCTTATATTAGGAAATTTTTGACTTTTTTTGTATAGATTTCTTTGTAAGGTTTTGTTCTTTTTTATATTTAAATGTAATTTATTATTCATATTCCTTGACTTATAGGTTGGTATGAGGCTGACCACCCATACTGTAAAAAATGGTTCACTTTGCCAATGTCACCCCTGTTTCAGGGAAGGTCGGCAAAAGTTGTGGAGCTTATGTTCATTTGAGGTTTGGATTTTATTTGTAAGTACACATTCAGCATTTGTAAGCGCGAACTACACTTGTTGGTTTGTGAAATACATCTGAGAGCTTTAAATGAATATATCCTTGCAACTTAGACTATAGATTATTATTATTATTATAATCGCTATCTCGTCGCCTCAAGGTCGTAAGGAATTTAGCAGAATAGCGCTTCAGATGTACATAATATTCAGGTACATACTATTTTTAAATTCAACAGGTTTAAATTAAATATATTTTTGTATGCGCTTATCTAAAAAAAAAAATGTTTTATATCTCTGACCGCAAGGATTTTTGTTTGGACGTTTTTTACGGATACTATATCGAGCGAAATAGCTCAGAGCAAAAAAAAAACTACGCGATTTCGATGTTACCTGATGATAGTAGAATAGGCTCGCTGATGGCGCATCTCTTTGTTATATCCGCTCTATAGACAGAACAACATGTGGATGTTTCAATCTGCCACCCCGAGGCTTTGTGTCGCTTCACGGAAACCGAGCGCTGGTTCCAAGAATTCAATCGACCTTGACGGCAACGCAACTAAGCTACATATATAGTATAACTCCTTGCTTGCGTTACCCCCGAAGTGGTCGCATGTGGCGATTCGGGAACTATTTATTTTTACGGTTAAGGGGGCCGGCCTCACACCAACAACTTTCAGTTGAAGTGGGGGTTTCCCAGTTCCCGGGAGGCTGGTTCTTATTTCTTGTCAAGGCTGAGTAAACCTTGAGATCGTACCCTTGCTCTCGGCATGGAATGCAAGAAAAAAACGCAACGCAACTAAGCTACACACATAGTGTAACTTCTTGCCGCGTTATCCCCGAAGGGGTCACATGTGGCGAGTTGAACCTATTTATTTTTACAGGTAAGGGGGCCGGCCTTACGCCTTGCCGGTACTATTATTTTGGGGTTTGAAATAAACACCGAAACGGGAAATCATTTCTCACCACACCCTCGCGCTCGGTGGGATTCGAACCCGAGCTCACGGCATGGAATGCAAGCATTCTACCAATCGACCTTTTTGCGAGCTTGGTCGTCGTCGCTACAAAGCGCCAATTCTCAAGCAAGACCCAGTCGCTGTAAGGCTGGATGGACCTTTGATGACCGGTCATTGGTAAAGTTTTATGAATTGTTCAACCTAGCGAAGAGCAAATTTGAAAATATAAATGCTATATTTTTTGTGCTCCGCCGGGATTCGAACCCACAACCTTCCATTCAGAGTCCGAAGTGTTACCACTGAACTACGGACCGGTCTGTATATTTAAAAAATCCTGAACTCAAAACCAATGTAGGTATCTAATAAATAAAAATTAAAGTAAATGCACCGTTACTTTTGCGATTTCCTAAATAAAAGAAAAAATATGGAGGAGCAATAATAGACAATGGTTGTGATTCGCAATTTTTCGTGAGAAACATTATTTTGGTGTTTTTTTTTTCCTAAATTGATTCTCAGGTAGAGCCTGCCTACAAAAGCTTGCACCCTAATTTCTAAGGGTAGGTTTGTCCGCTGTTTTTTACCATTCTCTCTCTCTTTTTATATCTATCGTCTGCCATGGGGATGAGTATTGCTTTGATTTTGTACGGGGGGTTCAAAAACAATTTGGTAGTTGGTAGAAACATTTTAAAATTAATTTCCAGTTTTCATAAGGCACATTAGAGTCTAGTACCCATACAAACATTGCTCAAGTGAAATTACTTCTGATGGACAAAAGCCGAACAAGGCACTAAGAAGACGAAATGGCTAAACGAGAAAGGACTTCAATAGCCATGGACAAATCTACCTAACAATTCGCGCAAACGCATCCACCTTTGTATTTATTTCTCCAAAAATCTACCTACAATTTTAAATCCTTACAGCTTGAACCACCCTGGATTTAGACATATTCCCTTCTTAGCATCACATGAGATTTAGTTTTTTAGGTCAACTAACAGTAAATCGGAAATAATTTGTCTCTTTATTCGCGTAGAATGATTTTTTATAAAATTGCATTTTATGCATCTGTTTTTGGTGCAAAAAATGCACATTTTTTTAACCGTGAGAACCGCGCCCATCCCTGCATCCACCACCTGTCTGACAATAGGTTCTTATTGTAATTCACCGGAAGTATCTTCCGCATCTGTAATCTAAGTTGCAAAGGTAATCCAAACTTCTTTATCGCTTTCTTGTGTAGGCACTTACTTATCTATAATCTATAATCTAAGTGCAAGGATATGTATATTCATTCAAAGCTCTCAGATGTATGCCCACAAACAAACACGTGTAGTTCGCGCTTACAAATGCTGATTGTGTACTTACAAATAAAATCCAAACTCAAATCAACATAAGCCCTGCAACTCTTGCCGACATTCCCTGAAACAGGGGTGACATTGGCAAAGTGAACCATTTTTTACAGTATGGGTGGTCAGCCTCATGCCTACCTATAAGTCAAGGAAATGACTTAATTATTATTTTAAAATTGAAAAAAGTGGAGAGGAATGAAGTTCATCAACGTCTTTCGGTGCTATTCTTAGACATTTTAGTCGTCCGTTGAGCCCACGCTTTGACAAACTAATGATCACCACCCAGGGCTGGAAGTCTCATCACCACGGTAATTCTTACCTAACGAATAGCAGTAATATTTGTATGAAGACCTGTCAATCCAAGATGGCCGCAAGTGAACAGCGGATAAGTTTTCATACAAATATTACCACAATGCGGTAGGTAAGAATGACCGTGGTGATGAGACTTCCAGCCCAGGCATCTTTAGTTTGTCAAAGCGTGGGCTCAACGGACGACCAAAATGTCTAAGAATAGCACTGTTTGTGTCTGGCTTGAAAGAGGTGAAATTAAAATTATCAATTAGCAATTAATACGCATATTTTTTAAATGAACTAAAAAGAAGAAAAGTTGTTAAAGGAATCCTGTGCTGGAGAATACTTTGTGATTGATTTATTTGGTGAGCGCTATTTTGTGTGAATCACACCTCAAGAGCTCTCTGCATGCTTGTGCGTCACTAGTCAACGCTTATTTTGCATGTAAGACCAGTCATTTGGTAAAGGCATTTGGATTTTAAAACAGTCCTATCGCTACTAAGCTACACATATAGTGTAACTTCTTGCTGCTTTATTCCTGAAGGATTTCGAATGTGGCGTGCGGAAGCTATTTATTTTTACAGGCATAAGGGCCGGCCTTACGCCAACCACTTCTGTTGAAGTGGAGGTTTCCCAGCTCCCCAGGGGGCTGGTATTAATTTATTGTGAAGGCTCAGTAAACCTTGGCAATTTTTATTTTGGGTTTGAAATAAACCCCGAAACGGAAAATCATTTAATTTAAAAAAAAAATAAAAAAAAAGATTTGTGAAGAGGAATACAATCCACCAACCTATTCTGCCTGGCCGGAAACAAGTATAAATATCATCAATTAATAATGCATTATTGTTTTTATTTTAATGAATTATTAATTAATAATTACCTAATAACATCTGTTAAACCAGAGTCAAAGTTATAGTCAAATGACTACAACCATCCAGGGATCGAACCAACGTTATTCTATTCCAAACACGCTAGAACAACATCAGCCCACTTGGCCCCCACGGCCATAACACCAGCCATAACATTTCTGACACCCACTGTGGGATTCGAACCCGGGCTCCCGGCATGGAATGCATGCACTCTACCAATGGGAGTCATGGGCACACCTCTGACCTAGAGGTTCTTGTTTTGCCGAGCCATTGCTGAAGACCTTCCGCCACTTGAGAAAATAAATAGCTTTGTATGAGCGTCCACGTGCAATGGGTCCTTCTGACACACAGGTACTTATATGTAGGACGGGTATGAGGAGGGTTTAAGCATACAAGCCCCGGCTTTCTCAAGTCCTCTAATCTAATCTAATCTAAGTTGCAAAGATATGTAATATAAGGGATTCACATTACATGCATTCCCACAACCAGACACGTACAAGTTCGCGCTTGTACATGCCTCATGTGAACCTACAACATAAAAACTAAATCTCAAATGGACATACACCATGCAACTCTTGCCGTCCTACCCTGTAACAGGGGTGACATTGGCAAAGTGAACCATTTTTACAGAATGAGTGGTCAGCCGCATACCAACCTATAAGTCAAGGAACATACATGACAAATTACATTTTATAAATCAGTAAATAATAATATCATCAAAACTAAACAGAAAACTAATTCCAATTTAACAAACCCAAGCCGCCAACATTACAGATCAACCGCCATTTCTTTCTGTCCTTACATACTTCTTCCATTTCCTCCCGAGTCTCTCAATATTAATAATAATAATAATCATACACACGATATCCCGCGTTATTTTGATTTTAATAAAAAGACAGTCTGGTACTTGTATGATGGTCGGATGATGCTGCAGCAAATGCAATATCACACGCGGTCTGGCAGCTTTAATTATTTAAAAAAAAAATACTCCTAATGAAATGAAAATAGAATGCAAAGATCGAAATGTCAATGTCACCCCTGTTTCAGGGAAGGTTGGTAAGAGTTGCAGGTTGTATGTTCATTTGAGATTTGGGTTTTTATGTTGTAGGTTCACATGCGGCATGTATGTACAAGCGCGAACTTATACGTATTTGCTTGTGAAAATGCATATTATGTGAATCCCTTATGTTACATATCTTTGCAAGTTATAGATTAGATAAGATTCGACCCTGGTTCAACAGATGCCATTGCATGCATACAAGCTTCTGCTTTCGCATAAAGACAACTCGCTGCCTTAGTTCTTGTTTGCCGTATAGACCATTAAGCTTATTTTACATGAGCAAAGTTTGCATGTGTACTGGACCAATGTGTCTTATGAAAACAGCAAATTTATTTTAAAAATATTGAAAACAACTCTCACATTATCGAGGTTTACGTTACCTTAGCTCAGATTGTGTGAAATTTGATTCTTAAGACAACTGCATTAAAAAGTCATATTTGACAAAATTGCACACAGCAAATGATTTGTTACACTACGCAGAATCAAATTCAATTATTATCTCCTTGACTGATAGGTTGGTATGCGGCTGACCACCCATACTGTAAAAAATGGTTCACTTTGCCAATGTCACCCCTGCTTCAGGGAAGGTCGGCAAGAGTTGCAGGGCTTATGTTCATTTGAGATTGGGGTTTTTATATTGTAGGTCCACATGCAGCATGTGTAAGCGCGAAATTATGCATGTCTGCTTGTGGGAATGCATTTAATATGAATCTCAAATGATACATATCTTTGCAGCTTAGATTTAGATTAAGGTATATGCGGCAAACAAGAACTGGGGGAGCGGACTGCCCAGGCAAAATTGGTTGGCGAATTTCATTGCTCTACGCAAATCTCTTTTATAAATTAATAAAAATACTCTTGTTACCATGGAGTTCTAAATCCATGCTTGTGACAGTTTTAATTTAATATAATTTCTGCATCATGCCGCACCGTACAGGCTATCGCAGCCAGCCGCGAGGAGATAACCTGTTTTCGCGATACCAGCCCAGCTGCTCTTCCACACTCTCTACACTCAGATATATTATGTACTTGTTATACTGCACAATGTGTACCATTGAGCAATAACATAGAGGAGCAGAAACTAAATTACTGCATTGATAAATGCGGCGGTTGATCTGTAATGCTGGCGTTTAAAAGGCTGAAGCTTCAAAAAAATATTTTTCACTTTTTTTTTTATAGAATATGTTTTGTAGGTTATAATTTTTACTGTTAAATTGCTAAATGTTTGTTTGTTTTATATACCTTAATGTATTTAATTGTTTGTATTCCTTGACTTATAGGTTGGTATGAGGCTGACCACCCATATTGTAAAAAAATGTTCACTTTGTTAATGTCACCCCTTTTTCAAGGATGTTCGTCAAAAGTTGTAGGGTTTATGTTCATTTGAGGTTTGGATTTTATTTGTAAGTCCACATGCGGCATGTGTTAGTGCGAACTTATACATGTCTGCTTGTGGGAATGCGTTTAATATTAATCTTAAATGATGTATACCTTTGCAGCTTAGATTTAGATTAGATACCAGATATCCAATCATAATTAAAGGAGGGCTTGTATGAAGAAGGTTATGACTCTGGATGAAATGAACGAAGTATGAAAGGCCAGGAAAAAGTGGCGGCACTCCACGAACTGTTGAATTATTGTTTTGCTCGAGAACAATAATTCAACAGTTCGTGTTTCTTCCTTGTAGAAGACACACGTCTCCTGAAGACGTCGGATATGACTCCGACGAAACGCAGAGAAAATCGTTCTTCTCTTTACACACGGTCAGTAACATCCGTTTTTTTTATTCGAAAAAATGTATAACGACCGTAACCATAATTTAAAATCTTTAAGATATATCTTGTCTATTTTCGTTAAAATAATTTCCAGTCCACAGATATCATAAGTCAATGATGTGTACCAACTTACTCATACCGGACTATACGTATCATCTCGTGCATGCACTCTCCGCAACGAGGACGATCTGCAAACTACATCAGCCTTGTTCAAGAATGCAATTCACCGACCTATTTATGCCTGGCCAGATATTAACAAAATAAATGTCCCTACTGTTGAAATGGACTTTCTAAGAAGCATGATTCCTTGACTTATAGGTTGGTATGACGCAGACCAGCCATACTGTAAATAATGGTTCACTTTGCCAATGTCACCCCTGTTTCAGGGAAGGTCGGCAAGAGTTGCAGGGCTTATGTTCATTAGAGTTTGGGTTTTGTATTGTAGGTCCACATGCGGCATGTGTTAGCGCAAAATTATACATGTCTGCTTGTGGGAATGCGTTGAATATGAATCTTAAATGATATATTTCTTTGCAGCTTAGATTTTGATTTTAGATATTAACATAATAAAGGTCCATACTGTTGAAATGGGCTTTCTAAGAAGCATGATTGGGAAAAAACGGATTGATAGGGTGAGGAATGATTTTGTAAGAGAAGAATGTGGTGCAAGAGAAAGTGTGGAAGTGAAGATTAAAAGAAGTATGTTAAGATGGTTCGCACATATGGAGAGAATGAATGAGGAAAGACTGACGTAGAAAGTATATGTTGCAAGAATAGATGGATGTCGTGGTAGAGGAAGACCGAGAAAGGCATGGATGGACCGAATTTCAGAAATTGCGAATAAATGGAATATTATGCAGAGTCATAATAAAAGGAGAGCTTGTATGGAGAAGGTTATGACTCTGGATGAAATGAAAGAAGTATGTAAGGACAGAAAGAAATGGCGGTTGATCTGTAATGCTGGCGGCTATGGCTAGGGCTTCTCAAGTTTTTAATTTTTTTTTAGCAATTTTAAACTAGAATTTTGTGTTTTGTATTTGATTTTAATGTTTATCCATATTGTTGTTTGTTTCTAAAATGTAATTTCTTTAGTATGCACCTTGAGTCTTGACTTATAGGTTGGTATGCGGCTGACCACCCTTGCTGTAGAAAATGGTTCACTTTGCCAATGTCACCCCTGTTTCAGGGAAGGTCGGCAGAAGTTGCAGGGTGTTATTTTTTCAAATGACAACATGTCCGATCGATAGCTCAGTTCGTAGAGTGCTTTCATTCCATGCCGTGAGCCCGGGTTCGAATCCCACCGAGGGTGTCAGAAATGATTTCCCGTTTCGGTGTTTATTTCAAACCCCAAAATAAAATATCGACATGGTTTACTCAGCCTTCACAAGAAAGAGTACCAGCCCCCTCGGGAGCTGGGAAACCCCCATTTCAACTGAAGTGGTTGGCGTAAGGCCAGCCCCTGTACCTGTAAAAATAATAGGTTCCACTCGCCACATGCGAAACTCTTCTTGCATAACGCGGCAAGAAGTTTCACTATATGTGTAGCTTAGTTGCGTTTTCATTATTTTTGTAACACGTTTACAATAATCACTAGATATACTGCAATGTCGCAGCGTGAGATATACTGACACATAATTAGAGAAAATCAGAGAACAAATGCATGTCGACGGTTATAAGGTAGTAGGGCATGAGCGACATTTCGGTCAAAAATGAGTTATGAATGCTATCCTACTTGAAATTTTCCGCTCTTTCTAATGCGCTAACTACCATAGCTCTACGATGATTTTTGTGTTGTTTATGCCCAAGCAAACAACTGCGTTTTCGAAGTATGGTTTTGGTGTAACCGACAAGATTTTCGTATTTTTTGTTCTAAAGGCGCTTGTCTATGTCTAATATAATCTAATCGAAGTTGCAAAGATATGTTACATTGGAGATTCACATTACATGCATTTTCACAAGCAGACACGTACAAGTTCGCGCTTGCACATGCCGCATGTGAACCTACAACATAAAAAACCCGAATCTCAAATGGACATACACCCTGCAACTCTTGCCGTCCTTCCCTAAAATAGGGGTGACATCGAAAAAGTGAACCATTTTCACAGCATGGGTGGTCAGCGGCATACCAACCTATAAGTCAAGGAACACTTGCTTGTGACATAAAAAAATCGTATACAACATCGTAAAACCACATTAATAGGAATGACAATAAATGCCTTTATTTTCTTAATTTTAGAGCTGTTTTGATTTTAACAATATGACAAAAAAAAAAAAAAAAGTTATGCTATTTTTCTGCAATCTCAAACTTTAAACTGCTCTCCTGAACAATTTAGTTTATGCCGCTTATGCCCTACTGCCTTTTAACCGTCGATGTGTGTTGTATTGTTCGGTGATAGTGCATGTCTGATTATAGGGTCATCCTAGGGTCATCCACGGGTCAACTCTGGTGACTGTAGATATTGCAATGGAGAGGGGCGCGTCCGCGACTATCACACCATGTGCTAATCGGTGATAGGACAGACCGGCACAGGGACAAAACGGAACATGTCGTAGCATTCAAAATATCGCACGTTTAATAATAAAGAGAAATAACTCAAAAATTGAGAAAATCAAGATTTTGTAATATAACGCAAGAGCAATGCGAGAAGAATAGGTAGAATGCGACAGCCGTTCAATTTGGACGAATATGACCGGATAAAACATCGGTCGCCTTTTTCATCCCATACAAGTTGTACTGGTTGTCTGAACTTCAAACGGGATTTCCCAACATTCTTATTTTTTTAGTTATTTCTCTTTATTATTAAGCGTGCGATATACCATCTACGTTTTAAAATATGCTCACCACTAGATTATCCAGCCTTACAGCAACTGGATCTTGCTTGAGAATTGGCGCTTTGTATAGAGACGACCAAGTTCGCAGAGGGCTCTCGAGGTTTGATTCACACAAAAACAGCGCTCACCAAATAAATCATTCTAATATTATTATTATAATTAGCATGGTTGTTACTTCACACTTTATTTTGTCGTCCACGCGTTGCTCCGCGGCTTGGTGGTGCGTTGTCAGGGTCTCTGCTTGCCGAGCGCGTGGTCCTTGGTTCGTTGCCCTCTGCCCTGTTGTACATTCTCATGTGGCTGTGAGCCTCCCCCCCCCACTCACCACCCACCAGCACCACCCGGAGACTGCAGTTTTATTTTTGCAAAATGTTGCACGCGCACACGGTGTTTCAGAAACCACTGACCCCTGCCCGATCTCACCAACGCATCGTTGAATTGTATATCGATAGCTAAAAGGTAAAACTCAACAAATTAATGACATATTAAACTAACGACGTAGTCAACGACGTTACCATGTTGAAAGCACCGGTTCTCATAGATCACCGAAGTTAAGCAACATTGGGCGCGGATAGTACTTGGATGGGTTACCGCTCAGGTACACCGCGTGTCGTTGGCATCTTGGACCGGTCCGTAGTCCAGTGGCAACACTTCGGACTCGTACATGGAAAGTTGTGGATTCGGATCCCGGCGGAGCACAAAAATATACCATTTATATTTCGAATGTGCTCTTCGCTGAGTTGAAAAATTCATAAACCTTTACCAAAGACCGGTTACTGAAAGGTCCATCCGACCTTATAACAACTGGGTCTTGCTTGAGAATTGGCGCTTTCTACAGCGACGACCAAGCTCTTGAGGTGTGATACACACAAAAACAGCGCTCACCAAATAAATCAGCCTAAAAAAACGCAACTAAGCTACACATATAGTGTAACTTCTTGCCTGCGTTATCCCCGAAGGGGTCGCATGTGGCGCTTCGGGACCTATTTATTTTTATAGGTAAGGGGGCCGGCCTCACACCAACCACTTTCAGTTTAAGTGGGAGTTTCCCAGCTCCCGGGGAGGCTGGTTCTCATTTCTTGTGAAGGCTGAGTAAACCTTTGAGATCGAACCCTTGCTCTCGGCATGGAATGCAAGCATTCTACCAATTGAGCTATCGACCTTTTTACGAGCTTGATCGTCGTCGCTACAAAGCGCCAATTCTCAAGCAAGACCCAGTTGCTGTAAGGCTGGATGGACCTTTGGTGACCGGTCATTGGTAAAGGTTTTATGAATTTTTCAACCCGGCGAAGAGCAAATTTGTAAATATAAATGGTATATTTTTTGTGCTCCGCTTGGAATCGAACCCACAACCTTCCCATTCAGAGTCCGCAGTGTTACCACTGAGCTACGGACCGGTCTAATTGATTTATTATTATTATTAGATTTTCTTTCTAAAAATGCATCTTTTGCCACATCACCTCCCGACCACCCGTTCTCCATCTGATGGTCCATTCTGCCTCGGATGCGAGTCTTGTTTCGCGGAGGCGTCACGTTGTATACCCCATCTCGCAATATATAATGCACCTCGTATACATTATCCGCAACCGACTGTTGCTATGCCAGAACTCCAACTGAACGTTGCAACGCAGCCAGAGCGTGCTCACCTAAAGTGGATGAAAACGTAAGAAGGGCTTTTGAAGTTTCGTGTACACTTTTTGGTAAACGCTCGACTAGAGTTTAGTAAGCTGTACTGACTGGGGATTTTGCAGCAGACGGGCAAACCGCTTTCTTTAACTTTTTGTTCACTTGCAACTTCGTATATGATATACGTAGGGAATGCAATCTCGGCGAGATCTCGAATGGTAACAAAATAATACAAATTTTCATTCAATTAACCCATAAAAACATGTAATTTTAGCACACCATGACAGTAACTGCACAACTGAAACAATTGTAAACCAACAAGACGTGCCTGCACTCACTCGAATATCTTCCGCTCACTTAGTCTTAGTCAAAACTATATCACTTTATTTATTATTTTCTATCCCGCTCGACCAACATCGTAAATACTCGGGAATAGTCGGGATGGTTTGCGTATGCGGTCCGTCTTTTCCTTCGTCAGTCAGCGAATCGCTCGCGCGCAGAGAGCACGTGTCATGCATCGCAGACTACCGCCGCTCAATCTCGGTCGAGATCTCGTCATTTTATGCTTCGAGATTGATCTCGAAAAATGAGGTGAGATCTCGGAATCTCGCGAGATCGAGATTGCATTCCCTAGCTATACGTCAGAGGTGCCCATACGGTCGATCGCCGAGGATAGCTAAATTTTTCACATTGTTCTGGCAGTAATCCTTACTGGTCAATGGTCATCTATATCCGAAATTTGGCACTGCAAATAACTGCTTTTCTGCATCGACATATCTGTGCGGGTCTGCATTTTCTCATATAAAAGTAATAAAATCAAAATATCGTACTCGTCTCACAAATGACCACCTGACAGCCTGCTTGCGTCTAGCTTTAACTGAGAATATCCCTAACTACGATCATTTTATGGAGGACCACCAATGTCACGCTTCGACATCAGCATTGAGATCCTTTTTATATTGTACCAGTGTTATTTTAATTTATTTTTGTAATGTTAGAGATTAAAAATTTAATACAGATTTGACATTTTGCACTCAATGTAGTTTTACTTATGCAATTTTTTTTCTTAATAAATATTTATACATTATGAATTATGAGTGATATTTGTTGGGCTAAAGCTAAACAGTTAAATTGTCGATCTCCTATTCATATTTTTTTGCTAGGTCGATCTCCTCAAGAACAAGTATGGGCACCCCTGGTATACGTTATGCTTTCACGTAAACCTCTTTTTCATTAAAAGGTTTTTATTTTATTTTAATTTCAGCTCAGCTGTAGAACGCTTGCATTGCATTCCGAGGGCAAGGGTTCGATCCCCACCGTGTCTTGTCAGTGGACATTATGTCGGTGGACATTTTGTCGTGTGAACATTTTGCCTGCGGACATTGTGTTCTTGTGACATTCTATATATGGACATCTTGTCGTGGAACCCTACAAATATTAATATTGTCTTACACTTTTACTAGTTGAATAAAACCATAGATGGATTTTTGCTGTGAAATGCTGTTTTCCATACACTTACATTTAGATAGCTAAGTTGATACGAGTGCTTGCATTCCATGCCGAGTTCTCGGGTTCGAATCCCACCGAGGGTATGAGAAATGATGACCCGTATCGGTGTTTAATTTCAAGCCCAAAATAAATACCGGCAACTGGCAAGGCTTACTCAGGGTTCACAATAAATGAGAAACAGCCCACTCGAGAGCTGAGAAAACCCACCCTTCAGGTGAAGGGGTTGGCGTAAGACATGTGAAAAATAAAAAGGTAATTTTATGAAAACAGGGGAAAGGTCACAATACACAAGAAACCCTTGACTTGTAGGTTGGTACGAGGCTGACCAACCCTACAGTCAAAGTGGTTCACTTTGTTTTGTCAATGAAAGCAGGAAACCTCTGCTTCCAAGTCAAGTGGTTGGCGTAAGGCTGCTTCCCTCATAGGTTAAGTAAATATAAGCCAAGTTTTGGGACAATGCAATAAATCCGGTCGATAGCTCAGTTGGTATAGAGGTCACGTCTTTCAATGTCATAGGGCTAGGACGAAGTCCACCGAGGGTGTCAGAAATGATTTACCTTTTCGGTGATTATTCCAAACCCAAAATAAAATACCGACTTACTCATCTATAATCTATAATCTAAGTTGCAAGGATATATTCATTCAAAGCTCTCAGATGTATGCCCACAAACAAACACGTGTAGTTCGCGCTTACAAATGCTGATTGTGTACTTACAAATAAAATCCAAACCTCAAATGAACTCTTGAAGCCCTGCAACTCTTGCCGACATTCCCTGAAACAGGGGTGACATTGGCAAAGTGAACCATTTTTTACAGTATGGGTGGTCAGCCTCATACCAACCTATAAGTCAAGGACTCATCCTTTACAATAAATGAGAACCTGCTCCCTCGAAGGCAGGGAAACTCCCACATCAACTCAAGTGGTTGACTTCGGCCGGCACCCTTACTTGTAAAAATAAATAGGATCCATTCGCCACAAGCGATCCTGTGGGCATAACGCAGGGGCTGGTTCTTATTTCTTGTCAAAGCTTGTGGCTTGAAATAAACACCGAAATGAGAAATAATTTCCGGCACTAATCTAATCTGAGTTTCAAAGATATGTTACATTGAGGATTCACATTATATACATTCTCACTAGCAGACACGTACAAGTTCGCGCTTGCACATGCTGCATGTGAACGTAGAACATAAAAACCCAAATCTCAAATGGACATACACCCTGCAACTCTTGCCGTCCTTCCCTGTAACAGGGGTGACATTGGCAAAGTGAACCATTTTTACAGCATGGGTGGTCGGCCGCATACCAACCCATATAAGTCAAGGAACACACACAACAAATTACATCCTTAGTAGATATCGCACCTTAACCCCTGTGCATTGAACTCAAGCGTTCTACCACCTGATCTGGAACGTTTAGGAGGGACACGTTGGCTTTGTAGAATATTTCATTTACGAGGCGAAGTATGATTGGGAAAAAACGGAGTGACAGGGTGAGGAATGATTTTGTAAGAGAAGAATGTGGTGCAAGAGAAAGTGTGAAAGTGAAGATTAAAAGAAGTTTGTTGAGATGGTTTGGGCATATGGAGAGAATGAATGAGGAAAGACTGACGAAGAAAGTATATGTTGGTAGAATAGATGGATGTCGTGGTAGAGGAAGACCGAGAAAGGTATGGATGGACCAAATATCCGAAATTGCGAATGAATGGAATATCCAGAGTCAAAATAAAAGGAGAGCTTGCATGAGGAAGGTTATGACTCTGGAGGAAATGAAAGAAGTATGTAAGGACAGAAAGAAATGGCGGTTGATCTGTAATGTTGACGGCTAGGGTTTATTAAAATGAAATTTGTTTTATGTTTTAAGTTTTTGATGTCCATGTATATTATTATTTATTGATTTAAAAAATGTAATTTGTCGTGTATGTTCCTTGACTTATAGGTTGGTATGCGGCTGACCACCCATGCTGTAAAAATGGTTCACTTTGCCAATGTCACCCCTGTCTCAGGGAAGGACGGCAAGAGTTGCAGGGTGTATGTCCATTTGAGATTTGGTTTTTATGTTGTAGGTTCACATGAGGCATGTGCAAGCGCGAACTTGTACGTGTCTGGTTGTGAGAATGCATGTAATGTGAATCTCCAATGTAACATATCTTTGCAACTTAGATTAGATTAGATTAGATTAGGCTAATGAATGAAGACTAATGCAGTTTACACTGTCTCAGGTTCTTCAACTGAGATGTTCTCCTTCGACCTAGAGCTCGTCTTCCCTCAATACTTCCCTGCATGATGTTCGCTTTGCGCAAGGTCGGAGGATGGAAGCCGGCCCTACGCCAACCACTTCCTTTAAAATGGGGGTTTCCCATCTCTCGAGGGGGCTGGTTCTCATTTCTTGTGAAGGCTGAGTAAATCTTGCCGGCATTTTATTTTTGGTTTGAAATAAAGATCGAAACGAGAAATCATTTCTGACACCCTCGGTGGGATTCGTGCCCGAGTTCACGGCATGAAATGCAAGCACTCTACCAACTGAGCCATATATACGAGTATAGATAAGCCTGTTTCTGAATAGTCCATGTTCCAGGTTCGATTACCGGGCTGTTTGTCTGTAAGCTATTGTTTCCTGGCTGTAAGTGTCTCAGCAGGGCCGGGAAGTGTTGGGTTAGGTTACAGGCTAGACTGTGCGGGGGGCGGGAGGGGGTGGGTGGCTCATGTGGGGGCGGTGGGAAGGAAGGGCGGCAGATCTGTCTGCGTCGATACTGACGCACATGGCGGGAACCAAACATCACAGACTTACACAATGTAATCTCTATAATCTATACCTATCTACCAATTATCCGGAAGCTACACTGGCTTAGGTTATTATTCTTCTTTTTCTTCTTCTTCAGCCTGTATTGATCGTCCACTGCTCGACGTAGGCCTCCTCTTGCATTTTCCATTCGTTTCTATCCTGAGCGATCCGCATCCAGGCAAGTCCTGCACTTCTCTGAACATCGTCGCGCCAACGCAACTGTAGGCGCCCAACTCCACGCTTTGCCGTCCTTGGGCACCAGCACAGCAGTCGCTTTGTCCACTTTTCATCTGGATCGCGAGCGACATGTCCCGCCCATCGCCACTTGAGGGTTGCGGCCATCTTGATGACATCGAAAACCTTTGTCCTGACTCTTATGTCCTCATTTCTGAGTCTGTCCCGCAAACTGACACCCAACATGGCTCTCTCCATTGCTCTCTGTGTGACTCTTAGCTTGTGGGCACTTTTTTGTGACATTGTGACTGTCTCAATACCATAAGTGAACACTGGCAAGACACAGGCATTGAATACTTTCCTTTCTAAGTTGATGGGTATTTTCGGATTTTATAATTAATACAAAATTTATATAGCGCCTTTTATGTCAGTGTGCCACTGCAAAGGCGCTTGTCCATATGATTAGACAAAGAGGTGAGTCTTGAGACGTCTTTTAAACAGTCTCTCCAAATCCAGTTCCCTAGGTTCTTAGAAAGAGTGCGGTACAGACTGTGTGTCATGGTTAAAGACATCCTAGATGGACATGCACCGGAATACCTTAGAGGACTGTGTCAGATGCAGCAAGCTACAAGCACCAGGACTCTAAGGTCAGCTGTGTAGGCTCCGCAAGGCTGAGCTTGCCCCTGAGGGAAACCTCAACCAACTTCAGTGATCGGGCATTCTCGGTTTCGAGGCCAATGGCTTAGAACGAGTTGCCGGTTGAGGCGAAGAAGGAAAGAGACAGGGCAAACTTCAGGAGGAAGCTGAAGACGCACCTGTTTGAAAAGTCATGCCCAGTAGTACACGAGCCCATGTGTCTTGTCTTGTATCCTGCCGCCTTTCCTCTAGGGGTGGCCAGTACCTCCACACAAGTGCCTCCACTTGACTCTGTCCTTGCATACTTCTGTCATCTCATCTAATTTCATCACTCTTTTCATGCATGCTCTTCTCTTGTTTCCACTCTGTAAATTCCATTCATTCGCAATCTCATTTATCTGATCAATCCATTGTTTCCATTGTTTGTGATTAATCTATAATCTATAATCTAAGCTGCAAGGATATGTAAGCATTTAAGGCTCATATGAAATGCATGCCTACAGACAGGCACATGTAGGTTCGCGCCTACACATTCTGCATGTGTGCATACAAATAAAGAAAACCTCACATGGACATAAACCTTGCAACTCCTGCCGCCGTTTCCTGAACCGGGGTGGCATTGGCAAAAGTGAACCGATTTTTACAGCACGGGTGGTCAGCCTCGTACCAACCTATCAGTCAAGGAGCTTAAACTTTAAACTTTTTAATGAAAACGGCGCTTTAAAGAAATAAACCAAAAATACATCTATAATACAAGTTGCAAAGATATATTTCATTTGAGATTCATATTAAATGCTTTTTTTAAAAGGTTCTCCAAAGAATCCAAGGAGGAAGGCACCTGCTCAGGACTTTGTCCGAAAGGCGTGCAAGATGGATCGGCCATGTAATACGGCAAGAAGGTTTCTTGCATGCCATAATGGAGGGGATGACCGAGGGAACCAACTCTAGGGGACGCCCACGCCAAGAGTACCTGGAGGACCTGCTGGTGGACGTGCGCTGCTCAACATATGCAGAGCTTAAAAGAGCCGCACAAGACAGGGAGGAATGGAGATCAAGAGTACAAGATATTGCTGCAAACCAATCCCAGGATTGAAACAGAAGAAGAAGATTAAATGCATTCCCACAAGCAGACACGTATAAGTTCGCGCTTGCACATGCTGCATGTGTACATACAAATTGAAATCCAAACTTCAGATGAACACTGCAACCTACTTGCATTCCATGCCGAGAGCTGGAGTTGCAATTTCCACCGAGGCTGTTACTGTATCTTGCCGCCGTTACACTAAGGGTGGCCGGCACCTCCGCAGATGAGTCTCCACTTTTGTCTGTCCTTGCATATGTCTTTCATCTCTTCAACATTCATCACTATCTTCACCTGTTTGGTCTAGGCAAGGGTGTCAAATATGATTTCGCGTTTCCGTGTATATTTCAAACAAAAAATAATATACCGGCAATTTATTCAGCCTTCACAAGAAATGAGTACCAAAGAGAGTTTGTAAACTCCATATTCAACTGAAAGGTTTGACATTAGTCGGCCGCTTACCTTTAAAAATAAATATTAATTTATTTTACACAATGTCGGTATACAATTAACTGATTTTTAGCTCTTGCTTTCGACTTCACGGCTCAATGTTTTAATTGGCTTAACCCTGCACACAATTGCGGCTTACATTTATATACGCTCATACGGACGTTTCTCGACTGTTCTCGATTTCATAGTGGATGATTCCAGAGCGTTGTTCCATCAGCGTGATTAGAATCATGTATGCACTAATACTACCATACACTCGTAACAATCATGTTCCACTCGCCATATGCGATACCCGGAAAGAACTTGCACTAAATGTGTAGCTTAGTTGCACGTTTTTTTTGTTGTTTTTGTAGGAATCGTGACACCATCAGTTATCGATCAGTCTGGCCGACTCCCATCACATATCCTGGTCGCTTCCCTGTGCTAACTGGAGGTACCCAACGGCAGTATTCTCCCAACCAGACTGCACAAGTAGGCGGGGTGGGGGGGAGTAGGCGATGTGGGGGTAGTAGGCGGGGCGGGGGGAGGGGGGCAGGTACCTGTAGAGCGCAGGGCTCACCTCAGACGGCAAGGGTCGTTCACCCCTCGCACAGATATATCACAATGACCGGAGAAGCAAATCTGCTCTGTGCGAAAGACAATGAACTGGCGGCAGAGTCTGTACGTACAGAGGAAATGTGAAAGGGACAAGAGGATAGGGAAGACCGAGAAAAGTATGGCTGTATTAGATTGGTCTAATCTAATCTAAGCTGCAAAGATATATATCATTTTAGATTTATATTAAATGCATTCCCACAAGCAGATATGTATAATTACGCGCTAACACATGCCGCATGTGGACCTACAATATAAAAACCCAATCTCAAATGAACATAAGCCTTGCAACTCTTGCCGTCCTTCCCTGAAACAGGGGTGACATTGGCAAAGTGAACCAATTTTTTACAGTATGGGTGGTCAGCCGCATAACAACTTATAAGTCAAGGAACACACATGACAAATTAATTTTTTTTTAATCAATAAATAACAATATATACATCTAATCTAATCTAAGTTGCAAAGATATGTTACATTGGAGATTCACATTACATGCATTCCCACAACCAAGACACGTACAAGTTCGCGCTTGCACTTGCCTCATGTGAGCCTACAACATAAAAACCAATCTCAAATGGACATACACCCTGCAACTCTTGCCGTCCTTCCCTGTAACAGGGGTGACATTGGCAAAGTGAACCATTTTTACAGCATGGGTGGTCAGCCGCATACCAACCTATAAGTCAAGGATTGGTGAGATTGTGAATTGTGAAAATTTCACTTTATGAGATGCTGTGCACGTCTCTGGAAGAATGACATTTTTATAATTTTTTCCTTTTCTTTGTTGCAGGATGGATCACAAAGAGCGTTCCATGTCTACAAAGTTACGAGGGAGTTGATCTTCAAATTTCGTGGAAGCAATTCTGGAACAACAATAATGTATTATAAGTAAGGAAATTATTATATTGTTTATTTGGTAGGTAACAAGCTATAAAACATGGCAGTCAAATGTTCTCCGTACATTTTTTTGAAAAATATTGGACTGCCTGATTAGCTGTTCACGCGCTGGCATGTTTTTACGCTTTCCATCTATCGTAGATATGTCGGTAGATATATGGCTGGATGGACCTTTGGTGACCGGTCATTGGTAAAGGTTTTAATGAATTTTTCAACCCGGCGAAGAGCAAATTTGAAAATAGAAATGGTATTTTTTTGTTCTCCTATATTTGATTTTGGGTTTGAATTAAACACCGAAACGGGAAATCATTTCTGACACCCTCGGTGGGAATCGAACTCGTGCTCTCGGCATGCAATCCAAGAACTCTACCGATTGAACTATCGTTCGTATATAATGGTTCTAATTACGATCGGACTTACATAAAATAAAACAAAAACCATCATCGGTAGATTTGTCTCGACATCTCACCTTGGATGGAGAAGATCTATACTTTTCGTCAATTTTTGTTGACATCTGAAGGAGGAGTAGGCTCAAACCCTGCTTTTACCCGTTTTGTATGTATGTGTCAGAGGGGCCCATAGCTCATGGATACTCATACAAAACTCTATGTATTGCAAGTAGCGGAAGGCCTTCCCGTGAAGTTAAAAGCAACGCCACGACAAAACAAGAACCTATAGGTCAGAAGCGTGCCACTGCCTTTAATAGTAAGTGGTTTGATGTTACTGAAGCTAAGATGTTACTAAAGTATACCTCGAGTGGCACTCCTCGTGAGATCGCTGCTAGATCACGAGTAGCGTGAGGAATAAAAAAGTATACTGGACAGGATTACTGTGAATCCGTTGCGGATGCAGCTTGGTAAAATCTAATCTAATCTAATCTAAGCTGCAAGGATATATACCATTTAAGATTTATATCAAATGCATTCCCACAAGCAGACATGTATAATTTCGCGCTAACACCGCATGTGGACCTACATTATAAGAACCCATCTCAAATGAACATAAGCCCTGCAACTCTTGCCGTCCTTCCCTGAGACAGGGGTGACATTGGCAAAGTGAACCATTTTTTTTTTACAGTATGGGTGGTCAGCCGCATACCAACCTATAAGTCAAGGAACATACATGACAAATTACATTTTTAAAATCACTAAATTATAATACATCTGTATGGACATCAAAAACGAAGCGCAAAGTCAGTCGCAAAATCAGTCAAAGGTGGAGAAATTGGATTTGGTAGCAACAAAGTCTGCGTAACCGACTGGGCCAATGGCCGGCCGTACTGCAGCAAGGAGCGCAACCCGATCAGAGTGTCGCAATGGACAGTACCACAATATGTGAGGCACGTCCTGGGAGCTGGCGCCGCAAGGGCACTCTGCTGATAGGATGGATGGGAACCCAGCTGGAATAATTTGGCTTTAAATTTTCCGTGGCCAGTAAGAAACTGACTGGACATGCCACTTTCAGCCAAGCGCTGCTCGATCGAGGTGAAAAAAGAATTTAGAATGTTGTTCTCCGAACCATTCCACTCTCGCTGCCATTGCCGTGTCGCGAAGAAAAGAAGGTTCTCTCTAACGTCACGCATCCCTAGGGAGGTTCGACAATTGTGGCATCGATCGACGCTGAATTAACGCATCTGAGAAGACCGCAGGCAGCTGACAGTCGTGGCTGGTTTGCAAGGAGAGATCAGGACGCCATCGCCTCTGAGGTAACCCGTAGATCCGAACTTGTGTGGAATTATGAAGTCACAAGCTCGGCCATACGCGTTACTGCAGTGGGGAACAGCTACCAGACTACCAGCTTCTGGGGCTTCCGACTACCTGCTTCCGGAGCTTCCGACTACCAGCTTCCGGAGCTTCCGACTCCCAGATTGCCAGCTTCCGGAGCTTCCGACTACCAGACTACCAGCTTCCGGAGCTTCCGACTACCAGACTACCAGCTTACGGAGCTTCCGGGCATTTAGCCCATGTCTACGATTGTTTTTTTCAGCGTGAAAGTGAAATAATGAAGATGATCTTGATGACACTGACTTTTTTTATATTAACAGTTACATTAATATCACGATGATTTCTTTGGTGAGCGCTGTTTTGCGTGAATCACACCTCAAGAGCTTGTTCATGCTTGTTCGTCGCGACAATTTTGCAAATAAGACTTATTTGCTGTACCTAAAGGTGGATGAATCTTTGTAACCGGTCTTTTGATAAAGGCAGTCGATTTTTTTAACCCAGCGGAGAGTAAATTTGAAAATCCTTTGATTTTATTATTGTGCTCCGCTGAGAATAGAAATCATGACCTACGGATTACTGAGTCCGTTGCGTTAACCACTAGACTAAAGACCGGTCATGTATATAATGATGTACAATGGACTGTTGTTTCTGTTTATCTTGTCTCCTTGCGGAGTGCAAATCACTCAAAGTCATTTTAAAATCCCCAAGGTGAGCCGCATGGATAACTTCGCCAGACAAATTATATCTAGGAGTTCTGGAAACTCACCAGTAGTTGATGGTCATTTGACGCGTCCTGTACCCTTAGTACGAGTTGCAAAACTTGAGTAAAGTAAAATTTACGGAAAGTATTAAAGAGTGATTTTCGCCAAAATCAGCCGTTTTTGTTTCTTACACTTTATAGTCTTAGCAAAAGAGTTACAGTGATGTAGAAAATCAAGTTCAAACAAACAAAAACGGCAGATTTTGGGGGAAATCACTCTTTAATAATTGCCGTAAACTTTACTTTACTCAAGTTTTGCAACTCGTACTCAGGGTACCTACAGGTAAATAAAAAAACGCAACTAAACTACACATATAGGGTAACTTCTTGCCGCGTTATCACCGAAGGGGTCGCATGTGCGATTCGGGACCTATTTATTTTTACAAGTAAGGGGGCCGGCCTTACGCCAAACACTTCAGTGAAGTGGGGGGTTCTCAGCTCCCGGGGGGCTGGTACTCATTTCTTGTGAAAGCTGAGTAAACCTTGCTTAAGGTTTGAAATAAACACCGAAACGGGAAATCATTTCTGACCCCCTCGGCGGGATTCGAACCCGAGCACTCGGCATGGAATGCAAGCACTCTACCAACTGAGCTATTGATCGAACTAGATGAATATGAAATAACTTAAATCTGTTGCTTTGTGTTTCAGGTTGGCTGAATCATTTTGGGAAGTGGAACTTCAGCATCGAAAATCCTGGAGGGTCGAATTTCGAGAGTCACACATCGCAGCCAAAGCTGCATTTGGAAAACTGAACCATTTTTTGTCAGCTATATCCGTGTTGTATTCAGAAATGGAAGTCTCGACGATAGATGTTACCATACCTATTTGAAGATAGGACGAAATAAAACATGGCGGTGCCTGCACAGCTGATCGTTCCATATAAAATGGATCAGCTGTTGATACACCGACATGTTTTATTCCACCCTATCTTCAAATAGGTATGGTAAGATCTACTGACGACTGTCTAGACCAGGGGTGTCCAACATAATATTGCGGAGGGCCAGATTTAGTATTTTTGTAATCGTCTAAATCTAATCTAGATCTAAATCTAAGCTGCAAAGATATGTATCATTTGAGATTCATATTAAATGTATTCCCACAAGCAGACACGCATAATTTCGCCCTCACACATGCCGCATGTGGACCTACAATATAAAAAACCCCAATCTCAAATGAACATAAGCCATAATCGTGGCGGGCCATAAATAGCGTCGACGGGGGAGGAGGTAGGCACGCAATTTCCAAAAGTTCATATTGTGTTTTTAATGAAATGTGCAACAAAATAATAATCGGTCGACCACTCACATAGTCGATAGATAGATGATTGAACTAAATACCAATGATGGATGATTTTTTAAGTGATTGAACTTATTGCGCAATATCTATTGACTATTGATGTTGTCGCGGGCCGTATGTTGGACAGGCCTGGTCTAGACTACCACCCCAGGTATTTTATAATTTCAAGTGAAAATGGTCGAGGTAAGTATACTGTGTATCAGTGGAGAAGGGTGCCATACAAGCCGGTTCCCATCGGCTTCCCTTTGAAAATGATGTAACAAAGTAGTTAAAAATATAGGCACAAAGTAAAAAAGTACATTTAAAACGAAAGAAACAATACATATTTTTCCCCCATTGAAACCATGCAGTCTACTTTTTTTTATCATTTTTGTCTCATTTTAAAAGGTAAACCGATCTGCTTGTATGCCACCCTTCGCCACTGCTGTGTATGTGATAATTTAAAGGTATTAAATCTATTTTTAATTCTACATTTTTCTTCCTCAGTCCACTCCCGGGCGCAGGCCTCCTCCAATCCTCTCTATTCCTGTCTATCGGCTGCTGTGTTCAGCCATCCTCCGCCTGCAGTTCACTTGATGTTGCCCAGCCACCTCAGTTGGGGTCTCCGCGCTCCCCACTTGGACATCCTGGGCTGCCACCGGACAATCCTTTTCGGTAACCTGTCATGGTCCTGACCAGCCCAGCGCCACTTTAAGCAGGCCACTCGCTATATGACATCAGTGACACCAGTGCGTCTGCGGATCTCCTGGCTTGAAACCCTGTCTCTGAGACTGATTCCCAGCATCCTGTTTTCAATGGCTCTTTGGCACGTCCTCAGTCTGTTGGTGCTATACTGAGTGAACCCTTTTGTTTCCAAGCCATAAGTGGATACTGGAAGCACGCATGACTCATAGACCCTGCGTTTCAGGTAAACAGGCATTTTCGTGTCATTGAGGATGTAGTCCAGATTTCCAAAAGCTGCCCATGTCAGTGCTATCTAAACTAATCTAATCTAAGTTGCAAAGATATATTACATTGGGGATTCACATTATATGCATTCTCACAAGCAGACACGTACAAGTTCGCGCTTGCACATGCTGCATGTGAACCTAAAACATAGAAAAGTAAATTTCAAATGGACATACACTCTGCAACTCTTGCCGTCCTTCCCTGAAACATTGGCAAAGTGAACATTTTTTTACAGCATGGGTGGCTATCCTTCTGGTAATTTCGGTTGCTTGATTTTCTATGCCCAATTTTATATTGTGATCAAGATAAATATAGTGGTTTACAACTTCTAAGGTTTCATTTTCAATCGAAATTTGTACGCTATCTGTATTTTTATTACTAGGCAAATGTTCATTAACGTATGTAGCAGGTACTCCACAGGTTATGCAAACGAAGTGAATCAAAATCAAAATGATAGATTACATCAAGAAGAAGATTTTGAAGAGTTTGCAGCACCAAAACAAGACCAGCAAGAAGACGGAGAAGAACTAGACGATGTGGAAGAACTACGAGGACGCAGGAGTTGCAGCAGTTTCGTTGTCTGGTTGAGGTAGTAGGTTGTATAGTACAGTATTACACCATATAGGCGACTGTATGGCCTGCTAACTTTCCCAGATGACGAGCACGTCATCATTACATCAAGGACGCGGCACCAAGACATCACACCTTTTCAAAATGTCACATAATCATTGTATACCGTTTGATTGCACGACAATTTGTCTTCATAGAATGTTTTCATAAAAAAAATTAAGCCTTACAGCAACTGGATCTTGCTTGAGAATAGGCGCTTTGTAGCGACGATGACCAAGCTCGTATAAAGGTCGATAACTCAATTGGTAGAATGCTTGCATTCAATATCGAGAGCAAGGGTTCGATCTCAAGGTTTACTCAGCCTTCAAAAGAAATGAGAACCAGCCCCCCCGGTAGCTGGGAAACCCCCACTTCAACTGAAAGTGGTTGGTGTGAGGCCGGCCCCCTTACCCGTCAAAATAAATAGGTCCCAAATCGCCAAGCAAGTTTTCCGAGATGGAGCTGTCTGTGGATCATTAATTGTATGTAACATTAATGTCCTTGAAAGTTGATCTATCTATCTATAATCTGAGTTGCAGATATATATTAATATCAAATAAAGGCATGCCTACAAACAGACACGTGTAAGTTCGCGCTTACAGATGCTGAATGTGTACTTACAAATTAAAAAACAAACCTCATATGAACATAAACCCTGCAACTTTTACCGAAATTCATTGGGACAGGGGTTGAAATTGGCAAAGTGAACCATTTTTTATAGTATGACTCATCGATATATAGAACCTCCATGGTATGACTGGTCAGCCTAATACCAACCTATAAGTCGAGGAATGAAATAATTGAATGAGGTAGGCACGGATAGGAAGACTAAGCTGCAACTTTTATGTGGCTGCCCACATGCAGCGGAATGATCACAGAGTTACAGTCACAGTTTCCATAGTCATTTTGATGTAGACAAATTGTCGTGGGCACCCACACAATCATATTATATTATGGTCGGTCTGCTAGCAATGATTCTTAAATTTTTATAGCGTCTTCTCATGGCATAAAGTTGATTGTTTGATAAGAAGTACTTATAAAGTTAATACATATCGACGGTTAAAAGGAAGTAGAATAAGCGACGTTTTGATCAAAAATGAGTTATGAATGCTATCCTACATAAAAATTTCCGCTCTTTCTAATGCGCTAACTCCCATAGCTCTGCGATGATTTTTGTTGTTGTTTATGCCCAAGCAAACAACTGCGTTTCCGAAGTATGGTTTTGGTGTAACCGACAAGATTTTGGCATTTTTTGTCCTAAAGGCGCTTGTGACTTAAAAAAATCGTAAAACCACATTAATAGGAATTGCTTATGAATGCCTTTATTTTTTTAATTTTAGAGCTGTTCTGATTTAAACGATATGATAAAAAATAAAAAAGTTATGCCATTTTTCTGCAATGTCAAACTTTAAACTGCTCTCCTGAACAATTTAGTTTTTTTTGCTTATGCCCTACTTCCTTTTAACCGTTGTCCATCGATATGAAGCAGTCTGGTCAATAGCTCAATTTCGCTATCATACTCTGAAGAGCATTTTATACCCTAAACTGGTCGTTTTCGTTTCTTAAACTTTATGGTCTTAGTAAAAGAGTGACAGTAATGAAATAAATCACGCGTGTTTATTGATTATTTATCTAAATTATATAAGTTGAAAATTATATAGGACTTAAAAGTGTCACCACAAAAAAAAATGTAACAGACACATAAAAAACGCAACTAAGCTACACATATAGTGCAACTTCTTGCCGCGTTATCCCCGAAGGGGTCGCATGTGGCGAGTTGAACCTATTTATTTTTACAGGTAAGGGGGCCGGCCTTACGCCAACCACTTCAGTTGAAGTGGGAATTTCCCAGCTCCCGAGGAGGCTGGTACTCATTTCTTGTAAAGGCTGAGTAAACCTCGCCGGTATTTATATAATGGGGTTTGAAATACACACCGAAATTGGAAATCATTTCTGACACCCTCCTCGGTGGGATTCGAACCCGAGCTCACGGGGTAGAATGCAAGCACTCTACCAACTGAGCTATCGACCGGACTATCGACACATTCTTTTAACATTTTAAGTTTTTTTTTGTATGTGTTATATTTTGAAAAAAAAACCTTTTTTATTACAGAATTATACATTGTTTAGTTTCATATGAAGTCGATTTTTTTATAATATCAATAGGTTTTGAGAAAATATGGAAAAACTGTTTTCAAGAAATTTAATTAATTATGTACCTAAGTACTTAGTTTCAGTTTTCATATTTACTCAAAAAAGTATTGACATTATAAAAAATCGACATTCCTATGAGACATAACAATGTATAATTCAAATTATTAAAATGTATACTTAAAAAGAAAAAAAGATTTTCAAAATATAGCATATATACAAAAAAACAATTAAATAAAAAAAATGTGTTTTTTTTTAATATTTTTTGTGGAGACACTTTAAGTTAAATAAATTATTAATAAACATGCTTGACTTTTTTCATCCCTGTCACTGTTTTACTAAGACCATAAAGTTTAATAAACAAAAACGACCGATTTAGGGTATAGAACCCTCTTAAAATGAATCTTCACTTCACAATGTGGATACACAAACCCTCAAACTTTTGTTTATTATACTCGTAGTTTGCTCTGGTTTGATACAATGTCAGTTGGTCAGCTTCCCATACCTGTCTAGGTGGGTGCATAAAACACACAGCTGATCTTTGACATTGCAAACTTGCTGCAAGCCATGCTGCAATGCCATCGACAATTTAATTTTAACAATTATTTGTAGCATAACAATCACTTTTTTCGGGCTGTGTAGCCGTGGTCTGTTTGATTCTTTCCGGACAGTTTCGCCCTCATTATCAGCGATTGGCTAGTCGCTGTGATCTCTTACTTCTTCATCCTGTAATGTCAACAAAAACCGGCCGTGAAAGCTTCAAAGTACAATTAATTATTTGTAAGTTAAGAGATTTAATTTGTAGAACCACTGTTTTATTTCTTATACCTTCTATGTGATCATTTTGTTTTATTTTTCATCATAAAAATGTGTCAAAGGAGAAAAAGTAAAAAATGAGGTCAGTAAGTGTAACAAAGACAAAATTGTGTCTTCAGTCAGCCGGGTTGCTAGAGAAAATGCATATAAATATTTTGTTATCGGTTGCTAAGGACGGCAGTCCCATACAAGACTGACGTGCACTTGCCTAGAAAAAAGTTACAAATTCAAAAATGCTATTGAAAATATAAATATTTGGAAAAACAGGACTAGGCACAAATTATAATTTACTTAAAACTTTTTCTCGGCAGGCAAGCGTCAAACTTGGACTATGGTCCTTAGCAAACAATAAAAAAAAACTTGTGGCGTCACAATTTTGTAGATTATTAAATTTGAGTCGAGTCCATTTTTTTGTCACAATCCAATCTCTTTTTTACTCTTTGATAAAAATCAATGTATCCTTTTTGATTATTATTATTCAATAAAAAAAACGATTTTTTTTCAAATTGGCCTGGCAATTTTTAAATGGCTGACTAATTCACCCTATCGCAAAAAAAAATCCACACCTTTTGTGAAAAAAAAATTAAAAAAAAAAAAAACGAAAACCCCTGACTGCAGGGGATGCCATTGTGTGTTTTTTCAACATTACACAATACCCCAAGTAACAAAACCATTATCTTTAAACTCAACTATAAAGTTTTCTAAAAATGTATGGAAATTAAAAAGGTGCCTCTAGTGAGTGTTTTAGTTTTAATATATTTTTAAGTTTACACAATGTAAAGCTCTGTGTACTACTTGGGGTAGGTAGAGTACATTTTGTGTGTATGGGGGGAAGGATTGTGTTTGTGGGGAGGATGAAGGGTGTCAGAAAAAAATTGTAAACTAAAAAATAATACAAATAAGGGTTGACAAAGTGCAGGAGCTTGTTTAGCACATTTTTAAGTTTAGATGAAATGTTATTTATGTACTTAAAATATTGTCTTACACTTTTAGGGCCTGTTGCACCAAACTCCAATCAGACGAAAATCAAAATTAAGTGCGCTTTTTCTCATCAAATAAAAAATTTGGTTGCATAAACGTAAATCCGGTGATGCACGTCATATTTCCTGTTCAAATTTCATCATATATCACACCCACTTCCGAGAAATATTTGACCGAGTTCTTTACTAGAATTAAGCAATCAAATTTGATGTGTTAATCAAATATTGATAGGAGGTTGGTGCAACAGGCCCGTCCGTAAGAGTTGAATAAAACCAAAGATGGATTTTTTCTGTACACAAACGCAATAAATACAACTAAGCTACACATATAGTGTAAATTCTTGCCCCGTTATCCCTGAAAAGTTTCTCTTGCTGTTTATCCATATACTTACATGTCGATAGCCAAATTCATAGAGTACCTGGATTCTATGCCGCATGCCGAGGGTGTTAGAAATGAATTTTTGTCTTGGTATTTATTTCAAACCGGAAATAAAATACCGGCAAGGTTTACTCAGCCTTCAAAAGAAATGAGTACCAGCCCCCTCGGGAAGCAAACAATGCAAATCGCGTACCAGAGAGAATTGAGTACAAAATGTGAGTTTCTCTGTTTTTAACAGCCTCAGAAGAGTTATTGACCAGATAGGTGGAAAACGACGCCCTCTTCGTTCTGCACAGGGTGACGCCGTAAACAGACTTCAACTGCCACTTTGACGGAACAGAACCGGTTTCGGAGACAGGGCTTTTAGTTCGGCTGGTTCATCCTGCTGGAATAGTCTACCTCTGAAGTTGAGAACAGATACCAGTGTTGGTAGTTTCAGGAAGTTGCTTTAGACACATTTAACAGAAGCTTCAACATATAAAAGCGCCCTTGGGGTGGCTAGTCCCCGTAAACGGTTCTATATAAAAAAATTGGCCGATTAAACGCAACTAAGCTGCACATATGGTGTAACTTCTTGCCTGCGTTATCCCCGAAGGGGTCGCATGTGGCGATTCGGGACCTATTTATTTTTACGGGTAAGGGGGTCGGCCTCACGCTAACCACTTTCAGTTGAAGTTGGGTTTCCAGCTCCCGAGGGGGCTGGTTCTCATTTCTTGTGAAGGCTGAGTAAACCTTGAGATCGAACCCTTGCTCTCGGCATGGAATACAAGCATTCTACCAATTGAGCTACCAACCTTTTTACGAGCTTGGTCGCCGTCGATCACAGCGCCAATTCTCAAGCAAGACCCAGTTGCTGTAAGGCTGGATGGACCTTTGGTGGCCGGTCATTGGTAAAGGTTTATAAATTTTTCAACCCAGCGAAGAGCAAATTTGAAAATACAAATGGTATTTTTTTTGTGCTCCGCCGGGATTCAAACCCACAACCTTCCATTCAGAGTCCGAGGTTTTACCACTGAACTACGGACCGGTCAAATTACGGCCAATTAATATGATTATTATATTGATCAAGTGTTTTGCAGTGTCAGCCCTGTCAGTGAATTGCATTGTTTAGTGCTATGGAGTATAGAGTGACCCTGTAGTGCAGTGCGTGAAGCCTTTGGTTCATGTTTGTCATATAATCCTGCAGCGGGTAAGGCCCCCCACTCTCTGTTCATATAATACTCTATACATGTAGACAGGAGGGTGAAATACACCCCCAGGGCGCGCTGCGTTTTCATACAGTTTGCTAGCATTTCAACATATTCTATTGAATTAGAGAAATGTAAAAAATGTATACAAAGAAGAATCAAAACCTAAACATACAAATATGTATTTTTTGTTTTTAATTTGTATTGAGGAATTTAATTCACTTACTTATTGTTATGTAAATATGAAATATAAATATTTAAAATAAGTAGGTATTAGTTATAGTTATAGGAATTCTGTATTGTATTGTGTGGGTAGGAATCATTGAATAAAAATACTTGAAGCATCGAGAAATAATGATTACTACGCCTTTCTGGAACTGTCTAGCGAATATAGATCTAGATTGTACTGTTTTGAAGAGTATAAGAAGGGTGCGAGTTGCTTGCAGAGCCAGTATCCTACAAGCTTTACAACTACATAGAACTAAGTTAACCAGTGAACAGAAACCAAGTGTAATGGAATAGTCGAGACTACCTTTGTGAAAATAAATTATTGAAAGTGTAAAATAAACAACTGTATAAGAAGACCAGTATTTTTAATTGAAAGACTTTTGAACCCTAAATTCGTAACATTATTATGACTGGGTCTACCGTTGAATTACGAGTCCGAAGTGTTACCCACTAGAACTGACAGAGTTATAGAAGAAGTACAGCCCTGCAACTCTTGCCGACCTTCCCTGAAACAGGAGTGAGATTGGCAAAGTGAACCATACTAGGGAAGGTCGGCAAGAGTTGCAGGGCTTATGTTCAATTGAGATTGGGTTTTTATATTGTAGGTCCACATGCGTGTGTTAGTGCGAACTTATACATCGTCTGCTTGTGGGAATGCGTTTAATATGAATCTTAAATGATATATTGCAGCTTACAGAGGTAGTGTGAAAGGAAAAGGAGGTAAAGGACGACCGAGAAAAGATTGTGGAGATTGTGAAAGAATGGCATGTACAAAGCGAGCGTAAAAGAAGAAAATGCATGAAAAAGGTGATGGATATGAATGATTATTGAAAGAGGTATGTAAGGATAGGAAAAAATGGAGGCAGCTCTGCAGAGGCTCTGGCCACCCCTAGCAGAATGGCGACAGAGTTACAGTTACAGCTTAGCTTTAGATTAGACCTATATGCAAACAGAGGGGGTTAAGAAAAATAAATGTGAATAAATAATTAAAAACATTTTTAATTGCAATAACAATTACATTAACAATACAAGATTTTTATACATAGCACAATGTCTTATTATGTACAATTTGAATACTAAAAATATATTCAACTTTCAAACTGAATGTATTACATGTTTATCATCTGAACAAAATCATCATTCATAAAAAAAAAATAAGGCCTACAATATTACAAACATAAGTATTACTTTAAATCAAAAATAATTTAAATTTTCTAGGAAGCCATGTTTGTTTTCAGATGAAAAAAAAATACAATAAAGAAAGCAACAAAAAAAAATTATGTGTCTTATTTATTAAAATAACAACAACAAAAACATCTCAGTATAAATAACACTTTAGCCCAATAGCTCCTTACTTTTTTCATTTATGGACTCAGACACATTAAAAAAATCCCTTGGCTATGTGACATCATTAACTGTTTCGATTCGGAATTTATTTGCTACATACGCACCGCCAGAACGGAATACTTTTTTGAGGTTATTTTTTTACACATAAATTGATTTCCTACCTTAATTACTTGATGAAACTTCAAAATTTATGAAAAAGTATATTCATTAGTTATCCAGGAACACAAATCACAAACTTTCAACACATGTTTTCACTTGTTGTTTTATATAAAAACAAGTAAATCACAACAATACTACTTAAAAAAATATATTATACGCACATTCCATAACTAGATTTTATATCCATTAGGTTTTAAACATTTTTTTTACTCACTTAAATACTTGTCACTAAAGAGAAAAATGTATTAGTTATTTTACAAAAAAACAAAAAACGTAAACAGTTATATCTATCTGAATAGAGTATACTTGCCTGGATTTTGTTTATAAACATTGGTACACACGCGCGGGACGAGAGATCGATCTGTTCTGACGAAATATTTGAGAAAGAATATTTTCAAAATATGTATAATATGAGATTTTATTAGTGTACCTATAATGTAAGCAACAAAAAAATTTGAAAAATTTGAACACCGATGTCAGGGGAAGCTTTAAACTTCGATGACATGCATAGATGCCAGCCGCACTGTATGCAAGTTACGTCATGACATCTATGCATGCCAGCCGCAGCCAAAGGGTTAATAATAAAAAAAATACCAATGTAAAAGAAAAGGAATAAGAATTCCGATGCTTTATCCATTATCATTATAAATCCTACATTTCGCTGCCTTAGTTCTTGTTTATCGTATACGCCATTGAGAAAATTTTACATGAGCAATGTTTGCATGTGTACTGGACCAATGTGTCTTATGAAAACAAGAAATTTATTTAAAAAATATTTAAAAGAACTCTCACATTATCAAGTTTTACGGTTTTTCTTAGCTCAGATTGTGTAGAATTTGATTCTTAAGACAACTGCATGAAAAAGTCATATTTGACAAGATTGGCGTATGCGGTAAACAAGAACTTGGGGAGCGATTTGTTGGCTGTAAGAACAAGTAACGCTGCCTCTGTTTTTGGGAACCATGCCACCTTTCCCCATGGAGTTGCTTATTTCGTGAATTTTTAAATTTAGTTTTATTTCATTGAATGTGTAGGTATAGTTTCATTGTAATTCATAAAAACATATAAAATACAAAATTCATTTTAAAAATTTATTTTTTATTTCTTACGTCTAGGGGCCGTCCATATATTACGTCATTCGAATTCAGGGGGGGGGAGTCTGGTCTGCGGATGATGGCAAATGACGAACGAGTACCAAAAGTGACGTCGTTCTTGTAAATACCAATTTCTACAAAATATACATAATATTATGTAAGATATATAACATTATCAATTATTAAGCTCATATATTATTACAGCAAGAGGGGAGAGGGGTCATTAGATATGACTATAGGGGGATTGAAGGGGGGGGGGGTCAAAAATCGGTCAAAATCGATGACGTAATTTATGGACGGCCCCTTAGTAAAAAATACCAATTTAAAAGAAAGGAATAAGAATTCCGATGCTCGCTCCATTACTATTGTTGCTGGAATTTGATTTTTTTTTAAAAGTTGAGCATTTGAAAACAGCATTTCGTGAATAAATCCTACATCTGTAGGCTGTAAGAACAAGTAACGCTGCCTCTGTTTTTGGGAACCATGCCACCTGTCCCCATGGAGTTGCTTATTTCACGAATTTTTAAATTTAGTTTTATTTCATTGAATGTGTAGGTATAGTTTCATTGTAATTCATAAAAACATATATAATACAAAATTCATTTTAAAAAAATATTTTTTATTTCTTACGTTTACGAATTTTTTAAATCTAAAAGTGGCAGGTTGTGAAGAAGAAAGGCTATCTTGACAGCGTTATCTGGAAGCAGGCGATTACACTTTTCTTCATAAAGGTTTCCAGCTGCCAAGAAAAGCCTCTCGCCATGACGCACGGGAATTAATGGGGTGAGCTCATATAGTGACGACTCGGAAGGCGGTGGACAGCCGCCGAATACTCTGCCGAATATAAGTGTTTTAAGGCTTTCATGGCCGGCTTCAGATGATGTTGATGATGATGTCTCCATCCTTCCGGGCTTGTAGGCCATGTTCAATCTTGTATGTTCAATCTTGCACGTCACTGACGAAACGTTGCAAAAAGAGAAAAAAAGAATAAGCAGCCTACAAGATTGAACATGGCCTACAAGCCCGGAAGGATGGAGACATCATCATCAACATCACTCTGCCGAATATTCGATATTCGGTGGATGACCGAATACACTATCTCATTGCATCACTACTTTTCAATATAAATAATACATAATACTGTATTGTTATGACTCTCTGTCCTGCTTCTGACGTCACATTTTTCTCCCACTTTTCAAATGTGTCGGGTCCATTTTATAAATTTGAAAAAACTAGGTAAGTCCATTTTTGGGATAGAACATTGAAAGAGATATCAGAGTTAGCTGTTTTTTCAGTACAGTCATCATATTGTGTGGTTAGAATGTCTTTATGTAACATGCCTATTGGTAATTGCAAATAAGTCATATAGCTGTCTTAGTTCTTGTTTGCCGTATAGACCATTAAGCTAATTTTACATGAGCAATGTTTGCATGTGTACTGGACCAATGTGTCTTATGAAAACAGGAAACTGATTAAAAAAATATTTAAAACAACTCTCACATTATCAAAAAAAAAAGTCTTTTCTTAGCTCAGATTGTGTAGAATTTGATTCTTAAGACAATAAGATAAAATACATGTTAACACAAAAAATATGATCCGAGTGTTTTCATATATATGTATAATAAAAAATCCTAGTTTATTTGGTTCTATAAAGCCCATATCTCCACCTTATAGCTAAAACTGATTAAGTGCTGATTCACTGATTTGAGAAATCGTGGATAAAACCTTTCATCGGGTGTAACTTCTCAAAGTAAGTGAACTAATTATAAGAAAATACTCATGAAAAAGTTCTAAACTACAGGATTTTCACAATTTTCTAGTGTTTTCTCTCGTAGAAAATATGAAAAAAAATAGTGGATTTATCTGAGAAACCCACGTTAGCTTATAATGTCACTTATTCAGTTTTACCTTTAAGGTGTCGACATGATAATTCAAAAGAAAATGGTTGGAAACAAAAAAATAAGTTCATCATAATTGTATTTTGATTTCTAACCAAACAAGAGATGATGCTATTTAACCAAGAGATGGGTATTTTTTTAAGTACCATACTACTCGTATTTGATTACAAGTCAAATTTAAATTAAATAAAAAGTGAAGGGGCTCTTGCCACCCTTAGCGGAATGGCGACAGAGTTACATTCACAGTCAGTGGCGCCCCCGCAATGCATAGATGGCAAACAAATGAGTCGTATAAATGCAAACGCCGTCAACTCCTTACGCGATGATTTTGAGAAAAATAAACTTGTAAACTTGTAAAACGACAACACCAGTTGGAGATGACGGCGTTTGCACGAAATCATTATTTTTCAATTAAAATTACGAAGGATTAAGTGAGGTTTACATTATATCGCACACAGCAAATGATTTGTTACACTGCGCAGAATCAAATTCAATGATTATCTCAAAAATCATAAATTTTGGAGATGACGGCGTTTGCAGTTATACGACTCAAATTTACTTCATAATAAATACTTGAAAACACTTCCTCTGCCACACTGAGCACATTTGATTTTTTTAGACATCTATGGAGTGCTTGCCCCTTTACAGACATTTCATAATAGACACATTCTGCCCAGTTTGTCTGGCTTTTCAGCGGGTCGAAAGCCAGTAGTGTATGGAAGCTTTCACATGGTGAAACCATAGACAATCCAGGCAGAATGTGTTGTACATTTTTAGTTTTCAGTTGGAATTGCGGTCGTTTGACATATTTACAATTATAATAACTACACACTTAAAAAAAAATCAAATATTAGACGAACCATTATAAGAGAACTTACATTATTCTTGACGTTTCGTTAGCAGCATAGCTAAGGTCTTCGGCAGACACCCTCTCTGCACGACGACTGAGGATGACTTTGCTCCAACGTATGCAGGGATTTGTAACAGTTTTTGATATTAAAAATCAGTTCATTCTCAATCGTCGTGCAGAGAGGGTGGCCTCCTGAAGACGTTGGCCACGAAACTTCGAGAATAATGTAAGTTCTCTTATAATGGCGCGTCTAATATCTAATTTTTTTTTACCTGTGTAGTTATTACAATTGAGCAGCATGTGTTCTGTCTGAAGATGCCCTAAATGTTTGGCGATGTATGAAAGCTCTCACACAGTTTGTCCAGTAATCCATAGACAATCCGGGCAGCATGCTAGTGCCTGAAATGGCCTTTTTGGTGTTAGTTAGTCCTCTTTACAGGAAGTTGACGCCCAGTCCGAACTGAATCCCGGGGGATGTGACGTCGCCTTGCCGTGCGCTCAGGGGCAGGCAGTAGTTGAGCTCCAGGCGGGCAATGTTGCCGATGCGCAAGGCCACTCCCACGCCCGCCGTCATCCTGATCTGCTGGATCACAGACGCCAGGTTCGTCTCCAAGTCTTGGTCTGTAAAAGGAACACGGTGAGAATAGGGTGCTTTCAAAAGTTGTGACAATTGACTGTGGGTTGTATAAGCCCTTATATATAAAGTGATTCACATTAATTGAGGTAATCGAGAGGACAACACAACACAAAAACGTTACTAAGCCACACATATAGTGCAATTTCTTACTGCGTTGTTCTCGAAGGAGTCACATGGGGTGATTGGAAACTATTTATTTTACAGGTATTCCTTCACTTAAATGTTGGTATCAGGCTGACCACCCATAGTGTAAAAAATGGTTCACTTTGCCAATGTCATCCCTTGTTTCAGGACGGGTCAGCAAGAGTTGCAGGACTTGTGTTCATTTGAGATTGAGCTTTTTATGTTGTTATTTAACATGCGGCATACGTAGGCGCGAACTTATATGTGTCTGCTTATGGGAATGCATTTAATATGAATCTTAAATGCAATTTATCTTTGCAACTTAGGTTATGGATTATAGGTATGGGGTCAGCTTTGCACCAACCACTTCAATTGAACTGGGGGTTTCCCAGCTCCCAAGGTGACTGGTTCTCATATCTCGTGAGTAAGCCTTGCCGGTTTTTTTATTTTGGATTTTAAATTAACACCAAAACAGAAAATCATTTCCGACACTCTCAGTGTGAAATGGACTTTAGCTCTCGGCGTGGAATACAAGCACTCTAACAACTGAGCTATTGACCGGACGTAGCACCAGACAGGCAATCTAGGATTTTTTTCTAAAATTAAATAAATACATGGAAATAGCGAGAAAACAATTTCAAGGGCCTGCTGCACCAAACTTCAAATCAATATTTGATTGACACATCAAATTTGATTACTTAATTCTGGTAAGGACCTTGTTTAAATATTTCTTGGAATTGGGTAATAATATGATGGAATTTGAACAGGAAAGATGATGTACATCAGTTGATCTACGTACATGCAACCAAATTTTTGATCTGTTGGGAGAAAGACACACTTAATTTTGATTTTTGTCTGATTGGAGTTTGGTGCAGCAGGTCCTAAGTGTTTCCGTACATTTATCTCTATAATCTATAATCTAAGTTGCAAAGATATACTGATATTTAAGGCTCAAGTATTTTGCATGCCCGCAAGCAGGCACATGTAAGTTTGCGCTTAGAGAAACAATCAAATGTGCATGAATTGTATAAAGATACAGATGATGTAATTTAAGTAGGGAATGTTGAGGCACCTGGCAATGAGATGATGGTGGAACATGAGCATTGTGAGGGGAGATCTTGCGACAGCATGAGAAGGAAGCAACCAAGTCAGTACATAATAATAATTAAAACATATATATGTATTTATACAGTATCTTTTAACCATAATTATTGTAATACCACGGACTACCCATATCATTGTGCTTGCAGATCTTGTCCATCCTAAGGTTGTCTGTAAGATATCGCCATGTGCGATAAGACCGCCCATTGTACATATGTCTCTTTTGTTTATAATATTAATGTAATTTATTTGTGGTGTACAATAAAGTTTATTATTATTATTATTATAATAAATACACTACAATAGGGTCATTTCAACATTTTTATATTTCATAAAATCATAAGACTACATTTCTTAAAATGCATCTGCATGTTAAAAAAAATAAAAATCTGGTGTAGTTTTTAAATTACAGCTCTCCCAAATTTGCGCATTTTCAATTTCTGGTAAAATAGGACATTTTTTAAGTGAGCGGGTGTGACATCACTGGACCTTTGGATAGTATGTATTTCATAGAACTGCACCGAGGCCCCCAGGTAGCCTATAGCCTACAAAGGACGGGACACAAATTGGCGTAAAAATGGTTGTCTTAACTCGCTTGACCACCATCCCTAAGCACTGCACTAGAAATGATTGAAATTAACAAATATAAAAGTCTGCAAACACACTTACACCCCCGCACACTAGACTACTTGTAGTTGTGACGTCGTGCAGCAAGCCATGCTACAGAGTATATGGGTAGATATACTGCGACTGTCGTCAAGTGTGCGCATGGGTGGGCGACTGTCGCGGCAACAAGTAGCGAGCGGGCACGATTCGCGCAGCTAGTCGCCGAGTCGCGGCGACTCAGACACCAAGTGTGCGGAGCTTTGAACAAAATGTATGAAAACTATCGGCCGCAGCCTGTCGCCACGACAAGTCTTCGAACTGTTGCTGTCGCCTGTCATCTAGTGCGCCTAGACTTAATCCTAGGATCCAATTCATCCCCTCTCTTGACCATATTCCTGAAGAAGCAATTCCTAAGAAATGACCTAGATCAGTGGTTCCCAAACTTTTAATTTCGCGTACCACTAATGAAATTATAAATCAGTGGCGTACCACTGAATTGCAACATTTAAAAAAATCATTCAAATGGTAAAGTGTTGATCCTAAGTTGGACATTTTCTTTCTGTCTGCACAGTCATTGAAAAAGAGGATTTTGAACCTTGCAGGATTTGAATTTCATTTTTAAATCTCATTTCTAATTTCTTTAATCATTCCCAATTCCTATTTTGTTTTTATTGCTTATTAATCATCATTGACGTGTTTGGTGTGCGCATTGTTTTTCCACTCCCTTCTTTTTCTCCTGACCTTTCTTTCCTTATCCCAGCATGAGGACGAGATTTATTTTTTATTTTTATTTTGTTTTGATTTGTGTATTTCTTTTGTTTTTGGTTTTGGATGCAGCTTCTTTTTGTTTTTCTTTGCTTTTTATTTATTTACCTGGCATGATTTGTAATTTAAAATATTAATTTGTAGAATACAGTAATAGGCGACATGAATTGTAAAAAATATCTTATATATCGCACGTTTAATAATAAAGAGAAATAACTCGAAAATTGAGAAAATCGAGATTTTGTAATAAAACGCAAGAACAATGCGAGAAGAATAAGTAGAATGCGACAGCCGTTCAATTTGGACGAATATGACCGAGATAAAACATCGGCCGCCTTTTTCATCCCATACAAGTTGTACTGGTTGTCTAAACTTCAAACGTGATTTCCCAACATTCACGTTTTTTGAGTTATTGCTCTTTATTATTAAACGTGCGATATGTACAAAATTATATTCAATGCTGTTGTATTCTTGTTTAAACAATAAAAAAAAAATAAAAAAAAGTAATAATAACTGCAACTGTTAATGAAAACATTATGCTTATTTATTTATTATAGAAAAAAATACAATACTCTTAGTGCAGGGGTGTCCTACATAATATTGTGGAGGGCCAGATTTAGTATTTTTGTAATCGTGGCGGGACAGGCCTGTCTTAGTCTGAAAAATGGTGCTGCATGCTCGAAACAAAAGAGGAAATATTTGGCTCAGTTGTATTTAACTTGAAGCGCGAAATTGAAAAACATTTTATCTAATTATTTACTATGTATTTCCTATGGCCATGGCTGCTTGCGTACCACCTTAAAAAGCGTCGCGTACCACTGGTGGTACGCGTACCATAGTTTGGGAACCACTGACCTAGATGATACACACTCCACACATGGCCGTCCTACATCCCCTTCCTCCCTCATACCCTCACACAATGACACTCAACGATTGATTCTGTATCTGGACCATTTAGTAATTATTTAGCCACCTGAAGATCCAAACAGATTGTTTACAAAACTGGTCGTGGAACTGAATACACTCGCCGTTATCGAAAGCAAAGTTGTTTAATTTTTTATCATTTAATTGGGTGTTAGATTCTATTAACCCTTCAACTGCGGGTGACACGCATAAGCGTCATGTATAAACTTGCACACAGTAAGGCTGTCAATCATAGACGTCATCCAACTTTGAACTTATCTCCGACATCCGTGTTCAACAATTAAAAAGACTGCAAGTGGAAATGTATGCTGAATCTTTGTGATATTTGTTTTGGAAATACTAATACATGTGACTGTTCACATACTTTGAAGTGTCGTCAATCAATTAAGGTAGGAAATCAATAAATGTTTTACAAAATTTGCTTGAAAAAGTATTCCGCACTGGGGGTATTCATACAGCCAGAATATTCAGAAGCGATTAGGTTAAGCAACAAGCCTGCAGATGTATGAGTATTAGAGGAGTACACAATGCGCTTACCTTTCCTCACGGGTCCAATGTTGCCAGCGTTGAGGAACAGGTGCGTCCTGAAGAGATCCCCGAAGCCCCCTTTGCCAGGTCTGAAGGGCAGCGGAGTGTACAGGTGCAAGCCAGAGGCCCAGAAGAACTGCAGGAGGTGACAATGCACATCAATATGTCATTAATGAATGATCACATTTGAGGATTACAGGGGGAAAACAAGGAATGCCAGTAAAAATAAGAAAATAATCTACTTAGAGCCCGTTCCCACTTGTCGGGTGTCGGATCCGTATATTTATCGGAGGTTCCAGTGGCAGAACATTATGTATGGAGCTATTCACACTTGGAAACCGATTTTGTCCGAAATGTTCTGCCACTGGAACCTCCGATGAATATATGGATCCGACACCCGACAAGTGGGAATGGGCTCTTATGCCATCTAGTGGCATCTGTGTGTATCTAAAGCTCTGCAAAATTTGTAATGCAACAACAGTCGCTATCACAGTTCATGGCGGTATTTCCGGTTCTTTGTGACAGACAATAATCATAAGAAATACAGACTTTCAAATTTATAATTTTGATTAACTCAGAATGTTCTTCAACTGATATTCCTTGTAGTCTTCTAATCTAATCTAAGATGCAAAATATATGTAACGTTAGAGATTCACATTATATGCATTTTCACAAACAGGCACGTATACAAATTTGCGCTTAAACATGCCGCATGTGGTCCTACAATATAAAAACATGAATCTCAAATGAACATACACCTTGCAACTAATGCCGAACTTCCCTGAAACAGGGGTGACATTGGCAAAGTGAACCATTTTCTACAGCATGGGTGGTCAGCCGCATACCAACCTATAAGTCAAGGAACATACACAACAAATTACATTTTATTACGCTTCATTTCAGTTACATACGAAAAACTGATAATACTGTTCATACATATACCCATTAAGGTATATTGTAAGTGGAGCTGAAACTACCTTACAGCATTGAGGCGTACTATGCGATAAAGCTGTCGGTATTTCAAATTTAGAAACTCTTCTACGTACAAAAATACTCAGAAAGTCCTGTTGTTTGGAATGCAGCGTTACAATATCTCAATGCAGCAACAGCCTGAGATGAACTTACAGAGGAGAGGGGATGCACGTCTCTCCACTTTCATTTTCTTTTAGCTTTTGGTTTAAGTCGGCATAAATTTACTTTATATGTATAATAATGAAAGAAAGAGTCCGGTCGATAGCTCAGTTGGTAGAGTGCTTGCATTCTACCCCGTGAGCTCGGGTTCGAATCGCGCCGAGGGTGTCAGAAATGATTTTCCCGTTTCGGTGTTTATTTCAAACCCCATAATAAAAAACCGGCAAGGTTTACTCAGCCTTCACAAGAAATGAGTACCAGCCCCCTCGGGAGCTGGGAAACCCCCCCTTCACTGAAGTGATTGGCGTAAGGCCGGCCCCGTTACCTGTAAAAATAAATAGGTTCACTCGCCACATGCGACTTCGGGGATAACGCGGCAAGGAGTTACACTATATGTGTAGCTTAGTGGCGTTTTAAGAGAAACATCAAATTTGCATTCAAGAGCGAGAGAGAAGCAAAACAAAAATCATGTGGCTTTTTGTCAATTGCTACCTGCTGCCGATTTAAAAAAAATAGACAAAATGAATTTTGTTTATTTTTCTGTGATTGACTTGTGTACGGATGCATATTTTTTTTTTCACACTTATATTAGCTAATTGTCAGTCGCTAATTTTGATTGAATAATGGTCAGTTCTGTATTTATTGAGGTGAATTGGATAGTCGTAACAAGAATTGTCTGGTCGAGACATTTACAACGGATGGGCGAATAAAGGCCAGTAACAAAAGTGATGTGTGTGAAGCAATATAAAAGTAGACATCATGCCAAAAACCAATCTACGACTATGATAAAGGAGCAATAATGAATGAGAAAATCAAAGGATTCCAGGACAAGAAATCAAAACAACAAATAAAACCTTTTCTCTAAAACTATTTCTGTCTCTCAGGGACACACACTTCATACAGGCCAATCCAAATGCAGTTTATTCAATTATTTTACAACAATCTGTAATCTAAGCTGCAAAGATACGTTAACATTCAAGGCTCATATTAAATGCATGCCCAGAGACAGGCACATGTAGGTTCAATGAGATACTTAAATAGAAATGTGGAAGGGAAGACCGAGAAAAGTATGGCTGGATCATATTGGTGAAACTGTGAAAGAATGAGATAAACAGAGTGATTGTAAAAGAAGGAAATGAATGAAAATGGTGATGGATACGAATGAATTGAAAGAGATAATAATAACATTAGGATGATTTATTTGGTGAGCGCTGTTTTTGTGTGTATCACACCTCGAAAACCCTCTGTGAGCTTGGTCGTCGCTGTAGAAAGCGCCAATTCTCAAGCAAGACCCGGTTGTTGTAAGGTTGGATGGACCTTTCAGTGACCGGTCTTTGGTAAAGGTTTGTGAATTTTAAGCCCAGCGACGAGCACATTTGGAAATTTAAATGCTATATTTTTGTGCTCCGCCAGGATTCCAATCCACAACCTTCCATTTACGAGTCCGAAGTGTTGCCACTGGACTACGGACCAGTCCAAGAAATATAGATATAGATATGCAACAAGGAAAAAATGGAGACAAATCTGCAGAGGCTCTGGCCACACCTAGCGGAACGGCGACAGAGATACAGTATGATTGTGAGGAGTTCATGTAATGCGTTATACTCAGGGTAAAGGAATTTGAGAGTAAGTATGGTTTTGGATGATTTCAAAGGCCTCATTCACTGATATAAATTATATACAGAAGCCCAAATAATGCCCACATAAACTTGGTACACACACACACACAGGCACACGCACACACCCCCTCCACACACACATATCTTACTTTCACTCCCTTGACGCCTGTGTCTGCGTACACATACTGAAATAATAAATAAACCAAACATGTAACAGTTAAATATACATAATAATAATAATATAAGATCCGGGGAAAAGTTTCTTTCAGGCATCGATATAAATAATATACATAGATGGAGCGCGTGACTGTTTTCCTATACAAACGGTTGTGCCAAAAAATTGTAGGCACATAATGAAAGAAAGAGAAAGAAACATTATAAATTCTGTTATGTTTCCGTCTCTTTCATGATCTCCATGACAACGTTAGGGGCCGTACTCAGGCCGCCACATTAAAAAATACATAAAAGTTATTTTTTGTAAGCAAAGTATATTTATTGAAATTATGAATAATTTAATCACAGCGACTTACATTTTTCACAGTTCGGTTAAGACTTGAGAATGGAATAAAAATGTGCCATATTATATTTACATAATTCTTACAATACATCAATTATCATCGTAAGTGGCGAGAAAATATTATTATTGAAGGTATATTTTTAATACATGCCCACAAGCAGACACCTGTAAGTTGACGCTAACACATGCTGCATGCTGCATGCTCACTAACATTAAAAATAAATTAAAATTGACATAAGCGCCACAACTTTTTCCCGAGAAATTTCAGATATGTTTTGGATTTTTTAATAACACTTTTTTTTTTAAGAAATCCTGTGCGGGAGACTCCCTAGATTCTAAAGACTCTAGGGATCTTTGACACTTGTTGTAGTGCCGCAGAGGTGTACGAGCTTGGTCGTCGCTACAAAGCGCCAATACTCAAGCAAGACCCAGTTGCTGTAAGGCTGGATGGACCTTTGGTGACCGGTCATTGGTAAAGGTTTATGAATTTTTCAACCCAGCGAAGAGCACATTCGAAATATAAATGGTACATTTTTGTGCTCCGCCGGGATCCGAATCCACAACCTTCCATTTACGAGTCTGAAGTGATGCCACTAGTACGCACTACGGACCGGTCCAACACTGTTTTCATTCATTACTTTTTCACAGAAACCAATCTATCGTATCGTCAATGTTTATTGAGACTGTCTGTATCATTTTCAACGTCATTTTTTTGTCACTGAAAATATTGAAATCCTAAATGCCCCCCTGTTAAATACGTCAAAAATACCGCGCTCTGTGAAGAAAGCCTGACAGGTGACCTTGCAACTCTTAACTAAGGGCTGATGTCTCACAACATACGTTTCCCACAATGTAAGGAAAAATAATTGAAAACAAATACATATACATATTATAATTTATTCAATGGATAATATTCAAGCATCGATATAAATGAAATATGAACATAGAGCCCGTGAGTTTTTTTACCATATAAACCTTCCTGCCGAAATTATGTAGGGAAGTAATGAACAAAAGAGACAGACACATAGCAATAGTCATAACAATACGTCATGGGGCATCCACACGCTTGCCAAGCCATTACAAGCCAAGCGTGTGGACGGCCGTGGGCGTGGTTTGTGCCGCCTTGGCTTGGCTTGTCGCCGATCCGACCAGTGTCGGTTTTTGACGCAAGTCAAAGGGAATTTGTGCATGCACATGCCAGGCACCCACATACTTGTGCGCGCGCATTCTGGTACGGTACGGTTTCTATGAATTTTGATCATCCACCATCGTCTTTGCCGAATTATTCGTTTCTTTTTAGTTTCTCTCTGTGTTTTGTTTTTTTCGGTCCTGTTACGGCATTTTTTCACCACACATTTGGGCATGCTGTTTGTTTTTTATTATAACTAAATGTTTCCTTGCCGACGGTTGCTAGACAACTGATTCAAAGAGAACTGATTCATTTATTTCATTACATCAACTTAAATAACATATTTCTACTATATGGGGAAATTTCAAAAATTTATGGAACTGTCAGGCTATCTTCGCATGATATTCGTCTTCAATTTACATGTAGGTACCTCGATGTTTCCTTGCCGACGCTTGGTAAACAACTGATTGCAAATGGGGCGTACACTATCATTTAGGGCAACAATGATGTGGATCGGATATATACGCTAATGCTCCATCTATATATTTTATTTAAATCAATGCTTTCAGGTAATTATTTTTTCTAAGTTAATTTACATTTAATTACAGTACATATCGCACGTTTAATAATAAAGAGCAATAACTCAAAAATTGGGAAAATCGAGATTTTGTAATAAAACGCAAGAAGAATAGGTAGAATGCGACAGCCGTTCAATTTGGACGAATATGACCGAGATAAAAAATCGGTCGCCTTTTTCATCCCATACAAGTTGTACTGGTTGTCTGAACTTCAAACGTGATTTCCCAACATTCTTATTTTTTGAGTTATTTCTCTTTATGATTAAGCGTGCGATATGTGCCATTTTGTTTGTAGACTATCTGCCATCTTGTAGGTAGAGACATGATCCCGTTGCTGTAGAAATTTTGGGACTTCTGATCAAAAAAACGCAACAAGTAGTTTTGGCATTTTACAGAATTATAACTTGGCAATAATATGAGAGGTGGTGGAGCTTACGTTGCTGCCGATGGCATTCCCATCGCTCTGGGGCCCCACGCCTCTCTCCTGGAAGCCGCGGATGCTCTGGGGTCCCCCCACGTAGAAGTGCTCCGTCAGGTTAGTGCCGTAGTAGTTGTTTAGCAGGCCCATCTGCACGGAGCCTTGCAGCACCTGAAGAAATGCAATTTTTTTCTCAAGCGTCTTTTCTTGACTATATTCACCTCAAAGGCGCTTTGTGGGTAACTGCATATAGTTGGGTTATTCTCCTAACACCCGCCTCCCTCAGTCGAAGGCTTCACTTGATCAACACAGAGTGGCATGGTGTGATCCTGGAAACAAGTGCGTCTTGAGGCTTCTCCTGAAGCCGCCTCTGTTGGAAACTCCCTTAGATATGCAGGCAAAAATATTCTGTAGAGCGCCTCGGCAGCTGGGAAAACTCCACTTCAACTGAAGTGGATGGCATAAGGCCGGGGCACTCTTACCTGTAAAAATAAATAGGTTTCTCTTAGAATTTAGGGGGGGGGGAGTCTGGTCTGCGGATGATGGCAAATGATGTACGAGTACCAAAAGTGACGTCGTTCTTGTAAATACCAATTTCTACAAAATATACAAAATATTATGTAAGTAATATAACATTATTAATTATTAAGCTCATCCATTATTGCAGCAAGAGGGGGGGGGGGGGGTCATTAGATAATGACTAAAGGATGATTGTAAGGGGGGGGGGGGTCGAAAATCGGCAAAAATCGATGACGTAATTTATGGACGGCCCCTTAGTCACGTTTGATCACTTCGCAAACTTAGATTAAAGATGGCATGTTCTTACCACATCTTCAGTCAGCTTAAAGTTGGTTTGCAGGTTGAGATCGTTCTTAAGAAATGCCATTCCTCCTCCCAAACCTGCAACATATATTATACATGGATTTGTAGACAAAAATATACACTCGAGATAGTAAAAGGAGCTACTTTCCAATCAAGAATATTTAGGTGAGGGATGAACCAGAAGCACTTCTTCTTTTTGTGTCACTTCTATCGAAGATCGACGAACATCATGTCTATTTTGACTTTAGATTCTGCGGCTCGAAACAGAGACTTGGTGCTTCTGCCGAACCACTGTCGCAGGTTTTTCAACTTTGATATCCTTCGGCGTCCCTGAGATCTTCTCTCCTCAATCTTACCCTGCATGATAAGATGAAGGAGACGGTACTTCTCATTTCTCACTATGTGACCGAAGTACGTAAGCTTTCTCTGCTTAATGGTTGGCAGGAGCTCTTTTGTAGTGCGCATTCGTTGGAGGTGTCGATGATGTGGCAGTTGATGTCCTTATCCGGTTGCAGGGCCGTTAGCTGCGCAGTGCTGTGGTGTGTGTTGCATTGTTTTGAGACACTGAGAGGAAATGGCGATTGATATTGGATTTGAAAAGGGCAAGGTGGAAACACCGATACCGTTAACTCATTCCATAAGCGGGCAGTTTGGCAAAGGAATGAGTCGTGAAAACACCAAGTTCTCATAGTTTTGATATCGACTGTAAATGGTTGGATGTGAGCCGTTCTACGAGTTGCCCTTGTTGTGACAAGAGGAGGGGGTATAAGTGGGGATATTTCATCAGAACAGACGCCATTATAGTACCTATAGAAGAGTAGTATCAGTTAACAAACAGTTACGTGTATGTTTAAAAATATTTCTTTAAGTTTAATAATTCATTAGAACAATACTGACCTGAAACTTCAGAAGTGAACTGCACCAGGTTCCCCACGGTGGGGAATATCTTATCATCCCGGCCGTCCACGGTAACAATATGCCTGAGCGCAGACTTCATGGTGGGACCTGCAAGTGTTACATCACATCATGTAGGCAATGGGGAATATCTTATCATCCCGGCCGTCCACGGGGACAATATGCCTGAGCGCAGACTTCATGGTGGGACCTGCAAGTGTTACATCACATCATGTAGGCAATGGGGAATATCTTATCATCCCGCCGCCCACGGGGACAATATGCCTGAGCGCAGACTTCATGGTGGGACCTGCAAGTGTTACATCACATCATGTAGGCAATGGGGAATATCTTATCATCCCGGCCGTCCACGGTGACAATATGCCTGAGCGCAGACTTCATGGTGGGACCTGCAAGTGTTACATCACATCATGTAGGCAATGGGGAATATCTTATCATCCCGGCCGTCCACGGGGACAATATGCCTGAGCGCAGACTTCATGGTGGGACCTGCAAGTGTTACATCACATCATGTAGGCAATGGGGAATATCTTATCATCCCGGCCGTCCACGGTGACAATATGCCTGAGCGCAGACTTCATGGTGGGACCTGCAAGTGTTACATCACATCATGTAGGCAATGGGAAATATCTTATCATCCCGGCCATCCACGGGGACAATATGCCTGAGCGCAGACTTCATGGTGTGACCTGCAAGTGTTACATCACATCATGTAGGCAATGGGGAATATCTTATCATCCCGCCGCCCACGGGGACAATATGCCTGAGCGCAGACTTCATGGTGGGACCTGCAAGTGTTACATCACATCATGTAGGCAATGGGGAATATCTTATCATCCCGGCCGCCCACGGGGACAATATGCCTGAGCGCAGACTTCATGGTGGGACCTGCAAGTGTTACATCACATCATGTAGGCAATGGGGAATATCTTATCATCCCGGCCGTCCACGGGGACAATATGCCTGAGCGCAGACTTCATGGTGGGACCTGCAAGTGTTACATCACATCATGTAGGCAATGGGGAATATCTTATCATCCCGGCCGTCCACGGTGACAATATGCCTGAGCGCAGACTTCATGGTGGGACCTGCAAGTGTTAAATCACATCATGTAGGCAATGGGGAATATCTTATCATCCCGCCGCCCACGGGGACAATATGCCTGAGCGCAGACTTCATGGTGGGACCTGCAAGTGTTACATCACATCATGTAGGCAATGGGGAATATCTTATCATCCCGGCCGTCCACGGTGACAATATGCCTGAGCGCAGACTTCATGGTGGGACCTGCAAGTGTTACATCACATCATGTAGGCAATGGGGAATATCTTATCATCCCGGCCGTCCACGGTGACAATATGCCTGAGCGCAGACTTCATGGTGGGACCTGCAAGTGTTACATCACATCATGTAGGCAATGGGAAATATCTTATCATCCCGGCCGTCCACGGTGACAATATTATGTTACATCACATCACGTAGGCACGGGGGAATTCAATCAACAGATGGATCCCGTCCAATGTTGGGAGAGCGTGCATTTGCAGTTGCTGGTCCTCTGGCCTGGAACCACCTGCCACATCATGTGAGAGAGCTAGAGGACCATGGAAAGTTCCGGAACACAGTGAAGACAAGCAAATTTTTGGCATCATTTGCACAAGCGAACTTGGAGTGACTACATCACGAAACGGCGCTATAAAGAAATCATCATCACAGTCCAGTGGTAACACTTCAGACTCGTAAATCGAAGTTGTGGGTTTGAATCCCGGGGGAGCAAAAAAAATACCATTAGCATTTTCAAATATGCATTTTGCTGGGTTGAAAAATTTATAAGCCTTTTACTCACCTGTGCTTTCTCTAACAGTGAATGAAGTGGTCCTAGACAGCACTGCCGTCTCCCTGATCATGCCCTCCCATTGCAGATTATGGGTAGTCTGAAAAATAACACACATAATAATCTATAATCTATAATCTAAGTTGCAAGGATATATTCATTTAAAGCTCTCAGATGTATGCCCACAAACAAACACGTGTAGTTCGCGCTTACAAATGCTGATTGTGTACTTACAAATAAAATCCAAACTCAAATGAACATAAGCCCTGCAACTCCTGCCGACATTCCCTGAAACAGGGGTGACATTGGCAAAGTGAACCATTTTTTACAGTATGGGTGGTCAGCCTCATACCAACCTATAAGTCAAGGAATATTACACATACAATGATTATAATTATAACCAGCTGGCCCAATAGAAATTGTCCTGTCTGAATTGTAATCAATTTGTGACTAGGAGAAACCAAGCCAGCATTTGCTGTCAGTAGAGTTGGGACTACTCGGTTCACCAATGAAGAAGCCCTCCGACATATGCACACCACAAAGCCATTAAGCAGAGATGGTAGAATGCTTGCATTCCATGCCGGGAGCAAGGGTTCGATCCCCACCGTGAAAGTCAGAAATGATTTCCCGTTTCGGTGTTTATTTCAAACCCAAAATAAATACTGGCAAGGTGTCAGCCTTCACAAGAAATGAGAACCAGCCCCCCTGGAAGCTGGGAAGCCCCCCCTTCAACTGAAAGTGGTTGGTGTGAGGCCGGCCCCCTGACCCGTAATTATTAATAGATCCCGAATCGCCACATGCGACGCCTTTGGGGATACCGCAGGCAAGAAGTAACGCTACATGTGTAGCTTGGTTGGGTTTTGCGTACCTTGGCTCCGGTTCTGAAGCCCACGTCCAGCAGCAGCCCCTTATCCAGCTGCTTGTACCCCGACCATGGGAACTCTCCTCCGTGCTGGATGATGCTGGCACTTATTCTACCACAAACAAACAACCAAGCGTTTTACTGTTAGTATAGAGCAGACTTAGAGCTCCTTCCCACTTGTCGGGTGTCGGATCAGTATATCAATCGGAGGTTCCAGTGGCAGAACTACTACTTACTTACTTAGTCAGCCACTTTTTGTCCACTGCTGGACATAGGCCTCCGCCATATCTCTCCAGGCGTCTCTGTCCTGGGCTCTCTGCATCCAGTCACCAGCAACTCTTTTAATATCATCTGACCATCGTGTAAGAGGCCTTCCTCTAGTTCTTTTGTCTTCACGAGTTCTCCATTCTACTACTCTTTTTGTCCATCTTTGTTCGCTCTATCTGGCTACATGCCCACTGTGGCAGAACATTTTGGACAAAATCGGTTTCCAATAAGTGAATAGCTTCATACATAATATTCTACCACTGGAACCTCCGAGTAATATACGGATCGGACACCCGACAAGTGGGAATGAGCTCTTACCCTACAGAGAGTGCCAGCAATTTTCTGACGTAATCCAGGCACCCAACTCTTGGTTTTGATATTAAATATCTCCAAAGATTCAAAACATGTCTCCTATCCAATTTTTTATCTCAAAAGAGAGTGAAATAAAGTTTTTTTTTATTACGTAACGAGTTTAAAAAAACCACCAGTGACGTATTTACTGCACTGTGTCATATGCAGGTATTATGATACTAAATATTATGTTATGAAAAAACCAACGGTGTTATTCTTAGACATTTTCGTCGCCCTTTGAACCCACGTTTTGCTTAATTTTGATTCTTGAACATTTCTGAAGTAGTTAGGCTTGCGTCTCGAGCTCAACGCCCGCCCAAATCTAACCTCCAAATGTATGCGAAGTTAGGCCGAGACAAAACCGCCTCTGAGACGGTTTTGTGGTACAGTCGATTTTGACAACTGCCGTATTTAATATTAAAACGTAAATATTTGCTTTATTACTGTTTTGTTTTGCAATTTGTTTTTGTCATTTTGGTCAAATTGACAGAATTCAGCATCTTTTTGCTAATCAATCGCTTTTTGAGGCACAAAACACACAAAATTAAAAAGCAAAAGAAATCATTTGACAGATTGCATCACGGCTCGCGGCAAAATTCTCAATGTGACGCATTTTAAAAAACTGAAGTTATGTATATAGTTTAAAATAATTGAAGAGGATATTTAACACTCTACGAACACATATGATACACTTTTTCCATCTGAAATAAAATATTTACTTGCATTTCGGTCGACATCTGATTTGTTTACAAACAAAACGGTCAGCCGTCCGCCATTGTGACGTCAGCGATGAGACTTGCCGCGGCCATATTTGTGGTGTCGTTGTTGTAACGCATATTCCTCACATTTGGTTTATTTTTCCCGATCCACAAAAAATATACGGATTCATTTGGCTAATCAATTGTTTTCAAAGTATAAATTGAATAACAAATTTATAAATTAATTATTTGCTTTTATTTTTCATCTTTTTGTTCGTTATTGTCAATGGTTATTGTTTTAATAATTATTTAAATACGACTGAAAATTCCTTAATCTTTAAATAACATTTATAAAGTGACATCGCTAGAACAGTTTTTATTTTTAAATACAACATTGAACGGACGTAATTTCAGCCGTCCAAAATTGGTCGCAGGCTCAACTGTTCCTACGTTACACTATGAACGAGAATCAATATTTCAAATTTGGTCTAGTCCGGCTTTGTGCCCAGACTAAGTAGTCGCCAGTTAGACCGACGGCGAAATATGACAAGTAAGAATAACACCGATAGTGTTTTAAAAATAGACATACCTGTATCATATTATTATGGATTGTCACAGGCATAGGGTATAGGCAAATAGATTCCAAAATAAATATTTTTTCTTATTCCTATCAAATAACTCATTTGAAATTGACTGAAGTGCTAACGATGACTCTAATCCAACTTAAATTTTGAATTTTATATCTGAATATCAAGCTTAAATGGTTTTTTACCATATATTGCCTACCTATTAGGTGCATGTGCCTGCTAGGTTGCACGCCCCTGGATCGTCACGTAGCTCAAATAAGTACATAAATGTTAGGGGCCAGTGACCCTTTGTATTGTAAACAAAGCATTTTTCCCTGTGTGTTTGTTGTTTTGTCCAAATTATATTAAGTCTTTTTTAAATATTCACTAACGAAAATGATGCTCCGAGTTTATTGGTGGGTGGTTCTACCCAATAGCAGTATTTTATTGCTGAGTAAAAAGTAAAGAAAAATGAAAAACAATTTCGATAAGTACTATGAGCGTGGATTCAGAATTGAGGAGGTTGAAGGATAAAAGAATAATGTTATGTCTTACATAGGTTGGAGCTTCTTGTTGGGGAATGGCTTGAGGAAGGTGAGAGAGAAGTTGGAGGACTTCCTGTTGCCGAAGCTGTACTCACACTGCACCTTCTCTCCGCGGCCCAGCACATTCGGGGCCTTGATGCCTGCAAAGACAATACAATATAAGAGACTCCTCAAAAACAAAACACAACTAAGCTGCACATACAGTGTAACTCTTTGCTGCATTCTCTCTGAGTATTCTGGCTATATAAATACCCCCAGTACGGAATACTTTTTCAAGCACATTTTTAAATCATTCATTGATTCCCTACTTTAATTGATTGACGACACTTCAAACTATGTAAACAGCCACATGTATTAGTTATTCAAAAGCAAAAATCACGAAGGTTTAGCACATATTTCCACTCGCAGGCTTTTGAATTGTTGAACACAGATGTCAGGGACAAGTTCAAAGTTGGATGACGTCTATGATTGACAGCTGCACTGCATGCAAGTTTACACTTGACGCCTGTGCCTGTTACCCGCAGTTGAATGGTTACACTTATTCACAATATAAATTTGTGTGGTTTATCCAGGAAATGAACAGAGGGATGTGTTTACCGACAAGCAGGGAGCCCTCGTTGTTCCCCACCTGCGTGTTGACTCCACCAATCACCCTGGGGAACTCACTCACTCTGAAGGTCACCTGAAATCACAACACACACCACATAACATGCATAATAACGCACATAACTGCCTCCATGAGCTCAGAAACTAGGCGCAACGGGACCCTTATGGTGCTCTCTCATAAGGTCATCAACGGGTGAATGTACAGTTCCACCTGTTGGGAGGGTGTCAGGTTGTACGTGCCCAATGACTATAATCAGGGGCGAGGTCTATACAGGTCTTGCAAGAATATGCGAGGACAGAACTAATGAGTGTGCTGTGGAGGGAAGTTAGAAAATTATACTGTAACTATAACTCTGTCTCCATTCCGTTAGGGTTGGCCAGAGCCGCTGCAGATTTGCCTCCATTTTTTCCAATCCTTGCATACCTCTTTCAATTCATTCATATCCATCACCTTTTTCATGCATCTCCTTTTCTTACATTCACTTTGTGTAGAGATAACAAAAAGCTTATAATTACTACAGGGAATCAGCTACGCAACAGTATTTATATGATTTTTACCTCAAGCCCGTCGGGAGTGGCGTCGGGGCCGCTGGCAACATCGATGAAGATACCGACATTCTTGAAGCAGCCCAGCGAGTCCAACTTTGACTTGACCTGGAAAATATAAGAACAAAATCAATTAAATAAAGTTTTACACTTTCACTAACACTTTCATGGTCTATAATCTATAATCTAAGTTGCAAGGATATATTCATTCAAAGCTCTCAGATGTATGCCCACAAACAAACACGTGTAGTTTGCGCTTGCAAATGCTGATTGTGTACTTACAAATAAAATCCAAACTCAAATGAACATAAGCCCTGCAACTCTTGCCGACATTCCCTGAAACAGGGGTGACATTGGCAAAGTGAACCATTTTTTACAGTATGGGTGGTCAGCCTCATACCAACCTATAAGTCAAGTAATACGAGTAATAAATAACATTTAAGTTTACAAAAAAAACAACAAAACCTTAAAAATAAATCTATACAAACAAAGTCAAAAATTTCTTATGCAAAAAATGTAGCAAACTAATAAACCAACAACATTACAAATCAGCATTGCAGATTAGCCGCCACTTCTTCCTGTCCTTGCATACTTCTTTCATTTCATCCAGAGTCATAACCTTTTTCATACAAGCTCTCCTTTTATTATGACTCTGGATATCCATGGTCATTATTATATAATGAATTATTTCGTTCATAATTAATTTATCCATGGTGTTATTATTTTATTAAATCATGGAGACCGGTCCGTAGTCCAGTGTCAACACTTTGGACTCGTAAATGGAAGGTTATGGGTTCGAATCCCGACACAGTTAAATAATAATAATAATAATTGAATAGATTTATATGCGCCTATTTGTGATTAACATCACTATAAAGGAGTACAAAAAAATACTATATGTATATAAGAAATCTTATTTGATTTGATTGGTGATTATTTTAATTTTTTCCTCAAAATTAAACTTCCTCGTGTTGCTCTGAAACCAAAGAAACTACAATTAAGTTAATTTTGTTACTATTTTATAAATAAATGAAATTAAAAATTTAACTCTAAAAATTTTAACACTCCAAAAACAAAACATCATGGCCGTCCTTCAACATGGCCGACGTCCACCCAATCACACGAGAATATAGCTTGCTCCAATCAACGCCCTGCGCGGCAAATTCAAAAATGTATCATAATATCTTTACATATATTTTCAAATATGCTTTTCGACCGGTCACTAAAAGGTCCATCCAGCCTTACAGCAACTGGGAGGATTGTCTATGGCGACGATGTGTATTTTTACTGCTTACTGGAATCATGTCTTGATGTGTAAATCTTGGTTATTTTGCTTTAATTTGGTGATTAGTGAATAGTGTACAACTTTTTCTTGGAACAGTGTAAATCAGTTAAGTTTTAAGATCACGTTTATAGGTCTATATTTTTCGTTTTGACAGGTGACAGCTGTCATACAACATGCATTACAGCCGAAAAGAGCTGACAAGAATGCAGATAGCTGGTTTTGTGGTTAAATGTTTTAAGATTGTGTTTATATATATGTATTGTCAAATAATAAACTCCAGATCACTTTAAAATTGTAACCTTAAGTATTGTTACAAAAATAATGCCAGTGTGCTAGTACATTCTAAGCCAGGGGTTCCTAATCTTTTTGTACTCTAGAGCAGTAGTTCCCAAACTTTTAATTTTGCGTACCACTAATGAAATTATAAATCAGTGGCGTACCACTGAAGTGCAACAGTTAAAAAAAATATTCAAATGGTAAAGTAATAAAAACTGCAACTGTTAATGAAAACATTATGCTTATTTATTTATTATAGAAAAAAAATACAATACTCTTAGTGCACGGGTGTCCAACATTAGTATTTTTGTAATCGTGGCGGGACAGGCCTGTCTTAGTCTAAAAAATGATGCTGCATGTTCGAAACAAAAGAGGAAATATTTGGCTCAGTTGCACTTAACTTTAAGCGCGAAATTGAAAAACGTTTTATCTTATTGTTTACTATGTATTTCCTATGGCCATGGCTGCTCGCGTACCACCTTAAAAAGCGTCGCGTACCACTGGTGGTACGCGTACCATAGTTTGGGAACCACTGCTCTAGAGCACATTCTAAAATATTGGCATGGTGTCAGGCACCACATATTATTAATAAAAAAAAAATCTTCACATAATTTGTTCAAACTCTTAACAAATAAAAATAATTCACATTTTTAATCAATGTTTATATTTATAAGAGTTTGGTGGTTCACACAGTGAAAGTCCATTGAATTTATTTAAAAAAAAAACACATTTTTAATTCATTTAAAATTTTATTTTTACATGCTGCTCCTGAGGATGCCTTTTTGAGGTGAAAATATTCGAGCCAAAAAATAAAAATGTAAGTGAATTACAACTGTTATTTTTTTAATGTTTAATGTATTAAATGTTTTTTTTTGTCTCTGTCGAATAGGGTGATTGTAGTGGTAGGGAAAACGGTTAAAAATAACATGGTTGTGTAGAGTACATTTCAAGGATCACAATCATATATTTTTTAAGTAGTAAAAATAAAGATATCATTGATAATTTTGAAAAATAAAATGCGGAGAATTTGAATCCCGCCAAAAATGCAGCGTGACCAGCTAGGGACGTTTGACGTCATTTTGATGTCAAACGTCCCTAGCAAACTGATTACCTGGGTCCGCCGATACCTGCACTTCGAAGATCCAAAGATTCATCGACGTCATATCCGCCCGAAAAAAAAAATTACCTGTTTTGGCGGAAATCGAAAATACGGAATTTTAAAGAGCTATAATTTAAAAACTAAGCCAAATATAATTTTTTTTAAAATGCAGATGCATTAAAAAAAATATAGTCTACCATTTTATGAAATATAATAAAAAAGTGGAATAACCCTATTGTTGCGGGCACGGGGTTGGGAACCCCTGTTCTAAGCTGTCAGATCTCAATGTGATCCGGATCTTCTTGAATAGTGTTGTGACAGCTGTCAAATAACATGCACTACAGCGGGAAGAGCTAATGAGAATGCAGAGGACTGGATTTTGCTATAGTTCCAGTGCAGAGACACTGGCCGGTCAAAAGCCGGTAGCAATAGTTAAAACAATCAACATTAGATCGTGGAAAAAACTGGACTTTACCTTTTAATGGATGCCTTTCAAACGGACTTAAAGAACTTCGCTCTCCTTTTCAATACTGCACACAGCTTTTGTTTCCAACACCCTTATATATACAAGGATAATTTATTTATAAGGTACACATAATTAAAGAGCGCCGTTTTTGTGTGTGTCACACCCCTCTCAAATCACGGATAAGATTTTTGTAAAGATGATGATAATGAGTTGATGATTTCTTTATAGCGCCGTTTCGTGATGTAGTCACTCCAAGGGCGCTGATGATGAAAGATGCATCTTTGGTACTCCTTTAAAGACACCAACAGTTTCTGCCTTCCTCACATGAGGTGGAAGTCTATTCCACTCCATTGGGCCCGCAAACTGGAAAGTACGGTCCCCAAAATTAGTGTATGTCTGACGTGACGGCTGACTAACTCAACCACCCCACACCCCGCAGATCTGAGAGTTTGGCGTCTCAAATCTATCTCAACATGTCAGACAAGTATGAAGGAGCCGCACCATTGACAGCTTTGTAACCATCAGCCAAACACGGTAGACCACCCTATTCGGAAAACGAAGCCAATGCAGTTTTTTCAACAATGGAGTAATATGATTAAATTTGGACATCCCGAATATGAGTCTTGCTGCAGAGTTCAGCACAGATTGAAGGGGATCTGTGCTGAACTCTGAATTGATGGGGGCAGATGATGGTCGGATTGATGGGGATCCAACCCTAGCCCTCTTACATGTAACGCAAATTCTACCACGCCAGGTCAGAAAAAGACTGTTACAAAACTGGATTGAAGTTCCCTTACCTTATCAGCTCTAACAATGACTTCTTCAAAGTCCTGCGCTCGGAACAGATCATCCACAGATTCCTTTATTATGTCGTCTTTAGTTCTTCCCAGGCCGTCAATGTGAACTTTATCTACGCGGGCCTGCAACCAAAATAGTGCACATCAGTTCTGCAACTACAATAAGGTAATTGCAGTGGTGGGGAATACAGTTGAAAATACTATGGTTGTGTAGATTACATTTCAAGGATCACAACCACATATTTATAAGTAGTAAAAATAAAGATTTAATTGATAATTTTAAAATAAAATGCCAAGAAACACAGCACGATCAGGTAGCTAAGCCGTGACATCGATGGATCGGCCAGGCTACCTGAGGCCTTTTGGTGCATTTGTATGAAATACATAATATCCGAAGGTCCAGTGATGTCACATCCGCCTAAATAAAAAATGCCCATGCTAAACAAACAATGCAGAAAAAAATTCAAAACCTGTATTTTTTGCCTGTTAACAGTGTGGTGATACTTAGGGCCGTTCTTATAAACATCCGTTTGTTAAATGTCAAATCTAATAAACCGAAACTTGGTACAAATTTCGTTTTTCTGTATTATAACAATTCGTTTGTAAATTTTCGGTTTAATTTTACCGACGGATCTAACCGACAGCCGACCCCCGGTTTCCAGGTAGATACCGGTCGGTTTGTTAAGGTTTGAGGTTAGGTCAGCTGTCAAAGCATTATTTTTTTGCGGTGAGTTTTGCGCGTTCTTGGACTTCTCCGCTCTATCCTGTTGAAGATAATTTCTTCCGACAGTGATAGAGAATTCATTAAAATAGGGCTGTATCAGTCGTTTTCGTGTTTGTCATACGCAACTTTAGGTTATGTTTCTTCTCTGACGGCAAACGGATGACATATGTTCATGAATGCACGCAAAAAAAAATAAAAAATACGAGTGCATTATTGAGAACTAACGAACGGTTAAAAAAGCTTTATAAGACGACCATCGGTAAGATCAGTCCGTTAACGTCCATCCGTTAGTAAAATGAGGATTTACTTACGGATATTTAGTCCAGCGTTTATAAGAACGGCCCTTAGAGTACCATTTTTCTCTTTCTAACAATGTTTTGGTTATAGCATCGGTTGTAGGATCTAATTGCATCAAAATAGTTTTGACTCCACTATTACTCAAGTGTTGTTTTCAAGAAAATATTCTTAAAAACGTGTCATAGTGAAGGGCTTACCCTGACGGCTCCTAATGTGATTTGATTTTGATTGGGCGTCTTCAAAACAGGGTTCGTTTTTTCAATTTCAGAAAGTTCACTATAATTTCCAATGTCGAAAAATGGCTTCTTGCTCTCTTCCTAAAAGTGAAAATTGACAATACAATAAAGGTAAACAAATAATAAGACATGGAGATATTCCTCGACTTATAGGTTGGTATGAGGCTGACCACCCATACTGTAAAAAATGGTTCACTTTGCCAATGTCACCCCTGTTTCAGGGAAGGTCAGCAAGAGTTGCAGGGTGTATGTTCATTTGAGATTGGGTTTTTATAGTGTAGGTCCAATGCAGCATAGGTATGTGAGCGTGAAATTGTGCGTGTCTGCTTGTGGGAATGCATTTAATATGATTCTCAAATGATACATATCTTTGCAACTTAGATTTAGATTTAGTGTCCCTACTCATATGAATAATGCATGCTTAACTAATAAAGGACTCGGCACAAATTTAAAGTTTTATTTTTTCTCGGTGGACAAACCTTACACGTCAATGTGACTAGGGTTCTCAGCAACCAATAACAAATATTTGGTTGCATTTTTCCTTGTAGGTACATTCTATGTTTTTTTTGTCTCAACAGCTGACGTCAAAGGTTTTGAATGGCTAGGGTTCTTAGCTGGGATGTTATGGATATCCATAACTGTTATCAAAACTATAATTATCCATATGCATAACGGAAATAATATTATTCCAATAGTCGTAACCGTTTTCATATCTATAACATTCCTAGTTCTTATCAATCAATAATGTGTGATTAGCATTTCTGTTCTAAATTTGAAAATTGTAAAAAAATAAAGATGGTGTCATTTTCAGGTTAAAAAAATAAAATGCATGAAAAACTAAAAAAAAACCAGCACTGCTTTATAAATTACATATAAACCTTATCATTTAGCATGTTTCGTCTTAGATTTTCCAATAATTTATAGTTTAAAGTCATGAAAAAAGTACTTAGGTATTAATTTTTATGCACTTCAAGTAATTTCACATGCATAAATAAATGAAACGATCTATAAATTAATCATTTGATTTATGTGTATTTCTGCATCATAAGATCGTCTAAAACTGTGGTCTCTATTAGGGAAATATTAGTAATAAATTCATTCAAAACATGTGAGATGTTTTCAGACATATTTTGACAGAAGCAATTTGATCAGAATAATTTAAAAATTCAAAACGTCACTTACCTTTGCGTGCACGGTGCCCATTTTTAAATTATACAAAACTGATTGGTTATTGAGAATTTAGACTTAATTCTGCCGATAATTTGGAAAAATTCAAAAGAAAAAATGTTTTCCTTCAGTTGAAAATATTGTTACCTAAGAGGAATGTTGCCAGCGCACACGCTGACATTTGAAAGCCGGCTCAGTCAACTTTACGTTGAAACTCAACTAAAGCGTTTAAAAAAAATGTATGAAAACTTAACCGTTTTTATAATCGCTGCTTTATTTTTCATACATTTTAAAAAAATGCTATTTTTTAGTTTTTATAAAGTTTTATACTTACAGTACAAATGACAGCACCAAAAAAAACAATCCCCACATAGTAATTATTTACCTACTTCTGGTGTTATTGTTCACAAATAACAATAAAATCAAATTTTCTTTTGTACCATCGAAAATAAACTGTTACAATTATTGTGGAGTGCTCGTGAAAATATATTTGAACGTTTTAAAAATTCAGCAGTGATGTGTGATAGTGAAAAAAGCATTGAAAAAAGTGATTACATTTGCTACTGCAAAATACATCTTATAAGGGTAAGTTTTTATTTAAAAAAAAATTCCATTCTTTTAAAAATATCAAAGTACGATGAGTCCTAAGGCTTTTTCTCAGACAGCTGATCATTGCTATTTTCACTATCCATTAATACAAGGGTACCTACCCATTTCCATTAAGTTTGAAAGTCCCAAAAAAGAAATCCTGGCAGGGAATTTTCCTAGGTTCGTATAACTAGGGTCCTAAGCGACCAAAAACACAATATTACGTAGCCTTTTTCCTATCAGCCTGGCCGTGTGACGTCACATTATTTTTATTTCATGAATTTGTGTCGACTCCCTTCTCAATATCAATGATGCATGGCAGTCCCTGATTTAAGTATGATTTTTTATAATGAGGTCGGAGCATTGAGTCAGGCTGCTAGGGAAAGGTAGACAATCTATAATAATCTATAATCTAAGTTGCAAAGATATATTCATTTAAAGCTCTCAGATGTATGCCCACAAACCAACAAGTGTAGTTCGCGCTTACAAATGCTGAATGTGTACTTACAAATAAAATCCAAACCTCAAATGAACATAAGCCCCACAACTTTTGCCGACCTTCCCTGAAACAGGGGTGTCAATCCTTGACGTAAAAGTTGGTATGAGGCTGACCTCTCACACTCTAAAAAAAGGTTCACTTTGCCAATGCCACCCCTGTTTAAGGGAAGGTCAGCAAAAGTTTCAGGGCTTATGCTCATTTGCGGTTTGGTTTTTAATTTGTAAGTACACATGCAGCATTTGTAAACGTGAACTTAGGTACACTGTATTTTTGTGGGCATGAATTTAATATGAATTTTAAACATTAATATATCTTTGCAACTTAGATGATAGATGGATCATAGAGGGGAGATTATGCAATATTTTATAACAATACATGGATGATTTATTTGGCGAGCGCTGTTTTCGTGTGAATCACACCTCAAGAGACATCTGCGAGCTTGGTTGTCGCTACAAAGCGTTATTTTCTGTAAGGCTTGATGAAGCTTTGGTTAACGGTCCGTTTTTAATAAGGAAATGAATTTTTCAACCCAGCGCAGAGCATTTTTGAAAAATATATAAATATTTTTTGTGCTCTGCTGAAAATGAAACTCACGACCTTCGGAATACGAGTCCGTAGCATTAACCACTAAACTACAGACTTGGTGTACTTACCCTTGGCGATAATTACAGGATAACAAATGTAAAGAAAATAGTAAGCACTGACTGGATCGCAATGCCACTAGTATAAGTCTAGGCGCACACTAGACGACAGGCGACAGCAACAGCTCGACGACTAGTCACGGCCACAGGCTGCGGCTGACAGTTTACATATATTTTGTTCAAAGCTCCGCACACTGGGCGTCAGAGTCGCTGAGTCGCGGCGACAGGCTGCGGCCGACAGTTTACATACTTTTGTTCAAAGCTCCGCACACTTGGCGTCAAGAGTTGCAGCGACAAGTCATCCAGTTTGCGATGCCCCTAAAGCTTTGCGTAAACTCAACTTCATTGCGTAAATAAAAAAAATGTATGAAAACTAAATCACTCTCTAGAAGTGCCTTCGTATATTCCATAGATTTTTAATTTACGCAATACAAGATTTGAGCAATGCTTTATACTCAGTGTACAGTTTAGGAAAAGGATAATTACTTACTTGACTTAGGTCCAGTATTTTCAGCGTTAGCTTATGTGACTTTAAACTAATAAAAAAAATCTACCTACACAATTGACATAAGTGCGTCCTTCTCATTCAGTATAAAGTCGCTATGCTAACGATGAAAATACCGGGCCTTATAGGTTGGTATGCGGCTGATCATCCATGCTGTAGAAGATTGTTCACCATGCCACAGTCTCAGTAGTAGTATCTCGAATTTTAGGCCTCAAGTCATATGTGAAGACACTCAGAATCAATTGGCATTTTTGTTTGTAAATTTAAAATCCTCGAGCCCTAAGCCCTCACGGATATAATCTTTCAGTGATATCTGAGCCTCCCTTGCTTTGTGTAAACACTTGGGAAAGTGTAGCTTCACGGGAGGGCCTTCTGCCACTCGCATCTCACATAACTTTTGCATGCGAGTCCTGTGACACATCCCCGGATGGGATGGATATACAGGGTGTGGGTCAGCGGAGGGGAGACTGACCCTGAGAGAAGGTGTTGTTCACTTTGCCAATGTCACCCTTGTTTCAGGGAGGTCAGCAAGAGTTGCAGGGTGTATGTTCATTTGAGATTTGGGTTTTTATGTTGTAGTTTCACATGCGGCATGGACAAGCGCAAACTTATACATGTCTGCTTGTGAAAATGCATATAATGTGAATCCACAATGTTACATATCTTTGCAACTTAGATTAGATTAGATAAAATGAAAGATGAGAAATAAAAAAGTATGTTAAAAAATATATTTTGTTTTATTGCGTGCAAGAAAATATAATCTAATTAAATCTATGTATAAACAATATTACTTTTCTTTTGAAATTCAATATTGGGAGGAATTTGTACTAAAGATTGTTCTTTGAAAATAATCATTTATTAAAAAAGAAACTTGAACATGTCAGCTTTGAAAATTTCAGCCGAGAATTTACTTACATTGAAAAGTTTTAAATACATAAAAATCAGTTTTTTTTCACTGTTAACAATGTTGGTATAGAACCAAAGACGACAATCCAGGATTTTTCATAAATGATTCAACAAAACATGTCCTCCAACCTTTGATAAGGCAGGAGCTTACAGAATAGTTTTATCTTATAATAAGTACAGATACACTCACAATAGTTCCTAATTCGATCAACTATTCCTTATATATGAATGAATTATAAACTTTTTATTCCATTCTGCCTGGCCAGAAACAGGTATTAATATCATCAACTAATAATTAATTATTGTTTATTTTAATGAATTATTAATTAATAATTACCCAATAGCATCTGTTGAACCAGGGTCAAAGTTATGGTCAAATGACCCATGCGGGGATCGAACCAACGTTACGTTATATACTTTTTATAATAAGAAAATAGATTTGTGAAGAGGAATGCAATTCACCAACCTATTCTGCCTGGCCAGACACAGGTATAAATATCATCAATTAAAAAAAACGCAACGCAACACAACTAAGCTATACATATAGTGTAACTTCTTGCGGCGTTATCCCCGAAGGGGTCGCATGTGGCGAGTTGAACCTATTTATTTTTACAGGTAAGGGGGCCGACCTTACGCCAACCACTTCAGTTGAAGTGGGGGTTTCCCAGCTCCCGAGAGAGCTGGTACTCATTTCTTGTGAAGGCTGAGTAAACCTTGCCGGTATTATTATTTTGGGGTTTGAAAAAAACACTGAAATGGGAAATCATTTCTGACATCCTCGCGCTCGGTGGGATTCGAACCCGAGCTCACAGCATGGAATGCAAGCACTCTACCAACTGAGCTATCGACCGGTAATTAATAATTCATTATTTTTTATTTTAATGAATTATTAATTAATAATTACCCAATAACATCTGTTGAACCAGGGTCAAAGTCATGGTCAAATGACCCAGGCGGGGATCGAACTAACGTTATTCTATTCCAAACACGCTAGAAAGATCAGCCCACTTGGCCCCCTCGGCCATAACACCGACAAAATAACAAAACATAATCACAAAAAACTGTTCCATTTTCAAATTCAAACATTTAACCTAACGACAACCATTGATTAAATGGAGCCATAACAAAACAAATTCCATACATTCAAAGTGGGGAAAAATGTGACATCATTTGGCCGGCCAGGACAGACAGTTATAACTTCAAAAGGACCCGAGCTTGATTCCCTCCGAAGCACAAAAAATTGACATTAATTTTGAATAAGAGTTTTAGGCTTACACGGCCGGCTGATGATGCTGGAGTGAAGTTTTCCGGGATCTGTTGCCATGGTCTGTGGGAGCTGGAGCTTCAGGACGTTTCGCCCATCGTAGAAATGGGCGAAACGTCCGGAAGCTCCAGCTCCCACAGACCACGGCAACAGATCCCGGAAAACTTCACTCCAGCGACATTAATTTTGAAAATTTCCTCTTTGCTGGGTCGAAAAATTCATGTACCTTTACAAAGACCGGTCACAAAGGCCCAAGGATGAACCTTTGATGACCGGGCTTTGGTAAAGGCATATGATTTTTTCAACCCAGCGAAGAGCATATTTTAAAATATAAATGGTGTATTTTCTGTGCTCCGCCAGGATTCGACACCCTTCCATTTACGAGTCCAAAGCGCAAACCACTAGACTACGGACCGGTCATAAACATTGTTTGGTTATTTCCTTTGCGACCTGGCCGGGTGATGTTACAATTTCCCCCATCCCTGGATATTTATTCAGGCATCAGACTTACAAATATTCTTAGCCTACCATTAAGATAACATTTTTACTGTATTTATTTTAATCACTGTATATTTTTTGTTCCTTGAGTAATAATTTGATATGAGGCTGACCTCACATGCTGTAAAAACTTGGTTCACTTTTGCCAATGTCATGCGGGAAAGGGGCCGTCCATAAATTACGTCATCGATTTTGGCCGATTTTCGACCCCCCCCCCCCTTACTATCATCCTATAGTCATTATCTAATGACCCTCCCCCCTCCCCCCCTTATTTCTGTAATAATGGATGAGCTTAATAATTAATAATGTTATATTACTTACATAATATTTTGTAGAAATTGGTATTTACAAGAACGACGTCACTTTTGGTACTCGTACATCATTTGCCATCATCCTCAGACCAGACTTCTAATCTAATCTAATCTAATCTACTTCCTCCCTCTTAATGCGAATGACGTAATATATGGACAGCCCCAAAGTTGTAAGGAGTTGCAAGATTCATGTTCATGTGAGGTTTAGTATATTTTGTAAATACTCATGCAGCTTGTGTTTCAATGTGGGCATGCATTAATTATGAGCCTTAAATGTCAATATATCTTTGCAAAATAAATTTTAGATTACAGCGGACGTAAAAACAGCGAAATAGGAAGTCATTTCAGAAACCCTTGGTGGGGATCGAACCAGAGCCTTTTTGCGTGGAGCGCAAGTGTTCTAACAACTGAGCTATTGACCGGTCTTACACGCTAACATACACAACTAAGATTACAGATAGATAATAATATATTAGATAATATGTACAAATATTCTATAGTGAATGATAATGCAAGCAAAATTAATATTGTTATATTCTTAAACGTATGAGATTACCGAGAGTATTATAAAAATTAAACTAGCATGCTGTAGCACGTGTAATTGCAAGCTTACATGTTTCTTGTGGGCGTGCTTTGTACATGAATCTAAAAATTACGTATTGTTGAAGAAGTTCTCTCTTATAAATACAGTTAAAAAAAGAGATATAAGATATCAGTGTCATATGTCAAAAAAGAGACAAAAGATATCAGTATCAGATGTCAAAAAAGAGAGATAAGATATTAGTGTCATAGGACAAAAAAAGAGACATAAGATATCATTGTCATTTATGCCAAAAAGAAACATACAATATCAGTTTCATACGTCACAAAAGAGACATAAGACATGATGTCATTTGTTAAAAAAGAGACATAGGATATCAGTGCCATATGTCAAAAAAGAGACATAAGGCATCAGTGTCATAAGTCAAAAAAGAGACTTAAGATATCAGTGTCAGAAGGCAAAAAAGAGGCATAAGTTATCAGTGCCATATCGCTCCCCCAGTTCTTGTTTACCGTATACGCCAATCTGGTCAAATAGACTTTTTCATGCAGTTGTCTTAAGAATCAAATTCTACACAATCTGAGCTAAGAAAAACCGTAAAACTCGATAATGTGAGAGTTCTTTTAAATATTTTTATGTCATAAGATTAATATGACTTTTTCATGCAGTTGTCTTAAGAATCAAATTCTACACAATCTGAGCTAAGAAAAACCGTAAAACTCGATAATGTGAGAGTTCTTTTAAATATTTTTTTAATAAATTTCTTGTTTTCATAAGACATACATTGGTCCAGTACACATGCAAACATTGCTCATGTAAAATTTTCTCAATGGCGTATACGATAAACAAGAACTAAGGCAGCGATATGTCAAAAAGTGACAATATGATATCGGTGTTATATGTCACAAAAGAGACATAAGATATCAGTGCCATATATGCTAAAAAAAGACATAAGATTCATATCTTAGCAATGATTTATAATTTTTCTTAAGTTATATATCGCTCTGAGGCAATTTAACTCAAATAATATTTCTTATCAAGTTATATTTAATTAACATTTAACAATGATTTTCATTGGACAGTTCTCCTTGACAATTGCCTGGATACTTAAAATACCAAGACCTGTACTTACTAAAACATATTAGGGCAGAGTATTTTTGACACACCAAATGGCTCTTATTCTTCATATATATCTTTCATTTTGATCGATGCGCTCTTCTCTCTTCTAGTTTTTGCAAGATGATGATGAGTTGATAATTTCTTTATAGCGCCGTTTCGTGATGTAGTCACTCCAAGGGCGCTTAAGATCCTCTCGTTGGATTTCCCTTCAACCCATAATGTCTTGTTCATCTTCCTCCGCATCCACAGTTCAAATGCGTCTAGATGGTTCGGTTCCACGACAAATCGATCACAGACAGCTCGGCCATGAACAGTTCGTCCACACAACTTTTCGGTGAACATTTCGGTCACATACGATATATGGTCCACAAACAGCTTCAGCACAGAAAACTACAATTAGTTACAACTATAGTAATTGGTTTTTGGAGAGCAAATTTTCTGTGATGTTCTATAATCTATCTATAATCTAAGCTGCAAAGATATGCTAACATTTAAGGATCATATTAAATGCATGCCCACAGACAGGTACATGTAGGTTCTCGCCTACACATTCTGCATGCGTACATACAAATAAATAAAACCTCACATGAACATAAATCTTGCAACTCGTGCCACTTTTCCCTGAAACCAGGGTGGCATTGGCAAAATTGAACCGATTTTTACAGCACGGGGGGTCAGCCTCATACCAACCTATCAGGACAAGGAGCAATCATAATAATAATAGTATTAGGATGATTTATTTGGTGAGCGCTGTTTTTGTGTGAACCACACCTCAGGAGCCCTCTGCGAGCATGGTCGTCGCTGTAGAAATCGCCAATTCTCAAGCAAGACCCAGTTGCTGTAAGGCTGAATGGACCATAAGTGACTGGTCTTTGCTAAATGTATCTGAATTTTTCACGCAGAGAAGAGCATATTTGAAAATATAAATGACATATTTATTATGCTCCGCCCGGATTCGAACCCACAACCTTCCATTTACGGGTCAGAAATCTTAACCATTAGACTACAGACCGGTCATGTTGCTGTTTGTGAAACTATATTGTAAGTGACCAAAATGTCGTTGAATGAAAAGTCATGTGGGCGTACTGTTGTGTGATCGATTTGTCCATGGACGACCTGTCTGTGGACGAGCTACCTTCGATTGATTTGTCGTGACACGTGTGGTTCTTTTGCATTGAAAAAACTTTGACTTATTCAAATTAAAAGATTTCAACGGGCTTTGATGATGATGATGAGTTGATGATTTCTTTATAGCGCCGTTTCGTGATGTAATCACTCCAAGGGCGCTGGTGCAAACCATGCCAGAAATTTGCTTGTCTTCAGTGCATTCCGGAACTTTCCATGGTCCTCTAGCTCTCTCACATAATGTGGCAGGTGGTTCAAGGCCAGAGGACCAGCAACTGCAAATGCACGCTCTCCAAACATTAATAAACTTTAATAACTTTAGAAGACATAACTCATGATGCTAGCTTCTGTTGAACTTCCATTGATTTTTTTAATAATAAAGATGTTCCTTATAAATATCTAAGCATATGTAGCCAAAGGGAAGAGAGATGTCTCGGTCCTGAAAACAGAAACAAAATAAAAATCAATTTATTTATCAAGATATTGCTTTGTTTAGTTATGAACCCTTTTTTTAAATTTGTGATAAATAGCATTCTTAAGGGCTGAAAAAAATAGGCATATACACTGGGTAGCAGTGGCGAAGGGTGCCATACAAGCCAGTTCCCATCGGCTTCCCTTTTAAGATGATGTAACGAAGTAGTTAAAAAATATAGGCACAAAGTAAAAAAATACATTTAAAACCAAAGAAACACTACATATTTTTTCCCCATTGAAACCATGCAGTCTACTTTATTATCATTTTTGCCTCATTTTAAACGGGAAACCGATGGGAATTGGCTTGTATGGCACCATTCACCACTGCTGGGTAGAAAGGCAATCATGGTAGATACAAATATACAAGACTTTCAATGAATTTAGATGACAACTGAATGAGGGCGCTGTTACGACTTTAGGGCCTTCAAACTGCTGTAATCAATGTTTGTTACTTTTCATTTCTTCAAGAGAATCCTTCTTAAATTTTAGCAATTCAGCAAACATCTCATTGACTATCAAAGGTGTCGATTTACAAGATGACAATGTTAGTTATCCCAAAAAGATCAATCAGGACAGTCTTTGGAGACCGTGCTTTTTGCACAGCGGCACCGGTGGCCTGGAACGCGCTGCCCGCATATTTGAGGGAGTCCCCGACAGAAACGGGATTCAAGACGCACCTATTTCCACGATCATACCATGCCTCTTAGGAGAAAAACCCAAACTGCTACGCACAAAGCGCCTTTGAGGTGACTTTAGTCACGAAAAGGTGCTTTAGAAAAATACTAGATTTGATTTGATTTGATTTAGTTCCCATTTTCACCATATTCATTTTAACCGCCCTATGCATATGAACATACCCGATATGCAAACTTCATACTGCTACATCCCATATCGCGTACTCTCATAGCCAACCTACATTCTCTCGAGCACAGAAGGAAAGTTGAAATGATCAGTCTCTTCTATAGGTACTATAATGGCGTCTGTTCTGATGAAATATCCTCACTTATACCCCCTCCTCTCGTCACAACAAGGGCAAATCGTAGAACGGCTCACATTCAACCATTTGCAGTCGATATCAAAACTATGAGAACTTGGTGTTTTCACGACTCATTCCTTTGCCAAACTGCCCGCTTATGGAATGAGTTACTGGTATCTGTGTTTCCACTCCAATTTAACCTTGCCCTATTCAAATTCAATATCAATCGCCATTTTCTCTCAGTGTCTCAAAACAAAGCAACGCAACGCAGCACACACCACAGCACAGCTAACGGCCCTGCAACCGGATAGGGATATCAACTGCCACATCACCAACACCTTTGCGGCACGACAACAAGTGTTATAGACCCCTAGAGTCTCTTGAATCTAGAGAGTCTCCTGTACAAGCTTCCTTAAAAAATATATATTTGTATATATAGAATACACTTACCTGTGGTTTATTTGTTGAAAGCTGTTGTCCTTAAGAACAGGTACCAAGTGTTGAGAGCATGTCTTACTGGCCATGGCAAAATCTAGCGCTGTGTTGCCGTTTATATCCTGAAAAATAATTTAAAAAGCACATGAGTATGTAGGGAATCCAAAACCACACATTTAGGGAAAGGTTATAGTAAGGTGTGATGTTGGCGGCTAGGGTTTGTTAAAGTAAAATTGGTTTTATGATTTAGTTTTTTATGTCCATGTATATATTGTTATTTATTGATTTAAAAAAATGTAATTTGTCATGTATGTTCCTTGACTTATAGGTTGTTATGCGGCTGACCACCCATACTGTAAAAAATTGGTTCACTTTGCCAATGTCACCCCTGTTTCAGGGAAGGACGGCAAGAGTTGCAAGGCTTATATTCATTTGAGATTGGGTTTTTATATTGTAGGTCCACATGCGGCATGTGTTAGCGCGAAATTATACATGTCTGCTTGTGGGAATGCATTTAATATAAATCTTAAATGATATATATCTTTGCAGCTTAGATTAGATTAGATTAGATTATACTTGTATGATCACAGCATTCAGCAAGAGTTCATCTTGAAAAATGCATGTTCTAAATTTGAAATTTTATCAAGTCCATAGCAACTAATAACAAAATATGACTCTTGATAATGACCTGAATCTTGAAGGTCGAAAGTACTTGAGGCAGATAAAATTATTGTGAAAATAAAACTATGTTTTGAATAAAATATTTTTATTTTAAAACAAAATATTAGTTAGCTTTTACCACAGCAACCTGGCTGTGTGAAGTCACTACTTGTTGTCTATGTTATTTAATAAAGTAAAATAAGTTTGATTACTGCAGTTTGTTGGGATCTGTTGTTTGTTTGTTACCATCTGTTCAGAAACAAAGTAATTGTTGTAGAAACCTTAAATATAACTCGGGTTTTGTATTGATCAGTTCATCCTTGCTCACTGCAAAAACAAGGGTGTCTCCTGAAGCGGTTACGATACCAATGAAATGTTGGAAATAAAGTAAGGTTTGATTTTCTTACCTTAATATTTGTTGAGGCCTTTCCATGCTTCAGTAGAACATGCGTCATTGTGTGGCAAATACAGTCATTGCCAACCATCGAGCGGCGGTGATTCATGCACGCCATATGCAGTGGTGTGAAACCTTTGAAAGAAAGAAAAATCTTGTTAGATTTTATTATCTTAGCTACTCACTACAGTAGCTAAAAGCTCAAAAAAAAAAAAATCTCTTTACTGATAACACGGCGATAAGTTACACTATATGTGTAGCTTAGTTGCGTTATTATTGTGGCCTCTATGTGTAGAATCCCCTGAATAAAACTCTCTTTAGACAACATAATAGAAGAGTAAATACATAAAGCTTTATGAAAAAGTAGTCCAGTCGATAGCTCAGTTGGTAGAGTGCTTGCATTCTACCCCGTGAGATCGGGTTCGAATCCCACCGAGGAGGGTGTCAGAAATGATTTTCTATTTCGGTGTTTATTTCAAACCCCATAATAAAAATACCGGCAAGGTTTACTCAGCCTTCACAAGAAATGAGTACCAGCCCCCTCAAGAGCTGGGATACCCCCACTTCAACTGAAGTGGTTGGCGTTAGGCCGGCCCCCTTACCTGTAAAAATAAATAGGTTCAACTCGCCACATGCGACCCCTTCGGGGATAACGCGGCAAGAAGTTACGCTATATGTGTAGCTTAGTTGCGTTTATTATGTAAGTAATATAACATTATTAATTATTAAGCTCATCTATTATTACAGCAAGAGGGGGAGGAGGTTCATTAGATAATGACTATAGGATGATTGTAGGGGAGGGGGGGTTGAAAATCGGCCAAAATCGATGACGTAATTTATGGACGGCCCCTTAGCTACTTACTACAGTAGCTAAAGCTCAAACAAAAACAAAAATTCTCTTCACTGATAACACGGCGAGAAGTTACACTATATGTGTAGCTTAGTTGTGTAATTATTGTGGCCTCTATGGTGTAGAAGCCCCTGAATAAAACTCTCTTTAGAGAACATAATAGAAGAGTAAATACATAAAGCTTTATGAAAAAGCAACCAAATGTCAAAGGATTTAAGTTCACCTTTGAATAAGTTCCGATTCACTGATTTGAGAAATCGTGGATAAAACATTTTTTGTGTGCAACTTCTCATAGTAAGTGAACTAATTATAAGGAAGTGCTCATGACAAACTTCTAAAGTACAGGATTTTTGCAATTTTTTAGTGTGTTCTCGTGTAGAAAATAGGTAAAAGTGCATTTATCTGAGTAACCCATGTTAGCTTAATTTGTCACTTATTCAGTTTTAGCTTTAAGGTATGAATATGTCTACTCCATTGACTAATAACATCTGTGGACAAGAAGTTATTTAAACGAAAAAAAGACTTATATATCTGTCTTAACTTACTTACGAAAATGGTCATTAGTTAGAAAGAGAACAAAGAACTTCACAGTTGCATTTTCGTTTGTACAAAAAACTCAACAAAACCCCAAAAAAAAATCTTGAATGTTGGTACCATTGCAAAAAATGGCTGCCGATTTGACCGGAAATAGCTAAAGTTGACAGATAACACGCGTTATAAATATTGTGTTTGCCAAAATTAATGCCAGTATTATATATTTTCAAAGTGTATAATCATATTTTAATTTTATCACTCATTTCATTATAACCATTGTGATATTTTATGCGTTATATTTGTAATTGTTGCCGCCGTGCATTCGGGGTACCACTGCAACGTTTGACACAAGAGGAGCGCAAGAGGGAACAAGTATGTACAAGTGGTAGTACTTTAGTTACCGCTTCCCTATATTATAACTCCATGGTCTACTCTACTCTCTCACTAAAAATGCAGAAACTACGCTCCGGAGAGGATCCAACCACTTTCACTGTTTATACTTCGCTTCCGTACATCAAAATCATTAAAGAATAAAAACTCACCTCGTCTGTTCAATTTGTTGACGTCAAATATGCGCCCGCTGTCAGATTTGAGGTTAAGAATGGCCGCCAGAACGTTAGCACATTTCTGGCCGCGAGATACGGCTCTGTGCAGGACTGACTCTCCCGTCATGTAGTGCCTTTGGGATAGCTGGAAAAGAAAAGAGGAAATTTATATTTCATCAAATTACAAACAGAAAACGCAACCAAGCTACACCTGCACAAGTAGTGCAATGCCTTACCGCATTATATCTGACGGGGTCACCAAAGGTCCATCCAGCCTTGCAGCAAATGGGACTTGCTTGAGAATTGGCGCTCTGTGGCAACGACCAAGTTTTAGTTAACTCGAACTTGAGTATTTTGAATAAAGGTTCAAGTAATAGTTAACTAAAATATTACTACATTTCAATATACCGGGCCTAAGTCTGTAATCGGGGGCCCCTTCGTTGCAAATTCCCGGAAAGACCTGGACACTGAAAAAAATATACAAGTTTTTATTGTCCTTTGGGGCTCCCTGGGCTGGGGGCCCTGGTTCGGTCGTACTGCTGGTACCGCCCTTAATCCGGACCTGTGTGAAAAGGGACTTGGAATGGCAGGTACTATATATTTACCCAAATAGAAATGTCATGCATGTTGTGTTGCCGCAGCGCTTTTATGACGCAGCCAATCAGGTAGGGCGCTACTAGAGGGTGTTGCCAACATGTCAATACTGCTCTGTCAACAAGCGTCAAATCTGTAACACAAAATCATCACATCAATAAATCGTTTCAACACGGCAATTTTTTTAACTCCAAAAATTCATCATTCGCTGTTTCAGGGAAGCTCGGCAACGGTTGTAGGGCTGCTGGAATCAATAATCTATAGTCTAAATTGCAAAGATATATTAATATTAAGGATTTAAACCAAACGCATGCCCACAAGCCCAATTAAAAGTTTTTGCTTACACATGCCGCATGTGTACTTACAAAATAAAAAACCAAGCCTCAAATGAATATTATAAGCCCTGCAACTCCCGTCCGATAGCTCAGTTGGTAGAGTACTTGCATTCTATGCCGAGAGATCGGGTTTGAATCCCATCAAGGGTGTCAGAAACGATTTCTCGTTTCAGTGTTTTTTTCAAAACCCAAAAATAAAATACCGGCAAGGTTTACTCAGTCTTCAGAAGAAATGAGTACCAGCCCCCTCGGAAGCTGAGAAACTCCCCCTTCACTGAAGCTGTTGGCATAAGGCCAGCCCCCTTACCTGTAAAAATAAATATGTTCACTTGCCATATGTGACCCCTTCGGTGTGGCAAGACGTTACACATATGTATAGCTTAGTTGCGTTTAGTTACGAGTTGCGTTTCTCCAGGACACGCAGCCAGCGAAGACGCTGCAATAGAGGAGTGAAATGATCGGTTTTATGTCCTCCAAAAATATTTTTTGCTGCGGCATTGAAAACAGCCTGTAACCTAGACAATTGTACATTCGGGAGACCAAGCACCAGGCTGTTACAAAGATACATATAAAGAATAAAGATTTACCCCCCGGGTAGACCTCCAGGAACTTGTGCATGGTGGAGGGTTCCATGAGCAGCCTGCTGCAGATCATGTGGAGGGTGGCCAGGTCTATGTCACACTCTGCGGCCGGCTTCCTTTTCAAGGCCGTCAGCTGACCATCGAATACCCTGGAAACAATGTTTCATCACAGAATGTCACAAACAATACAAAGGTTTCGGACCAAGATTGGATTCCTGGACCTGGATTGGATTCCCGAAGCATCCGTGCATACTATGCCTGAACTAGTCTGAACATAGTACGCATGCGGTATAAATCTTGTGTTTGATAAAATTGACGAATTTTAAAAGAAAAAGGCATTATTTTAAGACATTATGGCAAGTGTTGTAATTGGGTGTCAAAACACAAAATGGAGAAAGCAAGAGAACATAAAATTCGACACGTAAAAACATGTTTTGTATAAGTCCGTAGTCTTACTATAAATAGGGGCCAGATCTCTCTGCACCCAGAGTATTCAAGCGACCGCTGCATTGTGTAGGTCAGAGGTTCCCAAAGTGGGTGCTGCGGAGAGAGATCAGGGGTGCCGCGAGGCGCCCCTGAAGTCTCTACTAAAAATCAAAATTTTACATTTTTTTTTTTTTTTTTTTTAAATTTGTGAAGAGGATTGCAATTCACCAACCTATTCTGCCTGGCCAGATGTCTTCATGCGAAAGCAGAAGCTTGTGTGCATACATGAATACAAACATTTTATAGAATGGAAAATAACCCACGTGGCCGGACCGCGTTCTAGGCACGGAACGTGTAAACGAATAAATGTACTCGTGAATTTTAAATACAAGTTGTATTATTTTCTTACCTGATTTCTTCTTCAGCCGTACAAATATGAAATATACCTACCACAGATCGATATTATATGACTAGGGTGCCGTGAGAAAACTCAAAATTTCAAAGGGTGCCGTGACTTGAAAAAGTTTGGGAACCTCTGGTGTAGGTGTAAAATTCACTATGAATGTGAACCCTATCTAAAATAAATTGTGTAAAAATAAATAAGCCCTTAAATTGAACCCTGTAAAATCATAACAATATACTTACGAAAACAATAAGTTCTTGTCCTTGATTGTGTGAACTCTGAGACAAATGGCTTGTTGCACCTTCTCTGGCATAGCTTCAAACTTCTCCTCCATGTACCTCTCTGCCATCTGTATAGTCACATGCTCATTCTGACAGCAGAACATCTTCAAATCACTCTTCTCCACTTTACAATTCTGCTCTACGTCGTGCTGCGTCTGCGTTGAAAGCAATTCTTGGAACAAACCGTCCGGATACATTTGCTCATTCATCGACAGAATGGAGCTGGGAGCAGACTCCACAAAGCCACCAAAATGTGGTGAATCATTGACAAAAGTGCCTTCAACATTGAAAATCTTTTGTATCTCCAGAATGTCTTTGTCTTTAAACTCATCCTGCACTAGGAGACTCCTTGCTATTTCAATTTGTGAAATGTCTTCCAAATCATTTTCGATAATCTCTGCTGGTTCATCGATCATTGAATTCAACGTTGCAAAAGAGTCGTCAATTGACACGGGAGGTGTGTTGATGTTTGCGTACAAGGTTTCCGAATACGGTGATGAAATGCAGCTGGAGACGGCTTCTATCGATGACGGAGCTGAAATCATACTCTCTAGTGTCTCTTCTAAGGTATTCGATGGAGAAATCACATTCATATTTTCCATTGAATACGGTGATGACAACATTTGAGGTGTTTCAAACATTGAGTACGGTGAGGCGATGGCTTTCAAAGCTTCGTCCACTGAATTGGGCGGAGAAATTACATTTATGAACGGATTGGGAGATGAGGTGGTCAAGTAATTGTTGGGTGGTGATAGCATATCACCAAAGTCATCGTCCATCGTTGATGAAAATGCGTTATTCTTGCTGTAAGGCTCCACCATGGATATGATTGATTGGCTGCTCCAGGCATTTTGACCTTGCGCATATTGCGTTGCCTGTAATGTGTCGGAGAGGTCGCTGAAAATCTGGTTGTCCAGTGGAGGAAGGACTTGAGTTGTCTGAACGTTCACTTGTCCGCCACTCAGCCGTAAACCAGATACCTGGAAAAGCAAGAGACGTTTCAGTTTGACAGTGAATATAAATTTTGTAAGTTGGTGAAACAAGCATTCATGAAAGATACAGGCACAACACCCTGTGACTTGGAGTATAAAGCTCTTCAATAAGTCTAAAAAAGACATTTTTTGGTGTAATTTATTAAGATTTAAAAATCTCGCAAGAGTTCCTTCCAGCGTATTGATGGCTGTGAGGGTGCACTGTAATTAGGGTAACCTGTTAAGCACTAATCTAATCTAAGTCGCAAAGATATGTTACATTGGAGATTCACATTACATGCATTTTCACAACCAAACACGTACAAGTTCGCGTTTGCACATGCCGCATGTGAACCTACAACATAAAAACCAAATCTCAAATGGATATACACCCTGCAACTCTTGCCGTCCTTCCCTGAGACAGGGGTGACATTGGCAAAGTGAACCATTTTTACAGCATGGGTGGTCAGCCGCATACCAACTTATAAGTCAAGGCACAATAAAAAAAAAAAAAAAATGATATTCCATTTCAACCTTGAAATAATTCTAGCCCTTGGAAAAAAAACCCAATACTATGCTCTGCAAAAAACAGAGCAAAAAAACAGATTGAAGACCCAGTAAAAGTTAACACAATGTTTGGAGAGTGTGCATTTGCAGTTGCTGGTCCTCTGGCCTGGAACCACCTGCCTATTCAAGTGAGAGAGCTAGAGGACCATGGGAAGTTCCGAAATGCACTGAAGACAAGCAAATTTCTGCGTGTCATTTGTTCAAGCTCCCTCGGAGTCAACTGAGCTTTTTTTGATAGAAATAGAATCTTGAATTTAATTCATTTAAAAGGATATAATTATTAAATTCTGCTACTGATTATTCAAGTAAAAAATGAGTAGTAAAACATATCAAAGCAGAAAGGTATATATTACGTCAAAGAAAGAAATTTGTAAAATAAATGCTGATTAGTCATTGAAGATAACAACAAGGAAAGAGCTCAGAAGATAATTTAATGGTCATGAGCAAATTTTTAAAAGTACTCAAAACCAAGGACTGATTTGGATTATCTTGGTAATGTAATGGAGTCCTCACATTCGACGCTACCCTGAGCTGGATGATGTCACAGGTCATGGGTTACATTACCAATAGTCATAGAGTTATAAGGTAATAAAAAATTGGACACTAATCTTACATTTTCCCCATGATTTTTCGTTTTGACTCCCTTGGGAAGCATTGGAAATTGTATAAAGTAAAAAAAAAAATAGGTTTGTGAAGAGGAATGAAATTCACCAACCTATTTCGCCTGGCTAGTTGTCTTCATGCGAGAGCAGAAGCTTGTGTGCATGCAATGGCATCTGTTGAATCAGGGGCCAAGTTATGGTCAAATGGGCCAGACATGATTGGAACCAGCGTTATTCTGTTCCAAATACGCTAGTGAAGATAGTGATGTGACTCCCTCGGCCATTTCACTGAATGCAATGGCTTATATCACTTCAATTCAATGACTTATAGGTTGGTATGAGGCTGACCGCCGATACTGTAAAAAATGGTTCACTTTGCCAATGTCTCCTCTGTTTCAGGGAAGGCTGGTAAGAGTTGTAGGGCTTGTGTTCATTTGGATTGAGCTTTTATGTATTTAGTCCACATGCGGCATTTGTAAGAGCAAACTTACACGTGCCTGTTTATGGGCATGCATTTAATATGAATTTTAAATGGTAATATATTTGTACAACTTTGAGTATAGATTATAGACTTACCTTATTTCTATGGTACGGAGTTTGATCATTTTTGTCTTCGCGAATCTTGATTGGCCCTCGAGGAATCACAGTCAACTTTTGTTTCTTGCCATCGACATCGTCCTTCTTTTTCACTTCTGCGTCCTCCCTCACTTCTGTCGCAACTTCAGATCTTTTCGACGATTCCAACCTCGCAAGTTCCGCGTCCAAAAACTCCAAATTTTGCTTGGACTGGTCCCTGGCTTTTCTTGGATAGACTTTCGCTTTCAAACCGCCTTTCTTTCCTGTTGTCGAGCAGACGATGCCCATGTTTGAATCATCTTTGATTCTCCTTTCACTCTTTATAAATGATATTTCACTATAACCACTAGCCTTTGTTACGACTGGTCCTCTTCCGCAAGAGTTACACTTTTGCAGTAATTCACAAAGGTCATCAATATCTCCATATTCTATTGTTTCAACACAATCTTCATTTGATTCCTTCAATCGAGCGTCTTTCTGTGTTCCATCTTTTATTATCCCGTCAACTTTAGCAGTTTCAACAGGATCTTTTTTCAATTCTTTTAACGCAGAGTCTATCTGTGTTTTATCTTTTATCATTTTATCAACATTTGTACTTTCAACACAATCTTCTTTCGATTCTTTTGAACCAGAGATTTTCTCATTTGTCACTACATTCTTTTTACCTTCACTGTCATTGCAAATTTCGGTATCTGCAAGCTGTTTTGAATCGCAAGAACTATCAATTGATGCATTAGTTCCTTTATTTCCACCTTCTATTTTCACATTGTTTAACTTACTACAAATATCATCGCACATTTCTTTTTCCATCTTCGATTCCTTCACTCTTTCGAATGCATCATTGTCGTTTTCTTCATCAGAATCGGCATCCTCTTCTTCTAAATCACTGTAGCATCCGGAATCTTGTCTCTCTTGGACTTTGTCATCATCTACTTGACATTCTACAGCACTCTTAACCTCTGTTGTTTGTTTATCCATCTCATTTCTCTGACCTTTGATTGCTTCACCTTTTAAGTTCTTATCTTCCACAGTAGCATTAGTCGTAACATCACTTTTAGATGGTTTTTGCATCTTTCCCCAAACACCCTTAATTCTCTGCTTGTATTTCTCCATTTTGAACATATTTAAGTACAATTTCTAGAGATTAATGCTTCTGACCCAGATAATTAAAAGGTGATGAGTTTGATTTCCAGCGAGGTACAAACAAATATCATTTAAATTTTTACAATATGCTCTTCGCTGGGTTGAAGAATTTATATATCTTTACTAAATAAGGATTACAAAAGGTCCTTCCAGCCTTACAGGAACTGGATCTGGACAAACCGTTACTTTTGATGATCAGAAAGTTTAAACGCATTTGCAATTAAACAATTTAATTGATGTTTCTCTATGGTTTGATTAGACTGTTGCAGGTTGTCAAATCTGGGAATGTATCTGAAACAAAAAAACAAAAAAAAAACAATTAATAATCAATGCCTTTTTCAAACTAAGGGTGGGTTCTTTCTTTATAATTTTAGCTTGTCAGTACGGTCGATAGCTCAGTTGGTAGAGTTTTGCATTCCATGCTGAGAGCTCGGTCTCGGATCGCACCGAGGGTCTCGGAAATTGTTTCCCATTTCGGTGAATATTTTTGAATTTGAAACCTTTGTCTTGGCGAGTAAACGTTAGTCTTGTATGGGACTGCCGATGCCATCCTTAGTAACAAATAACAATATATTTGTTTGCTTTTACCCTAGCAAAAATTACTGAGTACATCACACCCTCACTCAGGGATCAGCTTCATTGGCTGAAAATAAAGGAGAGGGTGGAGTACAAGGTCTGCTTTACTGTATTTAAGTCCTCGCAGAACATTGCGCCACTGTATGTCTCTGAGCTATGTGTGGAGGACACAGTAGAGGGTAGGCGGGGAACTTTGAGATCTGCATGCAGCACTGCTGTGAATAGACTCAGGATTCCCGGCAGAAGCAACACACCCAATTATTTAGATTGTGCTTTTGCATTGCCGGCCCTCTGCTGTGGAATGCCTTACCACACGAGCTGAGAGCTGTGAAGAGCGCAAATGCTTTTAAATCAGGATTGAAGACATGTCTGTTCAGGAGGGGCTATGGCTCTGCAGTGTCCTTTCGGTGAACTCATAAAACGGCACTAAAAATATTGTCAAACTATTATTATTATCAAACCGACCGGGTGATGTCACAATATTGTCTATGTCAAAGCACGCGCTGAGTCCATTGCAACCAACAAACGAAGGTACCTACTAACCTATATTTTATATTAATTGGATTTAGTTTTTTTTTGTACAATTATCGTTTGTGGTTTTTGATATGAAGCGTGTATGAAAAAAAAAAATTTCATAATATATTGAAACAAAAATAGCAGCGCTATCAACGGCAAGTCTGCGGTGCTGACAAACTGTCATTTAATCTAAGTTGCACAACTCAATGTGCTTGAGTGAATTGTGAGTAGGTATTCTGTCTATGGTTGAAGTATTTGTATGAATAAAAGAAGAGACTGTATGAAAAAGGTTATGACTCTGGAGGAAATGAAAGAAGTATGTAAGGACAGAAAGAAATGGCGGTTGATCTGTAATGGGTTTGTTAAATTGGAATTGGTTTTCTGTTTAGTTTTGATGATATTATTATTTACTGATTTATAAAATGTAATTTGTCGTGTATGTTCCTTGACTTATAGGTTGGTATGCGGCTGACCACCCATTCTATAAAAATGGTTCACTTTGACAATGTCACCCCTGTTTCAGGAAAGGACGGCAAGAGTTGCAGGGTGTGTGTCCATTTGAGATTTGGTTTTTATGTTGTAGGTTCACATGAGGCATGTGCAAGCGCAAACTTGTACGTGTCTGGTTGTGAGAATGCATGTAATGTGAATCTCCTATGTAACATATCTTTGCAACTTAGATTAGATTAGTGTTGTAGGCTGTTAAATTCTTTACTCCTGTAGCCAATTATTAGCCTTGTCTATTCTTACCTACTCACATTGTCACAATAAAACTGTCAGTGCTTCAGTGCTAGTTAATTCTCAAATGTAAAGAGACGCGTCTGGTCTCTTCGGTTGCAACACAAGTCCCAACAGGGAGAAACAATTCAAAGAAGATCATTCGGGAGTGAGGTGAGTCCTTGCAGATTATTCCAGACTCCTATCCTTGTTCCCTGGTGGTCTGCGGCTCTGGCAGATTGGCCTGGAATCAGTTTGCTCAAAAGAATAATAAATCTAGAAGCAACACTCAATCTTCTTTCTCCTCTCGCACATGGTGTAGTCAAACTTGGCTTCACCACAATGCAACTTCTGAACCTTTTATCCTCTGAAGGAATAGCGTTAGAGTATGCTCTCAGAATACTTGAAATTTGGGGAGTATTTGTGATGTCACCTGTACCCTTAGTACGAGTTGCAAAACTTGAGTAATGTAAAGTTTACGGCAATTATTAAAGAGTGATTTCCCCCAAAATCTGCTGTTTTTGTTTGTTTGAACTTGATTTTCTTCATCACTGTAACTCTTTTGCTGAGACTACAAACAAAAATGGCAGATTTTGGGAGAAAACACGCTTTAATATTTTCCGTAAACTTACTTTTCTCTAGTTTTGCAACTCCTACTAAGGGTACTGGCCGGGCTAAAGAGAGTATCTACTGCACCCATAAATATAAATAAAATTATGAAATAGATATATAGTACATATAAATACAATATATTGAATGATATATTTTATTTATATCGATGATATACCTACTTTATTTATGTCGATGACTGTACCCCTAGTATACAAGTTTGAGTAAATCAAAATTGTATAAAATAGACGACGGCACTCCTAGTGAGTGACTTAGTTTCCATATACTTTTTTATATTTTTTGTCCTTTGCCTTACAGGTTTAGAGACTTACCACCCATACTGTAAAAAATAGTTTACTTTGCCAGTCACCCCTGTTTCGGGAAAGGACGGCAAGAGCTGCAGGGGTTTATGTTGATTTTACATTAGGTTTTTATGTTGTAAGTCCACATGCAGTATATTGTATACGCGCGAACTTATGCATGTCTGCTTGTGGGAATGCATGTAATATGAATCAACACAATTTATCTTTGCAACTTAGATTAAAGATTATAGAGGAGAGTTTGAGTGTTGCTTTTTACTTGGGATAATGATAATAATATTAGGATGATTTATGATGATGTGTGTGTGTGTTCCTTGACTTATAGGTTGGTATGCGGCTGACCACCCATGCTGTAAAAATGGTTCACTTTGCCAATGTCACCCCTGTCTCAGGGAAGGACGGCAAGAGTTGCAGGGTGTATGTCCATTTGAGATTTGATTTTTATGTTGTAGGTTCACATGAGGCATGTGCAAGCGCGAACTTGTACGTGTCTGGTTGTGAGAATGCATGTAATGTGAATCTTCAATGTAACATATCCTTGCAACTTAGATTAGATTAGATTAGATTTATTTAGTGAGTGCTGTTTTGTGTGAATCACACCTCAAGAGCCTGATCGTCGCTGTAGAAAGCGCCAATTCTCAAGCAAGACCCAGTTGCTGTAAGGCTGGATGGACCTTTAGTGACCGGTATTTGGTAAAGGTTTTATGAATTTTTCAACCCAGCGAAGAGCATATTTGAAAATATAAATGGTATATTTTTGTGTTCCGCCGAGATTAGAACCCACAACCTTCCATTTACGAGTCAGAAGTGTCAACCACTAGACTACGGACTGGTCCGTACTGTTATGCACAAAAAAAATGTCTTGTAATTGATGTGAGAAGGTATGGAAACTAAAAAACCAGGAAAAAGAGCATTTTTATTGTTGTAGGTATATGTTTTTAATCTAAATAATTGGTTTACAACTTAGATTAGCATTCTGGATAATTTTCATAATACAATTATACACTAGTATGTACACTGCGGCATAAACAATTAATTAAAACATAGTAATTACTATCGCCACCTTAAAGGTAAAACTGAATAAGTGCAGATTCACTGATTTGAGAAATCGTGGATAAAAAATTATATCGGATGTAACTTGTCAAGTGAACTAATTATTAAGAAGTGATTAGTCCGGTCGATAGTTCAGTTGGTAGAGTGCTTGCATTCCATCCCGTGAGCTCGGGTTCGAATCCCACCGAGGGTGTCAGAAATGATTTCCCGTTTTGGTGTTTATTTCAAACCCCAAAATAAAATATTGGCAAGGTTTACTCAGCCTTCACAAGAAATGAGTACCTACTGCAGCCCCCTCGGGAGCTGGGAAGCCCACACTTCAACGGAAGTGGTTGGCCTAAGGCCAGCTCCCTTTTACTTGTAAAAATAAATAGGTTCCACTCGCCACATGCTAAACTCAATCGGGGCTATTCTTAGACATTAGAGTCGTCCGTTGAGCCCATGCTTTGACAAACTAATGATGCATTTGTATGAAGACCTGTCAACCCAAGATGGTCGCAAGTGAACAGCTGATTATTCTTCATACAAATATTACCAAAATTCGGTAGGTGGCTATGAAACTTTCAGCAAAGGCATCATTAGTTTGTCAAAGCGTGGGCTCAACGGGCGACTAAAATGTCTAAGAATATCCCTGTTTGGGAATAACGCGGCAAGAAGTTGCACTATATGTGTAGCTTAGTTGCGAGTTGCGTTGCGATCATGACAAACTTCTATAGGTACTACAGAATTTTCACACTCTTTTAGTGTTTTCTCTCATAGAAAATAGGAAAGTTATATTAAAACTTATCGAGAAACCCATGTTATATAGTTTGATGTCACTTATTCAGTTGTCCCTTTAAGGTATGGATATAATACTTATTATGTTAATACCTTTATTATTTCCAAAGGTTTTAAATTATTCAAGAATATTACTATTTCTTGACTTAAAGGTTGATATGAGACCAACCACACATATTGTAAAAATTGACCGGCTACTGAGTTCCTTTCCAGGATCTGTTGCCGTGGTCTTTTTTTCTCTTTAGCTTCCGGACGTTTCGCCCACGTTTGCGATGGACTTCTTCAGTGCGAAAGTGAAGTGATGAAGAAGATGTTGATGAAAGGATGGGTACACTCGGGATATAAGAATTATAAAGAAGACACTCTGCATGTGTGTTGTGTTGGTGGAGCAGTGACATCTGTTTACTATTTATGTAAACTGTGGGGTATTTGAAGATCCTGGTGCCGGAAGCTCCAGCTCCCACAGACCACGGCAACAGATCCCGGAAAGCAACTCTCCAAAAACACTGATGTTACGTACAGGTCCGAATTAAGGGCGGTTCAAGCGGTGCGACCGAACCAGGGCCCAATGTCCTAAGGGCCCCCCGAGACGTTTAAGAAAGATATGCTTCAAAGAATTTTTCTACATAAATTTGCTCGGGAGAAGGTATTCACGACCAAAGGGACTTTGAAAGACTTTTTAGAAATTAATCCATACATATTATAATTTGTTGATTTTAAAAATGTAATTTGTTGTGTATGTTCCTTGACTTATAGGTTGGTATGCGGCTGACCACCCATGCTGTAGAAAATGGTTCATTTTGCCAATGTCACCCCTTAGATTAAATTAGAGTTAAATAAGATATATCTTACAATCATCTTTTTTTGGGGTCCAAATCAACCGGGACCAGAGACGCCTATGGCGACTTGCATGACATCTAATCTAAGTTGCAAAGATATGTAACATTAAGGATTCACATTACATGCATTTTCACGAGCAGACACGTACATAAGTTTGCGCTTAAACATGCCGCATGTGGACTATCTAAAAAATATAAAAACCCAAATCTCAAATGAACACACACCCTGCAACTCTTGCCGACCTTCCCTGAAACAGGGGTGACATTGGCAAAGTGAACCATTTCCTACAGCATGGGTGGTCAGCCGCATACCAACCTATAAGTCAAATGAAAATGAATAACATCGAAAAATACTTTTTTTTTAACATATTTTTTTACACTACTTATAAAAGGCAATTGAAAGATACGTATTTCAAAGCCACTTTTAATTACTTTTTTTGCAAATTGCAAAAGTCAAGCTATTTTTTTAGAAATAATGTTTTATTTTTCCCCATGGAATTTTAATGTTCGATAGCTTTCTTTTTCTCCATCGAGTTACCTTCTGAGAAAAATCACCCTTCGCCACTGTTCCCTAGTATATTTTTTTGACGCGATGAGAGAGGAGGGGGTGTTGGGGAACCCCTGACTTTCCCCGCACCAGGGCCCCCAGTGTTCTGTATCCGGGCCTGGTTATGTATCAGATCCAAGAAGTCAATTGATAAGAAGACGAAAGAGCAAATACATTGAAATCTGGACTTCAGCCAGACATATGTATTCTTGGAGTATTGCCACTGCATTTAGTTTAGAAGTTATGTGTGTAGACACGAAAGTTCCAAATATATTTTTCCTGAATGATTGTCAAAAAAAATATGACTCCCCCATCGATATAAATAAAAGATATTTTATTTAAATCAATGGACTCTCCAATTTATACACTTTTTGATTTACAGTTTTGAACCAATAGACTTTTCAACGTTCTACAACAAGATGTCCATAGACAGAATGTCCAATGACACAATGGACATTTTGTCGGTGGAAATTTTGTCAGTGGCCATTTTTTCAAGTGGATATTTTGTCGGTAGACATTATGTCGGTGGACATTATGTCACATTTTGTAGCGTGGAACTATGTCGGTGGACATTATGTCACATTTTGTCGAGTGGATATTTTGTCGGGTGGACGTTATGTCGGTGGGCATTTTGTCGATGGGCATTATGTCGGTGGGCATTTTGTCAGTAGAGATTTTGTCGTGTGGACATTTTGTCGATGAACATTGTATCGGTGGATATTTTGTCGCGAGGACATTTTGTCGATGGACATTTGTCGTGTGGACATTTTGTCGATGGACATTTTGCCGTGTGGACATTTTGCCGTGTGGACATTTTGTCGCGTGGAAATTTTGTCGTGTGGACATTTTGTCGCGTGGACATTTTGTCGCGTGGACATTGTGCAGGTGGACATTCTGTCGTGACACGATTCAACACGCAGAAGTTTTGAATTATTTTCCTCGGCATGCAAACGTCACAAGCCAATGTGATCAGGGCCCTTAGAAAACAAAAAATTGACCGGTCCGTAGTCTAGTTGTAACGCTTCGGACTTGTAATTGCAAGGTATGTATATATTGTTATTTATTGATTTAAAAAATGTAATTTGTCATGTATGTTCCTTGACTTATAGGTTGTTATGCGGCTGACCACCCATAATATAAAAAATTGGTTCACTTTGCCAATGTCACACCTGTTTCAGGGAAGGACGGCAAGAGTTGCAAGGCTCATTTGAGATTGGGTTTTTATATTGTAGGTCCACATGCGGCATGTGTTAGCGCGAAATTATACATATCTGCTTGTGGGAATGCATTTAATTTAAATCTTAAATGATATATATCTTTGCAGCTTAGATTAGATAAGATTAGATTAGGTCGTGGGTTCGAATCCCGGCGGATCACAAAAATATGCCGTTTATATTTTCAAATATGCTCTTCGCTGGGTGGAAAATTCATACAAAATTCATTCACCTTTATCAAAGACTGGCCACCAAAAGTCCATTCAGCCTTACAATCAATGAGTCTTGCTTGAGTATTGACGCTTTGTAGCAACGACCAAGCTCGTTAACACCTCTGCAGCACTACAACAAGTGTCATCTCTGAAACCTAGGGAGTCTCTCGCAAAGGATTTGTTAAAAAAAAAAAAAATTACAACATTGTGAAACGTATGCAGTTGACAGTTATATACTAAGTGCAGTACGTAGCGCTTTACTGTATTTACAAACATACACACATAATATTGTATTAAAGTTATGACTCACTGACCTGTCTCTAGCCTGGTCAATTGATAACACATTTTAAATGTGTCTATTCTAGCGGCTCCCAATCTTTTTTGTTGCCCATCGCCTCTATAATTTATAATCTAAGTTGCGAATATATATCTGTAGGTAGAATATATAGAATGTAGAATATATATCCTACCTTAGAGCATAAACAACGGAAGTCCACTTTTTTGCGTTTTTGAGTTAATGATGCAGAAATTATTATAATTAGCTGTTCTATAAGTGGTAAAAATATTGGAGTCCTCGGACTCATAGTTACTGAGATATCAAGTGTAATAAATATGGGATGCACATAAAAGTGCGAGCATAAACCACGGAAGTTCCACATACGTTGTTCACATTACTTCACATTAAATAAATATCGATAAAAGAAGATAAACAGTTTTTACAGATCAAAAATATCTCGTCTAGTTTAGAAGTTATGATGGTTTAAAAAATTGCACATTTTCACTAAAACTCGTCTCCTGCACATTTTACTAAATGTGACTACCGTTGTTTATGCTTTAAGGTACAGATATTACCACTTACAATTCATAATAAATGCATGCCCACAAACAGACATGTGTAAAGTACGCGCTTACAAATTCTGCATGTGTATTTACAAATTAAAATCCAAGCCCCTGCAACTTTTTCCGACCTTACCTGAAACAGGGGTGACATTAGCCAAGTGAACCTTGTTTGCAGTATAAGTGGTCAGCCTCATACCAACCTATAAGTAAAGGAATACAAAATGAAAATTGTTGCCAAGGGGAAGGGGGGAAAGGATGATAGAAACACCTTTCTAGAAAACATTTTGTCCCAAAAGTGTTGTCGACTGGTGGCGCCTTTACAATCAGTCAAAATGGAGGATGTAATTTTTTTCTGTCTGCCCATAAAAAATCCTATTTTTTTTTTGACAAAGTTTTTTGTACTTTAAATAACTTAAAAGCCCAAGAAAAACCTCTAATCTAATCTAGATAAGATTAATTATTATTAAAAGGAACAAGGAACCTAAAGCTTATCTAGCCTTTTCTTCCCTGTGTAATATGTTCTTACTATTCCTATGTACAATGTTCATGTTTTCTCTTTTCTTTCGATTCTATATGTTTAATTAGATATATTGTCTTTTTTTATACATATTTCTGCTTTTGTGTATTTCTGGATTTTTGTATTTTCTGCATTTTTGTATTTTTCTTCCATGTACTTTTCTATTGCTGTATTTTCTATGGCTGGTCATCAGGCCCGGATTAAGGGCGGTTCGAGCGGTACAACCGAACCAGGGCCCCCCACACTCAGGGTCAACAAAACTCTTATATTTTTATAAGTGCCCATGGCATTTGTGACCTAAGGGGTTCCCGATGACAGACTAATAGGAATTAGTTTACAAGCATTACAACAAAATATATTTGGGGTGTAAGTCTTATGAGGTCTGAGGCATACGCTACCAAGGGCCCCCCCAAAAGCTAAAAAATATTGTATGGAAAAAACTTCGAACGTACTTTTTTTGGGAAAAGATATAGCATATTGGGGCATATAGGGGCCCCGAGCTTTAGCCCGCACCAGGGCCCCCAGAGGGGTTAATCCGGGCCTGCTGGTCATGTATTGCACCCTCCACACGACTAAGCTGGTATAAACATTTATTATTATTATTAAATGATTTATGTGAAAAGCAAAACTAAGAGGAATTGTATGAAAACAGTTTTGTGTGTTACATTTAAGAATATATTTTTTGGGTCAGTTTAATGCAATACAAGTGAGATTCTTTATTACCATTGAGTTTAACATACAAATCAATGCTTATTACATAAATCATTTAATAATAAAGAAGGGCTTCTTTACAGGTTACTCGTTTACTGAATGGTAAAAAAAAGTTTCTAAAAAAAACATACGATTTTTTATGGCCTGGTCGTCTATTCACGATAGGGGATAGAGAAGACTCATCTCGATTTTCCCCGAAAAAGGAATAAAGGTATTGTGCCTCACAATACCATTTATTGTTTTTTCTGGTAAAATCGAAATGAATCTACTCTATCCCCTATCGTGAATAGACACCCAGACGGCGAAAATTACATCCTCCCTTTTGACTAGTTGATTGTAAAGGAGCCGACAGGTGGAGGGGGAGGGGAAGGCAGGCACAGTTTTTGCAGTTTGACTTTTGCTATGTCCTTTTTGTAAGTATATATTTTTCCCCCTTTAATCGACTTCCTACAAACCCGAATCGCCCCCCAAGTTGGGAGCCACTGGTTTAGTCCATTCCGAAAATTATTTTATTTGTGAAATAACATTTTATTTAATTAATTAATACTGCCAGTTTTCCCCAATAGGCGATTTGGGCCGATCAAAAAATTTAAAAGGTGCGCCTAGCCATCAAAATATGCCAACAGCTAGGTAGGTACTTAAAAAAATGAAGAATGAAAAAAAATACTTTTTAATTCTTATCAACATTCTTAGTTTAAATTGAATTTTATGTTTATGTATATTAATTATACTATTTTTAATTGAAATTTTCATTTTGATATTTGATTCTAATTGACATTATAACTTTTATTTGAAATAATTGTAATACATAGATTTACCAACTTATTTCATAAAATATACTTACTTTTTTTTTTTTTGATTTGTGAAGAGGAATGCAATTTACCAACCTTTTTTGCATCGCCAGAAACAGGTGTAATCTAATGTTATCAATTAATATTTCATTATTTAGTATTGCTAATGAATTATTAGTTAATGACTACCCTAATGACATATGTTGAACCAGGGTCGAAGTTATTGTTCATGGGATATGAGGCGGGCGAGGTTCAAACATGCGATTGTCTCAATAATGCAAATTCGAATGTCGACCGGTCCGTAGTTTAGTGGTAACACTTCGGACTCTGAATGGGAGGTTGTGGGTTCGAATCCCAGCGAAGCACAAAAAATATACCATTTATATTTCAAATTTGCTCTTCGCTGGTTTGAACAATTCATAAACCTTTACCAATGACCGGTCACGAAAGGTCCATCCAGCCTTACAGCAACTGGGTCTTGCTTGAGAATTGGCGCTTTGTAGCGACGACGACCAAGCTCGTAAAAAGGTCCATAGCACAATTGGTAGAATGCTTGAATTCCATGCCGAGAGCTAGGGTTCGATCTCAAGGTTTACTCAGCCTTCACAAGAAATGAGAACTAGCCCCCAAGGAAGCTAGGAAACCCCACTTCAACTGAAAGTGGTTGGTGTGAGGCCGGCCCCCTTACGCGTAAAAATAAATAGGTCCCGAATCGCCACATGCTACTCCTTCGGGGATAACGCAGGCAAGAAGTTACACTATATGTGTACGCCTTACCCTTTCGACCATCCCAGCGACTAAACGTTGTTTCTTGCCTGACGCAAACTTGGTACATGGCTGGCCACCAATTAATAAATGACAATTATGACAACCCGCCACAGATATCTCGGCCATAGACAAAACGATCACACGACAGTTCTTCCACACGACTTTTCGGTCACTTACAATATATGATCAAGAAGACTCCAGTGGGCCGGACATGTAGCACGTGCAGAGGACTCCAGGATCATCAGAACTGTCTTGGATGGTGCCCCCTCAGGTGTTAGACCACTCGGACGTCTCAGGATGCGGTGGGCAGACAACGTTGAAGCCGACGCCGAAGTTCTGGGAGTGAGGGGACCATGGAGGGAAGCAGCACAAGACAGAGAGTCCTGGAGGATTGTGGTGCGGGAGACCCTGAGCCTTCAAGGCTTATGAGCCGAAGAAAGTAAAGTAAGTACAATATATGTCCACAGACAGCTCCATCGTAGAAAACTACAATGATTACAACTAAAGTAATTAGGTACAAAGGTTTTTTGGAGAACAAGCTTTCCGTGCTGGGCTGGAAGTCTCATCACCACAGCAATTCTTACCTACCGAATATCGGCAATATTAATAATATGAAGACCTGTCAATCCAAGATGGCCGCAAATGAATAGCTGATTAGTTTTCATACAAATATTGCCGATATTCGGTAGGTAAGAATTACCGTGGTTATGAGACTTCCGGCCCTGGAGTTGTCTATTGTTAGCGACCGAAATTGTTAGCGAAATATTGTTAGCGACCGAAATGTCTAAATCTAAATTGCAAAGATATGTATCATTTGAGATTCATATTTAATGCATTCCCACAAGCAGACACGCATACTTTCGCGCTCACACATGCCGCATGTGGACCTGCAATATTAAAACCCAATCTCAAATGAACATAAGCCCTGCAACTCTTGCCGACCTTCCCTGAAACAGGGGTGACATTGGAAAAGTGAACCATTTTTTACAGTATGGGTGGTCAGCCTCATACCAACCTATAAGTCAAGGAATTCAGGAAGGAAGTCAGGAAATGTCGACGGACGAGCTGTAAGACCCCATTGATTTGATTTCTCCCCCCTCCCCCTCACAAGCTTCTACCTTTATGTGTAATAACTAATACGTCATAAAGAATAAATTACCACAGACTAGCCATCAATATGATTTTATTGTCTATGATTTCCTCTTACGTAGTACATGGGGAATTTACGCATAGCACTTGTCTATGGCAGGTACATTAATAATTTAATACACGCCTACATATACGTGGACAGAACATCACCTGACTTTCCTGTTTTAATCTAAGTTGCAGAATGATGGTCTCATTAAAATTCTACATCTCTTGCGTGCATATTTACAGTAATTACACGCTGCGTCCCCCCAGTGCTGTTTGGATTATCTACCATTTGATTTAAAGATGACCTTTCATTGAAATTGGCTTAAGAATCGCATTCAACACAATCAAAGCGCATAAAAAAAACGTAATTTCTCCGATATTCAAAGTTTCGCAATGCAATTCATAGATGGTGCTTTTAATCGACAAACACATACTTGTAGTAGCAAGATGGTTTGCTGATATACCCCATACTTTCACACACGAAAGTTACTCAGATGTCGCTAACAAACGTACGCAAAGTGCAATTAGTTTCCACATATAAACCCCGAGTGCACACACTTGCATCGCAGTTCTCATCAAGATCATCTTCATCATCCCATCCTTCACCAACCCAAGCCCATCGTAGAAATGGGCGAAACGTCCGGAAGCTCCAGCTCCCATAGACCACGGCAACAGATCCCGGAAAACATCACTCCAGCATAATACACCTAGAGTGTATTAGAATTAAAATATTCACTAACTGTTTTCCTGTCATATTTCCCTGATCATTTACAAAACATTTTTATCATCTTATGTTGATGAAAGATGAAGCGATGAGTCACAATAAACTTGTTTGAAAACTTAAAAGTTCAAAAATCATGGAGAGTTCAAGGTCACGCATTGTCAGAGGTAAGGAACCAATCAATTGATAATTATATTTCCATGCCACAGCAAGACAACTCGTCCATGGACAAATCGGTCACATGACTTTTCGGTCCCATTCAATATTGTAAGGATTTTAATAGTGGTTCTTTTCATCCAACTGCAATTTATTTATTTTACACAATACACGGTTTAAGTACAATGTACTGTACCCGTAGTACGAGTTTTTTCACAATACTCGAAGTATTGAGTATTCGAAAAAAAAAATTATGTAAACTTGTAAAGCACCTCTGGCAAAAAAAGTTCGAGTATTGTGAAAAAACTCGTAATACGGGTACTGGTCACTTTTTCTAGCTATTGGCTTATCGACTTCATGGCTCAATGTTTCAATCGACCTGGCCTCCACACAATTACGGCTCAAATATATAGGTACGAAAGAGACGATTCTTGCTTATTCTAGATTATTATATAGTAGACTGTACCAGAACAGTCTAATATCATATATCTCAAATGAACATAAGCAAATTCGCAACTTTCGCCGATCTTCCCTGATACAGGGGTGCTATTGGCAAAGTGAACATTTTTTTACAGCATGAGTGGTCAGCCTCATACCAACGTACAAGTCAAGGGCTATAAATAACACGAAATATTTAAATCTGACTTAGAGGCGTTGACCCACACATCCTGTTGGCAAAGAAATTTGATTTATCGCCTTTTGTTATTTCGGCCTTAATAATAATATTGTGTATAATATTTTTAAAATTATCGCTAAATTATTTTTTTGCTTATCCCCAAGAAGGTAGCATTGGCGCGAATTTATTTCTGTGCCTCCTGTGAAAAGTGATACAACTCGAGTTATACCCTTTTTGAGATTTTTACATAGAAATAATCAGAAAAAAATTAGCGATTTTTTGGTCTTACTCACATTCTTCTATCTGCTATAGTTTAGGAAATATAACTGGCAGGATTTAGGCAAAAAAACGTGAAAAGTGATATAAGTCAAGTTGTATCCCTTTTAGTAATTGATCCACACATTGTTTTTTACAAATCTATCGTGAATATTGATACATCTCGACTTATATCACTTTACACCAATTTTTGACTGGAATTTTAGCCAAGTTATACGATTCAGGTAAATTATGAAAATACTACTATTTTAAGTACAACAATTGTGTCTTTGGGGTAGTATTTTTATAATTAGTTTGAGCAACATTCTGCCTGGACCATTATCTTATGAGTTATTAAATTTAAAAAATATTAAGCTTTTTGTGTATCACTTTACTCAAAGACAACTTATAGGTGCAATATAATATAACTCGACTTGTATCATTTATCACGTAATAAATGATACAAGTACAGGCAAAAAAAAAGGTACAACTGACAGAGTTTAATAAATTATTTGTAAACTATAATATTAACCATAAAAATTAGAATGCACAGTGAAAGTGAATGTTTTTATCTACAAAATAAGGTACTTATGTGTAACCTAGCCCACTTAGTTCATGAATTAGAATTTTTTAAATCTTGTTTTTGCTCTCCTGTAAAATGATGATTTTTGAGTTGTATCACTTTTCACAGGAGGCACAGATTTATATTTTTACACTCCGCGGGTTTTCGCCTATTATAACAGGGACGTGCGTAGCATTTCAGCGGTAGGTAGGCAACAATATGAGATTTTTTGGGCTTTTTAAAGTTTGTGTATTCACACAGTGAAAATTCATTTTTATAAATAATTATAAAAAATTATAAAAAAACACAGAGTTTTATTTTCACAAATTGAGTTTTTATTTCCACCTCAAGTACTTTCGACTTATTTACGTCATTATCAAGAGGATACTAAATTACAAAAATAAGACAAATACCATAGAGAAATAAAATAAAAATAATGATTTAGGTACGACAAATAGGTACAATGAGGAAATGACACATAATATAATTACAATATTATATAATGATATAACAAATTGACAAAACAACAAACCATAGAGAAATCTAAATAAAAATAATAATTTATGTAAATAGGTACAATAAAGAGATGACACATATTATAATTACAATATTAAAAATTGACAAAACTTGAGATTTTTTGATTTACGAAGGGGCTCATAATGTAATAATTACACATATTAATCAAAGTAACAAAGTTCAAATTCACTTTTTACAATTTTATTTCTGTATTTTATTTCTCTCTTTATATGTCAAACAACAGTAATTCCAACCTAAACCTAACGAGCTCATATTATTAATTTATCGTTAAAAACTGATTTGTATTACATAATGGCGCTAAGTCAGTGCAAAATTTTGATTCAGGACGGAGCATTTTTTAATTTGGAACTTTTTTCGGCGAGCAAACGTCAGTCTTGTATGGGTCTGCCGTCCTTAGCAACCAATAAAAAAATATTTGCATTCCTTTTCTCTAGCAACCCAGCAGGGTGATGACACAATTTTGTCTATGCCAATTCACGTGCGGACCTCATTAAGTACGACAACATCTAAGAATTTGCCTTCTTTGAGGTTTTACCACTGTTCTATGTGAACTTATTCTGAGAAAACAGTTTTCCCCAAAACCTGCTATACGAAAAATGTTAAAAATCCGATCAACATCAAACTTCACAGGAAACCTTTCGAGAATTTTTTACATGTTTCCTGAAAAAAATATAGAGATCAGTTGAGCGTTTTAGAAATCCATAGGAGACTTGAAATATTCCATTTTAATCGACTTTGATTTCAAGGATAGGTTGCCTACCTTGCAAGATACATTTGCCTGTACGGGATGCCCGCGCCTGCCTTTTAACCTTCAAGGAAACGTGAAGCAAATTATGAAATGCTCAAATAATGAAAAGCACGCGCTGCCTCACGTTTCAGTTGCTGTATAAAATCATTGCGATTTACGATAAAAAATGAATGGGAACTGCAACGCTCACTAGAGGTGCTGACTTAGTTTATATACATTTTTGCGTTTAAATTAAAAGCTTCATACTCGCGGTACTCATATGGTTTTCCCTGGGACACATAACATCGCCAACCTAATCTAATCTAAGTTGCAAAGATATGTTACATTGGAGATTCACATTACATGCATTCCCACAACCAGACACGTACAAGTTCGCGCTTGCACATGCCTAATGTGAACCCACAACATAAAAACCAAATCTCAAATGGACATACACCCTGCAACTCTTGCCGTCCTTCCCTGTAACAGGTTTACATTGGCGAAGAAAACTATTTTTACAGCATGAGTGGTTAGCCGCATACCAACCTATAAGTCAAGGAACGTCAAAGTCAAAAATAATACTATTAAAATAATTTATTTGGTGAGCAATGTTTTTGTGTGAATCCCACCTCAGGAGCCCTCTGCGAGCTTGGTCGTCGCTGTAGAAAGCTCTGTCAATTCTCAAGCAAGACCCATTTAGTGTAAGGCTGGATGGAGTGTATCATGTATGACAGGGGTGCCCATACTTTTTCTTGAGGAGATCGACTTAGCAAAAAATTATGAGTAGGAGATCGACATTTTAACTGTTTAGTCCAACAAATATATAACTCATAATTTATAATTTTATTTATTAAGAAAAAAATTAGCGTAAGTAAAATTACATTCGAGGCTATTCTTAGACATTTTTATCGCCCGGTGAGCCCACGCTTTGACAAACTAATGGTGCCTCAGCTGAAAGTTTCATGACCACGGTCATTCTTACCTATCGAATTTTGGTAGTTTTTGTATGAAGACTGTAATCAGCTGTTCACTTGCGGCCATCTTGGATTGACAGGTCTTCATACAAATGCATCATTAGTTTGTCAAAGCGTGGGCTCAACGGGCGACAAAAATGTCAAAGAATAGCCCCGTTAGAGTGCAAAATGTCAAATCAGTTTTAAGGTCGATCACTGAAATTTGAGCTATCCTCGGCGATCGGCCGTACCTCTGATAAATAAATATGTAATTTGGACAATTTCTTTAGCGCCGCACTGTGATTAATCACCTCAAGGGCGCTTTACATGGTTGTAAAAACAAGAAAAATAACTAATATTAACTTAAATTTATGCACAAAACAAATACTATTATAATGGCAAATAAAAAAAAATCAACAAAATTTAAAATCAAAAGTACAATAAATTACACCAATGCTTGACGAAAACCAAAAAATCAAATTAAATTATGTATCAATTTCAAAAAACTAAACAAAAATATAATTGAAGTAATTGTACAGTTTTATAGAATATCGTCCGGTCGATAGCTCAGGTGGAGGAGTGCTTGCATTCCATGCCGAAAGCTCGGGTTCGAATCCCACCGAGGGTGTCAGAAATGATTTCCCGTTTCGGTGTTTATTTCAAACCCCAAAATAAAATACCGGCAAGGTTTACTCAGCCTTAACAAGAAATAAGTACCAGCACTCTCGGGAGCTGGGAAACCTCCACTTCAACTGAAGTGGTTGGCGTAAGGCTGGCCCCCTTACCTGTAAAAATAAATAGGTTCAACTCGCCACATGCGATCCCTTCGGTGATAACGCGGCAAGAAGTTACACTATATGTGTAGCTTAGTTGCGTTGCGTTTGCGTTGCGTATAGTAGAGCTACTGTTCAGAAATTTCATAAAATTTAGAACAAAGGTGTGTCTTCAGGCATCCCCTGAAACTGTCGTAGTCAGCAGCCCGCCTGAGACTCAGGAAGATCGTTCCAGAGCTGGGGACCTGCATAGTAAAGAGCGCGATCCCCATAAACAGTCTTTTGTGATCCGAGAGGTAAAACCATCTCATGGGCTGCACTCTGTGCCGATCTAAGAGCGCGATGTCTCTCCCCCAAGTCTCTTAAAGAGCACATTTCCCTTATGTAGTCTGGTGCCGCGCCAGTGACAGCCCTGTACATGAGGGTATTCGGGCCTCCACTGGTAACCAGTGTAATTCCCGCAGAAACGGTTACAGCTATCGTATTTACTTTTTATTTACTTTTTCTACTTTTTCTTTATTTACTTTTTCAGCACGCATTGTGTTCGGTGCCAGTAAATACGATAGCTGTAACCGTTTCTGCGGGAATTACACTGGTTACCAGTGGAGGCCCGAATACCCTCATAAAAAAATCATAAAACCAATTTCACTTTAACAAACCCTAGCCGCCAACATCACAGATCAACCGCCATTTTTTTCGTAAACTTTACATTATTCAAGTTTTGCAACTCGTACTCAGGGTACAGATTGCAGTCTGTACCCTGAGTACGAGTTGCAAAACTTGAATAATGTAAAGTTTACGAAAAAAATGGCGGTTGATCTGTGATGTTGGCGGCTAGGGTTTGTTAAAGTGAAATTGGTTTTATGATTTTTTTATGTCCATGTATATATTGTTATTTATTGATTTAAAAAAAAAATGTAATTTGTTATGGATGTTCCTTGACTTATAGGTTGTTATGCGGCTGACCACCCATACTGTAAAAAATGGTTCACTTTGCCAATGTCACCCCTGTTTCAGGGAAGGACGGCAAGAGTTGCAAGGCTTATGTTCATTTGAGATTGGGTTTTTATATTGTAGGTCCACATGCGGCATGCGTTAGCGCGAAATTATACATATCTGCTTGTGGGAATGCATTTAATATAAATCTTAAATGATATATATCTTTGCAGCTTAGATTAGATTAGATTACAGCAATTATTAAAGAGTGATTTCCCCCAAAATCTGCCGTTTTTGTTTGTTTGAACTTGATTTTCTTCATCACTGTAACTCTTTTGCTAAGACCATAAAGTGTAAGAAACAAAAACGGCAGATTTAGCGTCTTCATATTTTCCGTAAGCTTTACTTTTCTCAATTTTTCCAACTCGTCCTAAGGGTACTGCTTAGCTGCACGCGCGGCAAACCTGCCAGAAGAATGTTGCAGTAATCAATCCTAGACAGAACCAGTGGAGATATGAGCGTTTTAACGCAATCATTTGCCAAATCGCTCCCTCAGTTCTTGTTTATCGTATACGCCAATCTTGTCAAATATGACTTTTTCATGCTTATGAATCAAATTCTACACAATCTGAGCTAAGAAAAACCGTTAAACTCGATAATGTGAGAGTTCTTTTCCATGTTTTTAAAATAAATTTCTTGTTTTCATAAGACACACTAGCAGACTGACCGTGCTGCGCACGGTTGTCTGCTAGGCCCTTCGGGCAGTGTAAGTCTGGCTTCGCAATAATTTTTCCTCACACCTCCTTCATAGTAATTAAATGCTTTAAGAAGTAATTTGAAAAAAAAATTGCGGTAAAAGGGTTATTTAGTTCTTTCATGTTCTGAGTATCTTGTATGAAGCATGAGGTATGAGGCTGACCTCCCATACCTAAAAAATGTTCACTGAACGAATGTTTCTCTGTTCCTGAAAAGGTCGGCAAAATTGCAGGGCTTATGGTCAAGAGAGGCTGAAATTTTTATTTGTAATTACACATGCAGCGTTTGTAAGCGAAAACTCACTCATGTCTGCTTGGGGGCATGCATTCAATATGAATTATAAAATGTATGTATGCAACTTAGATTTATATTCTAAAATTAAAAACATCAAGTGCCACAATTATATGTTAGCGTGAAAGAACATTTGCCAGCTTGTGGGTGTGCATTGTATTTGAATCATCAAAACTCTTTTTGCAACTTAAGATTATAAATTAAGATAACCGTTGTTTAAGGATTTTTCAAACCCAAACTCCTTGACCTAAGGGTTAGTATGAGGCTTACCACCCATATCGCATAAATGGGTTCACTTAGCTAATGTTCCCCCTGTTTCTGAATAGGTCGGCAAAAGTTGCATGGCTTATGGTTATGAGAGGCTGAAATTTTTATTTGTAATTACACATGCAGCATTTGTAAGCGCAAAGTCACTCATGTCTGCTTGGGGGCATGCATTGAATATGAATTATAAAATGTATGTATGCAACTTAGATTTATATTCTAAAATTAAAAACATCAAGTGCCACAATTAAATGTTAGCGTGAAATGACATTTGCCAGTTTGTGGGCGTGCATTCAATTTGAATCATCAAATAACTTTTTTTGCAACTTTAGATTATAAATTAAATTTAACATTGTTGAAGGATTTTTTAAACTCAAATCCTTGACGGATAGGTAAGTATGAGCTTGAATACCCATATCGCAAAAAATGGTTCACTTGACAAATGTTTCCCCTGTTTTTGAAAAGGTTGGCAAAAGTTGCAGGGCTTATGTTCATTAGAGGCCTTAATTTTAATTTGTAAGTTAACATGCAGCATTTATAAGCGCGAACCCACTCATGTCTCCAGGGGGGCATGCATTGAATATGAATTATAAAAGTTATTGTATCTGTGCAACTTAGATTATATATTCTAATATTTAAAAAAAAATCAAGTGCCACAACTATATGTTAGCGTGAAATGACATTTGCCAGTTTGTGGGCGTGCATTCAATTTGAATCATCAAATAACTTTTTTTGCAACTTTAGATTATAAATTAAATTTAACGTTGTTGAAGGATTTTTCAAACTCAAATCCTTTACTTATAGGTAAGTATGAGTCTGAATACCCATATCGCAAAAAATGGTTCACTTGACAAATGTTTCCCCTGTTTTTGAAAAGGTTGGCTCTCCGGTCGATAGCTCAGGTGGAAGAGTGCTTGCATTCCATGCCGAAAGCTCGGGTTCGAATCCCACCGACGCGACGGTGTCAGAAATGATTTCCCGTTTCGGTGTTTATTTCAAAACCCAAAATAAAATACCGGCAAGGTTTACTCAGCCTTCACAAGAAATGAGTACCAGCACTCTCGGGAGCTGGGAAACCTCCACTTCAACTGAAGTGGTTGGCGTAAGGCCGGCCCCCTTACCTGTAAAAATAAATAGGTTCAACTCGCCACATGCGACCCCTTCGGGGATAACGCGGCAAGAAGTTACACTATATGTGTAGCTTAGTTGCGTTGCGTTTGCGTTTTTGGCAAAAGTTGCAGGGCTTATGTTCATTAGAGGCCTTAATTTTAATTTGTAAGTTCACATGCAGCATTAATAAGCGCGTACCCACTCGTGTCTCCAGGGGGGCATGCATTGAATATGAATTATAAAAGTTATTGTATCTGTGCAACTTAGATTATATATTCTAATATTTAAAAAAAATCAAGCGCCACAACTATATGTTAGCGTGAAATGACATTTGCCAGTTTGTGGGCGTGCATTCAATTTGAATCATCAATAACTTTTTTTGCAACTTTAGATTATAAATTAAATTTAACGTTGTTGAAGGATTTTTCAAACTCAAATCCTTTACTTATAGGTAAGTATGAGTCTGAATACCCATATCGCAAAAAATGGTTCACTTGACAAATGTTTCCCCTGTTTTTGAAAAGGTTGGCTCTCCGGTCGATAGCTCAGGTGGAAGAGTGCTTGCATTCCATGCCGAAAGCTCGGGTTCGAATCCCACCGACGCGACGGTGTCAGAAATGATTTCCCGTTTCGGTGTTTATTTCAAAACCCAAAATAAAATACCGGCAAGGTTTACTCAGCCTTCACAAGAAATGAGTACCAGCACTCTCGGGAGCTGGGAAACCTCCACTTCAACTGAAGTGGTTGGCGTAAGGCCGGCCCCCTTACCTGTAAAAATAAATAGGTTCAACTCGCCACATGCGACCCCTTCGGGGATAACGCGGCAAGAAGTTACACTATATGTGTAGCTTAGTTGCGTTGCGTTTGCGTTTTTGGCAAAAGTTGCAGGGCTTATGTTCATTAGAGGCCTTAATTTTAATTTGTAAGTTCACATGCAGCATTTATAAGTGCGAACCCACTCGTGTCTCCAGGGGGGCATGCATTGAATATGAATTATAAAAGTTATTGTGTCTGTGCAACTTAGATTATATATTCTAATATTTAAAAAAAATCAAGCGCCACAACTTTATGTTAGCGTGAAATGACATTTGCCAGTTTGTGGGCGTGCATTCAATTTGAATCATCAAATAACTTTTTTTGCAACTTTAGATTATAAATTAAATTTAACGTTGTTGAAGGATTTTTCAAACTCAAATCCTTGACGGATAGGTAAGTATGAGCTTGAATACCCATATCGAAAAAAATGGTTCACTTGACAAATGTTCCCCCTGTTTTTGAAAAGGTTGGCCAAAGTTGCAGGGCTTATGTTCATTAGAGGCCTTAATTTTAATTTGTAAGTTCACATGCAGCATTAATAAGCGCGTACCCACTCGTGTCTCCAGGGGGGCATGCATTGAATATGAATTATAAAAGTTATTGTATCTGTGCAACTTAGATTATATATTCTAATATTTAAAAAAAATCAAGCGCCACAACTATATGTTAGCGTGAAATGACATTTGCCAGTTTGTGGGCGTGCATTCAATTTGAATCATCAAATAACTTTTTTTGCAACTTTAGATTATAAATTAAGATTACCGTTGTTTCAGGATTTTTCAAACTCAAATTCCTTGACTTAAGGGTTAGTATGAGGCTTACCACCCATATCGCATAAATGGGTTCACTTAACAAATGTGTCCCCTGTTTCTGAAAAGGTCAGCAAAAGTTGCAGGGCTTATGGTCATGAGAGGCTGAAATTTTTATTTGTAAATACACATGCAGCATTTGTAAGCGCAAACTCACTCGTGTCTCCGTGCAGGAGTGCATTGAATATGAATTATAAATGTTAATGCGTCTATGCAACTTAGATTGTATATTGTAATAATACTTTAAAAAAATTAAATGCCGCAATAAGTACGGTTTCATATAAAAAGTTGACCGAATCGATCGTCATTATTTCTAAAAAATACATGTTATAACTGGTTGAAGTATAATTTTGAAATAAATAAAGAATATAGGTAGGTACTCAACGGAATTCAACCGAAAAATAATCGACTTGGCAATGGCAACGATGGCAACTTTGAAGCCTGTTGAAGTGCTGGCAATTTATTTGAAATTCGAATGTCAAAATGAGTTTTGTTTCTCGCATAGGTTTTACATAAAAAGGTGTTGTGATTGATCATGTTTATTTATTTAAAAAACAACAATTTAAAATCTACTAATGATGAGGAAGCACATCCCAAGTCCTGAACAATATTTGTTGTGAATATGACGTGCATCTGTTTAGGAGTTCTTCAGTTTGAATGCCATTAACGCACAACTATTTTGTATGGGGAGGCCGTTGCATTTTATAAAGATAAGGGATTGGTCCAGTACACATGCAAACATTGCTCATGTAAAATTTTCTCAATGGCGTATACGATAAACAAGAACTGAGGCAGCGAAATATCTCTTCACTGTTTTGATCTCTGATGATTTTGTATGGTACCTATATCACATTACATTTAACTTTAAGATCCATATTAAGTGCACGCTCACAAGCAGGACGCGTGTAATTTTGCGCTTATACGTGCTGCATATATGCGCCTACAAAAATTACAAAAATATGGTATGACATGGCTTGTACTTCGGATTCTCGAAAAGATTGTACCTAGTTATGTTGAAAAATTGACAATATTATGCAAAATAGCAAAGAGAAGACTGAGATAAGGATGGTTTTATCAGATAAGTGCAAGTGAATGAATGAAGTTTAGGCACAGGATGTACTTATGTGTATTATGAAGATTTTTGATAAAGTAATGGATAAAAATGAAAATGCACTGTGTATACTTGAATGAATCGCATCTTGATAGCCTTCCGCGATCTCAGCTCAACTCAAGCAAGACCCAGTTGCTGTAAAGGCAAATTTATAAAGGGTCAGTAGCTGACGTCAGTTCACTGCCGACAGCTACTGACCTGGCAGTTACTGATCGTGTAAATTGATTCAAGTCAGTCTTACGCGACAGTTACTGTCGCGACAGTAACTGACTTCAATATTGCCGCTTGTTATTTTTCGGCGTCAGTCGCTACCCCTCCCTACGCGCGCCAGTTCAACTGATGTCAGTTTTCGGCGCCAGTACTGACGATAGCTACTGACCCTGTATAAATTTGGCTGGGCGAACTACTGGATGAATTGAAGATCTCAATCTAAATGTAAGCTGCAACGATATAATATATCGTTTAACATTCATATTAAACGCATTCCCATATAGACTAAGAGCCAGCCGTACCTCATCCACTACCAGGCAGAGACATGGTCAGGCTGGTAGTTTGCATCGAGTACATGATTTTTTCACAGGTCTGCCTTTTGGAGGGGGGTAGGCACGCGATTTTTAAGAGTTTATCTTGTCCATAAAATTCCTGTCGACGGGGGGGGGGTAGTCACGTATTTTGAAAAGTTAACTCCCTCAAAAAAAATTTCGCGCCTGCCTTTTTACGCTTTATTTTCTAATATTCATACTAATATTTTTATGCCTGTTTTTGGCGCCTCCCCCAGTTTGGAAACCGCTGCTCTACAGTCTACCGGAGACGTCCATTTATGCAGGCGACCGGAGCAAGATCGAAAACAATGCTTTCTAGTGACACCGTACGATGTGCGTGTGTGTGTGCATGCACTCCGGTCGCCTGCGCAGGTAAAACTCTCCGGTAGACCGGAGCGTGTGTGACCAGCAATAACCGTGTGACGGTTGTTCGCCGACAATAACATTGTATTTTCAAATTAAATTTTTGCCGAGTCCATTTTTTCTTTATTATTTTGCATGTCGCATGTTGGCCATATGTGAGGAGCAGTCATAAAAAATGAATGACATTATAATATCAAAAATATTAGTAGGTATTGTAGTTGTTCATCCCACTTACCAAATTTGCCCGTACACAAAACAAGTTCCGTGCGATTCTCGGAAGATTCCAGCTCGCCGAGCACGCAGAAAACCATTAGAATATTAACTAGATTCCTCTGCGAATCAAAACATCCAATAATATCCGCAAACAGTTTCACAAAAAAAGTGTTTTATTCACACAAACAGTCCACCAAACAATGTATCTTATTCAAATGACAGGTAGGTATACAATATACCTACCTATCAAAAAGAACAACACAAATTTTTAAACACATGGCAATAAATTGAATAGAACGGTTTTTTGAAAAATCAAAATGGAGTATTTATTTTTATAACAACAAATTGAAGCACTGATCAAGTTATTGTTTGCAGTCGTGATGACTCAATCGGAAAATAAAACGATCAAGTATTATTGTGTCTGTTCTCTATCACTGTTTGACTTGTATTATGTTTACGCGTTTGTGATTAGATGTTAATAGGTTATGATTGCCATTTAACGTCACTTTGCACTTTGAATTTGTTTCTCTCGCACGCTATTTTTGCGGATGACAGTGAACGCGTCCCTCCCGCCCGGCAGTTTCTGTGTTTCTGATAATTATATTATTTTTCGTGCGAATTCCGAGAATAGCGAATCGCGCGATCAAGTGACTAGGGATGTGCCAGTATACGATCGCAGAGCATAGTAACGATCACAGAGTAGGTAACGATAAAAAATTTTACAATCAAAACTCAATGCAATCAATTCAAGTCTATTTTACAACATTATACACGTTTCATGTTTTAATGATTTGGCTTCTCGTATTCTATAACAATATTTATAATCGTTTTCATCTTATGACGGTTCCATGATAAAATACGGTGGCAAAACAACACATGACATAACGACGCATAACAGAACGACATATGACAGAACGACACATGACAGAACATCACATGACATAACGACACATAAAAAAACAACACATGACAGGACAACACATGACAGGACATTGTTCTATCCTGTTACCCCTTTTGACAAGGTCAGGTTTCGGTCCGAACCGGTCACGGAATGTATGGAGCGCAGATCGTGTAATAGCTAACATGCATCTCCATACACTACGCTACCGAACCGTGTGAAGAGGCGCTACATGTAACTGGTTTCAGCCGCCATCCCACTAAGGTTGATCAATACCTCGGCAGATGCGTTTCTTCTTTATTCCGTCTTTGTATACTTCTTTCATCTCCTCGACATGAATAACCCTCTTCATGCATTTACCAATGACTTGTCGCCGAAGGTCTATTGAACCTTACAGAAAATGGTAATAATTGTTTTATTTGGTCCTTTCTATAGCGACGGCCAAACTCGCAGAGGGCGCTTGAGCTGTGATTCACACAACAACAGCGCTACCAAATTATTCATCTTAATATTTATTTATTTGTTTATGAGTATACTTCAAGTCAATTTGGTGTCCGTGCTCTCCATAAAGAAGAAGAAAAGTATACTCAGATAAATATATGATATTATTTTTTACTGTCTCGCGATACATAACGATAGTGACGAAGTTTTGAGTTGTTGTTTTTTGTACAACCCTACACTTGTACCCGTCCCGCCATCTTTTATGGAATCATATTATTATGTTGTAGCAAGTGTATAAAGTTTGATCATAATATTAGTGATACGTAGGTGTATGTAAGCTACTAGCAGTTCGTCCCCATAGTGCTTGTTTGTCTTATGTCCATCAATGGTAATTTTCGTTTTAGTCATCGCTCCCTCAGTTCTTGTTTATCGTATACGCCAATCTTGTCAAACATGACTTTTTCATGCAATTGTCTTAAGAATCAAATTCTACACAATCTGAGCTAAGAAAAACCGTAAAACTCGATAATGTGAGAGTTCTTTTAAATGTTTTTTAAATAAATTTCTTGTTTTCATAAGACACATTGGTCCAGTACACATGCAAACATTGCTCATGTAAAATTTTCTCAATGGCGTATACGATAAACAAGAACTAAGGCAGCGCAATGGTAATTTCACATGAGCAATGTTTGCATGTGTACTGGACCAACAATAATAATAATATTAGGATGATTTATTTGGTGAGCGCTGTTTTTATGTGAATCACACCTCAAGAGCCCTCTGCGAGTTTGGTCGTCGCTGTAGAAAGCGCCAATTCTCAAGCAAGACCCAGTTGCTGTAAGGCTGAATGGTCCTTTGGTGACAGGTAATTGGTAAAGGTATATGAATTTTTCACACAGCGAAGAGCATATTTCAAAATATAAATGGTATTTTTTTGTGCTCCACCGGGATTCGAACCCACAATCTTCCCATATAGGAGTCAGAAGTGTTAACCACTGGACTACAGACCGGTCCGCAACTGACCACAAGTGTCATATGAATGCTGGATATTGATTTAAGAATATTGAAAACAACTCTCAAATTATCATGTTTTACGTTTTTTTTCCAAGCTCACTCAAAAAATAAGAATGTTCGGAAATCACGTTTGAAGTTCAGGCAACCAGTACAACTTGTATGGAATGAATAAGGCGACCGATGTTTTATCTCGGTCATATTCGTTCCTTAACTTATAGGTTGGTATGCGGCTGACCACCCATACTGTGTAAAAATGGTTCACTTTGCCAATGTCACCCCTGTCTCAGGGAAGGACGGCAAGAGTTGCTCATGAGTTATGTTCATTTGAGATGGGTTTTTATAATGTAGGTCCACATGCGGCATGTGTTAGCGCAAAATTATACATGTCTGCTTGTGGGAATGCATTTAATATAAATCTTAAATGATATATATCCTTGCAGCTTAGATTAGATTAGATATTCGTCCAAATTGAACGGCTGTCGCATTCTACCTATTCTTCTCGCATAGTTCTTGCGTTTTATTACAAAATCTCGATTTTTCCAATTTTTCAGTTATTGCTCTTTATTATTAAACGTGCGATGTGTATAATGTGATTCTTTAGGCAATTTCAGTGAAAGGTCATCATTGAATTAAATGTTAGATACGCCAAACGAGCACTGTGGGGACGAGTTGCAAATTATATGTAATCAGAAAACATCGCATAATATTTATCTATATACAGCTTTGATAGTGACACATTTCATATTATTATGAATATAATCATTTTTATTTTACCTACTAACTTACTATTCTTTCATTGTTAAAAAATGAGGCGCGTACATGAATTGAAACGGAAAAACATGTGTTGTCACCTTGACGGGTTGCTAATATTTTGTTATTGGTCGCTAAGGATGGCACTCCCATACAAGTGTCGTTTTTTTTTTTTTTTTTTTTTTTTATTAATGAATAATTAATTAGGAATGAAGTTGAAAAACCTTAATAGATAACAATGTTGTGGCGTTACGTGGCCGGGTTGCTAAGGAAAAGGCAAAAAAGATTTTATTGTTTCCTAAGGACCGTAGACCCATACAAGTGTGGCTTAAAAATGTATTTCATGAATTAAAATTTCATGACTCGAGTAATCTCCATAGATAACAAAATTGTGTTATGAAGGGGGTATGCGGCTGATCACCCATACTGTAAAAAATGGTTCACTTTGCCAATGTCACCCCTGTTTCAGGGAAGGACGGCAAGAGTTGCAGGGCTTATGTTCATTTGAGATTGGGTTTTTATATTGTAGGTCCACATTCGGCATGAGTGTTAGCTCGAAATTATACATGTCTGCTTGTGGGAATGCATTTAATATAAATCTTAAATGGTATATATCTTTGCAGCTTAGATAAGATTGGATTAGGAAGAGGCGGGTCGCTGATAAAAAGGCAAACATTTTTTTTTTATCGTTTCATAAGGCCCGTAGTCCAATACAAGTGTAACGTTTTCCCGCCGAGAAAAAATCTAAATTCAATTTAATCCATTAGACATTGACAGATTTGACACTGACGGGCCACTGTTTGAAGACCCCTGAAGCGATATTCTGCTAAATTCCCTACGACCGTATCTAATCTTATCTAATCTAATCTAAGTTGCAAAGATATGTAACATTGGGGATTCACATTATATGCATTTTCACAGGCAAAACACGTATAAGTTCGCGCTTGTACATGCCGCATGTGAACCTACAACATAAAATCCCAAATCTCAAATCAACATACACCCTGCAACTCTTTTTTAGTGAGCGGTCTTTAAGGTTTTATGATTTTTTTCAACCCAGCGAAGAGCATATTTGGAAATATAAATTGTATATCGCACGCTTAATAATAAAGAGCAATAACTCAAAAAACAAGAATGTTGGGAAATCACGTTTGAAGTTCAGACAACCAGTACAACTTGTATGGGATGAAAAAGGCGTCCGATGTTTTATCTCGGTCATATTCGTCCAAATTGAACGGCTGTCGCATTCTACCTATTCTTCTCGCATTGTTCTTGCGTTTTATTACAAAATCTCGATTTCCCCAATTTTCGAGTTTTTGCTCTTTATTATTAAGCGTGCGATATAATTACAAAATTTGTAGAGCGCCTTTTATGACAGTGTGCCACTTCAAAGGCGCTTGTCCATATGATTGGACGAAAAGGTGAGGCTTGAGACGTCTTTTAATTAATAGTCTCTCCAAATCCAGTTCCCTCAGTGAGGCGGGAATAGCATTCCAAGTCATTGGAGCGGCTGCCTTGTATTAGGAGTTTAGCAGAATAGCGCTTCTGATTTAGCCAACTGACAACTAACAAATTGTCCTAAATAGCTTGAACTTGCAAACTAATTCTGTTTGAATAAGCCATGTGATAAGACCATCAAATAATGACGAATAAAGACACACGTTTATTGGGTAGGTAGCTGCTCATTATCCTCAGATAATTATATGAATTATTTCTTTACATGCATCATTTCTTAACCTTTGTGGAGTGGCCATTCAACACTGAAATAGCAAGCGATAAAAAATGCCACTACGCACCTATATGGCAGACCACATTCCGCGCCAAATTAATTCATACAAACAAGAGGAAATGTGAAGGCAAGAGAGGAGGAAGTAGACCGGGTAAACGATGTTATGATTTAATGAGGTCCGCACGTGAATTGGCATAGATAAAATTGTGACGTCACCCGGCCGGGTTGCTAGAGAAAAGGCATACGATTTTTTTTTTTTTTTCTTTAAGGAATCCAGTGCGGGAGGCTCCCCAATTCTTGAAAGTCTTGGGGGTCTATGCCGCAGAGGTGTTGCTTGAGTTGTTGCTTCTGTCGTAAGGCGCTGCAAGGAAGTGGTGATTGATGTTGGTTTTTAATAAAACCGTATTAAATTGGAAAGGGAACACAGATACTGCTTCAGATACTTGCTTCCTTTGGTGGTTTCTTTGACTTATATAGGATGGTATGGAGCTGACCATACTATAAAAAATGGTTCACTTTGCTGATGCCACCCCTGTTTCAGGGAAATTCGGTAAATATATTTTTTATGGTTTGTGTATTAACACCGTGAAAATTCATGTTTTTGGATTGCTATTTAAAAAACAACACTTTGAAATTTTTAAATCACTTATATTTCACACATATATAATATACTAGCAGTACCCGGCGTGTTTCACTACGCCATTTGGGCATGTGGTATCAATTTTTTTCTACAGATAAAAGAGGAAACAACAGGATCAAAAAAAAAAGTGTGCTAATCGGAATCAAGCTTCACACAATTTATCTCTAGGTTAATCTTCACGTTTTCTAAAAAAAAAGTCTAGGTACAACTGTTAAGCAGCAGAGCCAAGCATAGGGAAAATCGATTGCGGTGCTCCATTTATATTTAAGATAAAAAAAATCGGCTATGTAACGTCACTCATCTAATCTATTCTAAGTTGCATGGATATAATTGTTATATTTGGAATTCTCATTAAGTGCATGCCCACAAGCAGACACGTATAAGTTCACACTTGCACATTCTGCGTGTGAACCTACAACATAAAAACCCAAATCTCAAATGAACATACACCCTGCAACTCTTTGCTGACCTTCCCTGAAACAGGGGTGACATTGACAGAGTGAACCATTTTCTATTTATAGTTGGTCAGATGCATATTGACCTATACAAGAAAAGAATATAAACAATAAATTAAATTTTATAATCATACAATTAAAGAACTAATCTATAAAATTCACTATACTCTTTGAGCAAAGTGAAGAAATAAATGTATTCCAAACAATCAGGAATATTTTTCAATGTAACCGCACTGTGAAACGTATGCAGTTGGGGAAAATGCTTCATACAATATGATGCACTTAAGTGTTTTTTCAACTATCTCCATAAAAGTGTTTAATTTATGTTGAATTTTTGACTCCCTGTCCTGTGTTTATCCCGGCCAAGTGAATTCACATTTTTTCCCCACATTTAAAATGTGCTCTATCCATTATTTCAATAAGTGAAAGTTTTAGGTAGTGCACACGGAACATTTTCTATTGACAACAAAATTGTAAGTCGCACGGCCGGGTTAGGTAAAAGGCAAACATTTTGTTTATCTTGGTTGCTTTGGACCATTGTCACATAGAAGAAAGACGTTTAACCACCGAGAAAAAAACGATCTTTAAATTTGTGGTGAGTATATAATTTTACAGAAATGCGTTTTTTGAAAAAACAACTATATTATGTATATTTTAATTAAAAGTATGTTTCAATAAAAGGTGTTAATAATAATAATAAATTTCAATATGGTCTTCTAGTTGTGACCTACGAACTTTCGTTTATCGTATTTTTTATAAGTTTTATAAAAGCTTTCTTACATTTCTAAAATTCAACTTGGAATACTTGAATAACATTTTTTAATTTGGAACTTTTGTCTAGGCCAGGGGTCGGCAACCTTTTGAGTCAGAAGAGCCAAAAATTACAATTTACAAATTTCAAAGTTTTTCCTTGACTTATAGGTTGGTGTGAGGCTGACCACCCATACTGTAAAAAATGGTTCACTTTGCCAATGTCGCCCCTGTTTCAGGGAAGGTCGGCAAAAGTTGCAGGGCTTATGTTCATTTAAGATTGGGTTTTTATATTGTAGTTCCACATGCGGTATGTGTGAGCGCGAAATTATGCGTGTCTGCTTATGGGAATGCATTTGATGTGAATCTCAAATGATACATATCTTATTTTGGATTTGGATTTGTAAAGAGCCACAAATGTTTTTTTGCCAACAATAAATAGCGTCGATGGGGCGGGGGGAGGGTGGGGGGTGAAAAGCGAGTACAAGTAGCGGAGAGATCGTTAATCGATTCAGAACGATTTAGTTTTTTTCGATCAGAAGTATAATTCTGTGTTTTTTTTATATTTGCGTATGAAGCTAAAGAGCCGTAACTTCACACCCAAAGAGCCGCATGTGGCTGGTGAGCCGCAGGTTGCTTACCCCTAACCAAACCGATATCGATCCACCATATTTGTAAAAAGTCCGGTCTATAGCTTAGTTGGTAGAGTAACTGCATTCCATGCCGAGATCTCGAGTTAGAATCCCACTGAAGTTGTCAGAAATTATTTCTCGTTTCAGTGTTTATTTCTAACCCAAAATAAAATACCGGCAAGGCTTACTCAGCCTTCATAAGAAATGAGTGTCAAGCCACTCAGGAGCTGAATAACATCCATTTCAAGTTGGCGTAAAGTAAAAGTTACTGGGTTGTTCATTTTAGATTTGAATTTTAAATTATGAGTAGGTACACATGCAGCATTTGTAAGCGTGAACTTACATGTGTCTACTTGTGAGCATGCATTTTATATGAATCTTTAATGTAAATGTATATTTGCAACTAAGATTATGTATTGTAGTTGAATATAATGGTCTTCTTCTATTGGGTGGTTTCAAAATTTACCGACCTCGTTGCTGAAATATTGAGAATTGAGAACCATTGTTTATTTGATCACCATCAAACTTCACAGGATTCATTCTAAAAATATGTTACATGTTTCCTGAAAATTTTGTCAAAATCGGATGAGCGGTTTATGAGTATAGGGAACATACATACATACATACATATATACATACATACATACATACATACATACATACATACATACATACATACATACATACATACACACATCCTTCTTTATAGATATAGATAGATAGATTGCATTCCATGCCGAGATCTCGAGTTAGAATCCCACCGAAGTTGTCAGAAATTATTTCTCGTTTCAGTGTTTATTTCTAACCCAAAATAAAATACCGGCAAGGCTTACTCAGCCTTCATAAGAAATGAGTGTCAAGCCACTCAGGAGCTGAATAACATCCATTTCAAGTTGGCGTAAAGTAAAAGTTACTGGGTTGTTCATTTTAGATTTGAATTTTAAATTATGAGTAGGTACACATGCAGCATTTGTAAGCGTGAACTTACATGTGTCTACTTGTGAGCATGCATTTTATATGAATCTTTAATGTAAATGTATATTTGCAACTAAGATTATGTATTGTAGTTGAATATAATGGTCTTCTTCTATTGGGTGGTTTCAAAATTTACCGACCTCGTTGCTGAAATATTGAGAATTGAGAACCATTGTTTATTTGATCACCATCAAACTTCACAGGATTCATTCTAAAAATATGTTACATGTTTCCTGAAAATTTTGTCAAAATCGGATGAGCGGTTTATGAGTATAGGGAACATACATACATACATACATATATACATACATACATACATACATACATACATACATACATACATACATACATACACACATCCTTCTTTATAGATATAGATAGATAGATTGCATTCCATGCCGAGATCTCGAGTTAGAATCCCACCGAAGTTGTCAGAAATTATTTCCCGTTTCAGTGTTTATTTTAAAACCAAAATAAAATACCGGCAAGGCTTACTCAGCCTTCATAAGAAATGAGTGTCAAGCCACTCAGGAGCTGAATAACATCCATTTCAAGTTGACGTAAAGTAAAAGTTACTGGGTTGTTCATTTTAGATTTGGATTTTAAATTATGAGTGGGTACACATGCAGCATTTGTAAGCGTGAACTTACATGTGTCTACTTGTGAGCATGCATTTTATATGAATCTTTAATGTAAATGTATATTTGCAACTAAGATTATGTATTGTAGTTGAATATAATGGTCTTCTTCTATTGGGTGGTTTCAAAATTTACCGACCTCGTTGCTGAAATATCGAGAATTGAGAACCACTGTTTATTTGATCACCATAAAACTTCACAGGATTCGTTCTAAGAATATGTTACATGTTTCCTGAAAATTTCGTCAAAATCGGATGAGCGGTTTATGAGTATAGGGAACATACATACATACATACATACATACATACATACATACATACATACATACACACATCCTTCTTTATAGATATAGATTTAAAAAAAATTTTTTTTTAATATTTTAAATATATTATATAGGTACTTATGTGTGAAATTAAAAACAGTGTTTTAAAAATTTAAAAAGTGTTGTTTATTTAAATAACAATCCAAAAATTCGGTAAAAGTAACAGGGCTTATGTTAATTTGAGGTTTGGATTTTAATTTGCAAGTACAAACTTTATTTTTTGTGTACCTTTTGAGTTTTTTGTATAGATTTATTTTTAAGGTTTTGTTGTTTTTATATCCCTGAATGTTATTTATTACCTATTTGTATTCTTTGACTTATAGGTTGGTATGAGGCTGACCACCCGTACTGTGAAAATGGTTCACTTTGCAAATATCACCCCTGTTTCAGGGAAGGTCGGCAAGAGTTGCAGGGCTTATGTTCATTTGAGATTGGGTTTTATATTTAAGGTTCACATGCGGCATGTTTAAGCGTAAACATATACGTTTCTGCTTGTGGGAATACATTAAATATAGATCTATAATAATCTCTATAATCTAAGTTGCAAGGATATATTCATTCAAAGCTCTCAGATGTATGCCCACAAACAAACACGTGTAGTTCGCGCTTACAAATGCTGATTGTGTACTTACAAATAAAATCCAAACCTCAAATGAACATAAGCCCTGCAACTCTTGCCGACATTCCCTGAAACAGGGGTGACATTGGCAAAGTGAACCATTTTTTACAGTATGGGTGGTCAGCCTCAACCAACCTATAAGTCAAGGAATACGAGTAATAAATAACGTTTAAGTATAAAAAAACAACAAAACCTTAAAAATAAATCTATACAAAAAAAGTCAAAAATTTATTATGCAAAAAATGTAGCAAACTAATAAACCAACATTACAAATCAGCATTGCAGATTAGCCGCCACTTCTTCCTGTCCTTGCATACTTCTTTCATTTCATCCAGAGTCATAACCTTTTTCATACAAGCTCTCCTTTTATTATGACTCTGGATATCCCATTCACTCGCTATTTCGAAAATTTGGTCCATGCATACCTTTCTCGGTCTTCCTCTTCCACGACATCCATCAATTCTTGCAGCATATACTTTCTTCGTCAGTCTTTCCTCATTCATTCTCTCCAAATGTCCAAACCATCTAAGTATACTTCTTTTAATCTTTACTTTCACACTTTCTCTTACACCACATTCCTCTCTAACAAATGTAAAATATCTTTGCAACTTAGATTATAGATTAAAGATGCTGTCTTTTCCCTCCAGATGGCAGTTTGTTCTGCATTGCATTGGCTCCACAATCCGTAAAAGGACGGTCCCCAAAATTAGCGCGTATTTGACGATGAGATTGTGTCAATCAAACCACTCCCTATGCTAAAAGTTCCGATCACGAGTCGGAAGTGTTGAGCACTAGCCTACGGATCGGTACTTGTAACTAAACAATAATACATAATTTGACGGTTAAAAGGTTTATAGGGCATAATCGAGAAAAACTTAATTGTTCAGGAGAGCAGTTTAAATGATGATGAGTTGATGATTTCTTTATAGCGCCGTTTCGTGATGTAATACCTCCAAGGGTGCAATTGTGCATGTGATGCCAGAAATTTGCTTTTCTTCAGTGCATTCCGGAACTTTCCATGTTTCTTTAGCTCTCTCACATGCTGTGGCAGGTGGTTCCAAGCCAGAGGGCCAGCAACTGCAAATGCACGCTCTCCAAACATTGTGTTAACTCTTCTTATAGGTTCTTCAATCCTTGATTTGGCTCCAGTCTCAGCTGAGCGCAGTGTTAGGCTTTTTTTGCCGAGGGTGACTGTATTGATTCAATCAGCGAGATATTTGGGTGTTTTTCCATATACAGCTTTGTGGACCATCGTGCACACTTTAAAATCGATGCGCTCCGGGATACGGAGCCAGTGAAGCTTCTGGAGAAGAGGAGTAATGTGAGTAAATTTAAAATTTGTGATTGCAAAAAAATAGCATACATTTATTGTTTTTTCATCAAATCGGTAAAATCAAAACAGCTCTAAAATTTAAAAACATAAAGGCATTTATTGGCATTCCTATTAATGTGGTTTTACGATGTTTTTTTATGTCACAAACGCTTTTAGGGCAAAAAAGGGCAAAATCTTGTCGGTTACAGCAAAACCATACTTCGAAAACGCAGTTGTTTGCTTGGGCATAAACAACATAAAAATCATCGTAGAGCTATGGGAGTAAGCGTATTAGAAAGAGCGGAAATTTTCAAGTAGGACAGCATTCATAACTCATTTTTGACCTAAACGTCGCTTATTTAACTGTCGATATTGTTATCACTACGTAGGAGCTCACATTCCTCGGTATTCTATTTCCATCGATGGATGCCTACAGCTGAAATTATTTCATTTCGTGGATAAATAATTAATCTATGTTGGCAGTTTCTTTTTTAGTGGTTTTCCGTCTATGCCCAAAGTAGGTACCTACTCGCCCAATACCTAGACGCCCGTGTGACGTAGGCGATCGTCACAGCAATAGAGGAAGCAGTCATTAAACTTTATATTTTTCCTTTTGGCGGGGCTCCATTGTCGTCTTGGTGAAGCTTTTCTTCTTCTGTTTGCAATGTTCTCTCCGAAGGGGTCGCATGGGGCGAGCAGAACCAGGTTAGGGGACGGCCATCCGCCACCCATTTCAGTTGAAGTGGAGGTTTCCCAGCTCTCGAGGGGGCTGGCACTTATTTCTTGTGTAGGCTAAGTAAACTTTGCCGGTATTTTTATTTGGGCTTGGAATAAACAAAGTAACGGGAAATCTTTGCTAGCACCCTCGATGGGATTCGAAACAGAGTGCTCGGCATGCAATGCAAGCACTCTACCAACTGAGCTATAGACCGGACTTTTCACGAGCTTGGTTGTCGCTACAAAGCGCCAATTTTCAAGCAAGACCCAGTTCCTGTAAGGCTGGAAGGACCTTTGGTGACCGATCTTTGGTAAAGTTTTATGATTTTTTCAACCCAGCGAAGAGTATAATATTTGAAAATATAAATGGTAGATATGTTTTTTTGTGCTCCCCGAGGATTCGAACCCACAACCTTCCATTTACGAATCCGAAGTGCTACCACTGGACACTGGACTACGGACCGATCATGAAAAATTTGTATTCTATCAGATGTTCACACTTATGAAGAAAATACTCTCTCGTAGAAAATAGGAAGAAATGTGCATTTATATGAGAAAGCTATGTCACGCAGAATGCGCACTACAAAGGAGCTCCTGCCTACCATTAAGCAGAGAAAGCTTATGTACTTCGGTCATATTTTGAGAAATGAGTAATACCATCTCCTTCATCTTATCATACAGGGTAAGATTGAGGGGGGAAGATCTCAGGGACACCGAAGAACATCGTGGCTGAAAAACCTGTGACAGTGGTTCGGCAGAAGCACCAAGCCCCTGTTTCGAGCCGCAGAATTTATAGTCAAAATAGCCATGATGATCGCCGATCTTCGATAGAAGTGGCACAAAAAGAAGAAGAAGAATTAAATTTACCTTTATCGACATTCTCCCTCTAAAATATTTTTTTTTTTATTCATCCGGTCGGTCGATAGCTCAGTTGGTAGAGTGCTTGCATTCCATGCCGTGAGCTTGGGTTCGACCAAGGGTGTCGGTAATGATTTCCCGTTTCGGTGTTTATTTCAAATCCCCAAATAAAATAGGTACCGGCAAGGCTTACTCAGCCTTCACCAGAATTGAGTACCAGCTCTCTCGGGAGCTGGGAAACCCCCACTTCAACTGAAGTGTTTGGCGTAAGGCCGGCCCCCTTATATGTAAAAATAAATAGGTTCAACTCGCTACATGCGCCCCCTTCGAGGATAACGCGGCAAGAAGTTACACTATATGTGTAGCTTAGTTGCGTTTTTTATACAATTTTCTTACTACAAATTCACAAAACTATCTCTATCAAATTTATGTGATTTGGATAGGATAACATCTACCTATCTGGTAAACTAGTCGCTCCCCCAGTTCTTGTTTGCCGTATAGACCAATTCTGTCAAATATGACTTTTGAAATCTGAGCTAAAAAAAACGTAAAACTCGATAATGTGCGAATTTTTAAAAATATTTGTAAAATCAATTTCCTGTTTTCATAAGACAGCGTTAAGTGTCAACTGTACCCTTAGTACGAGTTGCAAAACTTGAGTAATTTTACGGCAATTATTAAAGATTGATTTCCCCCAAAATTTGCCGTATTCGTTTGTTTGAACTTGATTTTCTTCATCACTGTAACTCTTTTGCTAAGACCACAAAGTGTAAGAAACAAAAACGGCAGATTTTGGGAGAAATCACGCTTTAATATTTTCCGTAAACTTTACTTTTCTCATGTTTTGCAACTCGTACTAATGGTACCTACTGGTCAATAAAACAGTTGGATCCAACAATAAAAATGTCGTTTGCCTGTTAATCGCCGATTTACAATAACGCGTTGGTTGTTGGTCTCGTGGTGTGTTTGCTGCACGGCCACTCTGGGCTCCACAAACTAGTTTGGAGGAGGTTCTGGGAAATACGCGCGCAGTGGCAATAAACAAAACTAAACTCGGATTTATCATGACTCATATCTCTAACGTGTACAAATTACAATACACATGTACCTGAATATTATAATTTTGAATATAAGTATGTATGTGTGTTAGAAAAAAACTGGATTTTTTCCTACACCGAAATATAGTTTTTACTTGTTCGATACCCGAGTGTGAATCTATAATCTAAGTTGCAAAGATGTATTAAACGCAACTAAGCTACACATATAGTGTAACTTCTTGCCTGCGTTATCCCCGAAGTGGTCGCATGTGGCGCTTAGGGACCTATTTATTTTTACAGGTAGCCTCACACCAACCACTTTCAGTTGAAGTGGGTGTTTCCCAGCTCCCGGGCGGGCTGGTTCTCATTTCTTGTGAAGGCTGAGTAAACCTTTGAAGTCGAACCCTTGCTCTCGGCATGGAATGCAAGCATTCTACCTATTGAGCTATCGATCTTTTAACGAGCTTGATCATCGTCGCTAGAAAGCGCCAATTCTCGAGCAAGACCCAGTTGCTGTAAGGCTGGATGGACCTTTGGTGACCGGTCATTGATAAAGGTTTATGAATTTTTCAACACAGCGAAGAGCAAATTTGAAAATATAAATTGTATATTTTTTGTGCTCCGCCAGGAATCGAACCCACAACCATCCCATTCAGAGTCCGAAGTGTTACCACTGAACTACGAACTTAAAATTCATACCAAATGCATGCCCACAAACAGACACATGCAAGTTCGCGTTTATAATTAATGCTGTAAACTGTAACTGTAACTCTGTCACCATTCCGCTAGGGGTGGCCAGAGCCTCTGCAAAACTGCCTCTATTTTTTCCTATCCTTACATACCTCTTTCAATTCAGACATATCCATCACCTTTTTCATGCATTTTCTTCTTTTCCGCTCGCTTTGTATTTCCCATTCTTTCACAATCTCCTCAATCTGATCACTCCATACTTTTCTCGGTCATCCCTTACCTCTTTTTCTATTCACACTACCTTTGTATATATATACTTTGAATGCTGCATGTGTACTTACAAATTTAATACCATACCTCAAATAAGCATAAACCTTGCAACTTTTGCCGACATTCTCTGAAACAGGGGTGATATTCGTAGAATGAACCATTTTTTACAGAACGGGTGGGTCAGCTTCAAACCAATTTATAAGTCAAGGAATACAAATAATGAATAACATTTAGGCATATAAAACAGCAGAACCTTAAAAATAAATCGATACAAAAAAAGTTAAATTCATTCGCTATTTCGCAATTTGATCCATCCATACCATTCTCGGTCGTCCTCTACCACGACATCTCTCTATTCGTGCAACATATACTTTCTTCGTCAGTCTTCATCACTCATTCTCACCATATGCTGCTTGTGGGAATGCAACTTAGATTACAGATCCTCGAGGATTTCAGGACATGAAGGTTGAAATAAAACACATTAAGATATTTGTTTCATATACATTTCAGTAATCAAAATATAATAATGATCTTACATGACTAAAATTGGGGAAAGCATGAAATAGGTTGTGCCACTTACCTGTGTAATAATAGTTCTTTACTTGTTGGTTCATTTTTAAAGTTGAGTCAGAGAGCGGCACAAAACATCTCATGCGATCTCCAGGAGTTTAAAAATCGTTGCTTTCATTACAGATAGTTAAAATTGTGTAGATTCAGTCCAAGAAAACCAGCAATCTTCCTGTATCCGTGTCTCGAAAATGTTGTAAAACGTTTCAAGCAACTTTGAAATAACTAGTCGCTGCCTTAGTTCTTGTGTATCGTTACGCCATTGAGAAAATTTTACATGAGCAATGTTTGCATGTGTACTGGACCAATGTGTCTTATGAAAACAATAAATTTATTTAAAAAATATTTAAAATAACTCTCACATTATCGAGTTTTACGGTTTTTCTTAGCTCAGATTGTGTAGAATTTGATTCTTAAGACAACTGCATGAAAAAGTCATATTTGACAAGATTGGCGTATACGGTAAACAAGAACTGGGGGAGCGTAGTGTCGAGTGTGAATGGAATGATTTTTCGGTTATGCGCTCACAAAATGCTGCACCGATGTTCACGATGCAACATTATGTGTTGCGCGACATGTTTAAAAATGTTTTGCGCTCGTTCAAACCACTCTAAAGTAGCAAGGGTTAGGAAATGATGCAGAAACTTGGACGCAATGTTCCAATATTTGAAAAATGTATCCCTAAATGTTGTGCAACATTTTTCAACATTTATGCGACATGTTGTACAACATTTATGCGACATGTTGTACAACATTTTTGGTTAAAATAAATTTGGTTCTCTTGTACTAAGTAACACAATTTGTATAATTTAATACATCTATACATATTGTTTTTTTTTTCATTTTCAAGCATTCAAATAGTGTTTTATTAGCACAAATATTGATTAGACAACAATGATTGGTACAATGTGTTCCACAACATTGCACAACAACATGAAGTTGCCTGGTGATAGCAATAATGCTTTATTAAGAATGTACGACAAGGTTGCAAATGTTTTGCATTGTCCCTGAACTTGTTAGTTATAGAATTAAGTCCATTTTGACCAAAATAAAACGACAATCCAATAAGATAAAGTCTTAAACTTTCACTTTCATGGTCGGTGTTCAATGATATAGTTTTTCTCGGGTTAGACCATGTTCTACTTGCAGTAATTTTGTCTGCCGACGTTTCATTCCCTCGAGCGGGGCACATTTTTAAGGCTCGAAGCGACGGGGAACCTTTATCCTCCGTTTGCTTTTCAACTATATCAATCTAAAAACAATATCAATCCAATAAGAGTTTTAGGCTAACACGGCCGGCTGATGATGCGGGAGAGTTGCTTTCCGGGATCTGTTGCCGTGGTCTGTGGGAGCTGGAGCTTCCAGTATCGGGAACTTCAAATACCCCACAGTTTACATAAATAGTACATAGATGTCACTGCTGCACCAACACAACACACATGTAGAGAGTCTTCCGTTTTCATTCTTATATCCCGAGTGTCCCCATACTTTAATCACAATTTCATCAACATAGTCTTCTTCCCTTCACAAGAAGCCCATCGTAGACATCGTGGGTGAAATGTCCGGAAGCTCCAGCTCCCACAGACCACGGCAACAGATCCCGGAAAGCAATTCTCCAACAATAATTCTTTGTTCCAAAATATTATCCTTTCTTTATTTATTTTAAGGTTAATTTAATAAATAATCAGTTTAAAGTCACATATAAGCTAATGTTGAGAATACCAGACCTTAGCCTTCATACTTAACCCATGTCTTTCTTATATATTGTTATAACTTTGTTTATTTTTTTTATAACAATGGAGGTGAAACAATTTAATGTATCCAAAACAAAATGACATACACCGTCTTTTATAAAATGCGTTGAACTAAAGACAGGATTTTGTTATAAATGAGTTAATATTCTGAAAACGCTTCCAATGTGTTTTATACAATTTATCATTTAGCTGTTGCGGGCCGTGGCGTGGAGACCTCTGTCATAGAGTATCAACACTTATTGGAGTGAATTTATACAATTTCAGAGATCTTTATAATGTAAATTGTAAACAACCAAAGCAGACATAAATAATCAGAAATACTTGTATAATAATATTTAAAAAATAAATATTGATACAAAGTTCCATTAAAAATGCAATAATTTACATGGGAAGTGAGTATTTCGATCACATTAAATGTTATGTATTGGGCCCTGTTAGGAATGGTTCCACGACAAATCGGTCGCAGACATCCTGTCCATAGACAGCTCTTCCATGGACCAATCAGTCACTCAACAGTTTGTCCACACGACTTTGTCTTAACTTATACACCTATAGCTTTTGTAACTTATATGTCTTTTGGCTATTTTAAAATATTGAAAGGCAAATGTAAGTACAGTATCTTATGCAAAATTTGGGTACTTTTCAAATAATGATAAAAAATCAATGAAAACAAAAAAAAAAAAAACAAACTTCTAGAAAAAATATATATTATCAAAATCAACATTTTGAAATAAAAAAGTTAATGTTAATTTAATATGCAGAGAAAATACTACCTTATCATTCAAAATATGGGCTATTTTGATTATCAAAGTTGGGCGCGCTGGCCTCTCAATTACCCTTAAGAGGGCAGAATAATTGAGTACATTCCAGGCTGGATGGACTGCATGTACAAAATTTATGAGATTGGTAACTACAAATCTGCTATTAAATATTTGTCAATATTTATGAAGCGTCTAGAGTTCATAGCTTTTTAAAACAAAACTTTTCAGATGCGATTAAAACATCAGTTCAATCAGATTCTAATCAATTAAATGTCTGTTTTCCTGTTTACCCTACATCTGCCTAAAACAATACTCTGTGGTTAAGGTCTCTGTTATCTATCTAAAGGTCGCAGGCTTGAACTTGACTGCACACCAAGAGCGCAAGAAATAAACACACTGTTTGTTTTTGTTATTTTTCAACAGATGGTGCTTATCGCTTGACTAATGAGTTGGTATGAGGCTGACCACCCAAACTATAAAAAAATATTCACTTTGCCAATGTCACCCCTATTTCAGGGACGGTTCAAGAGCCCTCTGAAAGCTTGGTCGCCACTACAGAAAGCTCCAATTCTCAAGCAAGACCCATTTGCTGTAAGGCTAGAAATGACCTTTGGTGAAGGTATATTATTCAAGCCCAGCAAAGAACATTTGATTGATGATTTTTTCACCCAGGGAAGAGCAAATTTGAAAATATATATGGCATATTTTTTGTGCTCTGCCGGGATTCCAACCCAAAACCTTCCATTTACAAATCCGAAGCACTTACCACTAGACTACAGACCGGTCGCTAATGTTCAACTTACTTGGCTTGGTAGCAGAGAAGGCTTGAGTTTGAATCCTATTTTTTTTTGTATACAAATTTCTCTCTTTCTACAAGACATGTACACTTGCTTTTTTGGTATAAGAAAAATTGCCTCATTGAGTGAAAAATTGTTTAGCCATCTGTGGATTATTATTTTAAGTTTTTCACACCTAAAAATAACCAACAGATGACTCTTTCATTTTTATAAAGGTGATATTTTTTACTTCATTGATGGACAGAGCCTCTTTCAAAATTATTACAGAATTCCTTTGAGATTTCAGTAGTGAAATGCTTGCCAGGATGACTGTACAGTTTTCCTTCTTCAGAGGTTAGAAAAAATAATTCTTTTGTTGCCATGACTGTGTGTGTAGGTATGTATACTGTTCATTGAAGTGAATGTCTTACTAGATCCAACAATATTTCTTTATATTCTCCATTTCATACTAAATCTCCATGCATCTTGAGATATTCAGCTTTCTTGTCGTTGCTGAAACAGATCAATACTGATTTTTCGTCTCAAACTCTTGTCCACAGACAAATCGGTCACACAACAGGTTGTCCGCACGACTTTTCAGTCAACAATATTTAGATCACATATAATATAAGTCCACAAACAGCTCTGTCAGAGAAAAAAATCTCTCCAAAAAACCTTTGCAGTTGTGTTATACAGCGAGTGGTTCCCTAAAAGTGGCGCTGGGTAGGTCATGTTGCCATGACAGGTGGCCGAAAAGGATTGTCCAGTGGCCGCCCCATATGTCTAAGCGGGGAGTGGAGAGACCCCAATTGAGATGGCTGGTTGACATCAACGGAACCGCAGGCAGAGGATGGCTGAACACAAGAGCCAATAGACAAACATGGAGAAAATTGGAGGAGGCCTACGTACAAGTGCCAATTCACTGATTTGAGAAATCGTGGATAACATTTTTTATTGGGTGTAACTTCTCATAGTAAGTGAACTAATTATAAGGCAGTACCCATGACAAACTTCTAAACTACAGGATTTTTACACTTTTTCTATTAAAATTTGAAAAATTAAACACAAAGTTTTTCTTCACGAGTTGGGTTTTATTTTTTCGAGCGCTGTCAATGTTATCACATCATTATCAAGAAGACAACTGAAACTCAAAAACTTTCGGGGCTATTCTTAGACTTTTTAGTCGTCGGTTGAGCCCACGCTTTGACAAACTAATGATGCATTTGTATGAAGACCTGTCAATCCAAGATGGCCGCAAGTGAAGAGCTGATTTGTTTTCATACAAATATTACAGAATTCGGTTGAGAAGAATGACCGTGCTGATGAAACTTCCAGCCCAGGCATCATTAGTTTGTCAAAGCGTGAACTAAACCGACGACTAAAATGTCTAAGAATAGCACCGTTTATGTTTTATTTTTCAAATTTTAATTAAAACGAATCTTCACAATAAACCCTTAAACTTTTACTTTTTTATTGTTATCTCTCCTAGAAAATAGGAAAAATATGTATTCATCTGAGAAATCCATGTTAATATGTCACTTATTCAACTTTATCTTTAAGGTTATATTATATATTGTATGTGATCGAAATGTCGTTGACCAAAGTCGTTTGTTGTGTGACCAATTTGTCCATGGCCGAGCTGTCTGTCACCGGGTTATCCGGAACCGACTTGTCGTGAAATCCAAAAAACTTGACAAAACATGGGAAACTTCATTTGACTTCACCCTTTTACTCTATTCTGGAGTTTGTCTCTAATTTAAAAAATCAGGAAAATCATAGTCCTTCTGTATTTTGTATTATATATAAATAAAAATCACTTTTATATTTTGATTAAAATTTATTAAAAATGCATTCATACTCTCAATTTAAATTCTGTTCATATAAACGATCTGCAAGGTATAGCATTCTTAACTCCCAGTATAAAATGTTGCGTAAATTACGTCCCATCGCATAAATAAAAAAATGTATGGAAGATGCAACAGCACTCCTAGTAAGTGATTTTGTTTACATACATTTTTTCTCTTTAACACAATGATAAGAAATTCAAGCAATATTTTATAGTAGAGAAACTCGTGTGTTTTTTTTTCGTTCAATTATTCTTCCTTCTAGTTCATTATTTTTCATTTCTTTTTACAATTGTGTCCTCTATGCTAGATTTTTTAGTGTTTTTTTTGTTGTTTAAATATATAAATAAGTAATATATATATTTTTACAATAATCATTAGGTAATTCAAACTATATGCAATTATAGTAAATAGTTACAGCTTTGTTGTTCATGAAAAATATATTTATATATATATAAAATAAATGTTTATAAATGAAAAATAAAATTAAATAATAATGGACTGATTTTGAAATGATGTTTATTTATTTTTACCTTGGTCAAATTTTAAGATTTATAAAAAATATCACACATAGGAAAACATTTGATTAAAATTAAATAAAAATTAAAAATCTTTGACATTTTCTGTAGTTTATTTTTCATTTTCACAAGATAAAAAAATATTTTTATCTTGTGAAAATGAAATTTTTTACTATAGTAAAAAAATATGTACTGTAAAAATTGGTTAACTTTACCAATGTCAAACTGGTGTTAGGGAAGGGCTGCAAGAGTTGCAAGGTTTGTATTCATCTGAATTTGGGTTTATATTTTGTTTGTACACAAGTGTAAACCTACATCGGCTTGTGAGGACGCAATCATTTTGCATCTTAAATGTTAACATATCTTTGCAACTTAGATGAAAGATTGTAGTATTAGAGATCACGAGTTTGAATCTCATTGTAGATTTTTATGACTGGCAACACTCACTCTGTCATTTCTTGAAAGAAATGTGGACAGATCTGTGAGTAGAGAAATGCAATTCACCAACCTATTTTGCCTGGCATGGAAACAGGTATTACCATTATCAATTAACAATTCACTATTTAATATTTTAATGAATTATTAATTAATAATTACCCAATGTTATCTGTTGAACCAGGGTCAAAGTTATTGCCGATAGGACACAGCGCAGGCGGGGTTCGAACTTGTTCGTGTTTCAATCGAGGACATATCAGACATGTGAAAATATTTTAAAACAGAAAATATCAAAGATTGGAACCATTAAAACAATTAAAATTAAATAAAAAATTCATACAATGCGCTTAAAAAAGAATGGCGGATTAAAATTACATTATTACAAAAAAAGTGTATTTTTTTAATTTATAAAAATCACAGTTAAAATATATACAGTTATTTTATTTTATATATTTCACGGGCCCCCCATTCAATTATACATTTTTGGCATATAATTCATTTGGGGCGCCTCCTATATTTAATAATAATAATAATTAATACTTTACATGGTAGCAATTTTTTAATTGTTTTTTCTTTTTCTTAAAATCAATTAAATAAGCTACCTATTTTTTTGTATTTTTAAAAATATTATAAAGCTAAGGAATCATTATGTACATTTTTAGTTTTCATTTTGCGTAAATTTGTTTTTTAAATATAAAAATCAAATCCCTATCAACAGCAAGTTTACAAAATAATATATATTTTTTTTTAATGCAAGAAAGTGTTGAGATTATGCAAAAACAAGTTAACTCCATTTTTAATCCTAACAATGTTTTGCAGTTGTGTTTGATGAAACTAGCTAGCTCAATAAGGCACTGCCTTTACAAGAGGATGGCGACCAGCAGAGACAAATGGCTGGCACAACAAGGCACTGCCTTTACAAGAGGATGGCGACCAGCAGTGACAAATTGCTAGCACAACAAGGCACTGCCTTTACGAGAGGATGGCGACCAGCAGAGACGAATGGCTAGCACAACAATCAACAAGGCACTGCCTTTACAAGAGGATGGCTACCAGCAGAGACAAATGGCTAGCCCAACAAGGCACTGCCTTTACAAGATGACAATGATCTATATTTCAACGCTATGCATTGAGATAACATTTAGTTCATTAATGCATAAAATTTTGACTTGCAACTTTTTGGAACGAAAAAAGGAGTTAACATATTTTTCCAGGACACAATCAATTTGAGCAGTACACAAGCGAAAAAATTAATAAATCCATTTTGTTTTTAACACTGAGTAATATTCAATTCCATAATTCAGCCTAACACATTATATTTACACTAAAAAAAAAAATTCAACATGCCCCCCCTTTAAAAATAAAATCAGTTTTTAATTGACTAATGTGCATTTAAATACATACTTTTAAAATTCATAACCATTTTTTTTTAATTCATATTTTTTATATAATAAAGCTGCACTAGAATTAAGTGGCAATACCTTCTATAGAATACACACAAAAAATTGAGACCATAGACAATGGAGTCCGCACATTAAAAAACCTTTCGGCTGGATGACGTCACGAGTTATCGTAAAAAAATAATATTACTTCAGGGATTTTTAAAATGCATTTTACAGCATTGTGAAATATATGAAGAGTGACATCCAATGACAAATGTGATAAAAAGAGTACAATGCGTTTTAGATTGTTTTAATTTGCCTACACAATATTGTATTGAAATATAAAAGGGTAATTGCAATGGTGGGGAATACGGTTGAAAATACTATGGTTGTGTAGAATACACTTCAAGGATTACAACCATATTATGTAGTACAAACAAAGATTTTCTTGATAATTTTCTTAAATAAAATACTGAGAATTTGAGTCCCGCTAAAACACAGCGCGGGCGGCTAGCCAAGCCGTGATGTCACTGCACCCGCCAGGCTACCTTGAGCCTCGGTGCAGTTCTATGAAATACTTAATATCCGAAGATCCAGTGACGTCACATCCGCCTAAATAGAAAATGTCCTGTTTTACCAGAAATCAAAAGTGCGATATTATTTTTTTTAAACGCAGATGCATGTAGTCTACGAAATCAAATAAAAAAAGCTACATTACCCTAGTGTGTGTTCAGTTTGTAGAGAACTATTTTATTCTGTATGGATGACAGCGCTAGCACGGAAGGTGACCAGATTCAAAGTTTTGGTCCTTATATATATATATATCAGGCTTATTTATTTTTAATTGCACATGATAAGAGAGCGCCGTTTTTGTGTGTGTCACACCTCAAGGGCCCTCTCCGATCACGGATAAGACTTTTTGAAAAGGTGCGTCTTGAGAGCTCCGCGAAATATGCCCATAGATTTGGAGTTCTTCACTCCGGGTGGCAGTCTATTCCACTCCACCGGACCCGCAACACAGAAAGCACGGTCTCCAAAATTTGTACGGATCTGACGGTGCGGCTGAACCAAATTGATTGCACCATCGCCCGCAGATCTGAGTGTCTGCCTCCTCACACCCATCTCAACAGGCGAAATCATGTCAGTCAGATAAGGTGGAGCCACGCCATTGATGGCTTTATATACCATCAGACAAACACGGTAGACCACCCTCTCCGGGAAACGAAGCCAGTGTAGTTTTTTTAACAGCGGAGTGATGTGAGCGGATTTGGATATCCCGAATATGAGCCTTGCTGCTGAATTTAACACAGATTGAAAGCGGTTGAAATGCTTCTTTGGCTGCCCACTTAGTAACCATTCAACCAATCGCAAGCGCCTAGCAACCCGGACAAGTGACATCATTTTTAAATTAAATGTGCAGACTCCATACGCAAATAAAAATTGTAAGTGATATCAAAAATATGGCTGCCTTTGTTCAGGGAATAAGGTTCAATAAAAAGTTGGCGTTTATCAAATGTAAACACCATTTTGTTATAATAATGCTATCTACGGGAATATTAGTGTTGTTGTGTTTTTTTTTGTTCACTTAGAATACATAATTTTTTAATCAATCATTTCATTTGGTGATCCGCAGAAATCACTTTTTTCCTTGCAAGTTTACTTTCAAGATGAATCCAAATTTTCTCCCGAAGCATCTGGGTAATTTAGAACCAGTAGACTCTACATACAAAGGACTAGGGGCTCATGTTTTTCCTAAATCCTACCGTCAACCATCATTGCAATGGTAAATCATGAAACGGCGGTATATAGTACGAGATTATGGTCTACATATCGCCACTTTAAAGGTAATAATAATATTAGGATGATTTATTCGGTGAGCGCTGTTTTTGTGTGTATCACACCTCAAGAGCCCTCTGCGAGCTTGCTGGTCGCTGTAGAAAGCGCCAATTCTCAAGCAAAACCCACTTGTTGTATGGTTGGATAGACCTTTCAGTGACCGGTCTTTGGTAAAGCTTTATGAATTTTTCAACTCAGCGAAGAGCACATTCAAAATATAAATGGTATATTTTTTGTGATCCGCCGGGATCCGAATCCACAACCTTCCATTTACGAGTCCGAAGTGTTGCCACTGGACTACGGACCGGTCCAAGATGCCAACGACACGCGGTGTACCTGAGCGGTAACCCATCCAAGTACTATCCACGCCCAATGTTGCTTAACTTCGGTGATCTATGGGAACCGGTGCTTTCAACATGGTAACGTCGTTGTTATATTGAATAAGTGCTGATATTTGAGAATATGTGGATTTACAGACTGTATTCAAATAGAACTCTCTTTCTTAGTCAATGTCAACAAATTGCCGAAAGCATTTTTCAGGCTGAATTTAATAGAGCACCCTCTAGTAGACACTGCGGTAAGCATTGTATGGGCTGATAGGGAACACCCATAGGTGCGACAAATAAATAAACTTGTAAGGAAAGTGATGTTGTCCTGCGAGGAATGAGTACAAACAGTTGATGGTGCGTGAGGGCTGGGAGTTTGTTTATCATCTTGTTGTCATGGCGTTGGTCAGCAGCAGGACCGCGGCCATGACAGTCAGCAGCTGGCTGATGAGGCCCGAGGAGCCGCTGCTGTACTCGCTGCTCTGCGCGCAGGTTCCTGCAACATCGCATCACAAATAAACTAAAGCTTCCAACATGTGAAATAGATTTTGAGTTGCCATGGGTGTGCGTTGTCTTGTTCCTCGACTATGCAACAAAGCTACACACGTAGTGCAACTTCTTGCTGTGCTATCTCCGAAGGTTTTCGCATGTGGCGAGTGGAACCTATTTATTTTTACAGGTAAGGGGGACGGCCTTACGCCAACCATTGAAGTGTAAGTAATAAGTGGAGGTAAAAGACTGATAGGTTGTTATGAGGCTGACCACCCATACGGTAAAAAACGGTTTTAATCAACATTATCAACCCATTAATGAAAATTTTGACAGACCTAAACATAATTCCTACCTTCGCTCCAAGGTATGCAGTGATTGTGAAAGTTGTCATTAGAAATCAGTTCATCCTCAGTCGTCATGTAGAGAGGGTGCCTTCTGAAGACATTAGCTACGTAGCTAATGAAACGTTGAGAATAATGTAAGTTCTCTAATAACAGTTTGTCTAATATTCAATATTTTTTTTTAACTGTGTAGTTATTACACCATCACAAAGGGACTGAGGACATTGTTTTTTTCCAGAAGCCATGGCGCCCTTGAGATGGTCCTGGACCATTAAATGGCGCCACGGGAAAAAAATCATCCATCATCATCATCATCAAATGTAAACAAAATCAATCTGCCAAATTTTCAGGCTGTCGAACCGTGTAAGTCGTCTGCCAGTGCAACCATACAGAGTTTATTGATTGTAGTTATATTTACCGTTAATGGTGAGATTGTAGGCGTTGTCTCCGGTGACCCCGGGGATGTCGAGCCTGTTGCAGGAGACAGCCACCGCGCTGAGGCGCAGGGTGGCGCGCTCTCGTGGGGCCAGGCGGGACTTCCCCCCGCGCCCTGAAGCCGCCAGCTGGGACAGATCCAGCGAGTCTGAGGACAAGCATCAGCTAATCAGTAAAAATACAGTGCATTAACCACTCTTAGCGTACCATGCACAAATAGACCACAGTGTTCGGAGACCGCGCTTTCCCCATTGCTGGACCATCGACTTGGAATCATTTGCCCCCAGAAGTACCCGCCAAGGAAGAAATTAAGAGCTTCAAGAGGGGAAAGAATACCCACTTCTTCACCAGTCCCTAGTCCAGCGTTACCACTAGACTAGGGACGGTGCACAGATATTATTACTTTCTTTTAAATAGAGGAATGCAATTCATCAACCTATTCTGCCTGGCCAGAAACACGTATTAATATCATCAATTAATAATTCATTATTGTTTATTTTAATGAAATAATAATTAATAATTACCCAATAAAATTGTTGAACCAGGGTCAAAGTTATGGTCAAATGAAGGCGGGGATCGAACTAACATTGTTCTATTCCAAACACGCCAGAAAGATCAGCTCACTTGGCCCCCTCGGCCATAACACTGACAGATATAAACACTTTGGTCTGGTAGACTCATCTTTGTTGGCGAAGTCCATGGCGTTACAAGGCGGAAGGAGGGAGGGTAGATGAGGAAGGAAATGCAGCAAGCCAAGACTTAAACAGTTTGATGTGGTAGACTCACCGTTGTTGTTTGTGTTCATGGTGTACATGAAGCAGTAGCGGCGAGGGTCCGTGGAGGCGCGGGCCTGCGGGGAGGCGATGAGAAAGTGGGTGCCCCCCTCACTCCAGCTGCCGTGGCAGGAGTACGCTGGAGAGACACACAATCATACATGCACATCAATAAAAGTGGACAACACAAACAACCTAATTCAACTGAAGTGGTTGGCGTAAGACCGCCTTCCTTACCTGTAAAAATTAATAGGGGAAACACGTCGAGAAGTTACACTATATGTGTAGCTTATAGTGTTTTTTTTAAGATTCCTTGAGGTGACAATTGACTGAATATTGACCTCTAGTGTGTCACCGATTTTCAGCCGTTATCCAGCTACCAACTCTTGGTTTTGATATCTCCTATCTAATTTTTATCTCAAAAGACAGTAGAATAAAGTTTCTTTAGTGCATAATTTAGTAAAACATCATGAGTCATTTACTGTTTACCTCTGACAGAGCAGGCAGACTTGAACTCCATGGTGTCCTGGGCCCCGGAGCAGCCGATGGCCAGGGACTCAAATGCAGTACTGGCGGGGCACTCCTTCACAGCCGGCTGGGTGGACTCCTGGTCCTCCACTCCTGCCAATCAACAAACATCATGTTTACTTGCTGCTTAAGTAGAAGAGACAATGAGATAAACAGATGGTTTATTGAAATAATGCAGTAATTACAAACATAAGCATTCAATTTTAAACGGAGTAAAAATAAAAATATATACTTTATATTTTCACATATTATTTTCACATATATTAAGGTTTATGTCCATGTGAGGTTTTCTTTATTTGTATGCACACATGCAGAATGTGTAGGCGCGAACCTACATGTGCCTGTCTGTAGGCATGCATTTCATATGAGCCTTAAATGTTTACATATCTTTGCAGCTAAGATTATAGATTATAGATAGATGCTCTTCGCTGGGTTGACAAATTCATATACTTTGTATGGTTTGTGTATTAACACATCGTTTGCGGGAAACTAGTTAACTCGTCATACACCTTTTTATAGTAACGTGCGGGAGACGTGTAAACTCGTTTCGTCGCGCCTAGCGGTAGGGCGCGGGAAACTTGTAAAATTGTGGCAAAAAAAAATTAAAAAAAAAAAAAAAATGAAAAGGTGAAAATTTCAAAAAACACCCACTCTACGCCGCCATCTGGCGGGAAAATGCCCGCATACATAGTGTTAACACTGTGAAAATTCATATTCAATAATTCATTTAGTTTGGATTGAAATCAAACACTGTTCTATATTTTCATTTTTATAATTTTTATTTTTAAATTTTACTAACTTGTCGACTTTACTTGTCGATCTTAGATCATCGTCAGGTATAACCCTGTCGCTAAAGCTGATTCCCAGCATTCTCTTTTCAATGGCTCTTTAGCACGTCCTCAGTCCGCGCTATACTGAGTGGGCCTTTTTGTTTCCAAGCCATAGGTGGATACAGGAAGCACGCATGACACTAAGAAAGACGTACAATGAGATTTTAAGTGTTTTTAGGCTTTCATGGCCGGCTTCAGATGATGATGATAAGGATGCAGCATCCATTTTTCCGGGCTTGTAGACCATGGTCCAGTATTTCTTCTGTAAGCTGCTTTTTTCTTCTTAGAAGGCTGCTACGTTTCGTCAGTGAACTTGTGACTGACTTCTTCAAGGCTCGTACTTAATGACATTATAGTTGGTATTTATGTGGTGATAGTTTTACCTGTGGTGAGCTGCTGGCGCCGCTTCCTGTTCTCAGCCAGAGAGTCAAACACCGTGTAGCGGCCCAGGTGGGGGCAGGGCTTGGGGTCCAGCCTGCCAGCTGCAAGCACAAAACAACACACTTTCAAAATGGACGACCAAAATTCTAAATACCCCTCGGCTATGTGACATTACCTATAGTAACAAAAAAAGATTGTTAGGTTTAAGCTGGGATTACATCGTTTGACGTAACGCAAAACGCAACTAAGCTACACATATAGTGTAGCTTCTTGCCGCGTTATCCCCGAAGGGGTCGCATGTGGCGAGTTGAACCTATTTATTTTTACAAGTAAGGGGGCCGGCCTTACGCCAACCACTTCAGTTGAAGTGGAGGTTTCCCAGCTCCCGAGAGTGCTGGTACTCATTTCTTGTGAAGGCTGAGTAAAACTTGCCGGTATTTTATTTTGGGGTTTGAAATGAACACCGAAACGGGAAATCATTTCTGACACTCTCGGTGGGATTCGAACCCGAGCTTTCGGCATGGAATGCAAGCACTCTACCACCTGAGCTATCGACCGGACTTGACTTTGACATATTTACAATTATAATAACTACACGGTTAAAAAAAATATTCCGATTTTTGACTTCCTTCATCCTCAGTCGTCATGCAGAGAGTGTGTCTCCTAAAAACGTTGCTAATGAAACATTGAGAATAATGTGACTTCTCGTTTATAACGGTTCGTCTATTATCCGAATATTTTTTGTAACTGTGTAGATATTCAGGGGTTTTTTTTAGTTCACAGCACTGTGAGCCCATACAGTTGGCGGGAATGCTAAATGCAGTACAGTGCACTTTAGTGTCTTTTCAAATTACTGTGAGGGTTTTTCCTCTGTCCTGCTGATTGACACAATTAATAATGTAACAGCCACTTTAATATGTTTACTTTTATTCCTTTCACAATGTATACACAATAAACCACAGCACAATAATATTAATTATTCTTAATTACACATGCTTGTGGCTCTCACGCCAGGCAAGCTTCTTCCCTCCTTCTGCATTCTTTTGTTTTCCTTTTTCCATTCAAATTTAAATACAATGTTCCATTCTACCAAACAAACAAACTCATCTCGTTACAAGTTGGCGGGACTGCTAAATGCAGTACAGTGCACTTTAGTGTCTTTTCAAATTACCTACATAATATTGCATAGAAATTATGATTTCCATTATTTTTTCAGGAGGTCTCTGATTTATTTAATTTAATGCATTATCAATGAATAATAATTAACCAATGACATCTCGTCCCCTTAGTGCTTGTTTGTCTTATCTCCAACAGAGGTAATTTCACAAGAGCAATGTTTGTATGTGTCTTATGAAAACTAAAAATTAACCACCGAACCCTGAAAAATACTAAAAATTGATTTTAAAAATATTTAAAACTACCCTCACATTATCGTGTTTTACGTTTTTTTCTTAGATCAGATTGTATAGAATGTGATTCTTATGACACTTTCATTGAAATGTCATCTTTGAATAAAATTGTAGAAAGTCAAACATGCACTGGGACGACGACGATCTGCTGAACGGGAATCAAACCAGTTTTATTTTATTTCAAACACACTAGTCGAGATAAGTGGCTTGCCCTCTTGAGCATAGCACCTTCAAAGTGAAAGGAGTATGGGATCTGACAATTTCAGAATTCCATCATCAAAATAAATAAATTTCTGGCATCATCTTCCTTGACTTATAGGTTGCTATCATTCCATCATTCCTTGACTTATAGGTTGGTATGAGGCTGACCACCCATACTGTAAAAAATGGTTCACTTTGCCAATGTCACCCCTGTGTCAAGGAAGGTCGGCAAAAGTTGTAGGGCTTATGTTCATTTGAGGTTTGGATTTTATTTGTAAGTACACTCAGCATTTGTAAGCGCGAACTACACGTGTTTGTGGGCATGCATCAAATCAAATCAAATCATTTATTTTCAAATTTGTATGCATTACATAACTTTTTGACGTCACAATCATAAATATAAATCAAACATAGTCACATATCATAAACAAATCAATAACAATCAATCAATCAATCCAGTGAAACAGTCTGGGGCAATTTCTCCCAAGGCGCTTTATCTTCTAGATATTCGCTAAGGGTATAATATTCCCCTGAGCACAGCCTTCTCTTTATAACTGCCCCAAACCGCACCACCGGCAGGCTTTGAATGTTCACTGGAACCGTGTTAAACAAGCGAATACACTGCCCCTCAAAAGACTTCCTCACTCTCTCTAACCTAGTTGAGTGAGTGGAGAGTTTGTTCTTATTTCTGGTATTAACATTGTGCAAATCGCTATTCTTGTCAAAAAGATTTATATTCCTCCTGACGTACATCAAGTTTTCATAAATGTACTGAGACATGAAAGCAAGAATTTTATTGTTTTTAAATTTAGTTCTTAGGGTTTCCCTTGGGGGCAATTGGTATAAACCACGGATGGCTCGTTTTTGGAGTATAAAAATTCTGTCAGCATCGGCAGCATGACCCCACAACAGAATGCCATACGACATTAAGCTGTGAAAATAACTGAAATATACTAATTTTGCAGCGTTCAAATTTGCTAAATTTCTTATTCTTTTAACGGCATATGCCGCAGAACTAAGTTTCTCGGCTAAGTTATTAATGTGTGCCCCCCATTGCAATTTGGAATCTAGAGTAATGCCGAGAAAAACAGTGAAATCTACAGGATCAAGCTGTTCGCCTTAAATAGCATCTGAGAGCTTTAAATGAATATATCCTTGCAACTTGGATTATAGATTAGAGATCTCATCTGGATCTCCCGGTGTGTGTTCACTTACTGACGAGCGTGGTGTAGGGAGTGCTCTCGTTGAGGGTGCGGCAAGCATCGTCCGGGCTGTCGTAGCGCTGCTCGGGGTGCTGCACCTCTATCACGCCCGTGTCACGCTTGTGGAACATCATGCACACGTGGCCGGAGTTGCTGCAACAAAGCACACGCTCGCAACTTCATTTCACTATTTGATGGTTTTATTTTATTTATTTCTTAACAGTGGACTGTCAAACAGGGAAGTCTGGAAGGCAGAGGAAGTTGTATCTGTCAACGACGATACCATGTTGAAAGCACCGGTTCTCATCAGATCACCAAAGTTTAGCAACATTGGGCGCGGATGCTACTTGGATGGGTGACCGGTCAAGTACACCGCGTGTTGTTGGCATTTCTTGGACCGGTCCGTAGTCCAGTGGCAACACTTCGGACTGGTAAATGGAAGGTTGTGGATTCGAATCCCGGCAGAGCACAAAAATTATACCATTTATATTTCCAAATGTGCTCTTCGCTGGGTTGAAAAATTCATGAACCTTTACCAAAGACTCTGAGGTCAGCGTCATGTGCCAGTCTGCTGAAAAAGACAGTCATGCACAGTCTTCGGTCACCGCTCTTTCCGTGGTTGCCGGGCCAGCGGCATGGAATGCTCTCCCAGAGAGGTTGAGAGTCCAGGAAGATGAGACAGCCTTCAGGAAGATGCTCAAAGCATTCCTGTTTTCCCGCTAGAGCCCACATGCGCCTTTGTAGTGATGTAAATCAAGAAAAGGCGCATATAAATCTAGTTAATTACCTACTATTATTATTTTTAAAGACCGGTCACTGAAAGATCCATCCAACCTTACAACAACTGGGTCTTGCTTGAGAATTGGCGCTTTCTACAGCGACGACCAAGCTCGACAACCAGCGAGGTGTGATAGACACAAAAACAGCGCTCACCAAATAAATCATCCTAATATTATTATTAATATTAATATATTACCACTCCTGAGTGACGTGAGCCACTATCTGCACCAGCTTGTTGTCAGCCGGCTGCATCAGGATGGAGTGGCACACCAGGCGCATCTCATTGCCAGAGCCGTCCTCGTTGGAGATCTGAAACAGCAAGTTTAAGCAACTAAGTTATCTTCAAAGCCGGACAAGACAGATTCTTCAATTATACTTTTTTTTTAAAGAAATTCTGTGCAGGAGACTCCCTAGATTTCAGAGACTATACGTAGACTTAACGACACTTGTTGTAGTGCCGCAGAGGTGTTTACGAGCTTGGTTATCTCTACAAAGCACCAATACTCAAGCAAGACCCAGTCGCTGTAAGGCTGGATGCACCTTTGGTACAGGTTTTCTTGAATTTTTCAACCCAGCGAAGAGTATATTTGAAAATACAAATTGTATATTTTTTGTGCTTCGCCGGGATTCGAACCCACAACCTTCCATTTACGAGTCCAAAGTGTTGCCACTGGACTACGGACCAGTCAACGCACTTTGAGTCTGAGTACATGAAATGTTTAGATGATTGAGTTATAAATCATTAAATTATTTTACAACTACTTCAATATCCGTAGCTTACAAGAGATGAACCCTAAACGGTTTGAAGACCAATATAGCCACAAACTTCATAGTGAGCTTGACAACTCTGTTTGGACCCTGGCTGAATCTCAAATTCTCCTCCACTCTCGCCAGCCTATCGCCTTTGCTCTCCAGCCGCGTATGTCTGCCTTGGCTGCATCTGTGTTGACAAAGTCCATCTATCACATTATTGACCTTCCTGGCCTTATGGTGCTGAGAGTGTTAGGGGCTGTCCATATATTACGTCATTCGCATTAAGGAGAGGGGAGTCTGGTCTGCGGATGATGGCAAATGATGTACGAGTACCAAAAGTGACGTCGTTCTTGTAAATACCAATTTCTACAAAATATACAAAATATTATGTAAGTAATATAACATTATTCATTATTAAGCTATGGTTCACTTTGCCAATGGTTTTGCTAATGGTTCACTTTGCCAATGTCACCCCTGTTTCAGGGAATGTTGGCAAGAGTTGCAGGGCTTATGTTCATTTGAGGTTTGGATTTTATTTGTAAGTACACAATCAGCATTTGTAAGCGCGAACTACACATGTTTGTTTGTGGGCATACATCTGAGAGCTTTGAATGAATATATCCTTGCAACTTAGATTATAGATTATAGAAGCTTATCCATTATTACAGCAAGAGTGGGGGGGGGGGGGGAGTCAAAAATCGGCCAAAATCGATGACGTAATTTATGGACGGCCCCTTAGGTGTTTAATGGGCTTGGAATCGTCCATTCTGATGATGTGACCAGCCCACTGCAGGTGCCGCACTTTGATAGAACTGATCACCTGATCACATTGGGTTCTCTTTAGCGTGTTAGGCATTGAACTGACCTTGAGGGTGGCGTTCCTGTGGGAGAAGTGGTAGGTCCGGGTGTGGTCCAGGCTGTGCCAGGTGTGGTGCTCCGTGATCCAGCTGGGGAACTTGCAGCGGTTGTGGTGGTTGTCAACTGAAACACACAGACAAACAAGAGGTGAAGTTCAAGTTTTTAGTTAAGAGATGGGAGGATGAGGTGAGGAAGGACGCAAGCCAACTACTACGCATGACAGACTGGAAAGCTGCAGCGGTAGACAGGAGTTGGGGGCGAAGAGTGATGGAGGCCAAGAGGAGATATGAGTTGAAGGTTCATCGAAGAAGAAGAAGAAAGTTTTTAATTATAATAGAACATGAAACAAGTACTTCCATTTCTTCATAACCTTGGCCACTTTGGGTAACCTAGTAAGGTTATGTTATTGTTGTAAGGTAATTATTAAGGTTATCCTAGGGAATCCCTTATCAAGGTCCAGACTGAGATGAAGGGATGAAAAGGAGAGAGATGCAGATAAGCTTCTACAAGTTGCAAATTGGAGAACGGTATCGGAAGACAGGCGGAGTTGGAGGCAGGGGTTGAAGGAGGCCTAAGCTGGAATCAAGCTGTAGCGCTATTGAAGAAGAAGAGCATATCATACTCAAGAAATGCTTTGTCTTCCGCCACTGGCAACTAGTTGAAAGCTTAGACCTTGAGTGGAATGTCAGGAGGTACCTGTGGTGAGCTTCATGGTGCGGCTGCCCTCAGTGCTGGAGATGAGGCCGTTGCACGTGGCGTCTCCTGACTGGGCAATGTCGTACGTCATCTTGCCGCCGTTGGACTGCCCTTTGTACACAAAGCATCTGAAATCGTACAATAAACACACGTTAAATATGTACTTTCTTATTTCCGTTAGTAACAAAAAGCACAAAGAAAACATTGAGACAGAAATCATTCACAGCACTGTTTCTTCTTCTTTCTTTTTACCGGTCTGTAGTCTAGTAGTTAAAATTCAGACTCGTATACGGAAGGTTGTGAGTTTGAATCCCAGCAGAGCATACAAAATATATCATTTATATTTTTAAATTGGCTCTTCCCTGGGTGAAAAAATCATGTACCTTTACCAAAGACCGACCACCTAAGGTCCATCCAGCCTTACAGCAACTGGGTCTTGCTTGGGAATTGGCGCTTTCTACAGTGACGACTAAGCTCGCAGAGGGATCTTGAGGTATGATTTAAACAAAAACAGCGCTCACCAAAAAAATCATCCTAATATTAATATTATTTCTTCCTAAGCCCTTCTCAGTCCACTCCTGGATATAAACCTCTCCAATTTTCTCCCTGCCTTTCTATAGACTGCTGTGTTCATCTAATATTGACCACATTTCACAACAATTTTTCCTGAAAATTTAGCTTTTGCTTCTTTGTCGATATTTTTGGTTCCTAAATCATTTTGTATAGAATTAAAACACTGGATTTTACAAACTATGCTCCTTGACTGTTCCTTGACTTATAGGTTGGTATGCGGCTGACCACCCATGCTGTAAAAATGGTTCACTTTGCCAATATCACCCCTGTCTCAGGGAAGGACGGCAAGAGTTGCAGGGTGTATGTCCATTTGAGATTTGTTATGTTATGGTAGTAAGTTCACATGCCGCATGTGCAAACGCGAACTTGTACGTGTCTGGTTGTGAAAATGCATGTAATGTGACATATCTTTGCAACTTAGATTAGATTAGATTAGAACAGTGCTATGGTCACCTGAAGGAATCTTCATCCGACATCCTCCTGTTGAACTGTGAGATCTTGCCCACCAGGTACCTGGTGGAGCCTTCCTTCCATGTGGCGAGGCAGACCAGCTCCTCAACTGAAAGCATAAAGCAAACATTTCATTCAAAAACCGTAGGAAATATGGAAAGAAATCAAAAATGTTTTTTAAAGCCCTCAGAGGAGTTGCATCCTGCTTGTGTGAATTGTGCAGAGTCAACCAAATAGATGGAAGACGTAACACTCTTCTGCACAGAGTAACGCCGTATATAGTGATACCCTCTCTTCATAATCAGGAAGACTTGGTTTAATGTTTTTTTTTACTTTCGTTTTTATTCTCTTTTCAGTACAAGTTACAGGTTACAAGTTTCTCTGCCCACCAGGCGACAAATAATGAGATAAAATGTTTGCTTTTTATTAAATTTAAGTGCTTGAGATTTATGACTAAATTTGAGTTGGCCGGTGTTTTGCCGAACGCCGGCCAATCAGCGTGCAAGGTTAAGTTTTGTCATGGAGTTTGGCGGGCGGCGAATTCCAGGGCCTTCATTCCTTGAGTGTGGCGTATCAATAGGCTACAACTGTCGCTTTGATGGAACAAAACGGGTTTCGGGGACAGGGCTTTTAGTTCAGCTGGTCCGTCCTGCTGGAACAGTCTACCTCTAGATTTGAGAGCAGAGACCAGTGTTGGCAGTTTCAGGAAGTTGCTTAAGACACATTTGTTTATTAAAAGATTTAACAGATAAAAGCGCACTTGGGGTGGCTAGTGTCACTAAACGGCAACGCAACTAAGCTACACATATAGTGTAACTTCTTGCCGCATAATCCCCGAAGGGGTCGCATGTGGCGAGTTGAACCTATTTATTTTTACAGGTAAGGGGGCCGGCCTTACGCCAACCACTTCAGTTGAAGTGGAGGTTTCCCAGCTCCCGAGAGTGCTGATACTCATTTCTTGTGAAGGCTGAGTAAACCTTGCCGGTATTTTATTTTGGGGTTTGAAATAAACACCGAAACGGGAAATCATTTCTGACACCCTCGGTGGGATTCGAACCCGAGCTTTTGGCATAGAATGCAAGCACTCTACCACCTGAGCTATCGACCGGACTGGAAACGGCGCTATATAAAAATGGTCAATTATTATTAACAGTAGATTATTTGAACTGATATTTTATTTGCTGAGTGTCGTGATTTAATGTGATGTACTTGCTGAGGGGAATTGTGATCCGAGGTTCTTCTATATTATTCACTCAAATTTGGAATCGCAATAAATATCAGAATTCATACAATCATTGATAATAATTACAAACAGAAATTAGCGTCCAGGCAACTTGGGTATGCATTTATTTTCTTGGGTCAGGTAAAAAGTAACTGATAGTGTGAATTGAATCCCATCACTAGTCGTGACCAACTGACAGCTGTGAAAAACACATTCTCTCAGCAGCTGCAGTGTTAAAAACAGATGAAGACTTTGTCAAACAGGAAGCGTTCAGTCACATACATTGTATTTGAATAGTTTTAGTGCTATTCAGTCGTCGTCACTGGTCACAAAGTCCAGCGACTTGGATAAAGATGAGGTGTTGCTCTTTTACGCATCATCTAGAAATCCTTGGCTATGTGGAAATATTTTCGTAAGCACCGGTGATTTGAGCACATTCAATCATTTTTTCAGTAACTATTTTTACTGTCCACGACAAGATGTCCAACGACACAATGTCCAACGACACAATGTTCACCCGACAAAATGCCTACCAATGAGATGTCCAACAATGTTATGCACAGCTGTAAAAAATCCATTGAAGTTTTGATAACTTTATTATTATTATTTCCCTTTTTTTTTAATGTGACACACTATTTATAAATTCTATGATTTTGAATACATTTCGGTGGAAATTTTATCCTTGAACATTATGTCGGTGGACATTTTGTCACAAGGACATTTTGTCAGTGGACATTATGTCAAGTGGACATTTTGTTGCATGGATATTTTGTCAGGTGGACATTTTGTCGCGTGGAAATTATGTTGGTGGACATTTTGTCGGTGGACATTTTGTCGATGGATATTTTGTCAGTGGAAATTGTGTCAGCGGACATTCTGTCAATGGACATTTTGTTGTGACACATATTTTTACTACTGACATAAAATGACACCCAAAATACAACGCAATGTCCGGATGCAGATCATCACATACTGGTAGCGCATTTGCTCTCTTTGAAAGGTGTACACATCGCACGTTTAATAATAAAGAGCAATAACTCAAAAAACAAGAATGTTGGGAAATCACCTTTGAAATTCAGACAACCAGTACAACTTGTATGGGATGAAAAAGGCGGCCGATGTTTTATCTCGGTCATATTCGTCCAAATTGAATGGCTGTCGCATTCTACCTATTCTTCTCGTATTGTTCTTGCGTTTTATTACAAAATCTCGATTTTCCCAATTTTCGAGTTATTTCTCTTTATTATTAAACGTGCGACATGTTCAGTACAGCACAGCGCAGCGCTATAGTGTGACGTTAGACTGGAACGTTTTAGCATTTTGACGCCTACTAACAAACACTTCCTGTTTTACGAAGCCTTAAGAGTTGTGGTTTGGTTACCGTTGCTCTCTGAAGAGGGGACATCGGGACAGGCCTGGTACTTGAGCAGGAGCCGGGAGTCATCCATGCAGCTCTCTGCCCGAGAGACAGGGTGCACGCAGTCACCGGAGCCCCTGTAAACATTGCAAGAGATGGCATCAGCTAAAGGCATTTGGAAAACAAGGTATGTAACAACTTTATACAAAAAAGAGGGGAGGTTGGTGAGAAGACCCAGGCTTAGCTGGGCTGGAAGTCTCATCCCCACAGTAATTATCTTCCGAATATTGGTAATATTTGTAAAAAGACTAATCGTCGGTCGGCAAGAGTTTCAGGGCTTATGTTCATTTGAGATTGGGTTTTTTATATTGTAGGTTCACATGCGGCATGTGTGAGCGCGCAATTATGCGTGTCTGCTTGTGGGAATGCATTTAATGTGAATCTCAAATGATACATATCTTTGCAGCTTAGACTTAGACTAATCAGCTGTTCACTTGTGGCCATCTTGGATTGACAGGTCTTCATACATATATTACCGATATTCGGTAGGTAACAATTACCGTGGTGATGAGACTTCCAGCCCAGAGAGGATAGATCTAAGAGAGATAAGATTGCACGCAGCTTCTCCAGGTAGCAAATTGGGGGACAGCTGCATGGGGCAGAAGAGTTGACAGCTGCAGGGGACAGAAGAGTTGGAGACACAATATTTTGGTTGCACTTTCATTGGAACGAGAGAGACACAAAGTGCATACCATTTCTGGCAGAGGTATCACTCGGTAAATTTTCGCTGTCAAGGAGTTTAAATGAAGTCACGTTGATTAAAGTCATTATTATTATGATTAGTTGTTACCGGTTGTATGTGAAGGTGAAGGGCGCCACCCTGAAGGGGCAGGACTGTGGCTTGGGCGGCGGCTGCTGCCGGAACATGGAGTACAGCTGCGCGTCCCCGCTGATGCTCTCACACATACTCTTCAGCGATGTCTTTCTGTCACACTCCGCTGGAAAGTTCAACACACATGCTTTAGTCATACAAAAAACAAGAAATTCACTGTAAACACGAAAAAAGAACACCCTTGAAAAGTGGAAACCAAAATCTTCTTGCTTTGACTTGTCCTCCCTCCACAAACCCACGCCCTGTATATCCATCCCATCCAGGGGATGTGTCACAGGACACGCATCAGAAATAGAGTGAGATGCAAGCGGCAGAAGGCCCTGCCGTGATGCTGCACTGTCTCAAGTAGTACACAAAGCAAGGGTGGATCAGAAAACACGAAAAGTAAAAGCCAAGTGCAATAATTTAGGGCTCGAGGAATTTAATGTAAATAGCAAAGTGTTTCTGAGCATCTTGACACAAGAAGTTAAGGCCGCAATTTGTGATGTTAGTGAACAAGTTCGGGAGGTGCTCTCCTGACGTGAGTAGCCAACCACCCGAAGGTGGGAAAGAAAAAGAAAAATTAGAAATTAAATGGTCTAATTAGACCGTCGAGTTCTTGCCGTAGTCAGCGCAAAACTTAGAGAAGGCCTCAAAGTTGGATTTATTGGCCACAAAGTCTTTGACTGCAAGAATTCTATCATTGTTATGGTTGGTTGGTATGGCACTCGAATTTGGGTAATTGAAACAATCGTAAGTTTGAACTCCGCCTGCGTCATGTCATATTGAAAATATTCCGCTCTTTCTAATGCGTTAACTCCCATAGCTCTACGATGATTTTTGTGTTGTTTATGCCCAAGCAAACAACTGCGTTTTCGAAGTATGTTTTTGGTGTAACAGGCAAAATTTTGGCCTTTTTTGTCCTCAAGGCGCTTGTGACATAAAAAAGATTGTACAACCACATTAATAAGAATGCCAATAAATGCCATTATTTTTTTAATTTTAGAGCTGTTTTGATTCTAACGATATGATAAGAAATAAATAAATTATGCCATTTTTCTGCAATCTCAAACTTTAAACTGCTCCCCTGAACAATTTAGTTTATGCCGCTTATTTACTGCCTTTTAAGCGTCGATATGAAGATATGACGAAATTAAACATGGCGGTGTATCAACAGCTAATTTATTGGAAATCCTATCAGCCGTAATCCAATATGAAAAGTGGGATGGCTGATATATATATTGGAGAAAAAACACACATTGCTGTCTACATTAATATCTAGCCCCGTGATCTGTGATCTAGCCATTGTGAAGAATTTTAACTTTAAGCAACAGAGAGTGCAATGGTTTTCTCTTCAAAGATTTGTCACACAGTTTAACCACCTGCAGTAAAACCAGATGTTATCTATCTCAAAGGAAGTACAAGATGGTAAATTTAAAACTGATGAAGATTTTACATCCTTTTCATACCTTGTATGACTACAATAGATGGCTCAATTTTTGAATGATGAATTAGCATGAGGTTTCTACTCACATTCCTTGTACTGTAAGACACTGGGGTGCTTCTCGTGTATCACTATACATCTGTAGCAATCTTCAGATCTGGAAATCAAAAGAAATAACATAGAGGAAGAGTTCAGACAAATAGGGAGTTTAACAAGGGTCACATTTTGCTCCACTTTATTTTACGATAGTTTTTGTAAGGAAATTAAAGCAGAGGCAATATGATGTGAAACTGTCATAGCAGTTTGATATGCCGTATCATGGATTCAACTAGTTAAATGGGGTTCCAGGACTCGGTAGTATGTCAGGGAGTTCCACAAGGCTCACACATTGCTCCACTTTTTTCATCATGAAAATTTTGTAAAGAAATTAAAGTAAATACAATATGGTGTGAAACTGTCACAGCAGTTTGATATGCCATATCATGAATTCAACTAGTTATGTGGGGTTCCAGGATTCAGTAGTACGTCAGGGAGTTCCACAAGGCTCACATCTTGCTCCACTTTTTTCATCATGAAAATTTTGTAAAGAAATTGAAGTAAATACAATATGGTGTGAATCTGTCACAGCCGTTGATGTGCCATATCATGGATTCAACTAGTTATATGGGGTTCCAGGATTCAGTAGTATGTCAGGGAGTTCCACAAGGCTCACACCTTGCTCCACTTTTTTTCATCATGAAAATTTTGTAAAGAAATTAAAGTAAATACAATATGGTGACCTGAATATGGTTTCCTTGACTTATAGGTTGGTATGAGGCTGACCACCCATACTGTAAAAAATGGTTCACTTTGCCAATGTCACCCCTGTTTCAGGGAAGGTCGGCAAAAGTTGTGGGGCTTATGTTCATTTGAGGTTTGGATTTTATTTGTAAGTACACATTCAGCATTTGTAAGCGCGAACTACACTTGTTGGTTTGTGGGCATACATCTGAGAGCTTTAAATGAATATATCCTTGCAACTTAGATTATAGATTATTATATTAAATAGTGTGAAACTGTCAAAGCCGTTGATGTGCCATATCATGGATTCAACTAGTTATATGGGGTTCCAGGACTCGGTAATATGTCAGGGAGTTTGCTCCACTTTTTTTCATCATGAAAATTTTGTAAAGAAATTAAAGTAAATACAATATGGTGACCTGAATATGGTTTCCTTGACTTATAGGTTGGTATGAGGCTGACCACCCATACTGTAAAAAATGGTTCACTTTGCCAATGTCACCCCTGTTTCAGGGAAGGTCGGCAAAAGTTGTGGGGCTTATGTTCATTTGAGGTTTGGATTTTATTTGTAAGTACACATTCAGCATTTGTAAGCGCGAACTACACTTGTTGGTTTGTGGGCATACATCTGAGAGCTTTAAATGAATATATCCTTGCAACTTAGATTATAGATTATAGATATTATAGTTCCACAAGGCTCACACCTTGCTCCAATTTTTTTCATCATGAAAATTTTGTAAAGAAATTGAAGTAAATACAATATGGTGTGAATCTGTCACAGCCGTTGATGTGCTTTATCATGGATTCAACTAGTTATATGGGGTTCCAGGATTCAGTAGTATGTCAGGGAGTTCCACAAGGCTCACATCTTGCTCCACTTTTTTCATCATGAAAATTTTGTAAAGAAATTGAAGTAAATACAATATGGTGTGAATCTGTCACAGCTGTTGATGTGCCATATCATGGATTTAACTAGTTATATGGGGTTCCAAGACTCGGTAATATGTCAGGGAGTTCCACAAGGCTCACACCTTGCTCCAATTTTTTTCATCATGAAAATTTTGTAAAGAAATTGAAGTAAATACAATATGGTGTGAATCTGTCACAGCCGTTGATGTGCTTTATCATGGATTCAACTAGTTATATGGGGTTCCAAGATTCAGTAGTATGTCAGGGAGTTCCACAAGGCTCACATCTTGCTCCACTTTTTTCATCATGAAAATTTTGTAAAGAAATTGAAGTAAATACAATATGGTGTGAATCTGTCACAGCCGTTGATGTGCCATATCATGGATTCAACTAGTTATATGGGGTTCCAGGATTCAGTAGTATGTCAGGGAGTTCCACAAGGCTCACACCTTGCTCCACTTTTTTTCATCATGAAAATTTTGTAAAGAAATTAAAGTAAATACAATAAGGTGTGAAACTGTCACAGCCTTATCATGGGTTCCTTAGCAACTTTTTGCCGCGTTATCCCCGAGGGGTTTCGCATGTAGCAAGTGCAACCTATTCATTTTTACAGGTTAAGGTGCTGGCCTTACGCCAACCCTTTCAGATGAAATGGGGGAGTAGCAGAAGTATGTGGAGATGATGAAAGCGTTACCTGTCGAATATGATGAACTTGTCTCCCTGCAGCTCCTGGCACTCTCCCTTGGTCTCCATGAAGGAGGAGTTGACGGTGAGCAGCGGCTGCAGCCCCGACTGGAACCAGCGGCCCGCCCAGTGCAGGGGGAACTTGCAACCACCTGGAACAGAACACAGCGGGAGTTAGTTATGAAAGAAGTAACTAAATAAGAAACTAAAATAACAGTATGTGATAGGTCACAAAATGGTGAAGAATCGAGTCCAAGGATTAAAATTGGCGGCAATGTAGGATCTTTTCGGAAATGAGATATTTATTATCAAAGTTGCAAAGGTAAAGGTACCAAAATTGAAGATTCATATTTGATGCCTGCTCAAAGTGGGTAAGTTCGCGCATACACATGCCACATGTGTACTTCCGTAGTCTAGTGGTAACGATTTATTTGTTGAGCGCTGTTTTTGGGTGAATTACACCTCAAGAGCCTTGGTCGTCGCTGTAGAAATCGTCAATTATCAAGCAAGACCCAGTTAGTGTAAGGCTGAATAGACCTTTTAGTGACAGGTCTTCAGTAAAGATTTATGAATTATTCAACCCAGCGAAGAGCATATTTAAAAATATAAATGGTATATTTTTTGTGCTCCGCAGGGATTCGAACCCACAACCTTCCATTTACGAGTCCGAAGTGTTAACCACTAGACTACGACCGATCATGTTCTTGTTTTTCCACTTAGTTTGCATGCGAGTCCTGTAACAATACTCAGATGAGATCCTGTACCCTGAGTAGGAGTTGCAAAACTTGAGTAATGTAAAGTTTACGGCAATTATTAAAGAGTGATTTCCCCTAAAATCTGCCATTTTTGTTTGTTTGAACTTGATTTTCTTCATCACTGTAACTCTTTTGCTAAGACCATAAAGTGTAAGAAACAAAAACGGCAGATTTTGGGAGAAATCACTCTTTAATATTTTCCGTAAACTTTACTTTTCTCAAGTTTGGCAACTCGTACTAAGGGTACTGCGCATTTTTTTTTCTCCATGATTTATTCCAACACACCTGACGATGGTTGGTAGCCAAGGCAGACCCCCCCCCCCCCCAAGGGATTTTTGTTGGGTTACGCCCTTGGCAAACACCCCCCCCTTGATTCGGACAATTACGTACGCCACTGAGATTAATAATTAAAGTAAACATTCAATACAGGCGCGAGTGGAGAGAAGAGTGTTTGTATAAGCCAACCTCTATCACGAAAATTTAGAATAGGGTAATTGCAATGGTAGGGAAAACGGTTGAAAATAATATGGTTGTGTAGAGTACATTTCAAGGATCACAATCATATTTTTTTAAGTAGTAAAAATAAAGACATCATTGATAATTTTCAAAAATAAAATGCGGAGAATTTGAATCCCGCCAAAAACGTAGCGCGACTGGCTTAGAGACGTTTGAAGTCATTTTGACGACAAACAACTATGCTGCACTCCGAAGATCCGAAGCTCCATCGACGTCATATCCGCCTGAATAAAAAAATGAGCTGTTTTACCGGAAATCGAAAATACGCGAATTTTAAAGAGCTTTAATTTAAAAACTAAGCTAGATATATTTAAAAAAAAACTTACGATGCATTTTTAAAAATGTTGTCTATCATTTTATGTGACTCCACGAATGTCTGTGTTTTTAAATGCTTTAGTAGGAAAACTATCTATGTAATAAAAATTAAACTAGTACGTTGTGATACAATAATCTAAGTTGCAAAGATATATTGATATTTAAGGCTCATATTCAATGCATGCCTACAAGCAGGTACATGCAAGTTCGCGCTTACTCATTTTGCAGGTGTATTTTTTTACAGCATGGGTGGTCGACCTCATACTAACCTGTAAGTCAAGGAACATACACAACAAATTATATTTTTTAAATCAATAAATTATGTTTGGACATTAAAACTACAACAGAAAACAAATTCCAATTTAAAAAAACCCTAGCCGCCAACATTACAGATCAACCGCCATTTCTTTCTATCCTTACATACTTCTTTCAATTTCCTCCAGAGTCATAATCTGCTTCATACAAGCTCCCCTTATATTAATTATGACTCTGGATATTTCATTCATTCACAATTTTTTTATTTGGTCTATCCATACCTTTCTCGGTCTTCCTCTATTGATAACGTTAATACCAGTTTCTGGCCAGGCAAAATAGGTAGGTGAATTGATTGCATTCCTCTTCACAAATCTATTTTCTTAAAAAAATCTTTGATAATATTTTTTGTGTGTGTTGAAGTCGAGTGGGTAATAGTAAAAGGGTGCTAGGGGGTGGGGCAGCCAGGGGCAGCCCCTTCACTGTTGTTTTAGGGTAATTTGTGCTTCAGCGGAAAGCGATCCCGTCGACACAGATCTGCCGGTGATTATTATTATCATTAGCGGACACAACGGGGACCGCAAATAATACAGGTGTTCAAATATAGCGCAACCCCTGACCTCAAATAAAGACTGCAGGGAACAACAAGGAATGTCAGCAAAAATAAAAAGCTAATGTTTTATTTAACTGCGATTTATTTTGCACACTATCGGTTGACAATGTACTGATTACTTCTCTTGCTCTGCTTATATTATCGACTTTGCGTCACAATGTTTCAAGCGACTCTGACTCTGCGCACAATTGCGTCTAATATTTATACAGTTCATATGCACGTTTCTCGTGTATTCCAGATTCTTCTATGGTGGATTGTTTCAGAGCAAGCGTTCTACCAACTGATCTATCGACCGGACTTTTACCTACGAGCTTGGTCGTCGCTACAAAGCGCAAATACTCGAGCGAGACTCAATTGCTGTAAGGCTGGATGTACCTTTGGTGACCGGTCATCGGTAAAGGTTTATGAATTTTTCAACTCAGGGAAGAGTCTAATCTAATCTAAGTTGAAAAGATATGTTACATTGGGGATTCACATTACATGCATTCTCACAAGCAGACACGTACAAGTTCGCACTTGCGCATGCCGCATGTGAACCTACAATGTAAAAACAAATCTCAAATGGACATACACCCTGCAACTCCTGCCGACCTTCCCTGAAACAGAGGTGACATTGGCAAAGTGAACCATTTTCTACAGCATGGGTGGTCAGCCGCATACCAACCTTTAAGTCAAGCAACATACACAACAAATTACAATTTTTAAAATCAACAAATAATAATATGTATGGACATCAAAAACTAAACAGAAAAACAAATTCTAATTCACAAAACCCTAGCCGCCAACATTACAGATCTCTGCTGATGCTGATTCACTGATTTGAGAAATCATTTTGAAACTTAGATTATAGATACAATTAAGTATACAAATAAGTTGGTATCCCTACATGGGATAAGTATGTAAGTACCTAATAACATGTGATGGGGCTTCCACACGCTTGCCAACCCATCACAAGTCAAGCGCACAGTGTGTCGTCTAGAACATGCTAGCTGGACAAAATTAGTCCATTAGACAAATTTTTGTCCAGCTAGCATGTTCTAGACGACACACTGTGCGCTTGACTTGTGATGGGTTGGCAAGCGTGTGGAAGCCCCATGAACAGTCAGTATCGGTATGTACACGAAGTAGTGAGATGTCGGGCATTATGTACACGCTGTTATTACTGCATGCACCTGAGTCTCACTGCTTTATTTTATCACCGACATTATCCGAAAACAGGGTTGTCACAGTGAGACCAAAGAAAATAAAAATGAATAAGTTCCTTAACTTCTAGGTTGGTATGTGGAAGTAGGTATGCGGAAATGAAGCATTTGAGAAGCATGACAGGAAAAATTCTGAGGGATAGAGTTAGGAATGAATGGGTAAAGAAAGAATGTATTTTGAAAGGGGATGTGAAAGTTAAGGTACAAAAGAATGGGATGAGATGGTTTGGGCATGTGGAAAGAATGAATGATGATAGACTGACAAATTTTATATACAAAGAAAGTGTGAAAGGAAAAAGAGGGAAGGGACGACCGAGAAAAGTATGGAGTGATCAGATTAAGGAGATTGTGAAAGAATGGGATATACAAAGTGAGCGTAAAAGAAGAAAATGCATGAAAAGGTGATGGATATGAATGAATTGAAAGAGATATGTCAGGATAGGAAAAAATGGAGGCAACTCTGCAGAGGCTCTGCCCAACCCTAGCGGAATGGGGACCGAGTTATTAAAAATGTCTGAGAAACCCATTGTTATGTTATTTAAAAATAACATAGAAAGAACAATCTCGAAGTGTACAGTGTGTTTTGTGGGCCGAACGGTCACGGAAGCGGCCGAACTGCGCCGTGCGAACTAATCGGGCCGTCGCTCATGAGTTCTTGGCAAGAGCTGAACAGGGTCAGACGTCGGCGACCAAGCTCCAAGTGGTGCAAGAGGGGGCATTACCATGGAGCTCCCTCCTCCCCATCTACTTGGATTTCCTGCCAGCAAGGCACCCGCCTCGTGGACTAGAGACGGGGGGCATAGGAGCCCCCACCCAGGGGCTCCAACGTGTGGAGGCGTCCGCCTCGTGAGCCGCCGCTAGCCTGGGGCGCTGCCCCAGGCCTTCAGTTCGGAACTTTAGTCAACAGAGTAGGGAGTGTTTAAGTGACAAGGTGCCGGTCGGGCCATTCCCTTATTTCCCCTTTTTTCCCCCATATTACTAAAGTAAATAAACCCTTATTTGTTCATGTTAAACTTATCTTTTAATATACAACCCTTCCCAAAATACAAGTAAGCAACACAAGGAAAGAACCCCACGCCCTGAGAGTGATGCTGATGATAGCTAGCCGGAGTAAGAATCCTGTAGGTACATCCTGGAAGGTACCTTCCATTGCAAACATAACACCATTTTAGCTTAATATGTCACTTATTCAGTTCTACCATTCACGATGTTATCATCTACTTGCGTTATAAAATTTTCGGTTTCATTGTATTATAATATGTAATTCAATCGCCAAAATCTACATAGCAGTGTCAGCCCTGTATCTCCAAAAACTCCATGTTTTTCCGAGTCCCAGGCGTAATATAAAACTGCATGCGCTCATGGGGGGGAGGGAGGTGGTGTGTTAAAGTGGGTGGTGGGTGATGTGAGGGGCTCCACGACAAGATGTCCATAGACGGAATGTACAACGTCAAAATGTCCACGCGACATAATGCCCACCAACATAACGTTCGCCGACAAAATGTGGGCATTATGTTTGTGAACATTTAACGTAATATTGCTGGGCATTCTGTCGGAGGACATTTTGTCGCGAGGGCATTCTGTCGCTAGGATATTTTGTCGCGAGGACATATTGTCGATGGACATTGTGTCGGAGGATATTCTGTCGGAGGTTATTATGTAACGTAGACATTTTGTCGGATGGATATTTTGTCACGTAGACATTTTGTCTGGTGGGTATTATGTAACGTAGACATTTTGTTGGGTGGATATTATGTAACGTGGAAATTTTGTCGGGTGGATATTTGGTCGCGTAGACATTTTGTTTGGTGATTATTTTGTCGGGTGAATATTTTGTCGGTAGGATATTTTGTAGCGTGGATATTATGTAGCGCAGACATTAGTCGGGTGGATATTTTGTCGCGTAGACATTTTTTCGGGAGGATATTTGGTAGCGTAGACATTTTGTTTGATGATTATTTTGTCAGGTGAATATTTTGTCGGTAGGTTATTTTGTAGGGTGGATATTATGTAGCGCAGACATTAGTCGGGTGGATATTTTGTCGGGTAGACATTTTTTCGGGAGGATATTTGGTAGCGTATACATTAATCGGGTGGATATTTTGTCGCGTAGACATTTGTCCGGTGGATATTATGTAGCATAGACAATTTGTCGGGTGGATATTATGTTGCGTATATATTAATCAGGTGGATATTTTGTCGCGTAGACATTTGTCCGGTGGATATTATGCAGCATAGACAATTTGTCGGGTGGATATTATGTTGCGTACATACATTAATCGGGTGGATATTATGTTGCGTATACATTAATCAGGTGGATATTTTGTCGCGTAGACATTTGTCTGGTGGATATTATGTAGCATAGACAATTTGTCGGGTGGATATTATGTTGCGTATACATTAATCAGGTGGATATTTTGTCGCGTAGACATTTGTCCGGTGGAAATTATGCAGCATAGACAATTTGTCGGGTGGATATTATGTTGCGTACATACATTAATCGGGTGGATATTTTGTCGCGTAGACCTTTTGCCGGGTGGATATTATGTAGCGTAGACATTTCGTCTGGTGGAAATTTTGTCGCATAGACATTTTGCCGAGTGGATATTATGTAGCGTAGACATTTTGTCTGGTGGATATTTTGTCGCATAGACATTTTGTCGGGTGGATATTATGTAGCGTAGACATTTCGTCGGGTGGATATTATGTAGCGTAGACATTTTATCAGTACATAGACATTTGTCGGGTGGATATTGTATCGGTTGAATATTATGTACCGTAGACATTTGTCGAGTGGATATTAGGATGTCGCGTAGACATCTTGCCGGGTGGATATTTTTTCGGGTGAATATTATGTTGCGTAGACATTTGTCGAGTGGATATTAGGATGTCGCGTAGACATTTCGTCTGGTGGATATTTTGTCGCGTAGACATTTTGCCGGGTGGATATTTTGACGATGGGCATTCTGTCAATGCACATTTAGTCGTGACACGGATATGAGGGTTGTTGGGAGTAGGGAAATCCAATTGTAGCCGCGCATGGCAACCAGTGGCGGAGTCACGGCTTATTGCATTAAGGACGGCTCTTACGCGAGATGGCGCACCATCACAACACAACCATTCCCCGAGTAGGCACAGGCAGCCTTAAGATGTAGCTAATGTGCTTAGGGAATCAAAAGATCGCGTCTCTGAATGCTTTCGTGGACCTGTTTACAAATCTCATGTCACAAGATCAAAGCTCTTGTAGAATACATTTTGAAATCTACGAATAATAACAATATTAAGATGATTTATTTGGTTAGTGCTGTTTTTGTGTGAAAGCCCTCTGCGAGCTTGGTCGTCGCAATAGAACGCGCCAATTTTCAAGCAAGACCCAAGTACTGTAAGGCTGGATGTATCTTTGGTGATCGGTCTTTGGTAAAGGTATATTAATATTTCAACCCAGTGAAGAGCATATTTGAAAATGTAAATGGTATTTTTTTGTGCTCCGCCTGGAATCGAACCCACAACCTTCCATTTACGAGTCCGAAGCTTTAACACTAGACTAGACAAAAAAATATGAGGCATTCACTTTGTAATCTTTCATCTTCTATAATCTAAGTTGCGAACATATACATTAGCATTTAAAATTCACATTAAATGCATACAAGATGATGATGATGATTATGTAGAGTTTTCTAACCAATACTGGTTTGGTTTGGCTCGAATGCGTTTAATGATTTCAATTAGAACGATATATGATTCGGTTTAAGAGTCTATATTAGCTGGTAGCCATAAAGTGCTGTGGATCCTCATGCGTTACGATAGCCATGTTCAGTCATTAAACCATTGCGTTATAGTATAGAGGAGTAGACACTAGCTTACGGCATGAAACACACTTTGAAGCACAGTTGTCCCCAGTCCAGTCAAAAACAAAAATGAAAAAATCACGTTCTTATACATGAAATCCTGTATTTTCTTGCTTTTTCCATGATGTTTTTCGACACTCAATAATTACACATGCTATAATGTCTTAAAATAATGCCTTTTACGTTTAAAAATCGACCAAATTACCGATCAAAAAAATTATAACGCGTGCGCACAATGTTCGCGCAGGAAGGAATAATATCAATGCTGCCAACATTCTGGAAATATATCTTAGTTTCATCCAAGTTCTTTTTTATCTATACAACTAAGGGCCGGTCTCTTAAATTATCCGTTAGTTCAATGTCGTACCTACAAAATTAACCGAAATATAATACAAACATCACATTTTTTGTCTTATAAGAATCCGTTTATTTTATTTCTGTAAAAAATTACCGACAGATCTAACCGACAGCCCACCCATCGATTATTAGCAGATACCGGCCGGTTAGTTAAGGTTTGAGGTTAGGTCAGCTGTCAAAGCATTGTTTCTTTGCGGTGAGTTTTGCGTGTCATTGGACTACTACGCTCTATCCAGTTGAAGATAATAAATTGGACTGTATTAGTCGTTTTCGTATTTGTCATAAGCAACTTAAGGTTATGTTTCGTCTCTGACAGCAAACGGGTGACGTATGTTCATGAATGTACGTAAAAAATCATCGAAAATACGAGTGCATTATTGAGAACTAACGCCCGGTTAAAAAACCTTAATAGGACGACCATCGGTAAGATCAGTCCGTAAACGTCCATCCGTTAGTTAATTGTCGAGATACGGATATATTTTGGTCTATCGTTTATAAGACCGGCCCTAAATGACACAGTGCAGATCTTTGTTCTCTTTCTTACTGAGGACGATCTCCGGTTAGGTAAGTTGAAACAGATATCTATTTATATTTCCGTTAAAATAACTTCTAGTCCACAGATATCATATGTCAATGCATTAAACTGATCAGATTTGATTGGAGGGATTCTGATATCAGAGTGTGCTGGTTGGTGCTGGGACACGGAATGCGGGCGCCGAATATACGTAATACATACTTAGGGCAGGAAACAACGTACTTGCATTTTATTTCCTTTTTTTAACAATGGACTCTAAATAATGCTCAGCTATGTGACGTCTACCATGTATTTAAAAATGTAGATAATCTAATCTAATCTAATCTAAGCTGCAAAGATATATATCATTTAAGATTTGTATTAAATGCATTCCCACAAGCAGGCATGTATAATTTCGCGCTAACACATGCCGCATGTGGACCTACAATATAAAAACCCAATCTCAAATGAACATAAGCCCTGCAACTCTTGCCGTCCTTCCCTGAAACAGGGGTGACATTGGCAAAGTGAACCATTTTTTATATTTTACAGTATGGGTGGTCAGCCGCATACCAACCTAAAGGTCAAGGAACATACATAGGTACTCTCGATAAATTTAAGTTCGATTGGAGCTATTATTAGCACTTCATTCAATTTCAAATAAGTTATTTTAATGAAATGGGAGAAAATATTTATTCTAAAATATATTTACCTATATCCTATGCTCGCGCCTGAAATGAACATACACCTTGCAATTCATATGACATAAACAATATAATAGACACGCTCCTAATTATTAATCAGAAACGTTATTTAGTATTGGATTGAAAGAATGATTATTTGCGTACACAGAGTGATTTGTAAAAAAGCCCAGAATATTCCATTTAATACCTCGCAGCAGTACAGCGATGATAAAAGCCTGCGTATGGTTTATTCCATGTACGGCACGATGGAAGCAATGGCGAATTCAACCAACACACGAACAAGGGTTAATAAAACGCAACTAAGCTACACATATAGTGTAACTTCTTGCCTGCGTTATCCCCGAAGGAGTCGCATGTGGCGTTTCGGGACCTATTTATTTTTACAGGTAAGGGGGCCGGCCTCACACCAACCACTTTCAGTTGAAGTGGGGGTTTCCCAGCTCCCGGGGGGGCTGGTTCTCATTTCTTGTGAGGGCTGAGTAAACCTTTAAGATCGAACCCTTGCTCTCGGCATGGAATGCAAGCATTCCTACCAATTGAGCTATCGACCTTTTTACGAGCTTGATCGTCGTCGCTACAAATCGCCAATTCTCAAGCAAGACCCAGTTGCTGTAAGGCTGGATGGACCTTTGGTGACCGGTCATTGGTAAAGGTTTTATGAATTTTCAACCCGGCGAAGAGCAAATTTGAAAATATAAATGGTATATTTTTTGTGCTCCGCCGGGAATCGAACCCACAACCTTCCCATTCAGAGTCCGCAGTGTTACCACTGAGCTACGGACCGGTCTATAATACGGACAATAATAATAATAATATTAGGATGATTTATTTGGTGAGCGCTGTTTTTGGGTGTATCACACCTCAAGAGCCCTCTGCGAGCTTGGTCGTCGCTATAGAAAGCGCAAATTCTCAAGCAAGACCCAGTTGTTGTAAGGTTGGATGGACCTTTCAGTGACCGGTCTTTGGTAAAGGTTTACGAATTTTTCATCCCAGCGATGAGCTTATTTGGAAATATGAATGGTATATTTTTGTGCTCCGACAGGATTCGAATTCACGACCTTCCATTTACGAGTCCTGAGTGTTGCCACTGGACTACGGACCGGTCCAAGAACATGGGTTCCTTCTTGGGACCTACTTTTGAGGGGCTCTAATATGAAAAATACGAAGAATATAATATGCTAGTTAGTTGAAGATTCTATTTAGGGCCCAATAAAGGAAGGAAACATATCGCCACCCTAAAGGTAAAACTGAATAACTGCTAATCAAATCTAATCTAATCTAAATTATAAAGATATTTAACATTGGGGATTCACATTACATCATTTCCACAAGCAGACACGTGTTAGTTCGCGCTTCAACATGTCGCATGTGGACTTACAGAATAAAAACCCAAATCTCAAATGGACATACACCCTGCAACCCTTGCCGACCTTCCCTGGAATCTAATCTAATCTAATCTAATCTAAGCTGCAAAGATATATATCATTTAAGTTTTATATTAAATGCATTCCCACAAGGAGATATGTATAATTTCGCGCTAACACATGCCGCATGTGGACCTACAATATAAAAACCCAATCTCAAATGAACATAAGCCTTGCAACTCTTGCCGTCCTTCCCTGAAACAGAGGTGACATTGGCAAAGTGAACCAATTTTTACATTATGGGTGGTCAGCCGCATAACAACCTATAAGTCAAGGAACTGGAACCCTGGAACAGGGGTGATATTGGCAAAGTGAACCATTTTCTACAGCATGGGTGGTCAGCGGCATACCAACCTATACGTCAAGAAACATACACAACAAATTACATTTTTTAAATAAACAAATAATAGTTTGTATAAACATCAAAACAAATACAAAATTCTGATTAAAAAAAACCCTAGCCCTAGCAGCCAACATTACAGATCAACCGCCATTTTTTTCTGTCCTCAAATACTTCTTTCATTTGATCCAGAGTCATAGATTTTAAAATATAGATGAGCACATTTGTTTGTTGTGTACATTCCTTGACTTATAGGTTGGTATGAGGCTAACTACCAATGCTCTAGAAAATGGTTCACATTGCCAATGTCACCCCTGTTTCAGAGAAGGTCGGCAGGAGTTGCAGGGTGTATGTTCATTTGAGATTCGGGTTTTTATATTATAGGTCCATTATTTAAGCGCGAACTTATACGTGTATGCTTATGAAAATGTGAATCTATCTTACATATATTTGCAACTTAGATTAGATTTGATAAGACACATCGATTGCTTAGATTTTTAAGGCCCCCTTCTGTGATACAGCTGACAGGGCAGGGCCCGTAGCGTGATTTTAAATCCGACATTTTAACCTAAAAAAAAAAAAGTTAAATATTGTTGAGTGTCTGGAATGCGCGGAGCACAAATAAAAACACGCACAAATTAATTCGCGAGCGTACTTTTCTGTAATCTGGCTTAAAGGGTGGAGCAGGGGGAGGCGGTAGTAGCGAAAACGTGGACGAGAACATAAAAAAGAAACAAATCAGATTTTTTTTTTAATCAAAAAGCGGTGACGAATCAACACATGAAATCCGTTTTTATCCATTTTTTTCACATTAACAAAAGTCGCTTCAATCAAAACACTAACGGGGCTATTCTTAGACATTTTAGTCGTCGGTTGAGCCCACGCTTTGACCAACTAATGATGCATTTGTATGAAGACCTGTCAATCCAAGATGGCCGCAAGTAAACAGCTGATTTGTTTTCATACAAATATTACAAAATTCGGTAGGTAAGAATGACCGTGCTGATGAAACTTCCACCGCAGGCACCATTAGTTTGTCAAAGCGTGGGCTCAACCGACGACTAAAATGTCTAAGAATAGCCCCGTTTTTTTTTTTTTTAAAGAAATCCTGTGCGGTAGACTCCCTAGATTCTAGAGACTCTAGGGGTCTATGACACACTTGTTGTAGTGCCGCAGAGGTGTACGAGCTTGGTCGTCACTACAAAGCGCCAATACTCAAGCAAGACCCAGTTGCTGTAAGGCTGGATGGACCTTTTGGTGACCGGTCATTGGTAAAGGTTTTATGAATTTTTCAACACAGCGAAGAGCAAATTTTAAAATATTAAATGGTATATTATTTGTGCTCCGTCGGGATTCTAACCCACAAACTTCCCATTCAGAGTCCGCAGTGTTACCACTGAGCTACGGACCGGTCATAAGTTTGGCACTAAGTGCGCTTTTTCAATCAACCTTTCCGAATAAGTGACATACTAAGCTAAAATGGGTTTCTCAGATGAATACACCGTTTATTTTTAATTTTCTACGAGAGAAAACACTACAAAAGTGTGAAAATCCGGTAAAAGTTTCACATGAGCACATCCTTTTAATAATTAGTTCACTTACTATACACGCAATATTTTTTTTTAACGATTTCTCAAATCAGTAAATCAGCACTTGTTCAGTTTTACCTCTAAGATGGCGATGATGATAGACTGACAAAGTATGTATACCGAGGTAGTGTGAAAGGAAAAAGAGGTAAGGGACGACCGAGAAAAGTATGGAGTGATCAGATTGAGGAGATTGTGAAAGAATGGGTTGAACAAAGCGAGCGTAAAATAATAAAATGCATGAAAAAGATGATGGATATGAATGAATTGAAAGAGGTATGTAAGGATAGGAAGAAATGGAGGCAGCTCTGCAGAGGCTCTGGCCACCCCTAGCGAAATGGCGACAGAGTTACAGTTACAGTATATGTGCAAAATTTTAAGTTTTTATATGCAAGACAAAGCGTCAATAACTAAATTTACTTATCGGTTTATTTTATTTTGAAAATCGTCAACCGTATTTCGTCTCCTTGTTTCGTGATACCTTTCTATTATGCCCAGGTTGAATTATTTTCTCTCACAATACAAATACATGGATATTAAAATCCCATACATATACGTCGCTACTGTTTTCTCGTACATTTGTATCTATAATAATATATAATCTAAGTTGCAAAGATATATTAACATTCAAAGCTCATATCAAATGCATGCCCACTAACAGACACGTGTAGTTCGCGCTTACAAATGCTGAATGTTTACTTACAAATAAAATAAAAACCTCGAGTATAACATAAACTCTACAACTTTTGCCGACCTTCCCTGACACAGGGGTGACATTGGCAAAGTGAACCATTTTTTACAGTATGGGTGGTCAGCCTCATACCAAAAAAAGATGGAGATCGACATGCCTTAAACCAAACGCGGCGAAAATTGAAACTAAAGTCGCCATCTTGTAAAACGTCACTTTTGATAATTCAATGACTGATAGGTTGGTATGTGGCTGACTCCCCGTGCTTTAAAAGTAGGTCAACTTTTGCCAATGCCACCCCGGTATCAGAGTTCTAGAGTTCCTGAAATTGCGAATGAATGAAATATCCAGTAATAATAAAAGGTATTTTACTTGTATGAAGAAGGTTATGAATCTGGATGAAATTAAAGAAGTATGTAAGGACAGAAACAAATGGCGGTTGATATGTAATGTTGGCGGCTAGGACTAGGGTTTGTCGAATCAGAAGTTTGTATTCTATATTTGTCTTGATCTTTATACATATTTCAGGAATTGCAGGTTCATGTTCATGTGAGGTTTTGTTTATTTCTATGCAAACATGCAGAATGTGTAGGTGCGAACCTACATGCGCCTGTCTGTGGGCATGCATTCAATATGAGCCTTAAATGTCAACATATCTTTGCAGCTTAGATTATAGTTTACAGATTACTGCTATCGTGCTGGCTTACGCACATAATCTTAGTTGTAAATATATAAATATTTGTTTTTACGAGATATTAGCTGTATCCGAGGCCAGTGCGGTATGCAAATTATCCTAAATAAATAATACCCGGTTATCTAATCCCCTAAAATACCAATGTCATTCCCGATATGTGGAAGCCATTTTGAAATTATTTTGCCCAAACGGGTTTAATCCGAAATCAGAGATTAACTAACTTTAAAATAGGGTGTTTGAAATTAAACTAAGAAACTTGATTCCTTGACTTATAGGTTGGTTTAGAGAGCTCTTGAGGTGTGATACACACAAAAACAGCGCTCACCAAATAAATCATCCTAATATTATTATTATTATATTATTATTGGTATGAGGCTGACCATCCATACTGTAAAAAATGTTCCACTTTGCCAATGTCACCCCTGTGTCAGAAAAGGTCGGCAAAAGTTGTAGGGCTAATGTTAATTTGAGGTTTGGATTTTATTTGTAAGTACACATTCAGCATTTGTAAGCGCGAACTACACGTGTTTGTTTGTGGGCATGTATTTGAGAGCTTTAAATGTTAATATATCCTTGCAACTTAGATTATAGATTATAGATATAACTTATTATTTGTGTTGCTTGATTTATAGGTTGGTATTATTTTGATTTTAGCGGGTTGAATTTAATAAAGAAATGCAGTTATTTATAAAGACTTTGCAACTTAGACCGGTCCCTGGTCTAGTGGTAAGGGGCTGTCCATATATTACGTCATTCGCATTCAGGGGGGGGGGAGTCTGGTCTGCGGATGATGGCAAATGATGTAGGAGTACCAAAAGTGACGTCGTTCTTGTAAATACCAATTTCTACAAAATACTCAAAATACTATGTAAGTAATATAACATTATTAATTCTTAAGCTCAAACATTTTTACAGCAAGAGGGGGAAGGGGGGTCATTAGATAATGACTATAGGATGATTGTAAGGGGGGGGGGGGTCGAAAATCGGCCAAAATCGATGACGTAATTTATGGACGGCCCCTAACGCTTCGGACTCGCAAATGGAAGGTCGTGGGTTTGAATCTCGGTGGAGCACATAAAAATGTACCGTTTATATTTACAAATATGCCCTTCGCTGGGTTGAAAAATTCATTTACCTTTACCAAAGACGGGTCACTAAGGGCCGGTCTTATAAACATCCGTTAGTTCAATGTCGTACCAAATTTACCGAAATATAATACAAACGTCACATGTTTCGTCTTATAAGAATCCGTTTGTTTTATTTCCGTAAAAGTTACCGACAGATCTAACCCATGGATCTAACCGACAGCCGACCCATCGATTAATGGCAGATACCGGCCGGTTAGTTAAGGTTTGAGGTTAGGTCAGCTGTCAAAGAATTGTTTCTTCGCGGTGAGTTTTGCGTGTCATTGGACTACTACGCTCTATCCTGTTGAAGATAATTTCTTCCGAAAGTGATAGATAATGCATTAAAATTGCGCTGTCTTAGTCGTTTTCGTATTTGTCAAAAGCAACTTTAGGTTATGTTTCGTCTTTGACAGCAAACGGATGACGTATGTTCATGAATGCACGCAAAAAATCAATGAAAATACGAGTGCATTATTGAGAACTAACGGACGGTTAAAAAAGCTTTATTGGACGACCATCGGTAAGATCAGTCGGTAAACGTCCATCCGTTAGTAACTTGCCGAGATACTTACGGATATTTGGTCTCTCGTTTATAAGACCGGCCCTTAAGATCCATCCAGCCTTACAGTAACTGGATCTTGCTTGAAAATTGGCGCTTTCTATAGCTCCTTGACTGATAGGTTGGTATGAGGCTGACCACCCATGCTGTAAAAATGGTTCACTTTGCCAATGTCACCCCTGTTTCAGGGAAGGACGGCAAGAGTTGCAGGGTGTATGTCCATTTGAGATTTGGTTTTTATGTTTTTTTTTTTTTTTTTTTTTTAATTGTGCACAACAGGTCACCCTTATTACAGTGCACCCTCACAGCTATCAACACGCTGGGAGGAACTCTATTGCAAGATTTTTAAATGTTAATAAATTACACTCAAAAATGTCTATTTTAGACTTATTTAAGAGCTTTATACTCCGAGTCACAGGGTGTTGCGCCACGACATCAGTACGGCTTTTCGGTACATGAAATAGATCATGTCCTCGCCCTCGGGTGTAGTCGTCAGGCACATACAACCTGTAGCCCTCCAACAGGGTGGGACTGTCAATTAAGCCGTTGATGACCTTATGAGTGAGCACCATAAGGGACCTGTTGCGCCTCGTTTCCAGGCTTCTAAATCCAGTCTCCCGAAGTAGCTCCTCATGATGCATGAATTGTGGATAACTTCCACACCGCCTCATGAGGAGATACCTGAGAAACTTTTTTTGGACTTGTTCTATCATATCTATGTACTTCCGCTGGTAAGGAGTCCAAACCTCGACAGCGTACTCTAATTTTGATCGTATAACGCAGCTGAAGACGTCAACCATCGCTCTGGGCTCAGTGAGTTGTTTGCTCACTCTGATTACTAATCCCAGCAGCTGGTAGCACTTAGTCACCAGCTGCGTTATATGATCGGAGAACTTCAGTCCAGGATCAAACACAACTCCCAGATCCCGCATTGATTTCACACGAGACAGTAATTGCCCACCAATACTGTACTCATGCAAGATGGGTCTGAAAGATTTAGTGAACGACGTTGATGTTGTAGGTTCACATGAGGCATGTGCAAGCGCGAACTTGTACGTGTCTGGTTGTGGGAATGCATGTAATGTGAACCTCCAATGTAACATATCTTTGCAACTTGGAATAGATTAGATTAGAGTCATACGCAGTTTTTCATTCACCGAAAAACAAATAGGTACTCGTATCTTCGCGGGATTTTTCTTATGGCCGGATTATTCTTCACAGCAAAGAATCAAAAGAACAAGGCGTGTATGTCGGTAGGACAGTGTATCCATTTCGGCTCGACAGCGATGGCAGAAGTTAGTCATTATCCGCCATTAGAATTAATTGCAGCTATTACCTAGGCCCGGGGAGGCATAATTTAATTCTGGCATGCCTTTATCAATTTACCTTATTAATCTGCAAAAACACGAAAACGTTGCGCGCGACGATTCCGCCGAATAAGACGTCTGCGTGTCGCAGATCCACGACAAATAGGTCACACGACAGATCGGGCACACGACAGATCGGTCAACGATATTTCGGTCAGAGATAATCATAAAGTCCACAGACAGCTTACCTGAGAGCAATGGCTGGAAAAACACTGAATGATAGAGTACGTAATGATTGGGTGATGAACGAGTGTGGTATAAAAGAGAATATGAGAATGAAAGTACAAAAAAGTACGATGAGATGGTTCGGACATCTCGAAAAAATGGATGATGAACGACTAACGAAGAAAGTGTACAAAGGAAATGTCAGAGGAAAGCGCCGAAGGGGAAGGCCGAGGAAAGAATGGTTAGACCAAATAGGTGAGATTGCGAAAGAATGGAACCTGCAGAGTGAAAATAAGAGATGAGTATGTATGAAAAAGGTGATGAATATTGAGGAAATGAAAGTGGTTTGTAAGGACAGAAAAAAGTGGAGGCGCATCTGCGGAGGTACCGGCCACCCCTAGTGGAACGGCGGCAGGATACAGTAACAGTAACAGCTCCATCTCAAAAAACTTGCAACCTTTGTAATGCCTGTAATAATAATAATAAAGATATTAGGATGATTTGTTTGGTGAGCGCTGTTTTTGTGTGTATCACACCTCAGGAGCTCGCGATAGAAAGCTCCACTTCTCAAACACGACCCAGCTGCTGTAAGGCTGGATGGACCGTTGGTGACAAGTCTTTCGTAAAGGTATGTGAGTTTTACAATCCAGCAAAGAGCATATTATTTGAAAAATATAAATGGTATATTTTTTGTGCTTCGCCGGGATTCGAATTCACAACCTTCCATTTACGAGTCTGAAGGGTTACCACTAGACTACGGACCGGTCGTAATCTGTAGTTGTAATTAACAGTTGTTTTCTGTGATGGAGCTGTCTCTCGACACATATTGTATGTGACCGAAATGTCGGGTGAACGAACCGTCGTATGACCGATTGGTCCATGGCAGAGCTGCCTTGGATCGGGTCATCTTTGACCAAAATGTCGTGTGACCGATTTGTCCATGGCAGAGTATTATCCGTTTATCAGACCGTTTATATTTTTAAATATGCTTTTCCCTGGTTGAAAAGTTCAATATACCTGTACCAAAGATCGGACACCAAAGGTCCATCCAGCCGCAACAGCGACTGGGTATTGCTTGCGAATTGGCGCTTTTTAAAGCGACGACCAAGCCCGCAGAGGGCTCTTGAGGTGTGATTCACACAAAGACAGCGCTCAAAAAATAAATCATACTAATATTATTATTAATTTTACGGCTTTGAAGGAAACTATGCGCTTTTTGTAGCGACGACGAATCTCGCAGAGGGCTCTTGATTCACACAAAAACAGCGCTCACCAAATAAATCATCCTTTTATTATTATTATTAGAGGCACTTATCTTCACTGCTTATCAACTACAAAAAAAAAACACATTTTACGAGAATTGAATTTCATCGTATCTACCAGATGTCATTGTTTTTTTACAGCATAACTTTAATGTGTTGACCACCCCGTCTGCTTTTAAAAAAACACAATGGGGGAATGTCAACATGAGAATACAGGTGGTGAGACATGTGTGCTATCTGTCTATCTAAGTTGCAGCCATCAGGTCGTATGCTGCCTCATTAGCATGCAACGCTACGGTCGCTAGAGCAATGTTTTAAGCATCTGCGTTACAATCGGATCGACTAGGTTTAATACAACTGACGTCAGAAATATTTATATTTTTTTACTGTTTAGGCACATGAACCCATCAGGTAGGCAACGTAAAAAATATGTAAACATTTAAGATTCATATTTAATACATACCCCACACGTTTAAGATAAGTTCGCGCTTACAAAGGCTGAATGTGTACTAAAACCAAATCTCAAATGAACATAAACCCTGCAACATTTGCCGACCTTCCCTGAATCAGTGTTAACATTGGCAAAGCATTTTTTCATCGTATGGGTGGTCAGCCTCAAAGCAGCCTATAAGTCAAGAAATAAGTGCAGTAATTAATTGTAAATATGTAATTCCAGCATAAACCTAACAATGTTAATGTATCTTTGCAACCGTCCCACGACAAAATGTCCAATGTCTACCGTCGCAATGCCCATTGACAAAATGTCCACGACATAATGTCCAAAATCATGTAATATACAAATCGTACTAATACTAAAAGAAATGTCGGTGGACATTTGGTCGGGTGGACATTTTGTCGATGGACATTTTGTCGGGGGACATTTAGTCGTGTGAACATTTTGTCAATGGACATTTAGTCGACGGACATTCAGTCGTGTGAACATTTTGTCGGTGGACATTTAGTCGTGTGAACATTTTGTCGATGGACATTTTGTCGGGGGACATTTAGTCGTGTGAACATTTTGTCAGTGGACATTTTGACGGTGGACATTTAGTCGTGTGAACATTTTGTCAGTGGACATTTTGACGGTGGACATTTAGTCGTGTGAACATTTTGTCAGTGGACATTTTGACGGTGGATATTTTAGTCGTGTGAACATTTTGTCGATGGACATTTTGTCGGTGTATTTAGTCGTATCAACATTTTGTCGGTGGACATTCTGTCAATGGGCATTTTGTCGTGGTACCCTTTGCAACATAGATTATAATATATTAAAGGTTGAAACGAGTTTAGTTCAGGTTACCGGTGGATGACTCAAAAACGGCAAAAAAAACTTGATGAATGCCGTATAATTACGCTGAATACATGACGGCAAAGTCGGACATACGATTATGCGTAATATGTCTTCCCGAACTTTAGTCAGAAAAGGTAAAAGTACACATCACGGGCGAATCAAAACGCCATCATCATTACGATCCTGGATGTATTGTCATTTCGGCGCATTTAATATTATAGGTGGAGAAGAAACTAGTTGTGACCGGTCCGCAGTCCAGGGGTAACGCTTCGGACTCGTAAATGGAAGGGTTCGAATCACGGCGGAGCACAATAAATATAATTTTTATAATATCAAATAAGCTCTTCGCTGGGATGAAATATTCATGTACCTTTACCAACGACCGGTCAGCAAAGCGCTGCCTTAGTTCTTGTTTATCGTAAACGCCATTGAGAAATTTTATCAGCAATGTTTGCATGTGTACTGGACCAATGTGTCTTATTAAATCAAGAAATTTATTTACAAAATATTTAAAAGAACTCTCACATTATCGAGTTTTACGATTCTTTTTAGCTCAGATTGTGTAGAATTTGATTCATAAGACAACTGCATGAAAAAGTCATATTTGACAAGATTGCCGTATACGATAAACAAGAACTGGGGGAGCGAAAGGTCCATCCAGACGTAAACCAAGACCATGTTGCCGTAAACATGGTCTTGCTTGAGAATTGGTGCTTTCTTTAGCGACGACCAACGTAGCAGAGGGGTATTGAGGTGTAATTCACACAAAGACAGCGCTAAAAAAATAAATCATGATTATATTTTTTTATTTTTACGGCTTTGAAGCATACTATACGGCCCACCTGTCATCCGCACAGCTGTCAAACACCACAGATTACTCAATAATCATGTAAAATCCTATGTTTTCTTGCTTTCTCCACCTTTTTTCACCGACCATAATGATTGCAACGGGTGCGCAGGATTTGCGTGACATTGTGCGTACAGTATCTAATGCCAAAAAAGGCAAGAAAACTTCTCACGACTGCCTAACTTATGTCACCCCTGTTTCAGAGAAGGTCGGTAAAAGTTTCAGGGTTTATGTTCATTTGAGGTTTGGCTTTGCGAGTGCGCACTTGCATGTGCCTGTTTGTGGGAATGCATTTAATATAAATATTCTAATCTAATCTAAGCTGCAAAGATATATATCATTTAAGATTTATATTAAATGCATTCCCACAAGCAGACATGTATAATTTCGCGCTAACACATGCCGCATGTGGACCTACAATATAAAAACCCAATCTCAAATGTACATAAGCCCTGCAACTCTTGCCGTCCTTCCCTGAAACAGGGGGTGACATTGGCAAATTGAACCATTTTTTTTACAGTATGGGTGGTCAGCCGCATACCAACCTATAAGTCAAGGAACCAATGAAAATGTTAAAATATCTTTGCAATTTAGATTAAAGATTGTCCTCTGTTAACAAATAGCCGACACTCAGAGTGTCGTTGTTATCTTTCTTACTAAGATTTGTGTAGAGGTAGATGGAAACAGAAATAGGGTCTACTTGCGTCAAAATAGTTTCGACTCCACCCCATTACAACTCAATGGTACACACAAACATTTGTCCTTTTTTGTGACATGGCTAACAAATGTAGGTCTGACTTAATGCCTCTTGCGTCATAGTTTGGAGTTTTAGAGATAATGTATGTATTTACTACAAACTAAATAGTAAAAGCCCATGAAATGTCATCATTTTCAATTGAAATACCTCTTTTTCACCTACTTACTTAATTTAATCCGGCTCACATGCCTAGAAGGCATGGAACAAGAGTCTGTCTTGTGCCAAAGCTCTCTCTCTGGATTGTGCCGCTTCTGTCCACGATCCCCTTACTTCCAGGACTTTTTTTTAATACGACAAAAATATATTTGAAAAAAAGTGGGCCTAAGTGCAAGCCTTGTGGCACACCAAACAATTTGTACTAAGTAGTACATGTCCAACGGCCATTAAGCAATAATTGGTCAACAGAAATATCAGTGAAAATGTCGGATTGACATCGTTAAAGCATTTTTCGTGATCTAAGATAGATAACCGGTCGATAGATCAGTTGGTAGAGTGCTTGCATCGCATGTCGAGAGCCCGGGTTCGAATCCCACCGAGGGTGTCAGAAACGAATTCCTGTTTCGGTATTTGTTTGAAACCCAAAAAGAAAATACCGGCAGGTTGACTTAGCCTTCACAAGAAATGAGTACCAGCCCCTTCGGCGGCTCGGAAACCCCCACATTGAAATCACAAAAAAATAGACCCCACTCGCTACATGCGACCGCTTCGGGGGAAACGTGGGAAGAAATTACATTATATGTCTAGCTTTGTAGCATAGCGTTTAAAAGGATGTAAAATAAGGAGATGCAAGAAAAAGATATGATAATTAATGGAAAAATGCGTGAAGGTGATTCTATAAAGGCTCTGGTCACCTCATATATCTGGTCACCTCATATCCTAAATGAGGATGAAGTCAAATTTAGTGTGTTTTACATTGAAACTGGGTACGCATAAATCACCTTTAGATACTTAGGAGAGTTGTTATTGAACGTTGTATAAATATTAATGAAAAGAGGACCTAGATGAGAGCCTTGTGGCACACCGAACACAAATTGCCTGCCTCAATCTATTATGTACTCGCACATGTCCAGCGACCATTGAGCAATAATCGGTCAACAGAAATATCAGTGAAAAAGCGGAATTGCCATTGTTTACGCACTTTGCGTGGGCTGGCGGGCGCTGTAATTGCAGTGTGGGGCCCCGGTGCCACCCGGGACCAATCAATCCCCTAATGGCGGGCTCGCGTGCGCCCTGCTACATGCAGACTTACACTGCGATGGCGGGCACCTCGCAATACAGATGCTTCAGCGTTTCAAACGGCTTTTGTAATGTAATGTAAATCATTGTACTTTTTAAAGATTTTCGACGATGTGAAAATGGGCCCAGCACCAATTTTAATTCAGAACTTTCTCTTTTCGGGCAAACGTCACTTTACTATGACATTACGGTCCTAAGAAACTAAAAACAAAATATTTGTTTGCATTTTCCCTATGATGTCCGAATTTCAAATGTCAATTCATGTGCGGACCTCATTACAATATTATTTCATAGTCATTTTTTTTAATCAATGTAACGTTCTTAATATCGGATTTGGTCCGAGAATGCAAATGAGTAATATCTTTCGAAGCGGTATCGCATGTTACGAGTGAACCAATTTATTTTTACAGCTAAGGGGGCTGGCCTCACGCCAACCACTTCAATTGAAGTGGGGGTTTCCCAGCTCCTAAGAGGGCTCGTACTCATTTCTTGTGAATGCTGAGTAAACCTTGCCGATTTTGGGTTTGAAATAAACACCAAAACGGGAAATCCTTTCTGACATCTTCACAGGGATTCGAACCCGAGCTCTCGGAATGGAATGCAAGCACTCTACGAACTGAGCTATCGAACTGAGTACGCCGCTTTTTCACTGATATTCGTGTTGACTGATTGTTATTGCTCGATGGTCGCTGGACATGTACGAGTACATATTGTTTGGTGTGCTACAAGACTTGCATCTAGGCCCACTTTTTTAAGTCCTGGCAGTAAAAAGATCCCTGTGTGGGATTCGAACCCGAGCTCTCGGCATGAAATGTAAGCACTCTACCAGTTGAGCTATTGACCATAATCAATAAGCTTATTGTAACGTTCTTTATATCGGATTTGGTCCGATAGAGCTTTGTGTCTGTGAAAGTCTTCGGGCTATTCATTATCCAAAGCATACGAGTAGAGAGGCTTGGGGGTATAATGTAGCAGAGTTACTATTCAATTATTCAGGTGTCGGCTTTAGCGGAAATGGTATTGATGTTTTCAGCGTAGAGATGTGCCTAAAGCGACCTAATGTTTCCTCGCTTTTTCGTATTTCCGTACATAATCTATTATTAAGACACTCTCTTCTCTGAAACATAACGTTCATATTTAAATTTTACCATATTCACAATATCTCTTATGTTTTTTGTTTCTTGATTTACAAAAAAAACTTTATTTCGGCTCATGAATCATGAGATGAAGACATCCAGCTACGTTTCAACCTTTTAGGAGGTCATCGGCTTATAGCTGTTTTTATGTGAATCACACATAGAGAGCCCTCGGCAAGTTTTATCGTTGCTATAGAAAGCGACAGTTTTCAAGCAAGACCCAGTTGCTGTTGAGGCTGGATGGACCTTTGGTGACCAGTCTTTGGTAAAGGCATATGATTTTTTCAACCTGACGAAGAGCATATTTGAAAATATAAATGATATATTTTTTGTGCTCCGCCGGGATTAAATCCTTCCATTTACGAGTCCGAAGCGTTGCCACTAGACTACGGACCGGTCATGATCTTTACAAAATCCCCTCCTGCATCTGCTCGATCTCATTTTGTATCCAGCCGCAATTCCGATAGATGCGACTCCACTTCGTTCTGTCCTTGCACACTTCTTTCATCTCTTCGACAGCCATCACTCTCTTCGTGCATGCTCTCCTCTTTTTCTCACTCGGCAGAGTCCAGTCCTTTACAATCTCTTCCCCTTTCTAGCTTACATCTGACATTCCCTTTGTACACTCCTTCTGTCAGTCGTTCATCTTACATTATTTCTAGATGCGAAAACCATAATGTCATTGTTCCCCTTTGTGCTTTCACTCTCATATTCTCGTTTATACCGCATTCATTAATAATTTAGTCTTTTGTTACTATGTCCTGTTTGTCACAGGATACAATACCTGGAGAGCCCTCAACGGACTTAGGACTGGGGTGACAAGGTGCAGGACAAACCTTTAAAGGTGGGGCCTACTGGACCGTGGATAGGATAACCTAAGTGACTGCGGGGATATTCAGCACTCAGTAAATACGTCAGTGTGCCCATTTATTGGTGAAAAATACACAGTGACGGACCTGCTTAAAGGAAACGGCAATCCAGTGGCTGCCGCTAGTCTCTAGAGATATTGAACATTATGTAGGTGGTTCTGGACACGTACAGTAAGTAATCAATCTCAGGATTTTCGTACGTAATCATTGCAGATGCGATCTCGTTATATTCTGCCTGTGATCATTCTAAGAACTGCATGTTGACAATATTATGATTTTTCGTCAGACCCACAATCTACATCTAACTTGAAAATTGTAATGTTTCCTAATCTTTCCTAATCTTCTACAAGGAAGAAACACGAACTGTTGAATTATTGTTGTTTGCCCGAGGTCGAAGGTTGTAGGTACATTTATTGACCCTCGGTGATGCATACATAGATGTCGCAATAGCTCCACTTGTACAGAATGACGATATTATATCCTCGTGTGAAACCGTCCGTTTAATGAAAGGGTGGATCATAGAAGTTAGTACTGGCCTCCATATACTGGAAAGTTTGTAGGTGTTATCTTTGTTGAAGTTGCCTGTGTATTTCGATTGCTTCCTTTACTAGTCGAGGGATGAGAAATCTTGCTTTAGATAAAATCTTTGTTTTATCAAATCTGATCACATAATTCACTTCTTTCTGTGAATGTTCACAGATAGCAGACTTGTTCGGGTTATTTGTCTTAAGTGCACCAATATGCTCCTTCAATCGGGGTTGATGCTACGCTTGGTTTGTCAAATATAAAATTCCTAATCTGTTTGTAGCGTTAAAAGCGAACTACCGTTGTATAGTGTACGTGTAAAGTAACTCTGGATGTGAACCGAATCTGGACTAAAATGTGTACAAATAAATCACCGCATTCTAATTAAATTGAACCCGCACTACACATATATGACTTCACCCTTTTCTAATCCAAAAAATATTTATGCATGTATTATATTATTAGTCATCAGAAATAGAGGGCGATAAAAAAATGCTAGTAATTAATGTAATGACCCTTTAATTTGTTTTTCTGTGTGTGAGTGGTTGGGTGCAACGAATACAATCAAGTAATAGGTATATAATTTGAATACCCACAGGTGATAGGGATCGACTGCGTCCGCCATAGCTTCGTCTATTATTTATGTTGCAAGGGGAGTCGCCCCATAGACAAAACACAAGTGACACGGGGGTGTGTTTTAAAGAGTCTTCACGTAAAATTTGAGTATGCATTTAGTATGGTGAATTAAAAAAAGAAAACTAAATAACTGAAAACTGCACTCGACTTTCTTCCTTCAATGAAACCACGAAAGGTAGAATAGTAAAGCTAGAATCATATGCAAGCTTATTCAGTTATTTTAATAAACAGTTTTCTTCGAATATGGTCGAGCGGTGAGTGCAATACGCGACTATATACAGCTCCTTACATGAAAACCATGAATAAAACATTTTTAACAGCTTTACAACCTTACTTATAGGTTCCTTGACTGATAGGTTGGTAAGAGGCTGACTTTGCCAATGCCACTCCTGTTTCAGGGAAGGTCGACAAAATTTGCAGGGTTTAAGCTCATTTGAGATTTCAATTTATAAGTACACATGCAGCATATGTAAGCGCCAACTTACACGTATCATTTTTAAATGTTTATAAATCTTTGCAACGAAATGAATGAAATGAAATGCAGAATTTTTCTACAGCGCCTTTTCGTCACCTCATAGGCGCTTCGCACGTAACAGTTATGGAATCTTTGGGCAACCCTTTATTATTAAAAAACCAGCTTTGTTCCTAAAAAAACAATACCTAAAAGTCTTTATTCATACTTTCTTGTGATGTCTATACATAGTTCTATGAAAACAATGACTTTAAAAAGATGTCTAATTAAAACGCTGGCGCGATACATTACCAGGCATTTAGATCCTCCGTGGCCGCGTCGCTTACTCACAATTATTTACGATGAGAAGCACCGCCGCGCTGGCCGTTTAATATTTCTCTCAATTTATTAGTTAAGTTTTTTGTGCCGCGCCGGGTCTTTAGTATCTATTAACTTTGAGACGACCAGAATTCTTGCCAATTTGTAATTCCACGAAAAAGTTGCGGACGCGCATGCGACGCTGTATATATTTTTTTGTTTTGAGGCTGACCTCTTCTGTTAAGGCTATTGCTTGACTTGTTGGTTGGTATGAGGCTGAACACCCATACTAAAAAAATGGTTCACTTTGCCAATGTCACAACTGTTTCAGGTAAGGTCGGCAAAAGTTGCAAGGTTTATGTCCCTTTGAGGTTTGGTTTTAATATGTAAGTACACATTCAGCATTTGTAAGCGCGAACTTACACGTGTCTGTTTGTTGGCATGCATTCGATATGATTTTTGAATGTTGATATATCTTTGCAACTTCGATTATAGATGAACGGAAGACCTTTCATTTTCTTTAGAACAGCTTCTATCAATACAAATTTCAATTTTGAAATGATTTTAATGGAGGTGAGTTTAAACGTACTGCGAGTGCGACAAGGGTCACACCTTGCTCCATTCCTTTTTAAAATTTACATTATTTTAGATAAAATCTAAATTAATACCACATCAATCAAAGGACCACAAATATATTGTTGAATTGTCGCAAATAAATGGGTCTTCCTTTCCTACAAGGAAACATGGAGGTGAAAAGGACTCAAAAACGCAGAAGGTTATCGTTGTGCAAAAACCGACAATAACAAATTGATAAACGCATCAAATTCGAACGCCAGTCTTCGAAGGCAGTGTCGACAAAAGAAAATATAAAGTTGGAACTGAGAAGCCGTACTAGGGGTATGGATGACTTTTGAAGCGTTTACACGAGAGTGTAGGCGGTCCTCGAGAAAGTGGGAAGTCGAAACCGCCGTTGTCTCGTCTTGACAATAACACGTGGGGTGGGTGTGTGGGGTTGGGGTGTCACAGAGGGAGGTTAAAAATGGCGGCAGGTGGTGCCTTGCGCGGGGATTTGCAAACAAAATAATAATTGTAATTTATTCACTTCTGCATCCCTCTACCCAGCGTCTTTAAAAACACCACACGGTCGTAACGCGCACATAAAGAAAATAAAAGAAATAAAATAATGTAAGCTTTTTTAGATGATTTGGTAAAGCACCGTTATTTGATTTAATCTAATCTAATCTTATCTAAGTTGCAAAGATATGTTCCATTGGGGATTCACATCATATGCAGACACGTTCAAGTTCGCGCTTTCACATGTTGCATGTGAACCTACAACATAAAAACCCAAATCTCAAATGGACATACACCCTGCAACCTTTGCCGTCCTTCCCTGAGACAGGGAACATTGGCAAAGTGAACCATTTTTTACAGCATGGGTGGTCAGCTGCAAACCAACCTATAAGTCAAGGATCCTTGTCAAAATAAGGGCGTTTTTTTATGTTGCGCAGAGAAGTAGTATTTTTTTTAATTGCCTACAAATTTAAGAGTTTCGGACTTCAGGTGGTAGCTGGTTCCATGAGGAAGGACCCGCCACAGCAAATGTCCGATTGTCGTACGCTGTGGTTGCTCTCCTGATCGTCTCGTTCACCTCTATGCCTGTGAGTCCTATCTCCTGCAGATCTTCCACGTGCATCAGCTTCTGCAAGAACTCCGGCGTCATTTTTTGTACTTCATAGTACACCATGAGGCTCCGTTTAAAGTTTTTCCACTGAAAAATTCTCAACAAGTGAAGATTTAGCTGCAGTGAATTCTTCTTTTGGAATTTTCCTTGACTTATAGGTTGGTATGCGGCTTACCACCCATACTGTAAAAATGGTTCACTTTGCCAAGGTCACCCCTGTCTCAGGGAAGGACGGCAAGAGTTGCAGGGTGTATGTCCATTCGAGATTTGGTTTTTATGTTGTAGGTTCACATGCGGCATGTGCAAGCGCGAACTTGTACGTGTCTGGTTGTGAAAATGCATGTAATGTGAATCTCCAATGTAACAAATCTTTGCAACTTAGATTAGATTAGATTAGATAGATTAGATTAGATTAGAATCGAAAATCTTTTCACTAACGGTGCAATTTCGCAGGAAGGAACCCTATGGATCAGCCGTCGACTAATGCATTTGGAAATAAAATAAAAATTATCCGCTTCTCCCATAATATGTATAAAATGTTTATGAATAATACTTAAAGCAATTTCATTAGTTTGCAAGTCAGCCTCTTGCTGTATAAAAATGTATAATCAAAGTTGCAAGGTATACTGACATTTAAAGCTCATATTCAATTCATGCTCACAAGCAGGCACATGCAAGTTCGCGTTTACCCACGCTGCATGTGTACCTACATAAAAAATAAATCTAACATCACATGAACATAGACTTTGCAACTACCGCTGCCTTTGCCTGAAACGGGATGGCATTTGCAAAAGAGAAACAAAGTCGTTAAACGCCAAATTCTCATATTTTAGACGTCGTTGTTGAGGCTCTGGGAGAAAAAATAATCATAAGAAATTTGATCAGAAAGTGGGAAAGGTTCCGCCCTAGCTTTAAGACACTCCATGTTTATTATAAGGCAGTATTATTATTTGAGACGACAAATATGTACGGCGGGATTGTTTCAGATTTATGTATAGTTGCGCGGGAAGCTCTACATTATTATTTATGGTATAGACGCGACGCCATCTTGGATACAGGCATGCCAACCGCGACACACGCGCGACCATAGACAATGCCACTACCTAAACACAGGACGGAGCTCAGTAAACTGCGTAAGATTCTCGCTGATACAGCAAGTTACGTTTTTTTTTCGAAGCTATTGAACACATTTTAACTACGAGTGACCAGTCGATAGATCAATCGGTAAAGTGTTTGCATTCCATACCGAGAGCTCGGGTTCTAATCCAATCGAGGGTATTGTTATAACTGGATTGGTCGAGTGGTTAATTTTAATAAAACACGATGATTAATTTGAACTTAACTGACTTTATTGCCAAGAATTTCGACCCTGAATCTGAATAATCTACGGACAGAAGATGCTGAAGGCTTGGGGTCTATTTATCCACTCTTGGGTGACGCCAATATTGATTTTAATACAGGATCCTCATTGTTTGGATGCTGCAGGAGGGTGACTTGGCTAGCCTGATATAAAAAAATAGAGCGTACGATTCTCGGCCCTGCAGATGGTGAATATCATGTCACACCTCATGTGACAGGGTGTTTGAACCGTAACAGGTATCAGAAATGATTTCTCGTTGCAATATTGTTGTAGCGCCGCAGAGGTGTTGGTGACCCGACAATTTGTTGCAGGGCTGTTGGCTGCGTAGTGTTGTGTGTGTGTTTTGTTGCGTGTTGCGTTGCGTTGGCTTTGTTTTGAGACACAGAAAGGAAATGGCGTTTGATATTGGTTTTCATAGGGCAAGGATAAATTGAGGTGGAGACACAGATACTGGTAACTCGCTCCATAAGCGTTTGGCAAAGGAATGAGTCGCGATAACGCTATGTGACCGAAATGTCGTCGACGGAAAAATCGTTTGGACGAACTGTTGTGTCCATGGAGCTTTGGGGTAGTCGGGCCAGTTGCCTGGAATAAGATGCCTATCGACCTTCGCTCTGACTAGCCCACCGTCGCCTTCAGAAGAGCCACGGCGCCCCTGAGATTGTCTGTGATCATTAAACGGCGCCCCCGGAAATAAATCATCCATCATCCATCAAACCAAACGACTCCAGTCCCTTCAAAATGCAGCAGCCAGGCTGATATACGGCGGCTCCAAGTACTGCCATATAACTCCTCTGCTTGAGAACTTGCACTGGCTTCGCATCTCGGAAAGAATAGACTACAAGCTTTGCTTGATGGTCTTTAAGACTCTTCATGGGCTGGCTCCTGACCATCTGGTTGAACTGACGAGGGGAGATTCTTTAAATGAAAGGGGAGCTACTCTGAGGTCGGTCATGTGCCAGTCTGTTGGAGCTGCCGAAAAGACAATCAAGTACAGTCTTCGGGAACCGCTCTTTCCGTGTTGCAGGGCCAGTGGCATGGAATGCTCTCCCAGAAAGGCTGAGAGTCCAGGATGATGAGACAGCTTCAAAGCATTCCTGTTTTCCCGCTAGAGCCCACATGCGCCTTCGTAGTGATGTATATCACAAAAAGGCACATATAAATCTAGTTTATTATTATTATTATTATAATCATTATCATCATGGCCCAGCTGTCTGTGTCCGATTTGTCGTGGAAGCATTTTTATCTAGTATTTTCTTGCAGTGAACCGATCACACGCCCGCCGTAGAGCGCGGTTAGAGGTTGGTCCCGCACCGCCAGTAACTCTGCAGGACGCGAGGCCACAATGTACGGTAGATAACAGTGGAAGCGTCGGAGTTATGTGCGGTACGTAGTTCAATACACTTCACCTATCTGTCTATAATAATCTTTAATCTAAGTTGCAAGGATATGTTCACATTCAAAGCTCATATCAAATGCATGTTTTCATGTGAGAGAGCAATAAGGCCCATGGAAAGTTCCGGAAAGCACTGAAGACAACCAAATTTCTGGCATCATTTCGCACGTTTAATAATAAAGAGCAATAACTCGAAAATTGGGAAAATCGAGATTTTGTAATAAAACGCAAGAACAATGCCAGGAGAATAGGTAGAATGCGACAGCCGTTCAATTTGGACGAATATCTATCTATAATCTATAATCTAAGTTGCGAGGATATATTCATTCAAAGCTCTCAGATGTATGCCCACAAACAAACACGTGTAGTTCGCGCTTACAAATGCTGATTGTGTACTTACAAATAAAATCCAAACCTCAAATGAACATAAGCCCTGCAACTCTTGCCGACATTCCCTGAAACAGGGGTGACATTGGCAAAGTGAACCATTTTTTACAGTATGGGTGGTCAACCTCATACCAACCTATAAGTCAAGGAATACGAGTGATAAATAACATTTAAGTATAAGAAAACAACAAAACCTTAAAAATAAATCTATACAAAAAAAGTCAAAAATGTCTTATGCAAAAAATGTAGCAAGCTTATAAACCAACATTACAAATCAGCATTGCAGATTAGCCGCCACTTCTTTCTGTCCTTGCATACTTCTTTCATTTCATCCAGATATGACCGAGATAAAACATTGGTCGCCTTTTTCATCCCATACAAGTTGTACCTACTGGTTGTCTGAACTTCAAACGTGATTTCCCAACATTCTTATTTTTTGAGTTATTGGTCTTTATTATTAAACGTACGATTTGCACAAGCGCCCTTGGAGTGACTACATCACGAAACGGCGCTATAAAGAAATCATCAACTCATCATCATCATCAGCATGCCAACAAACAAACTCGCGTAAGTTCGCGCTTACAAATGCTGAATATGTACTTACAAATTAAAATCCAAACCTCAAATGAACAACACCTGCAACTTTTGCAGATCTTCCCTGGAACAGGGGTGGCATTGGCAAAGTGAAACATTTTTTACAGTATGGGTGGTCAGCCTCATACCAAGCTATAAGTCAAGGTATGCAAGGTCTTGCAAGCATATGCGAGGACACAACTAATCAGTGTTTTGTGGAGGGAAGTTAGCAAATTATACTGTAACCTTTAATTTTTTGTTGAATTTTTTTTCAATTTCGAAATGGTAAAGTAAAATCATTGTGGAATGTTATTATGTATTACTTTTTTTTTTTAAGGTTTTTTTAAATTTATTTATTGTCAAATTAAAAGTTTTTTAATGAAACATTTATTTTTATAATGAAATCATTATAAATATTTTGACATTTGAAATAAATTAAATAATAAAAAAAAACTTAAATAAACTAATTATTTTACAAAAAAATAGAGGTAATAATTACATTCCACATTTGTTTTTACTTTACCATTTCGAAGTTGAACAAAAAAATACAACAAAATATTAATTTAATAATGACAATTTAAATTAGATTTAAAATAAACTCGGGCGTATCCCAATTTTTTAAATTAATTGTCAAACATAAAAAAGCAGCGAATCGCGTTAATTGCTTTCAAAAAAATTAAATCTGTCACAGTGCGGATATTGTCTTTGTTCTTTGTGACAGATGAAATGTTCTACGAAAAACCAGTGTATATTTTTTAGATGAAAAATAAATATGCCAGTATTTTTTAGGATTTTTGTACGTTTTTATTTTTCTCTTTTCTCATCTTGAAAGAAAGGTTAAATGTATGAAATGATATTTGTTGTTAATTTGAATTTGCCGCGCAATCCATGGGCCAACCAATCGGATTGGTCCACGGTATGCCCCGGGTCGCCATTGGTGGAAGGCAGCGGCCATTGAAGGAAGTGGTCGAGGTTGTAGATTGTCGCAACTCGAATCAAATTTAATTTCAATTTTTAATATAAAGATTTGTGACTAAAATTCCAAAAGATAGCTTTATTGTAGTTTCGTTATTTACAGGTAATTCCATTATCAGTACTATATTCATTATAATTAACTGTGTATTCTATAAAAATGTGCATAATATGTTAACGACTAATAAAAACGTTATTTTCAGCAACCACATACGTTATTTATTGGAAAAAGACTATACAACCTATACAAGCATACGATTGAATCTTCTAAATAAGAATATTCTAGCGTGGTTTGCGTGTGCCAGAATTGCCCTTATACACCTATAATTAGAGATCGAGGTGCTTTGAAGTGAGACTTGTATCAGAGCGGTCGAGCTGAGCAGTTAAAAAACCACTAATCGCACTTTAATCGCACCGAATGAGAACAGAACCTTGAAATAAACTGTGTGAAATACATTAAGGCTGTTTTATACCCTAAATCGGCCGTTTTTGTTTCTCACACTTTATGGTCTTAGCAAAAGAGCTACAGTAATGAAAAAAATCAAGCATGTTTATTAATTTTTTATCTTAATTATAAAGTTTGAACAAAATGTATAACTTAACAATTGCCACCACAAAAAAAAATATTTAAAAAAACACGTTTTTTTCACATTCATTTCACTACTTTTTCGTGTGTGCTATATTTTGGAAATATTATGACAGAACTATACATTGTCTAGTGAAGTATCGGAACATTTTTTTTATTATGTCAATAGTTTTTGAGTAAATATGGAAAAACTTTGTTCTTTGATTTAATTAAAATAGTTTCAGTTTTCATAAGACAACTTTTGTCGACCTTCCCTGACACATTTTTTACAGTAAAGGTTTGTCAGCCTCATACCAACCTATAAGTCAAGGAAAGTACCACCTCTAGAAAAAAAACCGGCACAGTCACAGCATTCCTTGATCGCTGTAAGCCGGGTCAGATTATCCCAGATGTACGGGCGGACGCAATCGAGTGTCGGACGTTTCCCTCGCGAATGGAATAACCGGTAAGTGAGCGTGCAGAGGCCCTGGCCACCCCCTGCCTCGCTCCTTGGCCTATTCACTTTTATTGGAGGGTTGCTCCTTTTAAGTTTCCCGCCTTTTTCTCTAGATAAGCAGCAGCCCTAACACGCCCGATTTGACTGTAGACTTTTAAAATTTATTTTTCGTTTTTGAGCAGAGGTGTTGTTTGCGAGCTAGGTCGTCGCTACACAGTGCCAATACTCAAGCAGAACCCAGTTGCTGTAAGGCTGGATGGACCTTTAGTTTAGTCTTTGGTTAAGGAATATGATTTTTGCCAATGTCACCCCTGTTTCAGGTAGGGACGGCAAGAGTTGGAGGGTGTATGTCCATTTGAGATTTGGTTTTTATATTTTAGGTTCACATACGGCATGTGCAAGCGCGAACTTGTACGTGTCTGCTTGTGAGAATGCATATAATGCGAATCTCCAATGTAACATATCTTTGCAACTTAGATTAGATTAGAGATTACCCATCGGAAAGCGTATTTGAAAATATAAGTCCAGTGGCAACATTTCGGACTCGTAAATGGAAGGTTGTGGATTCGGATCCCGGTGGAGCACAAAAATATGCTATCTATATTTCCAAATATGCTCTTCGCTGGGTTGAACAAATTCATAAAGCCTTTACCAAATACCGGTCACTAAAGGTCCATCCAGCCTTACAGCAACTGGGTCTTGCTTGAGTATTGGCACTTTGTAGCGACAGCTAAGCTCGTACAGCGGCACTACAGCAAGTGTCATAGACCCCTAGAGTCTCTAGAACCTAGGGAGTCTCCCGCACAGGATTTCTTAAAAAAAAAAATGAATAAGCCCAATTCAACTTTACCTCTAAGGTGGCGATATACAAATTTGTCAACTCGGAAAAGTGGAGCAATCTTTTCGAGTCTCCCACTGCCCTGGCACGCATTGATTCCACCGCCCATCGGCGGGCACTTACGTACGTCGTCTGGCGTCCTTTTCCGCCAAAACTGGATTACTTAGTCCCTAATGTAATCTGGTAGAGGGCAGGGCGGGAATTTCAAACAGGCTGACCGGAGGACCGCCTTCCCACAAATTTGTACAGCCTTTTATTCGCGCCATTTGAAAAAAAAATGAAAGGTACTTTTTTTTTTCTCTTTAAGAGCGCTGTTTATCCCAAGGCTGTCGTTTTATCAAAAAAAAATGTATCTTAAACTTTACGAGTATATAGAAAAAAAACTTAAAGTTTTCAGAGTTATCACGGTGAAAATTAATTCTAAAGAAAGTATACATACATTTTTACAAGCACAGTGTTTTATTTTCACAAGTTGAGCATTTATTTCACCTATAGTAGAAGAGGAAGACCGAGAAAGGTATGGATGAACCTAATTTCTGAAATTGCGAATGAATGGAATATCCAGAGACCAGAGTCATAATAAAAGGAGAGCCTGTATGAAGAAGGTTATGACTCTGGAGGAAATGAAAGAAGTGTGTAAGGACAGAAAGAAATGGCGGTTAATCTGTGATGTGAATCACAGTTAATCTGATAAAGTGAAATTTGTTTTTGTTTTAATTTTATGATGTCCATACAAATGATTGTTCATTGATTTAAAAAAATGTAATTTGTCGTGTATGTTTCTTGACTTATAGGTTGGTATGCGGCTGACCACCCATGCTGTAAAAAATGTTTCACTTTGCCAATGTCACCCCTGTTTCAGGGAAGATCGGCAAAAGTTGCAGGGTGTATTTTCATTTGAGATTCGGGTTTTTATCTTGTAGGTCCACATTGCGGCATATTTAAGCGCGAACTTATGCGTGTCTGCTTGTGAAAATGCATATAATTTGAATCTTTAATGTTACATATATTTGCAACTTAGATTAGATTAGATTAAGGTATGAAGCGCTCTTACTAATTAAGATGAATTATCATTAAAAACTCTTGATTTTTACATTACTCTCACACCTTTACTAAGACCATAAAATTGAAGAAACATATTTTTAATAAAACGACAGGTTTAGGGTATAGAGCGCTCTTAAAATGGAAACCACTCAGGATTAGAGATTTTCTCAAAGCCGTACTAGAACTAGTATTGCCTTGGATTTTCCGTACACATGTTATCAGACTGCGGGGGACTGTTGTATTTGAATTTAATCACTACAGGAAATATCGAGGGGAAAAATAAGATCTCGTCATTCCGCAACATATGAGATTGGGCGGGAAGAATACAAACAGTAGAGGACCTATTACTTATTTATTTATTTATTTGAGAAAACTACAGCTTTATAAAAATGATTACAATGGTGTTCTTAAAATTAATATAAGCCAAATTACGTGACGTAAACGTGACAAGGCTACACATATAGCGTAACTTATTGCCGCGTTCTCTCCGAAAGGACCGCATACGCAAGTATATCTTATTTACTTTTACAGGTAAGGGGGCCAGCCTTACGCCAATCATTTCAGTTGAAGTGGAAGTTTCCCAGTTCCCGAGAGGGTTAGTACTCATTTATTGTGAAGGCTGAATAAGCCTTGCCGGGTTTGAAATAAACACCAAAACAGGATATAATTTCTGACACCCTCAAAGGGATTTGAACACGATCTCTCGGCATGAAATGCAAGCACTCTACCAACTGAGCTATCGACCGTATCTATTTAATATTATAGCAAGTACGAAAAGTCTGTCAAAATGAGTAAAGTGACCGGTCTGTAGTCTAGTGGTTAACACTTCTGCTCTCGGCATGGAATGCAAACATTCTACCAACTGATCCATCGACCGGACTCTTTACGAGCTTGGTCGTCACAACAAAGCGCTAATTCTCAGGCAAGACCCAATTGCTGTAAGGCTGGATGTCGAACCCAGCGCAGAGCATTTTTGAAAATATAAATGGTTTATGCTCCGCCGAGATTTGAACTCGCAACCTTCCATTTACGAGTCGGAATCGTTACCACTATCCTGAAGGCGGTTAGTCTGTATGTTCCTGACAATTATCGTAGGCAACGTGAGCATAGACTATTGCTACTCCCAAGATGCAGAACTAACCTACCTAGGGTTATGACTGTGGAGAGGGCAATGGCTATGCTCAATGAGATCTCCTCTTCGGTTGATATCTTCCACCTGAGTGAGAATCAGCTTAGACAGAGGCTCACGTTTCTGCTTAGCTGATTTCAGTTTTCTATATTTTTTGTCTATGATTCCTTGACTTATAGGTTGGTATGCGGCTGACCACACATGCTGTAAAAATGGTTCACTTTGCCTGTTTCAGGGTAGGACGGCAAAAGTTTCAGTATCCATTTGAGATTTGGATTTTTATGTTGTAGGTTCACATGCGGCATCTTCAAGCGCGAACTTGTACATGTCTGCTTGTGAGAATGCATATAATGTGAATCCCCAATGTAACATATCTTTGCAACTTAGATTAGATTAGATATGATGAGTTGATGATCTCTTTACAGCGCCGTTTCGTGATGTCACTCCAAGGGCGCTTGTGCAAATGATGCCAGAAATTTGCTTGTCTTCAGTGCTTTCCGGAACTTTCCATGGCCCTCTAGCTCTCTCACATGATATGGCAGGTGGTTGCAGGCCAGAGGACCAGCAACTGCACATGCAAGCTCTCCATCTATCTACTTTTCATTTATGTGTTTTTAAATATTTATACGAATGAGGATACCCTGTAGAGTAAAATGAATTTAATAAACTACGGACCAGCTTAAGGTAATTAATAAATTTGTATTAAGTATTTTTGTGAAGTATTCAGGGCCGCAGTTGGTTGAGGGTGCGAGGTGAGGCAACGACCCAGGGCGCCACAGCGTTAAACACCTCTCATACAAAAAGCTAAACATGCCCGGGCCGGGCGCAATTTTCATAATAGAATTACAGGCGGCAAGGGGGCAGCGAGGGGGATGGTGATCAGGTGGGGGTGGGGGTAGGGAGGCATACCCCCTCAGACAAAAAACAGAGACAAGGGCGCCAGGTATGTCACAAAAAAAACATACGTATAATGATAAAAGATGTTTTTCCATGATAGAACGACACAGGGATAAAATAACACATGACACAACGATACATGACATTACATCACATGAGTGAACATGACATGAAAAAACATCACAGGAAAGTAGATCACAATGACAAAATATCACATAACATAAACGGCACATGACAAAAACATCACATGATAGAACATAAAAAAAAACAGAAAACACATAAACGGTATTTTTATGTGCAGGTTTTGTTATGTTCTGTTTTTTTTTATGTCATGCTTTTGTCATGTGATGTTCTGTCATGTGTCGTTCTGCCATCGTGATGTTTTTTCATGTGTCGTTTTGTCACTGTGCCGTTCTTACCTGCCACAAAAATAATGGACATAAGAATCCTAGAAAATATAATTAATGCATAAAACGTCAAAGCTAATTTTTGTCATTTAATGAAATTAGTAAATTAGTCGGCCTTTTGCGTCGCGTATAAGAAATGCATTTAAAAACAAAACTCCCTCTCCCTTTGGCTTCTGTAGAGATCACACCCATAACTGTGTCTAGAATTTTTCTCTAGATATGAACCAGACGTATAAATATTCATTTAAGTTTATATTGGTACGAATGTGTAGTAGTGTGTTGTGTTTGCCTGTGTGAATTAATAATCAAGTCAGTTAAGTCTCTCTAGAACTAAAAATATGTGAGCTACTAATATAAAAAAAATTCTATTGATTTGTATTGTTCGAGATTGCTTCTGTCTTTGATCAAATGTTCTAGTAAAGTGTCGCATGTAACGATTCTCAATGTATCGTGAATGATCTTTATTCTAACTATAAAATAAGGACAAAAGCTCTCTGCGGTTTCAGAAATCAACCGACTCGGTATCCGAACCGAATATAAATTAAATTGTAAATAACTTTGTTAATAAAAATAAAAACTAATTAAAATTAATCCCATGTGGCTAGTGGAACCTATTTACTTTTACAGATAAGGGGGGCGGCCTTAGGCCAATCCCCTCAGTTGAAATGGTGGATTCCCAGCTTCCTAGGGCGCTGGTAGGAACTCATTAATTGTGATGGTTGAGCATAAACCTTGACGGTATTTTATTTAGGAGTGTGAAATCAACACCGAAACGGAAAATCATTTCCGACACCCTCGGTGAGATTCGAACCCGAGTTGACAGCATGGAATGCAAGCACTCTACCGACTGAGCTATCGACCGATATTTTTATTTTATTTTGCATAGTTGATTCCAGGCGTAGTTCTTCATTATTTGAGTTGGCGGCACCCGCCCCTGTCTTGGCGGCAGTGACAGTGTATTACTTTGGGGGGCGTAATCATATAATGAGCGGCAATATTTGTCTTTCGGGTCACGCGCTCGGGTTCGCGCCCCCTCCCCCGAACACTTCCGACGGGGCCCCCCTGCCGCTCCCACGGCGCGCCCCCCTACGATCTTACACCTACAGACGTCCCTGTTTATTATGTACCAACATTTTTATATAGCTACTAATTTAAAAGGAAGTTAAATGAGTTTTTTTATTTAATTCAATTTTTAAAGACGATCATTCATTCAATACCAAATCAGTTTCAGGGAAAGACGGCAGGAGTTGCAATTTTTATGTTCGCGTGAGGTTCGCTTAATTTTCATGATTTCACGCGGTTTTATTTAATCAAAAACGGCTGTGATTTATTTTACACAATTTATTTCAGATTCCGTTCGGGTATTGAGTCGCTCTACACTTGCACAATCCAACAGTCGGTTGATTTCTGAAGCGGAAAGAGATTTGGTACTTATTTTAAAGTAAGAATAAAGATCTTCTTCTTCCTTTTCTTTGTGGTGGATTCCCGCATTCAGCAGGGGCGCCAGTGTCAAGTTGTTAAGAATAAAGATCATTCTCGAAACATGGAGTAATGCCACTTGCTAGATTTCGCCAGAACATTCTAACACTTGCAAACAATCTATTATATAAAAATCTAGGGGGTATTTGCGTCTGTTTTTTTCGAATTTGCAAAAATGTTTTTCTAAAAAGTGTTTCTCTTGATAAACTGAACTAACGCTCGATTCCAGAATTTTTGGTGTTTGTTTGTTTGTTTGTTTGTTTGTATATTTGTACCATTATAGGCGCCCAGACCGTTCGCAGCACGATGCTGAAATTTTGCATACCCCCATAAAGTGTCAGTGGCTAAACAACTGTCAGGGTCCGGATGTCGTCACGAGCATGTTTCGCATACCTGCCATACAAACTGAACATTAAAATCATGCCGCTGGCGGCCATTTTGAATTTAAAGACTTCATATTCGAAACAGTCATGTCTCTTAGTAATTTTAACATCTTTTGGAAGAAACTTTTTCGCAAAAAGTAAATTCTTCAAACAAAATTTGTAAATACCTACATAGAAAAAAATAAAAAATTCTAACTTTCAAGTCGCACAATGGGCGCATGTATCAAGTTGGAACATTGAAATTAAGCATGCCACCTGAACATAAACAGACTTACATATTCTCAAAAATACAACAAAATACGTGAAGGATTAAGAGTAGCTGCCATACATTTTTTTTTGGTTTCTTCAATATTTAACATTCAACTGGCGGTCATTTTAAAATTCTGAAGGTTTTTTCTCAATAATCAATTTGGTGTTGCTTATTTCAACATTTTCTGAAAGAAAACTTTTTTCAATGACAATTATTTTCGAACAAAGTTTTGAAAAACCTGATTTTCACAAAAAAGTAAAATTTATAAGTAAAAAAATCAACTGTTTTGATGCTACACAAACAATTATAATTTAGCGAAATGTAATGATATGTACTAGAACAATCCCGCCAAGTGTATATTTTCCATACCCGCGATACCAACTAAAAAAATACATTTCTCTGCAGGCGGCCATTTTGAATGTCTAGGTCTCATACTCGAATTTAAAATGCATTTTAGTAAACCCCATAAATGTTGGAAGAAACTTTTTTTCTACGGCAAATTTCTTTGAACAAATATTTAAAAAGTAAAATTTCATACAAAGTGTCTTATATATAAAAATAAAAAAAGTTAACAAGATTTTTTTTTTAATTTTCAAAAGTAATTTTTTTCTTAACGTTCTGTCGATGGGTCGAACGTTTTCCCATACTTAGATTTTTTGTAGATTGTGAGTTTAGGCATTTTAAGGTATCTTCAGGTACCATGCAGTATCAGACACTAAAATATCGTGAAAAGTATCACAAGCAGTTTTAAGATGTCAAAAGATAATTCAGAGCAGGACGAGCAGTTTGAAGGCATTTCATGACAATAAGAGCAGCTGGAACAATCTAAAAACAAAAGCACCAGTACCAACAAAACAATGCCGTATGGCAAACGCAGTCATGTTTCATGCCACTATAAGAAAATTGCAAGCAACACAGGTACGCTTAAGATACTATTACCAGCAAAACGAAAAAGAGCAGAAAAGACAAGTTATACACTTAAATGATAATGAACGGGTCGAGCATCATTATTAACCATCACCAGAAAAATAAAGAGCAGAAATAAAAAGCAGGATAAAGACTTTAGCACCTGCACAACAATAGGAAGTAGCACAATCAGGCCTGGGATTCTAGCATAAAATTGTCCACTTTTTGTTGTTGTTGTTGGTCAGTTCTCATGGTACTTTTAAAAATCAGAGCAGGGGTAAATTGTGCTGGCGAAGCCGGACTTCAAACTACCCGTAGGGCCTAGCAGCCAACCGTGCGAGAGCGCGGTTTGGTCTGCTAGTCTTTTATAAATAATTAACATCTATTTATTTCTAGAGAGACTTTATTATAAACTCACACATACAAACACAACACGCAACTACATATTCGTAAAAGAATGTACACACGAAGCATGTGTAAGAGGCAATTTACACGTTTCTGTTTGTGGGCATACATTATATATGAATATGAGCCATATTGTAAATATATCTTTCCAACTTAGATTATAGATTATTATAGTATTGTTGTTCTGACGCAAAAATAAGCGAATTTTTATTATGAAACATTTACCCCCTTTCCAAAAGAAAAAAAAAAATGAAAATATATCAACCCGCGCATTGGGGGATGAAAAAAATGTTTATACATCAAACGAAAAAATAAATACTACCCCCATAAAACATATTTCAGGAATGCTAGAAATGAAGAAATAAATTTTATATAAAATATTATAATATGAATAAAAAAAAACATGAAACCACAACGAATTGGTCACAGACAACCCGTCCACACACAGTTCGGCCATGACGGCCTGAAATCCAAACGACTTTTCGGTCATGGACAACTCGGCCATGGATAACTCGTCCACGGACACATCGGTCACAGACAATCCCGTCACATGACAGTTCGTCCACACGACTTTCCGATCAACGACATTTCGGTTACATACAATATATGGTCGACAGACATCTGGATCAAAGAAAACAACGATTAATATAAACTACAGTCAATTTTTCTTAACTTATAGGTTGGTATTAGGTTGACCACCCATATTGTAAAAAAATGGTTCACTTTGCCAATGCCACACCTGGTTCAGGGAAGTTCGGCAAGAGTTGCAGGGCTTTTGTCCGTTTTAGATTGGGATTTTATGTTGTAAGTCGACATGCGGCATGTGTAAGATCGAACTTATACGTTTCTGCTTGTGGGATTGCATTTAATATGAATATTAAATGAAATATATCTTTACAACTCAGATTAGAGATACAGTAATTGTGCTGGAACCGGCTGCCTTTGAAGCTGAGGACGGAAACCAGCGAGGAGCGCTTCAGGAAGGAGCTGAAGACCACCATCTTCACAAGAAGAGAGTGAGCGGTGGGCGCCCTTGGGGTGGCTGGAGCCACTAAACGGCGCCCAAAAGAAGAATATGTCATCCAAATATATATAGTAATTACAAAGGTTTTTTGAGAGCAAGTTTTCTGTGAAAGGGTTTATTATTTTTTTAAATAAAAATGACGAAGTCAGATCAGAAGTGAGCAGAGCGCCGAAGAAGTCACCCACAGAGGAGACGAAACGTCAGCTGAAAGTCTTCAAAAAGTATCAAGAAAGAAGAAAAAGAAAAAAGATTAAAAAATATCGACCACGGTCAAAACCCGGAACCAAAAAATCAAGCAAAAATGACGAAGTTTTAACTTTTGTTTTTTCCAGTTTTTCATTAGTTATGAGCAGTTACAAACTTTTTCGGAGAATCTATATCTTTGGGTAACAAATGATGAAGAACCTGTCTGTTGACCCATATTGTCCGTGACCGAGTTGCTGAATATGTCCGTGACCGAGTTGCTGAATATGTCCGTGACCGAGTTGCTGAATATGTGGTTGACTTAAAACTCGTGTGGACGAAAATTTGTGTCTGCGATTTGTCCACGGACGAGCTGTCTGTGGACGAGCTATCTCTGAACGATTTGTCGTGGAACCAAAAAAATATATATATATTTACTGCGGAGTTGGGAAAATGTTTACTCGAAGAAAATAAAAACAAAATAAACATCAAAAGAAAATTCCAGCAGTTATTGTTTATAAGCTCAAAGGGCGTTAAAACGTTTTCAAAATGTAGGCTTGAAAAATGGGGGGGGGGGGTGGGAGGGATGTTGGTATTTAGAATGAGAATAATTTAAATAAAATTTGAAACGCTAGGCTACTAAAATATATTTCTCAATTTTAGCGTAGACTGGTCGATAGCTCAGCTGGTAGTTCTTACGTTCCATGCCAGAAGGTCAGGGTTCAATCATTACAAAGGTTCCCGTTTCGGTGATTATTTCAAACCCCAAAATAAAATACCGGCAAGGTGTACCCAGCCTTCACAATAAATGAGTCCACCTCCACTTCAATTGAAGTGATTGGCGTCCCTTACCTGTGAAAATGAATAGGTTCCACTGGTCACATGCGAAACCCTTCGGGGATAACGCGGCAAGAAGTTACGATATATGAGTGGCTTAGTTGCGTTACGTTGGTCGAAAGATTAGTTGGTAGAATGCATGTGTTCCAGAGGACCAAGGTTCAATCATCACAAAGGGTGCAAAAATTGATTTCCCGTTTCGGTGTTCATTTCAACCCCAAAATGAGAAAATACCCCCATTGCTTACTCAGCCTTGACAAGAAATTCGAACCAGCCTCCTAAGAGGGTAGAAAACCCACACAAGGTTGGCGTACGTCTCTACCTGTGAAAATAAACAGCTCACACACGTTACTTGCGATCCTTTCGCATACAAGACGGTAAGAAGTTACACTACATGTGTAGCTTAGCAGCGTAGCAGAGTATATTGTTCCGAGCTTCTTTTCCAAAAAAAGATTTTTTTGTATAACTGCTGCATTTACATGCTGATAAGTTACTGTTACTGGCTCCGTATACCGGAGCGCATCGAGTTCAAAGTGTGCACGATGGTCCACAAAGCTTTATTTGGAAAAACACCCAAATATCTCGCTGATTTAATCAAACCAGTCACCCTCGGCAAAAAAAGCCTTACACTGCGCTCGGCTGAGACTGGAGCCAAATCAAGGATTGAAGAACCTAACACAAAGTTTGGAGAGCGTGCATTTGCAGTTGCTGGCCCTCTGGCTTGGAACCACCTGCCACATCATGTGAGAGAGCTAGAGGACCATGGAAAGTTCCGGAACGCACTGAAGACAAGCAAATTTCTGGCATCGTTCGCACCAGCGCCCTTGGAGTGAATACATCACGAAACGGCGCTATAAAGAAATCGTCAACTCATCATCATCATCATACTGTTACTGTATCCAGTAGCCATTCCGCTAGGTGTGGCCGGTAGCTCCGCAGATGCGTCTGCACTTAGTTCTGTCCTTGATCACTTCTTGCATCTCCTCCACATTCATCACCCTCTCCATGCATACTCTTTTTTCTTGTTCTCACTCTACTGATTCCAGTCATTTGCAATCTCGCTAAATATTTCACTGTTTAAACCTTCAAAATACTCACTTGAAATTAGTGCTTTTTTCCCATCTCGGTTTATTGTATGCGAACCAAAGATCTTACCTGAAAAAAGAAATAAATTTTGGAATTAGTGAAATTCTATAGAAATTAATCGAAGATAATTACAGAAAGAAAATATTCTTATAATTTTACTGGGGCTCTCTTTTGATACAACTGCAATTATTTATTTTAACATAATTTATATTACACGGTTTGGTTAACAATTCACAAAAATAGATAGATAGCTTGGAGCGACTAATCCCCTCACCGCAACATTGCAGTCCCTATATATAGGTACAGAAGAGATATTTCTTGCATATTCCAGATCATTCGGTCTCTCGTTCATACCAGACGTCTTAGTAAGTGAGCTAATTATAAGGAACTAGGAAGTGCTCATGAAAATCTACTTAACTAAAAAACAAAACTCATTTTTCACCCCGCGTAGTCGATAATCAGTTTCGCTCCATTGTTCTTCCTTCCAACAAACTGTGTGTGCACGCAAACAATAAACCATGGTGAAAGCTTCTCGCATTGCTGCTGTCTCCGTCGAATTTGATTACATTTAATGCATCCGTCCCTGTTCCTCATTAAAAAACTTAATCCATTGACGATCCACGGGTCATTATACTTTTTTGCGAGGAGAATACACTTTGAGCGGAAAATGAGCCAAGGATTTGCGCAAAATTCGAAATTAAATCGAAAGAATTACTAAAATAAAAAAAAAAACGCGGTACATTGAATTTTTGACACAAAACAAATATTTGAATAATTTTTCCATGACATTTGGGGAGGAAGTAATTAAAAAAGTTTTTTATTGTTTTTTTTTTAATTAATACTTTTTCAAAAAAAACAAATACAAAATGCGTCAGCCTCATTGTATAAGCATGAGAATTGTAATAAAATGTTTTTTATTGTCTTTTAAAAACAAATAAAAAAATTGCGTGTTGTTTTTCTACCTACTTGCCTGTAAAAAAGTTTTATTTTTTTTGCATTGGCAATACAGGAAGCCATTTTGTGTTGAATTATGACACAAAATGGCACGTGGAACAAATATTTCAACATGATAGAAGACTTTAAATGAAACCCACACCGGTCCTCGTCCCATTTTGATTGGTCAAGAAGATAAGGCGGTTTGAGCCCCGCCTGCGTCTTGCCCTATCAACAATAACTTTGACCTTGGTTCAACATATGTCATTGGGTAATTGTTAATTAATAATGCAACAAAATATTGAAATAATTATTTATTCACTAAATCGAAAATCTAAGCTGCAAAGATATTTATAATTTAAGATTAATATTAAACGCATTCCCACAAGCAGACATGTATAAATTTGCGCTAACACATGCCGCATGTGGACCTACAACATAAAAACCCAATCTCAAATGAACATAAGCCCTGCAAATCTTGCCGACCTTCTCTGAAACAGGGGTGGCATTGGCAGAGTGAACAATTTTTTACAGTATGGTAGGTCAGCCTCATACCAACCTATAAGTCAAGGAATACAAACAATTAATTACATTTAAGTATATAAAACAAACAAATACTTCAATTCATTAATAGTGTTAATACCTGTTTCTGGCCAGGCCAAATAGGTTGGTGAGTTGCATTCCTCTTCACACATCTATTTGATATAATAAAACAAAAACACCGAAACGGGAAATTATTTCTGACACCCTCGGTGGGATTCGAACTCGAGGACACGGCATTGAATGCAAGCACCCTACTAACTAAGCTATCCAAAACCGAAATAATATTTTTCCAATATCCGTATCCACATCCGAAACTTCATATGCATCGGTGTTATGGCCGAGGATCAAGTCGCTATTCTTGACTACCGTATTTGGGACGGAATAACGCTGGTTTGAATCACGTCACCATAGCTTCGACCCTGGTTCAACAGACACCATTGCATGCTCACAAGCTTCTGCTTTCGCATGAAGACAACTGGCCAGGCAAAATAGGTTGGTGAATTGCATTCGTCTTCACAATTTTTTTTTTATTTAAAAAAAAATAACATCCTTAATCGTAATGAACTTGATAAATTTGATATGAAAATCAAATACGTTGTCTGTCCTCGGGGATGCGAATTTAAAAAGCAACACGAAAACTATCCTTTATATCGTGTCGCGACAAAATGTCCATTGACAGAATGTCCGCCGATAAAAGATCCACCGAAAAAATATCCACCAAAAAAACGCAAATAAAATTCAAAATCATATGATATATAAATCGCACATCATATTGAAAAAAAAACAATTTAATCAATTCTTCCGTGGATTTTTGCCGGTGGACACTACATTGTTGGACATCTCGTTGGTGGACATTTTGTAGGTGGACTTTTTGTCGCGTGAAGATTTTGTCGCAAGGACATTTTGTCGCGTGGACATTTTGTCTCGAGGACATTATGTCGGTGGGGATTTTGTCGGGTGGACATTATTACATTGCTACACATTTCGTTGGTGGACACTTTGTCGATGGACATTTTGTCGCGTGGACATTATGTCGGTGGATTCTCTCGGGTAGACATTACATTGTTACACATCTCGTTGGTGGACACTTTGTCGATGGACATTCTGTCGCTTGGGTATTATGTCGCGGGGACATTTTGTCGGTGGACATTTTATCGGGTGGATATTCTGTCAGTCATTTTGTCGCGTGGACATTTTGTGGCGATGACATTATTAGGTAGAGATTTTGTCGGGTGGACATTATGCCAGTGGACATTTCATTGTTACACCTCTCGTTGCTGCACATCTCGTTGGTGGGCACTTGTCGATGGACATTTTGTCGCGATGACATTATGTCGGTGGAGATTTTGTCGGGTGGACATTATGCCAGTGGACATTACATTGTTACACCTCTCGTTGCTGCACATCTCGTAGGTGGACACTTTGACGATGGACATTTTGTCGCGTGGACATTTTGTCGCGATGACATTATGTCGGTGGAGATTTTGTCGGGTGGACATTATGCCAGTGGACATTACATTGTTACACCTCTCGTTGCTGCACATCTCGTAGGTGGACACTTTGACGATGGACATTTTGTCGCGTGGACATTTCGTCGCGATGACATTATGTCGGTGGAGATTTTCTTGGGTGGACATTATACCGGTGGACATTATATTGTTACACATCTCGTTGCTGTACACCTCGTTGGTGGACACTTTGTCGATGGACATTTTGTTGCGTGGGCATTATGTCGCGAGGACATTTTGTCGGTGGATATTCTGTCAGTGAACATTATGTCACTAGACATTTCGCCGCGTGAACATTTTGTCCATGGACATCGTATCGGTAGCTATTCTGTCAATGGGCATTATGTCGCGAGGACATTTTGTCGGTGGATATTCTGTCAGTGAACATTATGTCGGTGGACATTTTGCCGCGTGAAAATTTTGTCGTATGGACGTTTTGTCACGTGGACATTCTATCGATGGACATTTTGACGGTGAACCCTTTTATATGGGGCTTAGGCGGGCCACAAGCGCCTGGTATTTTATTCATTGGCTGGGAATTGACCGCCCCTGGTCCAATACCGCGGAAATATCCTGATATTCTAATTATTATAGAGAGGCCCGTTGACAACCCCTGACAATCCAACTTTACTGTAACTGAAGTCGACCGGTCCGCAGTCTAGTGGTAAGCGCTTCAGACTCGTAAATGCAAGGTCGTAGTTTCTAATCCCGGCGGATCATAAAAAAAATACTGTTACCATTTTAGAGTTCAATTTAATAGAATCTTCGGTTAATTTATTTCTGAGTTACCGTTCACATTTGGTTCGAAAAAAGCTATTTTTTTTAGTGTGTTACTCGCCAGCTCCGATACAAGTCTACGCTACAGACAGCTTTAGCCCTTTATGTAATATTTTTATTTATTTAGAAGATGACATAAAGACGGTTCTCTAAACATTGCGAACTGGAACTTGTGAGATTTTGCCAGAATATTCGAGCAAACACTAGTACAATTATACAAACACCTACATCTAGAGACACAATCAAACAAGAAAAAAACACACTATCACAAGTAAAACACACACAGACACAATCTTACATTCGTAACAATACCAGTTATATTTTCAAATGTGCTCTTCGCTGGGTTGAAAATTCAATACACATTAACAAAGACAGGGCACAAAGGTCCATGCAGCCAGGATCTTGTCGAGAATCGGCGCTTTCTATAGCGATGACCAAGCTCGCTAAGTGCTCTTGAGATGTGATTCACGCAAAAAAAAACACTCAAAATAAATCATACCATGGGTATGATTTTGTATATTCTTGGGTTTTTAAATTGTAGGTCCACATGCGGCATGTGTTACCGCGAACTTATACATGTCTGCTTGTGGGAATGCGTTGTCTATGAATCTCAAATGATTTATATCTTTGCAGCTTAGATTTAGATGGGTGTCCGCAACTACTGCAGACAATCTGCTCACCCCACGGCTTTGTTTTCCCATTACTGCAGCCCTGGTATATTATAATATGTGCGTACCCCGTACACAACAAAAAACACAACGCGAATACACGATCGGCTAGGCAGGCAATCCATAAGTACAATACTCCGAGTATAAAGCGTTTAACTAGACTCCACTTCCATTGCGTAAAGCGATTACGTATGAAATATACGACGGAGCTCCTAGTGAGTGATTTAGTTTACATAATTAATTTAGATTTACGCAGTCGAGGCGAGTTTTCGTGATGCCGTATACTCGGGGTACTGTGAACGTCTATTGTCGTACTTCCTTACAGCATTTTTTTTTGATGTGCTGGATATAAAACCAGAGGCGTATCTAAATCTAAGCTGCAAAGATATGTATCATTTGAGATTAATATTAAATGCATTCCCACAAGCAGACACGCATAATTTCGCGCTAACACATGCTGCATGTGGACCTACAATATAAAAAACCCAATCTCAAATGAACATAAGCCCTGCAACTCTTGCCGACCTTCCCTGAAGCAGAGGTGACATTGGCAAAGTGAACCATTTTTTACAGTATGACGCTACGCCTATCAGAAGGCGTAGATGTTAAAAAAAACTATATCGCATAAACATTTATTTTGTTAAAAAAATAAACATCGGAAAGGTTTATTCAGTCTTCACAAGAAATAAGAATCGGCCCCCTCGAGAGCTGGAGTGAAGTGTTTGGCGTAAAGCCAGTTCTGTTACCTGCGAAAAAAATAGGTTCTACACGCCAGATTATGCCAAACGCGGTGCGAAGTTGCACTACATGAGTAGCTTTGCGTCACATTATCACAACGCTGACCATACATGCTGTAAAATCTGGTTCACTTTGCAACTGTTACTCCTGTTTCAGGAAAGAACAGCAAGATAATGATGGATGATTTATTTCCTGTGGCGCCATTTAATGGTCCAGGACCATCTCAAGGGCGCCTAGCAAGGGTACAAATACTTGCATTATTATTAATTGTTGTCCATACAGAATACTTATCTTAATACATTCAAAATTCATTTTGAAACTTGAATTTTTTTATTTGTAAGAACACATATAGGTTGGTATGAGGCTGACCCCCCATACAGTAAAAAATAGTTTACTTTAGTAAGGTTTATGTTAGAATTACGGTCGTTTGACATTTTAACAATTATATTAATTTTAAAACTAAACAAATTTCAAAACTTAATTAAACTCGGATATTTCACCAACCGTTTAGAGAGAACTTACATCATTCTCGACGTTTCGTCGGCGACGTAGCCAACGTCTTCAGGAGAACATCCTCTCTGCACGACGACTGAGGATGAACTGAGTTCATCAATTCGTTAGTGAAATATCCGAGTTTAATTAAGTCATGGTTCACTTTGCCAATGTCACTCCTGTGTCAGGGAAGGTCGGCAAAAGTTGTAGGGCTTATGTTCATTTGAGCTTTGGATTTTATTTGGAAGTAAGTACACATTTATCATTTGTAATCGCGAACTACACGTGTTTGTTTGTGGGCATACATCTGAGAGATTTAAATGAATATATCCTTGCAACTTAGATTATAGATGATGATGATAAGAAAACTTATAAAAAGGCTTTCGGTACGCCACTGTGCATGGTTTCGGAACCGATGCACTGGAAATGATTATTTTGACTGACAAAGAGGGCAGCATTATATATTTTTTTATACGGGGTAGAAGATTATTTTATAATGCAGTATCTACCCTTAAATCCCAACATGCACCTACCCATAAAAAAATAGGTTTATTGAAATATCATATATCTATGTAAAAAAAAATCATTTCAATGGGATTATGGTATATAGATTTGATGGGCCTTTTGTTCAATAAACTGCAAAGGGTTTGTTCCTGTATTACTTTGCAATGGGGTTTACATTGAGCCCTGTTTGTGTGGGAAGTGAGCAAGGTAGAGTGTAAACCCGCTCCTTCCGCTGCTCCTGCTCATGCTACACGCGCTGCCCATTGATACGGGTTTTGTCGATTTTTCGACGGACTTACACTACCGATTTTTCTTTACCGTATTGTTGCGTTGCTCCGCCCATGGCAGAAGTAATGTATACTTAGTATTAGAAGAGAACTAAGATGCACATTTAGTACAACTTCTTGCAGTGTGGTCTCCCCACAGGGGTCACAGTCCACCACATCAGTTTACCTGGTTTCTCAGCTTCTAAGAGCGCTGGTTCTTATTTCTTGCGAAGGCTGAGCAAACCTTGTCGGTATAAAACCCGAAACGGGAAATTATTTCTGACACTTTCGGTGGGGATCGGACCCTAGCTCTCGGCATGGAATGCAAACATTCTACCAACTGAGCTATCGACTGGACTTTTTGCGAGCTTGATCGTCGCTACTGAAAGCGCCAATTCTCAAGCAAGACCCAATCGCTGTATGGCTGGTTGGACCTTTTGCGATGTTTTCGACTCAGCAAAGAGCACATTTGAAAATTTAGTGTATTTTTAGTGCTCCGCCGGGAATAGAACGTATGACCTTCGGGATGCGAGTCCACAGCGTTAACCACTAGCCTTAGGACCGGTCTAAAATAGTAAAAGTTTTATCTTAAGAAAATTAAGTCTAAGATTGATTCTGAATGACACTGTTGATGCTAAATATAAATCTCGTCTATTTTGGCCACGCTAAGTGTGACCTGACGCTAAGGTCCCCGTAAGGGCGGCATTAAGCATTTTGTTTGTAAAGCACACTAAGGTCGCCTTAATTTGTATCAATATTCTACGATAGTGTTTTTCAACCTTTTTCATGACACGACCCCCCTAGTATCAAAAAATATTTCGCGACCCCCCAACCCTTTTTTTCATGTATAATATGTTAAAAATATATAATACGTACAAAAATTTTAGGCGTTTGCGTTATTTACAATCTGATATAAACATATAATAAAGTACGTAAAACATATCATTTTAAATTGAATACGTGGCCAATTGATAACTAACAAACAAATACAAACATTTTAAAGAATGAAAAAAACGAATTTTACTGACCGTGCAAAAGAGAAGAACGATTTTCTCTACGTTTCGTCGGAGTCATATCCGACGTCTTCAGGAGACGTGTGCCCTCTATAAGGAGGAACCACGAACTGTTGAATTATTGTTGTTTGATCGAGGCCGAAGGTTATGGGTATTTTTATTTTTATTTACCTTTGGAGATACATCCATAGATGTCGCTATAGCCCCAGTTGGATGTATCCAGTCTATGGATGTATCTCCGATCAAGTCATAGAAAAAATAAAGAAAAGTTCTTTTGTATCCTTGCAATTTGATGAATCAACGGATATTGCGAGTTGTGCGCAATTTGTAGCTTTTGTGCGTTTTGAATCCGATGAAATGATAATGGAAGAAATACTATTTTGCAAGGCACCCCCCAAAAAATACTACAGGTCAATGCTTGCATGACATGTTCCTTGAAGCAACGCAAGACATGAATATCGATTGGGCACAAAAATGCATTGCTATTTGTAGTGACGGAGCAAAAGCCATGACTGGTGCGAAGAGTGGATTTATTGCTAGACTGAAAGAACAGATGCCAAACGCTTTTTGGATGCATTGCTTTCTCCATCGCCAAGCTCTTGCAGCCAAATCCTTACCGCAAGAATACAGTCAAGTTCTTCATATTATTATTAACATTGTAAATTCTATTAAAGGAAAAGCGTTGCAGACTCGATTGTTTCGAGTCATTTGTGAAGATATGGGGACACTTCACCGTAATTTGCTTTACCATACAGAGGTTAGGTGGTTATCAAAAGGCAAAGTACTGACCAGAGTTATGGAACTTCGCGCTGAACTATTAGTATATTTACAGCAAGCCAAGTCACATTACTCTGAATTCATTTCTGACCCGGAATTCCTTTTAAAATTGGCTTTTATTTCTGACTTATTTGAACATTTAAATAATTTGAATAAAAGTCTTCAAGGGCGTGATGAAAATGTCATTAAAGCAAAAGACAAACTCCATGGCTTTATAAAAAAAATTGAATTGTGGTCATCATCTATTATTCCTTGACTTATAGGTTGGTATGAGGCTGACCACCCATACTGTAAAAAATGGTTCACTTTGCCAATGTCACCCCTGTTTCAGGGAAGGTCGGCAAAAGTTGTGGGGCTTATGTTCATTTGAGGTTTGGATTTTATTTGTAAGTACACATTCAGCATTTGTAAGCGCGAACTACACTTGTTGGTTTGTGGGCATACATCTGAGAGCTTTAAATGAATATATCCTTGCAACTTAGATTACAGATTATTATTATAGATCTATAAATCAAGGCAACTTTGATTCATTTTCGTCCACACATTCTTTCATTGAAGAAGTCGGAAGCGAGATCAACATCAACTCATATATATCTGGTATGAAGATGGTGTTACATAATTTGAAGAAAGAATTATGTCATTACTTCTCACTGCAAGAGATATCGGATAACACTGGGCAAAGATGGATCCTTAATCCGTTTTTAAATGCAGCTATAAACGAGGCAAATTTAGCAACTAAGCTCAAAGAGAATCTGCTGGAACTATCTGCCGATGGGATGTTACACTTGGAATTCAAGTCTGAAAACTTGGATACGTTTTGGTTAAAAAGAAAAATAGAATACCCGGAATTAACAACCGAGGCGTTGAAGTGTTTGATTCCATTTTCTACCTCGTACTTGTGCGAGTTGGCATTTTCATCAATGGCGCGAATAAAATGTAAACTAAGAAATCGCTTACATTTGGAAAACGATTTAATACTGAATGTGGCAAAAACGGATCCACGATGGGAGAAATTAATTGCAGAAACTCAAGCACAATCTTCACATTAAAATGAACGAAGATAATCAAGCACAGATGTAATCATTTTCTATTTAAACACATTTTTAATATTTCTTTTCTTTGTAATAACATGTTTTGAACTAGCATTTTTCGGACTTGTATGATTGATTATAGGGAAATTTTGTTAAATATAATAATTTTAACTCGTATCGACTTTTTATTAAAGTCTTACAAATTATTTGTTGTATAAAAAAACTGAAGTTTTCTCGACCTCTCGCGACCCCCCTACAGAGGCTCCGCGACCCCCCAGGGGGTCGCGACCCACAGGTTGAAAAACACTGTTCTACGATATTCCATTACGGTGGACTTGGGAGAACAAGCTCGGTTAACATGGGGTGCACTGATGGGCTAGTCGAATCGGATAGTGGGTTGGTCAGTGGTACATTAAATATATATGAAAAATGTTGGTTGATTGTACAGTTTGAAGATGGCTGTTATTCAAAAGTGAAAAGCTACCTTTTTTGACAGGTCTGAAGTGGAAACGCTTCTGACTCGTAAATGGAAGGTCGTGGAAAGAATGAATGATGATAGACTGACAAAGTATATATACAGAGGTAGTGTGAATGGAAAAAGAGGTAAGGGACGACCGAGAAAAGTATGGAGTGATCAGATTGAGGAGATTGTGAAAGAATGGGATATACAAAGCGAGCGTAAAATAAGAAAATGCATGAAAAAGGTGATGGATATGAATGAATTGAAAGAGGTATGTAAGGATAGCAAGAAATGGAGGGAACTCTGCAGAGGCTCTGGCCACTCCTAGCGGAATGGCGACAGAGTTACAGTTACAGAAAATTCATATACCCTTACCATAGACCGGTCACCAAAGGTCCATCCAGCCTTACATCTACTGCTGAGAGCGCTTTCGACAGCGACGACACAGCTCGCAGAGGGCTCTTGATGCGAGATTCACACAAAAACAGCGCTCACCAAATAAATCCTCCTAATATGATTATTTATTAATATTATAACCTTTTGCCACGGTCAAGTCCAGTGCCGCATCGGAAGTCACGTTCTTTTTTTTTTTAAAGAATTCCTGTGCGGGAGACTCCCTAGATTCTAGAGACTCTAGGGGTCTATGACACTTGCTGTAGTGCCGCAGAGGTGTACGAGCTTGGTCGTCGCTACAAAGCGCCAATAATCAAGCAAGATCCAGTTGCTGCAAGGCTGGATGGACCTTAAGTGACCGGTCATTGGTAAAGGTTTATGAATTTTTCAACCCAGCGAAGAGCAAATTTGAAAATATAAATGGTATATTTTTAGTGCTCCGCCGGGATTCGAACCCACAACCTTCCCATTCAGAGTCCGCAGTGTTACCACTGAGCTACGGACCGGTCAACGTTCTGTATGGGGATGTTGAATAAGCTTTCACATACTTTGGGGTAGAAATCTCGACGGCCATCGGTAGATCTTACCGTACCTCTTTGAAGAATAAACGGAATAAAACATGGCGACGTATCAACAGCTGATTCATTTTATCTGTAACAACGATCAGCTGTTCAGGCCCCGCCATGTTTTTTTATTCCATGTTATCTTCAAATATGTACGGTAAGATCTACCGACGGTCGTCGAGACTTCCTCCCCAGACCATGGTACTGATCGGAAGTCTAATAGTGCATAGGGATGAATGAAAGATTTCCCATGGTTTGTGCATCGATTCCATACAATTCACGACCAAAATCATAAACAAACCAGAAAAAAAAATTCAGTGTAAAAAGGCACTGATCAATGTAGAGCTATACTAGCCGATTTAATTAAAATAATAATAATAATAATATTAGGATGATTTATTTGGTGAGCGCTATTTTTGTGTGTATCACACCTCAAGAGCCCTCTGCGAGCTTGGTCGTCGCTGTAGAAAGCGCCAATTCTCAAGCAAGACTCGGTTGTTGTAAGGTTGGATGTACCTTTCAGTGACCGGTCTTTGGTAAAGGTTTATGAATTTTTCAACTCAGCGAAGAACACATTTTGTTATTGTTACTCTGAGCCAATTACCAACTCTCTTTTCTACTAGCCACTTTCTCAAATCAACTCTCTAGATTCCTAAGATCCACACAAACAAGGCTGGAGGACCCAAAGCCCAGAAAATGTCGCATTAAAAGGCGTTTTGTCTTGTCTTGCGCCTCTATAAGTGAATCGGCAGCAATGGGAGACGGTTCCACGACAAATCAGTCACAGAGAACCCGTCCACAGACAGCTCGTCCATGGACAAATCGGTCACACGACATTTTGTCCACACGACTTTTGCGGTCACATACAATATGAGGTCCGCAGCTTCATTACAGAAAACTACGATAAAATAAAACTACAATTTCTTGGACAATAGGTTGGTATGAGGCTGACCCTCGATACTGTATAAACTTGCTTCACTTTTGCAAATGCCGCTCCGGCTTAAGGGAAGGTCGGCAAAAGTTGTAGGGTTTATGTTCACTTGAGGTTTGGATTTTGATTTGTCAGTACACATTCAGCATTTGTAAGCGCGAACTTAGACGTGTCTATTTGTGGGCATGCATTTGCTATTAATTTTGAAACTTAATATATCTTTGCAACCTAGATCATAGATTACTAATCTAATCTAATCTAATTTTCAAAATATATGTAACATTAGAGAGTCACATTATATGCATTTTCACACACAGGCACATGTGGTCCCTACAATATAAAAACCCGAATCTCAAATGGACATACACCCTGCAACTCTTGCCGACCTTCCCTGAAAATAGGGGTGACATTGGCAAAGTAAACCATTTTCTACAGCATGGGTGGTCAGCCGCATACCAATTATAGAATAAAGTAAAAATGAAAACAAGGTGTTTGTACTTGTTCATGTGAGGCTTGGTATATTTTGTATGTACACATGCAGCATGTGTAAGCGCGAATTTACATGCGCCTGCATTAGAGCATGCGTTAAATATGAGCCATACATGTCAATATATCTTAGCAACTTAGATTATAGATTATAGACAGTAATTACAATGGTTTTTTGAAGAGCAAGTTTTCTGTGTTGGAGCTGTCTGGGAACCTACATTGTATGCGACCGAAAAGTCGTGTCGACGAACTGTCGTGCGACCAAATTGTCCGTGACCAATGTGTCTGACGACGAGTTACCTGTGGACGAGTTGCCTGTGACAGAAAAGTCGTGTCGACGAACTGTCGTGCGACCAAATTGTCCGTGACCAATGTGTCTGACGACGAGTTACCTGTGGACGAGTTGCCTGTGACGGAAAAGTCGTGTTGACGAACCGTCGTGCTACCAAATTGTCCGTGACCGATGTGTCTGACGACATGTTACCTGCGGACGAGTTGCTTGTGACAGAAAAGTCGTGTTGACGAACCGTCGTGCTACCTAATTGTCCGTGACCGATGTGTCTGACGGCGAGTTACCTGTGGACGAGTTGCCTGTGACGGAAAAGTCGTGTTGACGAACCGTCGTGCTACCAAATTGTCCGTGACCGATGTGTCTGACGACATGTTACCTGCGGACGAATTGCTTGTGACAGAAAAGTCGTGTTGACGAACCGTCGTGCTACCTAATTGTCCGTGACCGATGTGTCTGACGGCGAGTTACCTGTGGACGAGTTGCCTGTGACAGAAAAGTCGTGTCGACGAACTGTCGTGCGACCAAATTGTCCGTGACCAATGTGTCTGACGACGAGTTGCCTGTGACAGAAAAGTCGTGTCGACGAACTGTCGCGTGACCGATTAGTCAATGGACGAGCCATCTTTGGCCAATTTTTCGTGACACCATGGCAGACACAACAATAGAAGTGTCTCAATACCCGCAAGACTATGGGAGTTAATTTCTCAGACAAACAGCCCGACCCCTCTCCATGGGGTTTAAAGGATTTCTCCCAACACAAGGGGTGAACTACAATGGAGACTCAAGTTTGTGAAAAATACTAATATAAGATTTCAATTTTCGCTTTGAAATATTTGTAAGTATGATAAGGTTGGTATGAGGCTGACCCCCGTGCTGTAAAAATCGGTTCAGGGAAAGGCGGCAGAAGTTTCAAGGTTTGTGTTCATGTGATATATTTTTTATTTGTATGCACACATGCAGAATGTGTAGGCGCGAACCTACATGTGCTTGTCTGTGGACATGCATTTAAAATGAACCTTCAATGTTAACCTACATATCTATGCAGCTTTGATTATAGATTATTATAGATAAAACGTCACCTTGGTGCTTGTTTGTCATATCTCCAAAGGAGGTAATTTCAAATAAGCAATACTTGTGTGTGTTTTGCACCGACATTTCTTATAAAAAAAACTTGAAAATATTTAATACGACTGTCACATTATCGTGTTTTACGTTTTTCTCTCAGCCCAGATTGTGTAGAATGTGATTCTTACGACAATTTCATTGAAAGGTCATCTTTGAATCAAATGACGGAGATAAGCCAAACAAGCACTGGGGGAACGAAAATAAAGAATAATTAATAGATTGCAAATGGCGTTTGTGATTTTATTTCAAATTTCCGTCAATATAAAAAATAGGTTCCACTCGCCACATGCGACCCCTTCGGGAACATACACAAAAAATTAAATTTTAAAAATAAACAAAAATATAAACATTAAAAACAAATACAAAGTTCTAATTTAATATTTGAAAAACCCTACCCTAGCCGCCAACATTACAGATCAACCGCCATTTCTTTCTGTCCTTGCATACTTCTTTCATTTCATCCAGAGTCATAACCGTCTTCATACAAGCTCTCCTTTTTTTATGTCTTCCATTCATTCGTAATTTAGGAAATTTGGTCCATGCATATTGCATATCTTTCTCGGTCTTCCTCTACCACGACATCCATCTATTCTTGCAACAAATACTTTCTTTGTCAGTCTTTCATCATTCATTCTCTCTATATGTCCAAACCATCTTAACAAAACTTCTTTTAATCTTCACTTTCACACTTTCTCTTGCACCACATTCTTCTCTTACAAAATCATTCCTCACCCTGTCACTCCGTTCCAAATTTTCACAAATTTTCCTTTAGCGCAATAAATGAAGATTAATTCAGTAAAAAAATTAACAACTTGTTTTCTTCGCGAGTAGAGTTCAACATCTCGGGCGCTTTCGGAGTGTCAGCACACGTTTCTTCTTACGTTATTCTACTTCTTAGATGGCATAATAGCCGTGTGGAGGTAGGGGGGGCGGCTGTCTGTTTGAAAACGCCTACTTCTCCCGCCCCCAAAGGCTGCCGCCCAGAATCTTCCTTTATAGAGAAACGCATTCGCAGTATCACGCCCAGAAATATTATTCAATAAATTTATTAACTTTGAAGTATGGAAAAACTATAGTAAATGTTTTCTTTAAAACAGTTTTTCTATATTTTCTCTAAAATTTTACATTCATTAAACTAAAGTAACTTATTAAATGAAACAGAAAAAAAGGAATGGGTAATAATAATAATACAATATTTTTATAGCGCCTTTTCATGACTCTCTGTCATCCCAAAGGCGCTTGCTCATATGAGCGCGCGAACAGGTGGGTCTTCAACCCCTTTCTAAATGTGCTCTCCAGATCCATTTCGCGCAGGTCATCTGGGAGGCCGTTCCATATCGTTAGAGCAGCCACCTTGAAGGTTCGATCTCCAAAAACGGTCTTCTTATCCCTTCTTGGAAACTCCATCCGACTGCAACATGATGCTGCTGATCGCAGTGTTGCTGTTCTGCTGCTTGTGGTGGCTGGAGCTATCATATCCTGTGCGGTCCCGCGCAGGCTCTTGAAGACCAGCAATCCTATCTTATACTGGACCCGTTCATGAATCTTGAGGCAGTGAAGCCTTGAGCCAGATACAATAGTAGGTACCCTTCGTGAGTGAGTTACTTTTCAAACATTTTTTTCTATTAATTTCATCTTGGACCTTCCGTAGTCCAGTGGTTAACACTTCGGTCTCGTAAATGGAAATCTCGTAAAGGTTCGAATCCCGGCGTAGCACAAAAAAGTACAATTTTTATTATTATTATTATCGGAGATTGTGAAAGAATGGGATATACAAAGTGAATGTAAAAGAAGAAAATGTGAAAAAAGTGATGGATATAATTGAACTGAAAGAGTTATGTAAGGATAGGATGAAATGGAGGTAGATCTGCAGAAGCTCTGACCACCCCTACCGGAATGGCGACAGATTTACAATTACAGTATCCATATCATATATCCACTATCAAATATTAATTTACAAAATTAATTCGTATATATTTTTACAGCATCAGATGCGATACTGCAAACATTCCGATGTAAAGCTGAAATGTAGCCACCCCCCCCCCCCTCCCCCCCTCGTCTGTTCTAACAAAAAACATCCCCACCCCCCCGGCCAACACCCCCCTACCGCCCAACTGTACCACCCCCTGGCCATCAGTTCGACTCCTACGTAAAATATGATAAATTATTCCGGCCCGCTTACAGAGGCCGAGCTGGCCTGGGCTGGCAGTCTCATCAGGACGGTAGATAGCCTGTTACCGTCGACGGTACGTTAGAGATACCTATTTGAAAGTTTGCAATAGCGCCGCTAGGTGTCAATGCGTGCATATGATTGGTCGAATAGTTTAATACCTTTCATCGGTACAATGTTAACGAGCTTTGGTAGACTCAACTGACGGTAACGTTCGTGGTAACTACCATATTCATGGTAGCGTATCAAGCAAATTGAACTGCCTGATACGCAAACGATTGGAGTAAACTAGTATCTGCAGTTATTTGAAATATTCTTATCTATGTTTTTTTTTTAAATACGAAATTACATTTAAGATTTATACGAGTATTAAATGTATTACCAAAGCAGACACGTATATGTTCTCGCTTACACATGCTGCATGTGGACCTAGAATATAAAAACCCAAATTTCAGATGAACATAAGCACTGCAACTTTTGCCGACTTTTCCTGAAACAGGGGTGACTTTTGCAAAGTGAAACATTTTTTTTAAATTTGAGGGTTCAGCCTCATATCAACCTACAAGACAAGGAATAAATTTTAAACTGAATAAAATTCATAAAACAATATTTTAAAAAAACAGTAAAGAAAAATAAAACTTAAAAAATTAAATTCAAAAAATTAAAATGGTAAGGGTAAGGGTTCCTTGACTTATAGGTTGGTATGCGGCTGACCACCCATGCTGTAAAAATGGTTCACTTTGCCAATGTCACCCCTGTCTCAGGGAAGGACGGCAAGAGTTGCTGGGTGTATGTCCATTTGAGATGGTTTTTATGTTGTAGGTTCACATGCGGCATGTGCAAGCGCGATCTTGTACGTGTCTGGTAGTGAAAATGCATGTAATGTGAATCTCCATTGTAACATATCTTTGCAACTTAGATTAGATTAGAAAATAGTTAATTTCTTGACGTATAGGTTGGTATGAGGCTGAACCACAATGGTTTCAAAAATCGTTCACTTGGCAAATGCCACCTCTGTTTCAGAGAAGGTCGGGAAAAATACAGGGTTTATTTTAACGTGAGGTTTCGTTTATTTTATACGTACACATGCAGCATGTGAAAGAGCAAACTTACACGTGTCTGCTTGTGAGCGTGCATTAAACATGATCCCCTTGAATATCAATACAACTTTGATCTTTGATTATAGATTTATGATATTTATAATAGTTGTGAATAACTTAGGATTTCATTTTTGGATTTATTTAATTTAATTTTAATTTCATTTTGTTTTTTATTTTTTTTTATTAAATTTATTTTGTTTATTTTTTATTTATTTTATTTATTTCGTAAATTTTAAACACGAGCAAATACGCGGAAGTTCGTGTTTACTCATGCTACACGTGAACTTTCTAAATAAGCGTCATAAACCCTGCAACTTAGGTTATATACTTCGAAGGCTGCTGGCATATCATAGCGGCAGATTTGGTCAACAATAATGAATGGTAGACCTAGTAGAGAAGATACGTTGACCGTGTCCATACAATAAAGCCATACAAAATGGCGTCAAGGGAACAGCTGATCAATAATTCTACGTATTTCTTACAAAATACCTAAACGTCATTCAATTGATTTGGCGACCTATCATGACCGGTAGCTGGCTGCCGAGACTTCCTTTGATAATACTTACCATCGTTACCTGTCGCCATACAAAAAAATATCCAAGATGGCCGCAGGTGAACAGCTGATTAATAATTCTACGTATTTCATAAAAAAGTACCTAAACGTCACTCGGTACATTTGGCGACCTATCATTCCGGTAGCTGACAATGTCGAGACTCGCATTGATACCGCTTACCGTCGTTACCTGTCCCCATACAAAAAAAATAAACAAAATGGCCGCAGGTGAACAGCTGATTAGAGATTGACAGGTGTTCATACTAATCTGAACGACAATCGGTAGGTAGGATCTACCGTTTGTGTTGAGACTGCCAGCCCTGGACTGCTATATTACATGCATGTAGATACTTGTAAATATAACGCCCCCAGTGCTTGTTTGGCGTATCTGCCATTTTATTCAAAGATGATGCAAACACAACGCAACTCAGCTCTTATATAATGTAACTTCTTGTTGCGTTATCCCCGAAGGCTCTCCGTATGTGGTGAGTGGAACCAATTATTTTAGATAAGGGGTCCGGTCTTACGCCAATTACTTCAGTTGGAGTGGGGGTTTCCTAGCTCTCGAGGGAGCTGGTGCTCATTTCTTGTGTAAGCTGAATAAACCTTGCCGGTTTTTTATTATGGCGTTTGAGATAAACACAGAGACGGGAAATCATTTCTGACACCCTCGGTGGGATTCAAACCCGAGCTCACGGCATGGAATGCAAGCGCTCTACCAACTGAGCTATTGAACGGTCTTAAGAATCAAATTCCACCCGGAAAACACGATAATGTGAGAGTTGTTTTAAACATTTTAAAAATCAATTTCCAATTTTCAAAAGAAACATTGGTCTAGTATACCTACATACAAGCATTTCCTCTGATGGACATATGTTAAACAAGAACTAAAGAGACGACGTGGTGTACATATGGGCATTACACTGATTATTATATTATCGTCAGGTCACAGAATTGGCATTGAAACATAGCATTTGACCGGTCCGTAGCTCAGTGGTAACACTGCGGACTCTGAATGGGAAGGTTGTGGGTTCGAATCCCAGCGGAGCACAAAAATATACCATTTATTTTTCCAAATATGCTCTTCGCTGGGTTGAAACAAAATTCACAAAGCCTTTACCAAAAGACCGGTCACTGAAAGGTCCATCGAGCCTGCAGCAACTGAGTCTTGCTTGAGTATTGACGCTTTGTAGCGACAACCAAGCTCGTACACCTCTGCAACACTACAACAAGTCGCTCCCCCAGTTCTTGTTTATCGTATACGCCAATCTTGTCAAATATAACTTTTTCATGCAGTTGTCTTATAAATCAAATTCCACACAATCTGAGCTAAGAAAAAACGTAAAATTCGATAACGTGAGAGTTGTTTTAAATATTTTTAAAATCAATTTCCTGTTTTCATAAGACACATTGGTCCAGTACACATGCAAACATTGCACATGGAAAATTAGCTGAATGGTCTATACGGTAAACGAGAACTAAGGCAGCGATATGCCAGCTCGCGCTTACACATGCATGACACCCTCGGAGGAATTCGAACCCGAGCTCTCGGCATGGAATGCAAGCACTCCAACGCCTGAGCTATCGACCGGACGTTTGATACCGATGATTATTATTGGTGCAATCGTCCCAGTGTCTACAAAGGAGCCCGCAATACATATAATATGAGTTTGACATATGCGGTTTTGTCCCTCCTGTCCGACAAGCTGCTCCATGGATGATCTCTTTGCGGGAAACCAAAGAGCTGTAGACATTGCTCGCTACTGGTCCAATACGGTGTGAAGCTGACACGAAGAAGAAGAAGATGAGTTTGACATGCCTGATATAGGTAAATACTGTGTGTAATTGCGTGTCTGTGTGAGTTTGTGTGAATTGTGTCTGTGTGAGTCTGTTTTAAGTCTCAAAATGTAGGCACTTAAATAATTTTATTTGGTCTGAATTTAATATGTTAACTAGCATTAAAAGAAGAAGACGATTTTGACATCTAATCTCATGTTGTCTAACAACTAAAATGTAGAAAGAGGAAGAAGACTTGTCTGACGTCTTCTGTCATTTTTTATTGTAAAACTCTCTCTTGTGTTCTACCAGCCCTACTGTCAACATGTGTTTGCGGCAGTGAGCCAAATAAATGGCGTGCCAAAAAATACATCGTGTTTGATTTCTGCGAGTTGTAATCTTCCCCACTTTGCCCAGGATTCCTCTCTTCCCTACCATCCTTTCTGATTCCTCAATCTGAACCATTTTTAGACCAGTATTTGTTCGAGATTGAGTGGGCATTTACTCGAATATTCTAAGTAGAACGTTCTAGCGTTTCGAGAATAACCTTCTAGTATTCTCACCTATAAATAGAGAGACCCAGATGCTCTGTAGCCAGACTAGTATCTAAGCCGTCGAGCTATACAGTTCAAAACCAACAATGCGTAAGAAACGTATGCGAACCGTATCTCAAAAGAAGTAACCGCAAAATCGTAGCAATATTAAACAACACATAATTTTCATTCTTCCTCTCACCAGTGTTTACTTAATCTTTCAGCAATTTGGAATTTTAAAAACCGGTCCGTTGTACTGTCTGCTTGCTCCGATCATTAGCGCAACCCCGGCCTTAAATAGGGAGGCGCAGGGGTAGGGTGGAGGTAGCATAATTATTATTATTATTTTTGCAAGTGTTCACAACCCAAAGAATACAAATTTACGTATTCGCTAAAAATGAGTAAAGTACTGCTGTGCCGAAATTTGAGCCTTGAACTCCGGAAGCGCATAGTGAGGTGCTATGTCTTCCTAATTGCTCTGTATGGTATGGAGGGATGGACTCTCACGCAAGCACTGGAGAGACGAATTGAAGCGATCGAGATGTGTCTCTACCGAAAAATAATTCGGATCTCTTGGCGTGATCGAGTCATCAATGAAGAAGTCCTCCAAAGAATGCGCACTACAAAGGAGCTCCTGCCAACCATTAAGTAGAGAAAACTTATGTACTTTGGTCAAATTTTGAGAAATGAGAAGTACCGTCTCCTTCATCTTATCATACAGGGTAAGATTGAGGGGACATTGCGAAAACCCAGCTCATACCCATTCCGTTTATACAATTCCATCCGGGGAAGCGTATCACAGAACGCTCATGCAATGCTATAATTTTTTTTTGTGGCGGAAGGCCTTCCCGATGGTCGTGACCCGACCCAGCAGTGATTCTAGATTTACCTGTTCGTCCACTAGAGAAAACAGCAAAAACCCGGGAGAAGATCTCAGGGACGCCGAAGGACATCGTGGCTGAAAAACCTGCGACAGTGGTTCGGCAGTAGCACCAAGTCCCTGTTTCGAGCGGAAGCATCAAAAGTCAAAATAGCCATGATGATCGCTGATCTTCGATAGACGTGGCACAAAAAGATGAAGAAGATGATACCAGTGGAGACTAGGATTCCATCCCCACCCAGATATAATCCACCAGATATAAGTTTTTGTTGGCATAATTTTTTGGTGGAACGCCATGACTGACTAACGTTTAGACGTCCACTTTAGGGGTTCGTCAGGGGAGGGGGCGAGGTCTGCAGGCAGATGGAAAGGCTCCATTATATTTGCATCACGTAAAGTAAGAAAGCAATGAACCTTCCCCCGCTGCGTCTGCCCACATACAACTCTTAATTGTATTTTAATTATTACATCATGTTTTCTTATTCTATAATCATCATTTAATTTAAAAATGGCGGTTGATACTGTAAAAAATGGTTTACTTTGCTAATGCCACCCCTGTTCCGGGGAAGGTCGGTAAAAGTTGAAGGGTGTATGTTCATTTGTCGGTGTTACGGCCGCGGGGATCAAGTCGGGTTATTTGGAACCGGATAACGTTGGTTCGAATCCCGCGACGATAACTTCGACCCTGGTTCAACAGATGCCGTTGCATGCATACAAGCTTCTGCTTTCCCATGAAGACAACTGGCCAGGCAAAATAGGTTGGTGGATTGCATTCCTTACCACAAATCTATTAAAAAAAAAATGAGGGTTAGATTTTAATTTGTAAGTACACATTCAGCATTTGTAAGCGCGAACTTACACGTTTTTGTTTGTGGGCATGCATTTGATATAAGCTTTATAAAGATATGTAACATTGGGGATTCACATTATAAGCATTTTCACAAGCAAACACGTAAAAGTTCGCGCTTGTAATGCCGTATGTGAACCTACAACATAAAAACCCAAATCTCAAATGGACATACACCCTGCAACTCTTGCCGTCCTTCCCTGAAACAGGGGTGACATGGGAAAAGTGAACCATTTTCTACAGCATGGGTGGTCAGCCAAACCTTAAAGGTCAAGGAACATACACGACACGTAATTACATTTTTTAAATCAATAAATAATAATATCTATGGACATCAAAACTAAAACAGAAAACCAATTATAATTTAAGAAACCCTAGCCACCAACATTACAGATCAACCGCCATTTATTTCTGTCCTTACACACGTCTTTCATTTCCTCCAGACAAAGATTTTATTATTGTTATTATTATTAAAAATAAAAAGCAAGTCGTATCAATAGATTATAATATGCAGATAGATATCGGAGATAATGCATTTATTCCAGCAATAAGCAAATAAGTGTTGCCAACTTTTTCCGCACACGTTCTCCATTATGCCATATTTCCCAGGGGTGGCCAGGGCTGCAACACCGTCTGGGATTATCTAATATACGGCCCCACGACAAATCGGTCACAGACAGCCCGGCCGTGGACAATGCGGTCACACGACAGTACGTCCACACGAGATTATGGTCACGCACACCTCGTCCATGGACAATTTGGTCACACGACAGTTTATTCACATACTTTTTCGATCAACGACATAATGGTCACGGACAACTCGGCAACAGACAATGCGTCCACACGACTTTTCGGTCACCGAGATTGTAGTGACACAGTGTCTAAGAGGCGCTATACAAATTTTGTCGTATCTTATAGTCAGTAGTCACATATACCTACCTCTTTCATGGACAATTTGGTCACACGAGTTTTTGGTCTACAACATCTTGGTCACAGACCATATATATATATATATACATATTCCTGTCCAGTGGTAGCACTTCGGACTCGTAAATGGAAGGTTGTGGATTCGGATCCCGGCGGAACACAAAAAAATAAACTATTTATATTTTCAAATTTGCTCTTCGCTGGGTAGAAAAATTCATAAACCTTTACCAATAACCGGTAACCAAAAGTCCATCCAGCCTTACAGCAACTGGGTCTTGCTTGAGAATTGACGCTTTCTACCGCGACGACCAAGCTCGCAGAGGGCTCTTGAGGTGTGATACACACAAAAACATCGCTCACCAAATAAATCAGCCCATTTTTTTTTAATATGGTCTAACTACATTAATTCCAACTACAGTAATGGTGACCGAAATAGAGTTGACTGAATAGTCGTGTGACCAAAACTGTCCGTGACCGAAGTGTCTGTGGATGAGTTATCTATGGCCGGGTTTTCTCGACATTTCAACGTCAACGAAATTATAGTCACAGATAACTCGGCTACGGACAATTCAGTCACACGACAGTTCGGTCAGCAACATTTCGGTCACACACAACATATGGCGGACAGACAATTCCATCACAGAAGACTAGAATTAATTAAAACTACTAAATTGTGTTCAAAGTTCCAGAAATATTTAATTCTAATTAAACACTGTTTTATTTTCACAATAATATTAATTTTGTTTAGATTCTAATCTAATCTAATCTAAGCTGCAAAGATATATATCATTTAAGATTTATATTAAATGCATTCCCACAAGCAGACATGTATAATTTTGCGCTAGCACATGCCGCATGTGGACCTACAATATAAAAACCCAATCTCAAATGAACATAAGCTCTGCAACTCTTGCCGTCCTTCCCTGAAACAGGGGTGACATTGGCAAAGTGAACCAATTTTTACAGTATGGGTGGTCAGCCGCATACCAACCTATAAGTCAATTAATAATTACTAATGTTTTCGATCATGTTAATAATGAGATTTGTTGAGAAAACAGTGAGAAAACAGTGTTTAATTAGAATAATTTTCAATAGTCCTGGAAACTTTAATACAATTCAATCAATATGAATTTTCACAGTTAATCCGCAAACCATACAAAAAATAAAACTACAGTAATTACAATGTCCTTTTAGAGAGCAAGTTTTCTGTGATGGAGCTTTCGTGTAACCAGACTGTCAGTGACCGATGTGTCTGTGGTCGACAAATCTACGGCCGGGTTTGTCTGTGACCGATTTTCCTGACGTCAGTTGCCACACCGTCTGGGATTATCTAATATCTATTATCAGGGTTGCAACACCGCAGTTTGTCTGGCAAATCCCCCAAACACGATGACTGGGCAGTTCTGGGCAAACTCTCCTCGCGCCACATAAATGAAAGCTGCAATTGGCGAGCAGTGATTGAAGAGGCTTAGTGATGCTTGGATTACGGTTTAGGCGTTATGATCTAATCTAATCTAAGTTGCAAAGTATGCATCATTTGAGATTCATATTAAATGCATTCCCACAACAGACACGCAGAATTTCGCGCTCACACATGCCGCATGTGGACCTACAATATAAGAAACCCAATCTCAAATGAACATAAGACCTGCAACTCTTGCCGACCTTCCCTGAAACAGGGGTGACATTGGCAAAGTTAACCAATTTTTACAGTATGGGTGGTCAGCCTCATACCAACCTATAAGTCAAGACATACCTACAAGCAATTAATTACATCCAGTTATACAAACAAACAAACAAACACTAAAAAATCTACAAAACATCTATAAAAATGAAAATTGATTCTTGGCCTTAGCCGCCTACATTACATATCAGCCTCCATTTTTTTCGGTCCTTAAATACTTCTTTCATTTCATCCAGAATCATAACCTTTTTCATATAAGCTCTCCTTTTATTATCTCTTGAGGTGTGATATACACAAAAACAGCGCTCACAAATTAAATCGTCCTAATATTATTATTATTATAGATTGTCTAATCTAAATCTAATCTAATTTAAGCTGCAAGGATATAATATATCATTTAAGATTTATATTAAATGCATTCCCACAAGCACACAATATGTATAATTTCGCGCTAACACATGCCGCATGTGGACCTACATTATAAAAACCCAATCTCAAATGAACATGAGCCCTGCAACTCTTGCCGTCCTTCCCTGAAACAGGGGTGACATTGGCATAGTGAACCATTTTTTACAGTATGGGTGGTCAGCCGCATACCAACCTATAAGTCAAGGAACATACATGACAAATTACATTTTTTAAATCAATAAATAATAATATATACACGGACATCAAAAAAACTAAAACATAAAATCAATTTTACTTTAATATACTCACCCCTATTGCATTGACTAAAATCGAAAATTATTTTAAAAGTCTCCGCATTCAGTTTTCTGTCCCTGTCTGCATATTGTGGTACGCAGTGCATGTAGCACGCTATATTGCCTATCCGCACACTAAACGCCTTCCCGCGGTTTTATCTGTCACCGGTGACGTTTGGCGGCTGCGTTTATTGACAATACTAAATACCTACCGCTACACAATACCTAACCACAAAACTGCAGTGTCATAGTGCGGCAACACTGGAATAAAAATACCACACATCGCCACATTAGAGGTAAAAGTGAACAAGAACCAGTACCCTTAGTACGAGTTGCAAAACTTGAGTAATGTAAAGTTTACGGCAATTATTAAAGAGTGATTTCCCCCAAAATCTGCCGTTTTTGTTTGTTTGAACTTGATTTTCTTCATCACTGTAACTCTTTTACTAAGACCATCAAGTGTAAGAAACAAAAACGGCAGATTTTGGGAGAAATCACTCTTTCATATTTTCCGTAAACTTTACTTTACTCAAGTTTTGCAACTCGTACTAAGGGTACTGATTCACTGGATTTCGGTCACAGACAACTCGTCCACAGGCACATCGGTCACGGACAATTCGGTCACACGACGGAATGGTTCCAGCCTTGGATGGCGCCATATTTAGTGTCAGAGCACTCGGAAGTCCGAGGGGTGGAGGTCTCGACGATTGTCGAGAGATCTTACCGCATCTTTAGGCAGATGTGACGAAATAAAACATGGCGGCGTATCAATAGCTGATTAATTTTATACGAATATCCTATCAGCCGTTCGCAAACGCATCTAAGCTACACGTATAGTGTAACTTCTTTCCGCGTTTTCCCCGAAGGAGTCACATATGACGAGTTGAACCTATTTATTTTTACAGGTTAGGGGGCCGGCCTTACGCCAGCCACTTCAGTTGAAGTGGGGGTTTCCCAGCTCCCAAGAGGGCTGGCACTCATTTCTTGTGAAGGCTGAGTAAACCTTGAGATTGAACCCTTGCTCTCGGCATGCAATGCAAGCATTCTACCAATTGAGCTATCGACCTTTTTACGAGCTTGGTCGTCGCTACAAAGCGCCAATTCTCAAGCAAGACCCAGTTGCTGTGAGGCTGGATGGACCTTTGGTGACCGGTCATTGGTAAAGGTTTATGAATTTTTCAACCCGGCGAAGAGCAAATTTGTAAATATAAATTGTATATTTTTTGTGCTCCGCAGGGATCCGAATCCACAGCCTTCCATTTACGAGTCCGAAGTGTTGCCACTGGACTACGGACCGTTCCAAGATGCCAACGACACGCGGTGTACCTGAGCGGTAACCCATCCAAGTACTATCCGCGCCCAATGTTGCTTAACTTGTATCTGTGAGAAGAAACTTGCTCATAAAAAGTACAAGGAGACCAGATTAGCGCCAGATTATGAGAATTTCAATTTTCACAGAAAGCAGTGTAAGAAAATCTTGGTAGCGTGTTATAATGAATATATTAATGGCATTGAAATGTCTGTTAGGTCTGATGTAAAAAAGATTTTCAATTATTCACGATCTCTCAAAAATGAGAGTCAGAAAACTATATCTAATAATAATGTGGGAGAAGTACCAAACCTATTTGCTACGTTTTTTAAAAGTGTTTTTACTACTGATAATACTGGTCAGTCCTTTGATTTCTCATCTCACATTGATTTTCAGCTCTCGAGCTTGTCATTTGAAGTGTCTGATGTTACATCAGGTATAAAATTAATGAAACCTTTAACTTGTCCTGGCCCTGATGGGGTTCCGGCATTTTTTTTAAAGAATTGTGCTTCTAGTTTGACACAACCTTTGTGCACTATTTTTAATTTATCTATATCTTCTGGATGCTTTCCACTTATCTGGAAGACATCCTACATCACTCCAATATTCAAAGGTAAGGATAGGAAGGATGTCACAAACTACAGACCTATTAACTTGCTCTCGGCTATTCCCAAACTGCTTGAAAAACTGATTTTATCAAAAATTGGATTTGTGGTCACTAGATCTTTAACTAATTGTCAACATGGCTTTTTACCCAATAGATCTACGACCACTAATCTCATGTCTTATGAGAATTTTTTGTCGGGGGCTCTTGGTAGACGTAAACAGATCGATGTTATTTACACAGATTTCGCTAAAGCTTTTGATAGAGTTTCTTACAATATCTTGCTTACGAAGCTGGAAGCAATGGGAGTATCTGGTAGCTTTTTGTTGTGGATTAGGAGTTATATTATGAATCGTTCCCTGATCGTGAAAATAAATAACTCTGAGTCTGATCCTTTTACACAAACTAGTGGTGTCCCACAGGGATCTCATCTTGGTCCGCTGCTATTTTTATTATTCATTGACGATATTGTTAATGTTGTCCAGGACTGTAATGTACTTTTGTTTGCGGATGACATTAAAATTTTTCGTGAGATCGACTCAATCAACGATTGTATTAAACTACAATCGACACTTGATAGATTAAATAACTGGTGTTCACTTAATCATCTTAATCTTAATATATCCAAATGTCAAGTGATGCGTTTTTATAGAATAAAAAACCCATTGATTAAAGATTATGTTATTAATCATAACTTATTAAATAATGTTTTAGTCATCTCTGACTTGGGGGTTCTGTTTGATCATAAACTTTCATTTGTCGCCCACATTAACGATATCCGCGCTAAAAGTATGAAAATGCTTGGCTTTGTTTTCCGAATTACCAAAGATTTCCGTGATTTACAAACAATAAAAATTCTTTATACTTCACTGGTCCGTAGCGTTTTAGAATACTGTTCTACCATCTGGTCTCCTCACTTCTCGGTCCATATTGACAATATTGAAAAAGTTCATACTAAATTTTTAAAAATCGTTAATTTTAAACTAAATATTCCTATTGCTAATTTTGACCCCATCTTCCTTAACTCCTTACTTAATTTAACTAGTTTGTCTAATAGGAGAAAAATTATTGATTTACTCACACTCTATAAAATTAAGAATGGTCTAATAGATTGCCCGATGTTGCTTGAAACTATTAATTTTTTTGTTCCGCGACAGGGATCTCGTCAGATAGTTCCTTATCGCCCTGTAGCTTCCAATACAAATGCACAATATAACAGTTGCATAAATCGCCTTCAACGTAGTGGTAATACCTGTACACTGGACTTTGACCCACCCAACAATAACTTTGATAGGTATAGAGCTGGTCTGTTGAGGTACTTTTTGGATGAATAGTGTTTTTATTTCTGTTGCTTGTATATTTCATTTGATTTTTGATTTATATTTTTTGATTTATATTTTTTCTCTAGATAGTAACTTTGATTTTTATTCTTATTTTTATATAGTTTTTGTTATTGTGTTTATTTGTTTCATTTTACTTTCATATACTTTACATCTTTTTGGTATTTTTATGTATTTGTGTTATTTTTGAAACTATGTAACCATTTCATGTAAAAGGCACTAAGTGCCGTTAATAAATAAATAAATAAATAAATAAAAACTTCGGTGATCTATGGGAACCGGTGCTTTCAACATGGTAACGTCAAATAACATCAATAATATTGTGATCGCCAATCTTCACAGCAAAAGGCACACAAAGATACGAAACCCCAAAATCATATTTGCCAGACCCACGCCATAACGAATACATTGCTGTAAAGCTCACAACATTAATTAATTTCAAGAAAAAAAAAAAAACAACAAAATGCAACAGAATGACTTTCCAAAAACGATTCCAAACAATGCACTCTAAAAGTCGTGACGTCACGTGGTGTTGCCACAGTGAGTCGACACTTCCCCGAACTGCCACGTTTTCCGTCGACCCTGATTTCGGGGATCTAGTGAGATGTCCCGATAAGGAGGCACCCCCGGCGGAACCAATCGGAATATTTCATTAAATTGTTCCCCGAAATTGTTCTAATTGAGCGAATCGAATGTCTGGAAAATCTCATATTAGGACACTAAAAGAGTCGTGTCAAAAAAAATCAGGAGAAAAAACTGTGACTTCACACATTTTCCCTATCCTCATTGGCTAGCAACAACCATAGGCACCCAGATCTGCCACGTCATTTTAATGTTTCGACTTCATTATATGTAGACAAAATCACACTGGCAAACAATTACGTATTTTAATTAGCTGATATATAGGTTGGTGTGAGGCTGACCACCCACACTGTAGAAAATGGTTCACTTTGCCAATGTCACCCCTGTTTCAGGGAAGGTCGGCAAGAGTTGCAGGGCTTATGTTCATTTGAGATTGGGTTTTTATATTGTAGGTCCACATGCGGCATGTGTGAGCGCGAAATTATGCGTGTCTGCTTGTGGGAATGCATTTAATATGAATCTCAAATGATATATCGCACCCTGAGAATGAAAGTGACCTATTCCAAAATTTTGGTAAAATGAGTTAAATACATAGAATGACTCAAAAAGGTACAATCTATTTCACCTTTATTTTTAAACAGATTATTTATGGTCAAAGAGTGATAGAGGCATACTTCGGTCTCTTTGTCTTTTAATAAAAGTGCAATAGATTGTACCTTTTTGAGTCATTCTGTATATTTAAGTCATTTCACAATTTTTTTAAAATAGGTCACTTTCATTCTCAGGGTGCGATATATCTTTGCAACTTAGATTTAGATTAGATCTAATTTAATCTAAGTTGCAAATATATGTTACATTAGGGATTCACATTACATGCATTCTCACAAGCAGACACGTACAAGTTTGCGCTTGCGCATGCCGCATGTGAACCTACAACATAAAAACCATATCTCCAATGGACATACACCCAACTACATGCAGCTCTAGCCGTCCTTCCCTGAAACAGGGATGACATTGACAAAGTAAACTATTTTTTCCAGCATGGGTGGTCAGCTGCATACCAACCTTTAAGTCAAGGAACATATACAACAAGTTGCATTTTTTCATGGGAAAAAATTGGTTTTTATCTATGCATGAATTAAAACCATTCTAAGTGCTGCAGGTGAGCCACGGCTTTGCTGTTTGAGAATGACACCCGAAGAGTTTGTACTCGATTTGGGGGCGGTGAACCTGGATTAGAGGGTTTGTTCAACTATAGATATTATAATTCATTGATTTACGTGTAAAATATATTTCATATATTCCCAACGATAAGGGGCGCGTTCAAAATACGAGTAAACAGTGTAAAATAAATATACCGACAGCTATGTAAATAGGCTGGACTAGATAACCACGGCTGACTACAAAAAATATTATCCAAAAGAGTCATAGATAAATAGATTGTTTTCAATAGATGAAGCTAGATTCCTTGACTTATAGGTTGGTATGAGGTTTACCATCCATGCTGTAAAAATGGTTCACTTTGCCAATGTCACCCCAGTGTCAGGGAAGGTCGGCAAGAGTTGCAGGGCTTATGTTCATTTGAGATTGGGTTTTTTATATTGTAGGTCCACATGCGGCATGTGCAAGCGCGAAATTATGCATGTCTGCTTGTGGGAATGCATTTAATAGGAATCTCAAACGATACATATCTCTGCAGCTTAGATTTAGATTTAGATTCCTTGACTTATAGCTTGGTATGAGGCTGTCCACCCATACTGTAAACAATGGTTCACTTTGCCGATGTCACCCCTCTGTCAGGGAAGGTCGGCAAAAGTTGTAGGGTTTATGTTCATTTGAGGTTTGGATTTTATTTGTAAGTACACATTCAGCATTTGTAACGCGAACTACACGTGTTTGTTTGTGGGCATACATCTGAGAGCTTTAAATGAATATATCCTTTCAACTTAGAGTATAGATTTCAGATTATAGAAGCAGTAAGTTTAAGCGACATAAACTAAATTGTTCAGGAGAGCAGTTTAAAGTTTGAGATTGCAGAAAAATGGCATATTTTTTTTTTTTTTTGTCATATCGTTAAAATCAAAACAGCTCTAAAATTAAAAACAATATCGGCATTTATGGCATTCCTTTTACTGTGGTTTTACGATTTTTTTATGTCACAAGCGCCTTTAGGGCAAAATAGGCCAAAATCTTGTCGGCTACACCAAAACCATACTTCGAAAACGCAGTTGTTTGCTTGGGCATAAACAACACACAAATCATCGTAGAGCTATGGGAGTTAGCGCATTAGAAAGAGCGGAAAATTCCAAGTAGGATATCATAACTCAATTTTGACCAAAATGTCGCTAATGCCCTACCTACTGCCTTTTCACCGTCGATCTTCTTCTTCGTGTCAGCTTCACACCGTATTGGCCCAGTAACGAGCAATGTCTACAGCTCTTTGGTTTCCCGCAAAGAGATCATCTATGGAGCAGCTTGTCGGACAGGAGGGACAACACCGCAGGTGCTCCATAGTTTGCTGAGCTCCACACTCACATAGTGTGGAGTCCTCCCGTCCCAGAAATCCCCAGGTCAGCATGTTGGCCCGGGCTCTTCCAACATTGGTCCTCAATCTGTTCATGGATTTCCACACGGGCCACTCGAGGTTCTTTCCTGGGGGTAGGCTCTCTGCAGACTGCACAAAGCTCTCCGGGCATTCTTCCTTCCACATTTGCAATCTCTCAGCCGCTGGATCCGAAGACAAGGGCTGCACGGAACTAAGAAAGCTGTGTCTCGACTTCAGGCGCTGCTGTGATGAAAAGCCGTCGATATATTCATAGATACAAATATCAATGCTATAGATAGCTACCCCTGTGAGCGAATGACGTCATATATCATATTTTTGGTCGTACCCCTTCTGTCCCCCACGCGCAAAAGCTGGCTAACCACTTAAACATTTAATTGCCGATTATTAATGGCGCGATCGCCATTTTGAATGTGTTTTTTTTTTCGATTCAATCCCCCATATATTAATTCGCAAAGTATCGGTTATTGTCATCCCGAAACGATGGCCTCTCATAAGCTCTTTCAATTCATGTAAATCAATAATTTGAGTCGCAGAAATGTATTGTAACGATTATTAAAGATAACCTGAGAGCAATGGCTGGAAAGACACTGAGTGATAGAGTACGTAATGATTGGGTGATGAACGAGTGTGGTATAAAAGAGAATATGAGAATGAAAGTACAAAAAAGTACGATGAGATGGTTCGGACATCTCGAAAGAATGGATGATGAACGACTAACGAAGAAAGTGTACAAAGGAAATGTCAGAGGAATGCGCGGAAGGGGAAGGCCGAGGTAAGAATGGTTAGACCAAATAGGTGAGATTGCGAAAGAATGGAATATGCAGAGTGAGAATAAGAGAAGAGTGCGTATGAAAAAGGTGATGAATATTGAGGAAATGAAAGTTGTTTGTAAGGACAGAAAAAAGTGGAGGCGCATCTGTGGAGATACCGGCCACCCCTAGTGGAACGGCGGCAGGATACAGTACAGATGTTACGAACTTGGAGTACCTACATGTACAGGTACAAACAGGTGTGTAGAACATTCCAGTATGATCCATGATGGTAGAACGGCGGTCTGGTATGAGCGAGAGATCGAATGATCTGGAATATGCAAGAAAGACCTCTTTTGTACCTATATATAGGGACTGCAATGGTGCGGAGGGAGATTAGTCACTCCAAGCATTTTGCCGTGAAGATCATAAGCAGGGATTATCATTTGTTGTAAATTGTGAACCAAACCGTGTAAAATAAATTCTGTTAAAATAAATAATTGCTGTTTAATTAAAAGAGAACCCCAACTAAAATCAATGATTAGTTGCTCAGACACCACCATGTTTCATTACGTTCTATCTTTTAAAAGGTGCGGTAAGATTTAAAAACGGCCGTCGATAATATTTCACACAGGCCATCAGTACCCTGAGAACGAGTTGCAAAACTTGGGTAAAGTAAAGTTTACGGAAAGTATTAAAGAGTGGTTTTCCCCAAAATCTGCCGTTTTTGTTTGTTTGAAGTTGATTTTATTCATCACTGACTCTTTTGCTAAGACCGTAAAGTGGAAGAAACAAAAACGGCAGATTTTGGGGAAAATCACTCTTTAATACTTTACTTTACTCAAGTTTTGCAACTCGTACTAAGGGTACCTACATACCTACAGGGTTTCTGTCTTAAGCTTGTGTTTTTTTTCAAATACAAAAAAAAAACAACTATAAATAATACGAAGCAAAGCCGCACCGCGTACAGCAGCCAGCAAATCCAAAAAATTCTCATAAAATTGTTTAATTTCGCGGAAGTCTAACTGGGGGGCATTTATTGCGTTACTGTGGGTGTCCATATTGCTGTAAACACAAAACCTCAATATATAAATGCTTCAATTTACGAATCGGTCACCTCGAGTGGCAGGTGTGGAAATCTATGAACAGATTGAGGAACAATGTTGGAAGAGCCCGGGCCAACATGCTGACCTGGGGATTTCTGGGACGGGAGGACTCTACACTATGTGAGTGTGGAGCTCAGCAAACAATGGAGCACTTGCGGTGTTGTCCCTCCTGTCCGACAAGCTGCTCCATGGATGATCTCTTTGCGGGAAACCAAAGAGCTGTAGACATTGCTCGTTACTGGGCCAATACGGTGTGAAGCTGACACGAAGAAGAAGAAGAATTTACGAATGAATCGGTCTACGAACATTATGGAAGAGCCTACGGCAGCACTGTTAAATATATAGTTTTGAATGGAAAAATAAATCTTCGGAAACAATTTCAAGGAAACTATAATCTAAGTTGCAAGGATATAATATTCATTTAAAGTTCTCAAATGCAGGCCCACAAACAAACACGTGTAGTTCGCGCTTACACATGATACATTATGCAACTCATTCGGCCTTATTCATTAGATTGGTTGAACTCAAAACAAGAGTTAAACCAGCTTATTAGTATGAGAAAACCGAATTTCTACTGTTTTAAAATTCGGTTTAGGTTGGAATTACGGTCGTTTGACATATTTACAATAATTATAACTACACAGTCAAAAAAAATGATCGGATATTACACAAACCGTAATAAGATAACTTACATTATTCTCGACGTTTCGTTAGCGACGTAGCTAACGTCTTCAGGAGACACGACGACTGAGAATACCTTCGAGCGAAGGTAGTAATTACTACCTTAAGTCCTAATATTGAGGTTATGTCCATATATATGTGTAGATCCAGGCATCCTCCATCTCCCTCTATATCTATTATTCGTCTGTGCGTTTTTACCCCATTTATTGGACATCTAAGTTATTGTTTGGTAAACGAACGCAATTGTAGATAGGATTAAGTTGTTCCTTATTAATTAATTCCTTGACTTATAGGTTGGTATGAGGCTGACCACCCATACTTAAAAAAATGGTTCACTTTGCCAATGTCACCCCTGTTTCAGGGAATGTCGGCAAGAGTTGCAGGGCTTATGTTCATTTGAGGTTTGGATTTTATTTGTAAGTACACAATCAGCATTTGTAAGCGCGAACTACACGTGTTTGTTTGTGGGCATACATCTGAGAGCTTTGAATGAATATATCCTTGCAACTTAGATTATAGATAGATTATAGATTAAGTCCTAATATTGAGGTTATGTCCGTATATATGTGTAGATCCAGGCATCCTCCATCTCCCTCAGTATCGATTATTCGTCTGTGCGTTTTTACCCCATTTATTGGACATCTAAGTTATTGTTTGGTAAACGAACACAATTGTAGATAGGATTAAGTTCTAATATTGAGGTTATGTCCGTATATATGTGTAGATCCAGGCATCCTCCATCTCCCTCAGTATCGATTATTCGTCTGTGCGTTTTTACCCCATTTATTGGACATCTAAGTTATTGTTTGGTAAACGAACACAATTGTAGATAGGATTAAGTTCTAAAATTGAGGTTATGTCCGTATATATGTGTAGATCCAGGCATCCTCCATCTCCCTCAGTATCGATTATTCGTCTGTGCGTTTTTACCCCATGTATTGGACATCTAAGTTATTGTTTGGTAAACGAACACAATTGTAGATAGGATTAAGTTCTAATATTGAGGTTATGTCCGTATATATGTGTAGATCCAGGCATCCTCCATCTCCCTCAGTATCGATTATTCGTCTGTGCGTTTTTACCCCATTTATTGGACATCTAAGTTATTGTTTGGTAAACGAACACAATTGTAGATAGGATTAAGTTCTAATATTGAGGTTATGTCCGTATATATGTGTAGATCCAGGCATCCTCCATCTCCCTCAGTATCGATTATTCGTCTGTGCGTTTTTACCCCATTTATTGGACATCTAAGTTATTGTTTGGTAAACGAACACAATTGTAGATAGGATTAAGTTCTAATATTGAGGTTATGTCCGTATATATGTGTAGATCCAGGCATCCTCCATCTCCCTCAGTATCGATTATTCGTCTGTGCGTTTTTACCCCATTTATTGGACATCTAAGTTATTGTTTGGTAAACGAACACAATTGTAGATAGGATTAAGTTCTAATATTGAGGTTATGTCCGTATATATGTGTAGATCCAGGCATCCTCCATCTCCCTCAGTATCGATTATTCGTCTGTGCGTTTTTACCCCATTTATTGGACATCTAAGTTATTGTTTGGTAAACGAACACAATTGTAGATAGGATTAAGTTCTAATATTGAGGTTATGTCCGTATATATGTGTAGATCCAGGCATCCTCCATCTCCCTCAGTATCGATTATTCGTCTGTGCGTTTTTACCCCATTTATTGGACATCTAAGTTATTGTTTGGTAAACGAACACAATTGTAGATAGGATTAAGTTCTAATATGGAGGTTATGTCCGCATATATGTGTAGATCCAGGCATCCTCCATCTCCCTCAGTATCGATTATTCGTCTGTGCGTTTTTACCCCATTTATTGGACATCTAAGTTATTGCATTTCTCCCCTTGGGTATCCGCGCACAGAGAGGCGGTCAACAATCGGTTCGGGAAACATGTTTGGATGAAAATAATTGAGAATTCCTGTAGATGCTATATATGTATTCGTTATTTAGGATTTCAATGTTTTTACTCATTTAACTCATTTTGTTTGAAAGATGAATTGAATGGTTGGTTTAAATGAATAAAGAAATACCAAAGTATTCAATTAATAATAATAATAATAATAATAACAATATCAAGGAGTGTTTGCTTAGTAACTTGAAGATAATATTTTGCTTATTTTGTTACAGACGCAAGAAGTTGCACAATGTCACCCCCGTTTCAGGGAATGTCGGCAAGAGTTGCAGAGCTGTAAAGATATATATCATTTAAGATTTATATTAAATGCATTCCCACTAATCTAATCTAATCTAATCTAAGCTGCAAAGATATATATCATTTAAGATTTATATTAAATGCATTCCCACAAGCAGACATGTATAATTTCGCGCTAACACATGCCGCATGTGGACCTACAATATAAAAACCCAATCTCAAATGAACATAAGCCTTGCAACTCTTGCCGTCCTTCCCTGAAACAGGGGTGACATTGGCAAAGTGAACCAATTTTTTACAGTATGGGTGGTCAGCCACATAACAACCTATAAGTCAAGGAACATACATGACAAATTACATTTTTAAAATCAATAAATTATAATATATACATGGACATAAAAAACTAAATCATAAAAACCAATTTTACTTTAACAAACCCTAGCCGCCAACATCACAGATCAACCGCCATTTCTTTCTATCCTTACATACTTCTTTCATTTCCTCCAGAGTCATAACCTTCTTCATACAAGCTCTTCTTTTATTATGACTCTGGATATTCCATTCATTCGCAATTTCGGATATTTGGTCCATCCATACCTTTCTCGGTCTTCCTCTACCACGACATCCATCTATTCTACCAACATATACTTTCTTCGTCAGTCTTTCCTCATTCATTCTCTCCATATGCCCAAACCATCTTAACAAACTTCTTTTAATCTTCACTTTCACACTTTCTCTTGCACCACATTCTTCTCTTACAAAATCATTCCTCACCCTGTCACTCCGTTTTTTCCCAATCATACTTCTTAGAAAGTCCATTTCAACAGTATGGACTTTACTAATTTCACTTTCATTCACCGTCCAGGCCTCGCTTCCATACATCAAGGTGGGTAAAAGTATACCACTGCGTACCGCCAATCGAGCATTTTTAGATATGTTTTGATTTTTGGCGATACAAGCTGTGGCACCCAGTACACACCTGCCCTTCATTACTCTTCTTTCAAATTCACCGGTCATTCTTCCATCTTTTTCAAACTTACTTCCCAGGTATACAAACTCATTTACGACATCAACATTCATTCCATTAATTTTAAATTCATAATTCATACTTTCATCATCTCTTTCAAAAATCAATACTTTCGTCTTACTTGCATTCAACTTCAGATGGTTACCTAACAAAGCTTCATTCAATCTAGAGAGCATTGTTTGCAATTCTACTGCAGAATCAGATACAAGAACTGCATCATCTGCATACAGTAGAACACTCACTTTGCTCTCTCCTATCATCAATCCACAATCATTAAGTCTAGCATCCCTGACACACTTGTCCATAACTATGTTAAATAGCCATGGACTCATCACACATCCTTGCCTCACACCCTTATAAACTTCAAACCACTCGCTATACTCACCATCAATACGGACACATGCCTTACTATTTTCATAGTTTGCATGCACCGCACCAAGGAGAGCCCCATTCCACAAGCAGACATATATAATTTCGCGCTAGCACATGCCGCATGTGGACCTACAATATTAAAACCCAATCTCAAATGAACATAAGCCCTGCAACTCTTGCCGTCCTTCCCTGAAACCGGGGTGACATTGGCAAAGTGAACTTTTTTTTTTTTTTTACAGTATGGGTGGTCAGCCGCATACCAACCTAGCAGCAAGTGAACAGCTGATTAGACATTGACAGATGTTCAAACTAATCTAAACGATACTCGGACTTCCAGCCCTGGTGCCAGAGGTGCTTTACAAGCTCACATACATTTTTCTCGAATACTCAATACTTCGATTATTGTGAAAAAACTCGTACTACGGGTACTGGTTTAGTATAGCTGACATTTAGGGCGGTAGCTCCCGCACCCTTGCCCCTAATATTTATTTATTTATTGATTAATGGTGAATCATATCGCGTTAAATACAATAATACCGCGTCCCATATCATACATATTGTAATCCTCGCGCGTTTAATACTAGGAATATCCGCTAACTAGACGGACGTCTATCTGTGGGAACCATGGTGGAAATCATTCTATGGAGTGGCGATGAATGTGATTTAGTTCGTAACGACATGAAGCACCGCAGTCCATGACGACAAACATTGTCGATAGTGCTGTCTCGCTCACGACGTTTGAAATCATCAACAACTTGGACCGGTCCGTAGTCCAGTGGCAACGCTTCTGACTCGTAAATGGAAGGTTGTGGATTCGGATCCCGGCGGAGCACAAAAAATATACCATTTATACATTTCGAATGTGCTCTTCGCTGAGTTTTGAAAAATTCATAAACCTTTACCAAAGACCGGTCACTGAAAGGTCCATCCAACCTTACAACAACTGGGTCTTGCTTGAGAATCGGCGCTTTCTACAGCGACGACCAAGCTCGCAGAAGGCTCTTGAGGTGTGATACACACAAAAACAGCGCTCACCAAATAAATCATCCTGCTTTTTTTTTTTTTTTTTTTGTAATCTGTGGAGAGTGGACTAATAATTATTTTAACGAAAATATATATTCTTAATAGACAGTACGTTCATGAATGCACTTAAAAATCATCGAAAATACGAGTGCATTATTGAAAAGTAACGGACGGTTAAAAAAGCTTTATAGGACGACCATCGCATCGGTAAGATCAATCCGTAAACGTCCATCCGTTAGTTACTTGTCGAGACACTTACGGATATTTGGTCTCTCGTTTACAGGACCGGCCCTTAGCCCATCTAGTAACTTATATACAGATTGTGGGAACAGCGTACGGGTAGGTTATGCGTAGGGCCGTTGTGTTTTTTTCTGTGCTGACCTTTTACCCCCTATTTAGAAAAATGCTGCTTAAAAGCACGCTTTGTGTAGCATATTGTAAGCTTAGTTAATGCGTTTGTACTTTCTGTTGACGCAATTCTACTGGTATACATAGAAAAGGCCTATAATCTAAGTAGCAAAGATACTTTTGAATAAATAAATAAATAAAAGAAGACCGGTCGATAGCTCAGTTGGTAGAGTGCTTGCATTCCATGCCGTGAGCTCGGGTTCGAATCCCGCCGAGGCGAGGGTGTCAGAAATGATTTCCCGTTTCGGTGTTTGTTTCAAACCCCAAAATAAAAATGCCGGCAAGGTTTACTCAGCCTTCACAAGAAATGAGTACCAGTTCTCTCGGGAGCTGGGAAACCCCCACTTCATCTGAAGTGGTTGGCGTAAGGCCGGCCCCCTTACCTATAAAAATAAATAGGTTCAACTCGCCACATGCGACCCCTGCGGGGATAACGCGGCAAGAAGTTACACTATATGTGTAGCTTAGTTGCGTTAGTTGCGTTAAATCGCCACCTTAAAGGTAAAACTGAATAAGTGCTAATGCACTTGTTTGTAGAAATCGTGGATAAAAGATTGGTAATTTTTAAACAAGAGTTTGGCTCTTGATAATGACCTGAAACTTGAAGGTCGAAAGTACCTACTCGAGGCACATAAAATTAATTATTGTGAAAATAAAACTACGTTTTTGAAAAAAAAAAAAATTTTAAATTAAAAATGAATTTTCACCGTGTGAATACACAAACCCTAAAAGGTTTACTTTATATTGGGTGTAGCTTCCAATAAAGGTCCATCCAGCCTTACAGCAACTGGGTCTTTGTTGAGTATTGGCGCTTTGTAGCGACGACCAAGCTCGTAAACACCTCTGCGGCACTAAAGCAAGTGTCATAGACCCATAGAGTCTCTGAAATATAGGAAGTCTCCCACACAGGATTTCTTAAAAAAAAGAAATCTCATAGTAAGCGAAGAGTTAAGGAAATATTATGACAAACTTCTGAAGTAAAAAGATTCTCATTCTTTTTTATTGTATTCTGTGGTAGAAAATAGACAAAAGGTGCATTTACTCGTATCTAAAAAACTGATTTTAGCTTCAAATGTCACTTATTCGGTTTTACCTTTAAAGTATCGATATAACGTTTCGGATTTATATTCAGTGCATGCCTACAAGCAGACACGTATAAGTTCGCGCTTAGGTACACCATGCCGCATGTAAACTTACAAGATAAATCTACAATGAACAGAAGCCCTACAAATATTGCCGACCTTCCTCCAAACAGGGGTGACATTGGGGAAGTGAACCACTTTTTTAAAGTATGGATAGTCAGCCACATACCAACCTATAAGTCAATGTACGCAACGCAACGCAACTAAGCCACACATATAGTGTAACTCCTTGCTGCGTTATCCCCGAAGGAGTCGCATGTGGCGAGTTGAACCTATTTGTTTTTACAGGTAAGGGGGCCGGCCTTACGCCAACCACTTAAGTTCTTCTTCTTCGTGTTAAAGTGGGGGTTTCCCAGCTCCTGAGAGGGCTTGTACTCATTTCTTGTGAAGGCTGCGTCAACCTTGCCGGTATTTTATTTTGGGTTTGAAACCTCCTTATATTTTTACTCTCTTCTATTTTCTAATACACGGAACGCCTTGACAAATGGCCCGGCACACTTGTCATATGTGACGTCGCAGCCTCCTCAAAGGGTCTGGAGGGTTCTGGCGGCTGCAGCGTCATCATCATCCCTGCGTTGACGTAAGGAAACAGCATTTTGCGTGAAGTTTTACACGTCATATGTTTGTACGTAGGGGGAGAAGTCGGGAGGGCGGCAAAGACAGGGTTGGCAAAAGATGTGTATTTACAAGTAGGAAAACGCAACTAAGGTACACATATAGTAGGGCGTTTGACTCAGCAGGACCGTTGTGCTGGAACCAGTTACCTCTGAAGCTGAGGAGGGAGACCGGTGAAGAGCGCTTCAAGAAGACGTTGAAAAGTTACATGTTTTCCAGGAAGCAAGCGAGAAAATAAGAAAACAAATCATCCAACTATATATGTATATATGGTGTAACTTCTTGCCTGTGTTATCCTCGAAGGCATCGCATGCGATTCGGGACCTATTTATTTTTACGAGTAAGGGGCTGGTTCTCATTTCTTGTGAAGGGTGAGTAAACCTTACCGATATATTTTGGGTGTGAAATAGACACCGAAACGGGAAATCATTTCTGACACCCTCCGTGGGGATCGAACCTTTCTCTCGGCATCCATGCATTCCAATGCAAGCATTCTACCAACTGAACTATGGACTAAACTTTTTACGTTCTTGGATGTCGCTACAAAGCGTCAATTCTCAACCAATACCCAGTTGCTGTAAGGTTGGATGGACCTTTGGTGATCAGTCTTTGGTAAAGGTACATGAATTTTTCAACCCAGCGAAGAGCATATTTGAAAATATTTATAGTATTTTTGTACTCCCCCGGGATTCGAGCCCACGACCTTCCATTTACGAGTTGGAGATGCTAACCACTAGACTACGGACTGGTCATACATACATACGGTAAGATCTACCGACGACTAGAAGGCCAAAAGTGCGAAGGCAAAAAATGCGTTGACAGATTGTAAACGCAAATTCAGCCAAGTCAAATAGACGTAACTGTAGAGGAAAGGCGATGGACAGGCGAGAGTGGAAGAGAATTCTGCTCATGATGATGATGATAGTCTCCACAAGCAGCAGAACAGCAACACTGCGATCAGCAGCATCATGTCGCAGTCGGATAGAGTTTCCAAGAAGGGAAAAGAAGACCGTTTTTGGAGATCGAGCCTTCAAGGTGGCTGCTCCAACGATATGGAACGGCCTCCCAGATGACCTGCGCGAAATGGATCTGGATAGCACGTTTAGAAAGGGGTTGAAGATCCACCTGTTCGCGCGCTCATATGAGCAAGCGCCTTTGGGATGACCAAGAGTCATGAAAAGGCGCTATGAAAATCTTCTATTATTATTATAGTATATTTCTAAAGTTGCCTTAAGTACAAGCTTCTTAACTGATAAGATTGGTATGAAGCTGACCCTTCATGCTGTGAAATATGGTTCACTTTGCCAATGTCACTTCTGATTCAGGGAACAGGCGGCAGGAGTTGCAAAGTTTATGTTCATATGAGGTTTTGTTTATTTGTATGCACGCATGCATAATGTGTATGTGTGATTCTACATGTGCCTGTCTGTGGGCATGCATTTAATATGACCCTTAAATGTTAACACATCTTTGCAGCTTAGATTATAGATGCACCTTTGTATATTAGGCGCAACCCTGTCGGTAGGCGTCCCCGTATGGTAGAGCACACCCCTCTGGGACATTTCTCATAGCGTGCATATTAAATGTACGTAAAAATACATTTTTGAGTTGTTCCCTTGCAACATACCACAACCTCGACAATCGTAGGCTTTAGTTCGCGTTTGTTTTAATCAGAAACGAGTTGAACCTATTTATTTTTACAGGTAAGGGGGCCGGCCTTACGCCAACCACTTCAGTGAAGTGGGGGGTTTCCCAGCTCCCGAGAGGGCTGGTACTCATTTCTTGTGAAGGCTGAGTAAACCTTGCCGGTATTTTATTTTGGGGTTTGAAATAAACACCGAAACGGGAAATCATTTCTGACACCCTCGGTGGGATTCGAACCCGAGCTTTCGGCGTGGAATGCAAGCACTCTACCACCTGAGCTATCGACCGGACATCGACCTACGTATAGAGAAAATGATAAAGTTGACAGACGATAAAATTAAATAAATAATAATAATATTAGGATGATTTATTTGGTGAGCGCTGTTTTTGTGTGTATTACACCTCAAGAGCCCTCTGCGAGCTTGGTCGTCGCTGTAGAAAGCGCCAATTCTCAAGCAAGACCCAGTTGTTGTAAGGTTCGATGGACTTTTCAGTGACAGGTCATTGGTAAAGGTTAATGAATTTTTCAACTCAGCGAAGAGCACATTCGAAATATAAATGGTATATTTTTTGTGCTCCGCCGGGATCCGAATCCACAACCTTCCATTTACGATTCCGAAGTGTTGCCACTGGACTACGGACCGGTCCAAGATGCCAACGACACGCGGTGTACCTGAGCGGTTACCCATCCAAGTACTATCCGCGCCCAATGTTGCTTAACTTCGGTGATCTATGGGAACCGGTGCTTTCAACATGGTAACGTCGTTGACGTCGACGTCGAGAAGGTCGTAATATTCAAATATAGGTCCTATAGAATCAAATAATTCATAGGATGTTTTTGAAAATGAATAAAACTTATGTCAATGATGTTTAACAACAGTTAAAATCTTTTGACGTTCGGAGAAAATAATAAATTGACGAACGATAAATTCAAAGCAGGTTTAAAAATATGTAATCCTTTATAAAAACAGTTATCCTTAATTTTTCTTTGATTTATTTTTTACATATGTAATTACCCTCCATTTTTTTCTTCAAATATTAAAGAAAAACACTATTTACTATTTTAATATATTTTTTACTTGTTGATAAAACAAATAGAGAGTTTGACCGGCTTCGGCCTCTTGGCCATCTTCAGATCGACAGTTTATTTTCTTGGCCATCTTCAGATACGCTATTTGTTTTATAAACAAACAAAAAAATAAGTAGAATTAAACAGAAGTTTTATTTTCATATTAAAAAAAAATACCTCACATTATTTCAGAAATAAAGACTGTTTTTATTATACATGTTTGACAACACTCTATACTTCATACAAGTGTATGAAGTATAGAGTGTGCCTTATGGTGTTCAACTCTCTCAGAGGAGCGGCCCCGTCTTATTTGACTGAACTGTGTGAGGTTGAGGAGATTGTTGGTAAGCGGTGCACTCTGCGCTCAGCGAGAGGTGATGCTATCAACAGGCTGAAAATGCCACCTCGACGGAGCAGAACGGGCTTTGGGGATAGGGCGTTTGGCTCAGCAGGACCGTTGTGCTGGAACCAGCTACCTCTGAAGCAGAGGATGAAGACCAGTGAAGAACTCTTCAAGAAGGAGTTGAAGACGTTTATGTTTTCCAAGAAGCAAGCGAAGGATGGGCGCCCTTGGGGTGGCTGGAGCCAGTAAACGGCGCCCTTGGGGTGGCTGGAGCCAGTAAACGGCGCCCTTGGGGTGGCTGGAGCCAGTAAACGGCGCCCAAAAGAGAAAACAACGTTTTATCTAATTTAAGTTGCAAAATATAAGTAACATTAGAGATTCACATTACATGCATTTTCACAAAACAGACATGTTTAAGTTCGCGCTTAAACATGCAGCATTAGTCCTACAATATAAAAACCCGAATCTCAAATGGACATACATCCTGCAACTCCTGCCGACCTTCCCTGAAACAGGGGTGACATTGGCGAAGTGAACCATTTTCTACAGCATAGGTGGTCAGCCGCATACCAACCTATAAGTCAAGGAACATACGTACAGCAAATTACATTTTTTAAATCAACAAATTATAACATGTATGGACATCAAAAACTGACAGAAAACAAATTTTAATTTAAAAACCTCTAGCTGCCAACATCACAGATTAGCCGCCACTTCTTTCTGTCCTTATGATCACGTGTGAAACGTAAAACGTAACTAAGCTACACGTATAGTGTAACTTCTTGCCTGCGTTTCCCCGTAGGGGTCGCATGTATGTCGCGCTTCAGGACCTATTTATTTTCACAGGTAAGGGGGCTGGCCTCACACCAACCACTTTCAGTTGAAGTGGTGGTTTCCCAGCTCCCGGGGGGGGGCTGGTTCTCATTTCTTGTGAAGGCTGAGTAAACCTTTTAAGATCGAACCCTTGCTCTCGGCATGGAATGCAAGCATTCTACCAATTGTGCTATCGACCTTTTTACGAGCTTGATCGTCGTCGCTACAAAGCGCCAATTCTCGAGCAAGACCCAGTTGCTGTAAGGCTGGATGGACCTTTGGTGACCGGTCGTTGGTAAAGGTAACTGTAACTCTGTCGCCCTTCCGCTAGGGGTGGCCAGAGCCTCTGCAGAGTTGCCTCCATTTTTTCCTATCTTGACATACCTCTTTCAATTCCTTCATATCCATCACCTTTTTCATGCATTTTCTTCTCTTAAAGGTGTTCTTGTGAATTCGTACGATTCGATATTACGAGCATATACGAGTACCGAGGTGCGGCTATGCATTTTTGAGTAGTCCTCTTGCAATATACGGTATTAGGGGGAAAGAGAAACTTCTGGAGAATTCCACAAGATGAATTTTATTTTCATGCTGCCGACCATCTAAAATAAACGAAATGTTTTTCGACGGCGCACTTGAATTATTTTAGTTTTCGGGGACGAAAAATAATATCCTGGCAATAAAGTTTCTACTTAAAAGATGATCTTTAATCTAATCTAAGTTGCAAAGATATGCAACATTGGGGATTCACATTATATGCATTTTCAAAAGCAGACACGTATATATATAGTCCGGTCGATAGCTCAGTTGGTAGAGTGCTTGCATTCTACCCCGTGAGCTCGGGTTCGAATCCCACCGAGGAGGGTGTCAGAAATGATTTCCTATTTCGGTGTTTATTACAAACCCCATAATAAAATACCGGCAAGGTTTACTCAGCCTTCACAAGAAATGAGTACCAGCCCCCTCGGGAGCTGGGAAACCCCCACTTCAACTGAAGTGGTTGGCGTAAGGCCGGCCCCCTTACCTGTAAACATAAATAGGTTCAACTCGCCACATGCGACCCCTTCGGGGATAACGCGGCAAGAAGTTACACTATATGTGTAGCTTAGTTGCGTTTTTTTTTTTTTATAAGTTCGCGCTTAATGATGCCGCATGTGTACTTACAAAATAAAATAACAATCTCAAATGAACATAAGCTCTGCAACTCTTGCCGACCTTCCCTGAAAACAGGTGTGACATTGAAAAAGTGAACCATATTCTACAGCATGGGTGGTCAGCCGTTTACCAACCTATTAGTCTAGGAACATATTATACAACAAGTTACATTTTTCAAATTATAAACGATGAATGATGAAGAAGACAAAGTTGAAATGATGAAATTCCTACTTACGGATGCATTGATTGATTCCATCGTAAATGATTTCATTTGCTTTTTCATTTTAACATCCATGAGAAGCTTACCTGAAACAAGGAAAACAAGTCAAAATCAGTAAATTTGTTCGGTTGGTTCGGTTCGGTTGGAATAGCAAAGAACAAGCGATTGACGATGGATCTGAGAATGGCGGTACACAATGGCATATTGTTACCGACTTTGATGTATGGAAGTGAAGCATGGACAGTGAACGATAGCGAAATGAGTAAAGTATGTACGGTGGAAATGAAGCATTTGAGAAGCATGACAGGAAAAACTCTGAGGGATAGAGTTAGGAATGAATGGGTAAAAAAAGAATGTAATTTGAAAGAGGATGTGAAAGTTAAGGTACAAAAGAATGTGATGAGATGGTTTGGGCATGTGGAAAGAATGAACGATGATAGACTGACAAAGTATGTATAAAAAGAAAGTGTGAAAGGAAAAAGAGGGAAGGGACGACCGAGAAAAGTATGGAGTGATCAGATTGAGGAGATTGTGAAAGAGTGGGATATACAAAGTGAGCGTAAAAGAAGAAAATGCATGAAAAAGGTGATGGATATGAATGAATTGAAAGAGGTATGTAAGGATAGGAAAAAATGGAGGCAACTCTGCAGAGGCTCTGGCCACCCCTAGCGGAATGGCGACAGAGTTACAGTTACAGTGGTCTCGGTTATAGTAAAAATAAAACAGTGTTTTAAATCCCTTGTTAACAGGGTCGTCAACCAAACTTCGATATTTGGATTCCAAGAGTTGCCGGTCTGTCTTTGATAGCCTAAGTATATGTCAGCGGTTGCTAACGCGTTCCAGGAATCATGCTTCGGTTGATAAGGTGCTTAAGGGTTCCACGACAAATCGTATACAGAGAGCTCGGTCATGGAGAAATCAATCACACGACACGTCTTAATCCACATCACTTTTCGGTCAACGGCATTTTTAAGAAAGCACTCAAACAGCACCTTTTTAAAATATCTCATTCATGATAAGAAGGCCCCTTGAGGTGTGACATACACAAAACGGCGCTCTTTTGTCATGTATTAAATTTTAATTAAATAAATTATCCTCATATATATATAACGGCATTTTGGTCACCGATAATTCCGTAGTTGACCGGTCCGCAGTTCAGTGGTAACACTTCGGACTCTGAATGGAAGGTGGTGGGTTCGAATCCCGGTGGAGCACAAAAAAATACCATTTATATTTTCAAATTTGCTCTTCGCTGGGTTGAAAAATTCATAAACCTTTACCAATGACCGGTCATCAAAAGGTCCATCCAGTCTTACAGCAACTGGGACGATACCTTCGGGGAATACGCGGTAAGAAGTTACACTAAATGTGTAGCGTTGTAGTAGCGTTACTGTGATGGAGCTGACAGTGGACCTTATCGATACCTGTAAGGTGAAACTGAATAAGTGACACACTAAGCTAGCATCTAAATCTAAATCTAAGCTGCAAAGATATGTATCATTTGAGATTCATATTAAATGCGTTCCCACAAGCAGACATGCATAATTTCGCGCTTACACATGCCGCATGTGGACCTACAATATAAAAAACCCAATCTCAAATGAACATAAGTCCTGCAACTCTTGCCGTCCTTCCCTGAGACAGGGGTGACATTGGCAAAGTGAACCATTTTTTCACAGTATGGGTGGTCAGTCGCATACCAACCTATCAGTCAAGGTTGCTTACATAAATGTACCTTTTTCCTATTTTCTACGAGAGAAAACACTAAAAAAGTGTGGCAACCCTGTAGGTTACAAGTTTGTCATGAGCACTTCCTTATAATTAGTTCACTTACTTGAGTTAAACAAAAAAAAATGTTTTATCCACGTTATCTGTCGATAGCTCAGTTGGTAGAGTGCTTGCATTCTACCCCGTGAGCTCGGGTTCGAATCCCACCGTGGAGGGTGTCAGAAATGATTTCCTATTTCGGTGTTTATTTCAAACCCCATAATAAAAATACCGGCAAGGTTTACTCAGCCTTCACAAGAAATGAGTACCAGCCCCCTCGGGAGCTGGGAAACCCCCACTTCAACTGAAGTGGTTGGCGTAAGGCCGGCCCCCTTACCTGTAAAAATAAATAGGTTCAACTCGCCACATGCGACCCCTTCGGGGATAACGCGGCAAGAAGTTACATTATATGTGTAGCTTAGTTGCGTTTTTGCGTTATCTGAAATCAGTGAATCAGCTCTTATTCAGTTTTACCTTGAAGGTGGCGGTATATCGCTCTCCCAGTTCTTGTTTATCGTATCCGCCAATCTTCTCAAACATGACTTTTTCATGCAGTTGTCTTATGAATCAAATTCTACACAATCTGAGCTAAGAAAAGCCGTAAAACTCGATAATGTCTTTTAAATATTTTTTTAAATAAAATTCTTGTTTTCATAAGACACATTGGTCCAGTACACATGCAAACATTGCTCATGTAAAATTTTCTCAATGTCGTATATGATAAACAAGAACTAAGGCAGCGATATAGTATGTGACCGAAACGTTGTTGGCCGAGTCGCGTGGATGAAGTATCGTGTGACCGATTTTCACATGGCGCAACTATCTGTGACCGATTTGCCGTGGAACCGTTTTGTTATCGCCTTGTATGCTAGCGCTTGATAACGCCTGCCAGAAGCGCTATTCTGCTAAATTCCTTACGACCTAAGGCGACGAGCTGGCGATTCGTGTCCAAAAATAAGATGTACTGTGATTTTTTTATTTATAATATTAATAATGACCGGTCGATAGCTTAGTTGGTAGAGTGCTTGCATTCCATGCCGTGAGCTCGGGTTCGAATCCCACCGAGCGCGAGGGTGTCAGAAATGATTTCCCGTTACGGTGTTTATTTCAAACCCTAAAATAAAAATACCGGCAAGGTTTACTCAGCCTTCACAAGAAATGGGTACCAGCTCTCTCGGGAGCTGGGGAACCCCCACTTCAACTGAAGTGGTTGGCGTAAGGCCGGCCCCCTTACCTGTAAAAATAAATAGGTTCAACTCGCCACATGCGACCCCTTCGGGGATAACGCGGCAAGAAGTTACACTATATGTGTAGCTTTGTTGTTGTTGAATAATAATAATAATTTATTTATTTATACAAAAACACCTCTTCACATTACATTTGTAGGAAATCCTGTATCTCAGGCGTAGAGAGCTTGTCACAATATATACCTAAGTAAATAATAATTATTACATTAATTCATATTTTAATACTACCATCTTAAATCTTGGTTCTAATACTATAAACTTAGTTAACTCAAGATATTAGGATAAACAAATGTAAAATAGAAATATAAATTTACTCAACTACAATTAAGAGCTTCTCTGTATCTTCGTAGGTCATGTCTTGTAGAGTGTCATGGAGAGTCAATTTACAATTTATGTAATTTAAGGGATATATGTCTATCAGTGCATTTAGCCTATTGTAAAGGAATGGTCCTAAGAACACATGAATGTTTTTTTGTAAAAGCATGTCTTATTGCTAGTTTTGGTGGACAGACTAAATCCTTTCGCCTTTTATTTGCTAGCTCAGTGCTGAAGGGAATGGCTGCATGTTGTTTCAGGACAATGCTCAATGGACAATGCTGTATGGAGTTCTTTCGCAAGCGCTAGCGCTACCGACTTGTTTTGGACACGAATCGCCAGCTCGTCGCCTTAAGGTCGTAAGGAACTTAGCAAAATGGCGCATCAGGACTCGTGTCTCGCTTGATAAGGTGCCCACCCACACGCGAACCTCCAGCCTGATACACATTATTAACACCCTGTCAAATGGACACTCACCCCCACCCCCTCCCTCCAATACAATATTTTCCATCCTATCGGTTTCTTGTCAATAAGAAATAAGAAAAAAATCATCCCCAAAGGTTTCATTCTGAGAAGAATATTAGGCACTTACGAAATAGGGAAAAACAAAATTTATTTTTATTTTATTTTACCGAGAATTTGAAGGATATTTGCATAATATACCTACTGTTGCGTACTTCGAGTATAGGCGCTCGTACACACATAGGTCCATCAAAATGACTACACATACCAATGCACGTAGTATAGAATCATCTAGCAGGCCCTAGTATAGAATCATCTAGCAGGCCCTAATTTATTTATTTATTTATTTATTTATTTATTTATTAAGAGGTGCAATACAGACAATTGGTACATATAAACAATAAAAAAATAATAATAAGCAACAGTAACACAAATAACCAATCATCCAAACTATGCACACTACATCAATAGACACAAGCATACATCTTCACACAAACATCACGCAGGCAATCACAGCTATACAACACTAGAAGCATACACAGCATTCACACCATTACAATATTTCTTTAAAATAAATCTAATACACACATAAATTTGTCACTTGCCCCCAAAGAATTAAAAAAAAAGAACAAAAAAAAAAAAAAAAAAAACAAAATAAAAATAAAATAAAAAATAAAAATAGAAAGTGAAAATGAAAAATAAAAAATAGAAAATAGAAAAATAGCACGATACTCAACCCACCCCAGAAACAATATCAGATCCAAAAATAAGTAAACGTATTTGTTTTTTGAATTTATATTTAGTGGTCTCAAATAGTTCACACTGCGAAAAGCTCTTATTATAAACATCACACATTCTATAGGTTGGATTTCTCGAACCTGCAAAGGTATTGGTTTTATGGAGATAAAATGGAAAACAAGACCTAGTGAGATTAGGTAATCTAAAATTGATTTTATTTAAAATATTGGGCGCGTCAAACTCAGATACACACACCTTTCTGAGATTACAAACATCTATCAAAGTTCTTCTTGATTCAAGTTTAGGTAGTGTTTCAAATATAGAATCATCTAGCAGGCCCTAGTATAGAATCATCTAGCAAGCGCGAACTACACGTGTTTATTTGTGGGTATGCATTTGAGAACTTTAAATGAATATATCCTTGCAATATAGATTATGTATGTTTGGTCCTATGTTTTATTTTGAGGTGTACTTTCCTATGATGTTTTGCCATAGCAATGTTTTGCCATTACTTATTGTGATGTTCTGTCATGGAGCCGTTAGGTACATGGCTGGTGATCACTGGGGCGGACATCAGCGCGTGTAAAGTGCCCGCATATTCAAACAGACCCCGAGCAAACAGATAGACGCTCTTCAGGGTAATTATAGGTATGTGATGTTTTGTCATGTGATTTTCTGTCTTGTGATGTTTTGCCATGTGATGTTCTGTCATGGCGCCATTAGGTACATGGCTGGTGATCACTGGGGCGATCTTAGCGCGTGTACACTGGGACTCTCGGACGGACCGGCCGGGTTACGCCCCTATATTTAAACAGACCCCGAGCAAACAGGTAGACGCTCTTCCGGGTAATTATAGGTATGTGATGTTTTGTCATGTGATGTTCTGTCATGGAGCCGCTAGGTACATGGCTGGTGATCACTGGGGCGGACATAGCGCGTGTACACTGGGACTCCCGGACGGACCGGCCGGGTTACGCCCCTATATTTAAACAGACCCCGAGCAAACAGGTAGACGCTCTTCCGGGTAATTATAGGTATGTGATGTTTTGTCATGTGATGTTCTGTCATGGAGCCGCTAGGTACATGGCTGGTGATCACTGGGGCGGACATAGCGCGTGTACACTGGGACTCCCGGACGGACCGGCCGGGTTGCGCCCCTATATTTAAACAGACGCCGAGCAAACAGATAGACGCTCTTCCGGGTAATTAACGAGATCTCGGTTATTGTTTATCCCGGCTGGGTGCCAACCCTGCTTATCGCAAATACAGACATACATACACAGCTTATTTTCTTTAAAAACAATTACTCGGTTCGTAGAATGCTTGCGTACCATGTCATAGGGCTAGGGGTTTTCCGGTACGTAGGTAGTCTAGTGGTAACGCTTGAGACTCGTAAATGGAAGGTTGTGGGTTCGAATCCCGGCGGAGCACAACAAATATACCTTCCATTTGCATTTTCAAATATGCTTTTCCTAGGATTGAAAAATTCATATACCTTTACCAAAGACCGGTCATTACCAAGGCCCATCCAGCCTTACAGCAACTGGGTCTTGCGCTTTCTAAAGAAACGATCAAGCTCGCAGAAGGCTCTCGAGGTGTGATTCACACAAAAACAGCGCTCACCAAATAAACCATCCTAATTTTATTTATTCTCACAAAATAACCCAATCGTCGCATGAGCATAACCCTTGCAAATCCTACCACCCTTCTCTGGAACCAGAGCGACATTGGCAAAGGTGAACCTACATAGTCTTTACAGCATGGGGGTACAAAATGGATACAAAATAGTTCACTTTGTTCACAATGTCGTGAAGGTCGGCAAGAATTGCAGGGCTTATATTCATTTGAGATAGGGTTTTTAATATTGTAGGTCCACATGCGGCATGTGTTAGCGCGAAATTATAAATGTCTACTTGTGGGAAAGCGTTTAATATGAATCTCAAATGATATATATCTTTGCAGCTTAGATTTAGATTTAGGGGTGAGCCACATACCAACCTTGAAGTCAAGGAAATTAACTTTAAATAAACAAAACAACTTCTACCCTCCACAACATAATATTTTCTCAAACACACAGGCGTTTCCATTATTTGTTTAAAAATACAATGCTAGCTTCAAATCCAGGGTTTACCTTTTTTAACGAAAAACGTGCTTGTGAGGAGAATTGCGGCATTTAAAATAAGTTGCAATCTTTTTAGTCAATAAAAAATAAAATCATAATTTCATTGAAACGGTAGAGAAAAGATACAAGGACACTTACATGTATTAAAAGCTATTTTTTTTATATTTTCAATCAAAAATCTAATTACAGAGTCGCTATTGACTCATCGATAGAGGTCCGCACGTGAATGTGCATGAAACAAATTGTGTCGCCACTCGGCCAGGTTGCTAGGGAAAAGACAATTTTTTTTTATCATTACGCTTTCACGCTGAAGAAGCCCATCGTACACATGGGCGAAACGTCTGGAAGTTCCAGCTCCCGCAGACCACGGCAACAATTGATTAATTGGTAAAATGCTTGCATTCCATGCCGAGAGCAAGGGTTCGATTTCCAGGTCTACTCAGCCGTCACAAGTAATGACTACCAGCCCCGTCGATAGCTGGGAAATCTCTACTTCAACTGAAGTTGTTGGCGTAAGGCCGTACCCCTTACCGGTAAAAATAAATAGGTTCCACTCGCCACATGTGAAACCCTTCGGGGATAGCGCGGCAAGAAATTACACAACATGCGTAGCTTAGTTGCGTTGTGTTTTGCGACGGATTGTCTGTGTCTGAATTGTCATGGAACCATACAGCTATATTTGCGACCACAAGGTATGAGGCTGACCACCCGTGCTGTGGGAACCGGTTCACTTTTGCCAATGCCACCCCGGTTCAGGGAACGGCGGCAGGAGTTGCAGGGTTTATGTCCATGTGAGGTTTTCTTTATTTGTATGCACACATGCAGAGTGTGTAGGCGCGAACCTGCATGTGCCTGTCTGTGGGCATGCATTTCATATGAGCCTTGAATGTTAACATATCGCACGCAAAAAAAAAACGCAACTTAGCTACACATATAGCGTAACTTTTTGCCGCGTTATTCCCGAAGGGTTCGCATGTGGCGAGTTTAACCTATTTATTTTTACAGGTAAGGGGCCGGCCTTACGCCAACCACTTCAGTTGAAGTGGAGGTTTCCCAGCTCCCGAGGGGCTGGTACTCATTTCTTGTGAAGGCTGAGTAAACCTTGCCGGTATTTTTATTATGGGGTTTGAAATAAACACCGAAATAGGAAATCCTTTCTGACACCCTCCTCGGTGGGATTCGAACCCGAGCTCACGGGGTAGAATGCAAGCACTCTACCAACTGAGCTATCAACCGGACCGGCACGTTTAATAATAAAGAGCAATAACTCAAAAAATAAGAATGTTGGGAAATCACGTTTGAAGTTCAGACAACCAGTACAACTTGTATGGGATGAAAAAGGCGGCCGATGTTTTATCTCGGTCATATTCGTCCAAATTGAACGGCTGTCGCATTCCACCTATTCTTCTCGCTTTGTTCTTGCGTTTTATTACAAAATCTCGATTTTCTCAATTTTTGAGTTATTTCTCTTTATTATTAAACGTGCGATATCTTTGCAGCTTAGATTATAGATTATAGACGTCATCAAAAAGAGGTAAAAATAAATTTTCCATTGTTGAAAAAAAGGTTAAAGGTACATTCACAATTTCTAATGGTAAAAAAAATCAGTTATGGAAATAATTATGACAATTGGCCCACATAACAAAACGTTAGAGCGTGATGCGCATTGACGGCCGCGTCAAATCAAATAACATCACATTTCTAACACGGTATGGCACACATTTGTGGCACAGGGCGACTGCAAACTGAAACACTGTGATGTTTTTACGGTTTAAGGATCTATCTATAATCTATAATCTAAGTTGCAAGGATATATTCATTCAAAGCTCTCAGATGTATGCCCACAAACAAACACGTGTAGTTCGCGCTTACAAATGCTGATTGTGTTCTTACAAATAAAATCCAAACCGCAAATGAACATAAGCCCTGCAACTCTTGCCGACATTCCCTGAAACAGGGGTGACATTGGCAAAGTGAACCATTTTTTACAGTATGGGTGGTCAGCCTCATACCAACCTATAAGTCAAGGAATACGAGTAATAAATAACATTTAAGTATAAAAAAAAAAAAATCTATACAAAAAGAGTCAAAAATTTATTATGCAAAAAATGTCGCAAACTAATAAATCAACATTACAAATCAGCATTGCAGATTAGCCGCCACTTCTTCCTGTCCTTGCATACTTCTTTCATTTCATCCAGAGTCATAACCTAAGTAAGGATAAACATGGTAAAAGTGTATTTTAAATCAAGTCAAATAATTGTAATATATGTTAAATATGAAGTTTTTTTTAGAATACTCAGGGCCAATTGCACCAAACTCCAATCAGACAAAAATCAAATTAAGTGTGATTTCTCCCAACAAATCAAAATTTTAGTTGCATATACGTAAATCAGCTGATGTATCTTTCCGGTTCAAATTCCATCATATTATGACTCACTTCCGAGAAGTATCTTTCCCAGGTCCAAATTTGAAGTGTCAATCAAATATTGATTGGAGGTTGGTGCAACACAAAGTTAAAGCCTAGGGGAGACGGCTTTCGGTGAATCATATACTATACCTATTTGAATAGAGGACGGAATAAAACATGGTGGTGCCTGAACAGCTGATCCGCGACTAAGCTACACATATAGTAAAACTTCTTTCCGCGTTTCCCCCGAAAGCAACGCTTGTGGACAGTGAAAACTACTTATTGTACAGGTATTGATTTATTTTCTAATTACACTTTTTCTGTAATTTTGATAAGCTCTTGACAAAGCTCATATAGTGTATTTTTTTTTTTGCGTGAAATGAAAGAAGTATGCAAGGATAGAAAGAAATGGCGGTTGATCTGTGATGTTGGCGGCTAGGGTTTGTTAAAGTGAAATTGGTTTTATGATTTAGTTTTTTTTTTTTTTATGTCTATGTATATATTGTTATTTATTGATTTAAAAATGTAATTTGTCATGTACGTTCCTTGACTTATAGGTTGTTATGCGGCTGACCACCCATAATATAAAAAATTGGTTCACTTTGCCAATGCCACCCCTGTTTCAGGGAAGGACGGCAAGAGTTGCAAGGCTTATGTTCATTTGAGATTGGGTTTTTATATTGTAGGTCCACATGCGGCATGTGTTAGCGCGAAATTATACATATCTGCTTGTGGGAATGCATTTAATTTAAATCTTAAATGATATATGTATATCTTTGCAGGTTAGATTAGATTAGATTTAGCGTCAGATGGATAATTTTTTTCTAAGCTATTTTTTAGTGAGCCTGTGTTCAGATGACAATGGCGCCAACCCCTCCTCGCGTCCTAGCCTTTGAATGACGTCACGGAGCCGGTTAGTGTCGCGTGTCACTGTGCGTCACTAGGACACTGCGACACCCATTGTGCATCGGCCTTAAGCCCCAAAGGCGACCCCTCTCTGCCAAGCTGTTTTTTTTTCATTTTTTCTTTGACAGTTGATACGAACCAAAGCTCTCACAGTGCTATTCTTAGCCATTTTGATCGTCCGTTGAGCCCACGCTTTGACAAACTAATGATGCCTGGGCTGGAAGTCTCATCACCACGGTCATTCTTACCTACCGAATTTCGATAATGTTTGTATGAAGACTAATCAGCTGTTCACTTGCGGCCATCTTGGATTGATACAAATGCATCATTAGTTGGTCAGTTTGCACTAATCTAATCTAATCTAATCTAAGTTGCAAAGATATGTTACATTGGAGAATCACATTACATGCATTCCCACAACCAGCATTCCCACAACCAGACACGTACAAGTTCGCGCTTGCACATGCCTCATGTGAACCTACAACATAAAAACCAAATCTCAAATGGACATACACCCTGCAACTCTTGCCGTCCTTCCCTGAGACAGGGGTGACATTGGCAAAGTGAACCATTTTTACAGCATGGGTGGTCAGCCGCATACCAACCTATAAGTCAAGGAACACACACACACGACAAATTACATTTTATACATCACTAAATAATAATATCCAAATACAAAATATCCATTTACAAATAAAAACAAATTCCAATTTAATAAACCCTAGCCGCCAATATTACAGATCAACCGCCATTTCTTTCTGTCCTTACATACTTCTTTCATTTCCTCATTTGCACCGTGAGAAATTAAGGATTGTAATTTTTGAGATATGCTACTAAGCAACACGTCTAGCGTAACTTCTTGCCGCGTTCTCTCCACATTTCTTTTTAATTTTACAGGTAAGGGTGCCAGCCTTACAACAACCACTTTAGTAGAAGTGGGGGTTTCCCAGGTTCCGAGGGGGCTGGTACTCAATTCTTGTGAAGGTGAGTAAATCTTGCCGGTATTTTATCTTGGGTTTGAAATTGACACCGAAACTTGAAGTCATTTTTGGCACCCTCGGTGGGATTCGAATCCGAGCTCTCGGCATGGAATGCAAGCACGCTACCAACTGAGCTATCGACAGAGATGCTGCTCATAAAATAATATTCGTTGCACTCTCGTTCCCACAGTGCTTGTTTGGCTTTTTAGTTACACCCCATAATTTCTTTAATCCACGATTTCACAAATCAGTGAGTCAGCACTTATTCAGTTTTACCTTTAAGGAGTTCGATGTATTTTTTACGCCCAGCGTTTTTATGTATCAAAAGAATTTTTACTCAGTATAAATCCAAGCCCTGAACAATTTCTTTATATACAGCAATTGTTCCATTTAAAAACCTATGTAGTTTTTCTTCTTTTAAAATAATACAAAAAATATATTCTTCAAATGAAACATATGTATGGCACAGAAAGGATATTATAAATTTGTTAATTCTCTACCTGTACCCTGAGTACGAGTTTTTTCACAATACTCGAAGTATTGAGTATTCGAGAAAAATGTATGTAAACTTGAAAAGCACCCCTGGCGAAACAAGTTTCGAAACCTTTTTTGCACAGGGGTGCTTTACAGGTTCACATACATTTCTTTCGAATACACAATACTTCGAGTAAAGTGAAAAAACTCGTACTCAGGGTACTTGGCTGGTTGCGTAACTGTGCCCATAGTATAAAACTTTGCGTAAATCTCACAACGAAAGCGTAAATCCAAAACGTATGAAACATACGACAGCACTCCTAAAGAGTGAATTAGTTTTGATATATTTTAGATTTACGCCATCGAGGTGAGTTTACGTAGTCTTTTGTACTAGCGGTACCTCTTGCACATATTATGCCACTCGGCACATATTTTGCGGCCCATACACTGTAAATGAATTTCAGAACAAAATGTGCATATGTGCATGTATGCATATACGGTGCATAACTAATATTATTTCACTTCCAAACGCATTTCATACCGGCAGACAATGGGAAATGCAGTGCTTTAAAAAATATATATTATTTTATGCACTGCGACGGTTCTCAAAGTTGCGCATTAAGCGCCTGTTGCACCAAACTCCAATCAGACTAAAATCAAAATTAAGTTTGATTTCTCCCTTTCAAATCAATAATTTGGTTGCATATACGTAATATGCGATGTTGATTTGTAATGTTGGCTTATTCATTTATGTTACATTTTTTGTATAGGGAAGTACCAAGGGCCCTTGAGGTGTGCTACACACAAAAACGGCGCTTCAAATAAATTATCCAATTATAAATATATATATTTATGTATTGACTTTTTTGTTTAGATTTATTTTTAAGGTTTTATTGTTTTTATGTACTTAAATGTTATTTATTATTTGTATTCCTTAACTTATATGTTGGTATGAGGCTGCACATCCTTGCCAATGTCACCCCTGTGTCAGGGAAGGTCGACAAAAGTTGTAGGGCTTATGTTCATTTGAGGTTTTGATTTTATTTGTAAATACACATTCAGCATTTGTAAGCGCGAACTACACGTGTTTGTTTGTGGGCATGCATTTGAGAGCCTTAAATGTTTATTTATCTCTGCAACTTTGATTATAGATACGTAAGTAAGCTGATGTACATCATATAATTAATTAAATAAATACACTGTTTTAATTCACTTTTATTATATTATTTTAAATATGTCAAACGTTTTCGCCTAAAAAGGCATCCTCAGGACAATGACAATGACAAATCAAAATTAAATTCTGATGTACATCATATTTCCTACTTATTCGGGGAACAGAGAAATCCTATTTCAAGTCAAGTGGCTGTCCATTGTAAAAATAAAAAAGGTGATTGAATTATGAAGGTTAATCCGAAATGTGGTCGGAGCGTTTTCTGCGCGGATGCTTGATCGTTTGGAATTTGTTTTGGACCAGACGTGCACTGCAGTTTGGGAAGCAGCGACCCACTTTGGAATAAAGAAGAAAATCACAATGAGCGCCGCGCTTTATAAAGGAGGAAAATGTGCATAAGTATAATGCACGCGATATACATGCAGTTAACTATTATCCTGGACTAGAACAATGGCGGGAAGAGGAGGCAGCTGCTGCCTCTGGTTAATACACACATGTGTGACGTGCTAAAAAAATATATATATTATGTACACCACTAATTAAAAAATATTCCGCGTACCTATGTGGGAAAAAGACAAACAGTGTTAATTCTTAGACATTTTAGTCGTCCGTTGAGCCCAAGCTTTGACAAACTAATGATGCCTGGGCTGGAAGTCTCAACACCGCGGTCATTCTTACTAATCGAATATTGGTAATAATTTAAAATTAAATTAGGCTGATTTATTTGGTGAGCGCTGTTTTAGTGTGTATCACGCCTCAAGAGCCCTCTGCGAGCTTGGTGTAGAAAATGCCAATTCTCAAGCAAGACCCAGTTGTTGTAAGGCTGGATGGATCTTTTGATGAGCGGTCTTTGGTAAAGGTTAATGATTTTTCAACCCAGCGAAGAGCAAATTTGAAAATATAAATGGTATATTTTTTGTGCTCCGCCGGAATTCGAACCCACAACCTTCCAGTTACGAGTCCGAAGTGTTACCACTGAACTACGGACCAATCTTACCAATCGAATATTGGTAATAATTGTATGAAGACTAATCAGCTGTTCACTTGTGGCCATCTTGGATTGACAGGTCTTCGTCAAATGCATCACTTGTTTGTCAAAGCGTGGGCTCAACAGACGACTAAAATGTCTAATAGCGCTGAAAATGTTAAACTCTTGATTTAGACCGGTCCATAGTCTAATGATCAACACTTCGGTCTATAATCTATAATCTAAGTTGCAAAGATACATTAACACTCGAGACTCGTATCAAATGTAAGTTAATTCGCGCTAACAAATCGCACGTTTAATAATAAAGAGAAATAACTAAATCTAATCTAATTTCGCGCTAACACAAAATTGAGCAAATCGAGATTTTGTAATAAAACGCAAGAACAATGCGAGAAGAATAGGTAGAATGCGACAGCCGTTCAATTTGGACGAATATGACCGAGATAAAACATCGGTCGCCTCTTTCATCCCATACAAGTTGTACTGGTTGTCTGAACTTCAGACGTGATTTCCCAACATTATTATTTTTTTAGTTATTGCTCTTTATTATTAAGCGTGCGAAATGCTGAATGTGTACTAAAAAATTAAAACAAAACCTCAAATGAACACACACCCTGCAACTTTTGCCGACCTTCCCTGAGACAGGGGTGACATTGTTAAAGTGAACCATTTTAAACAGTTAGTTTAGTCAGCCTCATACCAACATATAAGTCAAGGAATACAAATAAGAAATAACATTCAGGTATATACAGGTAAACAACAAAATCTTCAAAAGAAATCTATCCAAACTTGAAATTCAAAAAAGGCATGTTGTTAATTTTTATTTTTTAAAAGACAAGGGATAGCTGACAAGTCGAGTCACCAATGAAGAAGTCCTCCAACGACTGCGCACTACAAAGGAACTCCTGCCTACCATTAAGCAGAGAAAGCTAATGTACTTTGGTCACATTTTGAGAAATGAGAAGTACCGTCTCCTTCATCTTATCACACAGGGTAAGATTGAGGGGAGAAGATCTCAGGGACGCCGGAGGACATCGCGGCTGAAAAACCTGCGACAGTGGTTCGGCAGAAGCACCAAGTCCCTGTTTCGAGCCGCAGCATCTAAAGTCAAAATAGCCATGATGATCGCCGGTCCGATCGAAGTCCGGTCGATAGCTCAGGTGGTAGAGTGCTTGCATTCCATGCCGAAAGCTCGGGTTCGAATCCCACCGAGGGTGTCAGAAATGATTTCCCGTTTCGGTGTTTATTTCAAACCCCAAAATAAAATACCGGCAAGGTTTACTCAGCCTTCACAAGAAATGAGTACCAGCACTCTCGGGAGCTGGGAAACCCCCACTTCAACTGAAGTGGTTGGCGTAAGGCCGGCCCCCTTACCTGTAAAAATAAATAGGTTCAACTCGCCACATGCGACCCCTTCGGGAATAACGCGGCAAGAAGTTACACTATATGTGTAGCTTAGTTGCGTTTTGCGTTTTATCGCCGATCTTCGATAGAAGTGGCACAAAAAGAAGAAGAAGAAGAAGATAGCTGACATAATATCTCAAGATCGTAAGAATCCTTTTACTCAGGAAAACACGTACAAGTCGTATAGAACCGAAAACAGCGATCTAAGATATTCTCTAAAACTGGACAAATGCATGGAAATGATGAGAAAATTCTTTTCAGTATTTGTAAATATTTATTTATATTAAAAAAAATACTAGACTGCCGAATTTGGTTTTATAAGATGAAAGTATACATGAAGGTGGGATTGTAAATCTATGCTGGAGCCACCTCTCCATCCGGGAGCAGCGACATTGATGGATGGAACCGAGTCTTAGACAGCCAGTGTCCTATACTTTCAACTCAAACAAGATAATTTGTATGGAAACTAAAACGCTCAATAGGATCGCTTTAGTTTTCATACATTTTTTGGTTAAAAGTTTAAGTGGAGTTGTATACTTGGGATGTTGCACTCAATGAAGTGTGCAAGAGGTGCGTTTATAGTTTATACAGTTTCACGACTAATCGGTCACAGACATTTCGTCTACACGACTTTTAAGTCACGTTCAGTACATGGCCCAAAGACAGCTACATCATAGAAAACTACAATATATTAAAACTGCAGTAATTACAGAAGATTTTTGGAGAGTTTGTTTTTGAAATGAAGCATTCCTCGGTACGTGGCTGACCACCTATACTGTAAATGTTGCACTTTGTCAATGCCTGTTTCAGGGAAGGTCGGCAAAAGTTGCAGGGTTAATTTGTAAGTACACAAGCAGCACTTGATAGCGCGAATTTACATGCCATGCCTACTTGTAGGCGTGCATTAAAAATAAATTAGGCTGAAATAGCGCTCTTTTTTCACACCTCAAGAGCCCTCTGCGAGCTTTGTCGTCACTGTATAAAGCGCCAATTCTCAAGACCCAGTTGCTGCAAGGCTGGATGGACCTTTTGATGACCGGTCTTTGGTAAAGTTTTATGAATTTTTCCTTCAATGTTACAACTGAAATACTGACTGGTGGATTTAATGTGAATCTTGAATGTTAGTTTATCTTGGCAACATAGATTATAGATAAAATAAACTGTCTGTTGATATTGAAGGAGAGTTGGTCGAAAAGTCGTGTGGAGAAAAATTGTGACAGATTTGACCATGGACGAGTTATCTTGGAACGATTTGTCGTGCCACGAGTTTGTACTGCATACAATGATGTGGAGTTAAACCTTTAAAGTGATGGGATTTGCTAGTAAGTGATGGTATAAAATGAAGTACACATGAGACCACTTGGAAATTGCTTCTCTGCGGCAGATTTTTCATAAGAGGTGCGCCTGATGCATTGTTATATTTTTGTGGTTAATTTGTACTACTTTACTTTCTTCGGCTTATAAGCCTTAAAGGCTCAGGGCCTCCCGCACCACAATCCTCCAGGACTCTGCCTTGAGCTGCTTCCCTTTAAGGTCTTTTTAATCCCAGAACTTCGGCGTCGGCTTCGACGTTGTCTGCCCACCGCATCCTGGGACGTCCGAATGGTCTAACACCTGAGGGCGCACCATCCAAGACAGTTCTGATGATCCTGGAGTCCTCTGCACGCGCTACATGTCCAGCCCACTGGAGTCTTATTGATTTCATTACAGACACTTTGTTAGGGTCTTATTATGAAAAAAAAAACTCGTACTACGGGTACTGTTTGTTGGCGTACATTCAATATGAATTTTAAATGTGAATACATCTTCGCAGCATAGATTATAGAATAACGATATGTGGACGAGATGGTTTGGGCATATGGAGAGAATGAATGAGGAAAGACAGACGAAGAAAGTATATGTTGGTAGAATAGATGGATGTCGTGGTAGAGGAAGACCGAGAAAGGTATGGATGGACCAAATATCCGAAATTGCGAATGAATGGAATATCCAGAGTCATAATAAAAGAAGAGCCTGTATGAAGAAGGTTATGACTCTGGAGGAAATGAAAGAAGTATGTAAGGACAGGAATAAATGGCGGTTGATCTGTAATGTTGGCGGCTAGGGTTTATTAATTTGGAATTTGTTTTCTGTTTGTTGTCCATAGATATTATTATTTAGTGATGTATAAAATGTAATTTGTCGTGTATGTTCCTTGACTTATAGGTTGGTATGCGGCTGACCACCCATGCTGTAAAAATGGTTCACTTTGCCAAGGTCTCAGGGAAGGACGGCAAGAGTTGCAGGGTGTATGTCCATTGGAGATTTGGTTTTTAAGTTGTAGGTTCACATGAGGCATGTGCAAGCGCGAACTTGTACGTGTCTGGTTGTGAGAATGCATGTAATGTGAATCTCCAATGTAACATATCTTTGCAACTTAGATTAGATTAGATTAGATACTATGGTTTTCCAGAAAAGAGAAGGGGTAGGTGCAACAGAATCTAGAGACATAAAAAAGGCCATGTATACCTAGTGGGTGTCGCACGAGCGAGAGGTAATCTGTAGGAGTGGCCACATCTGGTGTTGCCTATCTTATAAATGACGTTGTACCGTCGCGGGCATCGCTCACAGCATCCCCCCCTGCTCCTAGCAGTGTACACACAGGTGTGCTCTTGCCACCGCACACAGAAACGGGGTGACATCTAGAGTGTCTCTCTAGCAAGACGCTGGACATGCCATGTTGCTTTTATTCCACGAAGAGATTGTGAAGAGCCGCAATGCATTTTACAATTTATTTGTGTCCACTTTTAGAGACTGAGTACCCTTAGTACGAGTTGCAAAACTTGAGTAAATTAAAGTTTACGGAAAGTATTTAAGAGTGGTTTTCCCCAAAATCTGCCGTTTTTGTTTCTAACACTACATGGTCTTAGCAAAAGAGTTACAGTGATGAAGAAAATCAAGTTCAAACAAACAAAAACGGCAGATTTTGGGGAAAACCAGTCTTTCATACTTTCCGTAATCTTTACTTTACTCAAGTTTTGCAACTCGTACTCAGGGTACAGGTGGAGAACTGAGTAAGTTTCAATTTCCGATACGTATGTGTGGCTTATATGTAGGGCTTATGTTTATTTGTAAGTACACAATCAGCATTTGTAAGCGCGAACTACACGTGTTTGTTTGTGTGCATACATCTGAGAGCTTTAAATGTTAATATATCCTTGCAACTTAGATTATAGATTATGTGTGTTCATTATAAGGGTGATTGCAGTGGTGGGGATTTTTTTTAAGAAATCCTGTGCGGGAGACTCCCTTGATTTCAGAGACTCTAGGGATCTATGGCGCTTGTTGTAGTGCCGCAGAGGTGTTGTTTACGAGCGTGGTTACTTGCAAAAATAAATAGGCTCCCCTCGCCACAATATGCAAAACCGTTCGGGGATAACGCGGCAAAGAGTTACACTACATGTGTAGCTTAGTTGCGTATTATCATAATCATGACCGGTCCATAGTTCAGTGGTAACACTCCGGACGAATGGAAGGTTTTGGGTTCGAATCCCGGCGGAGCACAAAAAAATACCATTTATATTTTCAAATTTGATCTTCGCTGGGTTGAAAAATTCATAAGCATTTACCAATGACCGGTCACCAAAGGTCCATCCAGCCTTACAGCAACTGGGAGAATTGGCGCTTTGTAGCAACGACGACCAAGCTCGTGAAAGGTCGATAGCTCAATTGGTAGAATGCTTGCATTCCATGCCGAGAGAAGGTTTTGATCTCAAAGCTTACTCAGCCTTCACAAGAAATGAGAACCAGCCCCCCCCCCCTCCCCCGAGGGCTGGTAAACCCCCACTTCAACTGAAAGTGGTTGGTGTGAAGCCGGCCCCCTTACCCGAAAAAATAAATAGGTCCCGAATCACCATATGCGACCCCAACGCAGACAAGAAGTTACACTACGTGTGTAGCTTAGTTGCGTATTATCATAATCATGAAGAAGAAAGAGATTTCGTAGTGGGCGTTCGTTCCATTTCCAACACAAATGGATTCAGAAGAAATTCACCTGAAATTTAAGCCAGAGCGGGACGCGAGCACGGCAAATGTATTGCGTCAGAGAGAGAGAGCGTAGGCAAATTGAAAAACAAAATTAGGAATTAATGTCGGGGGAGGGGGGGGATGGGGCCGCCCCCCGTGTTTCGATCGCGCTCCCCCCCTAGTTGTGTGTGTGTGTGTATTATACATGTTATGAACGATGTATGGAATTTGCGCGAAGCTACTGTGGGTGTGGACGCCTGGAGCAACTGGCAAGTGATCGGTAGGCGACTTAAAAATATAGGAATTTCATATTCCTTGACCTATAGGTCGGTGTGAGGCTGACCACCCATACTGTAAAGAATGGTTCACTTTGCCATTGTCACCCCTGTTTCAGGCAAGGTCGGCAAAAGTTGTAGGGTGTTATGTTATTTTAAAATAACATATAAAAAAACAATCCCGAAGTGTGCAGTGTGTGTTTGTGGGCCGAACGGTCACGGAAACGGCCGAACTGCACCGTGTGAACTAATCAGGCCGTCGTTCGTTAGTTCCCGGCAAGATGTCAGCCGATTAAGACGTCAGCGACCAAGCACCAAGCGGTGCAAGAGGGGGCCTACAATGGAGCTCCCTCCTCCCCATCTTCTTGGATTTCCTGCCAGCAAGGCACCCGCCTTGTGGACCAGAGGCATAGGAGCGCCCACCCAGGGGCTCCAACGTGTGGAGGCGTCCGCCTCTTGAGCCACCGCTAGCCTGGGGCGCTGCCCCAGGCCATTCAGTTCGGGAATCCAGCCAACAGAATAGGGAGTGTTTCAGTGAAAAGATTTAGGTCTGGCCCTTCCCTTATTTCCCCTTTTTCCCCCCATATTAGTAAAGTAATAAACCCTTATTTGTTCATGTTAAACTTATATTTTAATTATACAACCTTCCCAAGATATAAGTAAGCAATACCAAAGAAAGAAACCCACGCCCTGAGAGTGATGCTGATGAGAGCTAGCCGGAAGTAAGTATCCTGAAGGTACATCCTGGAGATACCTATCAATCTGTAAAAGGTTCAACATGTAAAAGGTTCTTGTGGTGTTATTGCACATAGAAAATCCATGGCTTATCCGCCACCTAACGAGAATTTTCCATACAAAAAAACGATGATCCATGGATCAGCTGTTGATCAAATACTTTGTGAATAACACTGCTAGGGTTACGTGAGTAAGTTGGTATGATACTGACTGCTCATACTGTTAGGTTCACTTTACCAATGTCACCACTTCTATAGGGGAGATCGGCAAGAATTTCTGAACCAAAAAATAACAAGAGAAACTTTGGTTGTCCTACTGTTACTGCTACTGTATCATGCCGTAGTTCCACTAGGGGTGGCCAGTATCTCCGCAGATGCGTCTTATTCTCACTTTGCAGGTTCCATTCATTTGCTATCAATATTTGGTATATCCATTCATTCCTCGGTCTTCCCCTTCCACGCTTTCCTCTGACATTTCCTCTGTACACTTTCTTTGTTAGTCGTTCATCATCCATTCTTTCAAGATAACCAAACCATCTCATTGTGCTTTTTTGAACTTTCATTTTGAATTGTTCATATTTTTTGAGTCGCCACATCTCGTAAACAGATTTGCTGACCTAGTGGAATCTCGATGTACAAAATCAAGAAGACTCCAGTGGGCCGGACATGTAGCACGTGCAGAGGACTCCAGGATCATCAGAACTGTCTTGGATGGTGCCCCCTCAGGTGTTGACCACTCAGACGTCCCAGCATGCGGTGGGCAGACAACGCTGAAGCCGACGCCGAAGTTCTGGGAGTGAGGGGACCATGGAGGGCAGCAGCACAAGACAGAGAGTCCTGGAGGATTGTGGTGCGGGAGACCCTGAGCCTTCAAGGCTTATGACCTGAAGAAAGTAAGTGAATTAAGTGTGATCTCGATGCGGTTAATACCTTCATCGACTAGTCCGCAGCCGCGGGCTCAAGACTGGGCAGAGGTGACCATTAGCCCTCAGTCAGTCCTCGCGACACCCATACATATTGACGTATGTACACCCATAACTTACTGCGCTCAGCGCGGATGGCAACTCGTTCGATACACGTCGATGAAGGGCTCCCGTCAGGCACATTAGCTTCAGTAACCTCGACGTTCTGGGGAGGGCGGGACTTCTCAGAGTCATGCGTTAGCCCCTGATTTGAGGATTCTCTTTTTCCTTTCTTGAGTAGAGCAACTTTAGCTGATTAACTTCAACGGGAAGGCCTTCCGCCGCCAAAAAAACATTGCAAGTGAAGTATCACCGAGTGAAGCGACTCCGCATGAGTTGTATGAACTTGGTGGGTGGAGGTGGGTAAAGTGCCTGTCGGTTGCTACAGGGTAGCTTCATGTGTCGGGCGCTCGCACACAGCGATGTGTCGCTAAACGATGAAATGGTTTGATAATAATCGCCCAACAATAATTATAGAATGTGATCGATACGGAATGCTAAGCGAATCACGGCGACAGCTCGACGCATTCCGCTCATCTGCTTCTGAATAATATAGTGTTAAAAAACTATACAAACATTGTGCGGGGTTGCAGTCTCGACAACGTCAAGAGATAATATCGTGTGCTAACAAAGTTACGATAGAGCTTTGCTACACATAAGACTGTCAGATCGAATACGAAATACCGAAATACGTAGAAGATCGGGAGTTACTGACATAGTCAAAAGAGTGGCAAAGCAGAAGTGGTCGTGGGCAGAGCCTCAAGAGCCCTCTGCGAGCATGGTCGTCGCTGTAGAAAGCGCCAATTCTCAAGCAAGACCCAGTTGTTGTAAGGTTATGTGGACCTTTCAGTGACCGGTCTTTGGTAAAGGTTTATGAATTGTTCAACTCAGCGAAGAGCACATTCGAAATATAAATGGTAATTTTTTTGTGCTCCACCGGGATCCGAATCCACAACCTTCCATTTACGAGTCCGAAGTGTTGCCACTGGACTACGGACCGGTCCAAGATGCCAACGACACGCGGTGTAACTGAGCGGTAACCCATCCAAGTACTATCCGCCCCCAATGTTGCTTAACTTCGGTGATCTATGGGAACCGGTGCTTTCAACATGGTGACGTCGTTGACCATGTTGGCATGTTGCCAGATTGAGTGAGCAAAGATGGACGAAAGGGTTGTGGAATGGAAACCTCGTGAAGACAAAATAACTAGAGGAAGGCCTCTAACACGATGGTCAGATGATAATAAAAGAGTTGCTGGTGACTTGATGCAGAGAGCCCAGGACAGAGACGCCTAGAGAGATGTGGGGGAGGTCTATGTCAAGCAGTGGACAAGAAGTGGCAGATTAAGTAAGTGAGTAAGTCACAAAGTTCCAAATCATCTAATGAGGCAGCCAAATAAGCTCTGTAACGACACTTCGTACAGACATTATTTGATCTAGGATGAGATGGTTTGGACACGTCGAAAGAATGAATGATGATAGGCAAAGTATTCTTATACACAGAGGAAGTGTGAGTGGAAAAAGAGGTAAGAGACGACCGAGAAAAGTGTGCAGTGAACAGATTGAGGAGATTGTAAAAGAATGGGATGCAATAAGTGAGCGTAAAAAAAGAAAATGCACGAAAAAGGTGATGGATATGAATGAATTCAAAGAGGTATGTGAGGATACGAAGAAATTGAGACATCTGCAGAGGCTCTGGCCACCCCTAGCGGAATGTCGACAGAATTACAGTTACGGTACAATTGAATAAGCGACATATGAACCTAAAATGTGTTTCGAAGATAAATCTTCCTATTTTCCTCTTTTCTACGTGAAAAAACATTAAAAAAATATATACTTGAGAAGTTTTTCTGAGCACTTTGCCAATGTCACACCTGTTTTAGGGAAGGACGGCAAAAGTTACAGGGCTTATGTTCACTTGAGGTTCGAATTTTAATCTGTAAGTACACATGCAGCATTTATTGTCAGCGCGAACTGAAACGTATCTATCAGATTTTGTAGGGTTTGTGTATTCACACAGTGAAAATAATTTTATTTAAAATAAAATTATTTGTTCTTTAACGTAGTTTAATTTTCACAATAATATTTTATATCTCGAGCACTTTCGACCTTCAATACTCAGGTCATTATCAAGAGTGAAAGTGCTGGAGATATAAAATATTATTGTGAAAATTAAACTACGCTAAAGAAAAAATAATTTTATTTTAAATGAAACGTATCTGTTTGTGGGCATGCATTTAATATGAATTTTAAATGTTGATACATCTTTGAAACTTAGATTATAGATATAGATCCCTAAGTATAATTTGTTTGTGTGTGCGATGTACATAATATGAGTTATATTAATTAAATAACACACAGTTTTAATTCACTTTTATTTTATTTAAATTATGTCTAACGTTTTCGCCTAAAAAGGCATCCTCAGGACAATGACAATCAAAAATTAAAATTCTCTTCTTCTTCTTATCCTTTCAACATTAAATAGACAATATAATATTTAGGTATAAATGTAAAATCCAAAAAAAAAAACAAATATAAATGTTTAACCAAATCGTAAATTGTATAATAAAATTGTAAAATGTTAGGTATAAATTAAAGTCAAATTAATAAAATAAAATAAAATAAATATACATGTTTAACCAAGATTGTAAACTGTATAGTAAAATTGTAAAATGTATAGTAAATTTGTAAGATGTTAGGTATAAATTTACAGTCAAATTAAATAAAAAAACAAAAAAAACACAAATATAGTTGTCATTTAAAATTGTAAAGTCCATAATAAAATTGTAAATTGTATAATCAATTATAAAATTCAAAATAAAAATTGTCAGATGTATAAATTAACCTATAAATTGTATAATCCAAATTGCAAAAAAAAATATCATATAAATTGTTTAATGCATATATAAAATAAAAATAAAAAGCACAATAAGAGTCAAATTTCAAAAAATTAATTATTAAAGTTAATTATTACTGTAACAATGGAGAGACATGGAATCTGAACATTTATCAAGTTTGCATTCTTATTTTTATGGATTTCCAATGCTTCCAATGCCAAAAGTCTACTCACACTACACTCCGAATGCATTATCTCTACACTAGTAATGTCAAACGTATGACCTTCACCAATGCAATGATCTGCCATCTCAGAGTGCGCGGATAGACCCCTGAACGCTCTGGAATGCTCTTTAATTCTTGTTTGTATAGATCTCCCTGTCTCTCCAATATATACAGCATCACACTGATTACAATTAATTTTATATACCCCCCCCAATTCAAGTCTATCAATTTTGTCTTTATTGTTAAATAATAATTTATGTAAATTAAAGTTTGTATAGAAGGCCAAATTAAAATTATTTCTTAAAATTTTCTGAATTTTATGCGACAAATTATTATTAACTAATAGGCATTTTCGCCAGGAATCATTGTTGTTTTTAGCTATGATAGGATATATAAATTGTTTATAAAGGTCCTGGCGATCATATTTGTTAATAATTTGTGTAACTATATTTTCTTTATAACCATTATTAACAGCAATATCCATAATACAATTATATTCCTTATCATACTCATCTTTATCTAAAGGTAGCACTTTCATTCTATGTATCATAGAATGAAAGGCTGACATCTTCTGTGAGAATGGATGATTAGATGATGCATGAATTACTGTGTCTGTATACGTAGGCTTCCTGAATATACCAAATTTAAACTTCTGATCTATGATTTGAATACTAATATCTAAAAAGTTTAAAATACCCTCCTGTTCAATTTCTAAAGTGAATTGTAAAGATTTATTAAAAGAATTCATGAAATTCAAAAATAGATCTAACTGTCTTTTGGAACCGGTCCAAATGCAAAAAATATCGTCCACATATCTATAATAACAAAAAACAAATTTTAATAGTTGATGATTTGAAGAAAATAACTTATATTCAAAAGAATCCATATAAATATTACTTAAAAGAGGCGATAATTGATTACCCATAGGTAATGAATTTAAAATTTTATAAAATTTATCATTAAACATAAAATAATTTTGATTCATGCAAAGTCTCAGCAAATCCATAATTTGTTTCTTCTTTAAAGAATCAATACACTTATCATCCAATTTATGTTCCACAATATCAACCACTTCCGAAACAGGTACATTTGTAAATAAATTTTTAACATCAAACGATACTAGAAGTGGTTTTTTAGGTGGTATAACATTTATTAAATTAGTTGTTAATTCTAGAGAATTGTTTATACTATATTTTGACTTAAATTGTGTATGTAATAGAATTTGATTCTTCAAATATGTAGCAACCTTAACAGCTGGAGCATTTATATATGAGACAACTGGTCTCACTGGGTAATCATCTTTATGCAATTTGATCAATCCATATAACCGTGGTGACACTGGGTTCATTATTGTCAATTCCTTTATTTCTTTTGAATTAAATTTATTATTGTGTAGGCATTGAGATACATCTCTTTGGTACTTCCTTGTTGGGTCCATAGATAAAATTTTGCATTTATCATCCAAAATAACATTTTTTAATTTATCTATATATATCTCTTTATCAATGGCTACTATGGTATTTCCTTTATCACCTTTTGTAATTATTATTTCTTGATCCTTAATCTTCATCTTTAAATCCTTGATAACCTTAAAGTTTTTGTTTTTAACTTTAGTTTCAGATTCATTTAAGGTATTAGTATTATTATTAATAATTTCAGCCAATTTTTGTTTTATTGTATTTTTGTTTAATATATTTTTATCAAAATTTATGGCAACTTCTAAATCCACCTTAATAACATCTTTATTTCCCATGTAATCCGATACAAAATTAAATTTAGAACCCTTGTTAAATAATACCATTTCATCACTACTAAAATCCTTGTTAGTTAAGTTTACAAATCTATCGTAAAACTTCCTCGGTTGACGAATGTTGGTGACACATTCTTTTTTCTGTGCTCTCTCCAAGGACAAAAGTTTTTTATCCAAATCCAATTTTTTCAATTTGCCAAACTTGGAAACCTCTTCATAAACACAATCATCCACCACACACCATTCTATTGGATGCAGCATATTAATGAGATCCGTATGTAACACTTTTACGTACGTACGTAAAACATCTTTTTTAATATACGCCTCTTTAATTTCATTTTTGATCCAAATAATCTTACAAGATTCTAAGGCCTTTCTATAATATGAGTTATTTGATACGTACGTAGGTAAATATGCGACGTGGCCTATGTGACAAAAATAAACACATTAGGGAAATTAATTTCCCGCAGAAAAGAAAAGCGCGCATAGGCAGCCTTTCCAAATACACGACGAATTATTTCTACGATATTTTCTTTGACTAATATATTTTTATATTCAACGAACAAAACGTGACCCCGAGCCCAGTGAAGTTTCTAGAAAGCACACGAAAAGTCTCGAAAAAATATGATATAAGTAGGTATGATTAGTCCGGTAGATAGCTCAGTTGGTGGAGTGCTCGCATTCCAACTCGGGTTCGAATCCCACCGAAGGTGTCAGAAATGATTTCCCGTTTCGGTGTTTATTATTTTTTTTTTTTTATGGAATCCTGTGCGGGAGGCTCCCCAATTCTTGTGAGTCTTGGGGGTCTATGTCACCCTGGAAGGGTGCCGCAGAGGTGTTGCTTGAGTTCTTGGTTCTGTCGTGAGGCGCTGCAAGGAAGTGGTGATTGATGTTGGTTTTGAATAAAACCGGATTAAATTGGGAAGGGAACACAGATACTGGTAGACCATTCCATAAACGGGCAGTTTGGCAAAGGAATGAGTCATGAAAACGCCAAGTTCTCATAGTTTTGAGATCGACTGCAAAGGGATGAATGAGAGTCGTACTACGAGTTTCCCTTTCTGAAATGCGAGGGGGAGGGATTAATGAATGGAGCTCATTAGAACAAGCTCCGTGGTAATATCGATAAAAAAAGACTGAGCATTCCAACTTTTCTTCTGTGCTGGAGCGGCTGCAGATCGGATGTCAGAGAAGGATCATTGATCAACCTCACTGCCCTCGTTTGCACAGAATCAAGTTGGTCACTCAACTTCTTGGACATACCACACCAGAGATGGCTGCCATACTCGATAATGGGGCGGATTTGGGATTTATACAGAGTCAATAACTGGGCTGAAGTAAAAAACCTACGGGCTCTGTATAATATGCCGAGTCGCCGGAAAGCGGAAGTTGTGCGAGACTCAATAGCATCATGGTATTTTAACTCTGATGACAGAGAAACACCAAGAAGATTTAAGTGTTCATGGTTAGAGAGGGAGACATTGTCGAAAGTTGGGAGATAGTTGTTTGGAATCCTCTTTAAGGATATCAGACATGCTTGAGTCTTTTTGACGTTGAACTCTACAAGGTTGTCAGTGCCCCAACGGCTGACAGCCCTGAGATCTGTATTGATCTTTGAAGCTAATGATTCACGAGCAATAGATATCGCTGAACTATTTGGGGGCTTTGTTTTTTATTTCAAATTTGATTTGATTTCAAGCCCCTAAAATAATACCGGCATGGTATTATTTTAGGGGCTCAGCCTTCACAATAAATGAGTACCAGCCCCCTCGGGAACTGGGAAATGCGTAAGGCCGGCCCCCTTACCTGTAAAAAGAAAAAGGTTTCACTCGCCACATGCGAAACCCTTCGGGGATAATGCGGCAAGAAGTTGCTTTATATGTGTAGCTTGGTTGCGTTTTTTGCGTAGATAATTTCACCTAAGGACTGACTCTCTTGGCACTGGAAGACATTTTCAAGCACCATTTGTTTGTTTGTGGGCATGCATTTGATATGAGCTTTAAATGTTACGGTGACCATTCCCAATCGGAAATTCCCGCCGTCGATCTCCTCCCTCTCACGCGCTTCCGGTCATTTCCACGCGACACATAGCGACGTCATTAGCATCTCATCTCGCCCCGGCGGGCAGACGTCGCGTTTTTCCTCATTTCCTCCGGAGCGCTCCCCGGGAATCGCGTCACGTCTCCGCTCTTTGGTGTGACATTTATATTATTTCGCTACACGCTGAAGTAGCGGCGCGACCTTAATGCCACTCTTCACGTCTTCTTCTTCGTTTGCGATTTCGAAAACTCGATGATACTCGATGAACTCGAAATGAAAGAAGTGCGTAAGGCCAGAGAGAAGTGGCGGTTGATCTGTGATGTTGGCGGGTAGGGTTTTTTAAATAAGTTTTTTTTTTTTTTGTTAGTTTTTGATGTCCATACATGTTATAATTTTTTGATATTAAAAATGTAATTTCTTGTGTACGTTCCTTGACTTATAGGTTGGTCAAAACACCAAGTTCTCATAGTTTTGATATCGACTTTTGATAAGTCCGGTCGATAGCTCAGTTGGTAGAGTGCTTGCATTCCATGCCGTGAGCTCGGGTTCGAATCCCGCCGAGGCAAGGGTGTCAGAAATGATTTCCCGTTTCGGTGTTTATTTCAAAACCCCAAAATAAAAAAATACCGGCAAGGTTTACTCAGCCTTCACAAGAAATGAGTACCAGCTCTCTCGGGAGCTGGGAAATCCCCACTTCATCTGAAGTGGTTGGCGTAAGGCCGGCCCCCTTACCTGTAAAAATAAATAGGTTCAACTCGCCACATGCGACCCCCTCGGGGATAACGCGGCAAGAAGTTACACTATATGTGTAGCTTAGTTGCGTAGTTGCGTTGCGACTGCAAATGGTTGGATGTGAGCCGTTCTACGAGTTGCCCTTGTTGTGACGAGAGGAGGGGGTACTATAAGTGAGGATATTTCATCAGGACAGACGCCATTATAGTACCTATAGAAAAGATTGATCATTTACTTTTTCACTCCAGTTATTTTTATACAGAAGCCTAAGATGGCATGCACACAAATAACAATACAATATAACTCATGTAAGTTTCATTGTAATCGGTTCAATAGTTTAGGATAAATACATCCGTTTGATATGGAATCTGTACTTACTCAGTTTTGCAGACAGTTTCAATTGAGAAGTGAAAAAAGTCACTCACCTGAAAAGATAGAGACAAATAATTAATATCTTGTAAACAGTAAAAATAAATAAATGTTAAACTGAATTATGTAAATATGAGCCTTAAATGTCAAGCTATCTTTTCTATTTAGACTATAGAATTACACGATAGTTTTATAGAATGAAAAAAAAACGGATTTTACTGACCGTGCAAATTTTTCTCTACGTTATGTCGGAGTCATATCCGTCGTCCTCAGGAGGCGTGTGTCTTCTACAAAGAAGAACCACGAACTGTTGAATTATTGTTGCTTGACAGAGGCCGAAGGTTGTAGGTACTTTTATTAACCTTCTGTAATGCATCCATAGATGTCGCAATAGCCCCAGTTGTACAGAAGGACAATATTATGTCTTCTTGTGAAGTCGTCCGATTAATGAAAGGGTGGATCATAGAAGTTAGTACTGGCCTCCATATACTGGAAAGTTTGTAGCTGTCATCTCTGTTGAAGTTGGGGTGCCTGTGTATTTCGATTGCTTCCTTCACAAGTCGGAGGATGAGAAATCTTTCTTTAGATAGAATCTTGGTCAACAACAAGCAACTTTGCAATCAACAACAATAATTCAACAGTTCGTGGTTCTTCATTGTAGAAGAGACACGTCTCCTGAGGACGTCGGATATGACTTCCCGACGAAACGTAGAGAAAATCGTTCTTGTCTTTTGCACTGTCAGTAAAATCCGTTTTTTTTTCATTATATAAAATGTCTAAACGACCGTTATCATCATTTAAAATCTTTAATTACACGATAGTTATTTCTTATGAGGTCCGTGACGCGTTTGCTAGGGAAAAGTTTGTTATTGGTTGCTAAGGACGACGGTCCCATACAATAATGATATTCTCGGCGAGAAGAAAGTTGCCTATTTCAAAATGTTTCCATTTCAACACGAGTAAGCCGTTGCGTAATAAGAAATAACTCGGGTTTTATACTGTAGGTTCACATGCGGCATGTTTCAGCGCGAACCTATACGTGTCTGCTTGTGAGAATGCATACAATGTGAATACCCAATGTAATATATTTTTGCAACTTAGATTAGATTAAGTTGCAATTATATTTTACATTTAAGATTTAAATTTAATGTATTCCCACAAGCAAGCGCGTATAAGTTCGCGCTCAAACATGCCGCATGTGAACCTACAATATAATAACCTGAATCTAAAATGAACATACTCTCTGCAACTCTTGCCGACCTTTCCTGAAGCAGGGGTGACATTGGCAAAGTGAACCATTTTTTACAGTATGGGTAGTCAGCCTCATACCGTCCTATATGTCAAGGAATAGAAGTCTAATCTAATCTAATCTAAGCTGCAAAGATATATATCATTCAAGATCTAAATTAAATGCATTCCCACAAGCAGATATGTATAATTTCGCGCTAACACATGCCGCATGTGGACCTACAATATAAAAACCCAATCTCAATGAACATAAGCCTTGCAACTCTTGCCGTCCTTCCCTGAAACAGGGGTGACATTGGCAGAGTGAACCAATTTTTTTATATTATGGGTGGTCAGCCGCATAACAACCTATAAGTCAAGGAACATAAATGACAAATTACATTTTTTAAGTCATTTAAAATTACTTTTTCTTGTACGTATTTGTCTCTACGGAATGCACGCGACTGCCACATCACAGTACCGCACTTTGTTAAATGCTTCGTAAGAATAGAGTATAGGTTTGTGTGCGTACGCATGTTTCTGGTAAGAGAACGTGGAGAGGAGAGAAGGCGTCCCCCCGCCTTGGACATATGGCGGCAATTTGTCCGCCCCACCCCTGCTTATGGGGTGCAAAAACAGGTGAGCGAAACCTTTTACCCGTAAAAAATAATAATTAAAAAGATTGTATAATTTTATGGATTAAAAAAAATAAAAAATAAACTTTCTTTTATTTCACTTTGATTATATGAGTCGTTACAAACATTTATGGAGAACCTGCATCTTCAGGTAACAAATTGGAAATAAAATCGAAATTATCCTAAGACAGCTGAGTGCGATGTACTGGCATTTTACCGGTCCGTAGTCCAGTGGTATCACTTCGGACTCGTTAATGGAAGGTTGTGGGTTCGAATCCTGGCAGAGTATAAAAAACAAGTTCAATTTTGCTCTTCGATGGGTTGAAAAATTCATAAACCTTTGCCAAAGACCGGTCACAAAAGGTCCATCCAGCCTTACAGCCACTGGGTCTTGCTTGAGAATTGGCGCTTTCTATAGCGAAGAGCAAGCTCGCAGAGTCTTGAGGTGTGACACACACAAAAACAGCGCTCACCAAATAAATCAGCCTAATTTAATTAGCAGTAAGGGAGGGAGGTTGCAACAAGGTGGATGTGGGGGAGGGGTAAAATACTTTAAAAATGAACGCAACGCAACTAAGCTACATATATAGTGTTACTTCTTGCCGCGTTATCCCCGAAGGGTTTCGCATGTGGCGAGTGGAACCTATTTATTTTTACAGGTAAGGGGGGCAGCCTTACGCCAACCACTTCAGTTAAAGTGGGGTTTCCCAGCTTCCGAGGGGGCTTGTACTCATTTCTTGTGAAGACTGAAAAAGGCTTGTGAAGGCTGAGCTAAGCTTTGCCGGTATTTTAATTTAGGGCTAGAAATAAACACCGAAACGGGATATCATTTCTGACACTCTCGCCTCGGTGGGATTCGAACCCGAGCTCACGGCATGGAATGCAAGCACTCTACCAACTGAGCTATCGACCGGACTGAACAGTGTACAAATAAAGAAATCAATGTTTTTCTTCAGGAGTTGACTGATAGATTGGTATGCGGCTGACCACCCATAATGTAAAAAATGGTTCACTTTGCCAATGTCACCCCTGTTTCAGGGAAGGTCGGCAAGAGCTGCAGGGCTTATGTTTATTTGAGATTGGGTTTTCATATTGTAGGTCCACATGCGACATGTGTGAGCGCGAAATTATGCGTGTCTGCTTGTGGGAATGCATTTAATTATGAACCTTAAATGATACATATCTTTGCAGCCTAGATTTAGTATACCGGGCTTTAGTAAGCTCACTGTAACAATCCATCCTAAAGGTTGTTTACCACTGTTCCTTAAGGGTAAGGCTACCTTAGAGCCGTCTCAGCAGAAACCGTCCAAAGACAATATTAGTTACACTTTCCTTGCAGGGAGGTTCACGTGCACCTATGTACTGACACGTGCACTGAAGGCACTTGTAGGTTTTACTTCTTTTCGAATATAATAATCCATACCGGCCGCAACACGTGGCAATTTCGGGTGAAAAAGGGGGTAGGAGTATGCTCAAACCCTCCTCGTACCCGTCCTGTATTTTATTTTTATTTTATTTTTTAAGGAGAAAAAACAGATACAGACACAAAAACAAATACAAGAAAAATGTAATCCATACCGGCCGCAACACGTGGCAATTTCGGGTGAAAAAGGGGGTAGGAGTATGCTCAAACCCTCCTCGTACCCGTCCTGTATTTTATTTTTATTTTATTTTTTAAGGAGAAAAAACAGATACAGACACAAAAACAAATACAAGAAAAATGTAATCCATACCGGCCGCAACACGTGGCAATTTCGGGTGAAAAAGGGGGTAGGAGTATGCTCAAACCCTCCTCGTACCCGTCCTGTATTTTATTTTTATTTTATTTTTTAAGGAGAAAAAACAGATACAGACACAAAAACAAATACAAGAAAAATGTAAACATAAACAGTAGTGTGCCTTAATCCTAAAGAATTCCCACAGATATGTAAAAACAATAAATTGCTGACGAAAAATAAAAACATAAGAGAAATCGATGAGGTAAAAAGTAAATCAAATTAACAACAGAAATAAAAATAAGAGGAAAGAAAAAAAAAAGTGAAAAGAGAAACTAAGAATAAACAAAAAATATACAAAAAAAGATAAAAAGAAAACCCATTCAAGATATAATGGATAGCACGGACATTTTATAAATACTTTTTAATAGGTCAGATCTAAAGGAGTACTTCACTTTATTAAATATATCTAAATCACTAAAATATATATTAAAATCACTGCACATTCTATACATAGGAGCTCTTTGACCTGAGTTTGTTCGACATTTGTATATATGTGTCAGAAGGACCCAGAGCACATGGACGCTCATGCAAAGCTAAGGTTTTACGCTGCGATCGCTGCCTTCTACAGCGAATACTTTATATAACGAATGTTTGTTCCTTGAATTATAGGTTGGTATGCGGCTGACCACCCATCTAATCTAATCTAAGCTGCAAGGATTTATACCTTTTAAGATTTATATTAAATGCATTCCCACAAGCAGACATGTATAATTTCGCGCTAACACATGCCGCATGTGGACCTACATTATAAGAACCCATCTCAAATGAACATAAGCCCTGCAACTCTTGCCGTCCTTCCCTGAGACAGGGGTGACATTGGCAAAGTGAACCATTTTTTCACAGTATGGGTTCACTTTGCCAATGTCACCCCTGCTTCAGGGAAGGTCGGCAAGAGTTGCAGGGCTTATTCTATTTGAGATTGGGTTTTTTATATTGTAGGTCCACATGCAGCATGTGTAAGCGCGAAATTATGCATGTCTGCTTGTGGGAATGCATTTAATATGAATCTTAAATGATACATATCTTTGCAGCTTAGATTTAGATTTAGATTTAGATGGGTGGTCAGCCGCATACCAACCTATAAGTCAAGGAACCCATGCTGTAGAAAATGGTTCACTTTGCCAATGTCTTTCGTCCTGCTTTCCGGTTTGCGGGCCCAATGGAGTGGAATATACTACCACCTCATGTGAGGAAGGCAGAAACAGTTAATGTCTTTAAAGGAGCACTAAAGACGCATCTTTACGAAAAATCTTACCCGTGATTTGAGAGGGTCCTTAAAGTGTGACACACACAAAAACGGCACTCTTTAATTATGTGTACCTTATAAATAAATTATCCTTGTATATATATATATGATGTCAACCGTGTTTCAGGGAAGGTCGGCAAGAGTTGCAGAGTGTGTGTTCATTTGAGATTCGGGTTTTTATATTGTAAGTCCACATGCGGCATGTTTAAGCGCGAACTTATACTCGTCTGCTTGTGAAAATGCACATAATGTGATTTCTTAATGTTACATATCTCTGCAACTTAGATTAGATTAGATTTGAGGTTTGAGGCTGAATTTCTGAATGACCCAATTTTCAAAATTTAAAATATTTTTATTAGTACGTGTATCATTGATTTAATAAAATAAGGCAAAAAGTACACAAATATATCGATACCTTAAAGGTACATATTAATTATTATTGACCGGTCCTTAGTCTAGTGGTAATACTACCGACTCGTAAATGGAAGGTTCTGGGTTCGAATCCCGGCGGAGCACAAAAAATATACCATTTATATTTTCAAATTTGCTATTCGCTGGGTTCAAAAATTCTTAAACCGGTCATCAAAAGGTCCATCCAGCCTTACAGCAACTGGGTCTTGCTTGAGAATTGGCGCTTTCTACAGCGACGACCAAGCTCGCAGATGTCTCTTGGGGTGTGAGACACACAAAAACAGCGCTCCCCAAATAACCCAGCTTAATTTTTTTATTTATTTAGTTTATTAAGCTAACATGGGTTTCTCAGATAAATGCACGTTTTTCTATTTTCTACGAGAGAAAGCACTGATTCAGTGTGAAAATCCATAGTTTAGCAGTTTTTCAGGAGAACATCCTTATAATTAGTTCACTTATGAGAAGGTAATAATAATTATATTAGGTTGATTTACTTGGTGAGCGCTGTTTTTGTGTGTATCACACCTCAAGAGCCCTCTGCGAGCTTGGTCGTCGCTGTAGAAAGCGCCAATTCTCAAGCAAGACCCAGTTGTTGTAAGGCTGGATGGACCTTTCAGTGACCGGTCTTTGGTAAAGGTTTATGAATTTTTCAACTCAGCGAAGAGCACGTTCGAAATATAAATGGTATATTTTTGTGCTCCGCCGGGATCCGAATCCACAACCTTCCATTTACGAGTACGAAGTGTTGTCACTGGACTACGGACCGGTCCAAGATGCCAACGACACGCGGTGTACCTGAGCGGTCACCCATCCAAGCACTATCCGCGCCCAATGTTGCTTAACTTCGGTGATCTATGGGAACCGGTGCTTTCAACATGGTTAACGTGTTGAAGGTACCCCAATAAAATGTTGTATCCACGATTTTGTCAAGTCAGTGAATCAGTACTTATACAGTTATACTTTTAAGGTGGCGATATAAGTCACATTATTGTTATCAATCAAAATTCCAAGAAGTTACAATTAAGTAAATAATATAATATTTTTTATGTCATCAAAAAGATGTGTCATAAGAACGATTAAAATAAAAACATGTTGTCAAAGTTGTTATCTTAAGATAAATAATTAATTAATCCAGAATACATTCTTACCAACCTCACGTTCTGTAAACTAAGTATTTGAGTCATATGGAAACAAAAACGGCGATCTACGTTCATTTTAAAAAAAGTGAAACATACATAGAGCTCTCGAGAAAATGATTCTACGTGTTTCCATATTTATGAAACAAAAAACTACATTGCCGTGTTTGATTCTATACGACTCATTTGTATATTATGAATCACGAACAGCTGTTTATTTTATAAAGAAGAAGAAGAAGGAACTATAAGGTAAACCAGGGGTCTCCAAACTTTTCAAATCGCAGAAATGCGTGCTCCAGAAAGTTCAGAGGGCTAAGAGTCTAGAAACGCAGTCAACCTCAAAAATGACCTAAAAATTTAAATCGTGGATCTATAATCTATAATCTAAGTTGCAAGGATATATTATTCAAAGCTCTCAGATGTATGCCCACAAACAAACACGTATAGTTCGCGCTTACAAATGCTGATTGTGTACTTACAAATAAAATCCAAACCTCAAACGAACATAAGCCCGTTTGTCAATGTCACCCCTGTTTCAGGGAATGTCGGCAAGAGTTGCAAGGGTGTATGTCCATTGGAGATTTGGTTTTTATGTTGTAGGTTCACATGAGGCATGTGCAAGCGCGAACTTGTACGTGTCTGGTTGTGAGAATGCATGTAATGTGAATCTCCAATGTAACATATCTTTGCAACTTAGATTAGATTAGATTAGAACCATAGCACGCAACGAGAGGTGTGACACAAGTAAAAACAGCGCTCACCAAAAGAACGCATCAAGACTTAGCTACAGGCACAGGGAAACCTCTTCCCGAACTTTCTCTGAAGGGGTCGCATGCAGTGACGGCTCCAGGTAAGGTGCATCGGTGCATTGCACCCCCAGTAATAATGCCACGATCCAATACTTAAAAAATTTAGGGGAGTAATCAATTACGGCTAGTATAAAAATGCACTGCTCGATGAAAAATCGACGAGCCGTCACTGGTCGCATGTGGATTGTACAACAAAAATATTTTTACAGGTAAGAGGGTCGGCCCTAGTCACACTAAAAACTGTGATATTTCTAGATTTGCTTACAAGAGATATGCAAGGATATGGAAAAGTGAAGGCTATTCTGCAGAGCTCCTGGCCATCCCTAATTACTACAAAAGACAAAGGATAAAGACTGTTTATTCGACTACAAGTATAATAATACGCAGTTCATTCGACTGCCATCCGGTGACAGATTCGACCTAATTTCCTGGGACATTTTTTTCAGCTTATGTTACATTTCCGGAAAATCTCTCCCGTACATATGCTGGGTGCAGTGAATCGAGGATTTCCTATTGTGTATTTGTCTTATATGAAATTAGACGCACTGTAACTCTGTCGCCATTCCGCTAGGGGTGGCCAAAGCCTCTGCAGAGCTGCCTCCATTTTTTTCCTATCCTTACATACCTCTTTCAATTCATTCATATCCATCACTTTTTTCATGCATTTTCTTCTTTTACGCTCACTTTGTATATCCAATTCATTCACAATCTCCTCAATCTGATCGCTCCATACTTTTCTCGGTCGTCCCTTTCCTCTTTTTCCTTTCACACTTTCTTTGTATAGGTAGGTACATACTTTGTCAGTCTATCATCATTCATTCTTTCCACATGCCCAAACCATCTCATCACATTCTTTTGTACCTTAACTTTCACATCCTCTTTCAAATTACATTATTTTTTTACCCATTCATTCCTAACTCAATCCCTCAGAGTTTTTCCTGTCATGCTTCTCAAATGCTTCATTTCCACCGTACATACTTTACTCATTTCGCTATCGTTCACTGTCCATGCTTCACTTCCATACATCAAAGTCGGTAACAATATGCCCTACTTACTGTTAAAAAAACAAAAGAGAAAAAAAACAAAGGCTTTTATATACTAAGTCTAAATTTAAATAGTTTACTAGAGAGACGCAAAATCATTGATTTACAGACCCTATATAAAACTTAAAATGGGCTTATAGATTGTCCGTCGTTACTGGGCGAATTAAATTTTTTAATCCCTCGTTTATTTACTTGTGTATATTTACTTTTGTTTTTTCTCTTCTTTGTTTTCAAGGCTTTTTTAAGCATGTATGTAAAAGGCACAATGTGTCGTTGAAATAATAATAATAATAATAAAAAAAGTCCGGTCGATAGCTCAGATGGTGTAGTGCTTGCATTCCAAGCCGAGAGTTCTGGTTCGAATCTTAATGACTTACGCCGCTAACCACTCCAGTTGATGCGGGGGTTTACGAGCTCCCGAGAGGACTTGTGAAGGCTAAGTATTTTATTTTGGGGTTTAAAATAAACACCGACACGGGAAATCATTTCTGACACCCTCGGTTGGATTCGAACCCAAGTTCACGGCATGGAACGCAAGCACTCTACCAACTGAGCTATTGACACTCAACGTTTATACTCGTTGGTAATTTGTTGTGTATGTTCCTTGACTTATAGGTTGGTATGCGACTGACAACCCATGCTGTACAAAATGATTCACTTCGGTAATGTCATCCCTGGTTCAGGGAAGGTCGGCAGGATTTGCAGGGTGTATGCTCATTTGATATTCCGGTTTTTATTTGTTTGAATGTATTTAATTGCTTGTATTCCTTGACTGATAGGTTGGTATGAGGTTGACCACCCATACTGTAAAAAATGGTTCACTTTGCCAATGTCACCCCTGTTTCAGGGAAGGTCGGCAAGAGTTGCTGGGCTTAATATGTTCATTTGAGATTGGGTTTTTTATATTGTAGGTCCACATGCGGCATGTGTGAGCGCGAAATTATGCGTGTCTGCTTGTGGGAATGCATTTAATATGAATCTCAAATGATACATATCTTTGCAGCTTGGATTTAGATTTAGATTAAGATATTGTAGGTTCACATGCGGCATGTTTAAGGGCGAACTTATACGTGTCTATTTGTGAAAATGCATATAATGTGAATCTTTAATGTTACATATTATATATTTGCAACATAGATTAGATTAAACTTTCAATATCTAAGCGTAAACATTCTTAATATCCCGCCAGTGTGGTCACATTCGTCCCAGAACCCCAATAAAATAATATTTTTTATTGACACACTGGCAATATCGTTTAATATGATAAAATTGACATGTAAAAGTGTACTTTATCCCGTTTTTATTGACGGCTGTTAACACCGCTTGTTATGTTTCATTTCGGGGAATTTTTATTTTACAACTGGCGACACTCCCCCGAGGCGTTTTCCCCACATTTTAATACATTATTTTCCCCACTTTCATACAAAAAACGATTTCTCGGGACATACTATGAATTTCATGATCCACTTAATGAAAAAAAAAAGTATTTTCAGAAAGAACGATAGCTTAGTTTATAGAACGCTTATGTTTGAAACAAGACGACTGGGGTTCCATTAATTCCCTAAGGGTGCGAGAAATGATTTCTTGGTTGTTTTAATTCAAGCCTTAGTAGCATCATGATGGCAAATGATGTACGAGTACCAAAAGTGACGTCGTTCTTGTAAATAACAATTTTTACAAAATATACAAAATATTATGTCAGTAATATAACATTATTAATTATTTAGCTCATCCATTATTACAGCAAGAGAGAAAGGGGGGGTCATTAAATAATGACTATAGGATGATTGTAAGGGGGGGGGGGGGGGTCGAAAATCGGCCAAAATCGATGACGTAATTTATGGACGGCCCCTTATCTAATATTGAATATTTCGGTACCTAGTGCCTTTTTTAATAAAACCACTTATTCTACAATAAAAAAATACCATGAAAGATTTCTTACGACAGTATTTAAGATTAATGATTAAAATTTCAACAAGTCCACGCTCTCATCTCCCATAAAGCATTTTTAATTTCCTTCTTTTCTTTGTAACGTTTTTTATTTGTCGTCTATGTAAGTGTTTTTATAAAACACATGCGACAGCAGTATCGTGTGTCACCAACCATCGGTGCGAGCACATGTTTTATTTTGCTTTTAATTATTCGTCATTCATAGCTTGGGAAGCAAGTCAGTAATGTGGAACATTTCTTCAGTATTTAAAAAACAATAATTGCTTTATTTTATTATCATTTATGTTCTTTATGTGCTGCAGTACAACTTGGTTCACTTTTGCCAATGCCACCACGGTCTCAGGGCCAGGCGACAGAAGTTGCAAAGTTTATGTTCATGCGAGGTTTGATTCATTTTTTACGTAGACCGGTCTGTAGTTCAGTGGTAACACTTCGGATTTTGAATGGAAGGTTGTGGGTTCGAATCCCGGCGGAGCACAAAAAATATACCATTTATATTTTAAAATTTACTCTTCGCTGGGTTTAAAAACTCACAAACCTTTTCCAATAACCGGTCACCAAAGGTCCATTCAGCCTTACAGCAACTGGGTCTTGCTTGAGAATTGGCGCATTGTAGCAACGACGACCAAGCTCGTAAACAGATCGATAGCTCAATTGGTAGAATGCTTGCATTCCATGCCGAGAGCAAGGGTTCGATCTCAAGGTTTACTCAGCCTTCCCAAGAAATGAGAACCAGCCCCCCCGGAAGCTGGGAAACCCCCACTTCAACTGAACGTGGTTGGTGTGAGGCAGTCCCCCTTACCCGTAAAAATAAATAGGTCCCGAATCGCCACATGCGACCCCTTCGCGGATAACGCAGGCAAGAAGTTACAATATATGCGTATCTTAGTTGCGTTTACACATGCAGAATGTGTAGGCGCGTAAAACCTACATCTGCCTGTCTGTGGGCATGCATCTAATATGCGCCTTAAATGTTGACACATCTTTGCAGCTTAGATTACGGATAGATACGTTTTTTAAAGGTTGCCAGCGACTGCCGGCATTTCATTCATTGAAATTGTAAACCTCTTAAATAGTGGTTATAATTAAGGACTGAAGGACGCCATGCTCTGCTCTGTTTTCACAGAGTCAGTGATTTATGACGTGTCAACACATGCGCGGGATGCTGTGTGACAAATAAAAAGAAACGCAATACTGCTGAGATTATGGGCAACTCAAAATGGACTTTTTAAACATCTCTACTTGCAAGAATAAATGGATGTCGTGGTAGAGGAAGACCGAGAAAGGTATGGATGGACCAAATTTCCGAAATTGCGAATGAATGGAATATCCAGAGTCATAATAAAAGGAGAGCCTGTATGAAGAAGGTTATGACTCTGGAGGAAATGAAGAAGTGTGTAAGGACAGAATGAAATGGCGGTTAATTTGTGATGTTGGCGGCTAGGGTTTTTTAAAATTAAAATTTATTTTCTGTTTTGTTTTGATGTCCATACATATTATAATTTGTTGATTTAAAAAATGTAATTTGTTGTGTACGAGTATGTTCCTTGACTTATAGGTTGGTATGCGGCTGACCACCCATGCTGTAAAAATGGTTCACTTTGCCAATGTCACCCCTGTCTCAGGGAAGGACGGCAAGAGTTGCAGGGTGTATGTCCATTTGAGATTTGGTTTTTATGTTGTAGGTTCACATGAGGCATGTGCAAGCGCGAACTTGTAAAAAAATTTCGTGTCTGGTTGTGAGAATGCATGTAATGTGAATCTCCAATGTAACATATCTTTGCAACTTAGATTAGATTATATTAGATATGTAAGGATAGGAAGAAATGGAGGCAGCTCTGCAGAGGCTCTGGCCACCCCTAGTGGAATGGCGACAGAGTTACAGTTACATCAACTGCCACATCATCATCACCTCTGCGGCACTACAAGTGTCATACACCCCTAGAGTCTATTGAATATAGGGAGTCTCCTGCACAGGCTTCCTTTTAAAAAAAGGACCCTTGAAAAAATCCCAATATTCACTACTCTCTTCTTCTTCTTCTTGTGCCACTTCTAACGAAGATCGGAGATCATCATAGCTATTTTGATTTTTGATGCTGCGGCTCGAAACAGGGACTTGGTGCTTCTGCCGAACCACTGTCGCAGGTTCTTCAGCCATGATGTCCTTCGGCGTCCCTGAGATCTTCTCCCCTCAATCTTACCCTGAATGATAAGTTGAAGGAGACGGTACTTCTCATTTCTCATAATGTGACCGAAGTACATTAGCTTTCTCTGCTTAATGGTAGGCAGGTACCTATCTCCTTTGTAGTGCGCATTCGTTGAAGGACTTCTTCATTGGTGACTCGATCACGCCAAGAGATCCGAAGCATTTTTCGGTATAGACAAATCTCAAATGCTTCAATTCGTCTCTCCAGTCCGGTCCGTAGCTCAGTGGTAACACTGCGGACTCTGAATGGGAAGGTTGTGGGTTCGATTCCCGGCGGAGCACAAAAAATATACCATTTATATTTTCAAATTTGCTCTTCGCTGGGTTGAAAAATTCATAAAACCTTTACCAATGACCGGTCACCAAAGGTCCATCCAGCCTTACAGCAACTGGGTCTTGCTTGAGAATTGGCGCTTTGTAGCGACGACGATCAAGCTCGTAAAAAGGTCGATAGCTCAATTGGTAGAATGCTTGCATTCCATGCCGAGAGCAAGGGTTCGATCTCAAAGGTTTACTCAGCCTTCACAATAAAATGAGAACCAGCCCCCCCCCCGGGAGCTGGGAAACCCCCACTTCAACTGAAAGTGGTTGGTGTGAGGCCGGCCCCCTTACCTGTAAAAATAAATAGGTCCCGAAGCGCCACATGCGACCCCTTCGGGGATTACGCAGGCAAGAAGTTACACTATATGTGTAGCTTAGTTGCGTTTGCGTCTCTCCAGTGCCTGCGTGAGAGTCCATCCCTCCATACCATACAGAGCGATTGGGAAAACGTAGCACCTCACTCACTACTTTAGCGATGTTTATTTAACGGCGCGGATAGTAATTGTATTATCATTGACCGGCCGCGACCACTTTGAAATGGAATACCGTTGAAGTTTTAAGTGCGAGCCTGTTTGCAGTCTTTGCACGCGCTTCAGATGTCTTTAAAATCTCCAAAGAAATACGAAACTAACGCCAGAATACATACGGTATGAGATAATTATATACGCAAGTGGGGAAAAATAAGTAAAAGTAATACAATGTTTTATTGGTGGGTATAGAATGTCTGTGACACGATGCAGCCTAGTAGAAAAACTTATGCCGAACTGGCGACACAAACAAAAAGTTAACACGGTAAAATCCTAAGGCCAGAATCGCTATTCTGTTAAATTCCTTACACTTTAGGTTGGTATCAATCCAAGTCTGTCATAGCTGGCGCTTGGAAAGAACTCCATGTATATAAAAAAAACGGAACGCCTTATTTTTGGATACGAATTATTCATTGATTTATAGATTGGTATGAGGCTGACCACCAGTACTGTAAAAAATGGTTCACTCTGCCAATGTCACGCCTGTTTCAGAGAAGGTTGGCGAGAGTTGCAGGGTTCATGTTAATTTGAGATGAGAATCGCCTTCAGGTCGTAAGGAAATTAGTAGAATATCGCTTCTGTTTTTTCTTAAACACACTCTGCCAACGTCACCCCTGTTTCAGGGAAGGTGGGCAAGCGGGCTTATGTTTATTTAAGATTGGGTTTTTATATTGCAGGCCCACATGCGGCATGTGTGAGCGCGATATTATGCGTGTCTGCTTGTGGGAATGCATTTGTTATGAATCTCAAATGATACATATCTTTGCAACTTAGATTTAGATTTAGATTTAAGCTTAGTGACTTCATACCGATTGAAAAGGACGCAATTATGTGGAACGTGTGGGTAATTTTTTTTTAAGTTTACATAAGCTAACGTTGAAATAAGGACATAATCTAGAGCGTTTTATACGCTAAATCTGTCGTTTTTGTTTGTTAAACTTTTAAATTGAAGTTCGTGTTAGCCCCGTGCTAATCACGCACCGAGTATTGGGTGTGTTCGGAAGTGGGCTCCTTGAGTAGGGACTCAGCGGGTATTAATGTGCTTTAGGAATAAGGTGACAAATGGTGGTCCGCCCTAATGTGGCAACGACAAGACGTATTCCTTTATATGCCCCAGCATGTTCATGCGTGCACATACATGTATATAGCTCGGGGGCATGATAGAACGGCGCAGTGACAAAACAACACATGACATTACATCACAATGACAGAACAACACAAGGACAAAACAACACATGAAAAAAAAAAACTCCCATGACATAACGACACATCGACTGCTCCAACGAAGACAGCACCAAGTCAAAAAATATAGTTTTGCAGGAAAGCCAATTGAATGTTATTTATTCCATTCTTTTTGACGTACAACTATTTTTTACATTAATTTATTTTAACGAATTTAAAAGAGATAGAGACACGGCTGTCTTCTTGGAACGAAGAGAATGATTTATTACCTTCAGAAATGGAAATAAGTCAAAAACCTCAATTTCTGAGTCACTGCTTTCTTCGTTGGAGCAGTCGACATGACAGAACAACACATGACAAAACAACACATACCTAAAACAGAACATACTGTTACGTTTTCTGCTGCATTCTCTTTTTAATTAAAATGACATATTTAATTTTAAAAGAATTTATTTTTAACAATTTGACAATCACTGTTTATTGGTGTAACTTAGCGGATTGCTCTCTTGCGACTCTACTCTCCGTACCATTATGATCTCTTTTATAGTAAACCAGAGGGGTCTTTCTCGCATTTACTAGATCATTCCACCACTAGGATGTTATGTACACACACTAATACAATTCACTATCACTTCCCGATGGTTTCGTCTTACGTTGTATGCATTTATAAGCGCACGTATTTCAAGTTCGCGAAAATATTATAAAAGGCTGGTAATTTGTGATGTTTTGTCACGTGCCGTTATGGTATGTTCTTTTTTAGGTATGTGATGTTTTGTTCTTGTGTTGTTTTGTCATAATGATGATTCCTTGACTCATAGGTTGGTATGAGGCTGACCAACAATGCTGTAAAAAATTGTTCCCTTTGACAATGTCACCCTGTTGCAGGCAAGGACGGCAAAGTTGCTGGGCTCATGTTCATGTGAGATGTTCTGTCATGTGTTCTTTTGCCACGTGATGTTTTGTCATATGCTGTTTTGTCACAGTGTCGTTCTACCATGGAACCATATGGCTCTATAATCTGTATACGCATGAGCCTTTGTATGAGGTAAAGTATCACCTAAATAGTTTCTTTCTTGTTTCTCAGCACTTAAAGGGGTTTCGGAAAAAGTACTTATAACGCAATCGCAACACACATAGTGCAACTTCTTGCCGCGTTAACCCCGAACGGTTTCGCGTGTGGCGAGTGGAACCTATCAATCACTTCAGTTGAAGCAGGGGTTCCCAACTCTCTAGCGAGCAGGTACTCATTTCTTGTGAAGGCTGAGTAAACCTTGCCGGTATTTTATTTTAGGTTTTTGAAGTAAGCACCGAAACAGAAAATCATTTCTGACACCCTCGGTGGGATTCGAACCCTTGCTTTCGGAATGGAATGCAAGCACTCTACCAACTGAGCTATCAACGGGACTAATTTACCGACGTACGGAAATTGAACAAAAATGTCCACACCGACATAATGCCCACCGACCGGATGTTCACTGACAGAATGTCCATGCGACAAAATCTCCACTCGACAAAACGGCCACTCGACAAAACGGCCACGTAACAAAATACCCACCAACAGAATGAGCACGCAAATTAAATGTCCACTCTACAAAATGTTCTTCGACGAAATGTCCACCGACAGAATGTCTACGCAACAAAATGCCCACTCGACCAAATGTCTACACGACAAAACTTCCACGTAACAAAATGCCCACTCGACAAAATGTCTACGCGACGAAATGTCCGGAACCTACGCACGCCCTTCTTGCACAGAAAATTTAAAACTCTTATTAAGGTCTCCTCAAAGCATTTTAGAGATGTTTGAACGTAGCACATATAAATCCATTGATAAAGAATGCAGATAATTTTTCATTAATATTTAATGGGGGGGGGGGGGGGTTGGCATTACTGGGATTTAAGTGGATAGAGTGCATGCCGGGGGTCTATTACGCAAGACTCGGGGATCAGTACCTTAGTACGAGTTGCAAAACTTGAGTAAAGTTAAGTATACGGAAAGTATTAAAGAGTGATTTCCCCCAAAATCTGCCGTTTTTGTTTCTTACACTTTATGGTCTTAGCAAAAGAGTTACAGTGATGAAGAAAATCAAGTTCAAACAAATAAAAACGGCAGATTTTGGAGAAAACCACTTTTTTATACTTTCCGTACACTTTACTTTACTCAAGTTTTGCAACTCGTACTCAGGGTACTGAAACCCGAAGTGTAAAATATATATACGTTTTAACTCGGGCTTAGCGTGAAGCAATGGAATTTATGAACATTTTTGAAAAATTTCAACTTTTTTTTCGGCAAACTAATCAGAAGCTTCTTGGACCGGTCCGTAATCCATTGGCAACACTTCGGACTAGTAAATGGAAGGTTGTGGATTCGGATCCCGGCGGAGCACAAAAAAATACCATTAATATTTCCAAATATGGGTTGAAAAAAATCATAAAGACCGGTCACTAAAAAGGTCCATCCAGCCCTACAGCAACTGAGTCTTGCTTAACTTCAACGGGAAGGCCTTCCGCTGCCAAAAAAAAACATTGCAGGTGAAGTATCACCAAGTGAAGCGACTCCGCATGAGTTGTATGAACTTGGTGGGTGGAGGTGGGTAAAGTGCCTACAGCAACTGAGTCTTGTTTGAGTATTGGCGGTTTGTAGCGACGACCAAGCTCGTACAACTCCGCGGCACTACAGCAAGTGTCATAGACCCCTAGAATTTAGGGAGTCTCCCGCACAGGATTTCTTTTAAAAAGAGCGCTATTCTGCTATATTATTTTTATAGCAGAATAACGTTATTATTTTTGGACACGAATCGCTATCTCGTCGCCTTATGGTCGAATATAGAAGAATAGCGCTTCAAGGTGCTACCCAGGGGTGAAAGTCTCGACGGCCGTCGGTAGATCTTAACGTACCTTTTTGATGATATAACGGAATACAACATGGCGGAGTATAATAATAATATTAGGATGATTTATTTGGTGAGCGCTGTTTTTGTGTGTATCACACCTCAAGAGCTTGGTCGTCGCTGTAGAAAGCGCCAATTCTCAAACAAGACCCAGTTGTTGTAAGGTTGGATGAAACCTTTCAGTGACCGGTCTTTGGTAAAGGTTTCTGAATTTTTCAACTCAGCGAAGAGCACATTCGAAATATAAATGGTATATTTTTTGCGCTCCGCCGGGATCCGAATCCACAACCTTCCATTTGCGAGTCCGAAGTGTTGCCACTGGACTACGGACCGGTCCAAGATGCCAAAGACACGCGGTGTACCTGAGCGGTAACCCATCAAAGCACTATCCGCTCCCAATGTTTGCTTAACTTCGGTGATCTATGGGAACCGGTGCTTTCAACATGGTAACGTCGTTGACCAACGGCTATCCATTTTATATGGAAAAACGATCAGCTGTTTAGACACCACCATGTTTTATTGCGTCGTATCTTCAAATAGGTACGGTAAGATCTACTGACGACCGTCGAGACTTCCACCCCAGATAACAAAACTATTCCTCGAGTTCTGCATTTTTTTTAGAAATCTTCTTTAGGACCACACACACTCTCTACTGTTCTTTTCCCATCTCCTGCGATTACTTTTCCCATTTATTTATTTATTTTTTAATGCACCGCTTAAATTTCCACGTCCACACTCTTCCACTCATTCCGGAATTAGCCGAATAAGAATTCAGGTCGCGTCGCCGGGTTAGAGAGAGAGAGGCAGAGCAGAGGGTTTAGAGCTTTGAGTTTTAACATAGGGGAGCGGAAACTAACATACTGAACTGATACATACTTGCTCCCACTTGCGTTCCTCTCCTGTCAAACGTTGCAGTGGTGCCCCCAGTGTACGGCGGCAACAATCACAAATATGACGCATTATATATCACAATAGTTATAATAAAACGAGTGATAAAATGAAAATATGACCGGCAGCCATTATTTGCAATGGTACCAACATTCAAGTTTTTTTTTCGTTCTGCTTTCCTTGACTTATAGGTTGATATGAGGCTGACCACACATACTGTAAAAAATGGTTCACTTTGCCAATGTCACCCCTGTTTCAGGAAAGGTCGGCAAGAGTTGCAGGGCTTATGTTCATTTGAGATTGGGTTTTTATTTTGTAGGTCCACATGCGGCATGTGTGAGCGCCAAATTATACGTGTCTGCTAGTGGGAATGCATTTAATATCAATCTCAAATGATACATATCTTTGCAGCTTAGAATTAGATTTAGTTTTGCCCAGTTTTTTTTTACATAATATGGAATTGCAACTGTGAAGTTCTTTGTTCTCTTTCTAACCAATGACCATTTTCGTAAATAAGTTGAGACAGATTTTGTATTATATTTCGTTTTTATTTATTTTAATTAATAATTAATAAACAGTTTTAATAATTAAATAGTTTATTAATGCGCTCTTTACTTCATGTCCGCCGTACAAGTGATACTTATGTAAAGTGTATATAGTTAGTTAGTTATTATTACAATATTATATTTACAATATAATTTATGTAGGTACAATACAGATATACATATATATTTATATTTTCGTTAAAATAATTTCTAGTCCACAGATATTTTGAGCCAATGGTTTAGAGACCCGGGGGTTTAGAAATGCGGGGGTCGGCGACAGACCCCTCGGCGTCACTTTCGCAATTTCCGGCGCGCGCGGGGTTAAAAATGCGCCCGCGCTGACGGCTTAACCCCGTGCACACCCGCCGTCCGGATAAATTACGATTTAAGGTGAATAAATTAACTTTCACAAATTGAGCTTACATCTACCCTCAAAGCTCTGCCAAACAACCTAAAACATGGTCTATATATTTTCGTTGAAATAATTCAGGTTCGACATTTTTTGTTAAAAACACATGCACATAAAGTACCTACATATGAGTCAAGTGTAATCGTGAACTTACACGTAGCTGCTTGTGGGCGTGCACTAAAATTTAAGCCTTCAACGTCAATGATAATAATATTAGAATGATTTATTTAGTGATGGCTGTTTTTGTGTGTATCTCACTTCAAAAGCCCTCTGCGAGCTTGGTCGTCGCTGTAGAAAGCACCAATTTTCAAGCAAGATCCAGTAATCTGTAAGGCTGGATGGACCTTTGGTAAAGGCAGATTAATTTTTAACCCAGCAAAGAGCAAATTTGAAAAATCAATATTTTTCATTCTCCGTCGGGATTCGAACCCCCTGTAACCGGTAAGCACTTGAACTGTATGTGCAGCTTAGTTACGCAGCGTTTCTCGATTCTATACGACTCACATTATGATTCTGTAGTCGAAAATATTATCAACAATGCACTCAAATGCTAGATTTTTTGGTTCCGGGTTTTGACTGTGGTTTAGGTTTTGACTTCTTGAAGTATCAAGAAAGAAGAAAAGAAGCAAAAATATGGACACACGGTCAAAACCAAAAAATCAAGCATCTGAATCCGACCGTGAAAGCCTAAAAACATTTATAATGCACTCAAAATTTACCAAAAAGAATTAAATGCAATTTTAAAATTGTACATTTTTTTAAAAAGCGGCCGTTTGGTTCCAGAAAATTTGACTGGTTGTCGGCTCCTCGCACGAGCCATTAATTTGCAGTATGCTCCGCGTACGGCCAGCAACCATCAGCCACAGCTGTCAGCAATGACTGCAAGTCGTCGCTTTAATGGCAAAGCTGTGACGGTTTGCGGGAAAACTATAACTAAGGATTCCTGCTGGATGTTCGTAACAAATCAGTACACTTTTTTGCATTTTTGAGTAAATGATGCAGAAATTATTATAATTAGCTGTTCTATAAGTGGTAAAAATATTGGAGTCCTCGGACTCATAGTTACTGAGATATCAAGTGTAATAAATATGGGATGCACATAAAAGTGCGAGCATAAACCACGGAAGTTCCACATACTTTGTTCACATTACTTCACATTAAATGAATATTGATAAAAGAAGATAAACAGTTTTTACAGATCAATAATATCTCGTCTAGTTTAGAAGTTATGATGGTTTAAAAAAGTGCACATTTTCACTATAACTCGTCTCCTGCACATTTTACTAAATGTGACTACCGTTGTTTATGCTCTAAGCCTAAGGTACAGAAATTAAGAAAGCTATGGTCAAATATTTTGACATAAATAATACTTCGTCATAAGGCGTCGGCGCTCGAATTTGCGTTATTGGCACTGACGCTGGTTCGAACGCCGCCAGCATCATGTTCTAATATACACGTTAAAATCACCGTGTCACGACAAATCGGTCAAAGATCGTTCCATGGACAAATTTTCACACGATTTTCGTCGGTGTAATGGCCGAGTAATTGGGTAATTATTAATCAATTATTCATTATTTAATAAACAATAATGAATTACTAATTGATGATTTTGTTGTGTTTTTAGCGTCTAAAAATTCTTCTGGAACTGGTAAAAACTGGTCTTCTTTACAGGTTTTTTTTTTAAATAATTTATATTCATTTTTAACAATTCACATTTATGGTTTAGCAATTTAGATTTATTTCACCGTTGGTTCACTTTCACTTACAATGTCTTTCTTGTTCAAAAGCAGAGCGTCGTATATAGACTGACTCCTGCAAGCAGTTTGCAGCTTTTTATATTGCAGCGATAGTAGTTACTACATAGAAGCCAACTTTGCTGGAACATTCCAGAACGACGGACTTCTGCCAGATTCGAGTAGGTACATAATTGAATGTCTCTTTACCCTAGGTACCTATAATAATTACTCCACCTCTAATCAGCTATAACTAATACACCTAACTACATAGCATTTATATGAATTTGTTATTTACATAACAATATCAATACCAAATTCTGGCCAGGCAGAATAGGTAGGTTGAATTGCATTCTTCTTCACATTTTTTTTTTAACTTATATTTAAAAAAACATATTTAAAAACGACAGTTGGTCAACATAATTTCGGTCACATACAATGGCCCATAGACAGCTACATTATAGGTAACTTGCTCTTCAAAAAACCTTTGTAATTATTGAAGTTGCAATTAATTGTTGTTTTCTGTAATGAAGCTGTCTGTGGACCATGTATTGTATGTGACCGAAATGTCGTTGACAGAAAAGATGAGTGGACAAACTGCCGTGTGACCAAATTGTCCGTGACCGATGTGTTTGCAGACGAGTTATCTATCGCCAAATTGACTGTTACCGAAATGTCGTTGACCAAAAAGTCACGTGGACGATCTACCGTGTGACCGATTTGTCCATGAACGAGCTGTCTGTGACAAATTTGTCGTGGAATCATTTTTTTGTTTTGTTGAGTTTCATTGTTCACCGGCTAATAGACGAGAAAATCACAGAACAACTTGACACTGGCGCCCCTGCTGAATGCGGGAATCAGCCACAAAGAAGAAGAAAATCACAGACCACATTAGCGTGACGTCACATCCGAGCTTTTGTCTATGGTAGAGTAATGTCACTTTTGTAGGTTGGTAGGTACAAGACAATCAATCATTTCTCTATGGTGTTTTTTTACGCACAATAAATATGGTCTCTTCGTATATAAGAGTGAAAAAGGAATATCCATTTAGTCTTTCTGTAGATTCCACAAACTGTCCGGATACGAATCATTCTCCCGACATGGATGAAATAGAAATATAAGTGTGCAAGGGCTGAAGAATATGGCGGTTGAACAGCAATGTTGGCGGCTTAAGATTATTAACTATTATTCAACTGAATTGATAGATTTATTTAATCAATTACGGACTACAAATATATATCATCTCATCACATTCTTTTGTACCTTTATTTTCACATCATCTTACAGTTTTTTTAAACCTTTTTTATGAATATTCTGGCTATATGAGTGCCCCCAGTGCGGAATACTTTTTCAAGCACATTTTGAAAAAACATTTATTGATTTCCTACCTTAATTGATTGATGACACTTCAAACTATGTGAACAGTCACATGTAAGTATTAGTTATTCAAGAACAAAAGTTTAGCGCATATTTCCACTTCAACATACCTTTAAGGTATCGACATACTTTCGCTCGTCTATAATCTAAGTTGCAAGGATATATTCATTTAAAGTTTCTCAAATGCATGCCCACAAACAAACACGTGTAGTTCGCGCTTACAAATGCTGAATGTGTACTTACAAATAAAATCAAAACCTCAAATGAACATAAGCCCTGCAACTCTTGCCAACCTTCCCTGACACAGGGGTGACATTGGCAAAGTAAACCATTTTTACAGTATGGGTGGTCAGCCTCATACCAACCTATAAGTCAAGGAATATAATCAAGGAAGAGTGAGTGAGTGTTGGTATCACCATCATCTAAGTTGCAAAAAACACAAAAGCTCCTACAAGATGACAATTGCACAATGAATATGTAAATGCGACATTAAGGGGGCCCACCTACATTCAGCAGAACTTTTTTCAGGAGGTATTACAGAGGTAAAATGGCCGACAGGGGGGTGGGGGGCTTAACAATGCGGCCAGACGTCATCAATCACAGAAGGCTACCCTTAAGGCAACCAAGAATAAAACTAGGGATGATATGGATACGCCATTTCGGATACGGGTATGATTCCGGTTATGAATACAGATATTGAATTCCTTCCGATATCCGTTAGCTTCTACAATCGATAATCTAAGTTGAAAAGTTCTTCAGACACTTTGTTCGAGGCAATGCGGATAGCCTGGAACGACTGGTTGCGATCGGTGGCATGGAGGGGAAGAGAGGTAGAGGAAGATCCCGCACACGATGGACCGATTCAGTGAAGACAGTAGAAGGCACCTCGGCGGTTCAAGCGATGCGGCTAGAGCAGATAAGAGAAAACTGGATGAGTTGGTGCAACCCTCAGGAATGAGGAACAAGACTAAGAAAAAGTTGCAAAGATATATTACATTTACTTGTAAGATTCATATTAAATGCATTCCCATAAGCAGACACGTATAAGTTCGCGCTTACACATGCCACATGTGGAATTACAACATATAAACCCAATGTCAGACGAACATGATCCCTGCAACTCTTGCCGACCTTCCATGAAACATGGGTGACATTGGCAAAGTGAACCATTTTTTTACAGTATGGGTGGTCAGCCTCATACCAACCTTTAAGTCAAGGAATACAAACAATTAATTACTAATCACCATGGTAATTCTTACCTACCGAATATTGGTAATATTTGTAAGAAGTCAATCAGCTGTTCACTTGCGGCCATCTTGGATTGACAGGTCCTCATACAAATAAATATTACCGATATTCGGTAGGTAAGAATTACCGTGGTGATGAGACTTCCACCCCTGATGTAGACTGTAATAGTTGAGTAAAACAACGCACATTTTTGAGATTTCCCCGCAGAGACTTTGCTTGTTTTAGTCCGCCAGCCACCCCTGATAAGAATATGCCGCGGCAAGAGTTGCGGCGGTCCCTGCTCCCGCTTAAATCCTGGCCACGCGAGGAATTCGTGTAGAGCCGGCATTCCACTACCTCATCAGCTACTAGGATGGGATGCCTGACGTCATAATACCATGTAGTTCCACAACTCTGGGGGGGGGGGGGGGTTCCTTAGAGTCATGCAATATGGGTTTGTTTACTTACAAATTAAAATTCAAACCTCAAATGAACATGAACACTGCAATTTTTTCCGACGTTTCCTGAAACAGAGGTGACATTGGCAAAGTGAACCATATTTTACAGTACGGGTAGTCATCCTCATACCAACCTATAAGTCAAGGAATAATTTTCTTTTCACCTATGATTTTTCAAAATACATACCAAGGATCAAGGAACCGAATAGACGACTTTTCTCAGTGTATATTTAGTTTTAAATACCTCATAATCTTGCCCATAACACACGACAATGTGAGACACGAAACAGAAGCCTGTGCGGGAGCGTCGCTAGGGAGTGTCCCCATTGACTTATGATATCTGTGGACTAGAAATTATTGTAACGAAAAAAGACAATATTGACGGTGAAAAGGCAGTAGGGCATAAGCGACATAAACTAAATTGCTCAGGAGAGCAGTTTTAAGTTTGAGATGGCATAATTTTTTTTCATAACTAAACGTGTTTGTTTGTGGGCATGCATTTGAGAACTTTAAATGAATATACCCTTGCAACTTAGATTATAGATTGTAGACACAACTGCAACGTTTGACAGGACTGAGGCAAAAGTAGTAGATAGTATGGATCAATGCAGTAAGGTAGTTTCTGTTTCTCTAAGCTATTACTGAATGAGTGTCCCTCTCAGACGAGAGTAGAGTCGTGGTGAGTTATAGCGCTCGACTCACAAACTTGTTAATGATTCTAAAATAAAAACAAGCAGAGACAACGCGTCAGCGGTGATTTACGATACAACACTAGACGGGGGATTTAAATGCTCACCAAAAATATAAAAATAAAAAAAAACAACCCCAAATTACCGGAAAAAAATCCCGAGTGTGAACAGTGACAAGTAACAACAGCACTGTTTCCGTACTACAAGTTTTTTCACTTTACTCGAAGTATTGAATATTCGAGAAAAATGTATATGAACTTGTAAAGCACCCTGGCAAAAAAATCATCTTCCTGAAGGCTGTCTCATCTTCGTGGACTCTCAGCCTCTCTGGAAGAGCATTCCATGCCGCTGGCCCGGCAACACGGAAAGAACGGCTCCCGAAGACTGTGCATGACTGTCTTTTCGGCAGTTCCAACAAACTGGCACATGACCTAGCTGACCTCAGTGTAACTCCCGTTTCATTTAAACAAGTTCTCCTCGTGAGATCTACTAGATAGTCAGGAGCCAGCTTATGAAGAGTCTCAAAGACCGTCAAGCAAAGCTTGTAGTCTATTCTCTCCGAGATGCGAAGCCAGTGCAAGCTCTCAAGGAGAGGAGTTATGTGGCAGTACTTGGAGCCGCCGTATATCAACCTGGCTGCAGCATTTTGAAGGGACTGGAGTCGTTTAGTTTGTCATCATCTTTTATCTCATCACATTCTTTTGTACCTTAACTTTCACATCCTCTTTCAACTTACATTCTTTCTTCACCCATTCTTTCCTAACTCTGTGGTATATTACTAACTCTCTAGATGATGATGATGATGATGATGATGATGATGATAATGATGATAATGATGACTTGGTATAGCGCCGTTTCGTGAAAATTGTCACTCCAAGGGCGCTTTTTGTGTTATCGCGGCGAAGTAGTGTGTCTTGAGGGTTTTTTTAAGGTTTTCCCTGGATTTTGAAACTCGAACTTCCGGTGGCAGCTGGTTCCATGAAGAGGGACCCGCAACAGCAAACGCACGATTGCCAAACACTGTGGTTATTTTCCTGGTTGGCTCGTTTACCAACGTTTTGGAGCCCCTCTCTGCCGAGCGCAACGTCAGTCCTCTCTCCTGTAAAACCTTCGGTCGCACTAGTTCTTGTAAGTACTCAGGAGCCATTCCTTGTAGAGCGTTGAACACAATGAGGTTCAACTTAAAATTTATTCTCTGGGGAATTTTCAGCCAGTGGAGTCCTTGCAAAAGTGGCGTGATGTGGCAGTACCTGTTTTGCCCGAATATCAGTATAAGTTAAAGTAGAAATATAGTTTTTAAGTCTTAATTCATACAAATCCACCGTCTACATGTCTCGACTACGAGTCGCACACATGGTGACGCGTCCCCGCTCATCCCGCGTGAAGGGAGGAGGATCAGGAGTCGTATTCCGGGAATGTGACAACACAAAAACTGTTACCAAATTAACGCAGCCATCATCACCGGGAGACACTATTACAGGCGGTGACTGGAGAGGAGGAGATGGTAGCGATAAATTGTCGTTGAAATTTTTTGAGAAAACCTCGTGTTGATTCGTCACGACTATTTTTTCAGGCTCCGACGGTCCATTCGCAGTACGTGAAGTACCCAACCAATACAGTCTGTAACTCTGTCGCCATTCCGCTACGGGTGGCTAGAGTCTCTGTAGATTAGCCTTATTTTTTTCCTATCCCTGCATACCTCTTTCAGTACGTTAATATCAATCACCTTTTTCCATACATTGCCTTCTTTAAAAACTTGAATTAGGCTGATTTATTTGGTGAACGCTGTTTTGTGTGAATCACACCTCAAGAGCCCTCAGCGAGCTTAATCGTCGATGTAGAAAGCGCCAATTCTCAAGCAAGGCCCAGTTGCTGTAAGGCTGGATGGACCTTTAGTGACCGGCCTTTGGTAAAGGTTTATGAACCAGCGAAGAGCATATTTGAAAATATAAATGTTTTTTTTTGTGCTCCGCCGGGATCCCAACTCATTTGTCTTGTCTTGTATCCTGCCGCCATTCCTCTAGGGGTGGCCGGTACCTCCATACAAGTGCCTGCACTTGGCTCTGTCCTTGTCTACTTCTTTCATCACTCTTTTCATGCACGCTCTTCCCTTGTTTCCACTCTGTAAATTCCATTCATTCGCAAAATCACTTATCTGATCAATCCATTCTTTCCTAGGTCATCTCCTTCCACGTTTACCTATAACATTACCTGTATACACTTTTTTTGTCAGTCGGTCTTCATTCATCCTTTCAATATGTCCCTGGACATGAGCCTCCTGCATGGTATTCTACATGGGGCAATCGACTCGATGGAGCTTGTCGAAAAAGTCACTTTCCGAGTCCCTCATGTTAGACGTACAAGACTGAATGCACTTTTCCACGTTAAAACTCACCGGACTAACTATGGATACAACTCCATCTTCGGAAGGATTCTCGGCTTTTATAATGATAATTTTAACCACATCGATATATTTCACCTATCCAAGAGGTCATTCTTAAGAGAGGTGAATGAGGCATTGACTGTTGAACCTTAGAAGATTGACTTTTTTTTAAAGGATTGGTGTTTTGTTTTCCTTTTTTTTTCTTATCTTTTATTTTATTTTTTTTTGTTTCCCTATTTTTAATATTATTTTAATCTCTATGTAATTTTTTACACATTTATTATTAGTTTTAACATCTAATTGACACAATACGCTATATATTTTTTTCATTTTTCTTAAAATTATGTATATTTTTATGTATTTGTGTTGTTTGTTAAATAAAAAAAAATAAAAAAAAAAAAATAAAAAAAAAAAAAAAAAATGTCCAAACCATCGCATCACACTTCTTTCAACTTTCTCAACCTTCCATTTACAAGTCAGAAGTGTTAAACACTAGACTACGGACCGTTCAAATTTGGTTTGTTTTATTATTAACACCGGCCATGAAAGTGAAAGCTTTGAACTTTATTTAAGACCGGTCCGTAGCTCAGTGGTAACACTGCGGACTCTGAATGGGAAGGTTGTGAAATATACCATTTATATTTTCAAATTTGCTCTTCGCCGGGTTGAAAAATTCATAAAACCTTTACCAATGACCGATCACCAAAGGTCCATCCAGCCTTACAGCAACTGGGTCTTGCTTGAGAATTGGCGCTTTGTAGCGATGGCGATCAAGCTTGTAAAAAGGTCGATAGCTCAATTGGTAGAATGCTTGCATTCCATGCCGAGAGCAAGGGTTCGATCTCAAAGGTTTACTTAGCCTTCATAAGAAATGAGAACCAGCCCCCCCGGGAGCTGGGAAACCCCCACTTCAACTGAAAGTGGTTGGTGTGAGGCCGGCCCCCTTACCTGTAAAAATAAATAGGTCCCGAAGTGCCACATGCGACGCCTTCGGGGATAACGCAGGCAAGAAGTTACACTATATGTGTAGCTTACTTGCGTTTTTTTTGTTTCGTTAAACAAATCAGAAATACTTTGTACAGCAAATATGTGAGTCTCTTGTTAGCGGGCCTATTAGTGATTTTCACACGGAATCTGCGCGGCCACATGTGCCTGGGCATGTTGCCGCTCATTTATCACCTCGTTCTCATGTCGCCGAGCGCGCGCGTTTTTTAGCGCTATTTTGTTGTGACGCGCGACATCAAAAGGGCGCGAAGTGTTCCGGGAAAACACGCAAACGGAGCGCGCTCTTAACCTGCAGCGATGGCGAAACGGAGGTGTAAGGGCAGAAATTATGACAGAATAAAAGCATGCACAATAAAGTGATACGGCCTTGTTCATTAGCTTTGTTTAAGCCTTCCAAGTTCCTTGACTTATAGGTTGGTGTGCTGACCACCCATGCTGTGAAGATGGTTCACTTTGCCAATGTCACCCCTGTTTCAGGGAAGGTCGGCAAGAGTTGCAGGGTGTATGTTGATTTAAGATTTGGGTTTTTATGTTGTAAGTCCACATGCGTCATGTGTAAGCGAGAACTTATACGTGTCTGCTTGTGGGAATGCATTTGATATGAATCTGAAATGTGATGTATCTTTGCAACTAAAAAACCAGGGCTGGAAGTCTTATCCCCACGATAATTTTATACATAATATCGGTAATATTTGTATGAAGACTAATCAGCTGTTCACTTGCGGCCATCTTGGATTGACAGGTTTTCATACGAATATTACCGATATTCGGTAGGTAAGAATTACCATGGTGATGAGGCTTACAGCCCAGGCTTCTCTAGTTGCAAAGAAACATTATTTTTCAGATACATATCAAATGCATTCCCACAAGCAGACACGTATAAGTACTCGTTTATACTCGTACCTGCCGCATGTGGACCTACAACACAAAAACCCAAATCTCAAATGGACATACACCCTGCAACTTTTGTCGTCCTTCCCTGAAACAGGGGTGACGTTGGCAAAATGAACCATTTTCTACAGCATGGTCGATCAGCCGCATACCAACCTATAAGTCAAAGAACATACACAACAAATTACATTTTTGAAATGAATAAATAATACCTTACATAAACATGAAAAACGAGTACAAAATATAAAATTCTAATTATAAATTTAAATAAATTAGAAAAACCCTAGCCCTAGCCGCCAACATTACAGATCAACCGACATTTCTTTCTGTCCTTACATTTCATCCAGAGTCATAACCTTCTTCATACTAATCTAATCTAATCTAAGCTGCAAAGATATATATCATTTAAGATTCATATTAAATGCATTCCCACAAGCAGACATGTATAATTTCGCGCTAACACATGCCGCATGTGGACCTACAATATAAAAACCCAATCTCAAATGAACATAAGCAACTCTTGCCGTCCTTCCCTGAAACAGGGGTGACATTGGCAAAGTGAACCATTTTTTACAGTATGGGTGGTCAGCCGCATCACAACCTATAAGTCAAGGAACAAGCTCGATAAATTGAAGTGACGTAAAAATAAAATGTTGCACACCACTGCTTACGTCTACATAAAAGTGCGTTGCACACATGTCTACCTACTTACAGGGATCCTCCATACAAAACGCAACAAAACAAATCCGGCCAAATTGTTTCTTGAAATCATCTCACCCGGTCGTTTAGCTCTTGTTTCTGGTTGTTTCTTTTCCTCTCTCAGTGAGCGTTGCTTTTGCTTTTGCTTTTGCTTTTACTATAACATCAAAGACTGCGCGGTAAATTTAAAATACTGTCGCGGTCATGGAGTTATAATATAGGGGAGCGGTAACGAGTACTGAATTGGTTCATACTTGTTCCCTCTTGCGCTCCTCTTGTGTCAAACGTTGCAGTGGTACCCCGAATGCATGGCGGCAACAATTACAAATATAACGCATTAAATATCACAATGGTTATAATGAAATGAGTGATAAAATTAAAATATGATTATACACTTTGAAAATATAAAATACTGGCATCAATTTTGGCGATCACAATATTTATAACGCGTGTTATCTGTCAACTTTAGCTATTTCCGGTCAAATCGGCAGCCATTTTTTGCAATGGTACCAACATTCAAGATTTTTTTTTTTGGGGTTTTGTTGAGTTTTTTGTACAAACGAAAATGCAACTGAAGTTCTTTGTTCTCTTTCTAACTAATGACAATTTTCGTAAGTAAGCTGTTGAGACAGATATATATGTCTATTTTCGTTAAAATAACTTCTTGTCCACAGATGTGATTAGTCAATGGTCGCGGTTAACTGATTTCTGATGGCGCGAAAGGAACCGCAACATATTCCATAGACGACAACATTGTGTCGTCACACGGACGTTCTGCTAGGGAAAAGGCCAATTAAAACTTTGTTCTTGGTTGTTCTTCAATTCCTTGACTTATAGGTTGGCATATTCCTTGACTTATAGGTTGGCATATTCCTTGACTTATAGGTTGGCATATTCCTTGACTTATGGGTTGGCATATTCCTTGACTTATAGGTTGGGATATTCCTTGACTTATAGGTTGGCATATTCCTTGACTTATAGGTTGGCATATTCCTTGACTTATAGGTTGGCATATTCCATGACTTGTAGGTTGGCATATTCCTTGACCTTTAAGCGCCCTTGGGGTGGCTAGTGCCACTAAACGGCGCTGTATACAAATTGTCCAATTATTATTATTATTATTGACTTATAGGTTGGCATATTCCTTGACTTATAGGTTGGCATATTCCTTGACTTATAGGTTGGCATATTCCTTGACTTATAGGTTGGCATATTCCTTGACTTATAGGTTGGCATATTCCATGACTTGTAGGTTGGCATATTCCTTGACTTATAGGTTGGCATATTCCTTGACTTATAGGTTGGCATATTCCATGACTTATAGGTAGGCATATTACTTTACTTATAAGTTGGCATATTCCTTGACTTGTAGGTTGGTATGAGGCTGCCCCCCCATACTGTAAAAAATGGGTGATTTTACCAATGTCACCCCTGTTTCAGGGAAGGTCAGCAAAAGTCGCTGGGTTTGCAAAATTACACGTGTCTGTTTGGGGGCATGCATTTAATATGGGCCTTAAATGTTAACATAGATTTGCAGTTAAGATTATAGATTATGGACGATGTTTTAAGTTTTTTTTTATGTCACAAGCGCCTTTAGGACAAAAAAGGCAAAAATCTTGTTGGTTACACCAAAAACATATTTCGAAAACGCAGTTGTTTGCTTGGGCATAATCAACCCAAAAATCATTGTAGAACTATGGGAGATCGATTGATTCTCACCCTTACAGAGAGCCTTAGTCCTTATTTTATGGCAAGAAGGATCATTCTCGAATCCTTGAGAATTGGTACATGCGAGACTTTACTAGAACATCCGACCAAACACTCTAACAATACAAATCAAAACCAAATGCAAATTATGTAAGGACCTAACATCTATTTATTTTTAGAGAGACGTCCCAGACGTTATTATGAACTCACACAGACAAAAAAAACACACAATTACATATTCGTAACAATATGTTCCCACATAAATATACCGAGTGCATTGTATTTCGCCCAAATCTACTGACTGTCATTGAACCATAAGAACAACAAAAGTATTCATTACTTTAAATACCGAATAGCGTGTGCAGTCTGCATTTCATACAATTTAAAACAATAATAAGGCCCGGTAGTTTCATCGTTAGCATATGTGACTTTAAACTGATAAAAAAAACTACCCACTCGATTGACATAAGTGCGTCCTTTTCATTCTGTATAAAGTCGCTATGCTAACGATGAAACTACCGGGCCTAAGAGCAGATTAATTATTAAGAGAGAAACAACACTTTGCAGACCGTGTCACGACAACTCGGTCAAAGATAACCCGTCCACAGTCCACAGACAGCTTGTCTATGGAAAAATCGGTCACACGACTTTTTGGGCAATGATATTTGTGTCTGCTTGTGGGAATGCATTAAATATGAATCTCAAATGATACATATCCTTGCAGCTTAGATTTAGATTTAGATATTTCGGCCACAGATAAGTCGTTGACAGACACATTGTTTACGGACGATTCGGTCACACGACAGTTCATCCACTCGACTTTTCGGTCACATACAATATAAATGATCGACAGACAGCTCGCACCGCAAAAAAAAAACGCAACTTAGCTAGGTACACAGTATATAGTGTAACTTCTTGCCGCGTTATCCCCGAAGGAATCGCATATGGCGAGTGAACTTATTTATTTTTACAGGTAAGGGGGCCGGCTTTACGCCAACCACTTCAATGGAGTGGGGAGTTTCCCAGCTCCCGAGGGGGCTGGTACTCATTTCTAGTGAAGGGTGAGTAAACCTTGCCGTTTTTATTTATTAAAGGTTTAAAATAAACACCAAAACGGGAAATAATTTCTGACATCCTCGGCGGGATTTGAACCCGAGATCTCCGCATAGAATGCAAGCACTCTATTAACTGATCATCAACCGGACTCAATCACAGAAAACCACAATTTATTTTATATCTACAGTTATTACAAAGGTTTTTTGAAGAACAAATTTTCTATGGTGGTGTCTGTCTCTCAATCTATATTGCATGAGACCGAAATGTCATTGACCGAATATTTGTGTGGACGAACTATCATGCGACCGGTTTTTTCCGTGGCGGATGTCTATGGTAGAGTTGTCTATGACCGAAAAGACGTGTGGACTATGTTATGTTATTTTCTAAATAACATTAAAATTAAATAAGCGTGAAGTCAGCGCGTGATGGCTGCAGTGACGTCTACGAGGCGGTAGCCGAGCCACGGCCGAGTTCTGCCGAAGACTCTCGAGGCTCCACTCGCCGTGATTCGATTAAATCTATTTTGTTAAACATTAGCTCTTGTGTTATCAATATACAACCCTTCCCAAAGTATTAAGTAAGCAACACAAAGAAAGAACCCCACGCCCTGAGAGTGATGCCGAAGAAGCTTGCCGGAGTGAGTATCCTGTAGGTACATCCTGGAGGTACCCTTCCATCTTAACATGACAAGTAACTGTCGAGTGACCGATTTGCCCATGGCGGAGCTGTCTGTGGACGGATTGACTGTGACCGATTTGTCGTGGAACCCTCGCCAACGTGTTTAATCTCTCTCGCCACCACAGACATTTTGCTCATTTATTTGCACAGTGTACGCTGCTGCATGAATCATCCGTGCGGAATTTTTGCATGCCCATAAACTTGCAAAAACATCACGTTGCCTCACTAAATATTTGCGACATTGAGCAATGAGGTTCTGGGTCCCTGTAACGCAAAAATATACTACTGTTAAGAATGCATGATTTTATATCCGTGTATGTTTACTTACTTCGACGTATTTATGGTCCAATAAAGGACAGGAACATATGGCGAAGAAGATATAACTCCGAATTGTATAAGCTGTAGGACCACGCTGATTAAAAAAAAGAAAAAAAAATTAGGCTGATTTATTTGGTAAGCGCTGTTTTTGTGTGTATCACACCTCAAGAGCCCTCTGCAAGCTTGGTCGTCGCTGTAGAAAGCGCCAATTCTCAAGCAAGACCCAGTTATTAGGATAGCATTCATAACTCATTTTTGACCTTAAACGTCGCTTACTACTTCATTTTAACCGTCGATATCATTTTAAGTCGACCTATAAGCTAGGAGTGGGCACTTTCTTCTATCCTTGCACACTTCTTTCATCTCTTCCACATTCATCACGATCCTTTCACTGCCCTCAAAATGAATCGTGTTAACATTGATGGTGATCGGATAACAAACAAACAAAATCCACTTTGTTGTGGCGTAAGGCTGTCTCCCTAAAATGTGAAAAAAATCAACATGCCTAAATAGCGTAGTGAAACACGACGGGTACTACTAGCCTCAGATAAAAGTACAAGATTAACTAAACATTTCTAATCTAATCTAATCTAATCTAAGCTGCAAAGATATATATAATTTAAGATTTATATTAAATGCATTCCCACAAGCAGATATGTATAATTTCGCGCTAACACATGCCGCATGTGGACCTACAATATAAAAACCCAATCTCAAATGAACATAAGCCTTGCAACTCTTGCCGTCCTTCCCTGAAACAGGGGTGACATTGGCAAAGTGAACAAATTTTTTACAGTATGGGTGGTCAGCCGCATAACAACCTATAAGTCAAGGAACATACATGACAAATTACATTTTTTTTAAATCAATAAATAACAATATATACATGGACATAAAAAACTAAATCATAAAACCAATTTTACTTTAACAAACCCCAGCCGCCAACATCACAGATCAACCGCCATTTCTTTCTATCCTTAAGTACATACTTCTTTCATTTCCTCCAGAGTCATAACCTTCTTCATACAAGCTCTTCTTTTATTATGACTCTGAATATTCCATTCATTCGCAATTTCGGATATTTAGTCCATCCATACCTTTCTCGGTCTTCCTCTACCACGACATCCATCTATTCTACCAACATAATACTTTCTTCGTCAGTCTTTCTTCATTCATTCTCCCTATATGCCCAAACCATCTTAACAATTCGTTTCATTTCTAGATAAGAGGCTGACCACCAATACTGTAAAAAAATGGTTCACTTTGCAAATGTCACCCCTGTTTCAGGGGAAGTCGGCAAAGTTGCAGGGTTCATGTGTATTTGAGATTTGGATTCTAATTTGTAAGTACACAAGCAGCGTTTGTAAGCACGAACTTACACGTGTCTATCAGTGGGCATGCATTTAATATGAATTTTACATGTTAATATATCTTCGCAACTTAGATTATGACCATAATATCGTGTTAAACTTGTTCGTACAAAGAGGCTGAGAGAGAAGATGCGAAGAATCAAATTAATAGAGACGAAAAGACAAACAAATTAATTGAAAGCCTCTTTGTAATTATCTAAAACTCGTTAACTAAACAATGCGACTGAATTCAAAATGGCGAAAAAACACGCGCTGTATCATTTTCTTGGATATTCACCGAGTTAAAAGACGAACAATGGCAATAATAATGGTTTTGTAATTAGAGTCGTCGCGTCACAGCTGTCAGGCGGCGGCCATCTTGTGTCACGTGACACCCACTCACCCCAGTGACGCCAACTGACAGATACTTAAAACATAATGAAAATGGCTATTTGCACACAATAGAAAATGAGAGTCTGGGTAGGTATGGAATTCATCATTGTTTTATCATATTATTAAAGAAAAACAGTTAAATACAAGTAGTTGCCGAAAAAAAAAAACGACTTTTGCAATTGCCCATACCTTAAAATTTAAGTAAAAATGGAGACGTAATTCAAATGAGAAACGATTGTTAGGACGCCTGAAAAGAATGGTCCACGCATTTAAATCAGGTGAAAATATGTGACGTTACTTGGCCGGTTGTCTGTTTTTCTATGCAGTATTTACGGCCCAATAGAGAACAGGAACATTATATGGCGACGAAGATACAAAACTGAACAATAGCCATGCAACATATTATGATCAAGACGTTGATGTGGTCCGGCCAATGAATCAACGCAGCCTGCAAAATACCCAAAGAGGTCCAGAGCAGTGGTAAGACCCAGATTAAGATGGCTGGACGGAGTGGTGGCGGACTGGCATGCGGTAGAGTCTATGGTCTGGATGAGGAAGCGTTCGATAGGCAGCGGTGACTGCGGTTGATCAACGAGGTCGAGACCAACCCTGAATTGTCACGCCATAGACGAACATGATGATTCCCAATATTTTGTCTCATCATTAGATTGGTTTGCAGCAAGATTCATATCCTGTACAAACTCCTGGCGTGTTCGTCCTCGGGATTCCGCCAAATTTGATAATGGTTACAATATTTTTTGGGCATGTTTAAAAGTCCACAAACAACAAAACACGGCTCTTCATTTCTCCGAGGATAAAATGACAGAAAAACAACGAAGTAAACTGTGTGTTGTAGCGGGGAAAAATAGACGTATTTTTCACATACAAAAAAGAAAAGAAAAAAGGAAAATATGTCTGTCACGGCGTTTGATTGAATCTTCATAAATTTGTTGAGATGTACGTGTTTTGTGAAAAGGTGCGCAGCACGGGATCAGCACTGAGAGGCACAGGCGCATTATGTAAATCTATATAATATAATTGTATTTATTTATTTATCTCTCTGTGCTGTGCGCGTGTAAAATGTACCTTTAAACATTTCCTTTGTTCGAGTGAAATATATATAAAATTTAAAAATTCGAAACACGTTCTAAAAGCCATTTTTATTTTTTACAATACCTCTGTTACTGTGACTCTGACGCGTTTTACACTAGGTGTAATCGGAACCTCGGCAAAGTTGTATTTTCTTCTTTCTACACTAGCATCTGTTACTGTATCCTGCCGCCGTTCCACTAGGAGTGGCCGGTACCTCCACAGATGCGTCTCCACTTTTTTCTGTCCTTGCATATCTATTTCATCCCTTCAACATTCATCACTTTCCTCATAGGTACATACTTTTCTCTTATTCTCACTTTGCAGGTTCCATTCATTTGCAATCTCACCTATTTGGTCTATCCATTCCTTCCTCGATGTTCCCCACTTTACACTTTCTTCGTTATCGTTCACATATTGGGATCGCTAAAATATAAGAATTTTTAAGAAAAAGGGCATGTGTTATCATTGGGTGTCGAACACACAAAATGGATTTGGACAAAATGGCCTTATTTCGTATGACTACACCACTGCAACGTTTGACAGGACTGAGATAAATGTGGGCTATAGTATGTATCAACGCAGTAATTAAGTTTTTCTGCTCCTCTATGTTATTACTCAATGGTGGACCCTTACACAATGCCTCAAGAACATATTCACTGCCTTTAAAATGTGGGTTTTATACTCGGGGTACAGATCCACACGATGATGACGAAGAAGATGAGAGGAAGCCAGTAAACAAAATGGCTAAACAACCAAGCGCTTACTCAAAAATTTGTCACAAGGTTTAAGTATATCTTTTAACGGTCTTTCAATTGATTCCAAATTATATTTTACTTGAAATTATATTTTTATTAGAGTATAAACGTCGACCGTGTAGATATACTAAATATATATGAAAACTAAATCACTCATTACGGGTGCTGTTTTATCTAAGTAGCATACATTATTCAATTTATTCGATCGGTAGGAGTTTACGCCTCGTTTTACTGCTAGGGGTAAAGTCTACGCTTTGATGAATTCCTCACGTAAGTATTAAAACTTTAACACCCAAAGTGAAAGCGAACTTACACAAGTCAATTGTTTAGTAATTTTCTTAACCTCATTTTAATTGCAGTTACTGAAAATTCGCATGTAAATTAGTTCTTATTAATTCGTGTTTGCATCCATAGGTGTCGCCTAAGTTTCGATCTAACAGGCTTTAAATAAATTAAAACGAGTACCTACGTTAAGGACACCCATACCAGCAAAACGACGGGGAGCAAAACAGACAACCTAAAACACACTGTGTGAAGAAAGTGTGAAAGGAAAAAAGAGGGAAGGGATGAACGAGAAAAGTATGGAGCGATCAGATTGAGGAAATTGTGAAAGAATGGGATATACAAAGTGAGCGTAAAAAAAGAAATTGCACAAAAAAGGTGTTGGATATGAATGAATTAAAAGAATGAATTAAATGAATGTATGTCAGGATAGGAAAAAATTGAGGCAACTATGCAGAGGCTCTGGCCACCCCTAGCGGAATGGCGACAGAGTTACAGTTACACTTAGACCCGGTATTTTCAATGATGAATTCCTTGACCCTTAGGTTGGTATGAGGCTGACCACCCATACTGTAAAAAATGGTTCACTTTGCCAATGTCACCCCTGTTTCAGGGAAGGTCGGCAAAAGTTGTGGGGCTTATGTTCATTTGAGGTTTGGATTTTATTTGTAAGTACACATTCAGAATTTGTAAGCGCGAACTAGACGTGTTTGTTTGTGGGCATACATCTGAGAGCTTTAAATGAAAATATCCTTGCAGCTTAGATTATAGATTATTATTATAGATGATGATGAAGATACAGAGGAAGATAAAGAAAGGTATGGATGAATAAAAAAATCTAAAATAGGGAATGAATTGGATATCCAGAGTCATAATACAGGGAGAGCTAAAAAAAGAGAGAGAAAAAGAAAAGGTTATGACTCTGGATGAAATGAAAGAAGTATGTAAGGACAGGAAGAAATGGCGGCTAATCTGTAATGTGGATTTGTTATGTTGGCGGCTTATTTATTTATACATTCATAATTTTATTTCTTGTATAGCTATTAACTTCTTGCTATAGATTTCTTTTTAAGGTTTTGTTGTTTTTGAATACATTAATGTTATTTATTATTTGAATTCCTTGATTAATAGTTTGGAATGAGGCGGACCACCCATACTATACAAAATTGTTCATTATGCCAATGTCACACATGTTTCAGGGAAGTTCGGCAAAAGTTGTAGGGTCTATGTTCATTTGAGGCTAGGATTTTAATTTGTATGTTTTACAGGATTTGTAAGCGCGAATTTTTATACGTGTTTTTTTTGTGGGCATGCACTTGTTATGAGCTTTGAATGTTAGTATATCCTTGCAACTTAGATTATATGTAGATTATAGCATTTTTATTTATATTCATGTACATTGAAAGGGATCATATTTTTAATTACGACATTCATCTTTACAATAGTTCTGACTGTGGTAGATCAAAAGCATTTGATCCGAATCTGAAGGGTGACGATTGCACACACCCCCGGGCGCGTGTTCCCATTCCACGACCTAAAAGGAATCTTTACTCAGACAGCACACGGAAGTATCATACCCTAAATCTGCCGTTATTGTTTCTTACACTTTATGGTCTTAGCAAAAAAGTGACAGTAATGAAAAAAATCAAGCATGTTTATTAATTTTTTATCTTAATTATAAAGTTTAAACAAAATATATAACTTAAAAATTGCGACCACAAAAAAATATTTAAAAAAATACGTTTTTTTCACTTCTGTAGCTACTTTCTCGTGTGTGCTATGTTTTGGAAATATTTTTTTTCATTCTATTTATAGAACTATACATTGTCTAGTGTAGTATCGAAACCGTTTTTTTATAATGTCAATAGTTTTTGAGTAAATATGGAAAAACTGAAACTACTTGATGAATTAATTTTTTTCCGTGTGCTTGTCTGAGTAAAGATTCCTTTTAGGTCGTGGAATGGGAACACGCCCCCCGGGCTGAAAGTTTTAGTAAAGGGTTGAACAGAAATAATCATGGCAAGGTATGTACTTGATAGAAGGTATTAATGAAAATCTCAACTAAAAAGGTACATTGATAGAACGCAGTCCAATCTTTTGGGTTTTATATACGGTTACGACAGATGTATAAGTTACAACGCAAACGCAACTGAGCAGCACATACAGTGTAACTTCTTGGTTGCATCATCTCTGCAAGGGGTAGCATGTGGCGATTTGGGACCTATTTTTTTTACGGATAAGGGGGCCCTCCTCACACCAACCACTTTCAGTTGAAGTGGGGGTTTCCCAGCTGGTATTCATTTCTTGTGAAGGCTCAGTAAATCTTTCCTGTATTTATTTTGAGTTTTTGAAATCAACACCAAAAAGGGATACCATTTCTGACACCCTCGGTGGGGATCGAACCCTTGCAATCACTGCGCTATCAACCGGACTTTTTACGAGCTAGGTCGTCACTACAAAGCGCCAATTCTCAAGCAAGACCCAGCTGCTGTAAGGCTAGATGGAACTTTGGTGACCGATCTTCGGTAAAGGTTTATGAGTTTTTCAACCCAGCGAATAGCATATTTGAAAATATAAATGGTATATTTTTGTGTGCTCCGCCGGGATTTGAACCCACAACCTTCCATTACGAGTCTGGAGCGTTACCACTAGACTACGGACTGGTATCTGTAAGGACACCGACCTTCCATACGAGTTAAGAAGTGACCGGTCTTTGGTAAAGGTATACGAATTGTTTCACCAAGCAAAGAGCATACTATATGAAAATATAAATGATTTATTTTTGTGTGCTCCGCCGGGATTCGAACCCACTTTACGAACCTTCCATTTACGAGTCAGAGGTTTTAACCACTATACTACGGACCGGTCAACTATAAGTTAGTTTCTTCTCCACCAATATTAAGTAGAACTCAATATATTTATCCTGCATTCGTATCCATATCCGTTTCTATTAAATGCCACGCCAGAGCGGCACGTACTTACATAGCCTGGAGCTTTCTAAGAGTGGACCAATATGGGGGTGAAGAATACAGATACTGTGGATATCGCGAGCATTGAAAACGCATCTTTATGAAAAAAAACGAAAAATGACCTGGCTGTATAAAATTTTCAATCACGACGTTTCTATATTTCAAATATATATTTTTTCTTCAGTTGTGTTCTAAAACGCAACGCAACAAAGCTACACATATAGTGTAACTTCTTGCCGCGATATCCCCGAAGAGTCTCGCGTGTGACGAGTGGAACCTGTTTATTTTTACAGGTAAGGGGCCGGCCTTACGCCAACCACTTCAGTTGAAGTGGGGGTTTCCCAGCTCCCCTGGGTGGGCTGGTTCTCATTTCTTTTGTGAGGCTGAGTAAACCTTGCCGGTGTTTTATTTTGGGATTTGAACACCGAAACGGGAAATCTTTTCTGGCACCCTCGGTGGGATTCGAACCCGGGCTCACGGCATGGAATGCAAGCACTCTATCGACCGGTCTGGGTTCTAGCAGTTAGAATCTATAATATAAATGGTTAAGATGTATTACCATGCTGTTAAAACTTGGTTTACTTTTGTCAATGTCAACCCGGTTCCAGGGAAAGGCGGCAAGACCTTGTAAGTGACAGAAGGTCTTCTAGTGAAGCTCAGTAACTCCATAAAAAAACATGAATCAGGGGTGGAAGCCTCATCCCCACGGTAATTCTTACCTTCCAAATATCGGTAATATTTGTATGAAGACCTTTCAATCCAAGATGGCCGCAAGTGAACAGCTGATTAGTGTTCATACAAATATTACCGATATTCGTTAGGTAAGAATTACCGTGGTGATGAGACTTCCAGACCAGAGGCGTGCCCGGACTTAGAGCTTGGTATACAGTGGCCTTTATACTTCCAGGATTTAAAGTAGTCATGCGAATTGTATGAAAGTATTTGACCGCCCGACAAGCAGTTCACGCGTGGCCATGCTTTATCGCTTACTATCAACCGATACGATCGCGATCTTAAGAAAAAACGAGACTTCTCCCCCTGATACGGTCGGTTATATAAAAAAAAATATATACAAATTGCCACTTTAAGGTAAGACTGAATAAGTGCTGATTCACTGATTTGAGAAATTGTGTATTTAAAACTTTTTTTGGGTTTAACTTCTCATAGTAAGTGAACTAATTATGAAGTGGTGATCATGACAGACTTCTAAACTACAGGATTCTTACACTTTGCCAATGTCACCCCTGTTACAGGGAAGGACGGCAAGAGTTGCAGGGTGTATGTCCATTTGAGATTGGTTTTTAAGTTGTAGGCTCACATGAGGCACGTGCAAGCGCGAACTTGTACGTGTCTTGGTTGTGGGAATGCATGTAATGTGAATCTCCAATGTAACATATCTTTGCAACTTAGATTAGATTAGATTAGATTGTAGTGTTTTTTCTCGTTGATAATAGGGGAAAAGGCGCATTTATCTGAGAAACCTCAATATATACCACTTCTCCAGTTTTACCGTTGAGGTATCGAAATGTTTTCAGCTTTATTGGGATGAAAGCAAACGCTTACAAATCATTAATTTAAATTGTAACTTTTGAACAATTTGATTCCGTTTGATGCGCACTATTATTTGTGTGCTGTCACTTTGACGTTTATTAATTTTCGCATTGCCGCGTTGGTAGCAGTGCAAACACGTAACCATAGAGCGCGCACACTTCGTACTATCTACACTGCATCGTTCCGAAAGCAGGTAGGTATAAAATAATACGCAGTGTGTGTATAACCCTAGGCAACACAACCTGCAGTTAGGGATGGGAATAAGGTATTAACAATCGACTGGGAACGAATACCATAGACTAAAAAATGTGACGCCACACGGCAGGGTTGCTAGGAAAAGGGCAATCAAACAGTTTGTTATTGGTTGCTAAAGAAACCTTGACACACGAAGGTGTCAAGCATAGAAAGGTCCTAAAAAGGCACGCTTTCAAAACCATTTACAACCTTTACACCCAAGAGGGAACAGACTAACGTTGGTTCGAATCACGCCTGGCCTATTTGACCATAGCTTCGACCCTAGTTCAACAGATGCCATTGCATACACACAAGCTTCTGCTTTAGCATTAATACAACTGGCCAGGCAATATAGGTTGATGAATCGCATTCCTCTTCACAAATCTATTATAATCTATAATCTATAATCTAAGTTGCAAGGATATATTCATTCAAAGCTCTCAGATGTATGCCCACAAACAAGCACGTGTAGTTCGCGCTTACAAATGCTGATTGTGTACTTACAAATAAAATCCAAACCTCAAATGAACATAAGCCCTGCAACTCTTGCCGACATTCCCTGAAACAGGGGTGACATTGGCAAAGTGAACCATTTTTTACAGTATGGGTGGTCAGCCTCATACCAACCTATAAGTCAAGGAATACGAGTAATAAATAACATTTAAGTATAAGAAAACAACAAAACCTTAAAAATAAATCTAAAAATTTTTACAAAAAAAGTAAAAAATGTCTTATGCAAAAATGTAGCAAGCCAATAAACCAACATTAAAAATCAGCATTGCAGATTATTATTATTAAATATATATAATGAATGAATGTAATGGTTGGTATGCGGCTGACCGACCATGCCGTAAAAATGGTTCACTTTGCCAATGTCACCCCTGTTTCAGGGAAGGACGGCAAGAGTTGCAGGGTTTAAGTCCATTTGAGATTTGGTTTTTATGTTGAAGGTTCACATGCGGCATGTGCAAGCGCGAACTTGTACGTGTCTGCTTGTGAGAATGCATACGATGTGAATCTCCAACGTAACATATATTTGCAACTTAGATTAGTTTAGAAGCGAGAGAAGTAGGTGTGTCAGGATATAAATAAGTAAAGGAGACTCTGGCCACCCCTAGTGAAATCCGGAAATGCATCCCGCTTAGCACCGTTCAAGTGCGATTTCTCACAAAAACTAAACCAAACCAGTAATTAAGCTAATTAAAACATTAAAAATAAAACCGGTATTCGTTTCATCGAGTGTCCCAGCCGTAACTGCAATCCCGTACACATTTCACCGTCCATGTAATGTTTCCAACAGCCCGCGGCGATACAAGGTCGATCATTTCGATCCCGGCCGCCCCCTCCCCTCCCCCCTCGTATCCCGGCCCGGCAAACATTACTCCTGTTTTATTTTGTCTACGCTTTGAGAGCCGGGATTGGGGGGATGGCCGCGGGGCCGGTTTTTCTAACCACCTGCCCCACCCTACTGACGCTGAATAATGAATATCTTGTGATTCCATATTAATTAATTGACATCTAATACATGTAATTACGAGAATCTGACAAGCCCATTAAGGATAGGCGAAATATATAAAAAGTACTAATATATAAATATATTTTTAAATATCCATATTTTCTTCGATAATAATAATAATAGTAATATTAGGATGATTTATTTGCTGAGCGCTGTTTTTGTGTTATCACACCTCGAGAGTCCACTGCGAGCTTGGTTTAACGCTATAGAAAGCGCCAATTTTCAAGGAAGACCCAGTTTGCTGTAAGGCTGGATGGAAATTAAGTAATATCTTGTAACATTTGGTAAAAATATAGAAAAAACGATTTTTCGATACTTTTTTTTGCAAAGCGTTTCTGCTCCCTTTGACGAATTTTTCGACATTTCGAGACGTTACGCACAAGCGACCGATATTTTTTTGGAAATTTCGATAAACTCGTATATGAGTATCGATATATCATATAATGGATATTTTTTCTGCGATTTATTTCGATAGCGTTTGAAAATATCGATCCGATATAATAAACCGATTTTTTTTCTTTTGCCCATCCCTACAGCCACAATTCATAACATTTTTTTTAAAACATGGAATTTAAGAAAAATAGCTCACCATGTGTTGAAGATACAGTGAAGATCATCAGCGCGAAGAGTTGCAGCAGGAATGACGTCATCGGGGACGTTCTTCTCCTCGGCAGGGCGGGAAACTTCAAAATCCTGGACGCCATCTTGTCTAGCGCACAAAATGGCCGCACTACTATTACTATTCCAAATTCAAAAAAATACGTCTCATTTAAATTTAAATTTCTAATTTAGTATACAATATTTGGTGCCAGTGTTTTTTTTTTCATTTCTTTTAATAGGTATATTTTTTATATTTATAAAAAATGGCGTTGCAAATGTAGATTAAAAAGCTATTTAGATTTTTTGATAATGAAAAATTTAATTTATTTATTTAAAAATGTAAAAACAATTGATTTATTTTATATTTACATGGCAATATTTTTTTTAATTGTTTTTTTTATTTGTGTTTCCTTCTTCAGATACCTGAAACAAATAAAAACAATATTAGACATGGGCTGGTTCTCATTTCTTTTAAGGCTGAGTAAACCTTGAGATCGAACCCTTGCTCTCGGCATGGAATGCAAGCATTCTACCAATTGAGCTGTCGACCTTTTTACGAGCTTGGTCGTCGTCGCTACAAAGCAACAATTCTCAAGCAAGACACAGTTGCTGTAAGGCTGGATGGACCTTTGGTGACCGGTCATTGGTAAAGGTTTATGAATTTTTCAACCCAGCGAAGAGCAAATTTGAAAATATAAATGGTATACTTTTTGTGTTCCGCCGGGATTCGAACCCACAACCTTCCATTCAGAGTCCAAAGTGTTACCACTGAACTACGGACCGATTTAAAAAAATATAGCTTTGAATGTGCGTATTGTGGATCCTTCTGACACACATCCCTTTTGTAAAATATCTACTCGTAGATCTAGAAATGCACTCTTCTCACATAATAATATGTACAAGTTGTTGCTTTATTGTTTTAACATGAATTTAAATTGTAGGGCGGATTTTCGGTCTACTGGCCACACCGCTATCGACTGTGTCACAATAAAAACTATCTAAGGCTACCATCCCACAAGGACTCGACCTAAAAATGTATGAAAACTCAAACAGCACCTCCTTTAAGCGATTTGCTTTACATACAAATATAGCATTGACTTAAAACATAAAGGATCCGACCATTGAGTAATAACATAGAGGAGCAGAAACTAACTTACTGCATTGATACCTGTGAATGATACATTTTTAGAATTTATTTAATATTTTTTTGGATTCATCGTTACATTTTCATTATGGTAAATTTTCGGCCTAGCAAGGAAAGCCATCATTAGACCTTGAGAGTTTAAATTGAACTAAGTGAAAATAGTTTGTCAAAGCGTGGGCTCAACCAACGACTAAAATGTCTAAGAATAGCCCCGTATGTGTCCAATCGCTGAATGTGTCCAAGAAATGAATAAAAAAAAAAATCAAATAAATTCTCTCTCTCTCTCTCAAAAAATGGTTCACTTTGCCAATGTCACCCCGGTTTCAGGGAAAGTCGGCAAGAGTTGCAGGGCTTATGTTCATTTGAGATTGGGTTTTTTATACTGTAGGTCCACATGCGGCATATTGTGTGAGCGCGAAATTATGCGTGTCTGCTTGTGTGGATGCATTTAAGATGAATCTCAAATGATACATATCTTTGCAGCTTAGATTTAGATTTAGATTTGGATATGGTTACGGGGCGAGTGAAATTTTAGTTTTTTAATTTTTAATTTAAAAAAAATAAAAGGTTATCTACATAGTGAATGCCTCATCAATTAATTATATCAGATATATATTGTCTATTTTCGTTAAAATAATTTATACTCCACAGATATCACAAGTTAGCCTGTTTCGGCTCCACTTATTTAACTTTTTTATTATTATTATTTTTTTAAATAGATTTGTGAAGAGGAATGCAATTCACCAACCTATTCTATCTGGCCAGAAAAAGGTATTAATATCATCAATTAATAATTCATTACTGTTTATATTAATGAATTATTAATTAATAATTACCCAATAACATCTGTTGAACCAGGGTCAAAGTTAAAGTCAAGTGACCCAAGCGGGGATCGAACCAACGTTTTTCTATTCCAAATACGCTAGAAAGATCAGCCTCTTGGCCCACTCGGCCATAACACCGACTAAATACCAGGCCATACACCTCAATTCTCCGCACATTTCTGGTAAAACGTTATATTTCCGTTTAAACGTTCGTTTAAGTAACGTTAAGTTATAAAGCAGCGATCAGTATTCCAGATAGCGCATGAGGAAATGCATTTCCTAGAGGGAATATCAAGTTATACGACTTAAAGAGAACAATGAGTCACAGGTCGTAAGCGACTTAAAAATAGATAAACGACAACTACTCACATCCCTAAATTACATTGAATCTAGGGAATGTTGGTGAGGTAAAATTCGATTCTGTCCTAATGTGTGTTACAAATATTAAAATAATTTTTAATCGCCATTTAAAATGGTCGATATCTCAGTCAAAACCGGTCGCGAAACCTTTTGGGGATAACGCGGCAAGAAGTTGCGCTATATGTGTAGCTTAGTTGCGTACTTACTTAGAAAATGTAAGAAAGTAAGCATTCCTAGTGTTTTTGTTTTCATGAACAAAATATTGATTTGGGCGATCAAAGGGAGTAGGTAGGTGTATGTTGTAAATAAATATTCAGATGATTTATTTTGTGAGCGCTGTTTAAGTGTGAATCACACCTCAAGAGCCTTCCGCGAGCTTGGTCGTCGCTATAGAAAGTTCCAATTACTCAAGCAAGACCCAGTCGCTTTAAGGCTGGATGGACCTTTGGTGACCGGTCTTTGGTAAAGGTAAATGCATTTTTCAACCCAGCGAAGAGCACATTTGAAAAATAAATGATACAGACTGCCACCCGGAGTGAGGGTTTCGGAATCTGTTGGCATTTATCAGGGAGCACTGAAACGGCACCTTTATAAAATATCGCATTCGTGATTGGGAGTTCCCTTGAGGTGTGACACAACCAAAAACGGTGCTCTTTTATCACGTAAAAAAGAAAAATAAATAAATCATCCTCATATATATATATATATATTTTTTTTTTTGATCTGCCGGGAATCGAACCCACGACCTCCCATTTACGAGTCCGAAGCGTTAACCCCTGGACTGCGGACCGGTAAAAAGAATATTTTATACTCGGGGTAGAGGTCTGCATGAAGCAACGAAAAAGGAAATACCCGAAAGAGATCGATAGAGCAGACAAAAGAAATTTCACCGAGCATTTTTTCAGCGGGAAAAAGAAGTAAAAAGCAAACAGGTGCTCTCGCGTGGAGTGGACATTCTCTGTATTTGTATACCAGTGCATGGATGCTGTCAACGTGTATGTAGGTGCATGCACATGTTGTTAGAACCTCGCAAGCAGGGTCGCCAGCTAATATAATACTAGGATAAGCCATAAGAAGAGCCTGTATGAAAAAGGTTATGACTCTGGAGGAAATGAAAGAAGTATGCAAGGACAGAAATAAATGGCGGTTGATCTGTAATGTTGGCGGCTAGGGTTTGATAAATTGTAATTTGTTTTCTGTTTAGTTTAGATAACATTATTTACTGATTTAAGTATAAAATGTAATTTGTTGTGTATGTTCCTTGACTTATAGGTTGGTATGCGGCTGACCACCCATGCTGTAAAAATGGTTCACTTTGCCAATGTCAGCCCTGTTACAGGGAACGACGGCAAGAGTTGCAGGGTGTATGTTCATTTTAGATTTGGTTTTTATGTTGTAGGTTCACATGAGGCATGTGCAAGCGCGAACTTGTACGTGTCTGGTTGTGAGAATGCATGTAATGTGAATCTCCAATGTAACATATCTTTGCAACTTAGATTAGATTAGGATGATCTATTTGGTGAGCGCTGTTTTTGAGTGCATCACACCTGATTGAAATTGACTTCCTAAGAAGCATTCAATTGGGAAAAAACGGAGTGATGGGGTGAGGAATGATGTTGTAAGAGAAGAATGTGGTGCAAGAGAAAGTGTGAAAGTGAAGATTAAAAGATGTCTATTGAGATGGTTTGAACATATGGAGAGAATGAATGTTTAAAGACTGACGAAGAAAGTATATGTTGCAAGAATAGATGTAGGTATATCGGTGTAGAGGAAGACCGAGAAAGATATGGATGGATCAAAGTACTGAAATAGTGTTAAACTATTCATTCAATAAACAACCTTGAGTAAAGGTAAAATTGAATAAGTGACATATTAAGGTAACATCGGTTTCTTAGATAAATGCATATTTTTTCCTATTTCCTACGAGATTCAACGCTAAAAAAGTGTGAAAATCCTGTAGTTTATTGTTTTTCAAGTACTTCCTTATAATTAGTTCACTTACTATGATAAATGACACCCAATAAAATGTTTTATCCATGGTTCCTCAAATCAGTGAATCAGCACTTATTCAGTTTTACCTTTAAGGTGGCAATATCTTAACAACTTAAGTACTTATTCTTAGATATTTTAGTCGTCCTTTGAGCCCACGCTTTGACAAACTAATGATGCATTTGTAAGACCTGGCAATCCAAGATGGCCACAAGTGAACAGCTGACTTGTTTTCATACTAATCTAATCTAAGCTGCAAGGATATATATCATTTAAGATTTATATTAAATGCATTTCCACAAGCAGACATGTATAATTTCGCGCTAACACATGCCGCATGTGGACCTAAATTATCAAAACCCAATCTCAAATGAACATAAGCCCTGCAACTCTTGCCGTCCTTCCCTGAAACAGGGGTGACATTGGCAAAGTGAATCATTTTTTACAGTATGGGTGGTCAGCCGCATACCAACCTATAAGTCAAGGAACACACATGACAAATTACATTTTTAAAATCATTAAATAATACAATAAACCCTAGCCGCCAACATTACAGATCAACCGCCATTTCTTTCTATCCTTACATACTTCTTTCATTTCCTCCAGAGTCATAACCTTCTTCATACAAGCTCTTCTTTTATTATGACTCTGGCTATTCCATTCATTCGCAATTATTATTATACAAATATTACGAAATTCGGTAGGTAAGAATGACCGTGCTGATGAAGCTTCCAGCTCAGGCACCATTAGTTTGTCAAAGCGTGGGCTCAACCAACGACTAAAATGTCTAAGAATAGCCCCGTTAGATAACATAAGAATCTAATAAACTATAGATATTTTTATTTCAACCATATTGTTCTTTAGCGGAAAAATCCCTACAGCTTTTCTTTGATGCGGCAACCCTACCATCACCTACCTCAAGCTGAAACTATGTAAAAAACTTGAAGAAAAAATGTCAAGAGATGTTGGCAACAGTTGAAGAGGATCTGAGAGAGAGGGGGGGGAACAGAGAGTAGAGGGGGACAAAGCTGGAGGACCTGTAGCCAGTATCGTTTAGACTCAACCGTATCATTTTCCAAGTAAATGTAGAAGAACTGAAACATTCGCTGGAGATGCTGTTTTCTATATCTATAATCTAATCTTCAAAGATATATTGACATTTAAGAATTATATAAAATGCACACCGGACCGGTCCGTAGTTCGGTGGTAACACTTCGGACTCTGAATGGGAAGGCTGTGTGTGGGTTCGATTCCCGGCCGAGCATAAAAAATACGATTTATATTTTCAAATTTGCTCTTCGCTGGGTTAAAAAATTCATAAACCTCTACCAAAGACCGGCCACCAAAGGTCCATCCAGCCTTACAGCAACTGGTTATTGCTTGAGAATTGGCGCTTTGTAGCGGCGACGACCAAGCTCGTAAAAAGGTCGATAGCTCAATTGGTAGAATGCTTGCATTCCATGCCGAGAGCAAGGGTTCGGTCTCAAGGTTTACTCGGCCTTCACAAGAAATGAGAACCAGCCCCCCCGGGAGCTGGGAAACCCCCACTACAACTGAAAGTGGCTGGTGTGAGGCCGGCTCCCTTCCCCGTAAAAATAAATAGGTCCCGAATTGCCACATGCGACCCCCCCTTCGGGGATAACGCAGGCAAGAAGTTACACTATATGTTGTACACCCACAAGCAGACACGTTTAAGTTAGCGCTTACATAAAGGTAAACCTGAATAAGCGCTGATTCACTGATTTGACAAGTCGCAAAGTTTTCTATGACGGAGCTGTCTGTGAACTGATTTGTAAGTGACTGAAAAGTCGGATGGACGAACTGTCGTGTGCCCGATCTGTCCCAATCTACCAAGCTGTCTCTGGACGAGTTATCTTTGTTCATTGAAATGATTTTTGTTCTTTCGCCATACTGTTATGATTTTAGTTTTGGTTCTCTTTTAATTAAACTGCAATTATTTATTTTACACGGTTTGGTTCACAATTTACAACAATTGACAATTACTGCTTATTGGTCTTTCACGGCAAAATGCTTGAAGCGACTACTCTGCTGATACCCCATTGCCGTCCCTTTATATAGGTACAAAAGAGATCTTTCTTGCATATTCCAGAACATTCGATCACTGTTCTAGTTACACTATACAGCTGTTCAACTAATATTATGGATCATAGCAGACGGTTTTACACACACTTTTGTACCTATACAGGCGAACGTAGGTACTTCGAAATTCGTAGTTCGTAACACTACCACCATCATGCCAGTGACAGATTGTTCTATTTATACAATATCGGTGCTATTCTGAGACATTTCAATCGTCTGTTGAGCCCGCGCTTTGACAAACTAATGATGCATTTGTATGAAGACCTATCAATCCAAGATAACCGCAAGTGAACAGCTGATTAGTCTTCATACAAGTATTAACAAAATTCGGTAGGTAAGAATGACCGCGGTGATGAGATTTCCAGCCCAGGCATCATTAGTTTGTCAAAGCGTGGACTCAACGGACGACCAGAATTTCTACGAATAGCACTGTTTGCATGCATGTACAGTCGCACGTAGGTACTCCAAGTTCGCAACAATGAAAAATTTCGGGAAACGCCGTGATTGAGTTAAAACGGTATGTTTCATACTTGGAGTAAAGGAGGGGACATGGAGTACTTGGAAGGGGACACAAAAGGACATCCGAGAGCCTGCTGCGTCCCCGTGCCACACTTACTATGAGGTCCTTGGTTCCATGCCATAACCTGAATATCTATACTGGATTTTTCAGTCTATGTAAAAAAGTATGGCATTTTACAATTTAAAGTCTATATATCTATAATCTAAGCTGCAAAGATATGTTAAAATTTAAGGCTCATATTAAATGAATCAAAGGCACATCGCTGCCTTAGTTCTTGTTTACCGTATACGGCATTGAGAAAATTTAACATGAGCAATGTTTGCATGTGTACTGGACCAATGTGTCTTATGAAAACAAGAAATTTATTTTAAAAATATTTAAAAGAACTCTCACATTATCGAGTTTTACGGTTTTTCTTAGCTCAGATTGTGTAGAATTTGATTCACAAGACAACTGCATGAAAGTCATATTTGACAAGATTGGCGTATACGGTAAACAAGAACTGGGGGAGCGATATGTAGGTTGGCGCCTAAAAATTCTGCAGTTGTGCATACAAATAAATAAAAACTCAAATGAACATAGACCTTGCAACTCCTGCCGCCTTTCCCTGAAACCGTATAGTTTCTCTAAGGGCATTAAGAGGGTCATATGGAAAGTTGCCGCGACCTTTTCAGCCTACTTCTTTTTCTATTCCTTCCGGAGTCGAGGAGACCCTCGTCTCAAGGCGAAGTCAAGTGATGGAGAACCAAAGGCGGTTTGAGGTCAAAGAAAAACGTAAATGCAGCGGAAAACGAAAAAAAACCACGCGAAAAATGCTCTACTAACCGTGATCCCATATAAACGCAACTAAGCTACACATATAGTGTAACTTTTTGCTTGTGTTATCCCCCAAGGGGTCGCATATGGCGCTTCGGGACCTATTTATTATTACGGGTGAGTGGGCCGGCCTCACGCCAACCCCATCACTGAAAGTGGTGGATTCCCAGCTCCCGAGGGGGCTGGTTTTCATTTCTTGTGAATGCCGAGTAAACCTTGCCGGTTTTATTTTTTTAAGGTTTGAAATAAAGACCGAAACGGGAAATCATTTCTGACACCCTCGGTGGGAATAGAAGCCTTGCTCTCGGCATGGGATGCAAGCATTATACCAACTGAGCTATCCACCGTAATTTTTACGAGCTTGGTCATCGCTACAAAGCACCAAATTCTCAAAGCAAGACCCAGATGCTGTATAAGGCTGGACCTTTGGTGACCGGTCTTTAGTAAAGGCTTATGAATTTTTCAACCCAGCAAAGAGTATATTTGAAAATATAAATGGTATATTTTTATAGCTCCGCCGGTATTCGATCCCACGACCTTCCATTTACGAGTCCGAAGCGTTACTACAAGACTACAGACAGGTCTAAGTTCCAAGTTTGAGTAATTTAAAAACACCACGTGGATCTACGTATTTTTTTATGGTGATTGTATGGTTTCTAGTACATTTACATAAATTAAACGCTTTTCAACAGTGAGGTCAAGGCCCGGCTCCACCTTTAGTCTAGAGGTTTTAAAGCAACGGTCCTGAATCACACCCAAGTTCCGGTTTCAACCAAAAAAAACAATGGACTTCTCGAAAAGCTAACTTCACTTATCTTTGACCGATCCGTAGTCCAGTGGAAACGATTCGGACTCGTAAATACAAGGTTGTGGGTTCGAATCCCAGCGGAGCACAAATAGTATACCATTTGTATTTTCAAATATGCTCTTTGCTGGGTTGAAAAATTCATAAAGCTTTACCAATAACCGGTCACCAAAGGTCCATCCAGCCTTACAGCAACTGGGTCTTGCCTGAGAATTGGCGCTTTGTAGCGACGACGACCAAGCTCGTTAAAAGGTCAATAGCTCAATCGGTAGAATGCTTGCATTCCATGCCGAGAGCAAGGGTTCGATCTCAAGGTTTCGATCTCAAGGTTTACTCAGCCTTCACAAGAAATGAGAACAAGCCCCCCCCCCCCCCGGGTGCTGGGAAACCCCTACTTCAACTGAAAGTGTTTGGTGTGAGGCCATACCCTTACCCGTAAAAATAAATAGGTCCCGAATCACCACATGCGACTTCTTCGGGGATAACGCAGGCAAGAAGTTACACTATATGTGTAGCTTAGTTGCTAGCAAAGATTAAACCTGTATTTGGGGTAGCGTAAAGTAACACTCAGGTCAAAGCTTCAGGCTCTGTATTAGAATTTATAATAGTTTTTTTTTTTGAACACGGAAGTCCCGAGGGGCGAGGGTGTGTGGGGTAATAAAACCAGGGGGGGGGAAGGTAATTATCAACTACGAATTAAGTATACATGAAACAAATTATTATTACTATGGGAGAGTTTTATAGTATAAAATAAAAACATTTTAATAGCGGTTGGGGAATGAGAGTAGGTACCTACATCTCATCAGCAGTATAGTTCAACTAAAGTAAATTAATTTGCAAATGAAACTCCAGCCGACTGCTGCACGATTCTACACAAGAGTGACGTTTGCCCGCCGAGAATAATGTTAAAAATTAAAAAATGTTCTTAGTCCATTACGTCAATGTTTTTCAATAATCAAAAGAGCCTAGGAGTCCAATGAACACTGCTGGAAGACGCCATTACACAATCCCATCCACACAATGTGTTCGGTGAGAGGGTAGAACGGCACAGTGACAAAACGACAAATGACAGAACGACACATGACAGAATAACACATGACAGAACATTGCAATGACAGTGTGTCACACGACAAAACATCGCATACCTATGAAAGAACATACCATAAACGGCCCATGAAAAAACATCACAAACAACAAACATTTCTTTTGCTTCCACACGCCATATTGTCGGGGATGACGCGGTAAGTAGTTTATCTTTATGTGCAGCATATTAAGGTTTTTTTTATCGAATAATTATAATCGGGGGCGTTTTTTCTATTTTGTGATGTTCCATCATGTGATTTTGTTTTCATTTGCCGTTTATGGTATGTGCTGTTTTAGGTATGTGATAGTTTTTTGTGTGATGTTTGGTGTTGCGATTCTGTCATTGTCATCATGGAGGAAGTATTAAATTATCTATATATTATTATTATATATTATTATTATTATATATTATTATCTATATATCCATGATTGTCATGATCTATGATGTCTCGTTTCGTCACTGTGTCGCTCTGTCATGTGTCGTTATGTCATGTATCGCTCTGTCATGTGTCGTTATGTCCTGTATCGCTCTGTCATGTGTCGTTATGTCATGTGTCGCTATGCATGCGTCGTTCTGTCATGTTCTATCATTTGTCGTTCTTTCATGTGTTTTTATGTCATATGTCTTTATGTCATGTGTCGTTATGTCATGTGTCGTTTAGTCACTGTGTCCTACAATGGAACCCAATGTGCAGCATAAACAGAGATTTGGCGAATGCCTCCCCCTTCCCGAGACTACCGTTGTATCCTCCCCCCACACCCCGCGGCTGTAAATTCACTTTAATGTTCTGGTTTTAGTGGTATTTTTATTAGCGCCTTACTCCTTCCGGGCGACATTGCCACAGTCTACCGCGGAAGAAGTCCGCGCACAAGAAGCTATTCCCATGGACTCCCTGACATTCAAAATATCCCTGTCTTATCTAATCTAATCTAAGTTGCAAAATACATGTAACATTAAAGATTCACATTATATGCACTTTCACAAACATACATGCACAAGTTCGCGCTTAAACATGCCGCATGTGGTCCTACAATATAAAAACTCGAATCTCACATGGACCCTGCACCCTGCAACTCTTGCCGACCTTCCCTGAAACAGGGGTGACATTGGCAAAGTGAACCATTTTCTACAGCATGGGTGGTCAACCTCATACCAACCTATCAGTCAAGGAATAATTTTTATGAGTTTTACGAATTTAATGAGTCTTAATGATAATATTAGGATGATTTATTTGGTGAGCGCTATTTTTGTGTGAATCACACCTCAAGAGCCCTCTGCGAGCTTGGTCGTCCCTCTAGAAAACGCCATTTCTCAAGCAATACCCAGTTGCTATAAGTCTGGATGGACCTTTAGTGACAGGTCTTTGGTAAAGGTAAGTACTTAAGTACCTATACGAATTTTTCAAATAAGCGAATAGCATATTTGAAAATACAACTGATATATTTTTATCATCCGCCAGGATTCGTACCCACGACCTTCCATTTACGAGTCCAAATCCACTAGACTACGAACCGGTCAATATATTATTATGTACGTAGCTTAGTTTCGTTTGCGTTGCACAGTCGATCAGAAACCGACACGAGTTGCTGGGTGCGTGAAGGCTTCGCCAGCAGCTAGTGCCACTAACCCTTTTCCAATTTTTGCGGAACATAATCAGTGGAATGAAAGAATTCCGTGAATGCGGCTGTTATTGTCACGGTGTGAACAGACCTTCTGCCTTTTACAACATCCACTAGCCTAATAATAATGTACCCACTGTAACAGTGAACAGTCACTGTTACTAAAGCGAGATATTCCACTACGGGTGGATAAAGGTTCCACGAATATCCAGAGTCGTAATAAAAGGAGAACTTGTACGTTGTAAGGTTATGACTCTGGATGAAATGAAAGAAACATGTAAGGACAGAAAGAAATGGCGGTTGATCTGTAATGTTGGCGGCTAGGACTAGGGTTTTTTTTTAAATTAGAATTTAGTATTCTGTATATTTTGTTTTGATGTTAATGTACTTACTTAAGTATATTATTAAGTATTAAGTATGTGATTTAAAAAATGTAACTTGTTCCTTGACAGGTAGGTATGTGGCTGACCACCCATCTATAATCTAATAATAATAATCTAAGTTGCAAGGATATATTCATTCAAAGCGTATGCCCACAAACAAACACGTGTAGTTCGCGCTTACAAATGCTGATTGTGTACTTACAAATAAAATCCAAACCTCAAATGAACATAAGCCCTGCAACTCTTGCCGAGATTCCCTGAAACAGGGGTGACATTGGCAAAGTGAACCATTTTTTACAGTATGGGTGGTCAGCCTCATCTAATCTAATCTAATCTAAGTTGCAAGGATATGTTACATTGGAGATTCACATTACATGCATTCTCACAACCAGACACTTACAAGTTCGCGCTTGCACATGCCTCATGTGAACCTACAACATAAAAACCAAATCTCAAATGGACATACACCCTGCAACTCTTGCCGTCCTTCCCTGAGACAGGGGTGACATTGGCAAAGTGAACCATTTTTACAGCATGGGTGGTCAGCCGCATACCAACCTATAAGTCATCATCAAAGGAAATCGTACTTACTATGAATTTTCTTGTGCTGTGGATGGATGTGGATGTGGATGCTGTGGACCCATGCTGTAGAAAATGGTTCAATTTTGTCACCCCTGTTTAGGGAAGGTCGGCAGGAGTTGCAGGGAGTGCCTATGTTAATTTGAGCATGTGCGAACTTATAAACGTGTCTGTTTTGTGAAAATGCATATAATGTGAATCTCTAATGTTACATATATTTTGCAACTTAGATAAGATTAGTGGCGATATGGTCCACAGACAGCTCCATCACAAAAAAAACTAAAATTAATTAAAACTACAGTAATTAATGGTTGAAGAGCAAGCTTATTCATGATGGTCCAGTCGAAAGTCTGAGTTGGTAGAGTGCTTGCATTCCATGCCGAGAGCTCGGGTTCGAATCCCATCGAAGGTGTCAGAAATGATTTCCAATTTCAGTGTTTATTTCAAGCCCAAAATAAAACACCAACCCCCTCAGGAGCTGGAAAACCTCCACTTTAACTAATCGAGACTTATAACGTAGCGAGATGTCTGCGGAGCTATATTGTATGTGGCCGAAATGTCGTGTGGACGAATTGTCGTGTGCAGATTTGTCTATGGACCAGCTGTCTGTGGACGATTTATCTTTGACTGATTTGTCGTGACAAGAATAATATTATAACATAATGCACACCTACTATAACAGTGAGCAGTTACTGTTACTAGATTGACATTCCGCTAGAGGTGGATAAAGCCTCTGTTGTTTTTCTACTTTTCCCCCATCAAATAAGATCACAATTGAATCGTATACAACCGAACGCGACGCAACTAAGGTGCACACACAGCGTAACTTCTTGCCGCGTTCTCTGATTTTTATAAATGAGGGGGCCAACCACTTTAGTTCAAGTGGGGTTTCCCAGCTCCCAAGAGGACTGGTCTTCATTTCTTGTGAAGGCTAAGTAACTGTTGCCGGTATTTTATTTCCGGTTTGAATTAAACACTGAAACGGGAAATCATTTCTGACACCCTCGATGGGATATGAACCCGAGCTCTAGGCATGGAATGCAAGCACTCTACCAACTGAGCTATCGACCGGACAATACCAACCTAGAAACCAAGTAACATTATGAACAATATATATATATATAAAAAACGCAAATAAGCTACACACATAGTGTTCTTGCCTTATTATCCCCGAAGGGTTTCGCATGTAGCGAGTGGAACCTATCTATTTTTACAGGTAAGAGGGCCGGCTTTACGCCAACCATTTCAGTTGCAAGTGGGAAATATATATATTTTAAGCGCCCTTGGGGTGGCTAGTGCCACTAAACGGCGCTGTATACAAATTGTCCAATTATTATTATTATTATTTTGAAATGTATGAAAACAAAGAATAAATGTACAAAATAGTCGACTGTCACAAAGACAACAATATTCTACAATAATATTTTATTGTTAAAAAAAATACATACCTTCCAAGCGAACGCAGTTTCAGAACCACTGTAAAAAGTTAACACAAAAAAACTCACTTTATTTTGACACTTGACAAAAATATATTTTTTAAATATTTTAGATTTTTTACAAGGATAACCAATGAGGGTTACTACGGTGCGAAATATTTAAAAGAAAATAGTATAAACGCATTCATGAGATACCCTTCAAGCAAAAACGTACTGACCAAATTTCATAATGGCGTTTCATTTGTACACAAGAGAGAAAAACATGGCAATAATTTCATATTATCATTATCAAAAATCAATATTTTTGCACACACGAATGTTAAATTCTGTAAAATGGTTTATATTTCGCACGATGGATCAAATAAATGTATGATTGTGGTAATTTAACACTGCCAAACAACGATATTACAACACGGCGCGTTATGCATTTTTTATGAAGAGATATCGATTCGAGGGTGAAGAACACGCTCGCAGAAAAGACCTAACCAAATTAAACCGACACCCCAATATATATTGTTACATTCACTGTTAAATCACTAGCAATATTCGTTGGTTTTCTTTTCACTTAAATAAGAATTAAACAATGTTTTCTCAGTCACAAGTACAACACGAAGATCAGAGAGCAGTCGGTCGATGTATTTGATGTGAATTGTCATTGTATTTAATGGCGAATTGTACGTTATCCCCGCGTGGTATAATAGCGAACAGCCATTTCAATCGGTAAGGAGCTTCACCTCTGTCCCATTTGTAGGAGAAAACCATTTTTCACGACATTTTTCATTTAAGATTTTTGTTTAACCCGACGATACACCCATCCACGGAAAATCTACCCATGACACTAGTCGAAAAACATGAAGTTTCATGCTAGAAAACATGTATAAATCTGAACACAAAGTAAAGTTTACTCTCACACTTAAAAAACATCATCACATTTTACACTGAATATAGTTTTGTGCTCAGATACAATACTCTTTATTCTGACAGTCAAGTGATCACTGTAGGATAACAATGAAAAATAAAAATATCTAAGTACAGCATGAACTTATTCCTACTAAGAATAATATTTTGTAGTACTCTTCATGTAAAAGTTAACATGTGTACGGAGCCTTACTTTTCAGTTTGGTATGTAGAAATGTCAGTGCAAAATGAAAATGGCCGCCATATTGTTTAACTTCAAACATACCGTATGGTTTATTTGTCTCACTCTTTCTTACCAAAAACTACGCGTGCTAAACAGAGACAGCACCATACATTCTGCTACTCATTTAACCTGAATTCAGACTGACGTTTGGATTGTGCATTTCATTTTTCATTGTAGAAAATAGAGACAGCAATAATGTTGTATTTTGAAGTGCTTGCTATAAGTGTAGGGTTGAACTAAATTTTATTTTGTAGCAATAATGATTTTGAAATAAGATTTTTTCTCTTATTGTATAAATTAATTATCGTTTGAAGCTTTTACTGAAAATAAAATATGAATTGGTCTTGTGTGAAATCAAAACATTTAAAACAATATAAGATATTTTTATTTCAAGAAATAAAGTCAGTTTAAGTACAAGTGTTTTTTTTTAATATTAGCCTTACACGAAATTCATGTAGGTAAGTGAAACTTTTTTTCTATCCACATTTGTTTAAATATAAGCACGAATTGAAATCCAGAACACTTCAATACAATATTATTTTGAATGCCGTTTTTTGCATCATGAGAATTTTCACAAAAAGTACCTATATTTATTTTGAAAATAATAAACATTTTTAATATTGTTTATCAATAGTAATAAACACATTTCACAACTTCAAATAATGTAACACGTGATGCGGCTGGGTTGCCAGACTTTTGCTTGCCGAAAAAAAGAAGTTTCGAACATCAGTGCTAGCGGTGCTGCAAACTTTCCATTTATCTTGTAATTAGACTTCAATTCACTCTTTTGATTTCTTGAATTGTAGAATTTGAATGATATTGATCGTGTCTATAATCTAAGTTTCAATTTCAAATAACAGTGGATGAATTTAGATACTTGGGAAGTATGTTTGAAAAGAATGGAAAGATGACAAGAGAACTTGAGAATAGGGTGTGCAAGGGAAAGCAAGTGGTCGGTGCAATAGGAAGAATAGCAAAGAACAAGCGATTGACGATGGATTTGAGAATGGCAGTACACAATCGCATATTGTTACCGACTGTGATGTATGGAAGTGAAGCATGGACAGTGAATGATAGCGAAATGAGTAAAGTATGTACGGTGGAAATGAAGCATTTGAGAAGTATGACAGGAAAAACTTTGAGGGATAGAGTTAGGAATGAATGGGTAAAAAAAGAATGTAATTTGAAAGAGGATGTGAAAGTTAAAGTAGAAAAGAATGTGATGAGATGGTTTGGGCATGTGGAAAGAATGAAAGATGATAGACTGACAAAGTATGTATACAAAGAAAGTGTGAAAGGAAAAAGAGGGAAGGGACGACCAAGAAAAGTATGGAGTGATCAGATTGAGGAGATTGTGAAAGAATGGGACATACAAAGTGAGCGTAAAAGAAGAAAATGCATGAAAAAGGTGATGGATGTGAAGGAATTGAAAGAGGTTTGTCAGGATAGGAAAAAATGGAGGCAACTCTGCAGAGGCTCTGGCCACCCCAAGCGGAATGGCGACAGAGTAACAGTTACAGTTACAGTCAATGATATGCTACATGCATTCTTACTAGCAGACACGTGTAAATTCAAAATTACAGATTACACTTACACATGTCGCACGCTTAATAATAAAGAGCAATAACTCGAAAATTCGGAAAATCGAGATTTTGTAAAAAAACGCAAGAACAATGCGAGAAGAATAGGTAGAATGCGACAGCCCTTCAATTTGGACGAATATGATCGAGATACAACATCGGTCGCCTTTTTCATCCCATACAAGTTGTACTGGTTGTCTGAACTTCAAACGTGATTTCCCAACATTCTTATTTTTCGAGTTAATGCTCTTTATGATTAAGCGTGCGATGTGTTTGTTCGCGCTTAAACTTGGCGCATGTGGACTAACAATATAATAAACCTATATCAAATGAACACAAACCCTGCAACTCTTGCCGACCTTCTCTCAAACAGGGGTGATATTTTTTTTTTCAAGAAATCCTGTGCGGGAAACTCCCTAGATTCTAGAGACTGTAGGGGTCTATGACACTTGTTGTAATGCCGCATTCTAACATTCTTGTTTTTTGAGTTATTGCTCTTTATTATTAAACGTGCGATGTGGACTTACAACATACAAACCCAATTCTCAATTGACCAAAAGCACTGCAACTCTAGCCCACGTTCCCTAAAACAGGAATGGCATTGTCAAATTGAACCGTTTTTTACGAAGAAAAGGAAGGAAGAAAAAAATAATATTTAAAAAATGCATTAAATAATTATATTACACTAAAAAAATTTTTTTTTATCATAATGAAATTCAAATGAACATGGAAATAAACCGTGTTTTTTTATACCGCTGTAAAAGATTGAACTACTCGGAAACTTTAACAAAGAATGGTCTTATTGTTTTTTGTTGCATTTTTATTTTTGGCACAACCTTGTTTCGGTGCGATGCATTTATAAAACGCACCCTTATTTGTACTCTGTCTTTGTCTATTTTAGTACGTTAAAAAGAGATAGCTTGTACTGGCAACGTCCAACATAGGTCAAATTTTTATTCATTTTAAGAACTACGCGGAAATTATAAAATTACCAAAATTGCCAACAAAACAGACACATTTTTCTTATAGAACATTTTTTAAAGAAAATCGTTGCACATTTTGATCATCCATTTTCTTAAAAAAAAAATCTCAATTCCATATTCGATAAATCTCCACAACGTCTACAGTCGCAACGCAACGCAACGCAACTAAGCTACACATTTAGTGTAACTTCTTGCCGCGTTATCCCAGAAGGGGTCGCATGTGGCAAGTTGAACCTATTTATGTTTACAGGTAAGGGGGCCGGCCTTACGCCAACCACTTCAGTTGAAGTGGAAGTTTCCCAGCTCCCGAGAGTGCTGGTACTCATTTCTTGTGAAGGCTTAGTAAACCTTGCCGGTATTTTATTTTGGGGTTTGAAATAAACACCGAAACGGGAAATCATTTCTGACACCCTCGGTGGGATTCGAACCCGAGCTTTCGGCATGGAATGCAAGCACTCTACCACCTGAGCTATCGACCGGACTAGACCACTCAGGACTAGACCAGTCAGGCCCGGATTAAGACCACTAGGGGCCCTGGTGCGGGGAAAGTCATGAGGGACCCAAACTTCCTTCTTCCCTATTCCCATCCCTTCATCCTCGCCTACCACAAAAACGAGTACCTATAGACAATGAGAGTAAAAAAAAGTTTATAAGTAAAAAAAAAATATTTTCATAAAGCGTCTTGGAGACCCCAAGGACATGGGGGCCTGGTTCGGCCGCACCACTCGAACCGCCCTTAATCCGGGTCTGTCTACAGTAACTGTTACTCTGTCACCGTTTCGCTAAGGGTGGTCAGAGCCTCCGAGGAATTGTCTGTATATCTTCCTATCTTTGTATACCGTTTTCAATCCATCACGTTTTTTATACTTTTTTTCAAAACATCGTTGATGAATAGAAAAGCTGTAAATCGTGCGTGTCAGTTTCTGTCTCAAAGTAATGCATGTTCCACATATTGCGTAAACTCCCGTCCTTCGTCTAATCATGCATAATAATAATAATATTGGGATGATTTATTTGGTGAGTGCTGTTTTTGTGTGTGTCACACCTCAAGAGACCTCTGCGAGCTTGCTCGTCGCTGTAGAAAGCGCCAATTCTCAAGCAAACCCAGTTGTTGTAAGGTTGGATGGACCTTTCAGTGACCGGTGAATTTTTCAACCCAGCGAAGAGCACATTTGGAAATATAAATGCTATATTTTTTTGTGCTCCGCCGGGAATCGAACCCACAACCTTCCCATTCAGAGTCCGAAGTGTTACCACTAAACTACGGACCGGTCTGCTCATGAAACACTTATAAACTACAGGATTTTCACACTTTCGTAGTTTCTCTATAATAATCTATAATCTAAGCTGCAAGGATATGTTAACATTTAAGGCTCATATGTAATGCATGCCTACAGACAGGCACATGAAGGTTCGCGCCTACACATTCTGCATGTGTGCATACAAATAAAGAAAACCTCACATGGATATAAACCTTGCAACTCCTGCCGCCGTTCCCTGAACCGGGGTGGCATTGGCAAAAGTGAACCGATTTTTACAGCACGGGTGGTCAGCCTCGTACCAACCTATCAGTCAAGGAGCAGCTCTCCCTTAGAAATATGAAAAAAAAATGTGCATTTATCTGAGAAACCCATGTTAGCTTAACATGTCACTTATTCAGCTTTATACTCGTGGAAAACAGCGATCATCATAAGTCCCACCCGTAGTGGAACGGCGCCAGCTTCACAGTCACAGTTATTCCAGTAAACAAATACGTAAAACGATTATTGTTTGGTAAATAATTGATGGAGCTGGGAGCGTTGCAGGAAGTAGAAAGGCATGCTTCACAATACTTAAGGGCATTCCCGTAAGCCCAGGAGAATCCACCTACAGGTCGGCCCCTTAGTGCTTGCTTGTCTTATCTTCAACAGAGGTAATTTCACATGAGCAATGTTTGTATGTGTACTGGACTGATGTGTCTGATGAATGCTAAAAAAATATTTAAAACCACTCTTACATTATCGTGTTTTACGTTTTTTTCTTAGCTCAGATTGTAGAGAAAGTGACGGTCATCCTTGAATGAAACGGTAGATAAACCAAATAAGCACTGAGGGGACGAGGTACTACAAACTCAAGTATGTGAACAAAGTATCAGTAAGTATTTATTAAGATCTAGGGTGGACTTATTCAAGCGTATGGACGAGGTGCTCTCTCGAAATAGGGTAATTTCACATTGTTTTTTTTATTTCATAAAATGATAGACTACATTTAAAAAAATGCATCTGCGTTTTAAAAAAAAAAATATCTGGCTTAGTTTTTAAATTATAGCACTTTAAAATTTGCGAATTTTCGATTTCCGGTAAAACAGAACATTTTTTAAATAGGCGGATGTGACGTCGATGGATCTTCGGATCTTTGGAGAGTACCATTAGGCTTTGGAAGACTGTGGGATCCATCTACGTCATTTTGACGTCACAGCGTGGCTAGCCGGCCGCGCTGCGTTTTAGCAGGGTTCAAATTCTCGGTATTTTATTTTTGAAAATTATCGATGATATCTTTATTTTTACTAATTAAAAAATAATATATGGTTGTGATCCTTGAAATGTACTCTACACAACCATAGTATTTTTAAACCGTTTTCCTCACCACTGCAATTACCATGATTTATCTATTATCTAAGTTGCAAAGATAACGCCAACTTTAAGGTAAAAATGAACAAGTGGCATATTGAGCTAACATGGGTTTCTCAGATAAATGCTTCTTATTTCCTATTTTCTACAAGAGAAAACTCTGCAAAAGTGTGAATATCCTGTAGTTTAGAAGTTCTTATATTAGCACTTCCTTACAATTAGTGCACTTACTGATGACTGATGAGTTGATGATATCTTTATAACGCCGTTTCGTGATGTAGTCACTCCAAGGGCGCTTACTATGAGAAGTTACACCCAAAAAAATGTTTTATCCACGATTTCTCAGATCAGTGAATTGGCGCGTATTCAGTTGTTATTATATTGTTATGTTTGTAAGCGGTTTCCATTTAATTAAAACTGCTATTTATGTATTTCACACAATTTATTAATTATTATTCGTTTTTGGTTTTAAGAGTAACATTTGCACAGTATAGTTCGTCGGCTGAGATATTACTCAAACTACATGGAATTTCTGTCCTTAATGAATATTAAAAGAAAAGATAATTCTTGAAACATTGAGAATCACTTCCTACAACCTTGCTAGTTTTTATCAGTCCATTCGATTCAATCAATCTTGAACCAATACTAATTAATACAAACAGAAACAGTGTTTAACTAGAATTTTGTTTCTAAAAAATATAAAAAATCCACTAATTAATCTACCTAAGTGTATATTTATTTCTAGAGAGACTAACTATCACACTTACACAAATAAACACAACAACTAGACCGATCCGTAGTCTAGTGGTAACGCTTCGGACATGTAAATGGAAGGCTGTGGGCTCGAATCCCGGCGGAGCGTAAAAAAATATCATTTATATTTTCAAATATGCTCTTCGCTTGGTAGGAAAATTCATTGCCTTCACCAAAGACCGGCCATAAAAGGTCCATCCAGTCTTACAGCAATTGGGTCTTGCGTGAGAATTGACGCTTTATATAGCGACGATTAAGCTCGCAGAGGGCTCTTGAGGTGTGAATTACACAAAAACAGCGATCACCAATTAAATCATCCAAATGCTATTATTATTATTATTAAAAAGAAGAGCCTGTATGAAAAAGATTATGACTGGAGGAAATGAAAGAAGTATATAAGGACAGAAAGAAATGGCGGTTGATCTGTAATGTTGGCGGCTAGGGTTTATTAAATTGGAATCTGTTTTCTGTTTTACTTTTGATGTCCATAGATATTTTTATTTATTGATTTATAAAATGTAATTTGTCGTGTATGTTCCTTGACTTATAGGTTGGTAGGTATGCGGCTGACCACCCATACTGTAAAAAATGGTTCACTTTGTCAATGTCACCCCTGTCTCAGGGAAAGACGGCAAGAGTTGCAGGGTGTATGTCCATTTGAGATTTGGTTTTTATGTTGTAGGTTTACATGCGGCATGTGCAAGCGCGTGTCTGGTTGTGAAAATGCATGTAATGTGAATCTCCAATGTAGCATATCTTTGCAACTTAGATTAGATTAGATTATTACTAATTTTCATAACAATATACATAGATATAATAATAATAATATAAGGATGATTTATTTGGTGAGCGCTGTTTTTGTGTGTATCACACCTCAAGAGCCCTCTGCGAGCTTGGTCGTCGCTGTAGAAAGCGCCAATTCTCAAGCAAGACCCAGTTGTTGTAAGGTTGGATGGACCTTTCAGTGACCGGTCTTTGGTAAAGGTTTATGAATTTTGCAACTCAGCGAAGAGCACATTCGAAATATAAATGGTATATTTTTGTGCTCCGCTGGGATCCGAATCCACAACCTTCCATTTACGAGTCCGAAGTGTTGCCACTACGGACCGGTCCAAGATATTCTTATATACAGATATTCTTCATTTATTGTCCTACCGGTTCACGAAGTCTTAATACTGTTGAAATGCTCATCAAATATTAGTTCGGCGATTAAGCCGTCTTGACTGATGATATGTAAGTCGGGGTTTATGAATACGAAAGTGGGGATCAGGGCGTTTACATGTAAGAACCGAGACTTAGCACCGTTCTGCTACCTGATTTATCAGGCCTGCTTTAAACAACAAAAACATATTGTAATCAACTCAACTACAATGAGTTTGGTTATGCAAGTAGAGTAGATGATCCTAAGATCACCGCAGCTTGTAAAAGGATAAACTTATAAGATTTCATGGCAAATCATCTTCAAACAAATGGGTTATAGTAAAATAATCAGCAATCAAATGGTTCATAGAGAAATGAGCCCATAAACAAATGGTTCATAGGTATCTAATCTAATCTAAGTTGCAAAATATATGTAAAATTAAAGATTCACATTATATGCACTTTCACAAACAGACATGCACAAGTTCGCGTTTAAACATGCCGCATGTGGTCCTACAATATAAAAACCCGAATCTCACATGGACCCCGCAACTCTTGCCGACCTTCCCTGAAAACAGGGGTGACATTGGCAAAGTGAACCACTTTCTACAGCATCATACCAATACCAACCTCAACATCATACCAGCCGCATACCAACCTATAAGCCAAGGAACATACACAACAAATTTAATTTTTAAAATTTAAATTTACCCAAAAACAAATGGTTTATAGAGAAATGAGTCCATAAACAAATGATTCATTGGCGAATCATTCACAAAACACAACTAAAAAAGAAACGCAGCTAAGCTACACATACAGTGTAGCTTCTTGGCTGCATTATCGCCGCAATATCGCTGCAAGGGGTCGCATGTGGCGATTTGGGAACTATTTTTTTAGGGATAATAGGGTCGGCCTCACACCAACCACTTTCAGTTGAAGTGGGGGTTTCCCAGCTCCCGGGGGGGGGCTGGTTCTCATTTCTTGTGAAGGCTGAGTAAGCTTTGAGATCGAACCCTTGCTCTCGACATGATAAGCAAGCATTCTACCAACTGAGCTATCGGCCTTTTTACGAGCTTGGTATTCGTCGCTACAAAGCGCCAATTCTCAGTTTCTGTATTAACACTGAAAATTCGTTGTTAATCTATCTATCTATGAAAGAAAAAAGTATTTTTTTAAATGATTTATTTAGATTAAGGATTTAAATCAAACACTGTTTTATATTTTCACTTTTACAATTATTATTTATTCTTTTATTTTACTAACGTTTTCGATCTTAGATCAGTACCCTTAGTACGAGTTGCAAAACTTGAGTAAAGTTAAGTTAACAGCAATTATTAAAGAGTGATTTCCCCCAAAATCTGCCGTTTTTGTTTGTTTGAACTTGATTTTCTTCATCACGGCAGATTTTGGGAGTAATCACTCTTTAATATTTTCCGTAAACTTTACTTTTCTCAAGTTTTGCAACTCGTACTAAGGGTACCTACAGATGATCTAAGATCGAAAACGTTTTCGGTCTATACGTGTAGGAGGATATTTTCTTAAGGACTAAAAATGACAATAATATATTATCATCAGTTAACATTTCGAATTAATACAGAATAAGTAGAGATTAAATTCATATCAACATAATAATAAATTGATTAATTAATTAAATACCAAGAGTTCGCCCCTGGCGAAACACCTGTTTTTGAAGCGAACTTTGACAAGGGCCGGATTCGGGGCAGCAGCAAAATCCACTTAGATTTTTTTATTCACCAAATGCTTCTAAGATCAAACACAAAATATAGATAATGTTTACTGTAGACGAAAATCAGTTTGTTGGTAGATAAATCATCAGTTTCTATTTTAATCTATAATCTAAGTTGCACAGATATTGTTATGTAAATATTAGAATAGGCATTAGCTATAACTATGCAATAAGAGTCCTCATAAATATGTGTGGGTAGGAATCATTGAATAAAATACTTGAAGCATCTAGAAATAATGATTACTACGTACCTACTTGAATCTGGAACTGTCTAGCAAATATAATTCTAGATAGTACTGTTTTGAAGAGTATAAGAAGGGTGCAAGTTGCTTGCAGAGCCAGTATCCTACGAGCTTTAAAACTACATTGAACCAACTTAACCAGTGAACAGAAACCAAGTGTAATGGAATAATCGAGACTATCTTTGTGAAAATAAATTATTAAAAGTGTAAAATAAACAACTGTATAAGAAGACCAGTATTTTTAATTGAAAGACTTTTGAACCCAAAAATCGTAACAATATGTTAAAATTTAAAGTTTATATTAAATGCATGCCCACAAACAGGCACGTGTAAGTTCGCGCTCACAAATTCTCCATGTGCAAGTACTTAACAATTGAAATGATGATGATGATGATTTGTAGAGCGCCGTTTCGTGACTACTGTCACTGCAAGGGCGCTTTCAGGCTTGACGCGGTGGTGAAGAAATGGGTCTTCATTCGCTTCTTGAAGCTCTCGATCCCTTCCTTGGCGCGCACTTCTGGGGGCAGCTGGTTCCAAGTGGACGTTCCCGCAACGGCGAAAGCGCGATCTCCGAACACTGTGCTTCTTTTTCTGCATTGTGTACCTACTGACAGAGGTAAGAGCAATGTCAGTAGATCGCAGAGTGAGCCCCCTCTCACTCAGACTCCTCAGTATTATCAACTCCTGCAAGTACAGTGGCGCCAATCCATGCAGCGCTTTATGTACCGTACTTTATGTATGTAACCTCAAATGAACATAAGCCGTGCAACTCTTGCTGACCTTCCCTGAAACAGGGGTGACATTGGTAAAGTGAACCATTATTTCCAGTATCAGCCTCATAGCAACCTATAAGTCAAGGGATCATCAACATTGAATGCATCTCTTTCCCGCACTGCCCCCGAGATCCAACATTGACTACTTATTTTCACAGCTGGCATTACACCAACCACTAAGCGTTAACAAATGCTGCAAGCGTACTCACTTGAGCATGAACCCTGCAACTGTTGCCGAGCTTCCCAGAAACAGGAGCGATAACCGTTGTTTGCACTATGGTCGGTCAACCTAATACCAATCTATAAGTCAAGGGAGCAAACCCAAACTATAACTGTAGCTGTAACTCTGTCGCCATTCCGTTAGTGGTGGCCAGAGCCTCTGCATAGCTGCCTCTATTTCTTCCTATACTTAAACACCTCTTTCAATTCATTCATATCCCTCACCTTTTTCATACATTTTCCTTTTTTACACTCACTTTGAACCTCCCATTCTTTCACGATCTCCTCCATCTAATCACTCCATACTTTTATCGGTGGTCCCTTACCTCTTTTTCCTTTCACACTTCCTCTGAATATAATATACTTTGTCAGTCTATAATCATTCATTCTTTCCACATGCCCAAACCATCTCTTTTCAGCTTAGGTACATTCTTTCTTTACCCATTTATTCCTAACCATTGAGTAAAGTAATAACATAGAGGAGCAGAAACTAACTTACTGCATTGATACATACTATCTGCCACTTTTGTATCTGTCCTGTCAAACGTTGCAGTTGTGTAGTCATACGTAACATGTTTTTACGTGTCAAATTGTACGTTTTCTTGCTTTCTCCATTTTGTGTTTTGACACCCAATTACAGCACATGCCATAATGTCTTCAAATAATTTATTTTTCTTTTAAAATTCGTCAATTTTGTCGATCACAAGATTACTACCGCATGCGTCTATGTTCGGACTGCTCCGGGCATAGTACGCACGCGGCGGCAATGCTGCCATCTTTATAGAAACACTAGCAGACCGACCGTGCTGCGCACGGTTGTCTGGTAGGCCCTTCGGGCAGTTTAAGTCTGGCTTCGCAATAATTTTTCCTCACACCTCCTTCATTGTAATTAAATGCCTTAAGAAGTAATTTGAAAAAAAAAGACGGTAAAAGGGTAATTTAGTTCTTTCATGTTCTGAGTATCTGGTGTGCATGTGCATGAGGTATGAGGCTGACCTCCCATACCGTAATTTTTTTTTCACTGAACAAATGTTTCTCTGTTTCTGAAAAGGTCGGCAAAAGTTGCAGGACTTATGGTCATGAGAGGCTAAAATATTTATTTGTAATTACATATGCAGCATTTGTAAGTGTGAACTCACTCGTATTTCCATGGGAGCATGCATTGAATATGAATTATAAATGTGAATGGATCTATGCAACTTAGATTTATATTCTTATATTAAAAACATCAAGTGCCACAATTATATGTTAGCGTGAAATGACATTTGCCAGCTTGTGGGAATGCATTACATTTGAATCAATAAAGATTTTTTTTGCAACTTTTGATAATACATTAAGATGAATGTTGCTGAGGGATTTTTCAAATCTCAAATTCCTTGACTTATAGGTAAGTATGAGCCTGAACATTCATATCGTAAAAAATGGCTCACTTACAAATGTTCCCCCTGTTTATGAAAAGGTCGGCAAAAATTGCAGAGCTTATGTTCATTAGAGGCCTTAATAATAATTTGTAAGTTCACATGTAGCATTTCTAAGCGGGAACTCACTCGTTTCTCCATGGGGGCATGCATTGAATATGAATTATAAAAGTTATTGTATCTATGCAACTTAGATTATATATTATAATACTAAAAACATCAAGTGCCACAATTATATCTTAGCGTGAAATGACATTTGCCAGCTTGTTGATGTGCATTATATTTGAATCATCAAAACTCTTTTGTGCAACTTTAGATTATAAATTAAGATAACCGTTGTTTAAGGATTTTTCAAACTCAAATTCCTTGACGTAAGGGTTAGTATGAGACTTACCACCCATATCGCATAAATGGGTTCACTTAACAAATGTTCCCCCTGTTTCTGTAAAGGTCGGCAAAAGTTGCAGGGCTTATGGTTATGAGAGGCTGAAATTTTTATTTGTTATCACACATGCAGCATTGATAAGCGCGAACTTACTCGTGTCTCCATGGGGGCGTGCATTGAATATGAATTATAAATGTTAATGCATCTATGCAACTTAGATTATATATTGTAATATTAAAAAGATTAAATGCCGCAAAAAGTATGGTTCCATATAAAAAGTTGACCTAATCGATCGTAATTATTTCTAAAAAGTACATGTAATAACTGGTTGAAGTATAATTTTGAAATAAATAAAGAATATAGGTAGGTACTCAACGGAATTCAACAGAAAAAGAATCGACTTGCATGGCAACTTTGAAGCCTATGTTGAAGTGTTGGCAATTTATTTGAAATTCGAATGTCAAAATGAGTTTTGTTTCTCGCATAGGTTTTACATAAAAAGGTGTTGTGATCGATCATGTTTATTTATTTATAAAACAACAATTTAAAATCTTTTAATGATGAGGATGCACATCCCAAGTTCTGAACAATATTTGTTGTGAATATGACGTGCATCTGTTCAGGAGTTTTTCAGTTTGTCATCCATTAACGCACATTTATTTTGTATGGGGAGGCCGTTGAATTATATAATTATAGGGGATTTGTACATTCACCCGAGTTTTTTTTACACAATATGGAAATGCAGCTGTGAAATTATTTGTTTCTTTTTCTTAATAATGTCAATTATCGTAAGTAGGCTGAAACAAATTTATATTAAAGATTTTAAATTATGATTACGGTCGTTAGACATATTTTTTGGAATGAAAAAAACGGATGTTACTGACCGCGTGTAAAGAGAAGAACGTTTTTTTCTACGTTTCGTCGAAGTCATATCCGACGTCCTCAGGAGACGTGTGTCTTCTACAAGGAAGAAACACGAACTGTTGAATTATTGTTCGACCTCGAGCAAACAACAATAACTCAACAGTTCGTGTTTCTTCCTTGTAGACGACACACGTCTCCTGAGGATGTCGGATATGACTCCGACGAAACGAAGAGAAAATTTATAGTAAGGTTTAAGTTAGAATTACGGTCGTTTGACATTTTGACAATAATATTAATTTTTAAAACTGAACAATTTCAAAACTTAATTTAAATCGGATATTTAACGAACCGCTTAGAGAGAACTTACATCATTCTCGACGTTTCGTCAGAATGAAATTTCGAGAAAATTTATATTGTCTATTTTCGTTAAAATAATTTCCACAGATATCATAATATGTCAATGATCCTTAGGGGCCGTCGATAAATAACGTCATCGATTTTGGCCGATTTTCGACCCCACCCTCCTTACAATCATCCTATAGCTATTATCCAATGACCCCCCCCCCCTTCTTGCTGTAGTAATGGATGAGCTTAATAATGTTATATTACTTACATAATATTTTGTATATTTTGTAGAAATTGGTATTTACAAGAACGACGTCACTTTTGGTACTCGTACATCATTTGCCATCATCCGCAGACCAGACTCCCCCCCCCCCCCCCTTAATGCGAATGACGTAATATATGGTCCATATATTAATATGGACGGCTCCTTACTCTATCCTTCAGAGTTTTTCCTGTCATGCTGATGCTTCTCAAATCATCAAATGACGTCTAATTTGTATTTTGTAGTAAATAAAAACAATTATCCTTGTAAGACATTGTCTAGCCTGTGAGAGCAGAAGAGCCCAAAGGAGATCACGGACCGGTTCCGGATATTGCCCGGATCAGACTAACGCCGGAAGTGTGACGAGGGTAGCTGTCCGCCATCTTGGATGACAGCTCCCCCCCCCCCCTCATGACGTCACAACTCACTAATTTACACGCGTGCACCAACAAGTGCAAAATTAAAATTAAAAAATAAAGAACAACAACATCCCGTCAACGACGATACCATGTTGAAAGCACCGGTTCTCATCAGATCACCGAAGTTAAGCAACATTGGGCGCGGATGCTACTTGGATGGGTGACCGCTTAGGTACACCGCGTGTTGTTGGCATTTCTTGGACCGGTCCGTAGTCCAGTGGCAAAACTTGGGACTCTTAAATGGAAGGTTGTGGATTCGAATCCCGGCGGAGCACAAAAATTTACCATTTATATTTCCAAAAATGTTCTCTACACTGCACTGGGTTGAAAATTTCATAAACCTTTACCAAAGACCGGTCACTAAAAGGTCCATCCAGCCTTACAGCAGTTGGGTTTTGCTTGAAAATTGGCGCTTTCTACAGCGACGACCAAGCTCGCAGAGGGCTCTTGAGGTGTGATACACACAAAAACAGCGCTCACCAAATAAATCATCCTAACATTATTAGTATTATCATCAGGCACATGTAGGTCCGTGCCTACACACTCTGCATGTGTGCATATAAATAAACAAAACCTCACATGAACATAAACCTCGCAATTCCTGCATCCTTTTCCTGAAAACAGGGTGGCATTGGTAAAAGTGAACAAATTTAGCAACACGGGGGTCAGCCTCATACCAACCCATCAGTAAAGAATAATGGATCTATAATCTAAGTTGCAAAGATATATTGACGTTTAAGGTTCATATTTAATGCATGCCAAACAAGCGGCACATCAAATCATTTCGAAAACTAAAAACATACCACAGGTTGATTAATAGTTTTAGGCTTACACGGCCGGCTGATGATGCTGGAGTGATGCTTTCCGGGATCTGTTGCCGTGGGATGTGGGAGCTGGAGCTTCCGGACTTTTGGAAGCACGTTCGTTACGTTCCGTACGTTACGAAGCAAGATGGTAGACATATAAACCCTCAGTGCACACACACTGGCATCACAGCTCTCATCAAGATCATCATCATACTTCACGCTGAAGAAGCCCATTGTAGAAATGGGCGAAACGTACGGAAGCTCCAGCTCCCACAGACCACGGCAACAGATCCCGGAAAGCATCACTCCAGCATACCACAGGTTTATATTGTTACGAAATAGGGTTCAAAAGTCTTTCTAATTAAAATACACAGGTCTTCTTATACAGTTGTTTATTTTACACTTTTAGACTATTTATTTTCACAAAGCTTTCTCGACTATTCCACTTGGTTTCTGTTCACTGATCAAGTTAGTTCTATGTGTTTGTAAATCTCGTATGATACTGCTGGCCCTGCAGGCCACTTGCACCCTTTATACTCTTTAGAGCAGTACAATCTGGACCTATAGTTGCAAGCCAGTTCCAGAAAGGCAAAGTAATTATTATTTCTCGATGCTTCACGTAATACCTAGAGTCTTCTCCACAACCATCAATCCTACCTACCAATACAATACAGGATTCTTATAATTATAACAAATACCTACTTAGCCTAGAGAATTCTACACTTATACACAATTATCGATCCTACCCACCAATACTTATGAGGATTCTTATAACTATAACTACCCATACTTATTTCAATATTTATATTTTATATTTACATAACAATATATTTTTAAGTACACATTAATTCAGAAGTTAATAAAGAATAATATAGTCAGGCACCATTTCTGTGTTTTCACAGGTCGAATAAAATTATAACTTTTAACAAAATCCACCCGAAATTCATTGGATCGTTTTTACACAGTTCATAATATGTAAATCTAAAATATTAAATTAAATCAAAAAATAAAACAACACACTCTAAAACTGAACAAAAACACCGATACAAAAACAAAATAAACGAAATGTTAGTATAGATTGTAAAGGCATTCATTTGTAATCTTTTATTTTATCTGTTAACATAAGAGTACCTACGTAATGATTGGGTGATGAACTATTGTGGTATAAAAGAGAATATGAGAATGAAAGTACAAAAAAGTACGATGAGATGGTTCGGACATCACGAAAGAATGGATAATGAACGACTAACGAAGAAAGTGTACAAAGGAAATGTCAGAGGAAAGCGCGGAAGGGGAAGGCCGAGGAAATAATGGTTAGACCAAATAGGTGAGATTGCGAAAGAATGGAATCTGCAGAGTGAGAATAAGAGAAGAGTATGTATGAAAAAGGTGATGAATATTGAGGAAATGAAAGTGGTTTGTAAGGACAGAAAAAAGTGGAGGCGCATCTGCGGAGGTACCGGCCACCCCTAGTGGAACGGCGGCAGGATACAGTAACAGTAACAGTAACAGACTGGTTTTTAGTTTTCCTCGACTTATACGCTGGTATGAGGCTGACTACCAACAACGCAACTAAGCTACACATACTGACATACAGTGTAACTTCTTGCCGCATTATCACCGAAGGGTTTCAACCACCTCAGTTGAAGTGGAGGTTTCCCGGCCCCCAATGGGGCTGGTACTCATTTGTTGCGAAGGCTGAGAAAACCTTGCCGGTATTTTTTTTTGGGTTTTGAAATAAACACCGAATCGCGAAATCATTCCTTGACTTATAGGTTGTTTTGCGGCTAACCACCCATACTATAAAAAATTGGTTCACTTTGCCAATGTCACCCCTGTTTCAGGGAAGGACGGCATGAGTTGCAAGGCTTATGTTCATTTGAGATTGGGTTTTTATATTGTAGGTCCACATGCGGCATGTGTAAGCGCGAAATTATACATATCTGCTTGTGGGAATGCATTTAATATAAATCTTAAATGATATATATCTTTGCAGCTTAGATTAGATTAGATTAGACATCCTCGGTTGGGATTCGAACCCGAGCTCTCGGTATGGAATGCAAGCACTCTACCAACTGAGCTATCGACCGGACTCAATAGTTTAAAAATTCGGTTCACTTTTGACAATATCACCCAGAGACGTGCACCGCATTTAAAGCTTGGATAGGCAACATCATGCGACTTCTATGGTAGAAACGCGATAAAAAGTTGAAGTATAGGTGCAGGTTAGCTGCGTTTAATACGCTTCAACTGCTCCTTGACTGATGAGGCTGGCCACCCGCGCCGTAAAAATTGGTTCACTTTTCCCAATGTCACCCTGGTTTCAGGGAAAGGCGGCAGGAGTTGCACGGTTTATATTCATGTGAGGTTTTGTTTATTTGTATGCACGCACGCAGAATGTGTAGGCGCGAACCTAAATGTGCCTGTCTGTGGGCATGCGTTTAATGTGAGCTTTAAATGTTAACATAACTTTGCAGCTTAGATTATAGATATGTATATAGATAGATAGAGAGAGAGCTAGAGGACCATGGAAAGTTCCGGAAAGCACTGAAGAGAAACAAATTTTTGGCATCATTTGCACACGCGCCCTTGGAGTGACTACATCACGAAACGGCGCTATAAAGAAATCATCAACTCATCATCATCATCATAGAACCTGGGTCTCGCCGAGTGACGCCCTTGCGTTTCCAGAGGGTCACAAATAACGCTTTATCTCCAGTATTTGTTTTGTATCGCTCGGCACACAGAGGCGCAGCAAACTTCTTAAATAATTAATTACTGGGGAGATATAAAACACCGATGTGTAGTCTTTACTCAAAGCAAGGGCGCACCAACCAAATATTCACGGTTTGAAATTTGTACCAACCTATTAGTCTAGGGTCACTGCGATCAGCAGCATCATGTCGCAGTCGGATAGAGTTTCCAAGAAGGGAAAATAAGACCGTTTTTGGAGATCGAGCCTTCAAGGTGGCTGCTCCAACGATATGGAACGGTCTCCCAGATGACCTGCGCGAAATGAATCTGGGGAGCACTTTTAGAAAGGGGTTGAAGACCCACCTGTTCGCGCGCACATATGAGCAAGCGCCTTTGGGATGACCAAGAGTCATGAAAAGGCACAATAAAAATATTGTATTATTATTATTATTATAAGGGTGACGTCACAATATTGTCTATGCCAATTCACGTGCCGACCTCAATTGACAACGACCATAATTATTTTTCTCCATTCTTAATTCGAATTCACCATAAAGAAGAAGAAGAAGACAACGACCACGATAACGATGATCTAGACAAGGAGACAAAAGCTCCCCTAGCATGATTCACGTATCCACCGCCTCCAACTTCGAACTTGTTATATTTATTAACTGGCCGAGTGACGTTACAATATTTCTGTACCTTAGAGCAGCGGCTTCCAAAGTTTATGCTACCACGCCTCACTACAAAAAAAAAAAATTTTTTCGCGCCTCCCTTTGTACGTTTTATTTTTTTTTCGCGCCTCCCTTTCTACGTTTTATTTCTTAATATTCATACTAATACTACTATAGACACATTTTTGGCGCCTCCCCTAGCCATAGATCGCGCCTCCCCTGGGAGGCGCACCCCCCAGATTGTAAACCGCTGCCTTAGAGCATAAACAACGGTAGTCACATTTAGTAAAATGTGCAGGAGACGAGTTTTAGTGAAAATGTGCACTTTTGTAAACCATCATAACTTTTAAACTAGACGAGATACTTTTGATCTGTAAAAACTGTTTATCTTCTTTTATCGATACTTATTTAATGTATGTGGAACTTCCGTGGTTTATGCTCGCACTTTTATGTGCATCCCATATTTATTACACTTGATATCTCAGTAACTGTGAGCCCGAGGACGCCAATATTTTTACCACTTATAGAACAGCTAATTATAAGAATTCCTGCATCATTAACTCAAAAACGCAAAAAAGTGGACTTCCATTGTTTATGCCCTAAAGTCTAAGGTACAGATTTTTTAAGCCAATTCACGTGCCGACCTCTTTTGACAAGTACCATGATGATAATGACGATGATGAGGCTAGGAGACAAAAGCTATTGGTTCACGTTTCAACCACCTCCAACTTTTAACTTGACGTATATTTACTTTCTTTCCCCCGGTAGCTAACTCAACAGACCGCGTGTTGGTTCAACGGCAGTCTGCTAATTGTTAATTTAGCAACTTTTAAATGTGTTTCTCCAAAATTAACTATTAATTATTAACGTCTAATTGAGTTGGGGGTTGCTTCGTTAATCGTTGTACAAGTGAGTGGGTTACACTAGAGATGTAAAGTGTATCCAATATCCGGTTTCTGGACGCATATTTATTTTCCGATTTTTTTAAACTGTTATTTTCGGTACACTGGCATATTGTTACCAACATTGGTGTCTGGAAATGAAGCATGGACTAAGAAATGAGTAAGGTATTTTTATGATCTCAGTTGGGTTCTTTTAATCAAACTTCATTTTTTTTATTTTAGGTAATGGTTCACTTTGCCAATGTCACCCCTGTTTCAGGGAAGGACGGCAAGAGTTGCAGGGCTTATGTTCATTTGAGATTGGGTTTTTATAATGTAGGTCCACATGCGGCATGTGTTAGCGCGAAATTATACATGTCTGCTTGTGGGAATGCATTTATTATAAATCTTAAATGAAATTTATCCTTGCAGCTTAGATTAGATTAGGTACACAATGTCGGTTACGCAGTACTCAGTACTCAGGCCCGGATTAAGGGCGGTTCAAGCGGTACGACCGAACCAGGGCCCCCACTCACAGGGGGCCCCCAAAGGTCCACAAAAACTCTTTTTTTTTTCAGGGCCCAGGTCTTTCCGCGCATTTGCGACCAAGGGGCCCCCGATTAGAGACTTAGGTCATAGAAATAAGTTTAAATGCATTATAACAAAAATATCTTTGGGACTCAAGTCTTAAACGTGACCAAGGGGCCTCTCAAAGGCTAAAAAATATTGTATAGAAAACATTTTAACATTTTTTTTTCGAATAACATATTATGCAGCTTTGGCGTTGTGAAAAAATGAGACCCGGTAATTTTTCGGAAATAGGGGGGGGTGGATATATAGGGGGCCCCGAGCTTTTCACCGCACCAGGGCCCCCAGAGGGGTTAATCCGGGCCTGTCAGTACTGATTAAATTTTCATAGCTCTTGGCTTATCTACTTCACAGCTTAATGTTTCAATCGACTGCGCCCTCTGTACCATTGCGGCTCGCTTATATAGGTACGAAAGGGACCATTCTTGCTTGTTCTAGATTATTTTACAGTGGGTTGTACCAGACAAGTTTACTATCATCTATTTAATCATTATACTAGAGGTGGACACACAAGCACAAGCAAAACCCACGAACGATCTATGACACTTGTTATAGTGCCGCAGAGGTGTTGGTGATGTGTCAGTTGTCCTTATCCGGTGGCAGGGCCGTTAGCTGCGCAGTGCTGTGGTGTGTGTTGCGTTGTGTGCTATTTTGCTTTGTTTTGAGACACTGGAACTCCGTGTAGCTGCATTTTTTTAAATCCGGACCGACTTCCAAACCGGATATATATGTAACCATCGTATACTACATCTCTAATGTCTACTCTATCTATGGGTAGCAGTGGCGAAGGGTGCAATACAACTCTATTCCCATCGGTTTCTCTTTTAAAATGAGGCAAAAATGATAATAAAGTAGACTGCATGGTTTCAATGGGGAAAAAATACATATTGTTTCTTTGGTTTTCAATGTATTTTTTTACTTTGTGCCTATATTTTTTAGCTACTTTGTTGCCTCATTTTAAAAGGGAAGCCGATGGGAACCGAGTTGTATGGCACCCTTCGCCACTGATATTGGGTAGGTATTTATTTCTTGTTTAAACACAATTATTTCCACATGCGTCACATTCAATTAGGAAACACTCCAGTTTCGAGAATTTTAATTTAAGTTTATTTCTCATCAAAAAGGGATTTCTTTGAAAAGAAATCTATTTTGGAAATTGTAATAATGACCATGAATCCCGAATACTTGTAGGATGACCTCGTTATTCGACCTATTTGATAAACCGTCACCGGAGCTCCTTGACTAATAGGTGACTGATATGCGGCTGACCACCAATATATAATAATCTATAATCAAAGTTGCAAAGAAATATTACATTTAAGATTCATATTAAAGGCATTCCCATAAGCAGACACGTGTAAGTTCGCGCTTTGACTTTCCGCATGTGGACTAACAATTTAAAAAAACAATACCAAATGAACACAAACCCTGCAACTCTTGCCGACCTTCCCTCAAACAGGGGTTGATAGATTTTTTTTTCAAGAAATCCTGTGCGGGAAACTCCCTAGATTCTAGAGACTGTAGGGGTCTATGACACTTGTTGTAGTGCCGCAAAGGTGTACGAGCTTGGTCTTCGCTACAAAGCGTCAATACTCAAGCAAGACCCAGTTGCTGTAAGGCTGGATGGACCTTTGGTGACCGGTCATTGGTAAAGGTTTATGAATTTTTTAACCCAGCGAAGAGCAAATTTACAAATATAAATGGTATATTTTTTGTGCTCCGCCGGGATTCTAACCCAAAACCTTCCCATTCAGAATCCGCAGTGTTACCACTGAGCTACGGACCGGTCAACATTGGCAAAGTGAACTATTTTTTTAGTATGGGTAGTCAGCCTCATGCCAAACTTTAAGTCATAATCCATATTTATGAATTATAGTAGTTAGACCCATACTGTAAAAAATGGTTCACTTTGCCAATGTCACCCCTGTTTCAGGGAAGGACGGCAAAAGTTGTGGGGCTTATGTTCATTTGAGGTTTGGATTTTATTTGTAAGTACACATTCAGCATTTGTAAGCGCGAACTACACTTGTTGGTTTGTGGGCATACATCTGAGAGCTTCAAATGAATATATCCTTGCAACTTAGATTATAGATTATAGATACTAAATAGTTATTGCAAGTCTTTTTTCCATCGATCTAAATGTATTTTATTTATATCAATGTATGCTGATGTGCTCCTTGACTTATAGGTTGGTATGCGGCTGACCACCCGTGCTGTAAAAATCGGTTCACTTTTGCCAATGCCACTCCGGTTCAGGGAACGGCGGCAGGAGTTGCAAGGCTTATGTTCATTTGAGATTGGGTTTTTTGTATTGTAGTTCCACATGCGGCATGTGTCAGCGCGAAGTTATAAATGTCTGCTTGTGGGAATGCATTAAATATAAATCTTAAATAATATATATCTTTGCAGCTTAGATTAGATTAGAGACATGCAGAATGTGTAGGCGCGAACCTACATGTGCCGGTCTGTGGGCATGCATTTAATATGAGCCTTAAATGTTAACATATCTTTGCAGCTTAGATTATAAAGATTATAGATGCTTTTTCCATTTCTTTCCGATGTACACTTAGAAACCACGGCAAAAAAATATTTTAAGCCATATGAATTATTTTTCCATACGTAGGTATTTTTAATTTTTTATACCTTCCACTTTATGTATTTCAAATGTTTACGTAAAATTACTTTGCCAGGGCCGGAGGGGGCCGAGGGGAGGAGGAGGCTAAAAAATTGTAGAAAGCGCCCTGGGCTATTTCTATTATCTTACGTCAAGAACACATGCAGATTTTTAATGTAATATTCATTGTTTTTTGCGGTGTATTATTAGGCGCCAGGGCCGCATTCAGACGGCAAAAAGTGAGCTGTAAAAATACATATTTAATGGCGCTCCCGAAAACATATTTTGGGTGACCATTTACGCTTTTAACGCAAAAAAAATAAAAACGCAACTAAGCTACACATATAGTGTAACTTCTTGCCGCGTTATCCCCAAAGGGGTCGCATGTGGCGAGTTGAACCTATTTTTTTTTACAGGTAAGGGGGCTTACGCCAACCACTTCAGTTAAAGTGGAGGTTTCCCAGTTCCCGAGTGTGCTGGTACTCATTTCTTGTGAAGGCTAAGTAAACCTTGTTGGTATTTTATTTTAGGGTTTGAAATAAACACCGAAACGGTAAATCATTTCTGACACCCTCGGTGGGATTCGAACCCGAGCTTTCGGCATGGAATGCAAGCACTCTACCACCTAGGACCGGACTAAAAATATGTAATAAATGAGAATGAACAAAAAAGCACAATGAGATGGTTTGGACATCTTGAAAGAATGGATGATGAACGACTATCGAAGAAAGTGTACAGAAGAAGTGTTGAAGGGGAGGACTGAGTAAGGCATGGACATACCAAATAGGTGTAATTGCGTAAGAATGGAACCTGCAGAGTGAGTATAAGAGAATAGTATGTCTGAAGAAAGTGATGAATGTTGAAGGGATGAAAGTAATATGCAAGGCAAGGAAAGAAAAAAGTGGAGACGCATCAGCGGAGGTACCAGCCACCCTTATTGGAACGGCGGTAGGATACTGTAAAAGTAGGTAATACACAAAAAAAAAATACTTAAATCGGGTTTTCATTGAGGTCGAACCATTTTGAAGTTGGAACTTTTTTCTCGGCGAGCAAACTTCAGTATTGTATGGAACTGCCGTCCTTAGCAACCAAAATATATATATGTTTTTTTTTTAAATAGATTTGTGGAAAAGAATGCAATTCACCAACCTATTTTGCCTGGCCAGTTGTCTTCATGCAAAAGCAGAAGCTTGTGTGCATGCAATGGCATCTGTTGAACCAGGATCAAAGTTATAGTCAAATGAGCCAGACGTGATTCTATGCCAAATACGCTAGTCAAGAATAGCGACTTGACACCTCAGCCATAGCACGTAGAACAAAATCCTTTTTTTATCTAATCTAATCTAATCTAATCTAAGCTGCAAAGATATATATCATTTAAGTTTTATATTAAATGCATTCCCACAAGCAGATATGTATAATTTCGCGCTAACACATGCCGCATGTGGACCTACAATATAAAAACCCAATCTCAAATGAACATAAGCCTTGCAACTCTTGCCGTCCTTCCCTGAAACAGAGGTGACATTGGCAAAGTGAACCAATTTTTACATTATGGGTGGTCAGCCGCATAACAACCTATAAGTCAAGGAACATTTTTTTTTATTTTTTTTTTTTATTTTATCATTTAAAAAAACGTAATTTGTCATGTACGTTCCTTGACTTATAGGTTGGTATGCGGCTGACCACCCATACTGTAAAAATGGTTCACTTTGCCAATGTCACCCCTGCTTCAGGGAAAGTCGGCAAGAGTTGCAGGGCTTATGTTCATTTGAGATTGGGTTTTTTATATTGTAGGTCCACATGCGGCATGTGTAAGCGCGAAATTATGCGTGTCTGCTTGTGGGAATGCATTTAATATGAATCTCAAATGATACACATCTTTGCAGCTTAGATTTAGATTTAGATTAGGTAGGTATGAGCTATTTTCGAATGATAAATAGGCTCAACTCGCCACATGCGACCCCTTCGGGGATAACGCGGCAAGAAGTTACACTAACTGTGTAGCTTAGTTGATTGATATCGAAATTTTGATTTTTTATCGGCCCGTGGTTTTTCCCTGATGCGTGCCTGCGTGTGTAAAGACAAGACAAAGATGGCGGCCGCGAGCTCCCGCGCAGACAAATGGCCGCCGGCGGGAAAGAAAGGAAATTGCTTCCACACGAAAAATAAAATAAATATTATCAAGACAAAATATATAAAACGCGCGCGCGAGCGTTTCCCGCGATTTACAGAGGCGTAACTCAAATTCCTCCGCAATAACAGATGTAAAATGCTGTTGAATCGAGTCGTTTGCCCTCGCACGAAAAAAATATGGTTATAAAAATAAGGTGAACTAATTAATACTGAGGCAAGATGTGTGGGAGATAGAGAAGATGTGGTGGTTGGTTTAAAAACGGGTAAAAGATTGTGACGTCATGTTGCCGGGTTGTTAAGTAGAGATTTAACCTACCATTTTTTGTGACTGTAATTCACGTTTTCCCATTTCCAACACAAATACATTTTTCAGAAAAAGGATGCCGCGGGATAAATAATATTTATATAATACGTACACACGTACATACATCTATAATCTAAGATACAAACATAAATTGCATTTAAGATTCATACTAAATGCAATCCCACAAGCAGACACGTATAAATTCGCGCTTACACACAAGCCGCATGTGGACCTACAACATAAAACCCATTCTCAAATGAACATAAGCCCTGTAACTCTTGCCGACTTTCCCTGAACTTTTTTCCCTCGACTTTTAAAGTGAACCATTTTTGTTACAGTATGGGTGGTCAGCCTCATACCGACTTATAAGTCAACATGGAGTTAGCAAATTCAAAATTTGAAATGGTATCGTTACGATTTTAGATAGGTAGCTTTGATACTTAGCAACTAAACATAAAATGCAGAATGCTATTTGATTACAGCAAGGGGGCTGTCCATATATTACGATGTACGAGTACCAAAAGTGACGTCGTTCTTGTAAATACCAATTTCTACAAAATATACAAAATATTATGTAAGTAATATAACATTATTATTATTAAGCTCATGAATTATTACAGCAAGAGGGGGAGGGGGGGTCATTAGATAATGACTATAGGATGATTGTAAGGGGGGGGGGGGTCGAAAATCGGCCAAAATCGATGACGTAATTTATGGACGGCCCCAAGGCGGGAAGACGTCACATTTTTTTGTCTATGCAATTTGTGCCGCGTTCATAGTTAGAGCTCATATTGAAATACAAAAAAAAGGTTATAGTAATCCAGAGTACAGACAAAAGGTTAACAGTAAAAAATGTATGGAAGTACGTGTCTCCATTTACGCTCTCCGGAGGCGCTGTTGAATCTTTGTATGGAAATTTTACAGCGCCTCTAATGGCACCGCGAACTTATATATATTGCTAAGATTTGCTTGGGTTCAATTTAATAAAACATCGATTCATTTTATTTTACACAATTTATTTTAGGATTGACTTGCACTTTATAATCTTTTGTACTATCTCGCTTAACGACTTAGGTACTAATCCCCCTTCAAAGCACTGCGATCTGTATTTATAAGCGACTAAGGGCTACTCTGGCATACACCAGACCATGCCAGAATCTTCTGCATGAGAAGCTTCGAGCTAACACTAGTACAACCATCCAAATGCCTATGTCTAGAGACACACTCAAACATAATAAACATGTAAAAACACACAGACACATAATCAGTAGGTAGTAAACATACACAGACAGAAAATCATACATTCCTAACAATGCATATTTTTTACTCTCACACGACATGTGGGCGTTAACCACTAACCAGTAGGTATGTTTTATATTCTGTGTGCAAATGAAATTTTGAAGGTAACAAGTAGGTATCTATAGGTAGATAAAATATGGAGTGCAAATAGAACAATTTAAAAAAGATTCCATTTTCAAATCATGAACCTACAAGATGAAAATCAATTAATGACACATCGAAATTGAAGTGAAATATATTTATTTAAGAATCTGCAAAAATGAAAGAGATCACAAGATCTTCAGGCAAGAAACCAGAAAAAGGGAATAATGTAAAACGGCAACTGATTAAAAATAAAGCAAAAAGGAATAATAATAAATCAAAAATGGCGAAGAAACCCAATGTGGGAGTGGTTGTCCATGTATCCTCAGATCTGCAAGCGATGATAAGTAAAGATCCCACACATGAAAAGTAAGACATCATGTGCAACTAAACTTCTCATGCCCTTGAGTACTCGATTGTTATAAATTATCCTATTTTGGAGGTTGAGTGTGTGGTGTGAATAAAAGCCCGTTTTTGAAAGTGTATATTTTTAATGCAGTCAGTACTGTTCAATCAAAGGTAATTCAAAATGTTGTCTTGGTTGCAATCTTCCGGTCTTCAAGCTGCGTCCAGGCGGAAGTCCTCCTTAATCCGCCTTGCTTGTGAGGCGAGCAGGATGCTTGATGCTTGAAGTGGGGGAAGGAAAGGAAATATGGAAAGTGGCAATTAGGACGAAACCATGTAAACTTTTGAGGAAGTTCGGATTGGCCCTAACAAGGACCTTTTGTTGTGAGCAGGAGAAAAAACTGTAAACTTTTGAGGAAAATTAAAAGTGGCCCTAAGAAGGACCTTTTGTGTTGTGATGTGAGCAGTGTGCTGTAGGAGACGGTTGCCTCAAGTCTGTTCCGGGCGAGGTCTTGAGAATCTTCTAGGTGAAGATGTGGCGAAGCTGGAGATGTCCAGGTGAAGGTATGATGAAGCTGGAGATGTCCAGGCGAAGGCACGAGGTAAGATGTCGTCTCTGCTTGGAAATTGGCGGGAATGCGAGAGATGTCTTGAGATTTTGGCGGGAGATGTAGATGTCCGCTCGGTGGTCTCGAAGTTTCTCTGGTGATGATGTAGTGGTCTGCGGAGACGTCCAGGCGACGGTGCAAAGTAGTTTTGCGTCTCTGCTTGGAAATCGGCGGGAACGCGAGACGGCTTGCAATTTTGGCGGGAGCGCGGTAAGATGTTGCTCGTTCCGTGGTCTCAGTGTGTCTGCCTGTTTGGAGCGCGGCGTACGCGTTTTATACTCCCGCTCGTTCTCGCGGGCCCACTACTAGGGGTGGGCACGCACAATTTTCGGATTATCTTCTTTTTATCTGATTTCAGATATCTGGTTTTCTTTCATCTTCTGTACTGATGCACCACAGAGGCCCCCTCCAGTGTCAATGACGTCTTGAAGTGAGCGTTATTGATGCGATGTTTTTGTGCAGAAGATGAAGGTACTACTCGTCGTAGCAGGATAAGAGATTCTACGTTGTATCTGGTGTGTGTGCTGACAGATGTGTGAGCTTACGATCCTCCTAGGCGGATGCGGAGGCAGGATTGTGAAGTCATCTGCAGCGGTCCTGATGAGGATCTTGAGGCGTCGTCAGGTTGTCTCCAGATTTATAGAGTTCCTCTGGTTTTTCCAGGCTGTTGTCCTGTGGTGAGGAATTGTACTACTTGTTGTAGCGGGGTTGGTTGTTTGTTGCTCAGCGGTTGCTGTTTGTTGTAGCATTGATTGCTGTGCCGTAGTTCGGCGTTTGCTGCTTGGGCAGCGGGATTGTTGTTTGTTGCTACGCTGTGCAGCTATGGTGAGCGACTTCCAATCCTCCAGTGCCTCGTTGCGCTGGGTGAAATTGGGGAGTCGGCTGCAGCGGGGTGAGGAAATACTTTTACAAGTATCTTTTGGGGATGGTCACTCGTCTTCCTGACCTTGTTTTGGTGTTTTCTGCTTCGGGTTGATTTGAAGGTCCTGGGCTGAGTGGCCTTGGTGTTGCTGTGTTTGGTACATCTGCTTCGGGCCGTTGTGAATGTTCTGGTCCGTGTGATGTGTATGTTTCATCTGGCATGTATGCTGGCTTCAGACGATCTATTGAGATTGTTTTGGTTTTCCCACTGAAGTCGACCATGAAGTATTTATCGTTTTTCTGAACGATTTTGAAAGGTCCTTCATATGGCGCTTGTAGAGGTGTCTTGTGTGAGTCAACACGCACAAATACATGTGTGCACTCTTGTAGATGTTTGTGCACGAATGGTCGCTCCTTCTTGTGGTTTGAGGTGGGTACCGGTCTGATATTTTGTAGGGTTAGCTGTAGTTTATTTGCAAAGGTATCAGGTTCTGTTGGTGTGGAGTTCTCAAAAAAATCACCTGGCATGCGTAGTGTTGTGCCGTAGGTGAGTTGAGCTGGTGAGTACGCAATGTCTTCCCGGATTGCGTTCCGCAGTCCTAAGAGGATCATTGGCAGGACTTCAGTCCATCTTGACGTTGTTTGGGAGCGTATGGCGGCTTTTAAGGTGCGGTGCCATCTCTCGATCAATCCATTTGACTGCGGATGATATGCGGTGGTGTGTATATGTTTGGCTCCAATGAGGCGTGTGACGTCTCTGAAAAGCTGCGACTCGAATTGGCGTCCTTGGTCAGTTACAATGTGGGACGGTACGCCAAATCTGGCGATCCAATTTGTCAACAATGCTTTTGCGACTGTCTCAGCGGTAATGTCCTTCAGTGGGACCGCCTCAGGCCATCTGGTGAACCTGTCAATCATTGTTAGGATGTATGTGTGTTCCTGTGATGACGGCAGTGGTCCTACAAGGTCTATGTGGATATAGCTGAACCTTGAGTCCGGTGTGGGGAGACTTTGTATCGGGCTTGTTGTGTGCCGTGTGATCTTGGTTTTCTGGCACGTGATGCACGTGCGTACGTATTGTGTGACATCACGTTGCAGTCCAGGCCATACAAATCTCGTTTTCAGAGTCCTGTACGTTGCTTTTGTACCGGTGTGTGCATTTTCATGGTACATCCTGATTATCTCGTGTCTCATGTCCTTGGGTATAAAAGGTCTCGACGTTCCCGTTGAGGTATCTGTCCAGAGAGCAAGGGCTGTACCAGGTATTTCTTGGAGTTGCAATTTCAGAGATGATTCCTTCTTGAGTTTTTCTAGCTCTTGGTCGGTTGACTGCGCTTTAGCGATATCTCCATAGTTGATTGTTGATGGTATTGTTATGGCCTCTACTCTTGACAAGGCGTCTGCTACTACATTGTCCGGTCCAGGTATATACCTCACATCTGTTGTAAACTGTGAGATGTAGTCCAGTTGCCGTTCTTGTCTCGGTGTAGAGCAGTTCCTCTTGTTTCTGAACGCAAATGTCAATGGTTTATGATCGGTGAGGATGTGAAAGATTCGTCCTTCTATTAGCTGCCTAAAATATTTGGTGGCTTCGTATATAGCTGACAGTTCTCTGTCGTACGTGCTGTATCTTCTCTGTGCGTCGCTGAATTTTCTTGAAAAAAATGCAAGTGGCTGCCATGATCCTTCTTGAAGTTGCTGCAGGGCTGCCCCCATGGCGAACTCTGATGCGTCTACCACAAGTGATAGCTCCGCGTCAGGTTTGGGGTGTGCTAGCATAGTGGCTTGGGCTAAGTCGGCCTTGCACTTTTTAAAGGCGTTTTCCAACTCGATCGTCCATGTGATGGGTCTCTTGTCATTTTTCTTGTAGTTTGAGGTAGCTTCAAATAGAACACGTTGCGCATTAATTGCGTGTGGTAAAAATCTTCGATAGAAATTGACCATGCCAAGGAATCTTCGGAGTGCTCTCACTTCTTGTGGTATGGGGAACTCGAGGATCTGCTGCACCTTTTCAGGCAGTGGCGAAGTTCCAGCTGCGGTAACCTTGTATCCCAGAAAGCTAACTTCTCGTTTTCCGAAGTTGCACTTTTCGGGGTTGATAACCAGTCCATACTCGCACAGCCTTTTGAAAATTGTCTTCAAATGTTCGGTGTGTTGTTCTTCGTTCTTGGACGCAATCAAAATGTCGTCAAGATAGGTGAAACAGAATCCCAGGTCTCTGGTAACTTCGTGAATAAATCTCTGGAATGTTTGAGCTGCGTTACAGAGACCAAATTGCATGGCTGTAAACTCGAACAATCCGAATGGTGTAATGATGGCAGTTTTGTTCACATCTTCAGGGTTGACCGGGATTTGATGGTACGCTCGTTCTAGGTCCAATGTACTGAATATCTTCGCATCATGCAGGCGGTGTGCGAAGTCGTGGATGTGCGGTATGGGATAGCAGTCCGGAGTGGTCTTGGCGTTTAAGGCGCGGTAGTCTCCACATGGTCTCCAACCTCCATTGGGTTTTTTCACCATATGCAGCGGGCTGGACCAATTGCTTTTGGATGGGCGGCATATCCCTAGTTTCATCATCTTGGCAAATTCTTGTTGGGCGGCTTCCAGATGTCCAGGTGCTAATCTTCGTGCTTTGGCTGTGACAGGTTGTCCCTTGGTTTCGATGATGTGTGTCACTGTGTGTTTCGTTGCTTGTGGTGCTTCCTTTGCTTGACAGTGAATCAATGTGGGATACATGGAGATGATCTTGTGGTATGGGTCAAGATTGTTTATCATCGATAGCTTGGCCGATGGTCCTGGTGCTCTGTGTCCTCTTGAGATTAGCTGAGTTGTGCCATCGATAAGACATTGTCTACGTAGGTCCACTAATATGTTGTGCTGGTGGAGAAGATCAGCTCCAATAATGGGTTGTCCGACATCCGCGATGATAAAAGTCCACTCAAACTCACGGCGAAGTCCGAGACTGATCTTGATGTCTTGTGTACCATAAGTACGAATCCTGGTGCCATTTGCTGCGTAGATTTCCGGAAATGCTGTCTGTTGGGTGTTGGTTGCATTGTTGGAGAAGCGGCGGGGTGGTATGGCGGAAATGTCTGAGCCCGTGTCAATCAGAAACTTTTGAGATGACAGCGAGTCCCACACATGTAATCTGCAGCTTTGTGTTGGCGTCGGCGTCGAGCAAGCTGCTATTACTGAGCGCCTTTGAAGTTTTCCGCCATTTTGCATGGCTGTTGACATTTTCTGGCGTTGTTTCCGAAATTACTATGGTAGAAGCAAAGACCGTCAGCTGTTCTTGATGAGCTTGATGAGAAACGGTTCCCGGAGCGTCCGCGACTGTGACTTCTGCCTTGCCTCTGCAGTTTTGTTTCCAGCTGTTCTATTTTCTTCGTTAGCTCCCCTACTTGCATGATGAGCTGTGTAACCAGTGGGCGTAGAGAGTCTTGGCTTGAAGCTGGTGTAGGTAACTGCGTCATACTGTAGATAGAAGGTCCCTGACAGACTTCTATAATGCGGTCAGCTATTGCGGCTTGTTGGTCCAGTGGCTGGTCAGGCGACACAGATAAAATCGTCTGGGCTTGTTGCGGCAGGTGCTGGAACCACAGGCTGCGAAGAATTGGGCTGTCTTGAAGTTTGTATCCTGCAAGCTGCTTCATTTGGAGGAGCAGCATTGAAGGTTTCTTGTCTCCCAAGGAGAGTCCATGTAACAGCTTTGCTAGGGATTTTTCCTCAGATTCCTTGAACCGGTCGATGAGAGCGTTCTTCAGCGTGTCGTACATCTTCTCCGCCGGAGGCGCCATGATGACATCGGCGACACATTCAAGTGCGTCTTGATCCAAGCCACCGACGAGTATGAAGTATTTTGTGCTGTCCACGGTAACTCCAGCATGTTGAAATTGGGTCTCAGCTTGTGCGATCCACAGACCGACGTTCTTACGCCAGAATGGCGGCATCTTGATGCTCACTTTGGCGGCTTCCATTGTTCTTGCACTTTGATAAAATGTTTAAAAATGTTACTGCACTTTGATTGATTATTACGGGTCACCAAATTTTTTGTTTTAAATCACGTCGGGCGTCACCACTTTGGAGGTTGAGTTGTGTGGTGTGCCGACGTGCTTGATAGGCGAGCAGGATGCTTGATGCTTGAAGTGGGGGAAGGAAAGGAAATATGGAAAGTGGCAATTAGGACGAAACCATGTAAACTTTTGAGGAAGTTCGGATTGGCCCTAACAAGGACCTTTTGTTGTGAGCAGGAGAAAAAACTGTAAACTTTTGAGGAAAATTAAAAGTGGCCCTAAGAAGGACCTTTTGTGTTGTGATGTGAGCAGTGTGCTGTAGGAGACGGTTGCCTCAAGTCTGTTCCGGGCGAGGTCTTGAGAATCTTCTAGGTGAAGATGTGGCGAAGCTGGAGATGTCCAGGTGAAGGTATGATGAAGCTGGAGATGTCCAGGCGAAGGCACGAGGTAAGATGTCGTCTCTGCTTGGAAATTGGCGGGAATGCGAGAGATGTCTTGAGATTTTGGCGGGAGATGTAGATGTCCGCTCGGTGGTCTCGAAGTTTCTCTGGTGATGATGTAGTGGTCTGCGGAGACGTCCAGGCGACGGTGCAAAGTAGTTTTGCGTCTCTGCTTGGAAATCGGCGGGAACGCGAGACGGCTTGCAATTTTGGCGGGAGCGCGGTAAGATGTTGCTCGTTCCGTGGTCTCAGTGTGTCTGCCTGTTTGGAGCGCGGCGTACGCGTTTTATACTCCCGCTCGTTCTCGCGGGCCCACTACTAGGGGTGGGCACGCACAATTTTCGGATTATCTTCTTTTTATCTGATTTCAGATATCTGGTTTTCTTTCATCTTCTGTACTGATGCACCACACTATAAAACCCAAACAATTTTGTTATTTGAAATTTCATGAGAGGCGTTATTTCAGTTGACCGGTCCGTAGTCCAGTGGCAACACTTCGGACTCGTAAATGGAAGGTTGTGGGTTTGAATCCCAGCGGAGCAAAAAAAAATACCATTTATATTTTCAAATATGCCCTTCGCTGGGTTGAAAAATTCATAAAACCTTTGCCGGTCACCAAAATGTCCATGCAGACCTACAGCGACTGGGTCTTGCTTGAGTATTGGCGCTTTGTAGTGACGACCAAGCTCGTCGACACCTCTGCAGTACTACAAAAAGTGTTATAGACCCCTAGAGTCCCTGACATCTAGGGAGTCTCCCGCACAGGATTTCTTACAAAAAAAAAAAAACAAAAGTTTTATCAGGGTTTGATTTTATTTTTGGTATCGACCAGTTTGTATAAAACTGAAACTAATAAAATATGCAAGGATAGAAAGAAGTTGAAGGTATTTTTGTAGACTGCAGAGGTCTTGGCTACTCCTAAAGATAAGGTAACTGATTTACAGTTGTAACTTACTTTGTAGTTATTAATTTTCATTGTCATTTTTCCAGACTCTTGGCAAGTCTCCGAAAAGATTACAAAAAACTACCAAAACAAGCTGCAATGAGAAGATGAAAAGTTTTACAAGGAAAAAAAATGTGCTGTTTTAATATCCTTATTGTTTAAAAACAACAAGGCTTTAAAATTCATATTAAATGCACGCCCACAAACAGGCACGTGGAATTTTGCACTTACAAACGCGAATGCAATGTGTACTTAGAAATTAAAATCCAAACCTCAAATGGACATACATCCTGCAACTTTCACCGACCCCGAAACAGGGGTGACATTGTTTTACAGTATGGGTGGTCAGCCTCATACCAACCTATATTTCAAGTAATATTGATTTGGCCAAACGGCCCATCTCTGGGCTGGGAGTCTCAACACCACGGTAATTCTTACCTACCGAATATCAGTAATATTTGTACGAAGACCTGTCAATCCAAGATGGCCGCAAGTGAACAGCAAATATTACCGATATTCGGTAGGTAAGAATTAACGTGGTGATGAGACTTCCAGCTCTTGTCTACATATGGTGTCAGTTTCATCCAGTCCATGTGTGTGCAGAATTTGGAAGTTTTGTGCCATCCAGGATTTCTTTTGCCTTCCTTTGCATGTCGGTTGATGAAGAGTGAAATCATTGAATAGTACAGTCATTTTTAACACATATATGTATTTACCGAAATTAATAATAAAAAATCAACAAAACACCAACTATAAATAAAAGTAAAACATTAATTGAAGAAGAGTTTTAGGCTTACACGACCGGCTGATGATGCTGGAGTGATGTTTTCCGGGATCTGCTGCCGTGGTCTGTGGGAGCTGGAGCTTCCGTGGAGCTTACGGAAGCTCCAGCTCCCACAGACCACGGCAACAGATCCCAGAAAACATCACTCCAGCATTAATTGAAGAGACATCTACTCAATTTTTATATAATCCAAAATTCTGAATAAACTGAAAGATTTTGTACCTGATGCTGTAGACATTGTTTACAAAGCCGATCGTACATGATTAATCATAATATCAGGAAGCTTTATTTGGTGAGCGCTGTTTTTGTGTGTATCACACCTCAAGAACCCTCTGCGAGCTTGGTCGTCGCTATGGAAAGCGCCAATTCTCAAGCAAGACCCAGTTGCAGTAAAGCTAAGGAAGGCTGTAAGGTTTAAATTTTACTCGCCCCGTAACCACATGAAATTTTTTTGGCATTTTTAATTGTAAAATAAAACATTTCCCCTTAAATATTACACCAACATTTTTGTTGTGTAAATTCCTTGACTTATAGGTTGGTATGCGGCTGACCACCCATGCTGTAAAAATGGTTCACTTTGCCAATGTTACCCTGTTTCAGGGAAGGACGGCAAGAGTTGCAGGGTGTATGTCCATTTGACATTTGGTTTTTATGTTTTGGTTCACATGCAGCATGTGCAAGTGCGAACTTGTATGTGTCTGCTTGTGAGAATGCATATAATGTGAATCTCCAATGCAACATATCTTTGCAACTTAGATTAGATTAGAACATTGACTATTAAGATTTACAAATAATTGCACAAGATACAGCATTAGTCTTTGACAAAGTATTTATTTTATGAATAGAATGAATGCCAGTGGTTAGTGCACACGCACAGCGCAATTAAGCTGCACATATATTACAATTTTATACCCCATTGTCTCCGAAGCGATCACATGTATCGTTTGGAACCTATTATTTTTCAACCACTTCAGTTGAAATGAGGTTTCCAGCTCCCAAGAGGGCTGGTTTTCATTTCTTATGGAGGCTGAGTAAGCTTGTCTTGTCTTGTATCCTTCCGCCATTACTTTAGGGGTGGCTGGTACCTCCACACAAGTGCCTCCACTTGACTCTGCTCTTGCATACTTCTTCATCTCATCTAGTTTCCTCACTCTTTTCATGCACGCTCTTCTCTTGTTTGCACTCTGCAGATTCCATTCGTTCGCAATCTCACTTATCTGATCAATCCATTCTTTCCTAGGTCTTCCCCAGCCTTGCCAGTATTTTATTTTGGGTTTGAAATAAACACTGATATGGGAAATCATTTCTGACACCCGTGGTGGAAATCAGCCTTCTATCAACTGAACTATCTACTGGACTTTTTGCAATGCTTGGTTGTCGCTACAAAGTGCCAATTCTCAAGCAAGATCCAATTGCCGTAAGGCTGGATGAACCTCTTTGCGAACGGCCTTTGGCAAAGGTATGAAATGTTCAGTCCAGCAAAAAGCACATTTAAATGGTATATTTTTTGTGCTCTGCCGGGAATCAAACTAACAACCTTCGGATTACGAGTCCGTAGCGTTAACCACTTCACGGGGACTTGTCAATTATATATATTTCTAAATAGAAGGAATGCCAGTTGTTAGTGAATAGGTACACAGTTTATCTAACAGCCGAAAAATTATTATTATTCTTTGGGTAAATGTGCCGACAGCAGATTGTCCATTAGTCAAGCGTTGTCATCCGAGGTGTCGGTCTCCTTGAGCCGCTTTGGTCGGGACTTTCTCTTTCTTGGTTTCCCTTCAGAATGCTCGCCCGCCTCCGCCTGATGCGTGGAAGGCTCCGCACCGTCCATTTGATGTCCCACCAGCATCGCAGCATCGTCCTTTTCATGCTGCTGGATAAAAATAGAAAAACAATGTTAAGTATAATCATCATCAGCTTCAAGACAATGGTTATGTCTTGTTGTGCTAGCTATCTGTCTCTATTGGTTGCCATTATCTTGAGCTGCGAATAGGAGGAGACATCTGACCGGTCCGTAGTCTACTGGTTAAAACTTCGACTCATAAATGGAAGGTTGTGGGTTCAAATCCTGGCGGGCACAACAAATATATAACATTTATGTTTACAAGTATGCTCATCGCTGGGTTGAAAAATTTATATACCTTTATACAACATCCATTCAGCCTTACAACAACTAGGTCTTCCTTGAGAACTGTCACTTTCTATCGGGACGGCCAAGCTCGCAGAGGGCTCTTGAAGTGTGATTTACACAAAATTAGCGCTCACCAAATATTATTATATTATTATCCATGAGCTTTTTCAAATCCTAGAAGAATGAAGTTCCCGGACGACATCTTGTTTGCCTTCCCAATATTTTTCCTCCAAAGATGTTGGCAGAAAGGTGCTATGTGTAATCGAGTGCAGTATTAGTTTGGTTCACCTCTTTAGGCTCTTTAAAATATGACTCTTATCAGAATACTTTCTTCTTCAAGTACAATAGCACCACAATTATCTGCGGTTTCCATTAATCAAGCTCACAGCTACCCATACCTAATAGCATGTATGGGCTGGAGCACATGTCGCACGCGTGTGGCCTCTCCTTGTAGTGGCACCTGCGCACGTGGTAGTCCCAGGCACGTGGAAGGACTATCAGTAATGTAGATTACCTTGCGCTTATGCTTGGCGAGCTCAGACTGGCAGTTGAAGGCGCTGGAGCACATGTCGCACGCGTGTGGCCTCTCCTTGAAGTGGCACCTGCGCACATGGTAGTCCCAGGCGGAGCGCACGTGGAACGAGCGGTCGCACAACTCACACGGGAACGGCAGCTGACCCCCGTGGGTCTGGAAATATAAAAAAATGAGATTAAGGATTTACATCACAACAGCATTCAAACATTGCACTGTGGATTAGAGGAAGTGTTATCTATGTCCTGCAGACAGCAGGGGATGGACGATGCTGAAAATAAGAATAATAATATAAGTAGCAAAGATATATTAACATTAAAAAATCATATAAAATGCATGCTTACAAACAGAATGAATGGGTAAAGAAAGAATGTACGATGAAAGAGGATATGAAAGTGAAGGGACAAAAGAATACGATGAGATGGTTTGGGCATGTGGAAAGAATGAATGATAATAGACTGACAAAGTATATTTACAAGAGGAATACCGAGAAAAGTATGGAGTGATCAGATTGAGGAGATTGCGAAGGAATGGGATATATACAGTAAGCGTAAAAGAAGAATATGTAAGAAAAAGGTGATGGATATGAATGAATTGAAAGACATATGTAAGGATAGGAAGAAATGGAAGCAACTCTGCAGAGGCTTGGCCACCCCTAGCGGAATGACGACAGAGTCACAGTTACAGTTTTTTCCCCGACGAGCCTTTTATGTGATTTTTATTTACAAAATAAAGGAAACAATAAATAAGCAGTTACCACTTTGAGATGTCGCTTCAGACTGCTGTTGGTGGGATATCTCTGCTTGCAAACGTCACACTCAAAGGGCTTCTCCCCCGTGTGGGTCCTCTCATGGGCCACCTGGCTGAACGACTGGTAGAAGGTCTTGGGGCAGTAGGAGCATGTGAAGGTTTTACCTGCAAAAAATTATAAACAGCTAAATTATAAGTTGCAGGGTTTATGTTCATTTGAGGTTTGGCTTTTAATTTATAAGTACACATGCCACATTTGTGAGTGCGAACTTCACGTGTCTGTGGGCATACATTTAATATGAATTTGAAATGTTCATATACCTTTGGGGCCATCCATAAATTACGTCATCGATTTTGGCCGATTTTCGACCCCCCCCCCCCCCCCCCCCCTTACAATCATCCTATAGTCATTATCTAATGACCCCTCCTCCCCCTCTTGCTGTAATAATGGATGCTTAATAATTAATAATGTTATATTACTTACATAATATTTTGTATATTTTGTAGAAATTGGTATTTACAAGAACGACGTCACTTTTGGTACTCCTACATCATTTGCCATCATCTGCAGACCAGACTCCCCCCCCCTTAATGCGAATGACGTAATATATGGACAGCCCCTTTGCAACTTAGATTATAGATATTATTATAGATTTGACACAAATTCCACATACAAATGATTCCATAGACAAACAAATTGTAACATCACACTGTCGAGTTGGTAGGGAAAAGACATAAAAATATTTTCTTGCTGATTGCAGAGGAAACTACGGCCATACACATGTGACATTTCTCGCTAGAGATTTTTTAAATTCAAATTTGTGAGCGAAATCTTGTGGTCGTGCTATGAATAAAATTATTAGATTAAAATAAAAAACTTCTTTGTTACAATTCACATGAGCTTTTATTATTTTTTAAAATAATTAAATTAAAAAATAATAAAAGCTCATGTGAATTGTAACAAAGAAGTTTTTTATTTTAATCTATTAAAATGAACTTTCACGAAGTAACTGCCAAAAACCTAGATAATATAATAAAATTATTAGTTAATTCAATTTATAATATCTTGATCTCTATTTTGATCTAATCTAATCTTATCTCATTTAATCTAAGTTGCAAAGATATGCAACAATGGGGATTCACATTATATGCGTTTTCACAATCGATAACTATTTAATAAATGTACCAGAAGACTTTGTTATCTTGGACTTGGACTTTGAATATCATAATTTTGTTGTCTATGATAACTGTTCTAAGCCCATTATCAAAATTTCACCACTCACCTTTCGTCGGCTTTTCATGTGTCTTATAATGAATCTTCAAAAGCAGATCTGAACCAAAAGACTTATCACACGAAGTGCACGGGAAATTCTTTTCCTCTAAATGTGTGGGCATGTGCCTCTGCAAGCTGTGGTGGAACTTGAACGTCTTGGGGCACTGCGTGCACATGAATTTATTAGGTCGGTTGTGCGACATCATGTGACTGCGCAAATAACCACTGTTACCAAAAGTTTTATGGCAAATAGTGCATTCTTTCGGCAACGACGTATGCACTCGAATCCGATGTGTTTTCAAACTCTTTCTGGTGGTATAAATCTGTGAACAAATATCACATTCAAATTCGCCTTGCTCTTCTTCTTGCTTCTTAATTTCTTCCTTTTCAAGTTTGACCTTTTCGAGCTTAATTTTTTCGAGTTTGATTTTCTCCATTTTGACATTTCTGCGTTTGGGTGGTTCGTTGTTTGCAGCGTCGAAAATGGTGCCGTGGTTGTGCCATTTGTAATGTATTAGGAATCTTTTCGGGTGTATAAACATAATACTGCAAAATGGGCATGTAAATATTCCTGATTCAACATTTTGTGTTTCATCTTTTTCAATCGTTCCTTCTATAGCCTTTACAGCTTCTCCGTAGCTTGCTTCCGGTCCGTAGTCTATTGTTCCTTTTTTAATTTGAATTTTGTGTTCCTGTGTTTCAGGCATGAACCCATTTCTGTCTCTTGTGAATGGCTCACCATAATCTATCTCATTTGTATTTGGCGGATAACCTAGATTTTCGTATTGCCTCCTTACTTTGATAACAACAGGTTCTTCATCCAAGTCTCCAAACATTTCTTGTAGTTGAAAACACCACAAAATTATTTCAAAATACGCCCTTGGAAGATTCGTATTTTGCACTGTGAAAAATACACTTTTCAGAGCATGACAGATTATTTTCAAATATAACACAAGGAACAATATAATATTATTTACGTTACAGAATGAAATCTCCCATTTGCTGTATTCAATTCTTTATCGGTATTTTTTCATTCGAGCTCTGAAAAATTTGACGTTTCTTGTGTCAAAGTTCAATAATATTGATTTTTTCTACCCCGTACATCGGTAGGTATTTGAAGCTGTGTTGTGCAAATAGGCAGTTAAAAGGAAAATGCAAAGTAATTTGTTGCTGACTTCACGGCATTACTTGTATGAAATTTGAAAGATGGCGTACGTAAAGTTCGCTGTTCCCGATGTCGCCGACTATTTAACTAAAAAACAAACAACCGACAGAGATTTAGCCGCAGATTGGGCGCAATTAGAAGAGCTCTACAACAAAAAGTCAGTATTCCAAAATATTTCCTCTATTTTTCTGTCTTATTTACAAAATATTGGTATGTTTATGTATGACATGGCATGACAAACAAATTTATTGTTAATTCCTTTGTTTTTCGCAGATTATGGCATCAACTCACTTTAAAATTGGACTCGTTCGTCAAGACCAGTCAACTGCAACAGGGAGACAACTTAATTCAACTATACAGCAATTTTTTATCCACATTTGAAAGCAAGTAAGTGGCTTTGTAATTTTAACCTAATTTTTTTGCTCCGATCTTTCACTTTGTTAATACCACTGTTTCTTTCAGAATAAACCCCCTGGCTCTGGTAGAAATCGTCGCTATAATTATCAAACAGTATCAAGATAAGAAAGAAGCCATTGCATTCCTGGAGAAAATTGAACCCAAAGTAAAAAACAATGTTGAAGCCTTTACTCTATGCAAGGTGTGTGTCATTCCATATTAATTTGTCATCTTCCTTCTCGCAATAGGTTTGGTATGAGGCTGCCCTCGTGCTGTAAAATCTTGGTTCACTTTTGCCATTTCCACCCTGGTTTCACGCAGGAGCTGCAAGGTTTATAATACCCTTGTTTCTAAGCACTTCCCTTAGAGCACAATATTTCTCAGATTAGTGAAATTCATTTAAAAATCACACAAAGGCTAAAAGCAGAGCTGTGGCAAATACTTGCGTGTTTGTAAGTAAGATCGGCAGGCATATTAATGAGCGCTGGTTTCATACTAACATATGTCAAAACATTTTGCATTCAGAGTTATTTATTTTGAGTTGTATTGAATAGGGATGGGCCGAAATTTGTTTCACATTTAACCAAATTTCGGAATTCGGCCGAAATTCAGTTCAAATGCCAAGCATTTCATGTAAAAAAAAGTCAAACAAAATACCTACTTGCACCAACTTGACTGTTATAATTGGTTATTTCTTTTAGTAGGAACAAGTGAACATTAACTTACAATTTGATAAAAATTAAATCTTCTTCTACTCCTTCATATCTACACCTTCATCAGATTGAAACAAAAATAAAATAAATTTAAAATACTATCAAATAACAGTATCTAGAAACTATAATGCGTAACTTTTTTACCGAACCGAAGTTCGACCTAACTTCGGCCAATTTTTTTTATTTTAGCCGAATGTTTGGCTGAAGTTCGAATTTAGTTCAAATCACATTCGGCCCATCCCTAAAACAAAAAAAATAAATTAGGCTGATTTATTTGGTGAGCGCTGTTTTTGTGTGTATCACACCTCAAGAGCCCTCTGCGAGCTTGGTCGTCGCTGTGGAAAGCGCCAATTCTCAAGCAAGACCCAGTTGTTGTAAGGCTGGATGGACCTTTTGATGACCGGTCTTTGGTAAAGGCTTATGAATTTTTCATCCCAGCGAAGAGCAAATTTGAAAATATAAATGGTATATTTTTTGTGCTCCGCCGGGAATCGAACCCACGACCTTCCAGTCACGAGTCCGAAGTGTTACCACCGGTGACCGGTCTTGAATATTGAATATTATGAATATTATTTTTAAGGTTTTGTTCTTTTTTATATTTAAATGTAATTTATTATTCGTATTCCTTGACTTATAGGTTGGTATGAGGCTGACCACCCATACTGTAAAAAATGGTTCACTTTGCCAATGTCCCCCCTGTTTCAGGGAAGGTCGGCAAAAGTTGTGGGGCTTATGTTCATTTAAGGTTTGGATTTTATTTGTATGTACGCATTCAGCATTTGTAAGCGCGAACTACACGTGTTGGTTTGTGGGCATGCATCTGAGAGCTTTAAATGAATATATCCTTGCAACTTAGATTATTATTATGAAAAAAAAGAAACATGAAAATGAACCTGGCAATTATATAAATGACAAAATTCTTATTTATTATGTATAAATAGTGTGAATAAAGAGTTACTTGTTGAACCCACAGCAATAAAGAGGTTTAATATTTTTTCTGCCATATTCCATTGTATTTTGAATTTATCTGAATATCTCTGTGATGTATAAAAGGTGCTGGAAGGTCAGATATACCTGGAGGAGCTGCAGGACCTGGAGAACACCAAGAAGATCATCGAGGAGATAGAGAAGTCCCTGGAGGACGCTGACGGAGTCACCACGGTGCACGGCAGGTTCTACCAGCTGGCCTCACAGTACTACCGGTAAACGATCACTCTGTCTGGCTGTATCTATTCATACAGGAGGCATTAATAATAATATTATTAGGATGATTTATTTGGTGAGCGCTGTTTTTGTGTGAATCACACCTCATGAGCCTTCTGCGTGGTTCGTCGTCGCTACGGAAAGCCCCGATTCTCAAGCAAGACCCAGTTGCTGTAAGGCTGGATGGACCTTTGGTGACCAGTCTTTGGTAAAGGTGTATGAATTTTTCAACCTAGCGAAGAGCATATTTGAAAATATATATGGTATATTTTGTGTACTCTGCCGGGATTCAAACCAATGACCTTCCATTTATGAGTCTGAAGCGCTACCACTAGACTACCCTAAATCTAATCTAAGTTGCAATGATATGTTACATTGGAGATTCATATAATATGCATTCTCACAAGCAGACATGTACAAGTTCACGTTTGTACATGCCGCATGTGAACCTACAACATAAAAACCAAATCTCATATGGACATACTCCCTGCAACTCTTGCCGTCCTTCCCTGAAACGGGTGACATTGGGGTGAATTGAAATCTCTCATTTTATACAAAATATCCCATTTGTGATTGGGAGGGCCCCTGAGATGTGACACACACAAAGATGGCGCTCTTTTATCATGTAGAAAAAAAATCTCACTCAATAATAATTGAGGGGCTCCCCCAGGTAGTCTCTCATGGGGCGAGTGACCGCCTGTCCCGCACACAATACAGATAGTAGTATATCATATGTTGCATGCAGGTTACTGGGCCAGCACGCGCTGTACTACCGCGCGGCGCTCCGCCAGCTGGGCTGCGCGCCCCCCATGGGGCAGGAGGACCTGGCCGCCTCCCCCGCACAGAGGGCGCAGCACGCCTACTTCCTGGGGCTCGCCGCCCTGCTCGCGCAGGACATCTACAACCTCGGGGAACTGGTGAGACAAATTAATATTACCTTCACTTCAATACACCAACCATTTCCTACTTTGAAGGCTGTTGAATAAAATTTGTTTATAATGTTTTTGCTGATACTTGCAAATATCTCGCTTACTTAATCAAGCCCGTCACCTTCAGCAAAATAGCCTCACACTACGCTTGGCAGAAACCTAAGCCAAGTCACGTATTGAACAGCCAGTAAGAAGAGTTAACGCAGTGTTTGGAGAGTGTGCATTTGCAGTTGCTGGTCCTCTGGCCTGGAACCGCCTGCCTCATGATGTGAGAAAACCAGAGAACCGTGGAAAGTTCCAAAATGCACTGAAGATAAGCAGATTTCTGGCATCACATGCATTCCTTGACTGATAGGTTGGTATGCGGCTGACCACCCATGCTGTAAAAAATGGTTCACTTTGCCAATGTCACCCATGCTTCAGGGAAGGTCGGCAAGAGTTGCAGGGCTTATGTTCATTTGAGATGGGTTTTTTATATAGTAGGTCCACATGCGGCATGTGTAAGCGCGAAATTATGCGTGTCTGCTTGTGCGAATGCATTTAATATGAATTTCAAACGATACATATCTTTGCAGCTTAGATTAAGATTTAGACATGCACAAGCGCCCTTGGAGTGACTACATCACGAAACAGCGCTATAAAGAAATCACCAACTCATCGTCATAGGTTCTTATAATATTGAGCTTTGTCTTTCAGCTGTGATCAGTTTAAACATCAACGGTGTTATCAGTACCTTCAAAGTACATCACTTAACATAATTATTAACATGAGTCCATTTTATTGTACACTCTCTTCAACATTCTAACGTTATATTTCTTATATAATCTGCAGTTGCAAGTTGTCAGTACAATTTCTCATATAGGGTAAGTGTGGCAGCAGTGGATAATTTTTTTTTTCAAATGCACAGAAATGCCCCGATCCACTGTGCCCACATTATTCACTGTTGCCACATTGACCCTACTCACAATTATTGATAACACCATTTTCACATATATTCCAGCTGTCTCACCCCATCGTGGAGAGCCTGGCCAAGACAGAGAACGCCTGGCTGGTAGATGTGCTGCGCGCCGTGAACCGCGGAGACGTGGCCGCGTTTGAGAGCCACCGCGCCAGCTGGGCGGCCGTGGCTGATCTGGCTGCGCAGGAGCAGGCGCTGCGCCAGAAGATATCTCTGCTGTGCTTGATGGAGGTAAAGCAATGGAGCATCTGCATTGTGTTGGGTTTTACAATCATACACAGGTGCTGTTGTTGATAGCTCAGTTAGTAGAATGCTTGCGTTCTATCCCAGGGACTAAGGTTCCATACCCACCAAGAGTGTCGGAAATGATTTCACATCTCTGCGTTTTTTTCGAATCCAAAAACCGGCAAGGTTTAATCAGCCTTCATCAAAAATGAGGACAAACCCCCTCGGGGGCTGGGAAGCCCTACTTCAAGTGAAGTGGCTAGCTTAAGGGCCGACCCCTTATGTTCCTTGACTTATAGGTTGGTATGCGGCTGACTACCCATGCTGTAAAAATGGTTCACTTTGCCAATGTCACCCCTGTTTCAGGGAAGGACGGTAAGAGTTGCAGGGTGTATGTCCATTTGAGATTTGGTCTTTGTGTTGTAGGTTCACATGCGGCATGTGCAAGTGCATATAATGTGAATCTCCAGTGTAACATATCTTTGCAACCTAGATTAGATTAGCATTCTTGAAAATAATATTCCCGAAACATCCATATCTATAATAATCTATAATCTAAGCTGCAAGGATATGTAAGCATTTAAGGCTCAAATGAAATGCATGCCTACAGACAGGCACATGTAGGTTTGCGCCTACACATTCTGCATGTGTGCATACAAATAAAGAAAACCTCACATGGACATAAACCTTGCAACTCCTGCCGCCGTTCCCTGAACCGGGGTGGCATTGGCAAAAGTGAACCGATTTTTACAGCACGGGTGGTCAGCCTCGTACCAACCTATCAGTCAAGGAGCACAAAATATTATGTTGTTATTTAGTATTTTTTGAGCAATGCAGTGGCAGATTATGTTGTTATTTAGTATTTTTTGAGCAATGCAGTGGCAGATTATGTTGTTATTTAGTATTTTTTGAGCAATGCAGTGGCAGTGCCAAGTTAAAGAAGTGGACAGTGTCAAGTTATAGTTAAGTCAACTTGTCACGACTTCCATTGCCCTCCTGCCAACCCGCACTGTCCAGAGTCTGCGTCACTTTATTGCTATTTCTTTCTCCAATATGTGTACCCGCGCAAAAAATAATCCTGTTAACATTTATTGCTTTGTTATCCGCGTCTCTCGCACTTGTTTACTTTCAACACATCTGTCCTATTTCCTGGCAATGAACACTCAATAATAGTTGATAAACTAATTTTATTATGCAGTTTTTTCTTTATATTTCAAAATACATATTGCGTATTTCAAACACCTCATGTGAAATATTCCTAAATTCAGTCATTTGTTTATTTATTTATTCATTTAACAAGTATGTACAGGACTGACAGTGAGACACCAAAACCTCACAATACATATAACATTGCAGACATAATAGAACAATACACAGATACATTAATCTACGCATCCATACGTCGTTCTAATATACATACAGACTCAGATAGTAAGCGATCCACACCAGTTGTAAATATATCCAGGTGTGGGGCTGAGGAGGCCAGAGTATTGAGCAGCGACAGCGCACGCACTACCCAAGACTGACGGAGAACATTGGTTCGGCAGGCGGGGATCGGCGGGTCATGTAAGGTTATCAACTAAGAGAATACTATCTGATACTGTGTTGACATGACGTTTACAGATGGCGTTTGAGAAGTTGCCGTGGATGCGTCGGCTCACATTCGCCGAGATCGCTGCCAAGACCCGGCTGTCTGAGGAGGAGGTGGAGCTGCTGGTTATGAAGGCGCTGGCACAAAAACTTATCAAGGGAGCCATCGATCAGGTATGGCACAGGATAAATCTTATACAATAGGTCGGAGAAAAAGTTTCTTCGCATTTTATATGAAAATTCAGGTCATTTGTTTTCAAAGTAAATTTACATTTAATTACAGTACATATGTGCCATTTTGTTTGTACACTATCTGCCATCTTGTAGGTAGAGACATGATCCCGTTGCTGTAGAAATTTTGGGACTTCAATAAAAAAAACGCATGTTCCATTACTCTTCATAGTGTAGCTGAGTTGCATTTTTTTGGTAGTATAGCACTACATTTATTGATTCCGCAGGTTGCCCGGGACGTGAGAATCCAGTGGGTGCGCCCGCGCGCCCTTGAGCGGGAGTCCGTGGGCGAGCTGGCCAGCGCCATGGACATGTGGGCCGAGGGCGTCAAGCAGACGGCGCTGCTGCTGCAGGACTGGGGCAAGGAGATCATCGCCAGGGACACCATCCCCAGGCTCTGATGCCAGCACCGCATCACAACCACTTAGACTAAGCTCCCTCGCATTCATAACACAAGACATCCATTCAAAACTGATTCAAACAATAAAAGATGCGGCCATTTTTTGTGTGGTGTGTTGGTAAAGCAGACAGCTTTTTTGTCGCATATAATTTTTAGCTTTGCTAAATACACAGCATGAAATAAAAAATGTTCCAACACAGAAAAATTATCTGGAATATTTTGTATTACAAAAATTAAATATTTGTAAAATGTATCTTCAAATGAGGTCCGCACGTGAATTGAAACGTGTCGTCACCTGGCTGCGTTGCTAGGGAAAATGCATACAAATATTATGTTTTTGATTGCTGAGATCGGCAGTCCCATACAAGACTGACGATTGCTCGCCAAGAAAAAGTCCAGATTCAAAAAAATCCAACCTCATTGCATCTCAAAACATGTGTAATGACTGTTTTCTTTTTATTTTGTACTGCCAGAGGTTTTTAAAATTATACTTTAATTTGAGATTTCACAACCCGATATTGTAAAAACTTAATTTTTAAAGAATAAAACTATTTGTTGCAGTAAGAGAAATGTATTTCATTATTTAAAATTAACAAAATACAACATGCTACAAAAGTATAATATCAATAGAGTACAGCTGTCAGTGGAGCTATTGACTAAAAATATTGTTTAAAAGTTCCAAAAGTGCATAAAATCATTTTTATTTCCTCGTGAATTTTAATTTTAACTGTTCTTACAACATCACAATTATAAGTTTTACAATTTGTTATCCTTGAGGTACTTTTTTTCTAACATTTAAACTTCAGTTTCGTGTTATTTGTCTCAAAAGTTTGAAAGAATTTATTGTTGTAATTTAATTGTACAAACTTCTACTTCCTCTTCTTTTTGGCAAAGTCTCACGGATACCAAGGCGCCAGTACCTAATCGTCTTCCTCTTCTTTGTGGCAAAACCACACGGATGACAGAGGCGCCAGTGTCCATTTACGAGTATATTGCAAATAATTAACTTATACACCTTTAAAATGAAGTGCAATAAGTGTTTCAACGACATAAGCCCAAAAAAAACTCTAAAGTGCTCGAGGTGCTATATGAGCTACCACCCGTCCTGCCAAGAGAAATCCTCTGACACCATCAAGAAGATGACTGCAAGGACTCGCTCTCAATGGGCTTGTAACACATGCAGAGTGGAGGACCCGAGAACCTCCAAGCCGGGCCCCACTCCATCTCCATGTGCAGTCTCTCACCCTGCAACAAGCTCACCACCTTCTTCTACAATCCATGTAGACAAGGTGATGAAGGCTCTGGAAGAGCTTCAGAGTAGATGTGCTGCTCTGGAGGGGAGGTGCAAGGATCTGGAGGCGGAGAGGAAGGTCTGCACGTGTAAGTGCGAAGAGAGGATTGATGACTTTGAACGTGCTTTGCAAACTAAGACACTCCTTCCAGAATCTAAGGATGAAGAACTGGAGCAACTAAAGGCTAATGTTGTTCGTCTCACGCAAGAAAATGTTGATAGGGAACAATACTTGAGATCGCACAACATTGAAATTACAGGTGTACCGGAGAATAAGGATGAGTCGTTAGGTGATATTGTTTCCAAAATTGCAGGAAAATTGGACATAAACTTTGAGATAAATGAGGTTAATTTTGCTCGTCGGGTTGCTGCCTGGAGTAATGAAAAAAAACCTTCAAAGATAGTTGTGCAATTTAAAAACCGAAGCCTCGTGGAAAATTTCTTAGCAGCCATCCGTAGAAGACGTGGCCTTAACATCAAGGATCTGGGTTTCCAAGGACAGGAGCACCGAATATACTTGAACTACCACTTAACACCAACAAACAAAAAACTCTTTAAACAGGTCAGGGAATTGGCCAAGGCCAAAGAGTACCAATTTGTGTGGATTAAACAATGTCGAATATATACCAGGAAAGATAGCAGTTCGAGGGCTATCCTCGTCAGAAACGAATCTGACCTTAAGAAGATATTCTGACTATTTATAAAAAGTACCCATCATATTGTTACGATTTGCTTTTCTTTTTCTTTTTCATTAGTGTCTTTTTTTCTCTATACATGTTACAGAGTTATGTTCTACACTTCTGTAATAATCGATTTTGTTATTAATTTGTCTACGACTACAACATCACTATCCACCTCTCATATTCCAGTCCTTCTTACCTCTTTAGCAGCATCCATGGTTGCCCCATTAATACTCATTGAATTCTATTGTTTTTCTAAACTTTCTCCACTATGAACCTGATAACATACTACCAAAACGTCAGGGGTCTTAGGACTAAAACACATCTATTTTATAGCAATATTTTGTGCAATGATTTTGATATAATTTGCCTTACAGAATCTTGGCTGAATGAAAATTTTTATGATCACGAACTCTTTGACAGCCGATACTGTGTTTACAGACTTGACAGAGATTACCATACAACTGAACAAAAATTGGGAGGAGGAGTCCTTATTGCGGTTAAGTCTAGTTTAACATCATCTATCAGAACGGGCTGGGCTTCAGACTCAAAAGCGGAAGAGTTATGGATAACCATTACCTTGTCAACATCAACGAAATTGAATTTGTGCTGCGTATACCTGCCTCAGGGTCAAAACCACTCACAAAGACTAAGTAAGTTCTTTGAAAATGCATCGCAACTAGTATTAAATAATGTAGATGACAAATTTATATTGCTAGGTGATTTCAATTTGCCTGGAATATGCTGGGAGCCGACAGATGAACCAAATTCTTTTAGTGTAACTAATCATAGTTCCCACGATTCCCCTATGATCGATTTCATGTCATTCACGGATTTCAAACAATATAACGGCATTACAAACGTCAATGGTCGAATACTTGACCTCATATTAAGTAACATTGAAAGTTGTAACGTGTCTCACTGCACAGACTCCCTGGTTAGTGAAGATTCTCACCACAAATCTTTACTGTTACAACTTGACAATGTCAGCATTCCATACATAAAACTGGATCCGAGACGAGTAAAATTATTTTATAGAGCAAACTACGATCATATTAAACAGCATCTGGTAAATGTTGACTGGGGTAGCATTCTTTCGGGTAGGACTATTGATGAAGCATTGGACCGTTTCTATGAAATTTTGTATAATTGTATACAACTGTTCGTCCCATCAAAAATACGTACAAGTTCTCAAAGATTTCCCGTTTGGTATTCACACCCATTGGTCAAAGTTATAAGGGAAAAACTAAAGGTTCATAAGAAATGGAAAAAATCAGGCCTACTTCAGGACTATGATGAATATTCCTTACTTAGAGAACGCCAAAAAAAAATGCAACTCGAATGTTACAGAACCTTTATTAATAGAACAGAGTTAAATATTAAAAATGACCCAAAGAATATCCATAGCTACGTTAAATGTATGAAATCACAATCAGGTTTCCCACAAAACATGTATTATAAAAACACTGTAACTAACGAAATGGAACAGGTATGCGAGATGTTCAGTGACTTCTTTCAGTCATCGTTTACATCGAGTGCTTGTCCAGTACCAGACGTGGTGAGCCCTGGAGAGATTGATATCGCCCGCATTTCTTTTGAACCATCTGATATTTTGAAAAATCTCAAACAAATGGACTTGAATAAAAGTCCGGGCCCCGATGGAATTCCCCCGCTATTCATAGTTAAATGCGCAGAGGAATTGGTCGCTCCGCTTTCCATTTTATTTAATTTGTCATTTACAACTGGAGTATTCCCGGATACTTGGAAGAGATCCTTTGTGACTCCCATCCATAAATCGGGGCCAAAGCATAACGTAGAGAACTATAGGCCTATCTCCAAACTCTCCTTGTTCAGCAAATTGATGGAGAAAATCGTGGTAGAGCAACTGACTCCAGCATTAAAGAGTTTTATTCTTCCAAATCAACATGGATTTTTTAAAGGCAGATCGGCTGACTCGAATTTGGTTGAATTCACTGACTACTTACACAATTCAATGAGTGGTGGGGGACAGGTTGATGCCGTGTATACGGACTTCTCGAAAGCCTTCGACAAAATTAACCATGAAATATTAATCCATAAGCTCGGGAGGTATGGAGTGCACGGCAACCTGCTACGATGGTTATCTTCTTACATTATTAATAGACTCCAAGCAGTAACGGTAGAGGGTAATACTTCTCCATTTCAACAATGTCCATCTGGCGTTCCACAGGGCTCACATTTGGGGCCTGTATTATTTATTTTGTACATAAATGATATTCAGCATTGTTTCAGATCATCTTCTTTCTTGATCTATGCTGACGACATTAAAATGTACAAAAGAATTAAATGCTCCAAAGATTCCGAACAACTTCAGTTTGATTTACAGAGTTTGTCCCACTATTGCTCAAGAAGTAGCCTATTTCTGAACGTTGCTAAGTGCTGCTCAATATCTTTTACTCGTCGCAATACCCCTTACTATTTTAACTATACAATAGACGGTATATCCCTTAGAAAGTGTAGTGAGGTAAAGGACTTGGGTGTTGTTCTGGACAGCAAAATGACGTACAGGGCTCATATCAATTGGAGAGTGAGTGGGGCCCTTAGGCAGCTGGGATTTATTCTGAGAATCTCTAAGCCATTTAAACTACTAAATACAATAAAATTGCTCTATTATACGTACGTAAGGACATGTCTGGAATATGCCACGGTTGTTTGGAATCCTCAATATACTACGTATATTGATAGACTAGAGAGGGTCCAGAACAAATTTTTAAAGTCTCTTAATTATAGATGTCGTGTCACATTTGACAACTACCGCCTTTCTGCCAAATATCATCAATTAATGACCTTAGAAAATAGACGTACCGTTACTGACATGAAATTTCTACATAAAATAGTGAACAATACAATCGATTCACCCGACTTGCTTAAAAAAATTTTTTTGAACTGTCCTATACGACGAACTAGATCCTTGCTTACATTTAAACAACCTACCTGTGCAACTAATTATTTACAGAGCGCATTCATATACCGGGCCTGCAATAACTACAATATTTTTTTTGTCAACATTGATCTGTTTAACACCACCATACTGCAATTCAATGAAGCTGTAAAAAGATCCCTTATGACAGCGGGGGCTCATGGGGTTTAATCGTTGGATGCTTTTCCTTTTCCTTTCCTTTTCCTTTTCCTTTTCTTTTTCCTTCCCTTTCCTATTCTTCCCCCCATTCCTTTTCCTCTCTTTATGTGATGATTAAGTTAATAGTCGTTTTCTCTTTGTTTTTTTCTTTCTTCTTCTTCATTTTTCTCATATTACTTTCCAAATTTTTCTTGTTTCTCCTTCTTAATTAAGCTGTAAACTAAATTATACTACATTATGTTTGCAAACTTTGCTGGTTTTTGAAATTGTATAACTATGTTGTTTATCCCATATATTACATGTATAACTGTTTGTTTGTCTAATAAAATAAAAAAAAAAAAAAAAAAAAAAAAAAAAAAAAAAAATAAAATTCATAATTTTCATATAAATATTTCTGTCATCTTCAAGTGTTGTTCTGTTATGCCTAAAATAAAATTTCATTTTTTGATGATCATATTGTTCCAGACAAGAATTACTTTCATGAAATAGCATCCCGTTTCTGAGAAATGTGAAACATGCTGTTGTCATAGGGGAATCTAATCTAAGTTGCAAAGTTATGTTACATTGGAGATTCACATTACATGCATTCTCACAACCAGACACGTACAAGTTTGCGCTTGCACATGCCTCATGTGAACCTACAACATAAAAACCAAATCTCCAATGGACATACACCCTGCAACTCTTGCCGTCCTTCCCTGAGACAGGGGTGACATTGGCAAAGTGAACCATTTTTACATCATGGGTGGTCAGCCGCATACCAACCTATAAGTCAAGGAACATACACGACAAATTACATTTTATACATCACTAAATAATAATATCTATGGACAACAAACAGAAAACAAATTCCAATTTAATAAACCCTAGCCGCCAACATTACAGATCAACCGCCATTTCTTTCTGTCCTTACGTACTTCTTTCATTTCCTCCAGAGTCAAAACCTTCTTCATACAGGCTCTTCTTTTATTATGACTGGATATTCCATTCATTCGTAATTTCGGATATTTGGTCCATCCATTTGGTGGTGAAGATGGTAAGTAAACACAGACGAGATAACTTATATAAGCATCCTAGAAAATAATGCAATCTACGAGTCGTCTTATAGTTGGCAGTCAACGTGCTAAAAAAAACATAATTGCATCCACCTGTATGGTGACAACTTGAGTTTTGTGTGTTGTGGTACAGCCTAATCTAATCTAAGTTGCAAAGATATGTCACATTGAGGATTCACATTATATGCATTCTCACAAGCAGACACGTACAAGTTCGCACTTAAACATGCCGCATGTGGACTTACAATATAAAAACCCAAATCTCACATGAACATACACCAGTGGTGAAGGGTGCAATACAACTCGATTCCCATCGGTTTCCCGTTTAAAATGAGGCAAAAATGATAATAAAGTAGACTGCATGGTTTCAATGGGGAAAAAATATGTATTGTTTCTTTGGTTTTAAATGATTTTTTTTACTTTGTGCCTATATTTTTTAACTACTTTGTTGCCTCATTTAAAAAGGGAAGCCGATGGGAATCGAGTTGTATGGCACCCTTCGCCACTGACATACACCCTGCAACCCTTGCTGACCTTCCCTGAAACAGGGGTGACATTGGCAAAGTGAACCATTTTCTACAGCATGGGTGGTCAGCCGCATGCCAACCTATAAGTCAAGGTACAGCCTTGTTTAAAATACTAATATTTGTTGTGTTTATAAAGCACCCATAACAGATTCTACTTTGAAGGGATCTTTTCTTCGGCTCTGTGACTTCATGACATCGTCCTCCGAGAAGTGGATGTTCATCGGTGGAATGAAAGCACCAGCAACGTTTCTGAAAAATAAATTTCAATCAAGACGGTGAAGGAAAAAGTTTTGACATTTTTTTCTGCTAGCTTAAAATAAGTATATACAGATCCAGCCGAGACTGGAGCCAAATCAAGGATTGAAGAACCTATAAGAAGAGTTAACACAGTGTTTGGAGAGCGTGCATTTGCAGTTGCTGGCCCTCTGGCCTGGAACCACCTGCCACATCATGTGAGAGAGCTAGAGGACCATGGAAAGTTCCGGAACGCACTGAAGACAAGCAAATTTCTGGCATCGTTTGCACCAGCGCCCTTGGAGTGACTACATCACGAAACGGCGCTATAAAGAAATCATCAACTCATCATCATCATCATCATCCAGCTGTACCCATAGTACGAGTTGCAAAACTTGAGTTATGTAAAGTTTACGGCAATTATTAAAGAGTGATTTCCCCCAAAATCTGCCGTTTTTGTTTGTTTGAACTTGATTTTCTTCATCACTGTAACTCTTTTGCTAAGACCATAACGTGTAAGAAACAAAAACGGCAGATTTTGGGAGAAATCACGCTTTAATATTTTCTGTAAACTTTACTTTTCTCAAGTTTTGCAACTCGTACTAGGGGTACTGATTAAGGAAGACAGAAATCAGAAACCACAAACATGTGCGGTACTGAGGACTTTGTCAGATAGAGAACATTGGAGGGACCACTTAGACCACTTGGGTGAAAATAGAATAACTCGAATAGTTGCAAGTGAAATACCGGACAGCCAGCGTCTACCAGGCCGTCCACTCAAAAGAACAGCTGGTCTTCTGCATCACAGCAGGGAATTCCAAAAAAAACAGATCAAAAATCATATTTTGTATGGTTTGTGTATTAACACTGTAAAAATCCGTATAGATTGAATTCTTTTAAATTTAATAGAACTTTAAAAAAATCTTATAAAACACTGATCAAAGATCTAGTATAAGAAGAAAAAGAGCATCCAGTCAGCCCAGGGACTTGCCTCTCTAGTCCAGCCTGGTTTGTTGAAGGGTGAAACCTAAAATTTGTAATAATACGCTACTTCTAAGCCACACATTCAAGTAACTTTTTCCCTGAAGGGGTTGCACGTGGTGAGTGGAACCTATTAATTTTTTCAGGTAAAGTGGCTGGCCTTACGCCAATCCCTTCAGTTGGAGTGAGTTTCCCAGACGGGGCTGATAATGATTTCTTGTGAAGGCCGGTATTTTATGTTGGGTTTTGAAATAAACACCGAAACGGGAAATCTTTTCTGACACCCTCAGTGGGATTCAAACCCAAGCTCTCGGCACAGAAAGCAAGCCCTCTACCAACTGAGCTATCGACTGGGCTGGAATAATAAGAAAAGCAATTAGGATAGCTTTTATGGTGAGCACTGTTTTTGTGATAATCACACATCAAGAGTCCTCTGCGACTTGCGAGCTAGTCTTCGATAGAGAATGGGATATTCAAAGTGAATGTAAAAGAATGAAATGTATGATGAAGGTTATGGATATGCAACTAAGCTACACATATAGTGTAACTTCTTGCCTGCGTTTCCCCGAAGGGGTCGCATGTGGCGCTTCGGGACCTATTTATTTTTACAGGTAAGGGGGCCGGCCTCACACCAACCACTTTCAGTTGAAGTGGGGGTTTCCCAACTACCGGGGGGGGCTGGTTCTCATTTCTTGTGAAGGCTGAGTAAACCTTTGAGATCGAACCCTTGCTCTCGGCATGGAATGCAAGCATTCTACCAATTGAGCTATCGACCTTTTTACGAGCTTGATCGTCGTCGCTACAAAGCGCCAATTCTCAAGCAAGACCCAGTTGCTGTAAGGCTGGACGGACCTTTGGTGACCGGTCATTGGTAAAGGTTTTATGAATTTTTTAACCCATCGAAGAGCAAATTTGAATATATAAATGGTATATTTTTTGTGCTCCGCCGGGAATCGAACCCACAACCTTCCAAAAAGAGTCCGAGGTGTTACCACTGAACTACGGACCGGTCTATTAGGTAGATATGAATTAATTGAAAGATGTTTGCAAGGATAGGAAAATCAGAGGCTCAGGCCACCCCTAATGGGAATGGTGTTGTGTTACAGTTACTTCATTTCAAACACATGAGCTGAGATTACTGTCTTGGTCATAGCTCCGACAATCAATAATTACGAAGAGCTCACCTTCCTTCAGCGCACAAAAAGTTGAAAGTGGCGCAGGCCTCTTCAGTGCTGAGCAGTTCTATGTTAACTCCTGCTTTTTTCACTGAGAGTAACACCTTGAAATCCACTTTTCTGCATTCATCAGCATCTCCTAAACCAATCACCTACAAGGAAAATATTGTTATGTAAATAGTAGATTCATATAGGTGTACATCGTAGGTAGCAATAATTATTATAGACTTAAGAAATCTAGAAATGAAATAATCTCTTTGTACTCTGGAAGCTGGTAGAGCGTTCGAGAGTGTGCTGGAAAATTGGTCCCTAGAGACTTCTGTCTCTGGGGTATATAAGGAGCAAAATTGGGTGCAGGAGAGGAGATAGATATTCGCCTTTGATCGAAAAAAACAAGTGTGAGGTGCTGAACTGTGATAAATATAAAATTGTCAAATTAAGTGTAAATAAATATCCAAAAAGACCTGTTTTTTTTGTTTAAAGTCTATCCGAACCCAAAAACACTACAATATATATGCTATATTGCTCCGTCGTCGACATTGTTTATAAAGTCTCCAAGCTGAAATGGCAATGGGCTGATCATGTGGTGAGGCGAGTGCAGGGCAGACCAGAATTCTAGAATGGAGAGAAGTGTGGGAAAACCCCAAAAAAAATATGGATTAACAATATTGTCCAGCTGATGGGAAAACAGTGGTATCGTTTTGCTCGAGATAGACGAAGTGGAAAAGTTTTGAAGAGGCCTGTATCCAGCAGCGGAGAGTAGAAGGCTAGCAGGAAGTAAATAAGTGCTCCTTCACAGAAAGGTGCGGTATGAAGCTGAGCAAAAAATGGTTCACTTTGCCAATGTCAGGGAATGTTTCAGGGAAGGTCGGCAAGAGTCGCAGGGCTTACGTTCGTCTGAGATTGGGTTTTATATGTTGTGAGTCCACATGCGGCATGTGTTAGAAACGTGAACTTATGCATGTCTGCTTGAGGGCATGCATTTAATATGAGCTTATTATATCTTTGCAACTTAGATTATAGATAGCAGAACTCACTTAAGAAGTGAAGCTTGGAGTTAAGCCTGAAGGGAAGCCTATATTAAATTTTCAAGTCATCATTATTATAATTTGTTTTCACCAGTAAGGAGGTCAGCCTTACCCCAACCACTTTTTTTTTTAAAAAGCAGCCATACTGTAAAAAATGTTTCACTTTGCCAATGTCACCCCTGTGTCAGAGAAAGTTGGCAAAAGTTGTAGGTTTGTTACAATTCACTTGAGTTTTATTTTTTAAAAAACACAACCAGTTTCGGGAGAAGCAGTACCTCCCATCTTCAGGTGTAAATATCAACTAACATAAAATACAAGCAATAAAATACAAATACAAATAACAACAATACAATTTTAATTAATTAAAATGTGCTTTCACAAAGTTACTGCCCAAAATCTAAATAATATAAAAGTTGTAGGGTTTATGTACATGTGAGGTTTGGATTTTATTTGTAAGTACACATTCAGCATTTGTAAGCGCGAATTACATGTGTTTGTCTGTGGGCATGCATTTGATATGAGCTTTAAATGTTAATATATCTTTGCAACTTAGATAATAGTATCCCTGTTAAAGCCTGACTCGGAAACATGATAAATCTATCCAGGTCTTTGAGAACAAAATGCTTCGTTGCATTATTTAACCTGTATGCGAGGGTGACAGTGTCGGTGGAGCTGAGGTCTGTATTTCAAAACATTGTGTCGGTAATGAAATCAACAAGACTCCAGTGGACCAGACATGTAGTATGTGCAGAGGACTCCAGGATCATCAGAACTGTCTTGGATGGTGCCACTTCTAGTGTGTTAGACCACTTAGATTTCTCAGAAGGTGGGCAGACAATATTGAGGCCAGCACTGAAGTTATGGAATTAATGGGACTGTGGAAGGAAGCAAGAGAGTCCTGGAGGATTGAGGTGAGGGAGGTCCTGAGTCTTCAAGGCTTTTGAGCCGAAAGAAGTAAAGTCTATAATTTATATTCTAAGTTGCAAAGACATATAAACATTGAAAATTCATATTAAATGCATGCCCACAAACAGACACGTGTAAGTTCACGCTTACAAAATGCTGCATGTGTGCTTACAGATTAAAATCCAATCCTCTTGTCCGGTGGATAGCTCAGTTGGTAGAGTGCTTGCATTCCATGCCGTGAGCTCGTGTTCGAATCCCACCGAGGCGAGGGTGTCAGAAATGATTTCCCGTTTCGGTGTTTATTTCAAACCCCAAAATAAAATACCGGCAAGGTTTACTCAGCCTTCACAAGAAATGAGTACCAGCCCTCTCGGGAGCTGGAAAAACCCCCACTTCAACTGAAGTGGTTGGCGTAAGGCCGCCCCCCTTGCCTGTAAAAATAAATAAGTTCAACTCGCCACATGCGACCCCTTCGGAGATAACGCGGCAAGAAGTTACACTTTTTTTTGCTTTGCTCATATGAACATAAACCCTGCAACTTTTGCCGACCTTCGCTGAAACATTGGAAAAGTCAATCATTTTTTGCAGGATGGGTGGTCAGCCTCATACCAACCTATAAGTCAAGGAACAAGTAAGAAAATTTAAATAAAATGTGACTAGAAAACAATGTAACTTTAAATCTGTTCATGAAATTCTTACCAGTAAATCGACCTTAGGGTCTAATATTGTGAATAGCCTTAACGATTCTTCATTTATTTCTGAAGCATGGTCTAGTTTCCAGCTTAGCACCGTTCTGTAATAGAAAGAAACAAAATTAAGTACAAAAAAGCTAGTTAGGTATAAAATGTTTGATACCTACTTGCGGCTTATTCTTAGATTCTTTAGATGGTAACACAATTTGAATTTGAAAAAAGAACATTGATTTTAAATGGAGAACGCTACTTACACACAATACATTATTCAGCCTTAGCAGTTTCTAAAAGTATTTTAGAAGATAAAAATATAAATGATTACCTCGGAAATATTATCATGGGGCCAACAATGGAAACTTGATTATTTAACCGAAAGCCATTCTAAAAGAAAAATACACATTGTTAGCACAGATTCTTAGAAATAACTATGGCAAATAGTAGTACATTATTTAATTTCATTACCACACTAAATGCGTCAATTAAAAGACCAGTATCAGGATCCCTGTTCAAAAAATTAACTGAGCTTTTAACATCCCCTTCGAATGATCCATAAGTTGTATTTCGGACCTGAGAAAATCTGAAAGAAATTATTTGAGGTTATTTTTAGACAACATAACTGAAGGCAATTTCTAATATGACAGGACCCTACTTACCCTCCTACTGAAAACTGAGATTTTTTTAAAGTTGATATCACCATCTTTGTGAATAAAGATCTCATTTTGAGTATTATACGTGATTAAATATGAATTAAATATTTGACAAGGATTCTAGTATTTTCGAACTGTCACATTTAATTTTTAAATATGCTAAATACACAACATAAAACAAGATATGTTCCAACACTAAAAAAATACTAAAAAATAATCTGTACTGTAAACTGTAATCTGTAAATGGAAATAAATGAGAAGATGTAAATATTGAATGAATCGGATGGTTTTTAAAAGGTGAAATTATTCATAATAAAGATTCGTATCCTGCTTTGTTCCTGTTCAAGATAAAATTATCTGGACCTACTAGATTTATCCATTTTATTTTACTTGTGTTGGAACATAGCTATGCCATTTTGTCTATGCTCCTGCAATGGAGAAATCTAGTTGGCGTTGCAAATTATTTGCTTTCGCGTGATGTGTGATAAAACTGGATATTATTGTATTTTGTCGATTTTATGAAAGTTTCTCTTACCAAACTCATGTGATTAACGAGTACAACATTTATAGATATATCAATTTCTAAGGATTAATATTTTTTTACACTGCAAGTATGTTAATAGAAAACCCCGACGCGTTTAAAACTTGGCTAACTTCCATTCTGGAACCGCTGTAAGTAGGCCATATTTCTTTTCTCATAAAATCTACATTTCCTTCATGCAATATGTTTGGTTTTTCAGCTCTTTTTCACTAATTCATCCACTATTTGATTCTTAAATAACTATAACAAATATCTACGTGCTGAATATCCTCTCATCTTCATATATTTTTTCATATTTATTCTAAGCATAGCTTTATATTTTGTATTTTTATCTGATAAGTATTCCTAATTAAATAATACTTATTAATTATTATCACAGCATTTAATCCGCATAATATTATTCCGCTCCGACGTACCAAACCATCCTTATTTAATCCAATTATTTTCTTCCCATCAATATTGAAATATTTACGTTACATCTTTCAGTTTTTTAGTTTAATTTTAGTGTTTCCCAAATATATCGTTTTTATCTTGTTAATATAACATTTTTTTCTGATACGATAATGCATTTTTAAACTTTTAAAAATAAAAATTGAAATTTTCCTTCTAAATGGGCGTAGGTATTTGAATAAAAATTAGGTTATGAAACTAAGCAGTAGAAATCAAAGTTAAAGCACGAAAAACGAATCTTTTGAATATTTCTTATCCGCTAATAGAGAGCGCTTTTTGCGTCTTATAATTTTGAACTTAGTCCAGTGGCTATCGCGTCTGATTACGTATCAAAAAATTCATGGTTTGATTCCCGATTGAGTACAAAATATTTGTTTACCCATCTCAAGGTCGTTCAGATTCTCATAAGTAAAACGCCTGGCAAGGATGTCTAATCTAATCTAAGTTGCAAAGATATGTAACATTGGGGATTCACATTACATGCATTATAACAAGCAGACACATACAAGTTTGCGCATGCCGCATGTGAACCTACAACATAAAAACCAAATCTCAAATGGACAGGTTCCAATGACAAATGCTTTATTTGGAGGGTTTTTTCCTGGCTTAGTTGGTATGAGGCTGACCACCCATACTGTAAAATATGTTTTATTATTGCCAACTGCCCCTGTCTCTAGATTATACTTAGATTATATTATTATAGATGCAGACTTTCAATTTTATAATGAGGCTGACCACCCATACTGTAAAAAATGGTTCACTTTGCCAATGTCACCCCTGTGTCAGGGAAGGTCGGCAAAAGTTGTAGGGCTTATGTTCATTTGAGGTTTGGATTTTATTTGTAAGTACACATTCAGCATTTGTAAGCGCGAACTACACATATTTGTTTGTGGGCATACATTTGAGAGCTTCAAATGAATATATCCTTGCAACTTAGATTATAGATTATTATTTACTCAAAATTTTCTTCAACTGACATTCCTTGTTCTTCCCCTGCAGTCTTCAAATGTGAATGTATCTCTGCAACTTAAACTATAGATGTGATCATCTAGCTGTACCTTTGCTCCTTGATAAATTAAGCAAGTATTGTATTGTGACCTTTTGTCCCCATTAATATTGGCTCCTAGCTTACCTAGAAGAAACATATAATATTGTAACACTTTCGAGTACTGCAATTAATATTGATTATAGAGTTCTTCATAGCCACTGGTTATTTTAGCAATTTGTTTTAATAGGGACTTAGCACAGAGGTTCCCAAACTTTTTCAAGTCACGGCACCCTTTGAAATTTTGAGTTTTCTCACGGCACCCTAGTCATATAATATCGATCTGTGGTAGGTATATTTCATATTTGTACGGCTGAAGAAGAAATCAGGTAAGAAAATAATACAACTCGTATTTAAAATTCACAAGTACATTTATTCGTTTACACGTTCCGTGCCTAGAACGCGGTCCGGCCACGTGGGTTATTTTCCATTCCATAAAATGTTTGTATTCATGTATGCACACGAGCTTCTGCTTTCGCATGAAGACATCTGGCCAGGCAAAATAGGTAAAATAAAAAATGTAAAATTTTGATTTTTAGTAGAGACTTCAGGGGCGCCTCGCGGCACCCCTGATCTCTCTCCGCGGCACCCACTGTGGGAACCTCTGACTTAGCACATGAATTTACAAAAATAGTGTCAATAGCTCCATAAGTAGAGTGCTAACGTTCCATGCCTAGGGCGATATGTAGCTTATGTTGTAAGAAGTTACACTATAACTACATATAATGTAACTTCTTGCTGCGTTCTCGAAGGGTTCGCATGAGGTGAGCAGAACCTATTTATTTTTAAAGGTAAGGGGGCTGGCTTTACGCCACACACTTCAGTTGAAGTGGCAGTTGCCCAGTTCCCGAGAGGGCTGGTACTCATTTCTTGTGAAGGCTGAGTAAATCTTGGCGGCATTTTATTTTTGGGTTGGATATAAACACCGAAACGGGAAATCATTTCTGACAACCTCAGTGGAATTCGAACCCGAGCTCTCGGCATGGAATGCAAGCACTCTACCAATTGGGGTATTGATCGGACTTTCTAATTAATACTAAATGGCCTGGATATTGAATAAGTCTTTGAAGGTATGAGAGGGAGGGGTCTGCAGGAAGGGCATCATCTGGGGGTGTGCGGTCATTTCATAGGAATTGCTTCCTCAGGCCAGCAGTCTCCACTAAAAGGTGTACTTTTGTTATGACCAAATAATGATTGTTTAATGTTTTTTAGTTGTGAAGCAGACCCAGCTGCCCTGGCCAAGTATGTGTATGCCCTGGTGAAGAAGGACAAGCCCCTGGACGACCTCAGGGATGGCATGGTGGACCAGCTGGATGTATTCCTGCAGCAGGGTGAGTCTATATGCCAAGTATGTGTATGCCCTGGTGAAGAAGGACAAGCCCCTGGACGACCTCAGGGATGGCATGGTGGACCAGCTGGATGTATTCCTGCAGCAGGGTGAGTCTATATGCCAAGTATGTGTATGCCCTGGGGAAGAAGGACAAGCCCCTGGACGACCTCAGGGATGGCATGGTGGATCAGCTGGATGTATTCCTGCAGCAGGGTGAGTCTATATGCCAAGTATGTGTATGCCCTGGGGAAGAAGGACAAGCCCCTGGACGACCTCAGGGATGGCATGGTGGATCAGCTGGATGTATTCCTGCAGCAGGGTGAGTCTATATGCCAAGTATGTGTATGCCCTGGGGAAGAAGGACAAGCCCCTGGACGACCTCACCGATGGCATGGTGGAAGAGCACATTTGGAAATATAAATGGTATATTTTTTGTGCTCCGCCGGGATACGAATCCACAACCTTCCATTTACGAGTCCGAAGTGTTGCCACTGGACTACGGACCGGTCCAAGAAATGTCAACAACACGCGGTGTACCTAGCGGTCACCCATCCAAGTAGCATCCGCGCCCAACGTTGCTTAACTTCGGTGATCTGATGAGAACCGGTGCTTTCAACATGGTATCGTCGTTGACAGTGACTCATAGTGAGTGAAGCAATTATAAGGAAGTGCTGGTAAAGAATTTTTAAACTACGAGATTAGTGATTCCTCTCGTAGATAATTGTTAAAAAGGTGCATTTATCTGAGACACCCTCGTTAGCTGAATATGCCGCTTATTCAGTTTTACCTTTAAGGTATGGATGATGAAATACCCCACACACTGTTTACCTCTGCTGCCCATGTGGTGGGCCATTAATATCTCACAATAGGACTGAAATAGATGTTCCCTGGTGTTTCATTACCCATACTCACACGTGCCACATACTCTCCTGTATGCCAGCTCATGCAGGGCTATTTTGGTAACAAAACTCATCTCTTGCATGGAATTATTTTTATCTGCTTCGAGTATAAACATTTTCTTGTTTTTATTTTTTGACATCTGAATAATCTCCGCCTAAGACTCTCATAAAATTTTGTCATCTACAAATTTCACTTGGTTGGTGGGTACATACTTTTTTGGTTGGATGTTTGCAAAACATTTACACAAAAAAACAAAGGAAAAACTCATATTTATTAAAAAAATATATACTAATAAGTAATAACATTAATATTGGAGATATAAAAAGTATCCTTGCCATAATTTTTTTTTTATTAAAAAATAGATTTGTGAAGAGAAATGCAATTCACCCACCTATTTTGCCTGGCCAGTTGTTTTCATACGAAAGTAGAAACTTGTGGGTACATACTTTTTTGGTTGGATGTTTGAAAAACATTTACACAAAAAAACAAAGGAAAAGCTCATATTTATTAAAAAAATATATACTAATAACACTAATATTGGAGATATAAAAAGTATCCTTGCCATAATTTTTTTTTTATTCAAAAATAGATTTGTGAAGAGAAATGCAATTCACCAACCTATTTTGCCTGGCCAGTTGTTTTCATACGAAAGTAGAAACTTGTGTGTATGCATGCAATGGCATCTCTTGAACCAGGGTCAAAGTTATGGTCAAATGGGCTGATGATCAAACTGTAAAAACGTGAGTAATATTTTTTTTTACTATTTTCATATTCTTGTATCATGATTTGATAAAAAAAAATCATATTTTCCATCATATGTCAAAAAAACTCACTCCCCATAGCTTTCACCGTATAAATTATTCTACTCCCGGAAAGTTTTAAGTACCAAAGGAATGATAAAGTTTGATTTTTTTTGTTTGGTTTACGCAGAGACCAAACCATTTGTGGAGCTGCTGTTCAAGACGCTGGAGAGCCAGGAGTACCTGAGCGAAGCAATGGCCCCGGCAGCGGCTGGCAACGCTGCCGTCTCAGCCCCCGCTGCTCTCCCTACTGCTGCCGCTGCGGCTGCTGCTGCCCGCCTGCAGCCCGTGGCCAAGGAGGCCGCCACCGCCCCTGCCGAAGCCAAGACTGCCAACAACCACCAGGATGCCAGGCCCGACAATAAAGGTTCACATTTACGTGTTTAAAAACGCCTTGCATCTAAATCTAAGCTGCAAAGATATGTATCATTTGAGATTCATATTAAATGCCTTCCCACAAGCAGACATGCATAATTTCGTGCTTACACATGCCGCATGTGGACCTACAATATAAAAAACCCAATCTCAAATGAACATAAGCCCTGCAACTTTTGCTGACCTTCCCTGAAGCAGGGGTGACATTAATAATAATAATAATTGGACAATTTGTATACAGCGCCGTTTAGTGGCATTAGCCACCCCAAGGGCGCTTAGTGACATTGGCAAAGTGAACCAATTTTTTTACAGTATGGGTGGTCAGCCGCATACTAACCTATCAGTCAAGGAATTCAATCTTCATATTAAGTTGTAGGTTCACATGCGGCATGTGCAAGCGCGAACTTGGATGTTTGCGAATGGATATTCTGAAATAGCGCGAGGTCTGATTGTGTTGTGTGTTTTGAATAGATCGTCGTGACGGTGAGAGCAGCCGCTCCGAGGGGGAGAGAGGCGGGCGGGGGAGCCGGGCAGGTGGGGGGGGCAGTGGCAGCGAGCACCCCAAGCACCGCATCGTGCTCAACAGGACCACCAAGTTCACCCCGGCCACCGTGCCCAAGGAGAAGCCGGCCTACGCCACGGAGCAAACTCTAGTCAAGGTGAGAACTATAATCTAAGCTGCAAAGATATGTTAACATTTAAGGCTCATATTAAATGCATGCCCACAGACAGGCACATGTAGGTTCGCGCCTGCACATTCTGCATGCGTGCATACAAATAAGCAAAACCTCGCATGAACATAAACCTTGCAACTCCTGCCGCCGTTCCCTGAAACGGGGTGGCATTGGCACAAGTGAACCGATTTTTACAGCACGGGTGGTCAGCCTCGTACCAACCTATCAGTCAAGAACCATTGAGTTATAATATTGTTACGAACTTGGAGTATGTGCGACTGTGCATGCATACATAGAACAGTCTGGCACTAGTATGATGATAGTGATACTATAATCTCTACGGCCAAGCATGCAGAGGGCTCTTGAGGTGTGATTCACACAAAGACAGCAAATAAATCAGCTTATATTAACATTATTATGGATGAGAGGGCAGTGGCAGTGAGTGGCACCACATTTTGTTGATATTTAATTATGGGAGATTTATTTGCTTGCAGGTTATTCCGGATCTTCTTGAAGACAGTCTGAATGAGCCACTCCCCTCAAGAACCACCCGCAGAGACAAGAAAAGTGATTCCGTAAGTTCATTTTGTAAACAAACTATAAAGGCCGTTTCATCTTCAAATGGCCTAATTAATACTAAATGGTCCAGATGCAGAAATAGTCCACTCCTCGTCACACCCTCACACGATGACACCCTCAATGACTAATTCTGTATCTGAAACATTTAACAGAAATTAGCTTGTCCTCAGTGCATTTCAGAACTTTCCATGGTTCTCTAGCTCTCTAACATGATGAGGCAGGTGGTTCCAGGCCAAATGACCAGCAACTGCAAATGCACGCTCTCCAAACACTTAATTCTTCTTAACTGTAAAACTCTGTCGCCATTCCGCTAGGGGTGGCCAGAGCCTCTGCAGAGTTGCCTCCATTTTTTCCTATCCTTACATATCTCTTTCAATTCATTCATATCCATCACCTTTTTCATGCATTTTCTTCTTTTACGCTCACTTTGTATATCCCATTCTTTCACAATCTCCTCAATCTGATCACTCCATACTTTTCTCGGTCGTCCCTTCCTTCATATTGGCTCTTATTGAAGAGTATTGGCACATATTGACGTGACTTGGCTGTGGTTTCTGCCAAGCGTAGTCTAATCTAATCTAATCTAAGCTGCAAAGATATATATCATTTAAGATTTATATTAAATGCATTCCCACAAGCAGACATGTATAATTTCGCGCTAACACATGCCGCATGTGGACCTACAATATAAAAACCCAATCTCAAATGAACATAAGCCCTGCAACTCTTGCCGTCCTTCCCTGAAACAGGGGTGACATTGGCAAAGTGAACCATTTTTTATAGTATGGGTGGTCAGCCGCATACCAACCTATAAGTCAAGGAACATACATCACAAATTATATTTTTTAAATCAATAAATAATAATATAAACATGGACATTGAAAAAAAACTAAATCATGTAAGGCTTTTTCTGCCGAGGGCGGCGTGCTTGATTAAATCAGCGAGATATTTTTCTGTCTTTTCCAAATAAAGCTTTGTGGACCATCGAGCGTACTTTAATCTTGGAGAGGAAGAAGCACCCGTCCCCTGGAGTATTGTTTTTAATGACTGTTGTATGACCTGCAGGATAAGGATGAGCGCCGCCGCCGCCCCTACAGGTCCCGCTCCCCAGCGGGGCGCTCCCGCTCCCGCTCCTGGGAAAGGGCGAGGCCCCCGCCTCCCTCCGCTGCTCCCTGGAGGAACAGGTCTCCTCCCCCGCAATACCAGACCAGCAGATACAGGTATTTATTACAATTTTGTGTACATAAATTTTCAACAAAAAACAAAAAAGTTAACCCAAAAGAAGAGGGTCTAAACTGACTAAAACATGTTTGGCATTGATACTCAAGCAATGTACAAGAACAATAAATATACGTCAGTAATTTGATTTTCATTAGTTGGTAGTAGAGCTCCAAAAAAAATTCAGAAGTACATACATAAGATTGAGGCATACACGGCTTTAAATGAATTTAGATGACAGTTAACCCCTCGAGCGCCAGCGATTTTGTGCCTAATTCACTAACCAACTCGTGGTGTTTTATATTAACCCTTAACTTGGCAGAGGCAAAAATTCTTATTTTTTTAGTTTTTTTTATAAAATTTGTCTATAAAAAAAATCAAAGATTTCGGGAAAAATAGTTTTAAAAATCCTAGATTTTCACTTTTCTGGAAATCGCATGTATCTAATAGGATACATTGCCAAGCTCCTGGAGAACCACTCGCGCTGTTTTATGTATACAATAGGATACACTGCCAGGCGACCGGAGATTTAGTTCCAAAGAAATTTTATGTATTTATTATAAAAGGGTTCATTTATTGCGACTTAATTTATTATAAATCAATGATAAATATAATATTACAAATGATATGAAAGAAATAAAACATTTTTTAAGTTTATTTTTATACAAAAAAATCAAAGTTACAAAAAATCAATTGACCGAAAAGTATCTTGACCACTATAAACTAAAAAGTCAAGGATAAGACCTGATACTCCGTTTTTATCATTTTGAATGAGTTGATACGGGTGTCATTAAATTTTGAGAAATGGAAGCCTATACAGATGTAAATGATGATAAGGATGGCAAGGCACTGTAACTGCTAATTGCAGCACTTGGGCTCGGATAAACCCGTGTAATGATGAGAGTTATTGATTGTTGCAGTAAGTATCATTGATTTTTTCATCAGTGTCAGAATTTAAAATATTCATTGTTTCCAAGGAGGAATCCAAGGAAAGAGCTGAGCTTGTAGACGGTGATAGAGAACGAAGCTCATCTTCGTCTGTGGATTCATCACTCATATCTGATGATGCTTGCATGCGAGGAACTAAGCTCTATATTTTTTCTATTTGTGTATGCGGTTTACTTTCCAAGATAGAAAGCATTCCATTGTGTCAACAAAGGAACATAAAAAAAAATAATAAAGACTAGTTCTATAGAGCATTACCCCAAAATATACTAGGAAAAGGGGAATAATAAATTACATATTCTTAAAAAAAAAGTACAACACTAAGCAAATAAACGATCAAGATAAGACAAACCATTCAGTATTATTACCAAATACTAAAATTCCATTTTTTCTGGAAATAATGCAAAAACTTGTTTTCTCAGAACTGGTCAGTTTTTGCTTTTGTATGAAATGCATACAAACAGTCCTTCTCCCAGCGCTTGGCAGTGTATCTAATAATATACATCACCCGGCAACACTACTTCTCTAGTCCCTTAGCAATGTATCCTATTGGATACAGCGGAATACACATTGGAATAACAAATTATTGGACCAATAAAAAATAAATTTTACTATACATGTTGAAACATTATTTATTTGAGACTATAAAAATATTTTTTAATTTAAATTTAATACAACATTTGTAAAAAATAAGTAAAAGTTACTGGAGCGCCCGCGCCACCCTTTGACCTCGTTGCCATCTCGTTTGAAAAAAACACACAAAGGCTTTTTACAGACGGTTCATTATTTTTTACCATAAACAATACAACCTACAGAAGAAGATCCAAATATTTTTAAATATTTAATATTTGTAGTCTTGGTCACAGATTTAAATAAAAACGATGTATCTAATAAGATACGTTGCCAAGTTAAGGGTTAAATATCTCCAAAGATACAAAACATATCTCCTGTGGGTTTTTTTATATCAAAAAACAATGAAATAACGTTTTTTTAGTGCCTACCAAAAAAAATAAAACTTTTGTGAAATAATTATTATACTCCATCATAATTTAGATTATGGAAAAAAGATCGAGATTCTAAAAATAGATATACCTCATTAGTATGCGTAGGCACGAAATTCCAATACATCAAAAAATAGAAGAAAATGACCCTTTTATTTACACAAAACAAAATTTTTAGTGTGTTAGTGTTATTATGTCAACAAATTGTGGAATTCGGCTTTTTCAACAGTTGGTTTTTTAAATATTATAGTTTAAATACCTACAAACAAAAATAAATGCTTTGAATTTATTGGTGGATAGTTCTACCCAATAGCAGTACTTCATGCGATTTTCGATCTTATTGCTGTGTAAAAACTAAAGAAAAATGAAAAAAATCACGTTTAGTACTATGAGCGCGGATCCGCGTTCCGGCGCTCGAGGGGTTAAAAGAGGGCTGTTACAATTTTGCAGCCTTCATACTCCTAAAATAAACAATAATAATAATAAGATATTATTTATAATGCTGCTTTATGATAAATCACTGCAAGGGCACTGTTCAACTGTAACATCTCCGAAACAAATATGTCTTCAATCCGGACCTCACTGCACTTGCACTCTCTACGGCTCTAAGCTCATGGGGTAGGGCATCCCACAGCACAGGGCCGGCAATGCAAAAGGTACAATCCAAGTATTTTGCTTAGGTTTTTTTTCAGAAAGTACTTCTAAAAATGTAGGAATTCAGGTGACTTTTTACAAGACGGCGACATTAGTTTTGATTTCCGCAGTTGATCCATTATTTGATGTTGCGTCATTTGACTTTCAGGCGATCTCGTTCAGGCTCTCCCCCCCCGCCCCGCTCTTCCCGCTACCGCAACAGGAGCCCCCCACCTGGCACTGCAGCGTCTGATGTGCAGCAACCCAGGAGCCGATCAAGGTACCTATTCCCCCATTGCCATGGTGGTTCGGCCGATAGCTCACTGAGGGTGCTGTGGTCCATGTGCTGTGGGTCCTTTTTTTTTTTTTTAAGAAATCCGGTGCGGGAGACTCCCTAGATTCTAGAGACTCTAGGGGTGTATGACACTTGTTGTGCCGCAGAGGTGCACGAGCTTGGTCGTCGCTACAAAGCGCCAATACTCAAGCAAGACCCAGGTGCTGTTAGGCTGGATGGACCTTTTTTAGTGACCGGTCTTTAAGGTTTTATGATTTTTTTCAACCCAGCGAAAAGCATATTTGGAAATATAAATTGTATATGTTTGTGCTCCGCCGGGATCCGAATCCACAACCTTCCATTTTACGAGTCCGAAGTGTTGCCACTGGACTATGGACTGGCCCAAGAACACATTCATGCAGGAAACCTAAGCTTAGAAATGAAAAGCTGGTTTCAAAAAAATATCTCAAAATCATTTGAAATTCAAGGAAGACAAAATAACTCTACAAAGTGCTAAACTGTATTTGTTTGTTGTATATTTGCAGATCCCGTGAGCGCCTCCTCTCTCCGCCCCCGGGCACCATGCTGCGCGACCGCCTGGACCGCTTGTCCCGCTCCCGAGACCGCGACCGCTCCACCAGGCCCAGCGGGGGACCCAGGAGGGGCGGGGGAGGGGGCGGCAGGCCCTGCACCCCTCCCCCCGTGCCCGGGGAACCCCTCCACCACAGCATGGGGCCGCAGCAGCAGGCAGCCTTTGCCCCGGCGCAGACCATGAAGAAGCGCTGCAGGGATTTCGATGGTGAGTGAGTGCAGGGTACTTTAAGGGTTTTTTTTTAATATAACATAGATTTGTTAAGAGGAATGTTCATATGTTATAGATTTTAATTTTATTATTTTACTTCCAGCAACTTCCTACACATGGATGCTTATTATACAAAGCTGTGTATAGATTTCAAGTGATCTCAGGTTGTCCCGTGAAGTTAAAAGCAAGGGAACAACAAAATAATTCTAAGTTAAGATTAATTTGACAAATAAAATCGTTCTGCGGTGGTTTTTTTTAAATAAAAAGATGAAAGGGTTGAATATGTGACTTGGGCCCTTTTCAAACAGTAACAAAATTATCTGTTCACCATTTCCCTAGCAACCTGGCTGTGTGAAGTCACAATTTTGGCTATATCAATTCATGTGCGGACTTTATTGTGTTTATACTGGAGAGTTGCTTTCTAAGATCTGTTGCCTTGGTCTGTAGGAGCTGGAGCTTCCGGATGTTTCGCCCTTGTCTGCGATGTACTTGTGTAGCGTTGTTGATGAAACTTGATGTTGGTTTCCAGAGAAGGGCTACTGCATGCGAGGTGACCTGTGCCAGTTTGATCATGGGCTGGACCCCGTGGTGCTGGAGGACTCGTCGCTGTCCAGGGTGCTGGCGCTCCCCATGGGCGCCATGCCCGCTGCCAGGCCTGCCCCAGGTAACACATAAACACATACATGTTCACTGTATTTAGTCATAAATTGCAACGTCTTCACTGGCTGCGTGTCCCGGAGAGAGTGGACTATAAAGTGTGCCTTATGGTATTTAACTCTCTCAGAGGAGTGGCCCTGTCTTATTTGACTGAACTGTGTGAGGTTGAGGAGATTGTTGGTGAGCGGTGCATCCTTCGCTCAGCGAGAGGTGATGCTATCAGCAGGCTGAAAATGCCACCTCGACGGAGCAGAACAGGCTTTGGGATAGAGCTGAAACTAGCTACCTCTGAAGCTGTGGATGGAGGCCAGTGAAGAACGCTTCAAGAAGAGGTTGAAGAGTTACATGTTTTCCAGGAAACATGCAAAAGATAGCAGGCAAAATAATGAATAAGAGAAGAGTGATTGCTTCCACAAAGGTCAGAACCTTCAGAAATGTGGAATAAGATAAAGTAGAAAGGGAATCCTGTTTTTTTTCCATTGATTTATGAGCTTCAGAGTTTGAGATGAAGTGGGAACACGTTGAATAAACTTGGTGGTTTGCAGGTCTGCTTGGGGAGTACAACCCTCTGGCGCCGGACATCTGGTCCCGTGGCAGAGTCCGCTACAACGCTCCCCCACCCCCGCACCAGCTGCAGAGGGAGCTCATCCCCATACAGACCATCAGGTATGTGCGCAACAGACTAGCCTCACAGATGCCACTCATTTTTTTTTTTTTATTTTTTTTTATTGAATATAAGACATTTTAAGTACATACATTACATTTTTCAAACTTATTTCTATTACATAATATTCATTTGTTTTCTATGCTATACCTCACCAAAAAGAGTCAAAGCTCTTGTGTGTGGTGAGGGATTCACAATTTCATTCCAAAGGAATTTATTGTTACAAACTAAGGATTTGAAGTACCCACGCGCGCCTGAACACGTTTGCTTGTGTGTAAAACAATCTGCCTCTAGACAGCGGTTTGGTATGAGCGAGAGATTGAATGATCTGGACTATGCAACAATGATCTCTTTTGTACCTATATATACGGACTGCAAAGGGCATCAGTGGATTAGTTGCATTCAACATTTGGACGTGAATACCATATACGCAGAGATTATCAATTATTGTAAATTGTGAACTATTAACTATATAAATTATTCAATTGTAGTTCACTATAATCTATTATTGTAGATTATAGTGAACCATAAAATAAATAATTGCAGTTTAATTAAAAGAAAACCTCAACTAAAATCGTAACAGTAACGTAATCCGGTTTTATTCAAAACCAACATCAATCACCACTTCCTTGCAGCGCCTCACGACAGAACCAAGAACTCAAGCAACACCTCTGCGGCACCCTTCCAGGGTGACATAGACCCCCAAGACTCACAAGAATTGGGGAGCCTCCCGCACAGGATTTCTTAAAAAAAAAAAAAAAAAAAAAAAAAAACAGTATTAACCTCTAGAGTGCCATTGATTTTCTGGCGTCATCCAGCCACCCAACTCTTGGTTTTGATATTAAATATCTCCAAAAATACAAAACATAATTTAGTAAAACATCAATTACCATAGTGTTGTGTTTGTTGCAGGCCTGAAGACATGCACTCGGCCATGTCGCTGCGCATGGTGACGGACCAGCAGGCACCCCCGCTGCCGCCCCAGCAGCCCCCCCCACCTGCTACCTCCCTGCCCCCCGCCCCCCTCACCGCTGGGGGCAAGCCCCCCTACCAGGGCATGCCCTACAGCGTGCCCCCCCCCGCCCTGCCCAACCATCACAACAAGAAGAAGCAGTTTGACTTCAACAGGCTCGGTGAGTTGGGATGCGTTGCTGGTTACAGACGCAACCATTGATTTATGATATCTGTGGACTATAAATTATTTTAACGAAAACAGACAATGTATATCTGTTTCAGCCTACTTATGAAAATGGTCATTAGTAAGAAAGAGAACAAAGAACTTCGCAGTTGCATTCATGTGTACAAAAAAAACTTGAGGACCTTGCGCCAACAACTCTAGTTGAAGTGTGGGGTTCTCAGTGCCTGACGGAGCTGATACTCATTTCTTGTGACATAAACACCGAATAATAATAATGAACTAGATTTATATGCGCCTTTTTGTGATTTACATCACTACAAAGGCGCATGTGGGCTCTAGCGGGAAAACAGGAATGCTTTGAGCATCTTCCTGAAGGCTGTCTCATCGTCCTGGACTCTCAGCCTCTCTGGCAGAGCATTCCATGCCGCTGGCCCGGCACCACGGAAAGAGCGGTTCCCGAAGACTGTACTTGATTGGCTTTGTGGCAGCTCCAACAGACTGGCACATGACCCAGCCGACCTCAGAGTAGCTCCCCTTTCATGTAAAGAAGCTCTCCTCGTGAGTTCAACCAGATGGTCAGGAGCCAGCCCATGAAGAGTCTCAAAGACCATCAAGCAAAGCTTGTAGTCTATTCTTTCCGAGATGCGAAGCCAGTGCAAGCTCTCAAGCAGGGGAGTTATATGGCAGTATATTCGAAGGGACTGGAGTCGTTTTATTTGTGCCATCGATTGACCAGCATATATGACATTACAGTAGTCCAGTCGCGAAACCACAAAGGCATTTATCAGACTCTTGATTGCTTCTGTCGGTAAAGATTTTTTGACAGATCTTATCTGACGTAAGCCATAGAAGCCAGCCTTTATGGTCTTGCTGATCTGGCTGTCAAGATTTAGGTGCTGATCAATTTCAACATTTCAACACCTAGCAGACGGACGCTTGAAGAAGGATAGATGTCACTGCCGCAGATCCTGAAAGGTGTATTTGAGTCCAGAAGTTGTTTCCTCCGAGCGGTTACTGTCAGCAGAATCTCTGTTTTTGCTGGATTGAGGAGTGGGAAACTATTTCTCACACTTTTGGTGGGCATTGAATTGTAGCTCTCCTATCGACCAGACTTGTTTTTTAAATAAAAGCTTGTGTTTCTTGTTGTTTTAGGTCCTAATCGTCACCATGGCAACAAAGGTATGGGAGGCAACAGCTCTCTGGAGCTGAAGAAAGTCCCGCATGGACTCAACGACATTATGCACCTCAACAACCACTTCTGCAAGTTTGGCAAAATCGTCAACATACAGGTAACAACATTTTATTCATTGGATGGCCCACTGTTAGTTTCACGTAGTATTATTTATCACTCTCTCCGATATGTCCTCCCAATGAATGCTGATGCTCCAACTCCTTCTGTGCCCTGCAGCCAATTGAGTCTTTCAACTTGTCATCTGGGAAGCTGAGCTGCTCTCTCCTTACTTCCACAATCCTTCATCATGGACATCTCAATCTTGTTCCTCATTGCTGAGGGTTGTGACCCGTGTGGAAGCAACCACTCTTCTCCAGTTCTCTCGTGACTGTGTTGCTGCTGTCTTCACTTGATCGGTACATACACGGAAACATTCATTTCAGCTGAAGTGGTTGGCGTAAGGCTGACCCCCTTACCTGTAAAATAAATAGTTTGACATGTGACCCCTTTGGGGCGAACGCGGCAAGAAGTTACACTTAATTGTAGCTTAGTTAATATGTATCGTCCCATACTCCTAACGCACGACAAGAAGCCGCCACAGTCATCCCCCTCCCTGCGCCCCTCCCTGCGCCCCTCCAGGCTTAGCGTTACAATGTTTTCCAGGCTCTGATGTTCCATTCGCTGAACGCGACCCAGCCAATGTAGTCTGCTGCCCATTATTGGTGAAAAATATTTAAAACAAACTGCTATAATATATTTTAAATTATGATTACGGTCGTTAGACATTTTAAAGAATGAAAAAAACGGATTTTTCTGACCGTGCAAAAGAGAAACGTAGAGAAAATCGTTCTTCTCTTTTGCACGGTCAGTAAAATCTGTTTTTTTCATTCTTTAAAATGCTATAATATATGTCTACAATGTTGGTAGGTACCTAGATACCTACCTAGCCACATAGCTATTTGCTATAGCAGTCATGACGGGGAGACTGAGCATGCGCTACAGTGAATAAAAAAATTCAAATTTTGAAGTGGAATAGTAGAGATCTTCAATTGTAGTTTCTTTATAAACTTCTGCAACACAATTATCTGTTAATTAAAATACTTTTTTAACTTTGTTACAATTCACTTGAGTTTTATTTTTTAAAAAACACAACCAGTTTCGGGAGAAGCAGTACCTCCCATCTTCAGGTGTAAATATCAACTAACATAAAATACAAAATTACCAAATTAAGCAAGGATTTAATTTGTGGTACTGGTGGGGGTAAGTGGGGGGCGGGGTTTAATTGGAAACAAAGAAAGTAATGGCGAAGTGTTGGGAAAGAGGATATTATTTAAGAGGTTATTTTCAGAATTAATATTTTTTTGGATTTCTAGATTTTCAAAATTGTTCATAATTTTACCTTTGTAGGGGATGGGATGAAGGAGTTTTAATGTGTGAGTGTGAAAGGAATGGTTTGATTCAATGATGTGGTTGGCGAACTCTTTGGTAATTTTGTATTTTATGTTAGTTGATATTTACACCTGAAGATGGGAGGTACTGCTTCTCCCGAAACTGGTTGTGTTTTTTAAAAAATAAAACTCAAGTGAATTGTAACAAAGTTAAAAAAGTATTTTAATTAATTAAAATGTGCTTTCACAAAGTTACTGCCCAAAATCTAAATAATACAATTATCTGTTATTCAACAGTTTAATAAATGCTAATACAGTTTAATATTTTACAGATTTTACTGACTTGTATAATTAGGGTTTGTGTGTGTTTGTGTGCAGGTGTGCTACGAGAACGACCCTGAAGCGGCGCTGATCACCTTCTCCAGCCACACGGAGGCCAACATTGCGTACAAGAGCACGGAGGCTGTGCTCAACAACAGGTTCATCAAGGTGTTCTGGCACAATGCGGAGGTAAGCACTTCTCGTACTTGTTGTTGCAAGCTTGCTTTCTGACATCTTGTGCTGTGATGTGATATTGATTAGACTTTATGACAGCATACATACCGCACATAAGCTTAAACATTCAAACTCAAATAAACATAAGCCGTGCAACTCCTGAAGGCTCAACGGCTGAAAACTATTGTCACACTGGAGGTTAATGAGAGACTTCTTTGTACTAATGTATTGTTGTGTATTGTCCACAGAGTAAGCAGGAGAATGTTCCCCCCGGACAGAGAGCTGCTCCCAAAGAGCGCCCTGCTGTCCAGACCAATGTGGTGCAGCACCAAACCAACGGAGGGGGACACAAGACTCACAACAAGGTATGCAGCTCTATGTTTTCCCATTACAATGGACTCTCTTCTATATCTTGAAAACTTGCGGTGCTGTTCTCAGACATTTTAGTTGTCCGTTGAGCGCTTTGACAAACTAATGATGCATTTGTATAAAGACCTGTAAATCCAAGATGGCCGCAAGTGAACAGCTGATTAGTTTTCATACAAACATTACCAAAACTCGGTAGGTAAGAATGACCGTGGTGATGAGACTTTCAGCCCAGGCATCATTAGTTTGTCAGAGCGTGGGCTCAACCGACGACTGAAATATCTAAGAATAGCCCCGTTGGTGTTTTCACGACTCATTCCTTTGCCAGGCTGCCCGCTTATGGAATGAATTACCGGTATCTTTGTTTCCACCCCAATTCTTTGTCCTTTTCAAATCCAATATCAATCGCCATTTCCTCTCAGTGTCTCAAAATAAAGCACAGCACCGCGCAGCTGACGGCCCTGCAACCAGATAAGGACATCATAATAAATAATAAATAATATTAGGATGATTTATTTGGTGAGCGCTGTTTTTGTGTGTATCACACCTCAAGAGCCCTCTGCGAGGGCTCCACATCAACTGCCACATCACCAACACCTCTGCGGCACTACAACAAGTGTCATCGATCCCTAGAGTCTCCCGCACAGGCTTCCTTAAAAAATATATTATATATATATAAATATTTATCGTTACCTTAAAGCAGCGGTTTCCAAACTAGGGGGCGCGTGGGCGGACAAAAGAAACTTTTGAAAATTGCATTCCTACCCCCCCGTCAATTTCAATTTTCCAAAAAAAAATGTAGGGAGGGAGGCGCGAAAAATTTTTTTTTAGGGAGGCCTTAAATATTGATTAAAGTAGTTTGATAGAGAGTACCAACATTGGGGAGAGAGAATTTATCTTGGTATGTCGCTATTATTGTCTTTAATGCAGCTTATCAATTGCACCACCCAGGTCCTGATCAACAAGGACAACCAGAAGATCACAAACACGGCGCTGGCAGAGGCCAAGCAGCTGCAGCTGGAGCAGCAGCAGAAGGCTGCAGCGGCTGCCTCGGGGGAGGCGGCCCAGGTAGGGGAGCAGGAGCCCAGCAAGGGGGCCGCGGCTCTGCCCACTCCGGCCGCCGTCAAGGACAAGCCAGATGCCTTCCCCAAGGAGTCTGCCGCCAATGTGAGTCACCTAGTCAATGCGCTGCTTTTATTGGTGTTGTAGTTTTTATCTTGTCTATTTATTTGTTCATTGTTTCTATTTGTTCTTCTTTTGTCAATGTGATATTCCGAGTCATAACAAAAGAAGAGAATGCATGTAACTGTAACTAAGCCACACATATAGTGTAACTTCTTGTCGCGTTATCCTCGAAGGGGTCGCATGTGGCGAGTTGAATCTATTTATTTTTACAGGTAAGGGGGCCGGCCTTACGCCAACCACTTCAGTTGAAGTGGGGGTTTCTCAGCTCCCGAGAGGGCTGCTACTCATTTCTTGTGAAGGCTGAGTAAACCTTGCCGGTATTTTATTTTAGGGTTTGAAATAAACACAAATGGGAAATGATTTCTCACACCGTCAGCGGGATTCTAACCTGAGCTCACGGCATGGAATGCAAGCACTCTACCAACTGAGCTATCGACTGGACATGATGGGAAAAGTTATGACTTTGAATGAAATGAAAGAAGTATGTTAGGACTGAAAGAATTGGCGGTTGATCTGCTTTGATTGAATTGTAATGTTCGAATGTAAAACTGGGGTGACATTGGCAAAATTAAACATTTTTTATAGTATGGTCGGTCAGCCTCATACCAACCTATCTATAATAATTATCTATAATCTAAGTTGCAAGGATATATTAATTTAAAGCTCTCAGATGTATGCCCACAAACCAACACGTGTAGTTCGCGCTTACAAATGCTGAATGTGTACTTACAAATAAAATCCAAACCTCAAATGAACATAAGCCCCACAACTTTTGCTATAAGTCAAGAAATTGTGCCGTGTGCTATGTGCTGATTTCTTATGTTGTGGTTTTTATTTTGTCTCTCTATTTGTTGCATATTTTGTCATTCCAATGGAATATTCTGATTCATAACAAAAGAAGAGAATGCATGAAAAAGGTTATGCCTCTAAATGAAATGAAAGAAGTATGAGTATGCTAGAACCGAAAGAAACGGTGGTTGATCTGTAATTTTAGCAGCTAGGGGGCTGGAATTTATTTAAAAATATTCAAATTTAAAGTATTCCACTTATCATGATACAGTTTTTTTCCTTGACTAATAGGTTGTCATGAGCTCTTTTTTATAATTATGTAGTTTACTTACCATTAGAAGTTATGCCCAATAAAATGTTGTATTCACTATTTTTCAAATCAATGAGTCAGCAGTTATTCAGTTTCACCTATAATGTGGCGATATCTTTGCAACTTAGATGATGGATAGATAAATTCTATGAACAAATGATTAAAATACCTGTTTCCCAAAAGATCACAAATAACTCAGTTGCATTTTGCATTGTAGCTTGATTCTTTGTCACATTTTTTTTTTACAAAATAATGTTATTTCTGAGCACATCAATTACATAACAAGATAGTGGGTGCAGCCAACATCCATATTATATTATATCCTATGTAATAATCATTAATATTTATTGTTACTGAAGTGAACTCTCTCCAGTACACACTGACACACAAGGCTGAGGCAGTGCAAGAACAGACTTGTTCATGATGCTCTAATGAAAGTCAATTTTAGCCTGCGCCCCTCAAACTGTTTTCATTTAGAACCCCCAAGAGTGTAAATTTTCTCACCTATAAATAAATATAAGGATGATTTATTTGGTGAGCGCTGTTTTTGTGTGAATTGAACTTCAAGAAAAGCCCTCTGCGAGTTTGGTCTTTGCCATTGAAAGCGTCAATTTTCAGGCAAGACCCAGTTTTTATAAGGCTTGATGGACCTTTTGTGACCAGTCTTTTTTTTAAAAATGGATTTGTGAAGAGGAATGCAATTCACTATTCTTTTCCTGGCCAGAAACAGGTATTACATCATCAGTTAATAATTCATTATTTTATATTTTAACGAACTATTAATTGATAATTACGCAAAGAAAGCTGTTGAACCAGGGTCCATGTTATTGTCAGGGGGCCAGGTGGGAATCGAACCAGCGTTATTCTATTCCAAATACGCTAGTTAAGATTAGCTACTTGACCCGTCGGCCATAACACGGATGAATGGTAAATGCATATGAATTTTTCAACCCTGCAAAGAGCGTATTTGAAAATATAAGTAATCTAATCTAAGTTGCAAAGATATGTTACATTGGAGATTCACATTACATGCATTCTCACAACCAGACACGTACAAGTTCGCGCTTGCTCATGCCTCATGAGAACCTACAACATAAAAACCAAATCTCAAATGGACATACACCCTGCAACTCTTGCCGTCCTTCCCTGAGACAGGGGTGACATTGGCAAAGTGAACCATTTTTACAGCATGGGTGGTCAGCCGCATACCAACCTATAAGTCAAGGAACACACACAACAAATTACATTTTATTCATCACTAAATAATAATATCCAAATACAAAATATCCATTTACAAATAAAAACAAATTCCAATTTATCGAACTCTAGCCGCCAACATTTCAACAAGTCTTTACAAAATAATGTGATGAGATGGTTTGGGCATGTGGAAAGAATGAATGATGATAGACTGACTAAGTATATATACAGAGGTAATGTGCAAGGAAAAAGAGGTAAGGGACGACCGAGAAAATTATGGAGTGATCAGATTGAGGAGATTGTGAAAGAATGGGATATACAAAGTGAGCGTAAAAGAAGAGAATGCATGAAAAAGGTGATGGATATGAATGAATTGAAAGAGGTATGTGAGGATAAGAAGAAATGGAGGCAGCTCTGCAGAGGCTCTGGTCACCCCTAGCGGAATGGTGAAAGAGTTACAGTTACCTGAAAAAACTTCTACGTTTTTGAAATTCATTTTTTAAACAACACATTTTATATAAAAGTTTTAGCATCACCGAGATGACACTCATATTTGCAGTTAGGTATTCAAATTGCCCACTTGTACACTGGCAAAGGAAACTTCTGTTTCTACTCTCAGTGTGTTGGCAGAAATTTGCAAGCTCCAACACGTTTCTGCCGCTCATATTTATTTATATACAATCAAATTATTATCTTGCACTAAAATGAAATTCCAGTGATCTGTTTATTTCAATAGTTTTGAAGTAGTATTTATTTGTTTATAATTTTTTTTTATAAAAAGTAGAAATTTGCAACCATTTTTAAATCTAACCTTGTCAATCTGTGATTAGTGTGCAATTTAAAAATAAATATATTTTCTTGTTAAAAAAGTAATATGTTGAAAATGGAGGTTGATTTGAATGACAATGCGATTGAAGGGATGGAAGAGAATGGCGTTTACTTGTACGGGATTCAAGATTGCTCCAAAATATCTATTGATGTAAGCATGAACATTAATTGCGCTTATTTTTCAATAATTTAAAAAAGTAAGAAGTCAATGAAAATTGTAAGAATGGCTGTACTTTAAAAATAATTGAAAAATGTGGATGTCAATTTTCAGGTCAAAAGATTTTTTTCCTTTTGGTGTGAGGCTGCCCACGCATGCTGTGAAAAATGGTTCACTTTGTCGATGCCACCCCTGTTTCAGGGAAGGTCGGCAAAAGTCGCAGGGCTTATGTTTATTTGAGGTTTGGTTTTTTAATTGTAAGCGCGAACTTACACGTGTCTGCTTATGAGAATGCATTTAATAAGAATCTGAAATGTAATATATTGTTACGATTTTTGGTTCGGATACTTTTCAAATAAAGCTCTACTCTTCTTTTTACTCATTTATTTTACACCCTTATATTTATTTTTACAAAGACACTCTCATTTATTTCAATCCATTGGTTTTAGTTCACTGGTCGAATTTGTTCAATGTATTGGTGGAGCTCTTAGAATATCTTTACAACTTAGATTATAGATTGGAGGAAAATCATTCAGTGTTATTCACCAAACATTTAATCCACAGCTTAGCCATGGATCATAATTTTTTTGTATGGAGAATTGGGCTTAGGTGGACGAGTGTGTAAATAGCACTGATTGACTCTACGTAGTGCTCTATGATGCCCCTGCTTTATCATCGACCTTCCCTGAAACATAGGTGACATTGGCAAAGTGAACCATTTTACAGTATGAGTGGTCAGCCTCATACCAACCTAAAAGTCAAGGAATATGAGAAATGTACATATTTATGGTTTAACATTGATTTTAACGTATTGTATGTGTTCTCTTGCAGGAGTTGGCCATCCTGGTGAAGCGTCAGGGAGAGGGCGCGGCTAAGATTGCTAGCGATCTCCGACGTCGGAAACAACAACTCCTCGACAAGCAGCTGCAGAATCAGAAGTCCTTGCTGGAGAGGCTCGGAGCTGGTGTGTATTATTCCTCATCTTCTTTTACTTCTTTCGATGATGTGTTAGGTCAATTGTTGACCAATTTTCTTAATTTAATTTAATTTATTTATTTCAAGGACACATTGTGCCTTTTACTGATTTACTGTTTTTTTTATTTCTTCCTTGACTTATAGGTTGTTATGCGGCTGACCACCCATAATGTAAAAATTGGTTCACTTTGCCAATGTCACCTCTGTTACAGGGAAGGACGGCAAGAGTTGCAAGGCTTATGTTCATTTGAGATTGGGTTTTTATATTGTAGGTCCACATGCGGCATGTGTTAGCGCGAAATTATACATATCTGCTTGTGGGAATGCATTTAATATAAAACTTAAATGATATATATCTTTGCAGCTTAGATTAGATTAGATTAAACGGAAAATGACTTAAAAGTTTCATGGAAGATATCTATTGATATTCCATTCAACATCCTCATTGCACAGTGGATTCCATCATGCAGCATCACATTTGTTTTTGTAGATGGGAGGTAAAAGAGAGGATGGCTGCGCGCTCGGGAGTAGTGGTTGGGAGCATAGAAATTTATTTTGCTTAAAAGCGTGGGATTATGGATGTGACCATGTAGGAGTAGGAAAAAATGTTTGAGGAGATGGATGGATCGACGGGAAGATAAAGAGTGAAAGGAGGTTGCACCCAGAAGATATGCTGTAGGGAAGTACATGTAATTATCAGCATCATTAGGATAGTATCCATATTTTGCTGAATACGGTGATCTTGAGAATTTTTTATGCACTCTTTCTATCTGATACATAAATGTAAACAAGTAGTGAAGCTTTGTTATGTAAACCAAATCTAATCTAATCTAAGTTGCAAAGAAATGCTACATTGGAGATTCACATTACATGCATTTTCACAACCAGACACGTACAAGTTTGCGCTTGCACATGTCGCATTTACCTTCCTGTTTCAACAAGTATTTTATGTCATTTGTATGGTTGATGAGCCTGCAAGTGCCTGTGTATTGAAGGTCAATGACTCTTCTGTCATTTCTAAATACGCCTGTCGAAATATTTTGTAATTTTAATGGAGTTCTAGAGTTTTGAAATGTACAATTTTTTCAGAAATTCCATACTGCTAATGATATTTTATCAGCAGTGAATGTGTTAAAGGGTTAATAAAATAAATAAATAAATTCTATGTATTGTTACGATTTTTGGGGTTCGAAAACTTTTCAAATGAAACTCTATTCTTCTTTTTACTTATTTATTTTACACAATTAGATTTATTTTTACACTTTCATTTATTTCTAGAACTCACATTACACTTGGATTTATTTTTACTGGTTTTGGTTCACTGATATAATTTGTTGACTGTATTGGTAAGAGGTCGAAGGTATACTACTCCAGTGCAAACGATTTGCGTCCTTTTATACTATTAGATTCATATTTATACATATTATACATTTATACATAGATTCAGAATGTATGGAGGTGAAAATGAATTTTTGGAACGAGTTGAATGCAGCTGTGCGTGAAAGTAAGAAGAATGAATTCATTATAATTTTGGGTGATATGAATGGATGGGTAGGTAAGCAAAGAGATGAATGTGTGAAAATTGTTGGTCCTAGTGGACGAGGTGTAGTCAATGATAATGGGCGACACCTGATAGCTTTGTGTGCAGAGCACAGCCTTTTTGCATCAAACACATGGTTTCGGCATAAGGATGTGCATCTGTACACAAGGCAGATTGTGGGAAGTCGCACAATCATTGACTACATCTGTGTAGATGAAAGACTGAGAGGAGCCGTAAGAGATAGCCGTGTCTATCGTGGGCCTGAAATAGGCAGTGACCACTATCTCTTATGCGCTAAAATAATGATTGGAGAAGTAAGAAAGAAGAAACGTAAGAAGAAAGTAAGAAAGCCAAGAATAAAAGTAGAAAGTCTGAGTGATGAAAACGTGAAAGTGAAGTATAAATCAGAATTACAAAAAATGTTAAGTGTGAATGAACTTGAAAAGAATGTGAATGAAAAAGATATTGAAAGCATGTGGAAGGATATGAAAGAAAGAATAATTGAATGCGCTAAAAAAGTATGTGGGGTAACGAAAGGTGGAAGATTGAAAGGGGATGCCTGGTGGAATGCTAAAGTAAAAGAGGCTGTGAAAGTAAAGAAGGAATGTTACAAAAAGTGGCTGAACGACAGGAATGATAGAAAGCTAGAAGATGAATATAAGATAGCCAAGCGAATGGTGAAGAATGTAGTTTATGAAAGCAAAGCGAATGAACAGAGAAAGATTGATGAAAAAATGAACAGAAGTTTCACCGACAGTAGGAAGGAATTCTGGAGATGGGTCGGTGCCATTAGGAATAAAGATTCTGCATTGACCACCCCAGGAATCAAAAGTGCTGTTGGTGAGATGGTATGGGAGAATGATGAAGTATGTAAGAGATGGAAAGAATATTTTGAAGGGATTTTTGGTCGGGGCGAAAGAAATTTGTTTAGAAAAATGACAGAAGAGAATGAATTTAGGATTTTGAAAGAAGAAATAAAAGTATCTATTGAATGTTTGAAGAATGGAAAGTCTGCTGGGTTTGATGGAATAAATGGTGAAATGTTGAAAGCAGGAGGTGAATGCGTGATAGATTGGATGTACGAATTATGTAAGCTTTGTGTGAATGCAGGAGTAGTACCGATAGATTGGAGGAAGGCAGTCATTGTTCCCATTTACAAAGGTAAAGGGGACAAAAAAGACTGTCAGAACTTCAGACCAATCAGTCTACTCAGTATACCAGGAAAAGTCTTCTGTAAGGTGATTATAAAAAATGTGATTCTGACTACTAGTGAAAGGATTTCCGATATACAGTCCGGCTTTATGGCCGGTAGAGGCTGTGTTGATCAGATTTTTACTCTACGACAACTTGTTGAAAAACAATTGTCGGTGAGGCGGAAGCTGTTCACGGCCTTTGTAGATCTGGAAAAGGCTTTTGACTCAGTAGACAGAGGTATGTTATGGGATGTTTTGAAAGCATACGGAGTGAATGGGGCTCTCCTAGGTGCGGTGCATGCCAACTATGAAAATAGTAAGGCATGTGTTCGTATTGATGGTGAGTATAGCGAGTGGTTTGAAGTTTATAAGGGTGTGAGGCAAGGATGTGTGATGAGTCCATGGCTATTTAACATAGTCATGGACAAGTGTGTCAGAGATGCTAGACTTAATGATTGTGGATTGATGATAGGAGAGAGCAAAGTGAGTGTTCTACTGTATGCAGATGATGCAGTTCTTGTATCTGATTCAGCAGTAGAATTGCAAACAATGCTCTCTAGATTGAATGAAGCTTTGTTAGGTAACCATCTGAAGTTAAATGCAAGTAAGACGAAAGTATTGATTTTTGAAAGAGATGATGAAAGTATGAATTATGAATTTAAAATTAATGGAATGAATGTTGATGTCGTAAATGAGTTTGTATACCTGGGAAGTAAGTTTGAAAAAGATGGAAGAATGACCGGTGAATTTGAAAGAAGAGTAATGAAGGGCAGGTGTGTACTGGGTGCCACAACTTATATCGCCAAAAATCAAAACATATCAAAAAATGCTCGATTGGCGGTACGCAGTGGCATACTTTTACCCACCTTGATGTATGGAAGCGAGGCCTGGACGGTGAATGAAAGTGAAATTAGTAAAGTCCATACTGTTGAAATGGACTTTCTAAGAAGTATGATTGGGAAAAAACGGAGTGACAGGGTGAGGAATGATTTTGTAAGAGAAGAATGTGGTGCAAGAGAAAGTGTGAAAGTGAAGATTAAAAGAAGTTTGTTAAGATGGTTTGGGCATATGGAGAGAATGAATGAGGAAAGACTGACGAAGAAAGTATATGTTGGTAGAATAGATGGATGTCGTGGTAGAGGAAGACCGAGAAAGGTATGGATGGACCAAATATCCGAAATTGCGAATGAATGGAATATCCAGAGTCATAATAAAAGAAGAGCTTGTATGAAGAAGGTTATGACTCTGGAGGAAATGAAAGAAGTATGTAAGGATAGAAAGAAATGGCGGTTGATCTGTGATGTTGGCGGCTGAGGTTTGTTAAAGTAAAATTGGTTTTATGATTTAGTTTTTATGTCCATGTATATATTGTGATTTATTGTTTTTAAAAAATGTAATTTGTCATGTATGTTCCTTGACTTATAGGTTGTTATGCGGCTGACCACCCATAATGTAAAAATTGGTTCACTTTGCCAATGTCACCTCTGTTTCAGGGAAGGACGGCAAGAGTTGCAAGGCTTATGTTCATTTGAGATTGGGTTTTTATATTGTAGGTCCACATGCGGCATGTGTTAGCGCGAAATTATACATATCTGCTTGTGGGAATGCATTTAATATAAAACTTAAATGATATATATCTTTGCAGCTTAGATTAGATTAGATTAGATATACTGGGGAGGTAGAACTATGGAGAACATATTTTTGCTAGACTGTTCTATCCCCTTCCAGTAGGTAGATACTTATTATGATCCAGAAGATTTCAAAAACTACGAGTACCAGCACAATTATTTCCTATACCTATCTACCTACCTAAAATATTTGTACTTTTGACTATTTACATAACAGTATTCTTGTTGTATTTCAGCCGATGTCACCGAGGTTCAGCGCAAAGAGATGATGCTGACGATCAAGGCCATGCAGGAGACCATCGAGAAGACCCGCAAGGAGATCATGGCGAACCCGAAACCCCTGGGATCTATGGCTGTGAGTCGCCCCCACTAAACCCCTTACAATCTTCCTCTGAGAACTTTCCCGTTCCTTGATCTGTGAGGTGGAAGGTTAAATGCTTTCAGGAATATCATAAAGTAGAAGCTTCGGCACATAAAAGCGCCACTAAAGGATGCTGTAAAAAATTTACCAATTATTTATATATTATTACTACTAGTTGAGTTCACCGTCTTGAACCAATGCCACCCCTGTGTCGGGGAAGGTCGGCTAGAGTTGCTGAGTGTATGTTCATTTGAGATTTGGGTTTTTATATTGTAAGTCCATACGCGGCATGTTTAAGTGCAAACTTATACGTGTCTGCTTGTGAAAATGCATATAATGTGAATCCTTAATGTTACATATCTTTCCAACTTAGATTAGATTAGAACCGCTTGGTCATAGCGCCGACATGTATTTATAACAGTTTTATCAATATATCATAACGCTGAAGAAGTCCGTCTCAGATATGGGTGAAATGTCTGGAACCTCCAGCTCCAATAGACCACTGCAACGCAACACAACTAAGCTAAACATATTGTGTAACTTCTTGGCGCGCTATCCCTGAAGGGTTTCACATGTGGTGAGTGAAATCTATTTATTTTTACAAGTAATGGGGCTGGCCTTATGCCAACCACTTCAGTTGAAGTGGGGGCTCATTTTTTGTGAAAGCTGAGTACACCTTGTTGGTATTTTATTTTGGGGTTTGAAATAATCACCAAAAATGGGAAATCATTTCTGACACCCTCAGTGGGAATCAAACCCGGGCTCACGGCATGGAGTACAAGCACTCTACCAACTGAGCTATCAACCATACTACAGATCCCGGAAAGCAACTCTCTAGTGTCAATGTTCAAAGATTTAAAATTTATCTTGGCAGGGACTCTGCCTACCTAGCTACCAAAAAAGAAATTAGCTTTCTCTTTAAAATGCCAGGTGAAATCTGATTTGTTTCTTGTCATTGTCATCTGTGCGACTGCATTGTTTGCTGAGACATGTTGAGCACAGCGCAGCTTCTGTGTGTTGCAGGACGAGGAGTATTTTGTGCGAACCCTGGGCCACTTGTCCATCAACCGCCACCACAACACCACCACCACCTCGCCCACCACCACTCCCTACCACTACCAAGTTTGAACACCTCCCATCTCTTATTATGTGTTGCAATCCTAACCTGTGTTGTTGTTTATGTTTGTCCTAGTCTGATTTTGTGTTGATTTTATGTTTATCCATGGGGAATTTGACAACGCGACTAAGCTACACATCAGTGGCGATGGGTGCCATACAAGCCGGTTCCCATCGGCTTCCCTTTTAAAATGATGTAACAAAGTAGTTTAAAAATATAGGCATAAAGTAAAAATATACATTTAAAACTAAATAAACAATACGTAATTTTCCCCATTGAAACCATGCAGTCTACTTTATTATCATTTCTGCCTCATTTTAAACAGCAAACCGATGAAAACCGGCTTGTACGGCACCCTTCGCCACTGCTACACATATAGTATAACTTCTTGCCTGCGTTAACCCCGAAGGGGTCGCATGTGGCAAGTCGGGATCTATTTATTTTTACGGGAAAGGGGGCCGGCTGCACACCAACCACTTTCAGTTGAAATGGGGGTTTCCCAGCTCCCGGGGAGGCTGGTTCTTATTTCTTGTGAAGGATGAGTACATCTTGGGATCGAACCCTGGCTCTCGGCATGAAATGCAAGCATTCTAACTGAGCTATCGACCGGACTTTTTACGCGCTTGGTCTTCGTTCGGATTCGAACCCACAACCTTCCATGTACGAGTGACATGTAAGGGTGACATTACTGAACCGAGGGATAATATAATAATAATAATATTAGGATGATTTATTTGGTGAGCGCTGTTTTTGTGTGTATCACACCTCAAGAGCCCTCTGCGAGCTTGGTCGTCGCTGTAGAAAGCGCCAATTCTCAAGCAAGACCCAGTTGTTGTAAGGTTGGATGGACCTTTCAGTGACCGGTCTTTGGTAAAGGTTTATGAATTTTTCAACTCAGCGAAGAGCACATTCGAAATATAAATGGTATATTTTTGTGCTCCGCCGAGATCCAAATCCACAACCTTCCATTTACGAGTCCGAAGTGTTACCACTGGACTACGTACCGGTCCAAGATGCCAACGACACGCGGTGTACCTGAGCGGTAACCCATCCAAGTACTATCCGCGCCCAATGTTGCTTAACTTCGGTGATCTATGGGAACCGGTGCTTTCAACATGGTAACGTCGTTGACGATATTTGGAATGTTTCCATTCTACAGTAGTTTGAATGCATTTACCATAACTCATGACATTGTTTTTATCATTTTGGTATAACTTACCTCATTTATATTGAATCAGATGAATTTATTAACCTGTGTTTTTTTTATTACTAGAATGCAAAATGTCTGGACTTTAAAATTCCATGTGAAAGTTGAAAATAATTGTATTTAATTATAACCTATGAGTTGTGCTGTTTGATTATTATATGACTAAATAACATCAATCGGAGCTATTCTTAGGCATTTTAGTCGTTGGTTGAGCCCACGCTTTGACAAACTAATGATGCCTGGGCTGAAAGTTTCATCACCACAGTCATTCTTACCAACCGAATTTTGGTAGTTTTTGTATGAAGACTGTAATCAGCTGTTCACTTGCAGCCATCTTCGATCGACAAGTCTTCATACATATGCATCATTAGTTTGTCAAAGCGTGGGCTTAACGGGCGACTAAAATGTCTAAGAATAGCCCCGTAAGTTTTTAAATAATTCATTAACTTTTCATGGTAGAAATACTCAATAATTTAATCAGGGTATAGTAGTAACAGTGGTATCAAAATGTTTGTCTATTTAGCTGACCCCCATACTGTAAAAGCTTGATTCACTTTTGCCGATGTCACCTTGGTTTCAGGGAAGGGAGGCAGGAGTTGCGGGTTTAATGTGAGGTTTCATTTTTTTTTGTCAATGCACATGCAGCATGTAAGCGCAAACTTACTCCTGGCTGTCTGCGGACGTGCATTGAGTATACACCTTAAGTGTCAATAAATCTTTGCTATTCAGATTATAGATTCAAACGGGGCTATTCTTAGACATTTTAGTCGTCGGTTGAGCCCACGCTTTGACAAACTAATGGTGCCTGCGCTGGAAGTTTCAGCACCACTGTCATTCTTACCTACCGAATTTTGTAATATTTGTATGAAGACAAATCAGCTGTACACTTGCGGCCATCTTGGATTGACAGGTCTTCGTACAAATGCATCGTTAGTTTGTCAAAGCGTGGGCTCAACCGACGACTAAAATGTCTAAGAATAGCCCCGTAAGTCTGTCGGTAGTTTATAACTTTTACATGGCATTTAACCGCCTTACCTTTGGATTATTTCTTACTCTTATTTGTTACTTTGCGAAAATAAGCCCTGACTAAAGTATCAGTAATTAATAGTTCATTATAGCTGTGCGCTTGTTATATCTGTGATCGCTATAACTGAGTTTTACTGTATTGTAAAATAAATAGAGTAATTGCATTTGTGAGAAATACGGTTGAAAATACTATGGTTGTGTAGAGTACATTTCAAGGATCACAACCATATATTTTTTAAGTGGTAAAAATAAAGATTTCATTGATAATTTTCTAAAATAAAATGCCGAGAATTTGAGTCCCGCTGAAACACAGCGCGGGCAGGTTGCCAAGCCGTGACTTCACTGGACCTGCCAGGCTACCTGGGGGCCTCGGTGCAGTTCTTGAAATACATACTATCTGAAGATCCAGTGACGTCACATCCGCCTAAATAAAATTATGTCCTGTTTTACCGGAAATCGGAATTGCGCGAATTTTAATGAGCTATTATTTAAAAACTTCGCCATAATTTTTTTAATAGCGCAGATGCATTTTTTTAAATATAGTAAAAAAATGAGAAATTACCCTTTTGTTGACTTTTAAAAGAAAAGAAATGTTAATGATGCCACTGTTTGAGTTGTGTGTAAGCGTATTCATATTTCATTGTATAAAAACATGAAATAATGAAGTTGGTATGTTTGCAGACCAACCACACTGGCATTGGGCATCTGAAGAAAGGGCCTCGCAACAAAGACGAGGCGCAGAAGGAGATCCTGGATGCTGAGCTTGATCTCTACACAAAACAACAGGTATGCTTTCTTCTGCGACTCTAAATAGGTAAAAGTCATCTGAAAGTCTTCAAGAAGTATCCAGAAAGAAGAAAAAGAAAAAAGAAGCAAAAACTATGGACCACGGTCAAAACCCGGAACCAAAAAATCAAGCATCTAGATAGAGATTCAGTTCTTTTATCGTAGATTATTCAGTCAAGATGTTCGTTAGCCTCTTAAAGCCCTTCTCCCCTCTATCTTTCCTTGTATGAAATGATGTATGAATAATTATTGTTCACTCCTTATAACTTTTCCAAGATACAATTACCCTTTGCGGCGGCTAAAAATCTAAATCTATGCTGCAAAAATATGTATCATTTGCGGTTCATATTAAATGCATTCCCACAAGCAGACACACATAATTTCCCACTCACACATGCATGTAGACCTACAATATAAAAAACCCGATCTCAAATGAACATAAGCCCTGCAACTCTTGCCGACCTTCCATGAAACAGGGGTGACATTGGCAAAGTGAACCATTTTTTACAGTATCATACAGGTCAGCCTCATACCAACCTATGTTAATGTCTTTCCTTCACCCCTCTATCTTTCCTTGTATGAAATGATGTATGAATAATTATTTTTCACTCCTTATAACTTTTCGAAGATACAAACACGCTTTGGGGCGGCTAAGCCACTAAATGGCGCTTTATAAAATTGGCCAATTATGATTGTTATAATCAGCTTTCTTCTAAATGTATATTTAGAATCTTTCTATTGCCGTTGCCATAAGAACTAAGATTCTGGTGTTTTCCAGAGATTTTCTTGTGTACTACCGTTCATTTTTTTAGTAAATATGGTATGAGGCTGACCTCTCATGCTGTAAAAAATAGGTTCACTTTTACCAATCTCAACCTTGTTTTTTCGATAAGTCTCCTGATAATGTTGGATAAGGAGCCAACGAAACGCCGAGAACACTGAAATAGTTAGGTTTAAGTTAGAATTACGGTCGTTTGACATTTTGACAATTATGGTTCACTTTGCCAATGTCACCCCTGTTTCAGGGAATGTCGGCAAGAGTTGCAGGGCTTATGTTCATTTGAGGTTTGGATTTTATTTGTAAGTACACAATCAGCATTTGTAAGCGCGAACTACACGTGTTTGTTTGTGGGCATACATCTGAGAGCTTTGAATGAATATATCCTTGCAACTTAGATTATAGATTATAGATATTAATTTTTTTAAAACTGAACAATTTTAAAACTTAATTTAAATCGGATATTTAACGAACCGTTTGGAGAGAACTTACATTATTCTCTACGTTTCGTCAGCGACGTAGCCGACGTCTTCTCCAACTAACGGTTTGTATAAATATCCGGCTATTTAATTTATTGTAAGGAATTTTACAAATATGTCTAACGATTGTGTATGTCACCTCAATTTGATTGCATGCTCATTTGTGATTGCGCTTATTCCCCAGGAGGGCCAGGACGTGTCGGACCTGCAGCGCAAGGTGCTGGAGCTGCGCAGGCAGCAGCTGTCCATGCGGCCCGCACCTCACAGCAGGAGACTCGTGGCGCAGAGGTGAGCCACACAGCTAGCAAGCATCATGGAGAGGGGAAACAATAACTGCAGCTACACAGCAGTACCCCTAATAATAATATTCAAATGATTTATTTGGTCGATGATTATTCCATTGTAGAATTTTTGAGTTGTGACAGTCTCTTAGAGGGGGTGCAATGTAATCAGTACAAAATTCAAATTCCCATGAATGAATTAAACATGTCAGTAATAATAAGTAACATTAGGATGATTTATTTGGTGAGCTCTGTTTTTGTGTGTATCACACCTCAAGAGCCCTCTGCAAGCTTGGTTGTAACTATAGAAAGTGCCAATTCTCTAGCAAGACCCAATTGCTGTAAGGCTGGATGATGGACCTTTTGTGGCCGTTCTCTGGTAAAGAGAAAAAAAACACAACTTTGACCCATTGCCACAACATTTGACATTTCGCTGCCTTAGTTCTTGTTTATCGTATACGCCATGGGTCGGCAACCTGCGGCCCGCGGGCCGCATGCGGCCCTTGAGGCGTCTTGGTGCGGCCCGCAAGATATTCGCCGCAACGCATGTGCCGGACGATATTATATACCTACATACACAATGGAGTGAAAAAAAAATACAACAAATATCGTAAAAATGGACAAAAAGCGTTTTATTTTTATAACTAAAATACAATGACATGTGCTCCAAGCGTATGGGCGGATCTTAGACTCGAAAGGTGGTCAAACTTATCCAAAGGGGGGAGTAGAATTTGTGGGTAGATTTCCCTATGTAGGCCGGTGTCAATTTGCATGGTTTAACTTGAATTGCGGGATTCCCAAATTGAATTGGCGGGGATTCTACAATACTAGGGGCTCCGCCCCTGGCTGCTACGCAGCCCAACCCCTTAACATTAGGCAATGTGTATATTGCACATAGTTTTGCATCTAGGGAATCAATCATTAGAAAACATGTAAAAAAATGCAGTTTTTGTAAAAAAAGTCTTTTAACAAAAGAAAGAAAACTAAAAGCAAATAAAAAAAAGAAACCGGTTTTAATTTGCTCCATTATAGTCCTTGACTTATATGTTGGTATGAGGCTGACCACCCAAACTGTTAAAAAATGTTGCACTTTGCCAATATCACCCAACAAAAGAAGAGCCTGTATGAAGAAGGTTATTACTCTGGAGGAAATTTAAGAAGTATTGAAGGACAGAAAGAAATGGCGGTTGATCTGTAATTTTGGCGGCTCTCTATCTATTATCTATAATCTAAGCTGCAAAGATATGTTAACATTTAAGACTCATATTAAATGCATGCCCACAGACAGGCACATGTAGGTTCGCGCCTACACATTTTGCATGTGTGCATAAAAATAAACAAAACCTCACGTGAACATAAATCTTGCAACTCCTGCCGCCGTTCCCTGAACCGGGGTGGCATTGGCAAAAGTGAACCGATTTTTACAGCACGGGGGGTCAGCCTCACACCAACAGTTAAGGAGCACAAAAAAATATAAATGATTTACAAAAATTCTTAATTACTTATACACATAACAGATCCAAATTAAAATAAAGTAAAATAAGACTTAACATTAAAATTAAATAGGAATTGGTTTTGTTTTTAGTTTTGATGTCCAGACATATTATTATTTGTTGATTTAAAAAATGTAATTTGTCGTGTATGTTCCTGGACTTATAGGTTGGTATGCGGCTGACCCCCCATGCTGTAAAAATAGTTCACTTTGCCAATGTCATCCCTGTTTCAGGGAACGACGGCAAGAGTTGCAGGGCTTATGTTCATTTGAGATTGGGTTTTTATATTGTAGGTCCACATGCGGCATGTGTAAGCGCGAAATTATACATGTCTGCTTGTGGAAATGCATTTAATATAAATCTTAAATGACATATATCTTTGCAGCTTAGATTAAATTAGATTAGACCCCTGTTCCAGGGAAGGTTGGCAAAAGTTACAGGCAAAAGTTTGTTTGTGGGCATGCATCGTATATGAGCTTTGAATCTATATACATCCTTGCAACTTAGATTATAGACCTCTGTGTTAGGGAAGGTCGGCAAAAGTTGTAGGGCTTATGTTCATTTGAGGTTTGGATTTTATTTGTAAGTACCTACACATTCAGCATTTGTAAGCGCGAACTACACGTGTTTGTTTATGGGTATGCATCTGAGAGCTGTAAATGAATATATCCTTGCAACTTAGATTATATATTATAGATTATATTATAGTATCTGTAAACTCAACATAATATCTTAGATTGGGTTTTTTGGTCCATATGGGACATGTGTAAGTGTGAACTTATACGTGTCTGCTTGTGAGAATGTTGTAATAAATCTTTGCAACTAAGATTATAGATTTAAATCCATTTTTATTTTTTTTGTTTGTTGTTTTTTTGATTTGTATCAAATAAAAAAAAAAAATCTTAAAAAAAAAAAAACTTTCGAATTTTGCCGCTAGATGTCTATTTAGTTTTTTTCCATTTTGCATACATTTTTTTACATTTCAATACAAAACAAAAACAGGTTTAAAAAAATGTGGCGGCTTTTTAAAAAATACTTTTTTCAGAAATTATAATTACTTCTACTAAAAACTACTGTTTTACGGAAAAAAATTTTTTTTTTGTAAATATTGAAAGAAGTTATAGTGTATTGGAGTGTGTTTCTCAAACACATACATGAATGGTCCTGTTTTGCAGCATATATACAAAATTTTCTTTTCTATGATTGCAAATGTATTTCATCTGCTGTGACGGCATTAGTTTTGAAAATCGAAACTCAAAGCGAGTGACGACGAAAGACGACGATGAAGGGTAATATAATAAAGGATGAGATTTATAATGGGGGGTAGAATCAATATTGAATTTCATTTGTAGTTCGTACGTCAATTAATTAATGTTGTCATGTATGTTCCTTGACTTATAGGTTGGTATGCGGCTGACCACCCATACTGTAAAAAATGGTTCACTTTGCCAATGTCACCCCTGTTTCAGGGAAGGACGGCAAGAGTTGCAGGGCTTATGTTCATTTGAGATTGTTTTTTTATAATGTAGGTCCACATGCGGCATGTGTTAGCGCGAAATTATACATGTCTGCTTTTGGGAATGCATTTAATATAAATCTTAAATGATATATATCCTTGCAGCTTAGATTAGATTAGATTAGATTCACGATACATGACGCGGGAGGGGGGGGGGGAGGTAGTCAGCATGTGCTGAAATGCTGACCGTTAGATCCGCCACTAACCAAGTGCGGCCCGCACTAAATCCCACGTAAAATATTTGGCCCTTTTACAACAAAAGGTTGCCGACCCCTGGTATACGCCATTGAGAAAATTTTACATGGGCAATGTTTGCATGTGTACTGGACCAATGTGTCTTATGAAAACAAGAAATTTATTTAAAAAATATTTAAAAAAACTCTCACATTATCGAGTTTTACGGTTTTTCTTAGCTCAGATTGTGTAGAATTTGATTCATAAGACAACTGCATGAAAAAGTCATATTTGACAAGATTGGCGTATACGATAAACAAGAACTGGGGGAGCGATTAGCCACGTTGACCACTTCAGTTGAAGTGAGCCATGACCTTTACAGCCATGATCTTTTGGGAAAAATAAAATGCTGTCGTGCGTGACTTCATCGCTCATAATATTTGCTTACGGTGAACTTCCCGAACTGTTTGTTAGCGCTCAAAATGTTTGAAGCGCACTCCCCGAACACGGCCGGAGTGTTAAATAGAAAATCTTGGAGATGGTCACATTTGAAGTTGACTGCCTCAATTTACGTGGAAATTTTCCAAAACTTACTACTCTCTGTAATACTCATGTTTTAAATACCATGTCATCTAATGTATCTGGTAATGTTTTATGCAAGCTATCGCCTTATAAGGAAGAAACTTGGGTGAGTAATTCAATGTACTTGTGATGACTATTGTTGTTTCACCTAAGGCGGCAAGGTGCTGGTTCAAAAAAAAAATACTTCAAAGGTTCTGCGTGGATGAGCGAACTGCTTAGAGAATTCACCTAATATGATCACAGATCATCCAGGTGTAAGGATTGTGTAGAAAAATGTAAAAAGACTCGCCAGTAATCCACTGATGTTCTGCGTGGCTAACTTCTTTAGTGCCTCTCTTAAATCAGCCATTCTTTTTTTTTAATTTGGAAGTACACAGGCATTGGGTAAGACTATTTTCTAAGGCTTTCTCACTGTTGATGATTCAGTGACCACAGCATTTCAACGTCAGCCTAAACGTAAGCCCATTTAGCCACCTGAAGATGCGAACGGATTGTTTGCAAAACCGGTCGTGGAATTGAATATATACTAGCTGTAATCTAAAACAAAGTCATTTGTATTTTTTATCTTTCAACCAATCATATGCTTATAATGAACTTGGAACAATTTTCTCGGCTTGCAAATGTCACTTTTATATGGGACTGCCGTCCTTAGTAACCAATAATAAAATATTTGTTTGCCTTTTCCTTAGTAACTCGGCCGAGTGACGACAATTTTATTTATGCCAATTCATGTGTGGACGTCAGTTAGTTCTTATTGCATTATTTGTAAAATACGGAAGAGTCATGTTGTAGAGATCTTGTTTTTTCTTGACTTTTATCTTGTTTTTGTATTCAGCCGCCATTCCTCTAGGGGTGGCTATTACTTCCGCAGTTGTGTCTCTGCGTCATTCTGGCCATGCGACATTCATCACCCTCTTCTCTTTTTCTCACTCTCTCATTTCATGTACTATTTATTAAAAGTGCTGCCATGTATTTACAGCCGAGCCGCCGTGCGCGTCAAGTACCAGAAGATGCTGTCCAGCGGCCGCGGCAACCTGTTTGTGAACCAGTCCGTGGACCACCGACCCCGCTCCCTGCTCATCTCAGGGTACGAGGCCGACGAGCAGCTGCAAGTCCTTCTGCACTTTGAGGTTAGTTCATCACTTTCTCTTAGGATGTATTGTGCCAGCAATAGCTCACGCTACTCGTGATTTGGTTGATAGAACGACACAGTGACATAATGGCACATGACAGAATATCACAATGACGGTACATCACATGATAAAACATCATCATCATCATAAGCTTGACAGCCCTGGGAGGGCCTTGGGTGAATCCAAGAGTCTCCTCCACTCCCATCGGTCTGTTGTCCTCATTCTCCAATTGTTCACTTGTATTACAGATGTATCCACGTCGACGTTGTCCATCCATCGCATTTTGGGCCTTCCTGGTCTTCTTAAACATGATAAAACATCAGTTTGACAAAACATCACGGGAAAGTAAATCACAAAACATCACATGGCTCCTTCTGACATATAGATATGGGAGGGTAACGAGGAAGGCTTGAGCATATAGACTAAAGTATTTTTCACATAGTTTATTTGTGCTGCCTCTCTTGCATTTATAATGTGTCGTTTGTCTTACAGAAATACGGTGATGTGGTGGAGAAGGTGGCTGACTCCAGCACGCCGTCCCTGTGGCTGCAGTACCGCACCAGGAAGGAGGCGGAGATGGCCATGCTCATGGGGAAGCAGTTCAACGACAGGACTCTCAGCGTAAGTGCACCCTTCCATATATACTGCGGAGCTTACGGTGATGTGGTGGAGAAGGGGGCTGACTCCAGCACGCTGTTTCGCTTACGCGCCCTATATCGATTAGCCGTCGATATGTAGAAAAGAGAGGTAAAATTTATTATAATAATAATATTAGGCTGATTTATTTGGCGAGCACTGTTTTTGTGTGTATCACACCTCAAGAGCCAGCTTGGTCGTCTAATCTAATCTAATCTAATCGTAGCTGCAAAGATATATATCATTTAAGATTTATACTAAATGCATTCCCACAAGCAGATATGTATAATTTCGCGCTAACACATGCCGCATGTGGACCTACAATATAAAAACCCAATCTCAAATGAACATAAGCCTTGAAACTCTTGCCGTCCTTCCCTGAAACAGGGGTGACATTGGCAAAGTGAACCAATTTTTATATTATGGGTCGTCGTTATAGAAAGTGCTAATTCTCAAGCAAGACCCAGTTGCTGTAAGGTTGGATGGACCTTTCAGTCACCGGTCTTTGGTAAAGGTTTATAAATTTTTCAACCCAGCGAAGAGCGCATTTGGAAAAATAAATGGTATATTTTGTGCTCCGCCGGGATTCAAATCCACAACCTTTCATTTCCGAAGTGTTGCCACTGGACTGTGGACCGGTCCAAGAATGATGTTTTAGAAGTCTAAGTGGGCTGCATTCTCGCGGGGCTATTCTTAGACATTTTAGTCGTCGGTTGAGCCCACGCTTTGACAAAGTAATGATGCCTGCGCTGGAAGTTTCATCAGCACGGTCATTCTTACCTACCGAATTTTGTAATATTTGTATGAAAAAAATCAGCTGTTCACTTGCGGCCACCTTGAATTGACAGGTCTTTATACAAATGTATCGTTAGTTTGTCAAAGCGTGGGCTCAACCGACGACTAAAATGTCTAAGAATAGCCCCGTATGTGTCTGGGAGCCGTGTGTTTGACGTGTCTGGTATAGGTGGTAAGCCACGTGCAAATGCTCTTCTCTTTAATTCTTTATTGTATGTGTGATCATCAGGTGACGTGGGTGTCTCAGGCGTCCATGCTGATGGCCAAGCCTGCCTCGGTGCCCCTGGCCGGGGGCGCCGCGCCCCCCGCAGCTCCCGCCTCCACCCCAGCGGGGGCCCCACCCACCCAGCAGGCCGAGGAGAAGAAGGAGCCGACACCGCGTGAGGCTGAAATGACAGAGGAGCCCACCACTAGCGCGGAGGACATAGATCTGGAGGTACAAACAAGGGAAATCTAATTGACTTGAAATCTGATTTAACCTTTTCGCTTCTGAATATTCTGGCTATATTAACACCCCCAGTGCGGAATATTTTTTCAAGCACATTTTTTAAAACATTTATTGATGTCTTACCTTACTTAATTGATTGACCACACTTCAAACTATATGAACAGTCGGGTGTATTAGTTATTCAAGAACAAAAATCATGAAGGTGTAGCACATATTTTCACAGATGTCGTCAATCTGAATCAATTAAGGTATGAAATCAATAAATGTCTTAAAAAATGTGCTTGAAAAAATATTCTGTACTGGGGTATTTATATAGCCAGAATATTTAGAAGCCAAAAGGCTTAAAAGCTGATGGAAAAATGATGTCATTTGGCTGGGCTACTTTCAAATGGGACCGCCAGAGGCGCTGGTCTCGCATCCATACAGATCCTATTTTAATCTGACAGATTTTGGAGGTTAGGAATATACCTTATTGTTTTTATGTCGTTTTAATGCAAAAAAATATAATTCTGTTACTGAATTGGTTCAATCTGCGAAATATTGCAATGAATGGAATGTTCTGGGTTTGAATCCCGGCGGAGCACAAAAAAAATATACCATTGATATTTTCAAATACGCTCTTCGCTGGGTGAAAAATTCATATTTCTTTACCAATGACCTTTCACTAAAGGTCCATCCAGCCTTACAGCAACTGGGTCTTGCTTGAGTATTGGTCCTTTGTAGCAACGACCAAGCTCGTAAACAACACCTTCGCGGCACTACAAAAAGTGCCATAGACCCCTCCGGGGAGTCTCCCGCACTTGGTTTCTTAAAAAAAACTCCAGGATCATCAGCTGGTCATGTAATCCGAAAGCTCCTGTTTAATAGTTCTTTTGTTGTTCTCAGGTTGGAGATGCCTCCCTCTCCGAAGACATCCTGCTGCAGGACGACGAGGAAGAGGATGAGGACGGGGAGGACCGCTCCTGGAGGCGTTGAACCATCAGCACGATGACCGCACACGCAGCAGCCCGACAGCAGCCAAAGACACACGAAGAGCACCGCTTATACAAAACACTACAATACAACAACAAACAAACTTGCTTTCTATCCTAAACTATGAGTAATCCTATATGATAGAGTTAATGGAAGGTGTAGAAAGGCAATCGCATTATATTCATGGTAAATGGGGGTTTTTCTTAATGCATTATTCTTACCCCGTTGTCCGTGAAGGGTTTGCGTGCATATTTATTTCACAGATAACAGAGCCGGTCTTACTCCAACTAATACAGTTGAAGTAGAAGTTTTCCCTGCTCCACAGGGGGTTGGTTCTCATTACTTGTAAAGGCTGAGTAAACCTTGCCGGTAATTTATTTTGTGGTTTGAAATTAACACAACGGGAAATCATTTCAGAAACCCTTGGTGGCGTTCGAACCCCAGCTCTCGGGCATTGAACGAAAGCGCTTACCAACTGAGCTATCGATTGGGAGGAAGATACATAATATGAAAAAGATGCTTGTGTTTTAAAAAAACATTAAATAAAAAAATTATGATATTGCCAGCCCGGTATCTCAAAATGCTAGACCAGCTGCAAAAGAAGGTGGAGTCGGAACATTCCAAATTCTGGTTACAGGTCTAGGTGACTAGGGTCCTTAGCGACCAATAACAAAATATGAATTTAGCTATCTCGTCAATAACTCGATTTTTTTTTGTTTCGACTCCACCGATTTGTTTGATTTCTGCATCTTTGTTTTCCCATTTTTAAAGAAACAATTTCATAGACACGTATGCCAGTTAGTGTTTGTTTTGTTATGAACTAATTGATGAGACAAATGATAAAAATTTGATGTCATTGTAATAGATTTAATGTTTGAAGCTGCATAAAATATCTTTTTGAACATTTTTACAAAACATTTCAGTGTGTAGATTGTCTTATTATCTATTATATCTGTAATCAAATCCAAATGGTTAATAAGTAACACCAAAATCAGTAATAAAGATAGGTATAATAATGTCTATGGATAATTTTTTAACTCTATGGTATCAAATGATGAGTCGGCCATTTGCTTTTTTCAGTTTAAATTTGACAGTTCATTCAAGATGGCCTCCTATTGGTTAACTCACAAATGAGATTTACATAAACCATCAGCAGTAAAATGTGTTCTTATATTTGAAATATATAATTTGATATTATGTTGAATATTATTGGTGTACAATTTGCTGTAATCTATGTTTTAAATTTGATTAATTACCTGGAGGCTGCAAATTCTATACCTATGGATATGTTCTTTCATTGAACTAATATGCTTTTTCTGCTCGTTAGTTGTTTGTAAAAGTCTACCTAAGTTGCTCGTTCCTTTATTTGATTCATGATGATGAACCACTTGACTTTTTTTCATTGGCATCACTTTAAAAGCGCCCCAAAAGATTCAGTGAACAGATCTGTCTTGAGACATTTCTTTAAGTGACTGCTGTCGTCGATTTCTGAAACTACAGGTGGCAGTTGGTTCCATGTCTGTGGAGGAGCCGCCACTGTGAAAGCACACTCACCAGTTGCAGACTTGCGCAAAGGCTCATGAACCAATGTTTCAGCTCCACTTTCTGCAGAGCGTAATGTCAACGGTTTGTTCTCTGACCCATCTAATCGAGTTGCGAATTGTGTGGCGACTTCATTTGATACCATATAAATTCAATATCGTAATCTGTATGAGAGACTCGCCATCACATAAAAAACATAGGCCTTCTAATTCATAAAAGTAATAATGCTAGGTATAAATAAACCAGACCATTTTCTGATAGTTAACACGTAGCCATAAATGCAAAACTAAAAAAACAACAGTAATTGAGTGTTCTTTAGAGATTGTTAGAGATCCATATTGTCTGCTTGCTTATCAATTTTATCTTTTAAAAGTAGTTTCAACTTAACCAAAAAAAAAATAGTTACACAAACGAACCAACAGCTATGTTCCTCTAGTTTAAAAAAAATGTGTATCAGATATAAATAAATAACATCACCGGTCTGACAGGTGGCAGTTTGACTGGTCCGTAGTCTAGTGGTTAACTCTACGGATTCGTAATCCGAAGTTCCTAAGTTTGATTCCTGGCTGAGCACATCTTTTTTTTTTTTTCAAATATGCTCTTTGCTGGGTTGTAAAAATTAATCTACTTTTACCAAAGACCGGTCACCATAGGTCCTTCCTCAGCCTTACAGTAACTGGGTTTTGCTTGAGGATTGGTATTTTCTACAGCGACGACTAAGCTCGCAGAGGGCTCTTGAGGTGTGATTCACTCAAAAACAGTACTCACCAAATAAAGCATCCTGATATTGATTAATTTTGATATTTTTTATTTTTGAGATATTGTTTGATTGTTGAGGGACAGTTATCCTTGATTTAACCTCCAAAGTGCCGGAACGCGGATCCACACTTATAGTACCGATTGTGTTTTTTTTTTCATTTTTCTGTAGTGTTTACACAGAAATAAGATTGAAAATCGTTTACGTACTCCTATTTGATAAAATTACCCACCAATAAACTCGAAGCATTCATTTTCATTTGTGAATATTTAAAAACCATATTTGAAGTTGACCTTGTAAATCGGCAGATCTTTTGATGATAAGTGGACAATATGGTGTGTAGGAGTAGCTTATATTCTTTGGGAACATTACCGTATCGACTTACAAGCAATCAAAAGCATTTTCTGAATAAGTACATTATACAGTAGGGCATAAGAACTAATTTTGCGATTCGTTACACTATAAACTATACCCGATACAAAAGAATATATCGATGTGAAGTAACCTTGTGGCTAAAATATGATAGGAGTCAAAAATATTTACGTTTCATTATAAAAACTGTTTAAACGCTTATAAGACGGATTTCTATTGCACTCAGTCAAATGAAACTCCCTCAGTTGCAGGAATATTTCATATTACAAAAGATAAAATTATGGCATTACAGCGTACAAATTTTATTAAAATGACATAATTTTTCTCTTGGTTAAAAATAATTTTCTATTCAGAAGTTTTCTGTTCCGCTAAACAATCAAGTACGTTTTGAGTACTAACAGTGCTACCACTTTCAGAAATGTTAAATTTATAGCTGATCTACGGATGATGTGATTTTTTGTATTGAAAATTCACTGTAGGCTGCGGATGAGCAATGGCTTTGCTGTTAATGGAGTTCGCTCATTCAAAATATCCCTCGGATATGTGACATCACCCACAGTAAATAAAAATCTTATTCCTGATAATCAGGGATTATTTTATTTTATAGCATTGTAAAATACGTGGCGGTGACAGTTCTCCTAAATGCAGGACGTAGCGTTTTAGTGTATTTTGAATCTACTTACATTAAATTCTATTGGAGTTATATTGTCTTTAGCGGACCAAGTGATGTCACATTTTCCCCCTTTTTTAAAAGTGTTTCCAGTTTACCAAAATACTTTGTTTCCCTCTAAACTCCTCAAACATTAAAACACGTCTCGTGTGAATTCATTTTAAAACGTTTCTCTTGTATGTTAAGATCTCAAAACTATGTATATAGATTCAAGAATGAAGTATAAATAACAAAATTAGTGATAAAATATTTTAAATAATGTTATATTTAAATAATTTCCGGTTGCTATTTACTCTATACACACACAGTATACAGATATGTGTTTAATGTGATCATTTTGAAAACATAGTTTTGCTGTTTCTTAGTTTCTCAGACATTGCATGTCTCGATGATGGTAGACGTAAAGATGGGCGAAGGTCACCAATGTGGCATGATGTAAAAAACGGTTGAAATATTCATAGATTCGGTTAAAACATGACTGGAAAGATTATGATAAGACGTCGGCTTAGAAAAGGGTTACAGCTTATAAGTCGGACTGGATTCATGTCAGGGACGTGCGCAGCATTTCAAGCAAGGGTAGGCAAACATATCGCCACCTTAACGGTAAAACTGAATAAGTGCTTATTCACTGATTTGAGTAATCGTGGATAAAACATTTTATTGGGGTGACTTCTCATAGTAAGTGAACTAATGATAAAGAAGTACTCATGAAGAACTCGTAAACTACAGGATTTTCATCTTGTTTCAGTATTTTCTCTCGTAGAAAATAGGAAAAAAGATGCATTTATCTGAGAAACCCATGTTGGCTTAATATACGTCGATATCATTCATTTGCGATCACTGGAAGGCGAGATATTAATTCATTTTACTTCATCTAATCTTCTTTGAATAATCAGTGAACACCCTGTTTTAGAGAAGGGTAGCAAAAGATGCATGGTTTATATTTATTTCAGGTTTTTATTTTGTAAGTACACATGCAGCATGTGTAAGCGCGAACTTACACATATCTGCTTGTGGGCATGCATTTTTTAAGAATCTTTACAACTTAGATTATAGTACAAAACTACGCTAGTACATAAGTATGTGCATTTTTGTTTTTATAAAGGTTTGAAAATCATTTCAGAACAGTTAAAATCTACTCTAGGATCTTTTAACTTGAAAACAGTCTTTAGCAATTTATAGAAAGTATTGTATTCATGAAAAAAAAAACAACGGAAATGAGTTGTCCTGGTTTTGTTGTTAATTAAGTGCGGAAACCACAATTTGAATTTATGAAGGCTCCGCAAGGCTGAGCTCTCAAGGCAACCTCAACCAACTTTGGTGATCGTGCCTTCTCGGTTTCGGGCCCAAATGGCTTGGAACGAGTTGCCGATTAAGGTGAGGAAAGAGCAGGACAGGGCAAGCTTCAGGAGGAAGCTGAAGAGGCACCTGTTTCAAAGGTCATACCCGGAATAAAGGGCCCTTGTGACTAAATTTTAGTGTAAACGGCGCTTTGAAAAAAAAATCAACCAATTATTATTATTATTTCGCCATTGGTAGATGGATACAATAGAAAGAAAAAAAACTCCAAAATGGACTCACTTTTGTAGGTTTTGACGGAAGTGCAATTATTTCATGTCTTGCTGCATCATTTTCTTTCCAGTCTCATAGCTAGACGTAACTTAAAGTATAATAAAGTTGTATAATAATAATAATAATAAAATAAAATGAAACCCACAAACGCTTCCTATATTTTTAAAAAGCTATACATTATTATAAAATGATAATTGCCAGCCATTATTTTGTGTACATTCAGTACATATCACATTTAAACACTAAGGCTTAGAATAGTCACGTGCTTGTATTAATTTAAATAAAACATTGATTTCCCGTTTACGTATAAAATAAAGTCATAAAATTTTAAGGTTAGCTCATAACTTAGATAATTTTATTTCTTTGAATAATGAATGAAACATTTTTTGAGGTTAGGTTTTCATAAAGTTGCGCTAAAGATAAAAGTTAATAAATTTTAAGTGTCACTTATCTGACATGGAATCTATAATCTAATAAATCAGTCCTACAGAATCACAGACGGTAATCTAGGATTTTTCCAAAAATGAGATAAACATATTCACTTTGCCAATGTCACCCCTGTTTCAGGGAAGGACGGCAAGAGTTGCAGGGTGTATGTCGATTTGAGATTTGGTTTTTATGTTGTAGGTTCACATGAGGCATGTGCAAGCGCGAACTTGTACGTGTCTGGTTGTGGGTGGCATGTAATGTGAATCTCCAATGTAACATATCTTTGCAACTTAGATTAGATTAGATATGAATACATAGAAAATGACAAACCCAATTTTTTCGTATATTTATCATCTCTTTTTTTTTCTAAAATATCCTTTATTGCTGCCATTGATTTCAATTCAAATACCACTTTTATTACTTGATTTCTCAATGTTTATTCATCACTAAGTAAGCATTTAAATTGAAAAAATATTTTTCAAAATTACATAGATCCTGTACTAAAAACAGTTTTTCTTGTTTTATTAATCCAGCTTGATAACTTTTAGGATTACGTCTGAGAAAGTATATTTTCGTTAGCATTGTGGCAAAAAAACGTTTTTTTGTAATTTTTTTATTGTTCGTTGTAAGTTCACAAATTTTGGGCACTTCTGAGGCCGACCTATATATTAAAAATTGGTTCATTATTGCTAATATGACTCCTGTTTCAGGGAAAGTTGGCAAGAGAGAGTGCATGGTAGTTTGAGGTTTGGGTTTGATTTAGGTAACACACATGCAGCATGTGCTAGCGCAAACTTACACATGTTTGCTCGTGGGCATTCATCAAATTTGAATGCAGTATATAATACGGTTCCAACTTAGATTATTTATAGGAGCAATGACAAATCTCGATTTACGTTTAAATAAAAAGAAATTTAGACTCCAGTGTTAGGCTTTAATATAAAAAAAACCATGTTGGACTAACAAAATAAATAATTAAATTTTTAACTTGTTCCGAAGATGTTCTTTTGTCAATACGTTGATGTGAATATATACTTTCTAAGATGGAATCAACTTGTTTTTAATATTAGTTATAATTTCCATGCAAAGATTTATTTAAAAAAAAAAGTTAGTTATTTAAGTTTTTTTTGCTTGTGTGTATTAATGAAAAAAAATTAGCTTTCTGTTTTGGTTTATATAAATTATTATAAGAAGTGAATCCGCTATGTTATTAGTTTTAACTACATTATATTATGTATATGAAAAAAAAAATACTATGTAACTATACTCAACACTTTGTAAATTTTGATTGAAAAAAATAATTGAAAGGGGCAAATTTTTTAAAAAGAAATGTTTAGCCTCTGAAGATATTTTTGACAAAAAAAATATTATGAAAAAAAAAATTACAATGATGATATGGTGGTGCCCAAAGTCGCTGAGGAAATGTAAAAAAAATAATGTTACAGCATGAAAAGAAAGAAAACAAATAACGGAAAAAAATAATCTCCGGAAATCAAACAATGTTATTTAAAAAAAAAAACTATTTTCTTCTTGTTTTTATTTATTTTTATGTATTTATTTTGTTTCGACTCTTCTTTCTTATTTATGTTTGTTTTCGAAAAAGAAAAAAGAACCTGAATTCATGCGACCAAAAAAAAAAAATGCATTGGGGCCACCAAAACAATAAATTTTTTACTCAAAAGTTTACAAGTTTTGCATCCTCGAGTGAATTGAGTGACGTTGTCTTTTTGAAGATTATTGTCGTGATATTTCACTCAAAAATCATAGATGGAAGAATCGCCTCTACAAGACAAGATTGCTCTGTGAATGTGCAAGGAGTTGGAGTGATGTTTTCTGGGATCTGTGGGGTTAGCATCATCAGCCGGCCGTGTAACGCTAAAACTCTTATTGTGCAAGGAGTGTTGGTGATAAAATTGAGAGAATGTGTTGGTATGTTACAAAATGTTTTGGTTAATCAAAGACTGTTATCATAGACCAAGGTGGTTCTAAAAAATTAAGAGATATAGTGATGGGAATGTTGCTAAACGGAATACTGATGGCCTGACACTCCTTAAATGAATTTATATGAAAGCTATACGAGGGAGCTGTTATGACTTTGGGGCCTTCAAACTCCCAAAATCAATGGGCATTATTTTGTTTCTCTTCAACCAAATACTTCTTAAATTTTAGCAACTCAGCTAACTTTTTGTTGAGCTTACAAAAGTGACATTTGACAAGATGGCGGAGTTTGTTCTGATTTCCACCACTTCGCATGTGGCGAGTGACACCTATTTGTTTTTACAGGCTGGTCCACTTCAGTTGAACTGGGGTTGTAAGGTGGGTGGGCTGAGTAAACCTTGCCAGATTTATTTTGGGTTTGAAATAAACATTGAAACGGGAAATCATTTCTGACACCCCCGTTGAGGATTTAACCCTTGCTCTCGGCATGGAATGCAAGCACTCGCCAACTAAGCCAAATACCGAACTTTTTATGAGCTTGGTCATCGCTACAAAACGCCAACTCTCAAGCAAGACCCAGTTGCTGTAAGGCTGGATGGATCTTTGGTGATAAAGTATATAGATGCTCCATCTACAATTTTTATGTTAGTCGATGGTAAACAGATATTAAAATTGAAAAAACACTTTATTTTACTCATTTATTTATTAATCAAACATCCTGTACATTTACAGTAATAATTTTTACAAATAATCTTGCACGCACAAACACACATCTTATCAAATTGTATGCATAAAATAATATTATGCTGCTCAAAATTTATTTCCATACAAAAGTGACAAAAGAAATAGTAAAAAAAAATTATAGTCTTCTCACAAGAACCCTAACTTGCTTTTTACTCGGCACAATCTAGGAGCGGATAGGAAGTCTGGTAGTATATTATGGAGATGTATGAAACCTTTCACATTGTGGTTTATTCGGCAAAATCATACATTTCACGACTGCAACCATAGGCCATGTTCGGGGAACGCATTAAGTACTTTGAGCTCTCACAAACTGTTCAGGTAGCTCACTGTGAGCAAATATGAGCAATGACGTCATGCACAATAGCTCGGCCGTTTGCTAACTTCAAACCCATGGTTTATACTGTTCCACTGACAGTTGACAGCTTACTTCAATAACACAAATACAAGCCACAATTATTAATGGATTCGAGCTATCAAACGCACTTCCATAATTGAAAATTCTGCTGAAAATATCAGAATCATGACTCAATAATGCATTTTGAGATAAATCTACATAGGTTGGTATGATGCTGACCCCCCGTGCTGTAAAAATCGGTTCACTCTTGCCAATGCCACCCCGGTTTCAGAGAAAAGCGGCAGGAGCTGCAAGGTTTATGTTCATGTGAGGTTTTGTTTATTTGTATGTACACATGCAGAATGTGTAGGCCTACCTACATGTGCCTGTCTGTGGGCATGCATTTAATATGGGCCTTAAATGTTAACATATTTTTACAGCTTAGATTATATATTATTATAGATCCTGCCAAGCTTTGACAGCTGCTGTCTGGTTGACAGATGAAGTTCGCTTATGATCGTTCGGTGTGTTTAGTGACCAAGCTCCCCCCACCATGATTTTTACTGTAAGCACTCACAGTGCTCAAACGAGCTCCCCGAACACAGCCATAGACAAACCGAACCAAAATCGTTGCGTGTAAAAAGGGCATAAGTATTCAGTGTAACATTTAAACTCAAGCTTAGCTCTACCAAGAACGTATAGAAGCTAAAGTGCTCACTCGAGGTGCTGTTTAGCAGGGGCGTGCATCCCATACAGGCACATGCGCCTAACAGGCAGGCAATATATGGTAAAAAAGGGATTTCAGCTTGATTTTCAGATTTAAAATTCAAAATAAAAGTTCGATTGGAGCCATCGTCAGCACTTCAGTCAATTTCAAATGAGTTTTTTTTTTAAATGAATGGGACAAAATATTTATTCTGAAATGTATTTGCCTATACTCTATGCACGCGCCTGCTGTTTAGTTTCCAAACGCTATTCTTGAGTCCAGTCCAAACGTCAAGCTTTCAACTTGGGGTATTGATTAGAGCAGGGGTCTCCGAACTATTTTACACAATCTTTACACAATTTACGTATCGAAATTTCGAATTGGTATGGCGGGCCAACAGGGTCTGATAACTGATAATCCAGGGTGGATAATTTTGAAAATTGGACACTTGGAAACAGTGTTTTTAAACATTTCCAGTCTATTTGTACAAATAAATTAAAGTTGTAAGTACGTTGCTAGTTCACGTTTTTTTTTGGCGTCGGTGGGCCGTACCAAATCCTTTCGCGGACCGCATTTGGCCCGGGGGCCGTAGTTTGGAGACCCCTGGATTAGAGCTATAGATTCATATTAAATTTGTCTATTTTCTTGCTAGTGGCAGCACTGCAATGGCGTTTCACAAATAAAAAATTTAAACAATGCAATTAAAACACGTTCACTATATGTATGTAAGAATTTTCTGTTTATTTGAGCTAATTGACAAATAGAAAAGGTTTTTTTTTCATTTAAAGTTGGAAAATGTCTTACTATACTTGCGTCGCACATTTCCAAAGTCCGTTATCTCCACACTAAACTGATTTTGAGAAATCAACATTGTTCCTTGATTTATAGGTTGGTATGCCGCTGACCACCCATACTGTAAAAAATGGTTCACTTTGCCAATGTCACCCCTGTTTCAGGGAAGGGCGGCAAGAGTTGCAGGGCTTATGTTCATTTGAGATTGGGTTTTAAAAATGTAGGTTTACATGCGGTGTTAGCGCGAAATTATACATGTCTGCTTGTGGGAATAAATCTTAAATGATATTATATCCTTGCAGCTTAGATTAGATTAGAACATTTGAAATGTCGGCGATGGACAAATTTGGAACTAACCATTGACAAACTTGTTGTTTTTACTCAATATTGCCACCTTAAAGATAAACATGAATAAGTGGTAATTCACTGATTTGAAAAATAGTGAGTTAAAACATTTTATTGGGTGTACCTTCTCATAGTAAGTGGACTAATTTATGAGGAAGTGCTCATGTAAAACTTCTAAACTACAGGATTTTCACATATTTCTAGTGTTTTCCCTCGTGAAAAACAGGGGAAAAAATTGCATGTATCTGAGAAACCCATGTTAGCTTAATATGTAACTCATTCAGTTCAAAACTTTTTCACTATAAGTGGAGATAACATGGTGGCTTTTGGAAACATACAGCCCACTTAAGGTAATTTTTTCAGATAAATATCTATACAAGAAGTAGACACTTGTTTTATGTTTTTTCACCTATAGCATTAAATAAAAAATAAAATGTAATGGAGGGCATGTAAAAATTAAACATGATGAATATAACATAATGAAAAAAAATGTACTTTGAAAATTTTAAATAATAAAAAGATTGTCAATGTCATTTAGACCTTGGAAATTGGAACATAACTAAAGAGGGTATTTAAATAAAATAAAACAAAATAAAAAATGTTCTATGAACCAAAATAACTTTTTCAAAATGAAAATTTTGTGAATTAGAATCTCCTGTTGACAGTAACCTTAAAATGAATACATTTTTATACTTTCATGAAAAATACGTATCTAGAGGACACATTAGCAAAATAACAATTGACGTTTGCACATTTGAAAATATATATATAAATATATGACAATAATTTATTTAATTAAAAATTAATACACGACAAAAGAGCGCCGTTTTTGTGTATGTCACACCTCAAGGGCCCTCCTAATCATGAATGAGATATTTTAAAAAGGTGCTGTTTGAAATGTAAAATGTCTTGAAAGTTCTGACATCACACGGCTGGTATGCTAGAGCCGAGGCCAACTAATAATATCTTTGTTATTTGTTGCCAAGGACCTTACATAGCTACAAAATTGTGCAACTTATTTGTTGCGAAAAATTTAAATTTTGAAAATACAAATATACCTGAAACCGAGTATAAAACTTTTTATTAAAACAAAGCCGTAGCAATTCACCAAAAACATAATGAAAGTAGAACATTCCTTAAACGAGTGTAGCTTCTATACATATTCAGTACAAGTGCCTTTTTACATGGAATAATTTCTGTCCGGTTTGTCTATGGTTTCGGTTTTATATTTAGCTTACACACGCCATATGATATTGACTATAGGTTCACTTTTCCAATGTGACCCCTGTTTCAGGGAAGGTCGGCAAAATTTGCAGGAAATATGTTCCTTTGAGATTCAAATTCAAATTTATAGATAAAAATGCAGCATCTGTAAGCGTGAACTTACCAGTGACTGCTCGTGGGCACGCACTCAATATGAATTGTAAATATTTTTAAGGGTTTGGTGGTTTACACAGTGAAAGTCCATTGTATATTAATCAAATTAACAAAGTTCCAATTCACTTTTTACAATATTTTATTTCTGTCTTGCACTTTCGCCTACAAGGCATCATCAGGACAATCAGTACAAAGATTGTCCTGATGATGCCTTGTAGGCGAAAGTGCTAGACAGAAATAAAATATTGTAAAAAGTGAATTGGAACTTTGTTAATTTGATTAATATGAATTGTAAATGTTATCTTTACAACTTTGATTTAGATTAGATTTAGACAGTCAGGCGCCTAATCAGATGTCTAGCAGTGTATGGAGATGAACAAAAGCTTTCAGACAGTTTGTCCAGTGTTACCATATATTCTGCGACAGAAACAATAGACAAACTGGACTGAAATTGTGTGAAAAGGCATTAACGCTACGGTTTCATTTAAACATAATATTTTATACGTCCATAGTCTTTAAATCAATTGGCAACACTGCCCAAATTATACGTGTACATTAAATAATCGTAGAGACTCTGGTTAGTCAGCGTTTAGGATGCCAGTTCTCAGTCTGTCTGCCCGGCGGCCTGTCTCAGCAGGACGTATATTTTTTCCTTTATCCACTCTTTGTTGTATGGGGCGTATGTGTTTGTGGACTTTTGGTAAACCAAGCAGCTCAGGTCGGCCAACTGAAAAAAAAGAACATGGATTAAAAACTTCTGAAGGGGCTACAGCCCATCTAATATTGTCTAAAAGCCCATCATATTGAGCCTAAACCTTATGCAAAAGTTACATTCAGCCCTTTCATCAAAAGGTCCATCCAGCCTTCCAGAAACTGGGTCTTGCTTGAGAATTGGCACTTTGTAGCGATGCCCAAGCTCGTTGGTAGAATGCTTGCATTTCATGCCGAGAGCAGGGGTTTGATCCCAAGGTGTACTCAGCCTTCACAAGAAAAGAGAACCAGCCCCCTCGGGAGCTGGGAAACCCCCACTTCAACTGGAAGTGGTTGTTGTGAGGCCAGCCTCCTTACTGGTAAAGATAAATAGGTCCCGAATCGCCACATGCGATGCCTTCGGGGATAACGCAGGCAAGAAGTTACACTATATGTGTGGCTTAGTAGTTGCTTTCTGTCTTAAGGGTAACTGTAACTGTCGCCATTCCGCTAGGGGTGGCCAGAGCCTCTGCAGAGTTGCCTTTTTTTCCTATCCTGACATACCCCTTTCAATTCATTCATATCCATCACCTTTTTCATGCATTTTCTTTTTTTACGCTCACTTTGTGTATCCCATTCTTTCACAATCTCCTCAATCTGATCACTCCATACTTTTCTCGGTCGTCCCTTCCCTCTTTTTCCTTTCACACTTTCTTCGAGGGGTAGAATGTTTTTCACACAATTCATATGGAAAACATTTGATTGCCCGATCAGCTGTTGTATCGCTTGATAGTTGAGTCGCTGGACATCGTGACCAGAGACGACGTAAAGTCGTTCAAATAAAAAGAATGCGATGTTCGGTATTTTAGCACTACCACCTTGACGTTCGTTAAAAGCTCTCCCTATTTGACGAAGCTGTAAACCATGCAGGTACACTGCAGGAGATTTAACATGGCCGCTCACGGACAGCTGTTTTTTTGGTACACTTTAAATATTCTTGGGTCCTTTCTCAACTTACTTGGTCTATGAAGTCGAATAGTTGGGATATGTCGTACGTGATGGTCGGCGTATTGGGGTTGCGGCGCTTCAGATGCTCCTCGTATATCTTACACACGCCCTCCATGCAGTCGTTGACGCTCTCGTAGTCGGAATAGGTCCGCGTCTCCGGACGGGGCCCAGGTTGCACAAGCAAGATTGTATGACTCTAAAAAATGACCAAAATCATACCAAAATATTACGATTTTCAAGATATTTACTATAAAAATTAGCATTTCATATAAATCCAGATCGCAAACAGAAAGAAAGTTCACTAGATTGTGGTAAAAACAAGCAAATACGAGGGTTTGTAGTTTTTTAACCTCAATAATCCATGACGTTTATTAAGACGTTTTAAATGCATAAATACAAGGAAATCATGATGGGTTTATGGTGAAATATTTAATTCAATGTTGGGATTACTCACCATTGTTGGTGATTAGTTGTAGTTGTTTATATTTTCATAGAAATGTTAATAATTGCAAAGCGGCGACATCCAAACAAGAACATCACAGAGTAGGGTAAATAGAGGCGCCACTCCTGCGTTGAGCATAAGTACCTAACATAGATTATAGTAACTTGTGCTGCCACCTGCTGCGACCAGAAGGCAACGTTACCACGATTCATACTATATATACCTACCTGTATGATACCTATATACATATTGTTATTATTATGCCTGTATTATTATCGGTATATTATTATTTACTTCATATTATTATTCAAGGATACTCTGTAATTCAAAATCAAACCATTTTTTTTATATTTCTTAAAGATTTATTAACGTAGGTATATATTTACAAAACAATATTATTTCAAAACATGATAAATATCTTATAAAATATTACTATAACTTGGTTTCATCATTCCTCAATACTGTCTTAATTGAATGCTGAGCATGCAAATTGCTAGGACAAAGCCAAATACTTGAAAATTTAAAGCCGCCACCAAGAAAGTAGCCCTTTTTGATTTTATACAACCATTATTGAGAAATGATTACCGAACACAATGTCAACACACGAATTCACAACGACAAAACTGTATCGTCACTTGTCACCCAGCCGAGTTTCTAGGATAAAGGCAGATATTTTATTATTGGTTGCTAACGACGGCAGTCCCAGACAAGGCTAATACATTTTGCTGTCGAGAAAACATTTCAAATTCAAAAATGTTCGAGAGTCCATGTCACATAACCTCACTATACGTAGCTACAAAAATGTACATTTTCACTCGAGTGATAACTCATATTAATTATACAAGCGGATCAACGAAAAAATACGATGATAATAAAGTTAATTAAGCGTGATTTCGTAACATGAATACAAAATAAAAATCACTTAAACTTTGACAGCACGGACGGCGTCACTAAAACTTTCAACTGAAGAATGGGTGGCCCTACGCCCAGATCAAGTGTTTTAATTATTTCCAAAAAAGTATTTTTTTGTGTTACGAAAATAAAAAGTAACGTATTATTTTGCTTCAATATATACAAAGTAGATGTTTGAAATAAAACGAACATTTCTATATTGTCAGATTTGTAAAATAATGTATCATGCGTTTTTACAAAGGCTATCACTCATTCTGTTTTTAACAGGCTCGTGCCCGTAAATAATCATACTCTATGGTAACTTATGTTTCATCGGGAACCGGCTGTTCAATATGACTCAGCCCGGCATGAAGAACATGAAGAACGTCGGCCATTTGTAATGTTGTCAAAAATATTGAATTGGCTATTTACACACATAAAATAATGATACCTACATTTATATTTTGAAATATTTTTAAAATGGTGCATATTTCATCAGATGCATTAAATTTGCATTTTTTCAGTAAAGAAAAAAATGTTATTATGCGAATGCTTTTGTTTTGCAAGTCTGTATAAAATCCTTGGGTAATCTGCATATTACATTACTTTTTACATGATATTATTTTTGGAACAAGTAAATTTTAATAGTAGGTATATATATTTTTCACGTTTTTTCTTTGTATAAATACAGTATAAACTGTGCATTTATCATTAAAATCCAAGGTTTTACATTTATATTCCAGCCTATTTTATGTTGACTGCCATCTAGTTTTAGTACGCGTAAGCATACTTGGCTGATGTAATAGGGCGGCGGGAAACATCATTTTCAATAGAAAGTACAATATCATGGAAAATGATAAACAAATTACACCAAACGCGAGATAAGGGCAATCAGGAAAATTTAATGAAATGTGTCAATCAATTTTCTTTACATAACTCTTCCTAGGTCATGATAAAAATACATTGAATAGTTGCCAGGTATGTTAATACGGACATTCGCTCTAGCCTTTTGAAAAATGCATTCATCTTTTTAAATCTTACTGTAATGAAACGTTAATTTTTGAAATGACAGATCATAAATGTTTATACTACTTCACAATAGTCCATTTGTTTTTTTTGTACAAAAATGTACCTAATAATCATTTTAATAATGCTTATAGGTTGTTCTATTTGCAAAAATGTGTGACGTTTGTTCACTGAGATTTTTTTAAATTTTGGAACATGCATTAGAACAAAAACCGACTTATGGGGTGAAAAATATTGTTTGATTCAAGATGTATAAAAATATACAGGTAGGTATTAACCAGCAATAGTGAGGAATATGATAAAAAGTATATTATTTTGATAGATTTCGAAAAATCAAATAATAATAATATGTTGATTTGAAGTCGAAAATATTTTTTTTCGATTTTATATTTAAAAAAGAAAATATAGACATTTGAACAAGTTTTTAAACGGATATGAGATCTGCTTTTTCTATTTCCGGTGCTGTGACGTCATATGTTGACGTCACTTTCTTTTATTGACATTCCATACTCTGTTGACATGTGTTGTTGACAACAGAAACAAATGAAAACAACAGAAACAAATGAAATGTTTTTAAAGAAACACACAAACTTGTTGAAAAATAACAGCCTCAACGGTGTAAACATTAAAAAGCGATGTTTGAATTACATGAATGTGAGGGCTGTCAGTTGATACGGCGTTGTTTACAAGACCGTAACGTCACGCGAGAAAATTTCATCTAGTAGCGTTTAGGCGCGAAAATTCAAAAATCGATTTTAAAATGCTTATAACTTTGCTAAAAATACAACTAAAATTAAAATTCAAGAAGTTTTGGGCTAATAAAGCATAAACGAATCTAAATCACAAAAAAAAGAAAAATGTGAAACGAGTCCTATGGTCATAGTTCGTTACTTGCTGTCGAACGTAGCGTCTAAGCAAAAAGGGTAGAGTTAATTTACTTTGTGTTCCTTTTTCCTTCGTTTGAAGTAAGTGCTTCAATGAAAAAAACACAGAAACAATAATATGCTCTTCGCTGGGTAAAAAATCATATTCCTTTTCTAAAGACCGGTCACTAAAGGATCATCCAGCCTACAGCATGTGGGTGTTGCTTGAGAATTGGCGCTTTCTACAGCGATAACCAAGCTCGAAGAGGGCTTTTGAGGTGTGATACACACAAAAACAGCACTTACCAAATAAATCGTCCAAATATTATTATAATTGCTAAAGAAGAAGATGGCTGAATTTACGTTTTTAGTTTTTAGACAAATATTAGATTTGTATTGTAAGCCTCAATGATTGTAAGTAAAGAAAAGTACCCTCTTTAAAAGTGACATTGTTGTAAATATTGTTCTGTAAAATTACACTGAAATTTGAAATGCAATGAATCGACTAAAAATGAATCATTGTCCGTAGGTCAAAATAATAATCATATTTTTACTGTGTATTCCATTGAGTATTCAGTGTACGTCATAATTATCTTGGCCTGGCAACTCCCTGGGTTGCTGTATGTGTAAAAAATATTTGAAACCGGGGATTTTTTGAGCATGTAAATAAAATCCCTCTAAGAATAAAGAGCTCGTTTTCATTTGTAATGACTTCGCAAAGAATTGAAAAAAAATATCTTAAAAAGATAATTGAATCGTTCATCGTGAATAACCGTAAATAGATTCGAAATTACCTGGCGCGGTGGTTATATAAAGCGTGTGGGGAAACTATCTCAAAGCGCTGACATCATTCTAACTAAATCAAAAATGGAAAGCTTGTAGAAGAAAAAAGTATTATTCTTGTTCGCAATTGTCAAAATAATGGAGAATATTAACAACACGATTCGAAATAATAGCAGAGACGTTAAAATTACAAGTGCCGTGTCGTTTGAAAGAAGAATTATCGCGTACAAATCGTTGCAAGTGTCCAAGTACTGTGACAATATCGCAGATTGGCGATTTCATACAAAGTACTCTTACCTTGAATTTGACGTTTTTTTCAATGATTAAGAATTACAAACCTTCTAGCCATGATTAAATAACTTTAACAAAATGTGTGATCCCCTCGTTTTTGTGAGGCCGTGAATTAATCCAAAAATAGTTTTAAAATTGGCTGTGTATTGTATTTTGGAAGACTTTGATTACATTATATTGTGAAAAATTGTGTGTCATCCTGTATTGAAATTTGAAAAGAGAACGTGTGGTACTAAAACAACATGGAGAACCTAACTTCCATAAACAGCAGGAAGATGAATGGTGACTTTCCTTCCATGAGCCAATTCCGTTTCTACGGCACAAAGGAGCCATCCCTGCCATTGCTCAAGTCCTTCAACTTGCCTCAGAGTGTTGCCAGCATCATCAGCAAGACAGACAACAGGCACAAGATGGAGTCGCTCAGCGGGCTGGCCATGAACGGCCTCAACAAACAGTTCGACCTCCCTAGGAGATCGTTCAGTGAACCAATAGACCGAGCACCCAAACAAATCGACATCATGAAGAAAATATCTGTCCAGAGCCATTACAGCCCACCAAGGAGTGCCACCTCATACAATCCAAATTATTCCGATTTCAAAACAAACATACCTAACCAGAATTTTTTCCCCAATTTTATAAATCTCCCGCTGATGGAAACATTCAAATTGAGCGACATTCCAAATTTGAACGGAATATCAGATAACATTTTTGAAAAGAGAACAAGATTGTCGAAGCAGTCAATGAGTATGGACGCGGGCATAGACTGCGAGAAGACCATAAACAATAAGCTGAATGAGGATTGTGTTATTTTGGCACGCCGCGCCATTGAGATGCTCGGCCAGGTGGATGAAAAAAACACTTGCGTGTATGTGTTCTATATGACAGACGAAATATTTTTTTTGGAACAGAGCCAGAGTAATGTTTGTAGCTGTGAAATTGATGGGAAAGATGTTAAAATTGGTGGATCCGAGGAAACAGCTGCCCGCCCAAACACCAAGGTTAATGCGGCGCCCATTGACAACACAGATGCCGGATCGTTTAAATGTGTATCGCAGAAAACATGGTCTGAAATAATCTCTCAGCTCCCTCAAGCTCAGTTAGTGTTCCAACGCAACGTCAGAGACATCTCCACACAGGAAACCTGCAGATGCACAAGTCTGCTCCTTCTCATCATTAATTGTTGCAACATCAAGGACTTGGGGGAGCAGATCAACAGCAAGATGAACCCAAGCAGCGAGAGCGCTCCTGCTGAGAGCGGGAAAGCCAAGAAGACCAGTAAATTTTTGAGGTTAGTGCAGGAGAGGAAGGCGAGGGAAGAGGCGCTCGCTAGGCAAGAAAAGGAAAAGTGTGAAGTTCAAGCCGCCGCAGACAGAGTCAGGATATGCGAAGAGAAAGCTAGAAGTGTCAAAATGATCTTGCTGAGTTCTAAAAATAAAGAAGTACGGGAAGTTGAAGTGCATAAATCAAATGTAGAAACATTGAATCCCAAAACAGAGATTGTTAATAATTTGCCTGAATTGGAAAATCCGCCTAAAATTGAAAATCCTCCAATCGTTGCAAGTATGGAAGAATTAGCGCGAGTTTTTCAGTCAAATTGTAAGATCAACGATGAAAAGAATGCAACCAATTCAAATGCAGTGAAATTAGCTGAATCTTTAATTGTGGAGTCTTTTAGACTTAGTCCTGACTTTGATTCCGGTATCGCTTCGTCTTCGGAAACCATGGAAGAGCTTAATAATATTGAATCTCAGGATTGCGTCGATGGGATGCTCTCCCCACCTAAGCTACTGACATTGGTAAAAGAACTGTCGCCTACCAATGTTCAAAAACATGTTGAAAATTGTAAAAATGTAAATGGATTGTCCCAGAATGAAGTTATATTAAAGGATGGGAAAGAAGAAAAGGTAGAAGTGATTGAAGTAGTGAAAGAAGCCGCTTCTTCTTGTGAAGATAAACTGGCCAAGATCAGAGATATGTTCTCAAAGAAGAAATCAACAAAGTTACGAAATGAAAGTAAGGCTGTTGACGAGGAAATTCCAGCAATGAAGGAAAATGATCAAGCTATTGATAGTAATTTAGTTAAAGATAATGACAATCAAAAGAAAGACGGAGACATGATCTTACAAGAAGAAAATGAACAGAAAGAGATGAAAGATAGTAATGAGAATGCTGCGAGAAATGAAAGAGCGTCGATAGCTAGTGATAAGTTCATCATATCGTTTAAAGATAGAAAGAGAAGAAAGAAGAAACATAGGTCTGATAAAAGCCATAGGCATTCTCCTCAAAAGAGTGTTGAAGGAGATTTAACAGCGAACGACGCACAGACGAATGAAGATCGGGAAAAAGTGAGCCCGTCAAAGAGTGAAAGTTCACACAGTAGAGTATGCAATAAAAGACATAAGAATGAACATTGCTTGAAGAAGTATAAGCACAAAGAAAGACAGAATTTCAAGCAGATTGCCAAGAACGATTTCATGCTTGATTCAGATTGTGACACAAGTGGGCCTTTGTACTTTTCCCCTGATACTTTAGAAATACACAAACCCAGCACGAGTAGCGACAGTAGCAACAAAAAAGGCCACATTGCAAAGATCGGGCAGTTCTTAAACAAAGTCGTTTGCAAAGGACGGCAGTTGAAGAGCGACGACACTAAGAGCTGCAGTTTCTCAAGCGACGATTTCAAGCGCTGCAGCATTTCCAGCGTCGACTCAACCGACTTTGATGAAATCAAAGGTAAATTCAAGAACGGAAAATCCCCATACGGAAGCGACGATTCTTTTGTCATTGTGTTTTCGGACACTGCAAAGCAGTTGAATCAGAATGAAGACACAGACGATGACACTGTAAAGGAAGTGTTTAGCAAAAAGTTGAATCAGATCTACAACGGGGACTCGGACGATTCGTTCATTGTTTTTCACGATCCGGATGATCCAGTCGGGTCGGAGATCAACGGTTGCTACGGCAACGATGATCTGTTTAGTGAGACTGAATCGGACAGTGAATACGAGAGTACGAGTTCGGAGGAGCATGTTTGTTTGTGTAAGTGCTGTGAACATAGTGTGGATGGGGGACAGGTGGAGTGTGTGTGTGGAGGTAGTGAGGAGGAAGAGGAAGAAGGATTAAAGAGTTGCTTGAAGAGAAGAGGCAAGAAGGATGATCGGAGCTCGGCCAAATCGGATGAAACCATCATTGAGAAAAAGGTGAGAATACCTTTATATTTTTCTTAATCAATAAGTCGTTTCACACATACGTGTGTGCATACATAACTTTAAACTCCTTTTTACGATGATCTGGTTGCAAAATGTATGGAATCCCTGACAAACGATGCCAGATTTTTTTTTAGTTTAAGAAATCCTGTGCGGGAGACTCCCTAGATTCTAGAGACTCTAGGGGTCTATGACACTTGATGTAGTTAACGCTAACATTTCTTTTTTTGTGTGCACTACAGAAGCGCTATTCTGCTAAATTCCTTACGACCTTCAGGCGATAGCGATTTGTGTCCAAAAATAAGGTGTGGTGTGATTTTTATCTATGGATCTCTTTCGCAAGCGCTAGCAAGCTCTGACTTGGATTGATATCCAGATTGTATGAAATTTAGCAGAATAGTGCTTCCCCTAATTACAGTGCACCCCTCACAGCTATCAACACGCTGAGAGGAACTCTATTGCTAGATTTTAAATCTTAATAAACAACACTTAAAGATGTCTCGTGTATTTAAGAGATTTATACTTCGAGTCACAGGGTGTTGCGCCATGGCATCAGTATGGGTTTTAGATACATGAAATAAGTCATGTCGTATATCGCCACCTCAAAAGGTAAAACTGAATAAGTTCCGATCCGCAGATTTGAAAAATAGTGGATAAAACATTTTATTGGGTGTAACTTGTCATAGTAAATGAACTTTTTAGAAGGAAGTGCTCAAGTCAAACAACAGGATTTTCACAATTTTTTAATGTTTCCTCTTGAAGCAATAGAAAAGAAGGTGCATTTATCTGAGAAACCCATATTAGCTTCATATGTCTCTTATTCAGTTTAACCTTTAAGGTATCGATACATAAGTAATGCCTATGTTGCCAGTTGATTTAAACTGAGAGTAGGCTTCTCTATTTGCACACCATAAACATTTATCACTCCTGGACGTAGGCCTCCTCCAATCCTCCTAATTTTTGTCTATTCACTGCTCTGTTTAGCTATCTATAATAATCTATAATCTAAGTTGCAAGGATATGTTCATTTAAAGCTCTCAGATGTATGCCCACAAACCAACAAGTGTAGTTCGCGCTTACAAATGCTGATTGTGTACTTACAAATAAAATCCAAACCTCAAATGAACATAAGCCCCACAACTTTTGCCGACCTTCCCTGAAACAGGGGTGACATTGGCAAAGTGAACCATTTTTTACAGTATGGGTGTATATAGCTATCCTCGTAATAAATCTCGTAAAATGTCCAGTCGACAGCTCAATTGGTAAAATGCTTGCATTCCATGCAGAGAGCAAATGTTCGATCCCCACTGAGGGTGTCAGAAGTGATTTCCTGTTCCGGTGTTTATTTCAAACCCAAAATAAAATACTGGCAAGGTGTACTCAGCCTTCACAAGAAATGAGAACCAGCCCTCTCGAGAACTGGAAAATCCCTCTTCAACTGAAGTTTTTGGCGTAAGGCCGACCCCTTTCTAATCTAATCTAATCTAAGTTGCAAAGATATGCTACATTGGAGATTCAAATTACATGCATTCTCACAACCAGACACATACAAGTTCGCGCTTGCACATGCCTCATGTGAACCTACAACATAAAAACCAAAAATTCTCCTCATCCTCCATCCTCCATCATCTTAAAATAAATGGGTGCAATTCACCACACAGAAAACCCTTCGGGGATAACGCGGCAAGATGTTATACTATATGTGTAGCTCAGATGAGTTGCGTTTTCACACAGTTTGTCCGGTAATCCATGGACAATGCGGACAGAATGATTCCCGTGTGAAAAGGCTGTAAAGCAGTGATTCCCAAAGTGACCTGGGGCTCTACGATATACTCGATGGGGGTCTACATTGACGTGGTATAAAAATTGGGGTCTACAAGTTGTAAGAGGGGGGTCTACGAAAAGTTATACAAACCCGTGGCCACCCATCTATCAAATTGCGTGTCCCCAAAAGTTTGGAAGTGGTGTATGAGAAATAAAAGTTTGGGAACCTCTGCTGTAAAGGATTGCATTTGAAAAGTAGCAAGAAAACTAGTGGAAAACTAAATTGTTTGGTTTAAGTTGGAATTAAGGTCGTTTGCACAGATCACGGAATATAAAGTCGTTTGACATATTTACAATAATTATAACTACTTCATAATATAAGGTTATTATTGTTTTTATCAATATGTACAAAATATTACAATAAAAATAAATTTAAAAAATCTAATTACAATAAAAACTCCCCAAAGTAAGCATAGCTTGTGTTTTGGGGAGGAACTTACACAGTTAATTTTTTTTTATCGGATATTACACAAACCGATATAGTCTTCAGTCGTCATGCAGAGAGGGTGTCTCCTGAAGACGTTTAGCTACGTCGCTAACGAAACGCCGAGAATAATGTAAGGGGCTGTCCATATATTATTACGTCATTCGCATTAAGGGGGGGGGGGGAAGTCTGGTCTGCGGATGATGGCAAATGATGTACGAGTACCAAAAGTGACGTCGTTCTTGTAAATACCAATTTCTACAAAATATACAAAATATTACGTTAGTAATATAACATTATTAATTATTAAGCTCATCCATTATTACAGCAAGAGGGGGGGGGGTCATTAGATAATGACTATAGGATGATTGTAAGGGGGGGGCGGGTCGAAAATCGGCCAAAATCGATGACGTAATTAATGGACGGCCCCTAAGTTCTCTTATAACGGTTCGTGTAATATCCGATATATTTTTTAACTGTGTAGTTATAATAATTGGAAAACTAAATTGTCCAAAACACTGTCATTATTTTTTGCAGTGCCTGTAAGTGTGCGGTTTTTCATCGAGGATATTACCGCTTAGCAATCCCTAGACGAAAAAATAATGATCACAATACAGCTATTTGTGTTCGCGTTTTTTGTGAATATTTCAGTTGTTGGCGCAGCTTCCAGAGTGTGACGTAGAATACAAGCAATAAAGTTAATAAACGATTTTAATAATGTATGCATTGACTAGTGATATCTGTGGGCTAGAAATTATTTTAACAAAAATATACATGATAAATTCGTTCAAACTTAATTAGGAAAATGGTACTTAGTAAGAAAGAGAACAAAGAACTTTTAACAGTTGCATTTCCATGTGTACAAAAAAAATTGGGCGAATGTGATTTTTTTTATAGAAAGTTGGCAACATTGCGAATTAATGGCTGCCCGAACCTGCGAACATAGCGAACCAATCTTGTGATCGCTAAAATTGACGAATTTTAAAGGGAAAGGGCATTATTTTAAGACATGGCATGCGTTATGATTAGGTGTCGAAACACAAAATGGAGAAAGCAAGAAAATACAGTAAGAACGTGATTTTTAAATTGTTGTTTTTGACAGGACTGGGGACAACTGTGCCTCAAAGTATGTAATGAATGCCGTAAGCTAGTTTCTACTCCTCTTTATGTTATCTCGATGATTTTAATAATGTATGAGTCAAATTAAATCATCACGGCGGCGGCGCTACGGCCGCGGCGTTCCTAATTTGAAATATTCGCGCGCGTCATTGAACGGGAATTTTCTGCGTTTTTTTTTTTTACTGCTTACACATCATAAATTTTGAGATGTTCATTATAATATTATACCTACCGTAATATCGTTTTTTTTTTGACACTTCCCTCTAAAAAGTAAATGGAACATTTTTCTCGACGAGCAAACGTTCGTGTTGTGTAAGACTGCCGTCATTAGAAACCAATGATGAAATATTTGTATGCCTTTCCCCAAGCAACCCGGCCCGGGTCGTCATAATATATTGTCTACGTAAAATCATGTCATAATCATAATCATAATCATAAGGTCTTTATTGTTTTTTATCAATATGTACAAAGTATTACAATAAAAATAAATTTTAAAAATCTAATTACAATAAATACTCCCCAAAGTAAGCATAGCTTGTGTTTTGGGGAGGAATTCCAACTTATCTTAACTTAAAATTAATCACTTAATAGATAAAAATCATAAAAAACAAAAATAATATATCCACTATTTAGTCATTTACTCAGCAAAAACAGAAAGACAAAAAATAAAGTAAAATAACATAAAGAGGTAACATGTTTAAATAGAAAATACAGAAATAGGAATTATACATATATACACACATGTAGATATATGAAAAAAATAACAAAAATAATAATGATAAGAATAATATACAAAAAACCAATCAAATATAAACACTCAACTATTTACACCTCTTTCAAATATTTGCTGATCATGTACTTAATGGCCCTAGGATCTGCGTGCTTATCATGCTTATACCTGGAAAAAAGTGCATTGTACCACCTTACACCCAAATAATCGTAGTGATGTTGGCCGGTTGCTGTATTCTTTCTAGGAACTTTGATTAGAAGCGACTCTCTACGCGATCTACCACTCGGGATTACAATATCCCCCGGATTATATCCGTGGATAAAGTAATCCTTATGAACTTGGTAGAGAGCCGCTCTCTTATACAATTGGTCAATTGTTAGCACCGGAAAGTCATGATATAATTGCAATGTGGAATAGTCGAAAGGCTTCTTTAACATTATTTTGATAACCATTCTCTGCACCACCCTAAGAGGCTCGAGTGTTGTTTTAAATGTGCCGCCCCATCCGACCATTCCATACTGCATCAATGACTGTCCAAGCGCAAAATAGGTAGACTTCAAAGTTTTTACCTCTAGAATATCTCTAATTTTGCGGAATACATAGTAAATTTTCCTTAGTCTTTCAATAGTTGTTTCTACATGCTCCTTCCATCTAATTCTGGAATCTATTTTAATACCCAGATATTTAACACTTTCCGCTTGAGAAATTAGGGGGCATGAGCAGGAGCACGCAGTTCCACTGACCAAGAAGTTAGTACAGCTATGTATTGCTATACTAAGTGAAAAAGGAAGACCCCTATTGTAGAGAGAGAATGGAATAAAATTTGTTTTTTCGGTATTCAGAGACAGGAAATTTTTGTCGAACCAATTTTTAAGTATGGTTAATTCCACGTTCGTTCTGCGAACCACCTCTACCCATGACCCTCCCCTCACAATCATAGCCGTATCATCAGCAAAGGACAGGATTGAGGATGTGATCGGCAGAGAGAATATCTCATTGACATAAATAATGAACAATATTGGTCCAAGGACGGTGCCTTGCGGAATTCCGAATCGCGTTATTTTTCTAGAGCTTACTATCTTATTAATGCGTACCTGCTGAGTTCTATACTGCATGAAACTGCAAATCCATTTCCTCACACTGCCACATATTCCAATCCTGTTTAATTTGTTCAATAGGCCAGTATGGCTAACGCTATCAAATGCCTTCCTTAGGTCGATAAATACACCCAGACATTTCTCTCCGGCATCTAGTGCCCCGTACACTATGGAAGTCAACCTTGATATGGCGTCGTCCGTGCCAACACCCGTTCTAAAACCGAACTGATTTTTATTAAGTAAACCCTCTCTATTAATAAAATCTATGAGCTGTTTTTTCACTATTTTTTCGAAGATTTTCGAGATATTGGACGTGAGAGTTATAGGTCTATAATTCGATATATTACATGCATCCCCCGACTTGAAAATTGGTGTCACCACACCAACTTTGTACACCTCAGGAAATACACCATTATTCAGGCTGACATTTACTATGTGCGTGATGGGCCCCGACAGAGATGTTGAATTCTGCTTCAAAATATCCACAGATATTCTATCATAGCCAGGAGAGGATCCTCCTTTCATATCCTTTATAATATTTAATACCGTCTCGGAATTTATTGGCTGAAATATGTTGAACCCTGGATCGATGAGAGAATCGGGTTCTATTTCCCCGTAAGTGAAATTTGGATCTATCTGTCGAGCCAGATTTTCACCTACATCTGCAAAAAACTCATTAAAGCTATTAGCCATTTCAATTGGATGTTGTGTGAGTTCCATTGTTTTACCATCAACAATTATCCTTTTTATCTGTGATTTCTTCTTTTTCTTATTAATAATCTCATTTATGGATTGCCATACATGTTTTATATTACTGCCAGCTTGTTCAACCTTCCTAGAGAAGTAATCAATCTTGACCCTTCTTATTAACAGTGTCAGCATGTTTCGATACCTTTTGTACCTGTCACTGACATTAGTGTCGCCAGGATGTCTCCGCATAATCTTATACAGCTTTTCTTTGTTTCGTATTGAAACCACCAAACCAAGTGTGATCCATGGCTTCAGTCTATTATATTTGGAGGATTTGTTGCTTTGTCTCCGCACGGATATTTGCTCAACACTCGCCAAATAATCTTCAACAATATCGTGAAAATTCTTAGCACATATATTTGCATCAAAAGAATCATAAACAGACTTCCAACTTTCATTCATCAGTCTCATTTTCAATCCTCCAAATTAATCTTTTTTATTGGTTCATCATGTCGTACAGTATCATTTAATGCATTATTACTATTCATCAATCTCTGTATGAACAAAGACGTGTGATGATCCGTAATGTCACTCTTCCAAACAACAGTACATATGTCCTCCAGTTTGCTCAGTGGCGTATTGGACCAGAAATGGTCCAGACAGGACGGAGTTTGCCCATCCACCTCTCTGCTATATAAATTTGTACACAATTTAAAATTTAGTTCTGCTAGTGCGTTCATATATTCATTCTTTACAGTACTTATGCAAGTTTTTGCCACATTTACATTAAAATCGCCCACAATAATCACATTCATACTTCGACATTCATTTAGTAGCATCCTAAGTTCGTTAATAAATTCATTAACATTTGATTGGTGTGTTCTATATACAGAGATTATGCGATACAAAACGTTATTCTTATAATAATCAATCTGTAGACAATTAACATTATTCATGATAATCTCTTTAACTCTTATATTATCATTATTACCGCGCACAAACACAACAATTCCACTATTTTTATTTATATAATAATTACTACGGAAATATGAGTAATTTGGAATATCAAACGGTTCACTCCACTCATTTAGATGCGCTTCACAGAGTACAATCAAATCAGGCAATCTATTAAGACAACTCAAATTTACTAGAAAACAATCCAGATTCTTTCGTATACTCCTAATATTTTGTTGTAATATAAATAGAGCATCATCTTCACATTTAGAATTTATAACATCATTACACTCCAATGCCGTGTGACACTCGTATTGAGCTATATTATACTGATTATCCACCTCTTGCAAAAAGTCTGGATTCATGATTCGTGATAAAATAGTTCACTAGTAAGTACATCATTATTACAGGGTATCCCATAATACCACAAATAACTATCGCACATAAAAATCATCATTATTTCAAACAGTACAGATGTCACAGCATCTTCAAGCAGCACAAAACATATAATGTTATGTATGATATTATGAAATAATAGTAAACAATGAAATAGAACCGACCCAATGCTACGCTCACGGCGCACAACAAATATGCAGCGAGTGGCGGTATCCGCACACGGCGTATAGCACAGTACACACACGGGACCATTGCAATTTACAGATCGGCCCATTGTACTAAAATGTCGATCACGCGCTTTACATAAAAATACCTTAAAAACAAAACAACATAACGAAAGTAAGTCTAAAAAGCAGAAATACACTATATTAAATATTAGTCAATAATCAATCTTCTCTTTTGCAATTTGCAATACCCTAGCGTATGATGGGCAAGATTTTTTGTCCATAGCATTGTGGCAATGGTCAATATTTATCCCCCTTTTTTCCGATTCAATCTTACAATTGATGCACTCTGCTTGTTTAGAACGTTTGTCGCAATTTATAAATTTGTGATTTCCCCCACAATGAGAGCACTTCGCCGGTTCTGCCTTTTTTGTGCAGTAGTTGGCGGAGTGCATGAAATTCAGACAGTGGTAGCATTGTGTAACTGGGTTGGCATCCACAACTGTGATTCTTTGATATCCCAGAAATATCTTCTGTTTCTCCGTGAGGTGTTTTCTCACTTCAGTAGACGTCTCTACTAATAGATGCGCTAGCCCCGGGCTACCTCTCACCTTGATCACCCTCTTAATAACAAAGTCTTTGTGGTCCTTCAAAATATCCTGCAATTCCCCATTCTGCATCTTAATGTCATTCCATAGGGTCTCATTATTATTCTCCGAACTGACGTTTCTCAGCACAATCCAAGGTTTCTTTTTTTTTAAAAATTCGGCTGTAAGCTTATCCGATAACCTTTCTTGAATTATTTGCTTTAGTATGTCCGCATCCGACTTTGAAGGACAGGTAATGAGACACCCACTACTTCCTTTACTTCCCTTCCCTATCCTTCTCACTCCACAAATTCCTATTCCTAGGAGTTTAACATCCAATTTGTCCTTAAGTATTTTCTCCACCTGCTCAGGTAATAATTCCTTTTGCGTATCTCTACCACGCACTATGATCGTATATCGCTTTTCAAAATGATTCTTCGATGAGATACTTAGTTCTCTCTGAGATTTGCCTCCAACAATTGGTATCACTGCATCTCTTATATCCTTCAAATCCTCCGACACCTTGTCCACCATCGGTGTCATCATCTCAATCTTGCCTAATTTTTTCTCATTTGCCAAAATCTGCTTCGCCACCTCTTTGTACATGCAATTCATTTCATCATACTTTTCTGCAAAGAAGGAGAGAGATTCCTTTATCTCTTTTAATTCTACCTTCAGCTCCCTCATCTCCCTTAACAGCAGGAGTGTGTCTGCCGAAGGCGACTCCACGGTTGGGGAGGGGGATATTGTTGGTGAAGACGATGATGATGATGCCCGGACGGGTGGATTAGGCAATACACCCTTGCTCTTTTTGAGATGTTGAGCCAATGCCTCGGAAGATGGGTTGGGGCCCAGCTTTGCTGTTCTTGGGTCCTCTAGCCTGCACGAGTCACACATAAATTGCGACCTTGTCCTTGTGGACATTCTTTCGGCTGCTTGACGCTGGCATGAGTGGTGGTATGACTCATAGCACCTGGAGCATTTTAAAGCTTTTTTTGGGCTCAATTCCTCGGAGCATATACGGCACTTCATTTTTTTTTTTTTTTTTTTTTTTTTTTTCAGATTCAGGTCCTTTTACACTGAACACTTTTGGTTATTGTAGATTATTAGTTGTGTAAATATTTACATTTAGTTTATAATATAATATCATAATTGTAACAACAATGTTGGGTGTAGTCAAATTTCAAATCAACATATTAAAAAGTCAAAAAAGTGGTTAAAAGTGCACATATAAATACCCCACTCAGTACACAAATCACAGAACACATATGGAAAAAGATTTCAAAGCCAAATTGGGCTAAGGATTAAAAATAGCTAAAGTTATAACCATTTGTAAGGAGCACAAGATTTTGTGTGTGACTTTGACAGTTCTAATCGAAGGAATCGATGTACTTCATGACTTCTATAATCTGTCTATAATCTAAGCTGCAAGGATATGTAAGCATTTAAGGCTCATATGAAATGCATGCCCACAGACAGGCACATGTAGGTTCGCGCCTACACATTCTGCATGTGTGCATACAAATAAAGAAAACCTCACATGGACATAAACCTTGCAACTCCTGCCGCCGTTCCCTGAACCGGGGTGGCATTGGCAAAAGTGAACCGATTTTTACAGCACGGGTGGTCAGCCTCGTACCAACCTATCAGTCAAGGAGCATCATTTCTTTTAATTAAAGGTTGGTATGAGGCTGACCATCCATACTGTCAAAATTTATCACTTTTTATTTGTTTTGTTTTTCTGTTCATAATTCGTCAGGGGTCAAGGTCACTTGCCAGACAGCGCAACGACTTTCTAGGAATGGACTCAAATTAAAAATATATATACCGACGGGCAGACGTCACATTTATATGTGACTTTAGTACTAAGCAACCAATAACAAAATATTTGTTAACCTTTTCTCTAGCCACCCGGCCGTGGTAGTCACAATTTTTTTGTCTATGGAATCCACTTTTGTTAATTATTTTTTATGTTGATGGCGATGTTTATACAGTGTCATTATTTGCCCTAAAATTAAAATGTGAAATTGCCCACAAATATACTTATCGCACGCTTAAATAATTCAAAAAAATAAGAATGTTGGGAAATCACGTTTGAAGTTCAGACAACCAGTACAACTTGTATGGGATGAAAAAGGCGACCGATGTTTTATCTCGGTCATATTCGTCCAAATTGAACGGCTGTCGCATTCTACCTATTCTCCTGGCATTGTTCTTGCGTTTTATTACAAAATCTCGATTTTCCCAATTTTTGAGTTATTGCTTTTTATGATTAAGCATTCATTGACTGATAGGTTGGTATGAGGTTGACCACCCATACTGTAAAAAATGGTTCACTTTGCCAATGTCACCCCTGTTTCAGGGAAGGTCGGCAAGAGTTGCAGGGCTTATGTTCATTTGAGATTGGGTTTTTTATATTGTAGGTCCACATGCGGCATGTGTGAGCGCGAAATTATACGTGTCTGCTTGTGGGAATGCATTTAATATGAATCTCAAATGATACATATCTTTGCAGCTAGATTTAGATTTAGATTAGTGCGTTATGTATTCTCATACTGATTTATGTAATCCAACAACTTTTTAAAATATTGTACAACTAACTTTCACATACCTACTTCCGTTGATTACGAAATATATTGAATGTTCGAAAAATATAGTTGGCAACATCGATACGGTTGGCAAGTACTTAGAAATTAAAAAAAAAAATACAGCAACTGGGTCTTGCTTGAAAATTGGCGCTTTGTAGCGACGATCCCGCTCGTAAAAAGTCCGGTCGATAGCTCATTTGGTAGAATGCTTGCGTTCCATGCCGAGAGCAAGGGTTCGATCCCCACCGAGGGTGTCAGAAATGATTTCCCGTTTCGGTGTCTATTTCAAACAAAAATGAATACCGACAAGGTGTGGGTACTCAGTTTTCTTAAGAAATGAGAACCAGAAATAGAAACCCTCACTTCAACTGAAAGTGGTTGGTGTGAGGCCGGCCCTCTTACCCGTAAAAATAAATAGGTTACAAAGCGCCACATGCGACTCTTTTGGGGGTAACGCAAGCGCCATGGCAATGGCACACTGTCATGGCTCATCCACACGCTTGCGGCAAGCGCCTTGCGGCGTGTAGTCTATGAGCTAGACGTATGAAACCTTACCTCATCTACTACCAGGCAGAGACATGGTCAGGCTGGCAGTTTGCATCGAGTACATGATGTTTTCACAGATCTGCCTTTTCCTATCCTGGAGCGTTTTGGATCTGTGAAAAAATCATGTACTCGATGCAAACTACCAGCCTGACCATGTCTCTGCCTGGTAGTCGATGAGGTAAGGTTTCATACGTCTAGCTCATAGACTACACGCCGCAAGGCGCTTGCCGCAAGCGTGTGGATGAGCCATTATAAAAGGCGCTATATAATTTTTGTACTTCATCATCATCTGCGTAGGCAAGAAGTTTATTTATTTAAAAAGTTACACAATATGTGTAGCTTGGCTGCGTTTGCGTACTCTGTGGAATTATATCGTGTGGTGTGTTGCTCGCAGTTAATTTAGTACCGCGGGACCTTTCCATCAAGAGTTCAACTCCTATCAGGCATCAGCTGTTTGTTATACTATTATTTATGTACTGTATGGTTAGATTATAAAGTCTGCTGAATCCACGAGGGCTCACATCACCAGAAAGAATGGACAGTATAAGGTGTCTGCCATTCTTAAAAAAAAACGCAACTAAGCTACACATACAGTATAACTTCTTGCCGCGTTATCCTCCGAAGGGGTCGCATTTTTCGTGTTGAATCTATTTATTTTTACAGGTAAAGGGGCCGGCCTAACGCCAACAACTTCAATTGAAGTGGGATTTTCCAAACTGGTACTCATTTCTTGAGAAGGATGAGTAAACCTTGCCGGTATTTTATTTTGGGGTTTGAAATAAACACCGTAACGGGAAATCATTTCTGGCACACTCTGTGGGATTCGAATCCGAGCTCACGGCATGGCATGCAAGCACTCTACCAACCGAGCTATCGTCCGAAGAGCATATTTTCAAATATGCTCATCGCTGGCTTGAAAAATTCATAAAACCTTTACCAAAGACCGGTCACTAAAGGTCCATCCAGCCTTGCAGCAACTGGGTCTTGCTGGAGTATTGGCGCTTTTTAGCGACGACCAAGCTCGTAAACAACACTTCTGCGGCACTACAACAAGTGTCATAGACCCCTAGAGTCTCTGAAATCACACAGGATTTCTTTATAAAAAAAACCCTATTTTTTGAGCCCATTACTTAACTTGTATAGGATTTGTTTGCTTTTGTAAATCGTTGCTATACAAAGCCGTAGACAAAATAAAAATACTACCAACAGCTGTTCTCCATAGTAACATCGTATCAGTATATACCTATCAATTCATTGTAGTATTTATTTATTTTTATCTTCAAATATTTATTTGGTTTTAAAAGTCGTGCCGATTTTTACAGCTCAATAGCAATACGATTTTCTGTTGTTGAAAAGAAATACATTTTTCGTTACACTGTTACTGTAGCTTGGCACTTTTCCATTAGGTGTGGCCAGCGTCTATATTTAAATTTAAAGTACCCCAAGTATTCCTCTGTCTTTGCCTAGTTCCTCATTATATTATTATATTTTATATACATTATTTTTTTTAAAACATTTTGTTTTTCATAATTTCCAATAAGCTCACCCCACAGGTTGTAGAATGCTTGCATTTCATGCCACAGGACAAAGTATGGAGTGATCAGATTGTGGAGATTGTGAAAGAATGGGGTTATACAAAGCGAGCGTAAAAGAAGAAAAAGAAAAAAAAAAAAAACGCAACTAAGCTACACATATAGTGTAACTTCTTGCCGCGTTATCCCCGAAGGGGTCGCATGTGGCGAGTTGAACCTATTTATTTTTACAGGTAAGGGGGCCGGCCTTACGCCAACCACTTCAGTTGATAGGAAAAAAATGAAGGCAACTCTGCAGAGGATCTGGTCACCCCTAGCGGAATGGCGACAGAGTAACAGTTACAGGGCTAGGCTTCAGCCATCCTCTGCCTGCAGTTCCCTTGATGTCGTCCAGCCACCTCAGTTGGGGTCACCCCACTCCCCGGTTAGATATTCTGGACACCCATGGAGTATACAGCAACCAGTAACAAAACATTAGTTTGCCTTTTCTCTAGCAACCAACCCACCTGTTTGATGTCACAGTTGTGTCTATATCAATTCATGTGCGAACCTCACACTGCACACGCTAAGAATTCCTTTTAAAAATTATTATAATTCCTTTAGAAAAAGTATTTTTGGACCGGTCGTAGTTCAGTGGTCACACTTCGGACTATGAATGGAATGTTTCTTCTTTCTTCTTCTTGTTTCTTCTTCTTCTTGTGCCACTTCTAACGAAGATCGGTGATCATCATAGCTATTTTGATTTTTGATGCTGCGGCTCGAAACAGGGACTTGGTGCTTCTGCCGAACCACTGTCGCAGGTTCTTCAGCCATGATGTCCTTCGGCGTCCCTGAGATCTTCTCCCCTCAATATTACCCTGAATGATAAGATGAAGGAGACGGTACTTCTCATTTCTCATAATGTGACCGAAGTACATTAGCTTTCTCTGCTTAATGGTAGGCAGGAGCTCCTTTGTAGTGCGCATATTTATATTGCACCTTCTCTGTGCAATATAAGTAAACAGATGATGAAACCAGCATGTAACTGTTGCATCCATACAAACGGACTTTGCAGTGTGAACACAACGGAAGAAAATGCCATTCTTTGTTTGTGGAGTGAGCTAAAATATGTCCTTTGTGTGAAATACATTAGTTGCATTATTTTTGCTTGCGTAGGTGCTCATCCTAATGGAGCCTTGATGACTAGCAGGTCCATACACAACACATTTCATCCATAGCTAATCCGTGGATCATCGTTTTTTTATTCACGTCGCGGTCGGTTTGATGGCTCAGTTACTGGAGTGCTCACATTCCATGTCGAGAGCTTGGGTTCGAATCCCACCGAGCGTGGCAGAAATGATTTCCCATTTCGGTGTTGATTTTCAATCCAAGATAACATACCGGCAAGGTTTACTCAGCCTTCACAAGAAATGAGAGATGCGCAAACGCAACTAAGCTACACATTTAGTGTAACTTCTTGCCGCGTTATCCCCGAATGGGTCGCATGTGGCGAGTTGAACCTATTTATTTTTACAGGTAAGGGGGCCGGCCTTACGCCGACCACTTCAGTTGAAGTGGAGGTTTCCCAGCTCCCGAGAGTGCTGGTACTCATTTCTTGTGAAGGCTGAGTAAACCTTTCAGATCGAACCCTTGCTCTCGGCATGGAATGCAAGCATTCTTCCAATTGAGCTATCGACCTTTTTACGAGCTTGATCGTTGTCGCTACAAAGCGCCAATTCTCAAGCAAGGCCCAGTCGCTGTAAGGCTGGATGGACCTTTGGTGACCGGTCATTGGTAAAGGTTGTATGAATTTTTCAACCCAGCGAAGAGCAAATTTGAAAATATAAATGGTATATATTTTTTGTGCTCCGCCGGGAATCGAACCCACAACCTTCCCATTCAGAGTCCGAAGTGTTAACACTGAACTACGGACCGGTCATAATAATAATAAAAATATGAAAGTAGTATCAAATTGGATACTTGGTGATTTTATCATATTTTTTTTAATAGATAAGCTCATTGAAGTTCATTTTTCAGTTGATCTGTCGATCATTCGGCTTATACCTCTATTTTGTTTGTTTTATCATGATTAAAATACCACAATAATATATTTGTTCCATTATATTTACAACAATAACGTAATTCTACTCTATGGATAATGAAAAAAAATACTTAATCTCGGTTTTTCCAGCTGTGACGTTTTCGCAAAAAGATTATTTATCCTGTAACTGTAACTCTGACGCCATTTCGCTGAGAGTAACCAGAGCCTCCGCGTCTTGTCGTTGCTAACTTCATTCATTTAATTTATAGTACAATTATATTATGCAAACACCCAATTTTAATTTTTATAAATGTTTTGTAAATTTTTTAGTGTTTGTTTTTCTATAACTGGATGTAATTAATTGCTTGTATTCCTTGACTTATAGGTTGGTATGAGTCTGACCACCCATACTGTAAAACGATGGTTCACTTTGCCAATGTCACCTCTGTTTTAGGGAAGGTCGGCAAGAATTGCAGGGATTATGTTCATTTGAGATTGTGTGTTTATATTGTAGGTCCACATGCGACATATTATGTTAGCGCGAATTTAAACGTGTCTGCTTGTGGGAATGCATTTAATTTTAATCTCAAATGATATATATCTTTCAGGGAAAGGCGGAATGAGTTGCAAAGCTTATGTTTATATGAGATTTGTTTTTTTTATGTACACATTTAACATGTGTAAGTGCGAACTTGCATGTGCCTGCATGCGGACACGCATTATGTATAAGCCTTGAATCTCAATTCGATTATAGGGTATAGATATCCAGCCGCCATTCCGCTAGCTGGTGTGGCCAATACCTCCGTTGATGTGTCTTTACTTTTTTTCTGTCCTTATAAAGCTCGTTGAATTATTGATTGTCTATTCTCTATACGTATCGATAACCTTTATTTTAAAATGTCAATGTTTACTTTCTATTCTTGTTTTTATAGTCTGTACAAAATATATAATACCTGTACCCTTATAATATATTAATTATATAATAACTTTACTTTTCTCAAGTTTTGCAACTCGTACTAAGGGTACTGATCACGTTTTAAAACATGATTTTAACTAGGTATAATATCGATTTCTATTGTTATTTATTTTTTGATAACAAAACAGCTGTTTGTAAGTACGCGTAGTTCTTTATTTGATATTAGTGTAAATATCTCATACGAGTACGGGCACATAAGTGGACGAGTAAAATTATATAATAATAAGTGTTATTTACTATACTTTATCTGACCGGTCCTTGGTCTAGTGGTTAGCGCTTCCGACTCGTAAATGGAAGGTCGTGATGATGATGAAGATGATGATGAGTTGATGATTTCTTTATAGCGCCGTTTCGTAATGTAGTCACTCCAAGAGCACGTCGTGGCTTCGAATCTCGGTGAAGCACAAATATATTATACTATTAATATTTCCAAATGTGCCCTTGGCTGGGTAAAAAAAATCATGTACCTAAAAAAGAACAGACTGGTCACCAAAGGTCAATCCAGCCGTACAGAAAATGGGTCTTGCTTGAGAATTGGCGATTTGTGGCGACAACCACAGAGATCCGACCGACAATCGCAGAGGGCTCTTGAGGTGTGATTCAAACTAAAATGAATCATCCGTGTATTATTATTAATAGTTCCTTGACTTATAGGTTGGTATGCGGCTGACCACCCAATGCTGTAAAAAATGGTTCACTTTGCCAACGTCACCCCTGTTTCAGAGAAGGTCGGCAAGAGTTGCAGGGTGTATGTACATTTGAGATTTGGGTTTTAATGTTGTAGGTTCACATGCGGCATGTGCAAGCGCGAATTTGTACGTGTCTGCTTGTGAGAATGCATGTAATGTGAATCCTCAGTGTAACATATCTTCGCAACTTAGATTAGATCATTAAGTCGGAGGAAAAGAAGAAATGTTTGTTACACAATATTAAATTTCATAGCATCATTGGTAACAGTCATAGATTAGACATCGGTAAATCACCCATAGACTCATTACTGTATTTACTCTCTGTATCGTCCCCCTTAGTGCTTGTTTGTCTTATCTCCAACAGAGGTAATTTCACATGAGCAATGTGTGTATGTGTACTGAACCAATGTGTGTTATGAAAGCTGGAAATTGATTATAAAAATACTTACCTACTACAACTCTCACACCTAATCTAATCTAATCTAAGTTGCAAAGATATATTACCTTACAATATGCATTCCCACTACCAGACACGTACAAGTTCGCACTTGCACATGCCTCATGTGAACCTACAACATAAAAACCAAATCTCAAAAGGAAATACACCCTGCAACTCTTGCCGTCCTTCCCTGAGACAGGGGTGACATTGGCAAAGTGAACCATTTTTACAGCATGGGTGGTCAGCCGCATACCAATCTATAAGTCAAGGAACAACTAAAGTGTTTCTTTATTTTTTCTTAGCTCAGATTGTGTAGAAAGTGATTCTTAATAGAATTTCATTGAAAGGTCATGTTTGAACCAAATGGCAGATAAGCTAAACAAGCACTGAGGGGGCGGTGTAGATAAACCGTTTGTTTTCCAAGCAAACTACATGTTTATGGTCACGTAGTGCATGTGTGGAATGCACAACAACACAAAATGGCGGTAACTTGACTTCTAGAAATGTATTTTTATGTGTTTTAATCTCAGGACGTGATGATATATTGATACGCCACTGTCTGGTAATAAAGGTCCCGTCTTTTTCTTGACAAAACTCAACCCAACGCGCTGATTGGCCGGCGTTCGGCGACGCACCGGCCCGGCCAAACCTTAGATTTTATAATTAAAGTGGTCTATTGTCTTGTCCAAAATTGTATGAATTGTCTGCGAAATCTTGCGAGTTTTGCGAACCTGTCGAATTTAATAAAAATCCAAGTCCGATCATGTAATAAAATAATAATAATATTAAGATGATTTATTTGGTGAGCGTTATTTTGTGTGAATCACACCTCAAGAGCTCTCTACGAGCCATAAAATAAACGCAACTAAGCTTCACATTAGTGTAACTTCTTGCTTGCGCTATCCTCAAAGGGGTCACGAGTTGAACCTATTTATTTTTACGGATAAGGGGGCTGGCCTTATGACAACCACTTCAGTTGAACTGGGGGTATCCCAGCTGGTACTCATTTCCTGTGAAGGCTGAGTAAACTGTGCCGGTATTTTATTTTGGGTTTGAAATAAATACCGAAATGTCGTATTATTTCAGACACTAATCTAATCTAATCTAATCTAAGTTGCAAGGATATGTTACATTGGAGATTCACATTACATGCATTCTCACAACCAGACACGTACAAGTTCGCGCTTGCACATGCCTCATGTGAACCTACAACATAAAATCCAAATCTCAAATGGACATACACCCTGCAACTCTTGCCGTCCTTCCCTGAGACAGGGGTGACATTGGCAAAGTGAACCATTTTTACAGCATGGGTGGTCAGCCGCATACCAACCTATAAGTCAAGGAACACACACACGACAAATTACATTTTATACATCATTAAATAATAATATCCAAATACAAAATATCCATTTACAAACAAAAACAAATTCCAATTTAATAAACCCTAGCCGCCAACACCCTCGATGGGATTCGAACCCGAGCTCTCAGCATGGAATACAAGCACTCTACCAACTGAGCTATCGACTGGACACTAAATCTGTTTACTATTATGTATTTTATAATAATCGACTAGCCTGCCTACCCGTGCTACGCACGAATACGGCATTCTAGTTTATATTGATCGATCGTCTCGCCTTTGCTCTCGCCTGGATTTTGTATGAATGAAATATAATATCATGTACCTACTTACTTTCATACTCGTACGTGGGTTTAGTTTGGCTGTTGTCCACATTGAACAAAAGAGTTGGCTGTCAATTTGCGTCAATGTTTTTTTAATGTATAGCAGAAATTTAAAAATATATTGCCATAGTTAATTAGTAACTGAGTAATTTGGTGAACGAGTATTCTAATTTTTGTGGAAAGTAATTGGGTATAGAGTATAGACCTACACGGTTTTGACTGAACGCATATGACAGTTGGAGGAAGGCGCTGTTATAATTTTGTACTTGTACAGGCCTACATGGCTTAAATTGAACGAATTTACAATTATAATAACTACGCAGTTTAAAAAACAGATATTAAATGGCCCGTTATAAGAGAACTTGCATTATTCTCGACGTTTCGTTAGCGACGTGTAGCCTATGTCTTGAGGAGACACCCTCTCTGTACGACGACTGAGGATGAACTCAGTTAAGAACGTAACTGACGAAACGTCAAGAGCGCCCTTATTTAGCTGTCATCTAAACGAATTTTAAAAGTCTTGACGTATATACCTACCTGTTCTTGTATCCAGCCGCCATTCCGCTAAGGGGGGCCAGTACCTCCGCAGAGGTGTCCTTGCACACTTATTTTTATCTCCTCGTTATTCATCACTCTCTTCTATTTTACTCACATGTTCCAGTCATTTGCAATCTTGATTATTCGATCATTCCATTCTTTCCTTGGTCTTCCCCTTCCACGCTTACCGTTGACATTCCCTTTTTTACATTTTTTTTTGTCAGTCGTTAATTGTCCATTCTTTCTAAATGCCCGAACAATCTCTGTGTATTTTCACTGTTATAGTCTCACTCATTCATGGCCCAGACATTTTTTGCTTTTCCTTGACAATCCGGCCAGGTGAAGTCACACCATTTTTCGTGTATGTCATTTGTGTAGACTCCATTGGCAGCCTAGTTTTAAAAACAGCAAAATTACGCAATAATTAATCAAATCATTAGATCACGTGTAATTCTTTTGAATTCTTAATTTTTGGGTCAACAATATACCTACTTAGTAATTAACTCGTACCTACTCTTACATAAAAAGTATTCGTCCTAATAAATCACGATGTGTAAATAACAAAGCAATTTCGGCGGTACTCGTAGTGCGATGTGTAAATAAGCGCACACCTACCAACCGTAAAAAAAAAAACATTGCGTAGTCGTGTGACGTCACGGGTGTGACGCGTCGCGTTTTCTAGTATGGGCTTCCATCGCTATTATGATTTTTGTGTCACCATGACGTCAGCGCATGTTTTTATTGTCGGTGGGGCTTCTTACCCGTAAATGGTTACTCAGGAATGTGTGAAAATATCCAGCGCCACATATTTTCTTGAATGACTCATGGACAAGAAATAAATTCTGATTCAATATGGACCATTAATATAAATCATATTTTTTTATCCTCCTCTTTTTAACGTTTAGTACTAATCGTCGTCCCAGTCAAGGGCGTACCCAGGACCAAAACTAGGGGGGAGGGGGGGACAAGTTTTGAAAATTGAAAATGAAAAATTGAACACAACCATATTTTATGCTATTAAGTTGTGTGCAGTACACTGTAAAATTGTATTTTTTTACTTATAGGGTACATAAGGCTCTTTCTGGGTACGCCCATGCTCCCAGTGCTTGTTTGGCTTATCTGTCATACTTTTTTTAATTTTATTTTTATTTTTTATTATTTAATATAACACATTTTGAGTACATTTTTATTTTTTTAAACTTATATCTATTACATAATAATTCAATAGTTTTTTAAGCTGTACCTCACGAAAAAGAGGCAAAGCTCTTGTGTGTGGTGAGGGATTTACAATCAATTTAATCAAAAGTAATACCAAATTTATTTTAGTTTTTTTATACCTATAGTAAAGTTATAAACTAGAAATTTATTTAAGTTACTTCATATACTTAAGTTATAAACTTAGATTGTGTATTTTTCAGATGTGAAGAGATTTGATATGTTAAGAAATCAAATAAAAAATGATTCAAAGTTGATCTTTAAATGAAATTGTCTCAAGAATCACATTCCACACAATCTGAGCTGAGAAAAAAACGCAAAACACGATAATGTGAGAGATGGTTTTCATATTTTCAAAATCCATTTCCAGCATTCATAAGACACATTGGTCCAGTAAACACAAACATTGCTCATGTGAAATTACCTCTGTGGGAGATAAGTCAAACAAGCGCTAAGGTGACGACTTGGCATGCGTGTATTTTTTTTTGTAGAACTATATGGGAACATTATTGAAGTTGGAATTTTCTCTCAGCGGGCAAATTTCAGTCTTTTATGAGGCTGTCATCCTAAGCAACCGATAACAAATTATTTCAATTTCTTTTCTGGCAACCTGGCCGCATGACGACACAATTTTGTCTATTTGCGGTCAATGACCGGTCCGTAGTCCAATTGGTAACACTTCGGACTCGTAACTGGAAGTTTGTGGGGTTGAATCCCGGCGGATCACAAAAAATATACCATTTATATTTTCAAATTTGCTCTTCGCTGGGTTGAAAAATTCATAAAGCTTTACCGTAGACCGGTCATCAAAAGGTTCATCCAGCCTTATAACAATTGGGTCTTGCTTGAGAATTGGTGCTTTCTACAGCGACGACCAAGCTCGCAGAGGGCTCTTGAGGTGTGATGCACACATAAACAGCGCTCACCAAATAAATCATTCTAATATTACTATTATGATTAAAGTGCTATTCTTCATTTCTTATTTCAGGTTCACTTTGGCGCAGAGCCCGTCACCTACACTCCGGAAGAATGGGCCGAGGAGTACAGAGAGGCACGCATCGGCAAGTGGGAGCAGTACTCGAGGGACGCGGAGCGCTTCAAGATGCGGATACAGAACACGTCGCTCGCCCTCGACTGGGTGCTGGCCAGGAAGCACCGCAGCGTCATCTTCTTCCAGAGATTCCTGCCGCTGTTGAAGCGATACGAGGCCGAAGAGCGCGCAAGACTGCGTGCAGAACGGGCGGCCAAAAAGATCCAAGACGAAATAGAAGCAAAAGAACGGGCGGAGAGAGAAGCCGCCCAAAAGATCCAGGATGAAGTTGAAGCGAAAGAACGCGCGGAGAGGGAAGCGATTCTAGAGAGAGAGAGCGCGGAGCGGCAAGCGCTTTTGGAAAAAGAGAATGCCGAAAAGGAGAAGAAGCATCAAGAGATTTTGATTAAGCAGGCCGAGTTTGCCAAGAAGTTGGCGGAATATACGTTGGCTAAGCTGGAGAAGGAAAAAGCGGAGCTGGATGAAAAGTTGGCAAAGTTGGAAAAGAATATAAAGACCAAGGATGGAGACAAGTCGAAGAGTAAATCAAAGGTTAAAACGTAAGCTAGGTGAGTGGCCCTAGTAAGCTAGGTGAGTGGCCCTAGTAAGCTAGGTGAGTGGCCCTAGTAAGCTAGGTGAGTGGCCCTAGTAAGCTAGGTGAGTGGCCCTAGTAAGCTAGGTGAGTGGCCCTAGTAAGCTAGGTGAGTGGCCCTAGTAAGCTAGGTGAGTGGCCCTAGTAAGCTAGGTGAGTGGCCCTAGAGTAAAGTATTGTGTGAACTCACATTGATTGCGTAAATCAATAGAATGTATGAAAACTAAATCACTCTCTTAAGAGTGCCGACGTATATTCAATACCTATTTGATTAACGTAATCGAGGTGAGATATATGCAATGCTATATGCTTAGGGTAAGGTTTTGAAAGATATGTTTTTTTAAATGTAAAATTCACAAATGATGAATTTCTGGAAAGAAATTTATACAATACGGGACGTTTATCAAAATATCTGTGAATGGATTTTGCAGTTCAATGATGTAGGTATTCTTTGGGGCCGTCCATAAATTACGTCATCGATTTTGGCCGATTTTCGACCCCCGCCCCCTTACAATCATCCTATAGTCATTATCTAATGACCTCCCCTCCCCCTCTTGCTGTAATAATGGATGAGCTTAATAATTAATAATGTTATATTACTTACATAGTATTTTGAATATTTTGTAGAAATTGGTATTTACAAGAACGACGTCACTTTTGGTGGTTCTCCTACATCATTTGCCATTATCTGCAGACCAGACTCCCCCCCCCCCCCCTTAATGCGAATGACGTAATATATGGACAGCCCCTTTGATGATGTGCAATAGAATAATTTTGATGCTTGTTCAAAGGTGATACCAGCTGATTAAAATAATCGTTAATCGAGTAACTGAAGATTGAGTTGAGATATTTTAAATTTATAACGAGATGACGCTTATTTTAACATACATCATAATTTGACAAATAAATTTATATCAACGGATAAAATATCACCTTGTGGGTTCGGCACAATAAAAAAAATCCTCACCTATGTGACGTCACGCGTAGTAAATGAAAATGGATTCAGATATTTTTTCTATTTTAAAGCATTGTGTCGCAAATAGGTCCTGAAGCGCCACATGCGACCCCTTCAGGGATAACGCAGGCAAGAAGTTACACTATATGTGTAGCTTAGTTGCGTTGCGTGAAATGTTTGCAGTTGACAGTTATGCTAAATGCAGTATGCAATGCTTTAATGTCTATTCTAACTACCTACATATTAATATTGTATTTCAGTTGTGACTCTGTCTTTTTCCCTATTTTAAATGTGCCGAGTCAATTGCTACTTTGAAGCAGCTCTATTGCAAGTTTTTTTATTCCACCAACACATTTTATCCTGGCCAGAAACAGGTATTAACATCATCAACTCATGATTCATTAAATTTTTTTTTTAATGAATTATTACTTCACACCAATGACATCTGTTTAACCAGGGTCAAAAGTAATCACCAATATAGCACAGGCTCTTGAGATGTCTAATCTAATCTAAGCTGCAAAGATATAAAAAACGCAACTAAACGCAACTAAGCTGCACATGTAGTGTAACTTCTTGCCGCGTTATCCCCGAAGGGGTCGCATGTGGCGAGTTGAACCTATTTATTTTTACAGGTAAGGGGGCCGGCCTTACGCCAACCACTTCAGTTGAAGTGGGAATTTCCCAGCTCCCGAGGGGGCTGGTACTCATTTATTGTGAAGGCTGAGTAAACCTCGCCGGTATTTATATTATGGGGTTTGAAATACACACCGAAATAGGAAATCATTTCTGACACCCTCCTCGGTGGGATTCGAACCCGAGCTCACGGGGTAGAATGCAAGCACTCTACCAACTGAGCTATCATTTAAAATTAATATCAAATGCATTCCCACAAGCAGACATGTATAATTTCGCGCTAACACATGCCGCATGTGGACCTACATTATAAAAACCCAATCTCAAATGAACATAAGCCCTGCAACTCTTGCCGTCCTTTCCTGAAACAGGGGTGACATTGGCAAAGTGAACCATTTTTTACAGTGTGGGTGGTCAACCGCATACCAACCTATAAGTCAAGGAACATACATGACAAATTACACACCAATGACATCTGTTTAACCAGTGTCAATGTTATTGACAATATAGCACAGGCTCTTGAGATGGTATTCACACATAAACAGCGCTCATTTTTACGCAACAGATATGGTATTTAAATCAACGGTTAAACTATTTAATACTCTTTTAAAGAAGTACTCTCTCGCTATTTTGTCACTTGGGTATTTGAAAGCTACTATACTTTGCGCCATTTTTCAAATATCTGTTCACGCTGCCACCTGTGTAATCCACGCTCCACACTTGTTTATTTTTAAGTACGTACTTTCATTATTGTTTATCAATCAATACAGGCAGGCTCTGCGGGGAAGCTAAAACATTTAAAAACAATTATAGCCACCCTGTTTCACGGAAAGATAGCAGGAGTTGCAAAGTGAACTGTGCATGTGAGGCTTGGTTTATTTCATATGTGCACATGCAGCGTGTGTAAACGCAAACTTACATGTCGCTCCCCCAGTTCTTGTTTATCGTATACGCCAATCTTGTCAAATATGACTTTTTCATGCAGTTGTCTTAAGAATCAAATTCTACACAATCTGAGTTAAGAAAATCCGTAAAACTCGATAATGTGAGAGTTCTTTTAAATATTTTTAAAATAAATTTCTTGTTTTCATAAGACACATTGGTCCAGTACACATGCAAACATTGCTCATGTAAAATTTTCTCAATGGCGTGTACGATAAACAAGAACTAAGGCAGCGATGTGCCTGCTTGTGAGTATGCATAAGATTATAAGCCTTAGATGTCAATGTATCTTTGCAACATAATATGCAGATTAATTATATAGATAATCTGTAATGGAGAAATGTTTTACTTTCAACAATAAAAACAATCAATAATTAATTTTATGAAGCCATGTGCTAAAAAAAAAGTCTTAAAAATCATAAAAATACATGTGATAAATTTATTTCATGCTTCATTTGAAATTTATTGTTTTTTTTTTTCATTTGTTAAAATTTTCCATTGCTAAAACTTGATAACAATGTGAGATTATCAGATAAGGTGCTTTTGTTTTTTAATTAAAAAAAATAGGTAATTTTGCAAATCAACTTTACATGAATGTATGGAATCCATTTTTTAATAACTATGAGTGAAGTCACATACTCGAGAGAGATATTTTTAGTGTTCCTTTGTACGGAAAACATTTGACACCGAGATTGGCCGATCACACACAACCATACAAACTATTTGATTGGTAGATAAATGTTGAAACTTTTCACCCTGTCGTCTAATTTAGTTTTTCTTCTTGTTTTACACAATCAATGGCAATATCCCATGCTTAATCATTAAAAGCAATAAGTTGAAAAATAAGAATGTTGGGAAATCACGTTTGAAGTTCAGACAACCAGTACAACTTGTATGGGATGAAAAAGGCGACCGATGTTTTATCTCGGTCATATTCGTCCAAATTGAACGGCTGTCGCATTCTACCTATTCTTCTCGCATTGTTCTTGTGTTTTATTACAAAATCTCGATTTTCCCAATTTTTGAGTTATTTCTCTTTATGATTAAATGTGCGATATAATGCAATTCAAAAAATAATAATGCAAATGCAACTAAGCTCCGCATATAGTGTAACTTCTTGCCTGCGTTATCCCCAAAGGGGTCGCATGTGGCGATTCGGAACCTATTTATTTTTACGGGTAAGGGGGCCGGCCTCACATCAACCACTTTCAGTTGAAGTGGGGGTTTTCTAGCTCCCAGGGGGGCTGGTTCTCATTTCTTGTGAAGGCTGAGTAAACCTTGAGATCTAACCCTTGCTCTCAGCATGGAATGCAAGCATTCTACCAATTGAGCTATCGACCTTTTTACGAGCTTGGTCGTCGTCGCTACAAAGCACCAATTCTCAAGAAAGATCTTATTGCTGTAAGGCTGGATGGACCTTTGGTGACCAGTCATTGGTAAAGGTTTCTGAATTTTTTAACCCAGCTAAGAGAAAATTTGAAAATATAAATGGTATTTTTTTGTGCTCCGCCGGGATCCGAACCCACAACCTTCCATTCAGAGTCCGAAGTGTTACCACTGAACTATGGACCGGTCAAATCTAAATCTAAATCTAAGCTGCAAAGATATGTATCATTTGAGATTCATATTAAATGCATTCCCACAAGCAGACATACATAATTTCGCGCTTACACATGCCGCATGTGGACCTACTATATAAAAAACCCAATATCAAATGAACATAAGCCCTGCAACTCTTGCCGACCTTCCCTGAAGCAGGGGTGACATAGGCAAAGTGAACCATTTTTTACAGTATGGGTGGTCAAATACTTTCCCAAATTGTTTTTTTTTTGTAAATTAAAAAAATATCCAGGTTTTTGTCATTGCACAAATTGAACAAAAAATGTTGGCCCAACGACAATATTTGGAGTAAACTTCACTTGTATTCTTGTGCCTTAGTTACAAATGTCAGGTATTCTTTATGTTTCAAATTCACCTGATGCTATATTGACTTATTTGTACAGTATTGTGGTCGCTGTTGATTTATTAGCATAAAAATATTCAAGACTTGGCGTGTTCGAGACACACACAGTGCTACTCACAAAATATTTTGATCCATGGCAATTTTTTTGTTTGGAAAATTCACCGTAGGTTGCGGATGAGCCGTGGCTTTGCTGTTTGAGAATAATATGGATAGAAATGATAGAAATGTTGCAGAAACGAATAGTATCTACCAGTGGCGAAGGGTGCCATACAAGCCGGCTCCCATCGGCTTCCCTTTTAAAATGATGTAACAAAGTAGTTAAAAAATATAGGCACAAAGTAAAAAATACATTTAAAACCAAAGAAACAATACATATTTTTTCCCCATTGAAACCATGCAGTCTACTTTATTATCATTTTTGCCTCATTTTAAACGGGAAACCGATGGGAATCGGCTTGTATGGCACCCTTCGCCACTGGTATCTACATGATATCGCCGCCTTAAAGGTAAAACTGAATAAGTGCTGATTCACGTATTTGAGAAAGTGTGGATTAAACATTTTATTGGTGGTAATAATGGGTGGGGGCCTAATTATAAGGAAGTGCTCATGACAATGTTCCAATCTACAGGATTTCACATCTTTTTTAGTGTTTTCTCTCGTAGAAAATAGGAAAAAATGTTCATTATCTGAGAAACCCTTAATATGTCACTTATTCAGTTTTACCTTTAAGATGACTTGACTTATAGGTTGGTATGCGGCTGACCACCCATGCTGTAAAAATGGTTCACTTTGCCAATGTCTTCCCAGTCTCAGGGAAGGACGGCAAGACTTGCAGGGTGTATGTCCATTTGAGATTTGTATTTTATGTTGTAGGTTCACATGCGGCATGTGCAAGCGCGAACTTGTACGTGTCTGTTTGTGAAAATATGTGAATCTCCAATGTAACAAATCTTTGCAACTTAGATTAGATTAGATATTGATGTAAAGATTGTTAAAAAATCCTACTGAGGGTGTCAGAAATGGGTCCCGTTTCAACGCCCAAAATCAAGGTATCAACAAGGTTAACCCAGCCTTCACAAGAGATGAGAACCTACTCGTGGGGAGCTGGGAGCCCCCACTGCGAGTTAAGTGGTTGGCGGAAGGCCAGCCCCCTTTCCTGTGAAAATGAATAGGTTCCATTTTCAAATGCGACGCCTTTTAGGGCAATTTGGCAAAAAGTTGAAATTGCAATATATATTTTAGTTAAAATCATACATTCTGTGTAATAACATATCAGTAAATAATTACTTAATCATTAATATTTAAAAAAGAAAAACAGTTAAAAAATGAAATATTTTGTCTGTAGTATAAAGCATGTACGTAAACTCCCCTCGATAGAGTAAATAGAAAAATGTAAGAAAACCAGATCACTCACTATGGGTGCTGTCGTATTTTTCATACATTTTTTAATTTTACACAATCGTCGGGATTTTTGTGTAAATGTTTTAGAGCCCCTTCCCACTTGTCGGGTGTCGGACCGTATATTAATCGGAGGTTCCAGTGGCAGAACATTTTTGGACAAAATCGGTTTCCGACAAGTGTGAATAGCTTCATACATAATGTTCTGCCACTGGAACCTCCGATTAATATACGGATCCGACACCCGACAAGTGGGAACGGGCTCTTACTCTCAAAGTACTTGTTTATATGAGAAGCTTTAAAAGCTAGTTCAAGATGCAAAGATATATTTTTTACAGAATGGGTGGTCAGCTTCATGCTGAACCTTCATCATTCTGAAGTTGATTAATTTGTTTATTTGCATTAGTACTTGATCGGTGCGATCGCCTCTTTTTGAAAAGTGAAGTTTGTCATCTTTTTTTTTTGTATTATCTAGATTTTCAGCAGTAACTTTGTGAAAGCTCATTTTTATAAAATTAAATTTAGTTGAAATTCACTTTTTGAGTTTATTTTGTACACAACCAGTTTTGGGAGAAGCAGTACCTCCCATCTTCAGGTATAAAATGAAACTGGTTGTATACAAAATAAACTAAAAAATTGAATTTTATATAAATTTATAATTTCTTGTCTTATTTATTTCGATGGTTCTCTTGGTAAATAGTTATTAATTTAGTTAGTGCAAATTTTTGATTATTGTTTTTATTTAGCCGATGTGATTTTTCCATGAAAATGAAAGATGAACTTAGATAAAATTTAGTGGATAAGAATTTTTAAATATTGTTCATATATTAAATACACCTTTTTGTATAGGGTTTTTTCTTGTCTAGATTAGAGAAATATATGTATAGATATTTATTATTGTAAAAATTCATGTGTATAAACCTAGGGTTAAAGCATTATTCCTGTATGTAAATTACTCAATAAATTTTATTATGCTGTGGGGTTCATTTGACTTTGCATTGAAAAGTTCTTACGCAAGTATTTCACTGCGTTCCAAGGTAGAAAAGCTCAGTGACAAAACATCACATGATTTCCCATCATATAACAGAATAACACAATGACAAAAGATAACAGAAAAGTACCTACATCATAATGGCAAAACATCACATGACAAAACTATTTGATTCAAAGATGACCTTGCAATGAAACTGTCTTAAAAATCACATTCTACACAATTTGAGCTGAGAAAAAAGTAAAAAGTAAAAAAGTGAAACTATAAAGGAGTACATGAGGTAGTTTGGGCATCTAGAAAGAATGGATGAAAAACTACTGACGAAAAGAGTTTAAATAACGAGCGATGAAAGAATGGCTTGATAATGCAAGCAAGGTTGCAAATGACTGGAATATATACAGAGTGAGTGATGAATGTCGAGGAGATGAAAGAAGTGTGCAAGGACAGAACAAAGTAAAGACAAATCTGCAGAAGTAGTGACGAGAAGTGTGACAGCTAGATACAAGTACAAATCATAAAATCCTGAAGAGCCCTTAACGGACTTTGGACTGGAGTGGCGAGATGCAGGGCAAACTTGTAGAAGTGTGGACTGCTTGGCCGTGGATAGAGCTCCCTCTGTGACTGCGGGGCTATCCAGGACTTGGCGCATATGCCAGTGTGCCTTCTAATAGGGGAAAAGTGCACCCTGGCGAACCTGCTTCAAGTGAACGACAATGCAGTGGCTGCCGCTGGTCACTGGAAATACTGAGCATAGGTGGTTCTGGACACGTAAAGTAAGTATCATCCTAAAAAGAGTTCCCATTTGCTGTCTCTGTGCCAGCTTGGTGTCAAAGTTGCCAGTGGAGTTAAAAATTTAAAGTCATCCGCCTGGATTGCTAACCAAGAAGCAAGAGCGTGCATAGAGGGTATAGGCAAATACTTTTCAAAATATTTTCTCCCATTCCTTTAAAATAACTCAGTTCAAATTTTAACTGCTAATGATGTTTCCAATCAAACTGCAATTTTTAACTTAAAGTCTGAATATCAAACTTAAATGGTTTTGTACCCATATATTGCCTACCTATTTGGCGCATGTGCCTGTATAGGATGCACACCCCTGCCAAGTAGCATTTTGTTTTGATTGCTAATGACCGTAGACCTGTGATGTGTGCCCGTTGAGAAAAAAATGAAAACATTTGTTCCTGATACACATACACTTTTCAACCCGATAGTCGAATCTGAATCAAGTAAAAAGCCACAATGCCACTTGTAGACCGTAGGTCATGGATCAACATACAAAATATAGATGGATCATCTGAGCTGATTTGCATACCAAAAAATAATCAAATTGATGTCAGTGCTTTCTATGATTGATAAGGAAGAAGTCCTATTTTGTAAATTCCAGAGTGTTGCGGTGACATCTATGTTTCAAATAAAAAATCATTGTAAAATACCTTACACTTTGAATGTACAGAGAGCATTACTACTTGACAGTTAAATTTAATTTGTTTTCTACTCTACTGAACAGATGGCACTGCTCTTAAAGATCAGATTATAAATGGTATTTTAATCTACTTGGTTGAAAATATTCAGTAATAGGGCACCGAAGAGACAACATATTTGATTATTTTAAAGTCCTTCTATGGCACTGTAGTAAAGTCCTCAAGTACTGAAATGCCACCGCTTTCCTCAAAACCTCTCTTAAATTTGTTCTCATACCCTTTAAGTTATTTTTCCACCTTCTAGGTCAAACTTCTTGGAAGTTTCAACGACTTCATTGCTCTTTCTAGATGAAACCTGTGGGTATCTACTTTATGACATTTCAGGCTTTGCACTTACAGAGGATAAACCAAACATTGAGGAGGGGAGTGGTGAAGTCTACGTATAGCAGTGAACATGAAAAGACAAAGGCAGTAGTAAAGGTTTTTGTATGGGCAAGAAAATTAAGACATCATAAAAAAGTTTTAAAAAGCACGCACTTTCGACAACGGAGTAGATCTTATATTGAAATTTAATCTCTTTCTGTCATATGGTTTCCTGATACAATTAAGCAAAAATACAAAAGAAGGTTCAGCTCTCTACCTCCTTATTTCTCATGGCCTCCTGATACTTTAAGCATTAAATACAATATGACAAGGTTAGGCTATCTACCTCCTTATGTCTCATGACCTCTTGATACTTTAAGCATTAAATACCTACATGACAAGGTTAGGCTCTCTACCTCCTTATGTCTCATGACCTCTTGATACTTTAAGCATTAAATACATGACAAGGTTAGGCTCTCTACCTCCTTATGTCTCATGGCCTCCTGATACTTTAAGCATTAAATACATGACAAGGTTAGGCTCTCTACCGTCTTATTTCTCATGGTATCCTGATACTTTTAGCATTGAATACATGACAAGGTTAGGCTCTCTACCTCCTTATGTCTCATGGTATCCTGATACTAGCATTAAATACATGACAAGGTTAGGCTCTCTACCTCCTTATGTCTCATGGTATCCTGATACTTTAAGCATTAAATACATGACAAGGTTAGGCTCTCTACCTCCTAATGTCTCATGGTATCCTGATACTAGCATTAAATACATGACAAGGTTAGGCTCTCTACCTCCTTATGTCTCATGGCCTCCTGATACTTTTAGCATTAAAAACATGACAAGGTTAGGCTGTCTACCTCCTTATGTCTCATGGTATCCTGATACTAGCATTAAATACATGACAAGGTTAGGCTCTCTACCTCCTTATGTCTCTTGACCTCCTGATACTTTTAGCATTAAATACATGACAAGGTTAGGCTCTATAGTACCTACTAATGTCTTATGGCCTCCTAATACTTTAAGCATTAAAGACATAACAAGGTTAGGCTCTCTACCTCCTTATGTATTATGGCCTCCTGATACTTTTAGCATTAAATACACAACAAGGTTAGGCTCTCTACCTCTTTACTTCATATGTTCTCCTGATACTTTTAGGTTAGACTCTCTACCTCCTGATATATTAAGCACGCACTTTCGACAACGGAGTAGATCTTATATTGAAATTTAATCTCTTTCTGTCATATGGTTTCCTGATACAATTAAGCAAAAATACAAAAGAAGGTTCAGCTCTCTACCTCCTTATTTCTCATGGCCTCCTGATACTTTAAGCATTAAATACAATATGACAAGGTTAGGCTATCTACCTCCTTATGTCTCATGACCTCTTGATACTTTAAGCATTAAATACCTACATGACAAGGTTAGGCTCTCTACCTCCTTATGTCTCATGGTATCCTGATACTAGCATTAAATACATGACAAGGTTAGGCTCTCTACCTCCTTATGTCTCATGGTATCCTGATACTTTAAGCATTAAATACATGACAAGGTTAGGCTCTCTACCTCCTTATGTCTCATGGTATCCTGATACTAGCATTAAATACATGACAAGGTTAGGCTCTCTACCTCCTTATGTCTCTTGACCTCCTGATACTTTTAGCATTAAATACATGACAAGGTTAGGCTCTATAGTACCTACTAATGTCTTATGGCCTCCTAATACTTTAAGCATTAAAGACATAACAAGGTTAGGCTCTCTACCTCCTTATGTATTATGGCCTCCTGATACTTTTAGCATTAAATACACAACAAGGTTAGGCTCTCTACCTCTTTACTTCATATGTTCTCCTGATACTTTTAGGTTAGACTCTCTACCTCCTTATATATTATGATCCCCTGGTACTTTCAGCATTTAATAAATAAGCAGGTTAGGTTTACTATCTCTTTAATTCTCACGGTCTCCTAATACTTTTAACAAAATATATGATTAGGTTAGGTTCTCTATCTCTTTCTGTCTTATGATCCCCTGATTTTTTTAAGCTAAAATACACAAGAAGGTTAAGCCATCCATCTCTTTTTGTCTGATGCGTTCCTATTAGGTACTTACTTTTACTAGCTGGGCATCCTTTTCAAGCTACCTTATTACTTTGGTAACTTACTCTCCATGTCCAGAATCACATAAGCACTTATGCTGTCTTTTTCTTAAGGCAGTAGAGATGTATGGATGAAAAGGAATGACTAGTAAGACTCCCTATCAACTGGGTTATGGATGAGTGCAGTACAAATGAGAACATGAGAGTTCAAGTACAAAGCAATACAATGAGATGCTGCCGGAGAGTTGCTTTCCGGGATCTCTTGCCATGGTCTGTGGGAGCTGGAGCTTCCAGACGTTTCACCCATGTCTGCAATGGGCTTCTTCAGCGTGACAATGAAATGATGAAGATGATCTTGATGAAACTGTGATGGTTCCGGCCCCTAAAATGGACGATGAACGAGTTACAAAAGGATTGCTTAGTGTACTAAGGGAATGTCAAGGGTAACCATCGAAGGAGAAGACTGAGGAAAGAATGGATTGATCAAATACGTGAGAATGTAAAAATTTCTGGAATCTGTTGAGTGAGAAAAAGAGAAATGAGTGATGAGTGTCAAGGAGATGAAGGAAGTGTGCAGCGCCCTTGGAGTGACAATCTTCACGAAACGGCGCTATATCAAATCATCATCATCAAGGACCGAACAAAGTAGAGACACATCTATTAAGGTTCTGACTACCTCTAGCTGAATGGTGGCTGGATACAAGCATAGTCAGTGAACATTTTGCACCAATTACGAGACACAAAAGATAGATAGAAAGATAAAAGTCACCAGCTCAGGAATTGGAAAGATTAATAGATTTGAGCAAAACATTTTGATGACATTTCTTCAATGGTAACCTTGACCATAGGTTGGTATGAGGCTGAGCCCGCATGCTGTAGGTACAAACTTGGTGCAGTTTTTTGTTGCAAAGTTAATGTTCATGTGAGGTTTGGTTTATTTTGTATGTACCTACACATGTGCCTGCGTGTGGGTATGCATATCTTTACAACTTAGAAATCTCAAATCCTGTACAGAAATTTATTTGTATAAGATATTTACAAAGTTTTAACATGCTCTAAAAGATTCATCAATGTATTTTCAGTCATAAAATTATTTAAAACTAGGCAGGTAGGTAAGTACTTTGTTGCTTTTATGTAACTTTATTTCAACAGTAAAAATATAGTAGTCACTAGTCAGGTACCTAAGTTATATTTTAAATGAGAATTAAACATTTGAGGGTTTCTTGGACAGAAATATATAAGCAATGCAATGGAATATCTAAATATTTCAGTTTATCTTCATAAAAGGTTTGACGCTACCGTTTCCAAAGATTGTCAGCGGGAATGTTGCCAGGAGTGTTGCTGTGCTCGTTGTGGCTCGGCCCGGGCAATTTGATCACACAACTTTCCGGTCACCGACATTACGGTCACATACAAAACATGGTCCACAGACAGCTCCATCACAGAAGACTACAATTAATTACAACTACAGTAATTACAAAGTTGTTTTGGAGAGCAAGCTTTTTGTGGTGGAGCTGTCTGTGGGCCTATACTGTATGTGAGAGAAAAGTTGTGTGGAAAAACTGTCGTGTCACTGATTTGTCAATGGATGAGTATTGTCTGTGCATCAGTTATCTTTGACCCATGACACACTTTGTGGCTGCTGAGCGCGTTTCCATCAGGGTATCCTTGTGGCCTGGTGCGGTAGCAAGATCAGCTGCGGCAATGTGGGTGACTTTAAGCGTCTTTCAGATTGATGTGTTGCTCTCAAGAATTTACCACAGCTTCTATAATCTATGTTACAAAGATATATATTAACATTTAAAGCTCAAGTCAAATGCATGCCCACTAACATGCATGTGTAGTTCGCGCTTACAAATGCTGAATGTGTACTTACAAATTAAAATCCAAACCTCAAATGAACATAAACCCTGCAACTTTTGCTGACCTTTCCTGAAACACGGGTAATATTGGCAAATTGAAACATTTTTTACAGTATGGGTGGTCAGCCTCATACCAACAGCTTCCTGGATGATATTCAGTAGAAGGAAGGTTGGGTGAAGGTTGGAAACTGGGAAGAAAGCCGGAGTAGGTTAGATGATACGAGTATTTGTAACCTTTGAGATATGAGTGGTCTTTAGATGGGTGTTTTGCTTTTGGTGTAGAGTTAGGAAGGAGACAATTATCGTCTCTACTTATGGCTAAAGCTCTTGAAGGCAGCGAAGTCTCTCGCCCTTAGAGAGAAGTTCAACTTGCTGCAGTCTTCTTCTTTTCCAGGGTACAGTTGTGCGTTCATGTCAAATATAGGATTTACACTGATTTCACTTCTAAAAGCAGCTAAGGTTAACGTTATAAAATTTGAATTGTTAATTTTTATTTTGGATGTCATTTTTGATATCGTTTATAGTGTATTTTACAATTTGCAATATTGTATAATTTTCGTTTCTTTACTTACAGGTTGATGTGAGGCTGACCCCCCATACTGTAAAAAATGGTTTACTTTGACAATGTCACCCTTGTTTTTAGGGAAGAGTAGCAGGAGTTGCAGGTTCATTTGAGTTTCTTTTCAGTAAATTTCGTTATTACACACATTCGTAAGCGTGATACTTATACTTGTGTCTCCTTATGGGTATGCAATAAATATAAAAAAATATAAAAATAGGCTGATTTATTTGGTGAGCGCTGTTTTTGTGTGTATCACACCTCAAGAGCTCTCTGCGAGCTAGGTCGTCGCTGTAGAAAGCGCCAATTTTCAAGCAAGACTCAGTTGCTGTAAGGCTGGATGGACCTTTTGATGACCGGTCTTTGGTAAAGGTTTATGAATTTTTCAACCCAACGAAGAGCAAACTTGAAAATATAAATGTTTTATTTTTTGTGCTCCGTCGGGATTCGAAAATATTAATCTTATTTGTTAATTTATCTATCCAACATAGGTTATATATCGATGGCTATTTTTACGTAATCACTGATCATCAGTATGTTAATCTTTTGATTAATATTACGACTGCGCCGAAGAATATCGCGTTTTTAAATACATACGCATAATATTATATCACTTAAGTACCTACAGGATGTTTTATTGTGTTGAACAATCATAATAATATAATATCAACCAGACTTTAATACGTCGGTGACAGATAAAACAGCATAGTGACAAAACGACACATGACAGAACATCATAATGACAGAACATGACATGACAAAACATTATTATAAAGTCCGGTCGATAGCTCAGTTGGTATAAGTGCTTGCATTCCATGCCGTGAGCTCAGGTTCGAATCCCACCGAGGGTGTCAGAAATGATTTCCCGTTTCGGTGTTTATTTCAATCCTTTTTTACAAGGCAAGGTTTACTCAGCCTTCTTAAGAAATGAGAACCAGCCCTCTCGGGAGCTGAGAAACCCCCACTTCAACTGAAGTGTTGGCGTAAGGCCAGCCCCCTTACCTGTAATATAAATAGGTACAACTCGCCACATGCGACCCCTTCGGCGATAACGCGGCAAGAAGTTACACTGTATCATGTATGTGTAGCTTAGTTGCGTTTGGGCGTACCCGGGAAGGAGCAGGGGGGGGGGGGGCAGCTGCCCCCTGCTGAGGTAAAAAAACACCTAAATCGTTATTAAAATTTATTGCTGGAATTTATTAGATAACGCAAAAATAAACGCAACTAAGCTACACATATAGCGTAACTTCTTGGCTGCGTTATCCCCGAAGGGGTCGCATGTGGCGCTTCGGGACCTATTTATTTTTCCAGGTAAGGGGGCTGCCTCACACCAACCACTTTCAGTTGAAGTGGGGGTTTACCAGCTCCCGAGGGGGCTGGTTCTCATTGCTTGTGAAGGCTGAGTAAACCTTTGAGATCGAACCCTTGCTCTCGGCATGGAATGCAAGCATTCTACCAATTGAGCTATCGACCTTTTTACGAGCTAGGATTATGGAAATAACCATTTTAATAATCAAAATAAATTTTACAGCGGACTTCACAATTCACATGACTTTATACCACAAAATAATTAGGTCGTGTTTCTGGTTTGGATCCTGGGTACGTAGTCTAAGAGCTAGACGTATGAAACCTTACCTCATCGACTACCAGGCAGAGACATGGTCAGGCTGGTAGTTTGCATCGAGTACATGATTTTTTCACAGATCTGCCGTTTCCTATCCTGGAGCGTTTTGGATGCGGCCTCTTCAAAGAGGCCCAAAAAATGGTGCAAACTACCTCATCGACTACCAGGCAGAGACTAGTAAAAACTAATGCTCCATATTAATTACCTGCTTTTTGCATAAAAAAAAATATTCCAAACCTGGAGCGTTTTGAATGCGGCTATTTTTTTGTAAATTATAAAAAACGATCTTTTGAAGTTAGTTGTATGAGCCATGGAAATAAAGTAAAAAAATATGATATTACATACATTACTTGTAATAAGAAGATAAACATACTACAAATTTGTATTTCCAACCCTTCTTGTTCAGGAGAAAAAGGGGTAAAATGTTATTGTTTACAATATATTTTATAACTCAAAAACAAAATAAAAAATATGATATTTTTGTACGTCAAATATAAGAACATAAATTTGTATACAATAATAATCTCTTACATATTCTTGCTATCTGCTGTAGTTTCAGAGCATTTTCTAAAAAACTTTACGGCAGTTCCCGTTTTTGGTTCAAAATTCGGTTTGAACGCCTTAGTATTTTATTTTAAAAATTTATAAAAAATACCATCACCTAGAAGATTAAATTTCCTTTAAAATTGTATGAATATTTACTCTTTTATTGTGAAAGGATTGTATGTTATAGCGGTTTAACTTTTGTAACGTATTTTGATGGTTGTATATAAGTACTTACCTATCTAGCACGAGTATCTGCGTAATATTATGATGATTTCATATTATCATCATAATATCACGCAAAATATGTTACCACAAGATTAACCGCTATTCTGTTCAAACCTTTCCCGATAAAATAGTTTATATCCATACAGTTTTACAGGCAATTTAATCTTCTAGGGGATGGTATTTTTTATATATTTTTACAATCAAACACTAAGGCGTTCAAACCGGATTTTGACCAAAAAACGGGAAACGCTGTAACGGTTTTTGGGAAAATATTTCACTTCAAACTTTATTTTCTCTGAAACTATAGCAGATAGCAAGAATATGTAAGAGGTCATTATTGTATAAAAATTTATGTTTCTATATTTTACGTACAAAAATATCACAATTTTTATTTTGTTTTTGAGTTATAAAATATATTGTAAAAAATAACATTTTACCCCTTTTTCTCCTGAACAAGAAGGGTTGGAAATACAAATTAGTAGTATGTTTATTCTCTTATTACAAGTAATGTATGTAGTATAATATTTTTTTACTTTATCTCCATGGCTCATACAACTAACTTCAAAAGATCGTTTTTTATAATTTACAAAAAAATGGCCGCATTCAAAACGCTCCAGGTTTGGAACATTAATTTTTGTGCTAAAAGCAGGTAATTAATGTGGAGCATCACCTCTTACTAGTCTCTGCCTGGTAGAAATGAGGTAAGGTTTCGTGCGGCCGGCTCTTACACTAACGCCCTTGATGACAAATCATCACTTGATGTACTTTCCTGTGATACTTTGTCATAGTGATGTTTTGCCATGTGATATCCTTAGTCCTACCATTGTGATGTTCTTTCATGTGTTGTTCTACCATGGAATCATTATAATATTAACTGGACTTCAATATGTCCTTCAAACTCGTTCTGTCATTCACAGTCACTCGTCTATTTTTTTTTAAATTTGAGTGCTTCTTTCTTTGATATAGATGAAATACTACTACCCGTAGTTATGTGACACCAGTTAACGAGTGACCTAGTAGTCAAAGAGATTTGTCTCATCTTCATGAAATCTAAAGACAATAAATATGATTTAGCAGACTATAGTTTAACAAATAACTCTGAATAAGCATATTTGTATGTATGCGTACCAAAATAACATTCACACTTGAGTACCTACTTCATTCCATCAATAGATATGACCAGATATGACAATTACAGTGACTTTTAACATTTTTCCGAGCAAGTTCTTACTTTGTAAGTTATTAATTTAACATCTGCAACTCAATGTTAATTTCACAAATTCGTTTCGACCGAGAACCATCTTTAGATTTCGACCAAGAGCAATTTTATTGGTTAATTCTGATTTCTGGCAAATATAGATAACTACATCCTTGACTTATAGGTTGTGTTCCTTGACTTATAGGTTGTTATGCGGCTGACCACCCATAATATAAAAATTGGTTCACTTTGCCAATGTCACCCCTGTTTCAGGGAAGGACGGCAAGAGTTGCAAGGCTTATGTTCATTTGAGATTGGGTTTTTATATTGTAGGTCCACATGCGGCATGTGTTAGCGCGAAATTATACATATCTGCTTGTGGGAATGCATTTAATATAAATCTTAAATGATATATATCTTTGCAGCTTAGATTAGATTAGATTAGACATCGATTGTTTTGTTTTGACTAATAACCACCTTGATTTATTTATATTTTGACCAAAAATAACCTTGACTGTTTTGTTTCGACCAAGAATCAATTTGTTTGTTTTTTCGTCAAACGACTAATTTCACTGTTTTATTTCGGCCAATAACCATTGTCATCGGCTGATTGCTTTATTTCTACCAAAGACCAATTCCGTTCCTATGTTTTGTTTAAACCAATAACCATATTTTGTTTTGAGAAAGATCCACTTTGATTGTTGTTCATTGTTGTTGTTAGGCACCTCAAGGCTCAAAAAAATAAATAACCGTGGCCATTTATAAATAAACATACCTGTAATAAATAAATAGATCCATGATGTACGTATGTATTTAAAAAAATACAATATTTTTCACTGTTCACAACTTAAAAAATATCGATACCTCAAAGGTATCCCCATGGACCACATTCAAGCTCTCGCGCTCCACAGGTTTGCAGCCACTGCATCATAACAGATATAATATATATCTGTGTATTAGTAGATTTGCAATGTTAACCAAATTATTTAGTTGTGATGAAAAATTCACGAGGTTCAAACGCGTATGGTCTGTTTTTGTTCTGTGTTTAAAAAACAAATAATAAATACTGTACATCACTACTAAAAATAAAGTAACTTTTTTCACTCAAATAAGTTCTCGAAGCAAGTGACCACAATTTAAAAAGTAAGTGGGTACTTAGTACTTTAGTAAATATAATTTGGTAAATTGTCGGAATTTCAAATGGGTTTGAAAATTAAACCACTTTAATATTATTTTATACTATCGTATTGAGGTAGCAATAAATTGTTTCGGGTTGTGAGTAAATATCTATAATTTCATAAAGATAATACCATTACAATATTATGTACTTAGGTACTTAAAAAAATTGTTGAAATTTTAGTAACAATTTTGTACTTACTTTTAATGTTGTTCTTATCGTGAAAATGGCTTTATCAATGAGTTGTACAATATTGGTGGAGACGAAACTATAATATAGCTTACGGCATTGTAGCATACCTACTATGGGACTTACCTGTCAACCGGACCTGTCAACCACCGAGCCCACAGAGCTGTCAAACACCACAGAATAGTCATTTTTTTACTTTAAAAAAAAAAAAAAAGATTTGTGGAAAGGAATGCAATCCACCAACCTATTTTGCCTGGCCAGTTGTCTTCATGCGAAAGCAGAAGCTTGTGTGCATGCAACGGCATCTGTTGAACCAGGGTCGAAGTTATCGTCGCGGGATTTGAACCAGCGTTATCCGCTTCCAAATAACCTGTCTTGATCCCCGCGGCCATAAGACCGACGTGCAAATGAAAACGTTTTCTTGCTTTCTTCATCTTGTGTTTTCTTGCTTTCTTCATCTTGTGTTTTCTTGCTTTCTTCATCTTGTGTTTTCTTGCTTTCTTCATCTTGTGTTTTCTTGCTTTCTTCATCTTGTGTTTTCTTGCTTTCTTCATCTTGTGTTTTCTTGCTTTCTTCATCTTGTGTTTTCTTGCTTTCTTCATCTTGTGTTTTCTTGCTTTCTTCATCTTGTGTTTTCTTGCTTTCTTCATCTTGTGTTTTCTTGCTTTCTTCATCTTGTGTTTTCTTGCTTTCTTCATCTTGTGTTTTCTTGCTTTCTTCATCTTGTGTTTTCTTGCTTTCTTCATCTTGTGTTTTCTTGCTTTCTTCATCTTGTGTTTTGACACCCAATAATTACATATTGTTATGTTTTACAAAAGCGGTTTCCAAACTGGGGGGAGCTCCTCCCAGGGGAGGCGCGAGCAGTGGCGTGCCTACAGTTTCTGCCGTACGCATGCTGGATAATTAAGGTTGCACTAAATTACAAATAATAAATCTTACCCCGATGTTTCTTTTCCCCAGTGCTTCTTAATTTCTTCAGACTTAGATTTTGGATTGAAACAAAAAAAAACCTTCACACACTTAAGATCCTTACAAGGCACAACAATATTTTCACCGGAATTAATTTTATATACTATCAAAAAAGGTGGATTTGATCGCAAACAAGGAATAAGTCAATTATTCTGATATTCGAATAAAACGCACCTGACGCGACAGTGTATTCAAAATACAATCGGTCATTCATTCGAATACTACTGTAAATGGCTCCAGTCTGGAATCGTAAAATTGAATGGACGAAAAGCTAAGCATATGGTGATATTATTATCATGTGTACTCCCAAGCACAATCTGTAATAATATTGTGTTCATTTATAATGACAAAAGAGTATAACCGACTATATTCATACAAGCTTACAGAGATCAAGCTTTTTTCATACGTTAAACAAAGCCAGGGATACATTTCTCAATAACGGTTGCGTAACAGAGTTAACTTCATCAATGCCTAATAATAATAACCTACTGCCACACACAGATGGCAGCAGCACGACTTTTGATGGGGGGAAATTTAAAAAGACGAATGACTTTAAAATATGTCTGTAATCTACTCAAAAATATTCATTATTTGCATTTCTGAGGGTAGGCATGCTTAGCTTTTTAGCTTGTAAGGTAGTCACGCCACTGGGCGCGAGCTATGGCTAGGGGAGGCGCCATAAATGTGGCTATAGTAGTATTAGTATGAACATTAAGAAATAAAACGTAGAAAGGGAGGCGCGAAAAAAATAATTAGAGAGGCATGGTAGCATTAAGTTGGGAAACCGCTGTTTTACAATGACATTTTTCTTAAGGAAATGACAAATTCACAGACAAAAAAAAACGCATGTAGGTACACATTGTTCGAGAAGACATAAATTTTACAAACTGCCAACTTTCTGTAAAGATTTCCCAGCTTAGCCGAAGTATTTATTTTTTATTACAATGGAATAAGACTGAACATTTTTGACAATGTTCACAGATGATAATAAATAAATCGTTTTTGTGTTCTTTCGGGTTTGACCATGTTCTATTTGCAGCTCCCACATCTGCCGACGTTTCGCTTTCACAAGCAGAAAGCATCTTTTACAGATGATGTTTGAAACTAGTTTCTAGTCCACAGAGCACATTAGGTATCAGGCTCTGAAATTACATTCATGGTACTTAGGTATTTCCTTAAATTTAAAAATAGATAATTTGTCTATTTATAAAAGCATGCCCTGAGATTTTCAGTTAACTTACCAGGGACCAGCATTCCATACATGCGCCTTTAAGGTAGGTAATCTATCAATCTATAATCTAAGTCGCTAAGAAATATTATAATTTAAGAATCATACCTACTGCATACATTTGTATGTTCTTGCTTATATAGCGAGCGTCTTAAAAGAAAAAGCTAAGTGTATCTTGATATTAATATTTTGTGTATTCGACACAATATATAATATGTGAATGTATGTGTGCCATATCGAATGAGCAAAGAGCTCTATTGCATATGCGTTTATATCACTATACAAGCTTTACGACGTTTAGCTTTTTTCATGTGTTAGACAAAGACAGGTATATCGCTTGACACATCGATACAGTTTAGTTCGTCAATGAATTATAATAAAAGCCTACAGCTGTCCCACACAGATGGCAGTAGCATGAATTTTGACAGGAGGAAATTAAAAAAAACATGTGAGGATAAAATATCTTTAATCCACTCAAAAATATTCATTATTTTAATTTCTGAGGGTACGCATGCTCAGCTTTTTAGCAAGGTAAGATAGTCACGCGGTCACGCTACTGCACGCCACACTATATGAATCTTGTACTTCATCATCATCTGATTCCTTGGTTTCAGCAGGATGCTGTGCGCTGTTTGCTGGGTGCTGTTCCCCGTGCTAGGGCTCCTCAGCGCCCTCTACCTGTGGGGCAGGTGGTACGAGGGATATTATGAGAGACACGGCATCAAGAGCGTGCCCTCTAAGTATATCCCCGTCTTTGAGTTTATCATACTGGCTATACTTCGGAAAATCCACGTGATGACGCCCGTCATACAGACATATAGAGCATTTCCGGAAGAAAAGTGAGTAGATAATAATAATAATAATAATTATTATTATTATTATAATAATAATATCATTAATTGATGAGGCATTCACTTTGTAACCTTTCATTTTTAAAAAATTAAAAACAAATTGTATAAGGTTACGGGACGAGTAAAATTTAATAATGTACAACCGGTTTCGGAAACAATGTTTCCATTGTACCTGACGATGGAAACATTGTTTCCGAAACCGGTCGTACATTATTAAATTTTACTCGTCCCGTAACCTTATACAATTTGTTTTTAATTTTTAATTTTAATTTTTTATAATAATAATAATTTATTCATGAAAATATTTTACAGAAGATTTACACAGGGTGCAGCTTTTTAACTGAAGTAAGAAAATATAAAAATATTAGGGACACATAGGTTGGTATGAGGCTGACCCCCCATACTGTAAAAAATGGTTCACTTTGGCAATGTCACCTCTGTTTCAGGGATGGTCGGCAAAAGTGGCAGGGCTCATGTTCATTTGAGGTTTGGATTTTAATTTGTAAGTACACATGCAGCAAAAAAAATAAAATGTAAATGTAATATATCTTTACAACTTAGATTATAGATTATAGACCATCGGTCGGTCAACAGTTCAGTTGGTAGAGTGCTTTCATTCCATGCTGATCCCACCAAGGGTGTCAGAAATTCCCATTTCGGTGTTTATTTCAAACCCAAAATAAAATACTAGCAAGGTTTACTCAGCATTCATAATAAATGAGTACCAGCCCCCTCTGGAGTTGGGAAACCTCCACTTCAACTGAAGTAGTTGGCGTAAGGCTAGCCCCAGTACTTGTAAAAATAAATAGGTTCTATTCATCACGTGCGATCAAAAGCGGCAAGAAGTTACTGTTACGAACTTGGAGTACCTACGCGCGCCTGTACAGGTACAATAGTGTGTGTAGAACAGTCCAGTATGATCCACGATGATAGTAGTAAGATACATGAGATACATGGTCTACTGTAATCTAGAACAGAGATCTAATGGTCTGGGATATGCAAGAAAGATCTCTCTTGTACCTATATAAAAAGACTGCAATGGGGCATCAGGAGAGTGTCGGTTAAAACATTGGGCCGTGAAGTCGAAAGCCAGAGCCAGTATTCAATTTTTGTAAATTGTGAACCCAACTGTGTAAACAAAATTCTTTTAAAATAAATAATTGTAGTTTAATTAAAAGAGAACCCAGTAAAATCATAACATAACACTATATGTGAAGCTTAGTTGTGTTAGCATAGCGACCACACTCAGTATGACATTATTGTCCAGGTACGTTGGCTTCACCATGGCCCAAGGCCGCATGATCATGCTGAGGGACCTGGAGCTGATAAAGCAGCTGGCCATCAAGGACTTTGACCACTTCCAGGACCACATCAACTTCTTTGACGCCAGCATGGACCCTCTCTTTGGAAACAGCCTCATTGCTCTCAAAGGTAAGAGCCAAACAAGCATCCCCAGCATTTTTTTTTAAGGAATCCTGACTCCTGTGCGAGAGACTCCCTAGATTTCCGGAATCTATGACACTTGCTGTAGTGCTGCAGAGGTGCTGATGATGTGGCGGTTGATGTAATAATAATAATGTCCTGATCCTTTATAGCAGGGCTGTTAGCTGCTTAGTGTTGTGTTTTATGTTGTGTTGGCTTTGTTTTGAAACACTAAAAGGAAGTGGCGAATGATATTAGTTTTGAAGAGGACAAGGTTAAATTGGGGTGGGAACTCGTTCCATAAGCGGGCAGTTTGGCAAAGGAATGAGTCATGAAAACACCAAGTTCTCAGAGTTTTGATATCGACTGCAAAGGAATGAATGTGAGCCGTTCTACGAGTTGCACTTGTTGTGACGAGAGGAGGTATAAGTGAGGATATTTCATCAGGACAGAAACCATTCTTCTTTGAACAGAATCAAATTGGTCACACAGTCCATTTGGTATATCGGACCAGAGAAGACTGTTGTGCTCGATAATTGGACGGATTTGGGGTTTATACGGAGTCAGTAGTTGAGCTGAAGTAAAAAATCTATGAGCTCAGTATAGTATGCCTTTGAATAAGCTCCCCTCGATCCCGTGCAGAGAAAAATAAAAATGTTTTATACTCAGGCAAAGGAGAGACAGCATGTTCAGGTTGTTGATGGTTTGCCTCTCCCCCTGCCTGAAGGCTCTATTGGCAGTGGCTGTACAGAATATGACTCACTTATTGAATGCCATCATCAATCAATATAAAAAGGGGCTACCAAGGTCAGAAGTGGCGTGAAATGCGCGCCACGTTGTCTCCTGCCTTCACCAGCTCCATGTAGTGATGTCATGTTGTACTGTCCAGGTGAGAAGTGGCGTGACATGCACGCCACGTTGTCTCCTGCCTTCACCAGCTCCATGTAGTAATGTTATGTTGTACTGTCCAGGTGAGAAGTGGCGTGACATGCGCGCCACGTTGTCTCCTGCCTTCACCAGCTCCATGTAGTGATGTCATGTTGTACTGTCCAGGTGAGAAGTGGCGTGACATGCGCGCCACGTTGTCTCCTGCCTTCACCAGCTCCATGTAGTGATGTCATGTTGTACTGTCCAGGTGAGAAGTGGCGTGACATGCGCGCCACGTTGTCTCCTGCCTTCACCAGCTCCAAGATGAGGAGCATGTTCAGCCTGGTGGTGGACTGTGCTCAGCAGACGGCGGACTACTACCTGCAGCAGCTGGACAACATGCAACAGCAGGACAGTAAGTTACTTCCTACCCTACTTATGCACTATTGTTTTACCTCTTTGAATCCTTCCCTTTTACTTAAATATTTGCAGTTACCGACCAGTTTACAGTTCGACAATTTCATTTAAAACTGTCTGTTGATTGAAATGTTCCCCTGGGGACTCACCATCCCTGTGAGTTTTGGGGATGGCACACCCTGATGTTGAACGCTGACCAGTCCTTTAATCCTTCCATCCGGCCAGCGCTCCCCCAATCCTCTACCCAGAGCCGGTTTTAGCACTACCAGCGCCCTGGGCGAGATTTTTTAAGGCGCCCCCCCCCCCCCCCCTATTCGCCATTCGAAAATTCAAATTCATACGAAAAAAAGGAACGTAGTAACCATTTATTAAAAAAAATATATGACAATACAGTTGACAGCTAATCAAATGGTGGAAAATATAAACTTAGAGAAGGGATACATGTCCAAAAAATTTTTTTGAAAAATAATACATTTGTTGATAAATTTCATAAAAAATAAAAAATGGACAAAAATGAAAATTTGACAAGAGTACAAAAAATTAAACTATAAAAAAATGTACGAATGTAGAATAATTTGAAATTCAATATTTAGAAAGCACAAATTAAAAAAATAATGGAAAAGACAGAAATAGTCTTACAACATAAAAATTGAAGAAAAAAAATTAAATAAAAAATATGAAATCTAAAATTAAACAAAGAAAAATTAAAAAAGAAAACAAAAACGAAAACGGAAAAAAGTCTAGACAAAAAAGTATTAACTTTAAAAAAAATATGAAAAAAAATTAAAATAGAAAGAATTTAATAATTTAAAACAAGCATTCAAAAATGAAAAAAAAAATTCAAAAGGCAATAAAAAATTACACATAAAAATTAACAACTATTGCATAGAACAAACCATGAAATCAACAAAAATTTGAAAACTTAGAATGACAGAACAAAATTAAAACATAAAAATGGAAAAAAAAAATGGAAAGACAAAAAAAAAACACATTTAAAAATTAAAAACTATTGCATAGAACAAACCATGAAATCAAAAACTGAAAAAAAACATATTAAGAAATAATTTATCAACAAAAAATTGAAAACTTAGAATTACAGAACAAAAATAAAATATAAAATTTGAAAAAAAAGAAAATGGAAAGAATATAAAATTAAAAAACGTGTACATTTATAAAAAAAACAAATTATGAATAACTGATTTCCATACAAAAGTCAGCTGCATAAATATAAAAATCAACTGTCTTCATGCTTAACTTGAGGTCTAATTTTGTACAATGTAATGATATGTAAGAGGACAATCACGCCGAGTGTATATTTCGCATACCCGAAATACAAACCAAAAACTTACATCGTTCCGCACATCGATTTATAGAACTGGATGGGCTAGGAAATCAATCCTTTGAGAATTAGAAATACGCTACCCCACTCATCATACAAAAATCCAAATTCAGTCTATTGGTAACCTTTTAACTGTCAACAGTGTGTTACCTAATTGGAAAAAAAATCCATGTAAATGCCAAACTGGGTAATTTCTAAACGTGCCAACAAAAGAGAATAAATGTGTTATAGAATATAGAATAATATTTCACTTTAATCACTATTCTATATGATTACGTTGATAAAATTTATTTTTCGTTTGTCGAAATATTTTGTTCGCGAAAGTGAAGGCCATTTCTAGAACTAGTGATATTCAAATAGCAGGCGCGTGCATAGGGTGTAGGCAAATACATTTCAGAATAAATATTTTCTCACATTCCTTCAAAATAACTCATTTGAATTTGGCTGAAGTGGTAACGATGGCTCCAATCAAACTTAAATCTTGAATTTTAAATCTCAATATCAACCTCAATCGCGTTTTTACCATATTTTGCCTACGTATTAGGCGCATGTGCCTGTATGGGATGCACGCCCCTGTTAAATAGGTATATAGGTACTTGTTTCTTCAAGTATGTAACTTTTATGCTCGCGGTAATAGATATTTGTGAAAATCATCCCGTACGCAATGTGGTGGAAACATTTTTGAATTGGGAATTTATCATATATTTTCATACTTTCAACAACACTCGTAACAAAAACCGTTACCATAGTGATTTCATGGGTTTCCATGGTAATTTGTACATAGATTGAAGACGGGTTAGAGACACGTTGCTTACATAGAAAATAACAAAAGCATTTCATATGTCGTGATCGAGACAGCACTATTTAAAATGTATGGTGTCAAAGACGTTGCATCGTGCCGATTGATACTAAATCCCATTTATAGCCCCTCCATTGAATATACCTCCATGGTTTCACAGGCGGTCGGTTATGTTGAATTTATGGGCCTCATACTAGAATTAAAAAATGTTTTAGTTATACCAATAAATGTTGAAGAAACTATATACATAGGTGGTGAACAAATCGATCAAGCTTCAGACACTAGCACCCAGTGGCGTGACTACCTTACAAGCTAAAAAGCTAAGCATGCGTACGAAATGAAAATAATGAAAAATTTTGAGTAGATTAAAGATATACATCAATGTTCCTGCTACAGCCATCTGTGAGGTAAAGTGGGATATTAATATTAGTCATTGCCGAACGAAACTCTGTTCTTCAAACGTGATTGAGAATTGTATGCCTGTCTTTGTTTAACGTATGAAAAAGCTTGACCTCTGTAAGTTTGTATGAAGATGGTCGCTTAAGCTCTTTTAATTCTAAATGAAAACCCACATTCACAGATATTGCTTGGAGTTGTGGCTTGGAGTACGCATGATAATAATATTCAGATAAGCTAAGCTTTTCGTCCATTAAATTTTACGATTCCAGACTGAAGCTGTTTACATATTTATGAATGACTTATGTATTGTGTTTTGAAAACACTGTCGCGTCAGGTTCAAATATCATAATAAATAACTTATTGCTTGTTTGCGATCGAGAATCCGGTTTTTATAGTAAACAATGAATTCCTGTGAAAATATAGTTGTACTCAGTAAGGATCTTAAGTATGTAAAGATTTATTAATTAATCCAAAATCGAAGTCTGAAGAGATTAAGAAACACTGAGGAAAGAAACAAAGGGGTAAGATTTATTATTTGTGATTTCGTGCAACTTTAATTATCCAGCATGCGCATGGCAGAAACCGTAGGCACGCCACTGCTAGCACCATCAAAATAAAGGGGAGAAGGATGGAGACTCTAACTATACGATAGAAAGTTGCACAGGCTGCCTAAGATTCTGGCATAATAATTTCCATTTTATGTAACATTTATGTAACAGAATTCAATATTGCAAGTATAACAATGAGGTCCGCATATTTGAAGAAGACATTCAACTTATAAGCTGGAACAGTGAATTATGAAGATTTTCGGCAGTAACTTTGTGAAAGTCCATTTTAACAGAAAATGCAAATTTGGAACATCCTTCGAAAAATAATTTCCGATATTTTGCTACTGCGGATAAACCTCAGCTAACAATGGCACATAATGTCATTGTTATTTATTTGACTCTTATCCGCCGAGACGAAAATGTATTTTTTAACTTCCTTTATAACTTGAATTATTTACAACTTTTCAAATGAATTACCATCAGGGTTGGGTAACGACACGTCGAAAATTATATTCGACACGTCACGTCGAAAATACGTGTCGAATATGTCGAAAACGTCAAAAATTTGCGTCGAAAATTGAAGTTTATTACTTTTAGTTTATCCTTCATTTGTGACTGTTCAATTTTTGACCAACCAAATTCAATTAAAATTAGCAAAGATTATAAAATACAATACTTCCTTCAAAGTTCAGATTGTTCATGTTTTGTACTTGAATTCAATTAATCTTGAATAAAACATTGAACTGTAGGTATAAATGGGGCTTAAAACATTTTGTTCAAATCTTAATGAATATGCCAACTGGAAACTTGTACCTACACTAGGGATGGGCAAATGAAAAAAAAATATCGATATATATCGAACGATATTTTTAAACACTATCGAAATACATCGAGGAAAAAATATCGGTACTTTTGATATTTCGATATATTTCGCCCATCCCTAACCTACACAATGTTGTAGAATTTCTTTACTTTTATGTAGGTAAAACAACTGATCTGACCAGCTATCATTACAGTGTTTAACTGTATAGTATCTATTTTATCATTTTTATTGATTGTAGAGGCATTAACTTTGTAATCGTTCATCATTAATGATAAAGGAAAAACAGTTTTGTTTTCGATTACGTGAGTATATTTTTATAAACCACAACCGGTTTCGCAAACATCCGTTCGCATCATCAGGTGGATAAATTAATACTTAATTAATACTAAAATATTAATTTATCCACCTGATGATGCGAACGGATGTTTGCGAAACCGGTTGTGGTTTATAAAAATATACTCACGTAATCGAAAACAAAACTGTTTTTCCTTTATCATCTATTTTATCAAATTGATTGACATGCCCTTTGTCAAACTGGCATGAGTTAGCTGTGTGTTTGAGTTTATTGAATACTTTGTTTTAGCCTAGGTCAGGTTATTAAGTAGAATTAATATTTAAATGGTGCTGTTAACTTGTACCTAATGTAGATGTAGCATGTAAGAGAAAGACAATAAAAGAGGAAACAACACATTATGTCACTAAATATGTATTTCCCTTCATTCCTACCTGAACTCCACTCACTAGTAATTTTCGACGTGTCGTTTATGTCGTAAATTCGAATTTACGACGTGTATATTCGACGCGTCAAATACTAGGTATAATACTCATTTTCGACGTCAAGTATTATACCTACCCAACCCTGATTACCATAATATATTCATTTAAAGCTCTCAGATGCATGCCCACAAACAAACACGTGTAGTTCGCGCGTACAAATGCTGAATGTGTTCTTACAAATAAAATCCAAACCTCAAATGAACATAAGCGCTACAACTTTTTCCGACCTTTCCTAACACAGGGGTGACATTGGCAAAGTGAACCATTTTTTACAGTATGAGTGGTCAGTCTCATGCTAACCTATAAGTCAAGGAATACAAATAATAAATAACGTTTAAGTATAAAAAAAGAACAAAACCATAAAAAGAAATCTATACAAAAAAGTCAATAATTTCCTATCCAAAAAATGTAACAAATTAATAAACCAACATTACAAATCAACATTGCAGGTTAGCCGCCACTTCTTCCTGTCGTTGCATACTTCTTTCATTTCATCCAGAGTCATTACCTTTTTCATACAAGCCCTCCTCTTATTATGACTCTGGAAATCCCATTCATTCGCTATTTCAAAAATTTGATCCATCTATACTTTTCTCGGTCTTCCTCTACCACGACATCCATCTATTCTTGCAACATATACTTTCTTCGTCAGTCTTTCATCACTCATTCTCTCCATATGCCCGAACCATCTTAGCAAACTTCTTTTAATCTTCAATTTCACACTTTTTCTTACACCACATTCTGCTCTTACAAGATCATTCCTCACCCTGTCACTTCGTTTTTTTCCCAATCATACTTCTTAGATAGTCCATTTCTGAAATCATCTTCCTTAAAATAATTTCAGTCATTCATAATTACAACATTTAACGAAATAAAAAACAAGGTCGCGAAATAAATATGTACCTTTGTAAAGTAAAAAGTAAAAAGAAATATACCTAGCAATAACAAAATAAATAAAAAACTATAATTGTTTTCATTTCTCTTTCTAAGAATGAAACAATTATTTTACAGGTTCAATTTTTACTATTTACGAAAAATAAATATTTTCGAGTTTTAATGCCACAAAAATTTCAAAATGACTAAAAAATATAAAGGGGCGCCTGCGGCGCCCCTTCACACCTGGCGCCCTGGGCGGTCGCCCGACCGCGCCCAACCCTAGCGCCGGCCCTGCCTCTACCTACTCTCCTATATCTTTTCCTAGTTCTTATCCCTCTATAATCCTTTACAAGACACCCTCCTCTTCCAAACTGGTAGAGTCGCAGTGGGACACACTCTGCTGGAGGGTGTGTATGTATGAAGTCCTGCGTAACGCCTTGTTGCATCCCATCAGCAACACTACCAGGAAGTCCTACCCATATGGGGAGGGCGAAGGTGGATCCCTGGCGCCATAAAACCAGAGACAACCAGCGAAGGGTAGGAAATCCCCAGCAAAAAAACCCTGGTCCACTCCCTCTAAAACAGCAAGGATTACAAAACCTGACAGCACGCAAACCAACTACTGCAGGTGACAGACTGAAAAGCAGCAGCAGTAGACAGGAGGAGTTGAAGGCGAAGGCTGATGGAGGCCAAGGCGAGAAATGAGCTGTAGGGCCAACGAAGAAGAAGTTGATTGAAATGAATGATTGATTGCAATAGAATAATTGTTATAACTGGATTATCAAAGGGGTTTAAATTTAAGAAAAAGATTAGTAAAAGATAATTGAATTTATTGTCAAAAGTTTCGACCCTGAATCTGGATAGTTTACGGACAGAAGATGCTGAAGGCAAGATGGTAAAAGTTCAACTGTGACCTTCCTTCCCTCGTGGGGTCTATTTATCCACTTTTGGGTGACGCCAATATTGATTTGAATACAGGATCCTAATTGGTTGGATGCTGTGGGTGTCTTGGTTAGCCAGATATAAAAAAATGGGAGCGTACGATTCTCAGTCTTGCAGATGGTAAATGTCATGTCACACCTTATGTGACAGGGTGTTCGAACCACAACAATGAATCGGAAATGATTTATTGATTGTTGCAGGTAAAGCAGAGTACGAAGTGGAGATGAAGGATGCGTTTTCTCGCTACACGACTGACGTGGTGGCTTCTGTAGCGTTTGGCTGCACCGTGGACTCCCTGGCGGAGAGAAACAATGAGTTCCACGCCATGGGGAAGAGGCTCTTCCAGTTTACCGAAGGCAGCACCACCAAACTGACAATCTTTGTAATTTTACCAAAATTAGCAAAGGTAAGTGAAACAGTAATTTTCATTAGGCTTAAAGTCCAGTCGATAGCTCAGTTAGTAGAGTGCTTGCATTCCATGGCGAGAGCTCGGATTCGAATCTCACCGAGTGTGGCAGAAATATTTTTTAAGTTTCGGTGTTTGTTTCAAAACCCAAAATAAAATATTGGCAAGGTTTACTCAGCATTCACAAGAAATGAGTATCAGCACCCTCGGGAGCTGAGAAACTCCCACTTCAATTGAGGTTGGCATAAGGCCGGCCTCCTTACCTCTAAAAATATATAGGTTCTATTTGCCATATGCGAAACCCTTCGGGGAAATTGCGGCAAAAAGTTAAACTATATGTGTAGCTTAATTGCGTTTTGCGTTAATCTGAAATTATAATTGTTTGACATATCGCACGTTTAATAATAAAGAGAAATAACTCGAAAATTGGGAAAATCGAGATTTTGTAATAAAACGCAAGAACAATGCGAGAAGAATAGGTAGAATGCGACAGCCGTTCAATTTGGACGAATATGACCGAGATAAAACATCGGCCGCACTTTTCATCCCATACAAGTTGTACTGGGTGTCTAAACTTCAAACTTGATTTCCCAAGATTCATGTTTTTTGAGTTATTGCTCTTTATTATTAAACGTGCGATATTTACAAGTATTATATTTACACAGCTAGGTAATTAAACTTTTTGGGTATAATTCCTTGACTTATAAGTTATAGGTTGGGGCTATAAGGCTGACACCCATGCTGTAAGAAAATGGTTCATTTGTCAATGCTACCCCTGTTTCATTTGAGGTTTGGATTTTAATTTGTAAGTACACATGCAGCATTTATAACCGCGAACTTACACTTGTCTGTTTGTGGGCATGCATTTAATATGCATTTTAAATGCCAATATATAATTGCAGCTTAGATTATAGATTAATTATAGATAGAAACAAACCATTATGGGAGAACTTACATCATTCTTGATGTTTTGTTGGGGATATAGCCAACGTCATCAGGAGACACCCTATTCGAAGATAGAACACAATATAATATGGGGGCGTGTACAAATCTATTGCATTTTTTATGGTAGAGCAATCAGCTGTTTACATGCAGACTGGTGTGCCAAACTCAGACTTGGGGCTATGCCGGAACAACGCGACTACTTCCACCATCCTTTGCCTCGCCTCTCGACCAACAATCGCGGCAACCTCACAAGCCATCATACACTGATGTCATGGCAACGTCTTTGAAAATTATTATTATTATAATTTTATAACAAAATCTATCAACACCCCTTGAATTTGCAGGCCCTAGAAATATTCCATAATATTAATATTCTTTAATATTTTTTAATAATTGTATATATGCGTATCACAGCAAATCAGCCAAAGATAGCTCGTTCACAGACAGCTCGTCCATTTACGAATTGGTCACATTACATCATTATATAACTTTTCGATCACAAGCATTTTGGTAAGGTACATTATTCCTTGACTTATAGGTTGGTATGAGGCTGACCACTCATACTGTAAAAAATGATTCACTTTGCCAATGTCACCCCTGCTTCAGGGAAGGTCGGCAAGAGTTGCAGGGCTTATGTTCATTTGAGATTGGGTTTTTTATATTCTAGGTCCACATGCGGCATGTGTAAGCGCGAAATTATGCATGTCTGCTTGTGGGAATGCATTTAATATGAATCTCAAATGATACATATCTTTGCAGCTTAGATTTTAGATTTAGATTTTAGACATAAAATGTATCACAGAAAACTTTCTCTTCAAAAAACCTTTGTAATTACTGTAGTTGTAATTAATTATAGTTTTCTCTAATGTAGATGTCTGTAAACCATATGTATATGATTGTATGTGACTGAAAAGTTGTGTAGATGAACTGTCGTGCGACCAAATTATCCGTGACCGGTGTGAGCTATTTGCGGCCGAGTTGTCCATGACTGAAATGTTGTTGACCGGAAAGTTGTGTGAACCAACGCTGTGTGACTCATTTGTCCATGGCCGAGCTATCTGTGAATGGGTTGTCTATGACCGATTTCTCATAGAACCATATTAATAACCTTGTTGACAGCTCTTGGGAATCTCCCTGATTTCTCAAGAAGTGAACAACTTCTTCAGGAGGATGGTGGGAGACACCATGAAGACTCGGGAGGAGCGGGGCATTCACCGCCCGGACATGATCCAGCTGCTGATGGAGGCCAAGAAGGGCTCCCTGCAGCATGAGGGCACAGCCCCAGACAAGGCTGATGCGGGCTTCGCCACCGTGGAGGAGTCACACATCGGCAAGGGGACCAGCAAGAGAGGTGAGCCCTTGCTACAAATCCATCTTCCATTCCATGTTCCATTATCAAACATTTCTCCTTCTTCTTTATGTACCCTGTTTGGTCCCCCTAATGTTTTTTTTTTTTATTTTTTATTTATTTATTACAGAAAACAACAGCACATACACATAAAACAAGTAAAGATTTATAATAAATACATATAAGGCCAATAATAGTTTTCTTAAATAAAAATAATTACAATAAAAGCTTGTCTACAGCAAATGTAACAGCAAACGAAAAGAACAAAAGAAAAAAAATAAGAATGCAGAGGTTTTTATCAGAGACGATTTGGGAAAATAGGATAGAAAGGACGATGGAAGGGGAAGAGGATGCCATTCAATCAGTTTAGCATTTTCTCAAGTAGTACATCCGCACCCCTGGAAGAAATGCGTTCTTGGACAAACAAAAAATGTCCAGGTGATTAAAATTTGAGTTATAACAAAACATAGCTCTCGTTAAAGTCGAGTTCCTGGCATAATTTGTAGTGTGCGCTCCCGTATAAAAAAGTGAATTTAACCTAGTGCGCCTTGTAGGTGTTGGTGATCACCTTAGCAAACATGTCCTTGTTCTATACCGCTCAGAACAGCTTTTTTAAAATAAATTAATTTATAGAAACATTTTTTTTTGACAACGACGGTGTCAGAAATGATTTCCCGTATCGGTGCTCAAAACCCAAAATAAAATACCGACATGGTTTACTCAGCCTTCACAAGAAATGAGTACGGAAACCTTCAACTCACAGTCAAAGTGGTTGACGTTAAGACCGGTCCCCTTAACTGTAAAAATAAATAGGTTACACTCGCTACATGCGAAACCCTTCAGGGATAACGGGGTAAGAAGTTACACTATACGTGTACCTTAATTACGCTTTTGCCTTAGTGGTAACGCTTCGGAATCGCAAATCTTGGGTTCGAATCCCGGCAGAGCTAAAAAATACCAATTATATTTTCAAATATGCTCTTCGCTGAGTTGAAAAATTCATACACTTTACTAAAGACCGGTCATCAAACGCCCATCCAGCCTTATAGCAACTGGGTGTTGCTTGAGAATTGGCACTTTCTATAGCAATTATCCAAGCTCGCAGAAGGCTCTTGAGGTGTGATTCACACAAAAACAGCGCTCACAAAATAAACCATCCTAATTTTATTTATTATTATTACTTTCAGAATGGACGGAAGATGAGATAGTTGGACAGGCTTTCATTTTCTTCTTCGCTGGCTTTGACACGGCTTCTTCGGGCCTGAGCTTCATGGCGCACGAGCTGGCGGTGAACCCTGAAGTGCAGGTGAAGCTGCAGCAGGAGATAGATGAAGTGATGGAAGAATGCAAAGGAAAAGTGGACTACGGTGTACTGCAGAAGATGAAGTACATGGATATGGTGGTGACAGGTATTTCACTTCTACTTTCTCTACTCCCATTTGGCAATTTACTCATTATAAAACATCAAAACCATATCATAATAGTAATAATAACAAACCCAATATTTATAGTGCCGTTTTGTGATAAATTAAGGATGGGCGAAATATATTGATATATCAAAAGTACAGATATATATTTTTTTAAATATTGATATTAAAAATATTTATACATTGATGTAGGTATATATGTTTTTTGGAGTATCAAAAACAATATTTTTTCTTGCAATGCGGTTCTGCTCCCCTTGCTCCATAGGCGGCTTTGGTTGGAAGCATTTTTTTTTACTTTGCAAATTGCATGCCTGAGACTCATGCCTGTGCGAACATTGTTATAATTCTTATGATCGGTAAATTTGTCCATTTTTAAATGAAAAAAAATAATATTTGAAGGTAATTATTGAGTGTTGAAACGCAAAATGGAGAAAGCAAGAAAACATAGGATTTCACAGATAAGAACATGTTTTGTATGACTACACCCCTGCTGAGTTTGACAGGACTGGGGACAACTGTGCCCCGTAGAATGAATCAGAGCTGTAACGCAACTAAGCTACACATATATTGTAACTTCTTGCCTGCATGTGGCGCTTCGGGACCTATTTATTTTTACAGGTATGTATGAAAGACAGGGTAGTACCGATGGACTGGAGAAAGGCGGTCATTGTCCCTATTTACAAGGGTAAAGGGGACAAGAAAGACTGCTGTAACTTTAGGCCCATTAGTCTCCTTAGTATACCTGGGAAAGTCTTATGCAAAATTGTCATAAAAAAAGTGAGAATGGCCACCGATCACAGGGTCTCTGATATTCAATCTGGTTTTATGCCAGGACGAGGTTGTGTGGACCAAATCTTTACTCTCAGACAGATTGTTGAAAAACATCTGGCTGTGGGGAGGGTGGTCTACGCAGCCTTCGTGGATCTCGAGAGGGCCTTTGACTCGGTGGACAGATGTATGTTGTGGAATGTTCTCAGGAAGTACGGTGTGAATGACAACCTTCTGAATGTGATACGTGCCATCTATGAAAATAGTTCGGCATGTGTAAGAGTGGATGGGAGATATAGTGACTGGTTTGATGTATATAAGGGAGTGAGGCAAGGCTGCGTGATGAGTCCATGGTTGTTTAATATAATCATGGACAGTTGCATAAAAGAAGCTGGAATATCAGAGAGCGGAGTGAAAGTGGGTGAAACAAGAGTTGGAGTACTTCTTTATGCTGATGATGCTATAGTTTTAGCTGACTCGGCGGAGGAACTCCAAGCGATGTTAACCAAACTGAATGATGCATTTTGTAAAAATAGCTTGAAAGTGAATGCGAATAAGACAAAAATATTAGTTTTTGACAGGAATGAAGTATGTGAGGAACTTACAGTTAATTTGAATGGAAAAAAAGTTGAAGTAGTGAATGAGTTTGACTATTTAGGAAGCAAGTTTGAGGCGAATGGTAAGATGACGAAGGAATTAGAGAAGCGTGCCAGCAAAGGAAGATGCGTGATAGGAGCGTTTGGTAGAATAGCGAAGAATAAAAGGATACCAAAGAAAATGAAAATGGCGGTACACAATTGTATATTGTTGCCGACCCTGATGTATGGAAGCGAGTCATGGACGGTGAATGAAAGAGAAGTAAATAAGGTATGCACCGTAGAAATGGCTCATTTAAGAAGTATGACAGGAAAAACACTGAAAGATAGAGTGAGAAACGAATGGGTTCTGAATGAATGCGGAGTAAAAGAAAGCGTGAAAGTGAAAGTTCAAAGAAGTGTGATGCGATGGTTTGGACATATTGAAAGGATGAATGAAGACCGACTGACAAAAAGAGTGTATAAAGGAAATGTAATAGGTAAGCGTGGAAGGGGAAGACCTAGAAAAGAATGGATTGATCAGATAAGTGAGATTGCGAATGAATGGAATTTACAGAGTGGAAACAAGAGAAGAGCATGCATGAAAAGAGTGATGAAATTAGATGAGATGAAAGAAGTATGCAGGGACAGAGTCAAGTGGAGGCACTTATGTGGAGGTACTGGCCACCCCTAGAGGAATGGCGGCAGGATACAAGACAAGACAAGACAAGGTAAGGGGGCCGGCCTCACACCAACCACTTTCAGTTGAAGTGGGGGTTTCCCAGCTCCCGGGGGGGCTGGTTCTCATTTCTTGTAAAGGCTGAGTAAACCTTTGAGATCGAACCCTTGCTCTCGGCATGGAATGCAAGCATTCTACCAATTGAGCTATCGACCTTTTTACGAGCTTGATCGTCGTCGCTACAAAGCGCCAATTCTCAAGCAAGACCCAGTTGCTGTAAGGCTGGATGGACCTTTGGTGACCGGTCATTGGTAAAGGTTTTATGAATTTTTCAACCCAGCAAAGAGCATATTTGAAAATATAAATGGAAATTTTTTGTGCTCCGCCGGGAATCGAACCCACAACCTTCCCATTTAGAGTCCGCAGTGTTACCACTGAGCTACGGACCAGTCAACTGAAGTTAGTTTTTACTCTTCTATATTATAACTCAATTCTTTCCACAGGTATTTCTACTTGTAGCAATTACTAGACACAAGCAATGACTGAACAGGTCAAATTTTCTTAAAATTTCAATGCCAATTACCTCAAAAATGGTCATTTTCAAATTAGTGTTTGGCCAGAATGAAAGTATTTTATTTTATTTATACCTATCATGTTGGACACACATATTTTTGTTTATGAAATTTCTTTAATATATTGTAATCTTGGTAATTTTGTTGAGTGTAGATTAATCTTATCAAACTGATAACTATGAATACTAAGGTTTAAGTTAGAATTACGGTCGTTTGATTTTTTGACAATTATATTAATTTTCGGATATTTAACGAACCGTTCGGTGAGAACTTACATTAATCTCTACGTTTCGTCAGCGACGTAGTTGACGTCTTCAGGAGAACATCCTATCTGTACGGCGACTGAGGATGAACTGAATACATTTATACTATGAATACATTTGCATCAACGTGACATGACAAAAACATTATATGAATGGACAGAATCTTGTGATTGATGAAATTTGCCGGCCATTTTGCTTTTATCAGTAACAATGAACCAACTAAATTGTCAACATTCCTTGACTAATAGTTTGGTATGAGGCTGAACCGCCATACTGTAAAAGGTGGTTCACTTTTCCAATGTCACCCCTGTTTTAGGAAAGGTCGGCAGGAGTTGAAAGGTGTACGTTCTTTTGAGATTTTGGTTTTTATGTTGTAAGTACGCTTGCAGCATGTATAAGCGTGAACCTACAACTTTCGGCTTGTGCCCGTGCACTTAATGTTAAAATGCCATCTTAGATTATGTTAATTAAAGATTATAGATTGGCACAACAATCACTAGTTTGGTAAGTGTCGAACTGTCATGCAACGGCGCATTTTCATGACATAGTTAAATGGTCCACTTTGCTAAGGTCACCCCTGTTTTATAAAAGGTCGGCAAGAGTTGCAGGGCTTATGCTGATTCAAGATTGGATTTTTATGTTGTAAGTCTCAAACCTCTAACCTCCAAAAGTCTAAAAACCTCTGCATTCTTATTATTATTTCTTTTTTTTCTTTTGTTCTTTTCGTTTGCTGTTACATTTGCTGTAGACAAGCTTTTATTGTAATTATTTTTATTTAAGAAAACTATTATAGGCCTTATACATATTTATTATAAATCTTTACTTATTTTATGTGTGTGTGTTGTTGTTTTCTGTAATAAATAATAAAATAATAATAATAATAATACTAATAAAAAAAAAAAGTCCACATGCGGTACGAGTAAGCGCGAACTTATATGTGGGTGCTTATCGGAATGCATTTAATTTGAATCTTAAATAAATATCTTAGATGATAGATAAGGGCACCTCAAAAGATTCAGTGAACAGATCGGATTTGAAACGTCTCTTGAAATGACTGCTGTCTACAATCTCTCAAACTACAGGTGGCAATTCGTTCCATGACCTTGAAGCCTAATCTAATCTAACTAGGGGCGTTGCCCCTGGCTGCTACGCAGCCCAACCCCTTAACATTTGGTGAATGTGTATATTGCGCATAGTTTCCTCGCGTTAAAATTCGGAAAACATGTAAAATAAAAACATGCAGCCTTTGTAAAAGAAAATCGACCACCCATAGTTTAAAAAATGGTTCACTTTGAAGATTTCAGCTGTGTTTCAGGGAAGATTGGCAAGAGTTGCAGGGCTTATATTAATTTGAGATTGGGTTTTTATGTTGTAAGTCAACATGCATTATGTGTAAGCGTGAACTTATAAATGTCTGCTTGTGGGAATGCATTTAATATGAATCTCGATTGGTATGTATCTTTGCAACTTAGATTATAGAACTTAACAAAATAATTTCCTTGACTTATAGGTTAGTATGTGGCTGACCACCCATACTGTAAGAATGGTTTACCATGAAAATTTTATCTCTGTTTGAGGAAAAGTCGGCAAGAGTTGCAGGGCTTATGTTCATTTGAGATTAGTTTTTTATTTTATAAGTCCACATGGGGCATTTGTAAGCGCGAACTTATACCTGTCTGCTAGTGGGAATGCATTTAATATGAATCTCAAATGGTATGTATCTTGCAACTTAGATTAATGAACTAAACAAAATAATTTCCTTGACTAAAAGGTTAGTATGTGGCTGACCACCCATACTGTAAGCAATGGTTCACAATGCAAATTTTATCTCTGTTTGAGGAAAAGTCGGCAAGAGTTGCAGGGCTTATGTTCATTTGAGATTAGTTTTTTTTATTTTGCAAGTCCACATTGGGCATTTGTAAGCGTGAACTTGTACCTGTCTGCTTGTGGGAATGCATTTTATATGAATCTCAAATGGTATGTATCTTTGCAACTTAGATTATAGAACTAAACAAAATAATTTCCTTGACTTATAGGTTAGTATGTGGCTGACCACCCATACTGTAAGATTGTTTTACAATGAAAATTTTATCTCTGTTTGAGGAAAAGTCGGCAAGAGTTGCAGGGCTTATGTTCATTTAAGATTAGTTTTTTATTTTATAAGTCCACATGGGGCATTTGTAAGCGCGAACTTATACCTGTCTGCTTGTGGGAATGCATTTAATATGAATCTCAAATGGTATGTATCTTTGCAACTTAGATTAATGAACTAAACAAATTAATTTCCTTGACTAAAAGGTTAGTATGTGGCTGACCACCCATACTGTAAGCAATGGTTCACAATGCAAATTTTATCTCTGTTTGAGGAAAAGTCGGCAAGAGTTGCAGGGCTTATGTTCATTTGAGATTAGTTTTTTTTATTTTGCAAGTCCACATTGGGCATTTGTAAGCGTGAACTTGTACCTGTCTGCTTGTGGGAATGCATTTAATATGAATCTCAAATGGTATGTATCTTTGCAACTTAGATTAATGAACTAAACAAATTAATTTCCTTGACTAAAAGGTTAGTATGTGGCTGACCACCCATACTGTAAGCAATGGTTCACAATGCAAATTTTATCTCTGTTTGAGGAAAAGTCGGCAAGAGTTGCAGGGCTTATGTTCATTTGAGATTAGTTTTTTTTATTTTGCAAGTCCACATTGGGCATTTGTAAGCGTGAACTTGTACCTGTCTGCTTGTGGGAATGCATTTAATATGAATCTCAAATGGTATGTATCTTTGCAACTTAGATTATAGAACTAAACAAAATAATTTCCTTGACTAAAAGGTTAGTATGTGGCTGACCACCCATACTGTAAGCAATGGTTTACCATGCAAATTTTATCTCTGTTTGAGGAAAAGTCGGCAAAAGTTGCAGGGCTTATGTTCATTTGAGATTAGTTTTTTTATTTTGCAAGTCCACATTGGGCATTTGTAAGCGTGAACTTGTACCTGTCTGCGTGTGGAAATGCATTTAATATGAATCTTAAATGGTATGTATCTTTGCAACTTAGATTATGTAAAGAAATACACAAAATAATTTTCTTGACTTATAGGTTGGTATGAGGCTGACCACCCATACTTTAAAAAATGGTTTACTTTGCAAATTCACCTTTGTTTCAGGGAAGGTTGGCAAGAGTTGCAGGGCTTATGTTCATTTGGAATGGGCTGTTATGTTGTAAGTACACATGCAGCATATGTAAGCGGGAACTTATACATATCTGCTTGTGGGAATGCATTTAATATAAATCTTAAATGATATATATCTTTGCAGCTTAGATTAGATTAGATTAGAACTTATACATGTCTGCTCGTAAGAATGCATGTAATATGAATCTCAAATGTTATATATGTTTGCAACTTAGATTACAGATTGAAATCCATTTTTATTTGGCTTTTTTTTTATTTTTAATTTGCATGAAATAAAAGAAAATGTAAAAAAAACTTTTACGTTTTGCCGCTAGATGTCAATATTGTTCCATACATTTTTAGTATGAACAAACAGATTAATTCCTAAAAGTTTTCATACATTTGTACACACACACGCGTAAGCTCGCCGCATTGCAGCATATATACAAAAATTAATTTGCCATAGAGCATGAATGTGTTTCATCTGCTGTGATGGCATTGATTTTGAAAATCGAAACTCGACGACGAATGACGACGACGAAGGGTAATATAATAAAGGATCTAATCTAAATTGCAAAGATATGTAACATTGGGGATTCACATTATATCGACGGTTAAAAGCTCTATGATGATTTTTTTGTTGTTTATGCCCAAGCAAACAACTGCATTTTTGAAGTATGGTTTTGGTGTAACCGACAAGATTTTGGCCTTTTTTGTTTTAAAGGCGCTTGTGACATAAAAAAATTGTAAAATATCGTAAAACCACATTAATAGGAATGCCAATAAATGTCTTTATTTTTTTAATTTAGAGCTGTTTTAAATTTAACAATATGATAACAAATAAAAAAGTTATGCCGTTTTTCTGCAATTTCAAACTTTGTACTGCTCTCCTAAACAATTAAGTTTATGTCGCTTATGCCCTACTGCCTTTTAACCGTCAGTATGCATTTTCACAAGCCGACATGTATAATTTCACACTTAAACATGCCGCATGGGGACTTACAATATAAAAACCTAAATCTCAAATGAACGTACACCCTGTAACTTTTGTCAACCTTCCCTGGAACAGGGAAGGTATTGGCAAAGTGATCTATTTTCTACAGCATGGGTGGTCAGCCGCATACCAACCTATAAGTCAAGGAACATACCAACCTATAAGTCAAGGAACATACCAACCTATAAAGTCAAGGAACATGCAAAACTATGCTCACCAAACACTGTTGCAGACTTGCCCAAAATAATGTAGATGATGAGAGGGTTTTGCTTTGATGTGTTTCAGAAACGTTGAGGATGTGGCCGCCTGCGATGCAGCTGGACAGGATATGTGTGAAGCCGTACACTCTGCCCCCGCCCAATGATGCCAGCAATAGAACCTACAAGGTTAGCTGCCTACCCTTTTATGTTTCAATTTCATGCTTTGAACGACTCAAAGACTATCTTATCTGCATATTATTCTAACATTGAAAACCCAAAGATAAAATAATAATTAAATTGGTATATAATCTATAATCTAAGTTTCCAGGATAAATAAACATGGACCAACTTTTCTGTGCAACGCAACTAACATAACTGAGCTACACATATACCCCCGTATTCACGATCAAAACTGATTTAAGTGCCTTACTCAAGCGCTAAACTTACTCAAGGGTCGACATTCTGGAGCGTTTTGTTTCACAAAGAACACTCAAGCAGTAATCAGCGTAGTGCCCAACCCCCAGGAGACGTACGGGTTTGTCATTGGCTCTCGAAAAAACCCAGCTCTGTAATTGGTCAGTACCTTCCGACCGATATTCGGCGTACTTCACTCTTATCATTGCCGCCTCTTTCAAATTTCAATGTCATATCAGCTTTGCATAAAACTTGACAACAAATAAGTACGTATAACGCAATTACTAATTTAAGTAAACCGTAAGTACGAATTTGTTTGTTTACAATTTCTATTAGTTTTTAAAAATACATTTATGTAATATCCAATGTAAAGTGTTTTGATCGATTTCAGCGCCAAAAACATGTTGTTTTCTCCAGCGGAAAAGGAGCTGCTGGTGGCTCTGATTAAAGAAAAACCTGTAATAGAAGATAAAATAACAGATCGAAGAAATCGTTGGCTTTGCAACCCTCAATGAGCAACGGCAAAACTGTATACAGAACGACGCATTTTTTCAATCAAAAACGTCTTCTAAATTCTTTCTCTTCGTAATACGTAAATGGGTCTTTACAGTCTCTGATATATTTTCTTGGGACACTATTTTTGAACAAAACAATGTTATTATTCTCGTTGAAGTCAACTGTATCGAAAGAATTAATTATTTTATGTAAATAATTCACAACCAAACAAAAAATGCGCTGATGAAATGCGGCGGAATATTTTGACAGTTCATCTGTCATTGCAGTATGGTCCTAGACCATACCGGAGAACAAACCCAATTCTGATGGTCAAGCAATGTAAATGAACTCGTCAAAACAATGTTAATACACTCGTAAAAATAATGTTTATAGTAAGAATTAATTTTTTCATGTAAATTCACATACAAACAAAAAATGTGATAACAATGAAATATGACGGAATATTTTGACAGCGCTTAAGCGTTGGTTAATATACGTGTCGACCTTACTTACCTGAGTGCTAGTTTTGGAGCGCTTAAGCGCTAATTTTACCTTAAGTATTGTTCTTGAAATGAATTTCCCCAATCTAAGCGCTGGTTTGCCCTTAAGGAAGTGCCAGTTTTGATCGTGAATACGGGGGATAGTGTCCATCCAGTCAATTGGGTCTTGCTTGAGAATCGGCGCTTTGTAGTGATGAACAAGCTCGTACAAATCCAGTCCATAGCTCAGTTGGTAGAATGCTTGAATTCCATGCCGAGAGCAAGGGTTCGATCCCCACCGAGGGGGTCAGAAATGATTTCCCGCTTCGGTGTTTATTCCAAACCCAAAATAAATACTGGCAAGATGTACTCAGGCTTCACGAGAAATGAGAACCAGCCCCTTAGTGAGCTGGGAAATTTCCACTTCGACTGAAGTGGTTGGGGTGAAGCCAGCCCCTTTACCCGTAAAAATAAATAGGCCCTGAATTGCCACATAATAATAATAATAATATTAGGATGATTTATTTGGTGAGCGCTGTTTTTGTGTGTATCACACCTCAAGAGCCCTCTGCGAGCTTGGTCGTCGCTGTAGAAAGCACCAATTCTCAAGCAATACCCAGTTGTTGTAAGGTTAGATGGATCTTTCAGTGACCGGTCTTTGGTAAAGGCTTATGATTTTTTTCAACCCAGCGAAGAGCACATTTGGAAATATAAATGGTATATTTTTGTGCTCCGCAAATCATAACCTTCCATATACGAGTCCGAAGTGTTGCTACTGGACTATGGACCTGTCACAGACCTGTCCATGTGACCTGTTTAGGGATAACGCAGGCAAGAAGTTACACTATATGTGCCTTCAATTATTACGTTGGTTGGTTTCAGATAAAAGCAGGAGACGGCATTCTGATCCCCGTGTATGGGATCCACCACGACCCGCAGTACTATCCTGAGCCGCAGCGCTTTGACCCTGAGCGCTTCTCTGATGATAACAAGGACAACATCAACCCCGTCTCCTACCTGCCCTTCGGTGTGGGACCCAGGAACTGCATCGGTAACTACCATAGAATAGGAGCAGAAACTAAATTAGTGCATTGATACATCCTATAGTAGCCCACATTTGTCTCAGTCCTGTCAAATGCTGCATTGGTGTAATCATACGAAATAAGGCCAGTTTGTCAAAATCCATTTTGTGTTCTGACATCCAACATGCCATAATGTCTTAAAATAATGCCCTTTTCCTTTAAATTCATCAATTTTGGGGATCACAATATTCATAATGTGTGTTATCTGTCAACTGGCAGCCATTATTATTCACAATGGTAGGTACCAACTTTATAGAAACATTTTTACATTCGCCCGAGTATTTTTGTACACATGGAAATGCAACTGTGAAGCTCTTTGTTCTCTTTCTTACTAATGAACATTTTCGTAAGTAGGTATGTTGGAACAGGCAGGTATATTTATTTATTTATTTATTTATTTACGGCATAAGCCTTTTACGAAATAAGTAGGTACATATCAAGGGAGTTTATACAAAACAACAATAACAATATATATTACAAGAATAAAAAGTATAAAACATTACGGTAAAACATAAAAGAAAAGAAAAAATAAACCCATATTTAAACACTAAACAGTAAGTAGGTTAGAAGCAAAACAAAAGCATATCAAAAATAAAAACTTCAGAAACCATTCAAATATCACTTATAAAGAAAGAAATTCACCAGGCAGACATCGTTCATATAATAACAATCTAAAACAATATGTATATAATATGTTTTTGTTATAAAATAATTTCTAGTCCACAGATGTCATAAGTCAATGGATGAAACAAGTAGGGGAAAGGTGGGATACTTGATCCCGCGGGATACTTGATCCCCATTCGATTTTGGCGCTCCTAGATATTTTATCACTGTTCTGTTGGTACCATTGGGTAGCGACCATAATGTTACCTTTGTTTTGCCAAATGACCGTTACCTCTGAAGAAGCGTAAAAAAATAATTAACATTTTTCGATTTTGTAAGGTTCAGACTTTTTTTTACGCGTGCCATGTAAGTTTTATACATTTTTATTCATGTACTTTATGATTATTCTACATATATTGTTGAAATGTATGTGCTTTTAGCAACAAAATACCATAACATCAATTTAGAAATGCAAACTCTTCTAACCTAAATTTTTCACTTTTTGAAAAAATGACAACCGGGGGATACTTGATCCCTAGAAGTGGGGGGATACTTGATCCTGGGATCAAGTATCCCACTTCAAGTTTATTTTGAAGTCCACGCTTGAAATACTTAATTTTATTCACGTTTATTCTTTCAAATGCCGTGTAAGTACATAGCAAAAGAGGGAGCCAGAAAAAGAAAATTCCACGGGATCCTCAGCAAGCTGAAGCGGCTGTGAATGCTGTGAGAAATGGGGGGAGTTTTTAAGTGATCGCTAGGCAGTTTGGCATGAATGTCATGCCTTCCAGATAGCAGCAGTGACTCTGATTTCCTTTCACATGATAAAGAACTTATTGACGACACCGAATTAAAGCCTGAAGACAAAGTTTTAGTCAAGTTAAGTCAGTTTGGCCAAAAAAACAGTCAAGTGTTTTGTTGGAAAAGTTTTGACTCAAAAGGAAAGTACTTTCAAAGTGAAATTTTTGAGAAGAAAGGATCTAGTGGGCAGTTGTTTCAATTTTCCAACAGTAGAAGACATTAGCGTAGTCAGAAGCGCAGACATACAAAAGCTGCCACAGCCGTGCGGCAGACAGCTGATATTATCAACTTTAAACAAAAATTTCATGCAAATGTTAAGTAAATTTTAGTTTTTACTCAATAAAGAAGTTTATTTTGATTTATATCTTAATTTTTTTTTAATTTCCCTTAATAATTGGCTATAATTACTAATGCTATCTTTATGGGTGGGATACTTGATCCCGGGGATCAAGTATCCCTCATGGGGGGATCAAGTATCCCTCATGGGTAGGGATACTTGATCCTTGGGAGTTTTTTACAAGAACTGATGTAGTACATTGGATCTTCACGAAAGTAGTTTTATTTGGATGCCAAGTGGTAGGCGATGAACCAAATTATGAACATGGAGCAAAAAAATAACAAAATAACTTCAAGGGTTTGAGATAATGGATGAAAACTAAAACAGGGATCAAGTATCCCACCTTTCCCCTAACTTTTACAAGAAGATTTAAGCACCTACATCTAAAGACACAGACACACTCTTCTTATTTCTTCTTATCATATCTCCCCTTGGCCTCCTTCAGCCTACTACTCCTCCTGTCTACCGCTGCGGCTTTCCAGCCTGTCTCACAGACACACTCACACAAGTACATACACACAGACACACATTCGTAACACTATATTTGAAATTCCAGGTTCCCGCTTTGCCCTGATGCAGCTGAAGGCCGTCATGTTCCACATGCTGGCTAAGTTTGACTTCACCGTCATCGCCAAGACACAGATTCCTCTCCAGCTGAAGAAGGGACCTAATGGCAACACCGAGACAGAAACAGGGACCTGGATCGGGCTAAAGAAAAGGACCAGCAGCCAAAGCAAATGAATATTAATACCAACTATTCAACCATTTTAACTTTGTTTATATATATATTTGGATGATTTATTTGGTGAGCGCTGTTGTAATATGAAACACACTCTGTGAGCTTCGTCCTTGCTGTAGAAAGCACCAATTCTCAAGCGAGAGCCAGTTGCTGTAAGGTTGGATGTACCTATGGTGACCGCAACGCAAACGTAACTAAGTAACACATATTGTGTAACTTCTTGCCGCTTCACTCCTGAAGGGTTTCGCATGTGAAGTGTCGAACCCATTTATTTTCCTCCAATTACTTGTACACTACCGATCGGTCAATCTGTCAATCTAAGTGTTTTTTCTTACAGTCTATATTCTATCGACATGTGTTTTATGAAAGGAAAGTGTATAAATTATACTAATAAACTTAAACTATTTCAATATTCAGTTGATGAAAATCAGCAACATAATATGTGACAGAGAGATCTGATCAATGCATTGAGCTGGAGATCTAAGGAATGTAACGCAACGCAAAAACGCAACTAAGCTACACATATAGTGTAACTTCTTGCCGCGTTATCCCCGAAGGGGTCGCATGTGGCGAGTTGAACCTATTTATTTTTACAGGTAAGGGGGCCGGCCTTACGCCAGTTTCCCAGCTCCCGAGAGTGCTGGTACTCATTTCTTGTGAAGGCTGAGTAAACCTTGCCGGTATTTTATTTTGGGTTTTGAAATAAACACCGAAACAGGAAATCATTTCTGACACCGTCGCGTCGGTGGGATTCGAACCCGAGCTTTCGGCATGGAATGCAAGCACTCTACCACCTGAGCTATCGACCGGACTGGACCGGAATGTAAAGGATTTCATTTGGATATTGAAAAATTCAATCTGTTCCAAGTTGTGTCATGAGAAATAAATGAAAGATAACTCGTCCATGGACAAATCGGTGACACAACAGTTCGTCCACATGGTTTTTTGGTAAACAACAACTCAGCCACAAATAACTCCGGTTACAAACACACGACAGTTTGTCCACACAACTTTTCAGTAAACGACATTTCTGTCACAGACAATATAGCATTCTCTTCAAAAATCCTTTGTATTACAGTAGTTTTAATAGGGTAGCAGTGGTAGAGAAAACGGTTGAAAATAACATTGTTGTGTAGAGTACATTTCAAGGATCACAATCATATATTTTTTAAGTAGGTAGTAAAAATAAAAATATCATTGATAATTTTGAAAAATAGAATGCGGAGAATTTTAATCCCGCCAAAAATGCAGTGTGAACGGCAAGAGGTGTTTGTCGTCATTTTGACGACAAATGTAGCTGTCAAACTTTCAACCTGGGCCATTTGACACCTAAACTCTGAAGATCTGACGTCATATCGCCCGAATAAAGAAATGACCTGTTTTAGCGGAAATGGAAAATACGCGAATTTTAAAGAGCTATAATTTAAAAACTAAGCCACAATTTTTTTTAAAAACGCAAATGCATTTAAAAAATATATAGCCTACCATTTTATGAAATAAAATAAAAAAGTGACATTACCCTATTCATAGTAGTTTCCTGTGATGGAGCTGTCTGTGGACCATATATTGTATGTTACCAAAATGTCGTTTACCGAAAAGTCGTGTGGAAGAACTGTTGTGTGATCAATTTGTCCATAGCCCAGCTGTCTGTCGCCGATTTGTCGTGAAACTATTCCAAGTCCATTGCACTTATAGATTGTAGATAAATCAAGTATTTTGGGACACAGTGATTTTGTGATATTAAGATAAAGATTGTGACTTTATATATGAAAATAGAAAACTACTTATTGTAAATCAACGACAACTCCAACTTCTTGTTATTCTTCTTCTTTGTGGTGAATTCCCGCGGAGAGCAGGGCTGCAAGTCTCATCACCACTGTAATTCTTACCTACCGAATATCTGTAATATTTATATGAAGACAATCAGCCGTTCATTTGCAGCCATCTTAGATTGGCAGGTCTTCATACAAATGTAAGAATTACCGTGGTGATGAGACTTCCAGCGCAGGGGCGCCATTGTCAAGTTGACTTAATGTGAGGATTGGGAAAGTTAGGAATAACTGAGAGAGGATACACACATGCACTCATCATTCTTTCCACCTGCAGCATCTAGCAGAGGGACTGGCAGAAAGGAAGGGATATAGTAAGAGTAGTGACAAAGTAGTAAGAATAACGAGTCACCAATGAAGAAGTCCTGCGACGCACAAGTCCTGCGCACCATACAGGAACTTTTGCCAACCATTAAGCAGAGGAAGCTGATGATCCTCAATCATGTTTTGAGAAATCGCTTCCCCAGTTCTTGTTTGCCGTATAGACCAATTTTGTCAAACATGACTTTTTAATGCATTTGTCAATTCTACACAATCTGCTCTAAGAAAAAATGTAAAACTCGATAATGTGAGAGTTGTTTTAAATATTTTTTAAATCAATTTCCTGTTTTCATAAGACACATTCGTCCAGTACACATGCACATATTGCTCATGTAAAGGTAGCTTAATGGTCTATATGGCAAACAAGAACTAAGGCAGCGAAATGAGAAACAAAATGAAAAGTACTTAATTGTGACAAACCTAAACATTATTCCTACCTTCGCTCTAAGGTATACAGATTGTGACAGTTGTTGTTATTGGAAATCAGTTCATCCTCAGTCGTCGTGTATAGAGGGTGTCTTCTGAAGACGTTAGCTACGTCGTTAATGTAACGTCGAGAATAATGTAAGTTCTTTTATAACGGTTTGTCTTATATCCGAGTATTTTTTTTAACTGTGTGGTTATTATTATTGTAAATATGAGAAATACCATCTTCTCCATCTTACCATACAGGGTAAGATTGAAGGGAGAAGAACTCAGGGACGCAGAAGGGCATCGTGGCTGAAAAACCTGCTGCAATGGTTCAACAAAAGTACCTACTTCGAGTCACAGCATCCAAGGTCAAAAAAGCCATGATGATCGTTGATCTTCAATAGAAGTGGCACCAAAAGAAGAAGTAAGAGTAAATAAAGCATGTAATGTATAAAAAGAAGTGATGAAGAAACTCCCACTATTTTTTCTCAGATAAAGCAGAGGTTGACAAGATGTGTCTCTCAAAGAGGCGTTTCACATCCAACTGTGTGATGCTACATCAGAGTGGTAGGTATATCGCTCCCCCAGTTCTTGTTTATCGTATACGCCAATCTTGCCAAATATGACTTTTTCATGCAGTTGCCTTATGAATCAAATTCTACACAGTCTGAGCTGAGAAAAACCGTAAAACTCGATAATGTGAGAGTTCTTTTAAATATTTTTAAAATAAATTTATTGTTTTCATAAGACACATTGGTCCAGTACACATGCAAACATTGCTCATGTAAAATTTTCTCAATGGCGGATACGATAAACAAGAACTAAGGCAGCGATATAGGTATGTATTTAAAAAAATTGTGGATAAGAATGCAATTCACCAACCTATTTAGCCTGGCCAGAAACAGACATATTGACATCATCAATTAGTAATTCATTAATTTAATGAATTGTTAATTGATAATGAATTATTATTCATTATAATTACCCAATGGCATCTGTTGGACTGGAATCAAAGTTATCGTCAAATGACCCAAGAGGGATCGAACCAGCGTTATTCTATTCCAAATACGCTAGAAAGATCATACATTTGATCCCTCGGCCATGACTAGAAACGCTCATTTGTGATTGGTTGAGAAATACCATAGACAATGCAACAGTTTGAAATTTGGTAGAAGAAATGATTCTTTTTGACAGATGAGTATTTTAAATTTGGATTTCTAGCACCTACTATTTTTATACAACTCAATGTAAGTATTTACCTGCTACTTGAGAACAAGAGGAGTCATTATAAAATGATAAAATAATGACTCCTCTTGTCAAGGTCACTATTTTTTATTTGTTTGTATGGTAGGTACTTATTTGTTATTTGTATGGAAAATGGTCATTATATATTCAAGTTTTTTACACACTCGGTTTATAAATTGTTTTTTTAGTAGTTAGGTACTTCGAGAATGAAAATAAATTGACAAAACTTCTGTGTGAAATTACAAATCTGTTTTTTTTTTTTGTATAAAAATAGACTTCATTTGCAATTCCATTGGGTTAACGATAATAAAAATATATATTATACCTATGTACCTACTTCAGTATGTGTGGGAGTAAAATATCATTGCTGGATATAAAAAGATGTGCTACATTTATTTTGGTGTTTGTTTATTTTGGCCATGCTTACGTCACGTGACTTATGGTGGTTAGTGACGTGATTGGGGAATTTGGCGCCTAGAACAGATTTTAAATTTAGGATACAAAATTTTCATAGTTGTCTTTGATCAAGTTTAACCAATTGATAACTTTCGAATTTATTTTATAAAATGAAGGCATGATAAAGTTGTTTTTTTTTTAATAGTGTAGAAATGGACTATCTAAGAAGTATGATTGGGAAAAAACGAAGTGATAGGGTGAGGAATGATTTTGTAAGAGAAGAATGTGGTGCAAGAGAAAGTGTGAAAGTGAGGATTAAAAAAAGTTTATTAAGATGGTTTGGGCATATGGAGAGAATTAATGAGGAAAGACTGACGAAGAAAGTATACGTTGCAACAATAGATGGATGTCGTGGTAGAAGACCGAGAAAGGTATGGATGGATCAAATTTCTGAAATAGCGAATCAATGGGATATCCAGAGTCATAATAAAAGCAGAGCTTGTATGAAAAAGGTTATGCCTCTGGATGAAATGAAAGAAGTATGTAAGGACAGGAAGAAGTGGCGGTTAATCTGCAATGTTGATTTGTAAGTAATGTTGGCTTATTCAATTAGTATGTTACATTTTTTGTACAGGGAATTATTGACTCTTTTTTTGTATAGATTTCTACTTAGGTAAGATTTTCTTGTTTTTATATACTTGTTATTTATTATTTGTATTCCTTGACTTATAGGCTGGTATAAGGCTGACCACCCATACTGTAAAAAATGGTTCACTCTGCCAATGTCACCCTTGTCTCAGGAAAGGTCGGAAAAAGTTTCAGGGTTGATGTTCATTTGAAGTTTGGATTTTATTTGTAAGTAGGTACCTACACATTCAGCATTTGTAAGCGCGAACTACACGTGTTTGTTTGTTAGCATGCATTTAATATGAGCTTTGAATGTTAATAAATCTTTGCAACTTAGATTATAGATATATCATTCAAATACAGCCCCCCTGAATACGCCCCTGGTGTCTTCAATCCAAGTAATAAATAGGGACTGGAAAATAGTGGTGTTATTTTTAAGGAAATTCGCGTTATTTTTTTGTGAAATTCGCGTTATTTTTTATCAAAAACAGAGAAATTCGCGTTATTTTTCATGATAAACGGGGAGATTCGGTAGAATTTTTAGGGTTGATTTGATCAAAATAAAGGTTTATATAATTGCAAAACAAATTATATTACTAATATTTACAATTTATTATATAAACAACAATATGTACCTTCAAAAACAATGAATAAACAAATTCCGAATCAATACGAGTATCTGCAACCGAAGATGGTGGAAGTACCCACCGAAAACGTTTTTGCAATAAAAAATACTCAAGTGGTAGGTACAAAACAATGTTTTGTACCTAGCGTCTAGCGTTCTAGCGTCTAGCGTTCTAGCGTTTAGCGTTCTAGCGTTTAGCGTTCTAGCGTGTTTAAACGTTGAACGATCAGCCCACTTGGCCCTTTTGGTTATAACACCGACCAATTTTCCTGTGCTTTGCACCTTTGCAAAGCGTTTTCGCAGGATTTTTTTCTTTCCAACAAAATCGTTGCGTTGCAAAAGCGATACATGACAACTTTTTCGCACAATTTCTACCAAAAGTACGAAAATTCGCGATATTTGCGTAAAACTTCGAATTTCGCGTTATTCGCGTAAAAACATCAAAATTCGCGAATAAATTCGTTTTATCGCGATCGCGAAATTTTCCAGTCCCTAGTAATAAAACGCGTATACTCGTACATAGTACTACAATACGTCGAGTATATTACGCAAATTCCCGACGATCGCATGGACAAACAAATGTAAGAAAGATACAACAGCACCTCTAGTGGCTAATTTATTTTTCAAGCATTTCGCCATCCACACGATCGATGGGAGTTAGCGCAATCTTTTATACTTGACGTATTTACGTAGTTAACAATAATATTATGATGAAGTGTAAACAGCATCAAATATATTTTTAGTAAAAAATCAATTTAGTAAACCATCACAGTCTGACAGCGACGCTGTGTATTAATTTAAAGGCAACACTACAGTCAAATCAATTATTAAACGGTCTCCAAAAATTCAGACAAATTTTGAGTATTTAATTTATTAATTTACGTGTATCTTACATGTCTTCAAAGCTCTCCGTTTCGTGTTTTTTAATTATTGATGAAACCAACGCCCAAAAAGCTATTTTTATAATCAAAACAATGAGGTCGGAACATTTTTTAATTTGTGACATTTTTCTTGGCGCGAGCAAACACTTAAAAAAAAAATATTTGTTCGCCTTTTCCCTATCAACCCGGCCGGGTGACGACACAATATTTTCCATGTCGGTGCAAAGAATTTGAATCTGTTTTTTTTCTGTGGGACATGTTTTTTAAATCTCCCGCCAAAATATCTAAATAAGAAGGTAGAGTAAATAAAACCACACAAACGCAACAAAGCTGCACGTAAAGTGTAACTTCTTACCGCGTAGTTCCCCAAAGCGTCGTATGTGGAGTAGGGATGGGAAAATGGAAAAAAAACACTATCGAAAAATATGTAGGAAAAAGTATCGATTATTTAAAAATATCGAAATTTCCCAAAAGAGGGGGGGGAGGGGTTTATAGAAACGCGTTTCAAATACTTTTTTCAAATCTATGTTTTGTCCAGACATGTCACTTTTGGCAATGGCGATCCAAATATTTTTATTTTATTTACAATAATAATAAATACCTATGCGTTGACTTACAATATAAAAACCCAAATCTCAAATGAACGTACATAGGTACTACACCCTGCAACTTATGCCGTCCTTCCCTGAAACAGGGGTGACATTGGCAAATTGAACGATTTTCTACATCATGGGTGGTCAGCCGCATATCAATCTATAAGTCAAGGAACTGTGAAGTTATTATTGTAAATGTGTCCAACGACCCTATAACTCCAATTTAAACCTAAAATATTTTCTTTCCAGAAAGATGTCTTGTATCTGTGTCTGTCTTCTCCCCGTGCTGGGTCTTTTGATTTTCCTCTACACCTGGGGCAGGTGGAAGGAAGGACACTTCAGCAGGCATGGAGTAAAGAGTATTCCACAGAAGTATCCTCCCATACTGCAGAACATCTTGCTGACAATCCTGCGTAAGATACATTTCATGGACCCCGGGCTGGAAGCTTACAGGAGATTCCCGGATCAAAAGTAAGCATAATTATTTTTAAACCCTTCAACTGCGGGTGACACGCATAGGCGTCAAGTGTAAACTTGCATCCAACTGTTCAAATAATATAAGTAGTGATGAAATTGTTCCAGGTATGTGGGGGTGATGCAGCTTCAAGTGCCTTTGATTTTGATAAGAGATTTGGATTTGATAAAACAACTGGCCGTCAAAGACTTTGATAATTTCCACGACCACATGATCACATATGACGAAAATACGGATCCCATGTTTGGAAAGAGCCTCTTAGGACTCCAAGGTAAGATTGTTAATCTTTAGGTTTAACATGGAATTACGGTCGTTTGGCATATTTACAATTATTATAATTACTACATAGTTAGGTAAGTAAAGACGTTGTCTCCTGCCTTCACCAGCTCCATGTAGTGATGTCATGTTGTACTGTCCAGGTCAGAAGTGGCGGGACATGCGCGCCACGTTGTCTCCTGCCTTCACCAGCTCCAAGATGAAGAACATGTTCAGCCTGGTGGTGGACTGTGCTCAGCAGATGGCGGACTACTACCTGCAGCAGCTGAACAACAAACAGCAACTCAACAGTAACTAAAGGCTTATATTCTTCACGCTCCCCTCTAACATGTTTTAAGTAGTTATGGTTATGACACAGGAGACAAGGGACAGGGGCTCTTTCAATTGAGTTTTAGTCTGACTTCTTCTTCTTTGAGTCAGTTTCACACTATGTTGGTCTGTTAACGGGTGACGTTTATGGCATTCTGGTTTCCCATATGAAAATAAATAACCTTCATACCTTCTTACATACTTTGAAGGTTAAAAATGTCTATAATCTTTAATCTGAGCTGCAAAGATATATTACATTTCATATTCATATTATGTACAAGCATTCCCATAAGCAGACACATATAAGATCGCGCATACACATGCCGCATGTGGACTTGCAACATGAAAACCCAACCTCAAATGAACATAAGTCCTGCAACTCTAGCGGACCTTCCCTGAAACAGGGGTGACATTGCAAAGTGAACCCTTTTTTACAGTATGGGTTGTCAGCCTCATAACAACCTATTCGTCAACTGTCAAGAAACTTGAGAAAATGTGAAACGGCTGAAATGGAGTAGGTACTTAACTCGTGACAAAGATAAAGAGAAAGAGGTTACATAAAATATGACAGAAGTCGCAAAAACGTCCTCTTCTTCTTTTTAGTTTTGATGGCTATTAGAGCTATATTCATCTAGTTTGACAATCTAAATTCAGACCATTGATTGTATTTCTTGTTTTCAGAAGACGGAGTATTAGAAGTAGAGCTGAAGGATTCCTACACCAGGTGTGCCAATGACGTGATTGCCAGCGCTGCTTTTGGCATCCAGACAGACTCCCTCACCGACAAGGACAATGAGTTCTTCAGGATGGGAGGCAAGCTGTCAATGTTCACCCCCACGCTGTTCTTCAAGTTTATGATCTTTATGATTGTGCCTAAGCTGGCAAAAGTAAGTGACACTTTGGTCCAGGTGTTTCACACTCAGGCCCAGTATTTCAACGTAAGCATGGAAGTTTTATACTTAGGGCCTGTTGCACCAACCTCCAATCAATATTTGATTGACACGTGAAATTTCATTGCTTAATTCTGGTAAGGACTTCGGTTAAATATTTCTCGGAAGTGGGTAAAATAAGATGGAATTTGAACAGGAAAGATGATGTACATCAGCTGACTAAGGTATATACAACCAAATTTTTGAATGGATGGGAGAAATCACACTAATTTTGATTTTTGTTTGATTGGAGTTTGGTGCAACAGGCCCTTAATGAAAAGGACACATTTATTACAATCGTGAGTCATAATAAAAGGAGGTCTTGTATGAAAAAGGTTAAGACTCTGGATGAAATGAAAGAAGTATGCAAGGACAGGAAGAAGTGGCGGCTAATCTGCAATGTTGATTTCTAATGTTGGTTTATTAATTTGCTACATTTTTTGCATAGGAAATTGTTTACTTTTTTTGTATAGATTTATTTTTTAGGTTTTGTTATTTTTTATACTTAAATGTTATTTATTATTCGTATTCCTTGACTTATAGGTTGGTATGAGGCTGCCCACCTCTGTAAAAAATGGTTCACTTTGCCAATGTCACCCCTGTGTCAGGGACGGTCGGCAAAAGTTGTGAGGCTTATGTTCATTTGAGGTTTGAATTTTTATTTGTAAGTACGAGCATGCAGTATTTGTAAGCGCAAACTTACACGTGTCTGTTTGTGGACATGTATTTAATATGAATTTTAAATGTTAATATATCTTTACAACTTAGATTATTATTATTATTATGGCTCACTTCTTCCAGAGTACCTACAAAAAAAATATATAAGAATTGCAAGATTACTTAAATTTTAATATTTTTTAGTGTTGATCTGTTAACACAGTGAAAGTCCATTTTTATAAATATTTAAAAATATAAATGGTTAAACATTGTTTTAATTCACTTTATTTTATTTGTTTATGCTCGAATATTTTCGAATATTTTAAAAAAGTTGTTTTGAAAATTGTTTTGAAAATTATTTTATAAAAATATATTTGTAACCATTCTGCTCTTGAAGATGCCTCATTAGGCGAAAATATTCGAGCATAAACAAATAAAATAAAGTGAATTAAAACAATGTTTAACCATTTATATTTTTAAATATTTACTTAAATTTTAAAGTTACAAGAGCTTGTATTTTTGTATAGGTTAATAAATAAAATGTGACACAATCTTAAAATTTTTCTCGGGTTGTGTAGCCATGTTCTATCGGAAGTTTGTTACACTTTTTTGTTACACTTTTTTCCGGACGTTTCGCCCATTATCTGCGATGGGCCTCCTCAGCGTATTTTTTCTTCAGGCGTTCTGACTTCCTTAGCACGGAACTGTCAAGCCCACATGTTGGACATACAAGTTCATTTGTCAAGGACTCGCACGATTTCGTAGAGAAATTAAAAGAACTACGAATACAACCAGGAGAGCTGCTAGTGAGTTTTGATATAGTCTCATTGTTCACAAATGTACCTGTAAATGAGACATTGGATTTAATACGAGAACTATTTGCTGATGATATTGTTTTGTTGTTTCAAGAGGTGCTGAAAACCACATATTTCCAGTGGAATAACGAGTTCTATGAACAGATTGACGGTGTCCCCATGGGAAGCCCTCTCAGCCCACCGGTTGCCAATCTCTTTATGGAAAACTTTGAACGGAAGGCATTGGACACTGCCCCACTTAAGCCCAATGTCTGGTTTCGTTATGTGGACGATACGTTCGTTATCTGGCCGCATGGAAAGGGAGCTCTGGATGTCTTTCTAAACCACCTGAACTCGTTACATCCCAATATAAAATTCACTGTAGAAATAGAAAAGGATAACAAAATCCCATTTCTGGATGTGTTGGTGACCAAAAAATCTGATGGAAAATTAGGACACACGGTGTACCGAAAACATACACACACGGATAGGTACCTACAGTGCAGCTCGAATCATCATCCTGGACAAAAAAGGGGCATCCTCAGGACTCTCACCCAAAGAGCTGAGCGTATTTGTGAGCCTGCTCACTTACCAACTGAAAGACACCACCTCTTGAGAGTGCTTGAAGCCAATGGCTACAAGAGAAAGGACATTGTTAGAGCAGCCAGACCGGGTAAGAAAAAACATCACACTACTACACCTTTACCCACTCTGGGCACTGCATACCTACCATACCTACACAAAGTCACTGATAGAATCGGGAAGATTTTGAATAAACACAAGGTGAAGACCATCTTCAAACCTACCAAGCAACTGGCAGCCTGTCTACGCTCCGCCAAAGACCAGAGAGACATGCTCTCTAACCCTGGTGTATACAAAATACCATGTTCCTGCGGAAAAGTATACATAGGTACAACGCTACGCAGTGTGAAAACGCGCTTGAAAGAGCATAATAGGAACTGTCGGCTAGGACAGGTAGAAAAGTCGGCAGTTGCTGAACATGCACTGCAGGATGGCCATGACATACAGTTTGCCATGACGGAGGTTCTTAACACAACGAGACACTTCTTTACTAGACTAAATCATGAAGCTATAGAAATTTTTAAACACAAAAACAACTTCAACAGGAAAGAAGAGACCTCAAGGATGGATAAAACATGGTACCCTGCACTTCGCCTTTGTTCAAAAAATCCGCCAAAATGCAACAGCACGCACAGAACCAATGAGAGCCCAACGGACACAGTACCCAATCAAGACGAAGTGATTCCGACGAGCACCAATCATGTTCCGTTGACGTCATCGCGGTCCAATAACGACGTTGAGGACGCGCATGCGCTGTTGGGATGCAGTGGCGGCCCCTTCTTCCAGAACCATGACATAAACACAACAATAACCAACCCACAGGCCGTTGACAGTTCCGTGCTAAGGAAGTCAGAACGCCTGAAGAAAAAATACGCTGAGGAGGCCCATCGCAGATAATGGGCGAAACGTCCGGAAAAAAGTGTAACAAAAAAGTGTAACAAACTTCCGATAGAACATGGCTACACAACCCGAGAAAAATTTTAAGATTGTGTCAAGTGCCGGCCGTGAAAGCCTTAATGTACAAATAAAATGTGTTTCAGCTTCTAGATCTGAAGATTGTCTCTGGGGAAGCCGTGGGTTTCTTCAGGAGGATGGTGGAAGACACCATGAGGGACAGGGAGGAGCGGGGCATCCACCGGCCCGACATGATCCAGCTGCTGATGGAGGCCAAGAAGGGCTCCCTGAAGCATGAGGGCACAGCCCCAGACAAGGCTGATGCGGGCTTTGCCACCGTGGAGGAGTCACACATCGGCAAGGAAACTGTCAAACGAGGTATGTTGGAAGTTTGATAATTCCGGGAAATATTGCATTGTTTGGCAGATGATTTTGTGAAAAGTGTGTCCTTTCCAATGCAAGCAACAAAACTAAGCTACACATAAAGTGTAACTTTTTGCCGTGCTATCCCTGAAGGATTTCGCATGTGGCGAGTGGAACCTATTTCTTTTTACAGGTAAGGGGGCCGGCCTTACGCCAACCACTTCCTACAACATAAAACCCAATCTCAAATGAACATAAGCCCCGCAATTCGTGCCGTCCTTCCCTGAAACAGGGGTGACATTGGCCATTTTTTACAGTGTGGGCGTTCAGCCTTATACCAACCAATAAGTCAAGGAATACAAACAATTAATTACATAAAACAAACAATCACTAAGCAATAAAAATGAAAACCTACAAAACAAATTCTATAAAAAAAAAATGATTTCCCAGAATGGTCTGACGACGAGATCACGGCCCAGGCCTTTGTCTTCTTCCTCGCCGGCTTTGACTCCGCCTCTTCAGTGCTGAGCTGCATGTCCTACGAGCTGGCCGTCCATCCAGAAGTGCAGCAGAGACTGCAGGAGGAGATAGACCAGGTGCTGAGCCAGAGCAGCGGACACCTGGACTACACTGTTCTGCAGAGCATGAAGTACATGGATATGGTGGTTTCAGGTACACTGTATTCTTTTATTTCATTTTTATTGGGTAGACTCTGGATGAAATGAAAGAAGTATGTAATGACAGAAGGAACTGGCGGTTGACTCAATGATAAATTCAAAACAAGTTTTTACCTCATATATACAAGGATAATTTATTTATAAGGTACACATAATTAAAGAGCGCCATTTTTGTGTGTGTCACACCTCAAGGGCCCTCTCAAATCACAGATAAGATTTTTTGTAAAGATGCGTCTTTAGTGCTCCTTTAAAGACAAAACAGTTTCTGCCTTCCTATATATGAGGTGGTAGTCTATTCCACTCCATTGGGCCCGCAAACCGGAAAGCACGGTCCCCAAAATTAGTGCGTGTCTGACGTGACGGCTGGACTAAGTCAACCACCCCACACCCCGCAGATCTGAGAGTTTGGCGTCTCAGATCTATCTCAACGGGTGAGAACATGTCTGACAAGTATGAAGAAGCCGTACCATTGACAGCTTTGTAAACCATCAGACAAACACGGTAGACCTCATGATTAACGTGTATTCCAGAAACCCTGAGGATGTGGCCGCCAGCCATGCAGACAGACAGGAAGTGCCTCAGGCCCTGCACCCTGCCTCCTGCAGGGGACTCCAGCACCAACTCTTATCATGTAAGGTAACTCTTTGAAGGTCTGTTTGTGTGGTGCTCGTCTCAACTGGAAACAGGCGGGAGCGCGAGGCGGCTTGTGTGTCTCGGCTTGGAAGCTGTAGGGCGGGGAGATGTTGTCCGCTCGGTGGTCTAGGCGTCTCTGCCGTGTCTAGAATGTGATGCAATATTTATAGCTGTTGCGTGTGCACACACTCCTACTATTAGGGGTGGGCATATGCGTTTTTGGTGTATCTGCTTTGTATCTGTACCCTGAGTACGAGATGCAAAACTTGAGTAAAGTAAAGTGTACAGAAAGTATTGAAGAGTGGTTTTCCCTAAAATCTGCCATTTTTCTTTGTTTGAACTTGGTTTTCCTTCTGTAACTCTTTTGCTACGACCATAAAGTGTAAGAAACAAAAACGGCAGATTTTGGGGAAAATCACTCTTCAATACTTTCCCGTAAACTTTACTTTACTCAAGTTTTGCAACTCGTACTAAGGGTACTGGTATTTTTCATTTTTTGGTCCTCTGCACCACAACTCCATCCCTCCAACTACAGTTGTAGGTTATAGGTGTTCAGCTAGATGGTGTGACACTTACAGGAAACGCGCGTCCCTGCTAGGCCTCCCGCAAACCGTTACCTCTTTTGAGGTTAAGATTTGAGGTTAGTTTGCGTGCAGGCTAGAAAAAATAGACTCCTCAGGGTGGTGTTCGTGGCCCAACACCTTGCTCGCTTTCCACTGATGCTAAAGAGGTTTAAAATATAGGTTATTGTAGGTAAAAACAATGTAAAGGAAAGAGGTGGTTTATTGTAAATTAAAACAGACAATTGAGATTATCATCACGCTAAAACTGCAAGACTGGCTGGTAAATCTAATTTAAGTTAGTGAATGAATTAAAGGCAGGGATACGCTCACGGTGTTGGAAGAAGTCCTGATGCTTGGAGGCTGGTAGAGTCGATGTTCGGTGGGCTGGCCTCTAGGCACGGCGGCGCTTTTGGCGGGATGAGGTCGGGTGCTCCGACCTCAAGAGGAATTCCGGCATGGGGCTCAGCCCTGCAGACAGCCAGCGACAAGACGGGTGCTCTCGGCTGGACGAGGCAGGTGCTCCGCCCTCCTGAGGAACTTCGGGCACGGGGCTCCGGTTAGAGCAGCACAAAGCAAGTAGCCAAGCGGGCGCTTGCGGCAGGTAGAGCAGGGGCTCCACCCTTCAGAGGAATCCGCCACGGGGGACCCAGGTGCGGCCAGGGGCTGTTGGTGCAGGAAATAACGGCGACTCAGGCCTCCCAAGATGGACCTTTTTGGCCACGCCTGGTCCGTGCTGCTTGTCCAGGCTTCAAAGAGATTGTGTCCGTGAACGTTGGGCGTCGGTGGCTTTTATCAACTCCCACCGGACCTGACGCGAAGCTTCGCCGGTTCTTACCCACTCTATTGCTCTCCCAACTGTCATTCTCAGCCTGTCTTATTCTTTTAATTTGGGATCCAGATCATTTCTGTTTTCCCCATTTTGGTAGGCATTATTTTCCTCATTTCATAGGTATAATGTTTTTTTTCCCACTTTGTTAGTGACAGTTCATAGTGGATTGTCTTCTTCTTCTTTGTAACAGGTAGCTATCTGACTTTCTAGCTACCTGACAATGGGTCAAAAAGAAGTCCCAACGAAAAGGAAATAGAAGAAGAGAGCTTGTAAGCCTAAAAGCCAAACTAATAGGACACTCCATTAGACGTATCGGCTATCGCCACCTTAAAGGTAAAACTGAATAAGTGCTGATTCACTGATTTGAGAAATTGTGGATAAAACATCCTATTTAGTGTAACTTCTCAAAGCAAATTAACTAATTATAAAGAAGTGCTCATGACAAACTTATTAACTACTTTTGTAGTGTTTTCTTTCTTAAAAAATAAGAAAAAAGGTGCATTCATTTGAGAAATCCGTGCTAGCCTAAGATGTCACTTATTCAGTTTTACTTTTAACCCTTCAATTGCAGGTGATACGCATAGGCGTCTAGTGTAAACTTGCATGCAGTGCGGCTGTCAATCATAGACGTCATCCAACTTTGAACTTATCCCTGACATTGTTCAAGAATTCATAAGTCTGCAAGTGGAAATATGTGCTAAACCTTTGTGATTGTTGTTCTTGAATAACTAATACATGTGACTGTTCACATACTTTGAAGTGTTGTCAATCAATTAAGGTAGAAAATCAATAAATGTCTTTAAAAAAATGTACTTGAAAAAGTATTCCGTACTGAGGCTATATTATATAGCCAGAATATTCAGAAGCGAAAAGGTTAAGGTGTCGATATCACCTTACTTAGCAATATCTTTAACGGTCATGTTATTATTTTTAAGGATAGTTGTTGGTATCAAATGATTTGAAGTTAAATTATTTTTTCAGATGAAAGCGGGCGATGCAATCTTGATCCCCATCTACGCGATCCACCATGACCCCCAGTACTTCCCTGAGCCGCAGCGCTTTGACCCTGAGCGCTTCTCTGACGACAACAAGGACAAAATAAACAGATTCTCCTATATGCCTTTCGGAGTGGGGCCCAGGAGCTGTATCGGTAAGTCAAAAATCTAATAAATAGTGCAATGGACTCAGAAATTTGGGGAATATTTGTGATGTCACCTCGCAGGGCTAAAGACAGCATGGAGCGGCATCAAGGGCGTATCCAGGATCAAATCTAGGGGGGGGCAGGTTTTGTAAAATTGAAGATCATCGTCACCAAAATATATAGTCGACAGGAGGGGGTACGCAATTTCCAAAAGTTTTTTTTGTGTGGCATTTTTCAAACAAAATTTCGTCCATAAAAATTCTATCGATGGAGGGGGGAGTAGACACGCAATTTGCAGGATTATTCTGATATTATATTTATTTATAATATCGCAAAAAAAATATCAGTAGCTTTGATATGTCACACATCTCTAGAGGGGGCAAGCCATGATTGAAAAATATTTACTTCAATAATTGCAATACAATTTAATAACGATTTAGGTTAATTTTTTAGTTCTAGTTTAGTAACTAACTGTTACTAACAGTTTAGTAGCAGTTTACGCCCATGGCATGCGGCTGACCACCCATGCTGTAAAAATGGTTCACTTTGCCAATGTCACCCCTGTCTCAGGGAAGGACGGCAAGAGTTGCAGGGTGTATGTCCATTTGAGATTTGGTTTTTATGTTGTAGGTTCACATGAGGCATGTGCACGCGCGAACTTGTACGTGTCTGGTTGTGAGAATGCATGTAATGTGAATCTCCAATGTAACATATCCTTGCAACTTAGATTAGATTAGATTAGATTAGATTAGCACCGTCCTGTAATATGAACTAAAGTGCATTGTTAAATTTTTTCTTTCATTTCAATAATATGTGGATTCCCTTCACTTTCAGGGTCTCGCTTTGCCCTGATGGAAGTAAAGGCTGTCATCTTCCACATGCTCTCCAAGTTTGACTTCCTGGTCACCTCCAGGACACAGATACCCCTCAAGCTGAGGAAGGGAAGCCCCAATGTCACTGCGGAAGACGGATTCTGGATCGGATTGAAATTAAGAGACTCAAAGAAGGATAATTGAGAACGTATTTATACTATCTGATTCTGATATTCAGCCAGGAATACTCCTTCTGGATTTGTTACAATATAATCTAAGTTACACAGTGCAGAACTTAAATGGTATTTATGTCTAATACAATATAGGTACAAAACTCGGCTTTTGGCTGTAGTGAAATTTGAAGTAGGTATGGTCCGGTCGATAGCTCAGTTGGTAGAGTGCTTGTATCCCATGCCGAGAACTTGGGTTTGAATCCCACGAAAATAAAACCTACCCCTTCGTGAGCAGGGAAACCTACACTTTCAATGACGTAGTTGGTGTAAGGCTGGACCCCTTACCTGTAAGAAAACTAGGTTTCACTAGCCGCATGCGACCCATCTAGGGACAACGCACTAACAGGGTTATTCACAACACATTTGACCCATAGCTGGTCCATGGATAATCGTTTTTTTGTATGGAAATTCACATTAGGTGGTGGTTGAACCATGGATTTGCTGTGTGTGAATAACACTGCAAGAAGTTAACTAAAACTTGCTGCTTTTCCCTGAAACGGTTATGAACCAATTTATTACACTAACGCAACGCAAAAAAACGCAACTAAGCTACACATATAGTGTAACTTCTTGCCGCGTTATCCCCGAGGGGGTCGCATTTGGCGAGATGAACCTATTTATTTTTACAGGTAATGGGGCCAGCCTTACGCCAACCACTTCAGATGAAGTGGGGGGTTTCCCAGCTCCCGAGAGGGCTGGTACTCATTTCTTGTGAAGGCTGAGTAAACCTTGCCGGTATTTTTATTTTGGGGTTTGAAACACCAAAACGGGAAATCATTTCTGACACCCTCGCCTCGGCGGGATTCGAACCCGAGCTCACGGCATGGAATGCAAGCACTCTACCAACTGAGCTATCGACCGGACAATATACTTATATATATATATTAGGATGATTTATTTGGTGAGCGGTGTTTTTGTTTGTATCACACCTCAAGAGCCCTCTGCGAGCTTGGTCGTCGCTGTAGAAAGCGCCAATTCTCAAGCAAGACCCAGTTGTTGTAAGGTTGGATGGACCTTTCAGTGACCGGTCTTTGGTAAAGGTTTATGATTCTTTTCAACCCAGCGATTTTTGGAAATATAAATGGTAAATTTTTTGTGCTCCGCTGGGATTCAAATCCACAACCTTCCATTTGTGAGTCCGAAGTGTAGCCACTGGACTACGGACCGGTCCAAAGAACGATGGTCAGCTTCACACCAATCTGAAGTAAAATATAAGTTGATGGTAAAAAAACACATTCAATTTGTTTAAGATCTTTTTTTAATAAGCATAAAAAATTACATGGTATTTTTTATTATAAAATTTTACATTTAAAAAAAATCATAAGTTTCATCAAAAAAAATTACAGTGACTTCAGTAAGGTAGTTTTTAAATTGGCAACAATGCTTTCGCTAAATTCATAACTTCTGTATCTATATTTAATTGTATAAAATTACCCAGTTGCATGAAGGTATTTTACTGTTTTTGTTGATGGCAAGATATTTTAAAAGTTGGCACACTATGTATTTTTTACTAACCCATATGATTTAAACTGGCAACATTCTTATTTGAATATGGAACAGAAATTTTAATGTTGGTACAATGTGTGTTCTCTTTTTTGAACTTCATTTATTTCTGACAGTTTCTTGTAAAAATATAATGCCCAAAGTTTTTTTCTAACATGAGATCAAATTATATATTTATAAACTCATGTTGAGGTTAATTGTAAACAATGTATTCGGGATAATTGTGTCAATTTTTATGTGATACAAGGCAAAATCCTGTAAGGTAACAATTTATTGTAAAAAGGGGATTTATGTGTCATTTGATAAATGACATTTGAGTAGAATCAAAAGCTCAAAGAAATAATAAAATACCTCCTAGATTTGAAGCAGCTCATGAATGTCTCCTTCTTTTCTCAAGTCAAGAGGATGGCAACCAGCAGAGACAAATGGATAAGAGCTTGTTGCCACTTGTCGGGTGTCGAATCCATATATTAATCGGAGGTTCCAGTGGCAGAACATTTTGGACAAAATCGGTTTCCGACAAGTGTGAATAGCTACATACATAATGTTCTGCCACTGGAACTTCCGATTAATATACGGATCCTACACCCGACAAGTGGGAACGAGCTCTAACACAACAAGGCACTGCCTTTACAAGACGATGAATGATTTTGAATTTCTATTTGCTACAGGATTTTTGGATTGTAAAGGTAACAAACAAAAAACTAAATTTTATTTATATATAAATAATTTACAAATAAAACTTTGTCAATAAATAAAAATTGATAATATTCGATTAATTGTGTTGAGACCGAAGCATCGGCAACATTTGTAAATGTGATTGTTTTTGGCCAACGCTAACGGCAAAGGCCAAACATTTTCAGCTTCAGGTGTTGCCGTAGATTGACAACAAAACATCACAGCACCATTGTTAGCACATAATAGTTCACCGCAAACAGCTCCCAGTTAAAATGTATCAAAATTTCTGTGTACAAATATTTGGTGAACTCAAAAAATACTGTGGTATACGAATAAAGTGAAGACTATATCTAGTAAAACTTGGGACTCGCAAATGCAAGGTTGTGGGTTTGCATCCCGGCGGAGCAAAAAAAATATACCATTTATATTTTCAAATCTGCTCTTCGCTGGGTTGAAAAAATCATAAAACCTTTACCAAAGACACTGGTCACCAAAGGTCCATCCAGCCTTACAGATAACTGGGTCTAGCTTGAAAATTGGCGCTTTGTGGGACCAAGCTCGTCAAAAGCCCGGTTGATGGCTCAGTAGGTAGAATGCGTGTATTCTATGACGACAGCAAGGGTTCGATTCCCACCGAGAGTGTCAGAAATGATTTCCCGTTTGTGTTTCTTTCAAACCCTAAATAAATACCGGCAAGGTTTAATCAGCCTTCACAAGTAATGAGAACCAGCCTTGGGCGTTGGTAAACTCTCATTTCAACTGAAGTGGTTGGCCGGGTACTTGAAAATATAAATGGTATGTGTTTTGTGCTTTGCCGAGATTTGAACCCATAACCTTCAATTTACGAGTCCAAAGCGCTAACCACTGGACTACGGCCCGGTCTAATGAAGATATTATAATTGTGAATTCTAGCAAGTCTGACTTTGTAAGCAGCAATCTTCAATCTCAGTATAATAATTTTAGATAACAGTATTTTCAATATTTATAAAACATACGCCATATTGGTTTCAAACCTAATGTAGGTTTTCATAAAAAAAAATGGCGACACATGCATTTCAAGCCAAAAAATTACAAATTATATTTGTCCCTGTCATTCCCGTAGTGTAAAAAAATACTCCAAGTATAAAATTTTACATTTAATTCCTGGATTCCTCGACTTATAGATTAATATGAGGCTGACCACTCATACTGTAAAAATTGGTTCGTTTTGACAATGTCACCCAATTTCAGGGAAGGTCGGTAAGAGTTGCAGGGTTCATGTTCATTTGAGGTTTGGATTTTCATTTGTAAGTACACGTATGCAGCATTTTTATGTGCAAACTTACACGCTCCTGTTTGTGGGCATGCATTTAATGTAAATTTTAAATGTTCATATATATTGTTGCAATTTAAATTATAGATTATTTATGGAAAGTCAACTGAAAAATATATCAAAACTGAAACGTTCACTGGAGGCGCCGTTTCAGTCGTCATACATTGATTGATGTTTTATTTCATACGCTTATGAAGAGAATAAACAACATCTGTCAGGTCAAAAAGTTATACAAATATCATAAAAACACTATACACCAATAATTCAGAAAATTCGGATTAAATAAATGCAGGTAACAGATTTTAGTATGAAAAATAGGTAGAGGTTTCCCTTGCTTATTTAAATAGATAAATAAACACAGTTAATTACTCAACGTCGTAACGGGATCTATTTTTCTTGTAGCAATATTTTGCCTAGAACTAAACGATACATCGTTACCTTAAAGGTAAAACTGAATTAGTGACATATGAAGCTAACATGGGTTTCTCAGATGAATGCACTTTTTTTCCTATTTTCTACGAGAGAAAACACAACAAAAGTTTGAAAATCCTGTAGGTTAGAAGTTTGCCATGAGCACTTCCTTATAATTAATTCACTTACTATGAGATAACACACAATATTATATTATTATTATTATTAATTAAAAAACACACTGTTTCAATTCACTTATTATTTATTTTAAATATGCCAAACGCTTTCGCCTAAAAAGGCATCCTCAGGACAATGACAAATGATGATGCCCTGAGGATGCCTTTTTAGGCGAAAGCGTTTGGCATATTTAAAATAAATAATAAGTGAATTGAAACAGTGTGTTTTTTAATTAATATACAATGGACTTTCACTGTGTAAGCCACCAAACCCTAAAAAATATACACAATATTATGTTTTATTTACAATTTCTCAGTCAGTGAATCAGTATTTATTCAGTTTAACCTTCCAGGTGGTGATACGTCGCTTGCTATTGGAAGTTTAAAGTGCAATAGAGACAGAAAAAAAAACTTTCAAACTCTTTTGTCTCAACGTAGGATTCGATAGCTCAGTTAAAAGAAGTGCTTCTGTTCAAAGGCAGAGAAGGCATGGGTTCGATCCCCAGGGTGTAAGAAATGATTTCCCGTGGCGCTGTTTATTTCAAACCTAAAATTAGTAAGGTTTACTCGGCACTCACAAAAATTGAGAACCAGCGCCCCTTTCAAGTAAAGAAGTTGGCTTTTATCTGTAGAAATAAATAAGATCCACTCGTCACATACAATCGCTTCGGGTACAACTGGGAAAAAAATTGTACTATATCTGCAGCTTAGTTGCATTGGGGCATTTAGAGTGTCTCTTCCTACCCAAAATATCGATACAAACAAAATGGGCACCTAAGTATTTTTGACAAAAAATCCCATTCATTCAAATAGGATTTTTCTGTCCCGAAGAACATTTTGACAATAAGAAATCCTGTGCGGAAGACTCCCTAGATTTCAGAGAATCTAGGGGTCTATAACACTTAAAGTGCCGCAAAGGTGTTTACGAGCTTGGTCGTCGCTACAAAGCGTCAATATTCAAGCAAGACCCAGTTGCTGTAAGGCTGGATGGACCTTTAGTGACCGGTCTTTGGTAAAGGTTTTATGAATTTTTCAACCCAGCGAAGAGCATATTTGAAAATATAAATGGTATATTTTTTGTGCTCCGCCGGGATTCGAACCCACAACCTTCCATTTACGGGTGTTGCCACTGGACTACGGACCGGTCAAAGTTAACAGTTGGTTCGTTCACAGGATTGAATTGCCATATATTTTCCCTATTTGAGATATGTTTAATCTATGGTAAAAACAATAATAATTACAATAAAAACTTTCATAACTAATTATATACAAATTTTTCACTTACAAAGTATGCTTACGTCTTTTATTAGGTGGAATTGATGGAGATACGGCAAAATTGTTTAGGACATAATTAGCAATGAACCCATAAGTAAGAAAATGTTTTCATGCACATTTCATAGATGGTGCTTTTTTTTACAACTCGCAATAAATGTGTTCTCATACAAATATTGGCAAACCCTGTTGATCCAAACACTTAGTTAAATATATTTTTGCTTTTTTATTCATTTTGAAATGTCTTACAAGTTAAAATTATCTATTTTATATAGTTTTGTATGAAAATGTAAAACCTCACTAGGAGACAAGCAACCTTAGATCTATCTTACCAGATTGCGTCATTGTCAAATCATTACCCGCAACTTAGATAATTTTTTTAATATTTTCAGATATGTTTTTTCTTCAGTGGGATTAATTCCTTGTGATCATAGATTATCAAGATTTCTTCAACCTTTTCAGTACTGAGTTTTTTTAACTAAAAATGACACAGCTGAGGAAATGAAACACAGATTATTGTCAGCAAATTGTGCATACATAAGCCTCATTAGACAGTTTAAAAGTCACAACTACTGTCTGTCTCGGAGTTGTAAAAGTACTCTCTACAAAACACTAAATAAACCTGTGAAGAACTCTAAATCCGTGGGTGTATTTCATGCAGCACTCAAGACACACCTTTTTTAAAAAGTCTTATCCATGATCGGAGTGGGCCCTTGAGGTGTGACACACACAAAAAAATGAAATTTAAAATAAATAAGCCTTTAAAAGCCTGTAAAAACTATGATTGAAGAGCGATCTTTTGCAGTTGCTGGTCCTCTGGCCTGGAACCACCTGCCTCATCATGTGAGAGAGCTAGAGGACCATGGAAAGTATCAAAATGTACTGAAAACAAGCAAATTTCTGGCATCATTTCCATGAGCGCCATTTTAGTGACGACATCACGAAACGGCGCTCTAAAGGAATCATCAACTCGTCATCATCATCAAGCTTGCTGAAATCAAGTCTGATTATGACATCTATGCATACCACTGGTACCGAAAGGGTTAAGATAATTGTATCCTTATTTTGGGGTAAAAAAATCATGTCTCTAAACCATTTTGCCGATACTGCCATCAATTCGGTTCATAAAAATAATTAAATAGTTCTATCCACTATAATCTTAGGTATTTAAAATAGTTCCTCTGTATGAAAAAAATCATATAATTGATATATTTTAAATTGTAATTAAGTTATTAAGAATTGGTTTCCACGGCGACGATGCTGCATGCAATTTATTCTATGGGGCCCGTTCGCAGCTGCCGACACCGCTGCAACTCATGTTTCACCAAGCTGAAAGAAAACAAGAAACAAATCGTATGAATTATTGTGATAGTTGAAAAACTAACTGCTCCATTGCTGCTTCGACAGAACAGAACAGGCTACAGAGACAGGGCTAAAAGTTTGGCTGGGTCAGTCTACCTCTGGAATTGAGAACAGAGACCAGGGTCGGCAGTTTCAGGAAGTTGTGTAAGGGCCGATCTTATAAACATCCGTTTGTTAAATGTCAAATCTAATAAACCGAAGTTTGGTACAGATTTCGTTTTTCTGTATTATAACAATTCGTTTGTAAATTTTTGGTTTAATATTTCCGGCGGATCTAACCGACAGCCGACCCCCAGTTTCCAGGTAGATACCGGTCGGTTTGTCAAGGTTTGAGGTTAGGTCAACTGTCAAAAGCATTCTTTTTTGCGGTGAGTTTTGCGTGTCATTGGACTTCTACGCTCTACCCTGTTGAAGATAATTTCTTCCGACAGTGATAGAGAATTCATCAAAATAGGGCTGTATCAGTCGTTTTCGTGTTTGTCATACGCAACTTTAGGTTATGTTTCTTCTCTGGCAGCAAACGGATGACATAATATGTTCATGAATGCACGCAAAAAAGCATCAAAAATACGAGTGCATTATTGAGAACTAACGGACGGTTAAAAAAGCTTTATAGGACGACCATTGGTAAGATCAAACCGTAGACGTCCATCCGTTAGTAAAATGAGGATTTACTTACGGATATTTAGTCCAACGTTTATAAGATCGGCCCTAAGACACATTTGTTTAAGAGAAGTTTCAACACATAAAAGTGCCCTTGGGGTGGCTAGTGCCACTAAACGACACCAATTTAAAAGTGTATCTCGAGTGCTCCACGAAATACATCCAGATTTGGAGTTCTTCACTCCAAGTGGCAGTCTATTCCACTCCACCTGATCCGCAACATGGAAAGCACGGCCTTTGAAATTTGTGCGGATCTGACGGTGCGGCTGAACCAAATTGATTGCACCATCGCCCGCGGATCTGAGTGTCTGCCTCCTTACACCCATCTCAACAGGCGAAATCATGCCAGTCAGATAAGGTGAAGCCAAGCCATTCTATAAATCTATAATCTAAGTTGCAAGGATATATTCATTTAAAGCTCTCAGATGTATGCCCACAAACCAACAAGTGTAGTTCGCGCTTACAAATGCTGAATGTGTACTTACAAATAAAATCCAAACCTCAAATGAACATAAGCCCCACAACTTTTGCCGACCTTCCCTGAAACAGGGGTGACATTGGCAAAGTGAACCATTTTTTACAGTATGGGTGGTCAGCCTCATACCAACCTATAAGTCAAGGAATATGAATAATAAATTACATTTAAATATAAAAAAGAACAAAACGTTACAAAGAAATCTATACAAAAAAAGTCAAAAATTTCCTATGCAAAAAAAAAAAAAAAATGTAGCAAATGAATACACCAACATTAGAAATCAACATTGCAGATTAGCCGCCACTTCTTCCTGTCCTTGCATACTTCTTTCATTTCATCCAGAGTCATCACCTTTTTCATACAAGTCCTCCTTTTATTATGACTCTGGATATCCCATTCATTCGCTATTTCTGAAATTTGATCCTTCCATACTTTTCTCGGTCTTCCTCTACCACGACATCCATCTATTCTAGCAACATATACTTTTTTCGTCAATCTTTCATCACTCATTCTCTCCAAATGCCCGAACCATCTTAACATACTTCTTTTAATCTTCACTTTCACACTTTCCCTTACACCACATTCTTCTCTTACAAAATCATTCCTCACCCTGTCACTTCGTTTTTTCCCAATCATACCGGTCCGTAGCTCAGTGGTAACACTGCGGACTCTGAATGGGAAGGTTGTGGGTTCGATTCCCGGCAGAGCACAAAAAATATACCATTTATATTTTCAAATTTGCTCTTCGCCGGGTTGAACAATTCATAAAACCTTTACCAATGACCGGTCACCAAAGGTCCATCCAGCCTTACAGCAACTGGGTCTTGCTTGAGAATTGGCGCTTTGTAGCGACGACGATCAAGCTCGTAAAAAGGTCGATAGCTCAATTGGTGGAATGCTTGCATTCCATGCCGAGAGCAAGGGTTCGATCTCAAAGGTTTACTCAGCCTTCACAAGAAATGAGAACCAGCCCCCCCGGGAGCTGGGAAAACCCCCACTTCAACTGAAAGTGGTTGGTGTGAGGCCGGCCCCCTTACCTGTAAAAATAAATAGGTCCCGAAGCGCCACATGCGACCCCTTCGGGGATAACGTAGGCAAGAAGTTACACTATATGTGTAGCTTAGTTGCGTTTTTTTTTTATTTTATTTTTTTATACTTCTTAGATAGTCCATTTCTACTGTATGGACTTTACTAATTTCACTTTCACTCACCGTCCAGGCTTCACTTCCATACATCAAGGTTGGCACTAGTATACCACCGTGCACCGCCAATCTAACATTTTTTGAGAGATTTTGGTTCCTGGCGATGCAAGCGGTCGCACCCAGTACACACCTGCCTTTCATTATTCTTCTTTCAAATTCACCGGCCATTCTTCCATCTTTTTCAAACTTACTTCCCAAATATACAAACTCATTTACAACATCAACATTCATTCCATTAATTTTAAATTCATAATTCATATTTTCATCATCTCTTTCAAAAATCAAAACTTTCGTCTTTCTTGCATTCAACTTCAAATTATTACCTTTCAAAGCTTCGTTCAATCTAGAGAGCATCATTTGCAATTCCACTGCTGAATCAGATACAAGGACTGCATCATCCGCATACAGTAGAACGCTTACTTTGCTCTCTCCTATCATTAATCCACAATCATCAAGTCTAGCATCTCGAACACACTTGTCCATGACTATGTTAAATAGCCATGGGCTCATCACACATCCTTGCCTTACACCCTTAAAAACTTCAAACCATTCACTATACTCACCATCAATACGAATGCAGGCCATACTATTCTCATAGTTCGCATGCACCGCATTGAGTAGAGCTCCATTCACTCCGTATGCTTTCAAAACATCCCACAACATACCTCTGTCCACTGAGTCAAAAGCCTTTTCCAGATCCACAAAGGCCGTGAATAGTTTCCCCCTCACCGACAATTGTTTTTCAACAAGTTGTCGTAGAGTGAAAATCTGATCAACACAGCCTCTACCGGCCATAAAGCCGGACTGTATATCGGAAACCCTTTTGCTAGTAGTCAGAATCACATTTTTTATAATCACCTTACAGAAGACTTTTCCTGGTATACTGAGTAGACTGATTGGTCTGAAGTTCTGACAGTCTTTTTTGTCCCCTTTACCTTTGTAAATGGGAACAATGACTGCCTTCCTCCAATCCATCGGTACTACTCCTGCATTCACACAAAGCTTACATAATTCAAACATCCAATCTATCACACATTCACCTCCTGCTTTCAACATTTCACCATTTATACCATCAAACCCAGCAGACTTCCCATTCTTCAGACGTGAAATAGACACTTTCATTTCTTCTTTCAAAATCTTCAAATCATTCTCTTCATCTGTCTGTTCATAAATTCTTCTTTCACCCTGGCCAAAAAATTCTTGAAAATAGTTCTTCCATCTCTTGCATACTTCTTCATTCTCCCATACCATCTCACCGGCAGCACTTTTGACTCCCGGAGTGGTCAATGCAGAAGATTTATTTCTATCCGCATTGATCCACCTCCAAAATTCCTTCTTACTGTCGGTGAAACTTTTGTTAATCCTTTCATCAATCTTTCTTTGTTCATTCATCTTGCTTTTATAAATTATAGTCTTTGCCATTCTCTTAGCTATATTATATTCGTCTTCTAGCTTTCTATCATTTCTATCATTCAGCCAATTTTCATAACACTTTTTCTTAACTTTCACAGCTTCTTTCACTCTATCATTCCACCAGGCATCTCCTTTCAATTTTCCACCTTTCGTTACCCCACATACTTTTTTAGCACATTCAATCATTCCTTCCTTCAGATCTTTCCACATGCTTTCAATATCTTTTCCACACACATTCTTCTCAAGTTCATTTACACTTAAAATTTTGTGGAGCTCTGATACATACTTCTCTTTCACATTTTCTTCATTCAGCCTTTCTACTTTTATTCTAGTCATTCTTACTTGCTTCTTGCGTTTCTTCTTTCTTACTTCACCAAGCATTATTTTAGCACATAAGAGATAGTGATCACTGCCTATTTCAGGCCCGCGGTAGACACGGCTATCTCTTACGGCTCCTCTCAGTCTTTCATCCACACAGATGTAGTCAATGATTGTGCGACTTCCCACAATCTGCCTCGTGTACAGATGCACATCCTTATGCCGAAACCAAGTATTCGATGCAAAAAGACTGTGCTCCGCACACAAAGCAATCAGATGTCGCCCATTATCATTGACTACACCTCTCCCACCAGGACCAATAATTTTCAAACATTCATCCCTCTGCGCACCTATCCATCCATTCATATCACCTAAAATTACAATGTTTTCATTCTTCTTCCTTTCATGCACAACCGCATTCAGCTCATTCCAAAAACTCATTCTCACCTCCATACACTCTGAATCAACAGGAGCATAACAGGTCACCAAGAAAAGTTTCAAACTGTTAATTTTGAATTTAACAACCAAAATCCTGGGAGAAATTCTTTGGTAACCCGCTATGCATCCCTTCACACACTCACTCATAATCACACCTACACCCTGCCTTTCATTCCCATCTTCCACACCTGACCAAATATACAATTCACCATTCGCTAATACTTTCTCACCAGTCCCTTTCATTTTTGTTTCTGTCACACCCATTACTTTTATTCGTTTCTCTTTCATTACATTCATAATTTCTTTCTCCTTGCAATCATTCATCTTCCTTACATTCCATGTCCCGAAAACCCATTCATTCTTTCTATGAAAATTAGTGGTGGCATTTCCACAATGTACAGATTTAAAATTATTGTCGGTGGCCATTGCTACAAAACAAAATGTTAAGAACTAAAGTGAGTTTAAAAATACAAATAAAAAAATACAGCTATAAAACATAAAATTAAAACAGAAAAAATATTGTCTATATAAAAGTGTAAATTGTCCACTTCACGTCTTCTGCCATGTTGTTAGGTAGGTATTACAGGTAGGTAGGTAGGTATACAATTTTGATTTTTTAAATTTATTTTTTACTTCTTTCCAATAATTTTGTTCTTGTTCCAAATTTTTCAAAAAAAGTTGTAGGTTATGTTTCAAAAATGTTTCTTTAAAAAATTTATTGTAATTAGTGTCTTTTCAAAAACCTCCCATCCATCCATAAATGTCAATTTCAGTTGTCGAATTTGGACAAAGGCTGCGTGTACAATGTAATTCCCGAAATAATAGATCTTGAAAAACTGTGTAGCACTCAGGCCAATTTTACATTTCAATTTTTTCCACAAATAAGAGATTTTTTGTTATAATTTATGGCCAATAATCACAAACATCTTATGTTCCTCAATTTAGAGTGGATTTATGTTAATTTTGTTGACCCCATTGCCGAATTATTAAACTTTAATTCTTGTTGGAAAAAAACGCTTCCTAGTGATTTGACAGAAACAAGTGAAGTGATGGCTTTATATACTGTTACGATCTTATGAGCCCGATTGCGTGGCTTGCTGTAGTTGGTGTGCATAACTAGAATAGTATGGAACAATACAGAGGTGTGTGGTTCACTATAGAAGGGTCCGGAATATGCGAGAGAAGTCCGTTTAGACGCTATATATTTGGACAGCAATTGTGTGAGAGACTAGAGTCGATTAAAACATTGAGATCAATACATTGTAAACTGACATTGTGTAAAATAAATTGCAGTTTGATTAAAAGAACCCAACTAAAAACATAACAATACCATCAAACAAACACAGTAGACTACCCTCTTCGGGAAGCGATGCCATTGCAATTCTTTAAACAGCAGAGTATGGTTTGTAGGTTATGTGTTACCGTATAAGTAGCAGCAGGGCGATGATGTCGCAGGCGATCAGCATGTAGAACACTCGGGACCAGCCCTGAGCCGACACTAGGGCGGCCAGCATGGGACCAATGGCGGCACCTGGAAACAAAACCATTCAATAATATTCATGTATTTAAGCTTTCACAGCCTTTACCTTTAAGTCACCTATAAATACGGATTGCAGTGCTTTGAAGGGGATCAGTACCAAATTGGTACCCGATCGGTTAAGCGAGAAGTACAAAGTTTAAAATGTGAACCAAACGTGATCAAATTCTTAACCTTTTCGATTCTGAATTTATTTGCTACATACGCACCGCCAGAACGGAATACTTTTTTGAGGTTATTTTTTTACACATAAATTGATTTCCTACCCTAATTACTTGATGAAACTTCTAAATTTATGAAAAAGTATATTCATTAGTTATCCAGGAACACAAATCACAAACTTTCAACACATGTTTTTACTTGTTGTTTTTTATAAAAACAAGTAAATCACAATAATATTACTTAAAAAATATATTATACGCACATTCCATAACTAGATATTATATCCATTAGGTTTTACACAATTTTTTTACTCACTTAAATACTCGTCACTAAAGAGAAAAAAATATTAGTTATTTTACAAAAAAACAAAAAACGTAAACAGTTATACCTATCTAAATATAGTCTACTTGCCTGGATTTTGTTTATAAACATTGGTACACACGCGCGGGACGAGAGATCGAGCTGTTCTGACGAAATATTTGAGAAAGAATATTTTCAAAATATGTATAATATGAGATTATATTAGTGTACCTATAATGTAAGAAAAGTTTAAAAAATTTGAATACCGATGTCAGGGGAAGCTTTAAACTTCGATGACATGCATAGATGCCAGCCGCACTGTATGCAAGTTACGTCATGACATCTATGCATGCCAGCCGCAGCCAAAGGGTTAATATAAAGTGTGTAAAATAAATTAAATCAAAGTTTTTTTCAATTGAACCCAAGTATATAGTAACAATACATTCGATTTAGGGAATTGCAGGATGTTTTCTAATTATTAGACGGACATGTTTTACAAATATAAGACTCACCTATACTGCCAGTGCCGTCTACAATAGCGGTGACCGTGGCTAGGGCTTTAGAATTCCCCTCCAGAGAACTGTGGGTGCCTGCAACACAGAAGACATGCATTTTAGAAAGATGCTGACGCCCTTTTCACACACCACAAATTTCTGTCGGGTTACTGTAACTGTAACTCTGTCGCCATTCCGCTAGGGGCGGCCAGAGCCTCTGCAGAGTTGCCTCTTGTCTTTGGTTTTGTTGCCTCTTGTCTTTGGTTTCCGATGGGATCGCCAGACAAACTGCGTGAAAGCATTTATATATCCCCATACACTACTGGATTTTTTTCTGTTTTAATAGATTTGAGAAGAAGAATGCAATTCACCAACCTATTTTGCCTGGCCAGAAACAGATGTGATTATTGATGAAAAATTACGCAATGACATCTGTTGAACCAGGGTCAAAGTTATTGTCGATAGGACACGGCGCAGGCAGAGTTTGAACTTGCAATTGTTTAACACATATTCGAGCATTGAGTAATAACATAGAGGAGCAGAAACTACCTTACTGCATTAATACATACTATCTAACACTTTTATCTCAGTCCTGTCAAACGTTGCAGTTGTGTAGTCATACAAAACATGTTTTTACGTGTCAATTTTTTTGTTTTCTTGCTTTCTCCATTTTGAGTTTTGACACCCAATTACAATGCATGCCATATTGTCTTAAAATAATGCCTTATTCCTTTAAAATTCGTAAATTTTATCAATCACAAGACTTATACCGCATGCGTCTATGTATGTTCGGACTGCTTCGGGCATAGCACGCACGCAGCAATGCTGCCACCTTTCTAGAAACCTTTTTACATTGGCCCAAGTTTTTTTGTACACATGAAAATGCAACTGTGAAGTTCTTTGTTCTCTTTCTAACTAATGAACATTTTCGTAAGTAGGTTGAAACAGATATATATTTGAGTGCTGACACCTTATTCCTTCGACCATACCAGATCCAGATGGAAAAAATCCATAGACAAACCAGACAGAATTTAATGATGAATTTTCAATGATTATAATATATGTTTGCAACTTAGATTATAGATGGGCAGAGTAGTTACCGAGCTCTGCACTGACGGCCGTTGTGATGAGCGCGTACGGACCATTGACTAGGAGACCAACGATGATGAGCAGGAAGAGGTTGGTGGCGAAATTCACCGTTCCAAATATCTCATACAGCATCATCTGTAACCAATCAAAATTATAATATTACAAATACGTTCTTACGCTTTTAATTAATTTAAAAAAAAATATTTCATAAAATGATAAGACTACATTTTTAAAAATTCATCTGAGTTTATAAAATAATATCTGGCTTAGTTTTTAAATTATAGCTAAATTATTCCTTGACTTAAGGTTGGTATGAGGCTGACCACCCATATTGTAAAAAATGGTTCACTTTGCCAATGTCCCCCCTGTGTCAGGGAAGGTCGGCAAAAGTTGTAGGGCTTATGTTCATTTGAGGTTTGGATTTTATTTGTAAATACACATTCAGCATTTGTAAGCGCGAACTACACATGTTTGTTTGTGGGCATGCATTTGAGAACTTTACATGAAAATATCCTTGCAACATAGATTATAGATAAAATTCGCGCATTTTCAATTTCCGGTGAAACAGGTAATTTTTTATTTTAGCGGATGTGATATCGATGGATCTACGGAGTGTACTACCGTTGGGCCCAGGTACCTAGTCCGTCGGATCCATCTACGTCATTATGATGTCACAGCGTGGATAGCCGGCCGCGCTGCGTTTTGGCGGGACTCAAATTCTCGGCATTTTTTTTTTTTTTTTAATTATTAATGATATCTTTATTTTTACTAGTTAAAAAATAAATGGTTGTGATCCTTGGAATGTACTCTACACAACTATAGTATTTTAAACCCATTTTCCCACCCCTGCCATAAGCCTATTTCAGAAATTATAAAAGGAAGGAAAAGAAGCAGGTGAGTCACCATGGGGGCGGCGAGGATCAGCATACAGGCGCAGGTGGTGGCCGACATGCCGCTCCAGTCACTCAGCACGCCGGCCAGGATGCCGCCCGCGATGCCACCAACATCAAACACCGTGGACAGGTCGGCCGACTTGGAGGCACTGAGCGATGCTGAAAGTACACGGAGATTCAATTAGTAATCTGTAAAATATTGTTAATAATAATAATGATAATGCTTATTTGGCGAGCGCTGTTTTTGTGTGTATCACACCTCAAGGGCCCTCTGCAAGCTTGGTCGTCGCACCACACAATGGTAATATAGAGAGCAACGAAATTCTTATTCCTTTTCTTTTAAAGTGGTATCCGGCACGCCGAATATTCGGTATTCGGCCGAATAGCGAAAAAGTAGCCAAATATGCCGAATACCAAATAGTTACCGAATATTCGTTGCAACACTTACATAAATGTACTTTATCTTGGCAACTTGGATTATCGATTGAAGATACAGTTTCTGGGTCTTGCATGAGTTATTCTCAGAAGCAACACCCACAGCTGCGAGGGCCGTTCTTTTTCTTCTTATACAGCCATCTCCATCCACTGCTGGACATAGGCCTCTCCCATATCTCTCCATCCATCTCTGTCTTGCGCTTTCTGAATCCAGTCTCCAGCAAGCCTTCTTATATCATCCGACCATCTCGTGGGAGGTCCCCCTCTGCTTCTCTCATCTTCCCGAGGTCTCCACTCTACCAATCTCTTCGTCCATCTCTGGTCAGTGAATCTAGCAACATGTCCCGCAAAGGACCATTTTAGCTTTGCCACTCTCTCTACGACATCAGTTCCTCCCGAGGGCCGTTCAAGTTGTTATTATTGTTGTAAAGACAATTTATTAATGCGAGGCGCACTCACTTGAATTCTTGATGTACAACGGCAGCCAGTAAAGAAAGGTGTAGGAGACGAGCTTGGCGAAGAACAGGCTGAGGGAGAACTCAATGACGCCGGGGATCTTCAGGGCGCCGACAAAGCCGATGGCCTTCTTGGGCGAGGTGGAGGAGGCCGTGGTGGCCATGGACGAGGAGTGCGTCAGCAGCGTGGAGCTCTCAGTGGGGGACACGGGCGGGCCCGGGATGCCGTCCTGCAAATACAACAATAATATAACAATAAAATTAGGATGATTTATTTGGTGAGCGCTGTTTTTGTGTGTGTCACACCTCAAGACTCTGCGAGCTTGCTCTTCGCTATAGAAAGCGCCAATTCTCAAGCAAGACCCAGTGGCTGTTAGGCTGGATGGACCTTTAGTGACCGGTCTTTGGTAAAGGTTTATGAATTTTTCACCCAGCGACGAGCATATTTGAAAATAGAAATGGTATTTTTTTTTGTGCTACGCCGGGATTCGAACCCACAACCTTCCATTTACGAGTCAGAAGTGTTTACCACTTACACACAAAGATAAGATAACAATAAAATGCTGCTGTACTCTTGTTTATTAATATATTTTTTTTTAAAAAATGTCAAAGTTTTGATGATATTATTATTTACTGATTTATAAAATGTAATTTGTCGTGTATGTTCCTTGACTTATAGGTTTGTATGCGGCTGACCACCCTGCTGTAAAAATGGTTCACTTTGCCAATGTCACCCCTGTTACAGGGAAGGTCGGCAAGAGTTGAATGGTGTATGTCCATTAGAGATTTGGTTTTTATGTAGTAGGTTCACATGAGGCATGTGCAAGTGCGAACTTGTACGTGTCTGCTTGTGAGAATGCATGTAATGTGAATCTCCAATGTAACATATCTTTGCAACTTAGATTAGATTAGATTAGATAAGAAAGCGCTCAAAGGAATAAAACCCAACTCGTGAAGAAAAACTTTGTGTTTTATTTTCAAATTTCAATTTGAATGCTTTGAGTTTATCGATGGGTAGTTTTATCCAATAGGAGTATGTTAAACAATGTTCAATCTTAATGCTGTGTAAAAACTACAGATAAATAAAGGATCATGCATGTACTCACAATGGTGGTCTGTCCCTGGTGTCTGTGGTTCCTGTGGCATGCATTGTTTTCCTACAAAACATCATCAACCATCAGAATGTTAGTTCCACACAACGCCATTCAGTATTAGAGTAGCTCAGAGCCACAGCTGAGGGTCAAGCGGGGATCAAACCGGCGATGTTTTGTTTCAAGCATGCGCCAGACTATCCCAATTGACAGCTCTGCCGTAGCAGCGACTTGGCATTCAGTATTAATGCACGATAATATACAATGCAAGCTAGATTATATGAGTCGTATAAATGCAAACGCCGTCAACCACCCATACTGTAAAAAATGGTTCACTTTGCCAATGTCACCCCTGTTTCAGGGAAGGTCTTATGTGTTTGTGATGTTTTTGTGTGAATCACACCTCAAGAGCCCTCTGCGAGCTTGGTCGTGGCTATAGAAACGCCAATACTCAAGCAAGACCCAGTTGCTATAAAGCTAGATAGACCTTTGGTGACTGTCTTTGGTAAAGGTATATGAATTTTTCAATCCAGCGAAAAGCGTATTTGAAAATATAAATGGTATATTATTTGTGCTCCCCCACAATTAGAACCCTCAACCTTCCATCCGAAGCGTTACCACTAGACTACGGACTGGTCATTGGTTATGATGTCTTTGGGTTATTGTTAATTAATATTTCATCATAAGGCCGGCCCCCTTACCTGTAGAAATAAATATGTTCACTTGCCACATGTGACAACACAGCAAGAAGTCACATTTAATTTGTAGCTTAGTTTTTAATTCATTTTCCTTGACTTATAGGTTGGTATGCGGCTGACCACCCATGCTGTAAAAATGGTTCACTTTGCCAATGTCACCCCTGTTACAGGGAAGGAGGGCAAGAGTTGCAGGGTGTATGTCCATTTGAGATTTGGTTTTTATGTTGTAGGTTCACATGAGGCATGTGCAAGTGGGAACTTGTACGTGTCTGGTTGTGAGAATGCATGTAATGTGAATATCCAATGTAACATATCTTTGCAACTTAGATTAGATTAGTAGCGTTATCAGTTTTTCATCAATACTAACCTCAGTATATTACATGTACATATCTCTCAATGGATCAGATATATGATTAAAAGTATTTGTCGTAGTGTCAGATTTGAATCTGACAGGAAGTCTGATTGAAATGACAAATTTTGTATATTTTTAGTAGCCCGCTAATCTGTCATTCTTAAAGATCCAATCTGACATGGTATGTGCTTTCAAAAATGCAATATTTCAAAATTTATCATTCTTAAAGATCAAATCTGACATGTTATATGCATTCAAAACTGAAATATTACAAAATTTATCATGAGTAATTATTAAAAAATATATATATTTTTTAATTAAAACAAAACTTTTATTTATAATTACAATTCGTCATGCTAATACAGAATTAGTGTAAGCCTATTTTTGTATCCAACTTTGAGATAAAAAAAATCCCTATTTGAAGCAAACATAATTCAAGGGAAATTAATTATTCATTTAGAACCACAACTATTTATTTTAACAAGTAAGGAGGCTAGCCGTACGCCAACCATTTCCCTTGAGGGTTTCCCAGATCCTGAGTGGGGCTGGTTCTCATTTCCTTATGAAAATGGCCTTATTTACAGTGTTATGGCCGCGGGGATTAAGACAGGTTATTTGGAACCGGATAACGCTGGTTCGAATCCCGCGACGATAACTTCGACCCTGGTTCAACAGATGCCGTTGCACACAAGCTTCTGCTTTCGCATGAAGACAACTGGCCAGGCAAAATAGGTTGGTGGATTGCATTCCTTTCCACAAATCTATTTAAAAAAAAAAAAGACTTTGTCTTTTAAGAATCAAATTCTACACAATCTGAGCTAAGAAAAAACATAAAACTCGATAATGTGAGAGTTGTTTTCAATATTTTTTAAATCAATTTCCTGTTTTCATAAGACACATTCGTCCAGTACTAGCTTAATGGTCTATACAGCAAACAAGAACTAATCCAGCGAAATGTAGGCTATAGTATGTATCAATGCAGTAAGTTAGTTTCCGCTCCTCTATGTTATAACTCAATGAAAGCTTCAGTTTTTCATATTTTTTACTACAATAAAAAGATAACCTCAAAAATTAAGATAAATTCATTCTGTATTCACAAGATTATATAAAGTAGCATTGTTATTTCAATACAAGACAGGTCATTCTTTATGACTTAAGTAGTGGCTTAGGTTAACATGCAGGATATAGGCAGGGTGAGCACTCCATAGAGACAAATAAAGACAACAACAAACATTAATTGTACATTGAAGCTTTCACGGCCGGTACTTGTTGACATAACAATCACTTTTTTCGGGCTATGTAGCCGTGGTCTGGTTGATACATTCGGACAGTGTTGCCCATCGGAGCAATGGGCGAAACTGTCCGGAATGTATCAACCAGACCACGGCTACATAGCCCGAAAAAAGTGATTGTTATGTCAACAAACATATTAAATTTTGGCAGATTTAACTATTTCTCCTTGATTCGCTTTCCAAAGACAAAGAGAATAGAAATACTGATTGGAGGTTGGTGCAACAGGCCCTTAAACAATCAAATTTGATGTGTCAATCAAAGTATTGATTGGTGGTTGGTGCGACAGGCCCTTAGAATTCCCGCATGTCATTGTGATGTCTCATTACATCTGTGGATATCAATGTTCACCTCTATGGAGTGCGTGTATGTTAGTGAGGTTATGTTACCTGCTCTCCGGACAGCACCTGTGACTCGGGATCAAACTCCGAGGCGTCGTTGTCGTCGGAGAGGTGTCCACTGCTGCTGGCGGCCCGGCGGTACACATCCTTCTGCCGGGTTAGTACACAACGGGGTCAAACTCAAACATACCAGGGGCACGGGAACAACAAGCGGCACAGTGAAACATAACCTCAAACTTGTGTGTGATGAATTTAATGTTTTGCGATGTGTAAATAGTTAAATATGACTCCATAAGCGCTATTCTGCTAAATTCCTCGCACTTTGGATATCAATCCAAGCCGGAGCTTGCTAGCGCTTGCGAAAGAGCTTGATAGATAAAAAAAATCACAGTACACCTTATTTTTGGACACGAATCGCTATCTCATTGTCGTAAGGAATTCAGCAGAATAGCGCTTCATGTGTAAATGTTTACGGTGTGCAAAAAAAGAAGCCTACTCCCAGTTTACATCAACTGGTAACTAGGCATAACTTATGTATCGATACCTTTAAGGGAAAACTGAATAAGTGACAACTGAATAAGTGACAACAGAATAAGTGACAACTGAATAAGTGACAACTGAATAAGTGACAACTGAATAATTGACATAATAAGCTAACAAAGGGGTTCTCAGATAAATGCATCTTCTTTCCTATTTTCTACAAGAGGAAACACTAAAAAAAAAAAAGAAAGAGTGAAAATCCCGTAGTTTAAAAGTTTTTCATGAGTAATCTTCCCAGCTTCCAAGAAAAGCCTCTCGCCGTAAGTCGCGGGATTTAATGGGGTGAACTGGGCAATCAATAGTAAAGACTCAGAAGGCGGTGGACAGCCGCCGAGTATTCAGTTAAGCTCCATGCCCAATATTCGGTATTCGGTGGATGACCGGACACACTTTTCGTTGCATCACTACCACAGCCCAAAAGGTAGCCACCGATGTGTCATGGTGAATTGCCACCTGGACATTCCAATGTTCAATCTCCCCAGGGAGGGAATTTCATATTTTTTACATTATTTTAACCCTTTGGCTGCGGCTGGCATGCATAGATGTCATGACTAAACTTGCATACAGTGCGGCTGGCATCTATCCATGTCATCGGAGTTTAAAGCTTCCCCTGACATCTGTGTTAAAAATTTTCAAACTTTTTTGTTGCTTACATTATAGGTACACTAATAAAATCTCATATTATACATATTTTGAAAATATTCTTTCTCAAATATTTCGTCAGAACAGCTCGACCTCTCGTCCCGGGCGTGTGTACCAATGTTTATAAACAAAATCCAGGCAAGTATACTCTATTCAGATAGATATAACTGTTAACATTTTTTGTTTTTTTGTACAATAACTAATATATTTTTCTCTTTAGTGACGAGTATTTAAGTGAGTAAAAAAATTGTTTAAAACCTAATGGATATAAAATCTAGTTATGGAATGTGCGTATAATATATACTTTTAAGTAATATTATCGTGATTTACTTGTTTTTATATAAAACAACAAGTGAAAACATGTGTTGAAAGTTTGTGATTTGTGTTCCTGGATAACTAATGAATATAATTTATCATAAATTTTGAAGTTTCATCAAGTAATTAAGGTAGGAAATCAATTTATGTGTAAAAAAATAACCTCAAAAAAGTATTCCGTTCTGGCGGTGCATATGTAGCAAGTAAATTCAGAATCGAAAAGGTTAAATGTGTATTGAATATAGCTCGCAGGTTTGATAGCTCGTAGTTACATAATCAATTGAATAAACGTGCCATGTAGAGGACGACACAAATAGAGACAGTACTGTGTTAGCCCCATGCAGTATTCATGAATGTGTGCGGGACATGACATCGTGGGTGCAACCAATATGGCGTGTAGACGAAAGTGACACATGAGAGACAGTGAGAATATAACTTAAAGCCATCAGTCTGTAATTTGTAAGCTAAGTTGCAAAGATATTTATTTTTAACTGCCTTAATTCCTTGACTTATAGGTTGGTATGAGGTTGACCACCTATACTGTAAAATGATAGTTCACTTTGCCAATGACACCCCTGTTTCAGGGAAGGTCCCCAAGAGTTGCAGGGTGTATGTTCATTTGAGATTTGTGTTTTTATATTGTAAGTCCATGTGGGGCATATTTAAGCGCGAACTTATACGTGTAGGCTTGTGGGAATGCATTTAACATGAATCTCAAATGATATGTATCTTTGCAACTTAGATTTACACTAAGCCCTACCCTTGGGTAATTATTAAAAAAAATTACAAAATTATCAGTTAACTTTGGATGACCCTGAAATGCTTAACGAGATGATGTACTTTAAATTCTGTTAAGCGTCTATTCGTTCCAAGCGGGCTAACAATCTCATTTTAGAATCGAAGTAATAATAATTTATCAAGTGAACAAACATAAGCATGACACTTTTTAATATTAATTATGACTAACGATGAACGATCTTACGGCGATGTGCTATTAGAAAAACAGTCAAACTCGATTATAGCGAGTTCACGATCATAATGAGCAATTACTTATTGAATTTTAGTTTGGACATGTTTGTGTATAACGAGCTCGCTACATGGATATAACGTACAAATAATATGGTAAGCTTAATGCACTCAGATTAAAAAACAAAAAACCCTTTAAACAGTCTAGTAATGTCATAAACAAGACAAAGAAAGCTACCCGGTTGGCCCAGCAGCAGACTTTCGGTAAATGGAGATTTATAATTCATGATACACATCGCTCTTAGAAACATTTATTCTTTAGTTTAATTACTGCATGTCTTAATTGTTTTCCCTATTTCGTAAAAAAAAAGATATGTTGTGTTGTAATATACAAGCTTTCATAGCCCAGCGATTTGCTAGTATGTATTTTTTTACCTTCTCACATTTTTTTAACGAGTAACGGGTTTGAGAAGCAAAATTAGTTGGTCCCTTTGTGCTTGTTATAACGGAGTTCAACTGTATTTTCTTGAATCATGCCGCAATAAAACCATTAACGAGTCTGAGATTTCATGCATGTACCATCGTTATGACTTATGAAGTGTATTTTTGACACATGATTATGAAAATATGCTGTTCTTTTGTATTGATAATTAAGGGAACTTTTAAGAAATAGACAATAAGCATAATACATTGTTAGCCCTTTTAACAATATAACTAAAATGCGAACTAACAAGTAAGTTCAAAATGAAATATGTGTGTTTAACTTTCTTATGCACATGAAATATTTTTAATGACATTAAAAAAAAAGAGTATATTAACGAGATGATGATGAGATTTTTTTCTGTGTATTGTAATCATGAGTTGTTTTTCATTTGAAGGTATGTTTCACTGTACAGATGAGTGTTTTTCATAGCGACAAGCGAGATTAAGTAATGTCTCTCTGTATTTTACTAATCACCATACAAAAATAATTATTTACTGAGAAATTAGCACAAATAATGAAGGATTAGATGATCACTTAGAGTAAAATAAAAAAATATATGTTTTAAATCACAGTAATGATTAAATAAAATAAAGTAGTCAAGTTTGGTGTATGTCGTTAAACGACCACTCTTTCCAAGTGCGCTAACGATCTCAATTTTTCTTGTTTTTCTATTTTTAAATTTTCACACTACATTCCTTCTTTACGCATTCATCCTAAGATCTTTAATTGATGCAATTAAATGATGAACACATGTTGTGTAATAGTGATTTTGCATCGTTAAGAGAAGTAGAGCTAACGAGGTCTGAAAATCAGTGACAGTTTATTAAGTTGTAATGAAGGATGGTGATAGTAACAGAAGGATATTACATCGTTGGGTTGGAAAAAAGTGCTAACGCAGACTTTAAGCTAATTGATTTAAGAACGATAATAATCAATGAACGTTACAATTAATTGAAAAGCAAAAATCTAGACGAACCAATTTCACATCATTATCACTTATAGGTTGGTATGAGGCTTACCACCCATACTGTAAAAAATGATCATTTTGCCAATGTCACCCCTGTTTCAGGGAAGGTCGGCAAGGGTTGCAGGGCTTATGTTTATTTGAGATTGGGTTTTTTATACTGTAGGTCCACATGCGGCATGTGTGAGCGTGAAATTATGCGTGTCTGCTTGTGGGAATGCATTTAATATGAATCTCAAATGATACATATCTTTGCAGCTTAGATTTAGATGATTCATTCTAGGCTGCTTAAAACAAAATACTATATTGTTAGCAAGTTTTTTTACTCCCTTTTCCATCGTTAGCACTTATCCTGCGAATCACTTTTTACCAATACAACGTAAGACATGTTAATTCTCATGTAAAGATGGTTCACAATTCAGAAACCCATTCGTTTGTTGTGGTGACCAAGCGTTTAGCAGGCGGGTTTGTCGGGTTTTGTGAGGACTTACCCGCGCCGGGATTTGGGCTTCGGGGTCCGCTCCGGGCTCGGGTTTACCGTTAACAGCCTGTGCGTCCTACATCGAGGAACATATCAGCCTCACATATAAAGAACACAAGGTACCAAGGGGACAAATAACTGGTACTCCCTTTCAGAATACAAAAAACAAAAATTTGGAAAAGTAAAACTGAAGGAAGAACAGAAAAATAAGAGTTTTAGGCTTGCAAGGCCATCGCCTTACACTGGAGAGATTCCTTCCAGGATTTGTTGCTGCGGTCTATCGGAGATGGAGCTTTCGTTTTCTTAAAAGAAAATGTCCAGAAGCTTCCGGTGCAAATAGAACACGGCAACAGATCCCAGAGACAAACTCTCCCGTGTCAAATAGAAAAAGGCTGTTTTGTGCAAAAGAGATAAGAAAGATATAACTTTAAAATGGTACTTATGAATTGAGTACAATTTTTTTAACATGGAAATTTTCTACTGTAAATGAAATGTACTCTGTTTATAAACAAATTATTGTTTTGAGATGATTAATTTTTGGAGTTGTTAAATTATTATTTAGAAATTGTGTGCCTGGAGAGTGGTATCGTTACTGCGTAATTTAAAAAAATACTCGTCACCATTGTAAAGTGATGTTTTGTGATTGAAGTCGCTCCAATGGTCGTTTAACCTATAAGCTCAGTTGGCACTAACAAACGCTAAGCCCTAGCGAGTTTTTCAACTGCACTTATGTTGCCATTGCCAGCGCTATAACGCAATGCAACACAACTAAGCTACACATATGGCGCAACTTCTTGCCGCGTTCTCCTCAAAGGGATTGCATGTGGCTAGAGTACTTATTTATTTTTACAGGTAAGGGGGCTGGCTTAACGCCAACCACTTTTCTAGAAGTGGGGGCTATGGCCAAGTGATATAAAAACAATGCTGGTTCGAGTCCCGTCAAGTCCTTTGGCGATATGTACTTGTTTCAATAACGCTAATTTGAGTGTCAACTTTATTCATTGTTTGCTTTCCTTGACTTTTAGGTTGGTATGAGGCTGACCACCCATACTGTAAAAAATGGTTCACTTTGCCAATGTCACCCCTGTTTCAGGAAAGTTTGGCAAGAGTTGCAGTGAATATGTTCATTTGAGATTTGAGTTTTTATGGTGTAAGTCCACATGCGGCATGTGTAAGCGTGAACTTACATACATGTCTGATTATGGGAATGCATTGAATATGAATCTTAATTGTAATATATCTTTGCAACTAAGATTATGGAACACCTTATTCGCTTGACAACTAAACGATGGCGATTAAGGATGACACTCTTGCAGCTACAATTTCATCAAAACAACTCCAAAAAAAAAACTCAAAACATCAGGGCTGGAATTCGCATCACCACGGTAATTCTTACCTACCGAATATCGGTAATATTTGTATGAGGACCTGTCAATCCAAGATGTCCGCAAGTGAACAGCTGATCAGTCAAATATTACCGATATTCGATAGGTAAGAATTACCGTGGTGATGAGACTTCCAGCCCAGGTAGGGCAATGATAATAACCTGATAAATTCTACAATGGGTTCAAAGATATATTTGACATGGTAGTTGTGTATTCTTCGTGTACTAACCCGGCTTGTGTTGATGCTGCCCTGCGGGAGGCCGTCGGGAGCATGGAGGCCGATGTCCACCGGGTCCTGGACGAGGAAGAGGAAGATGAGGAAGCCGGCGAGTCCCATGACCAGGCCCGGCACGATGAAGGAGAGCGACCAGTCAGTCTCCACAAAGCGGGCCGCGATGAGGGTGCCTGCAATTATCGGGAATTTTTTTATTTATGCCAATGTCCGGGGGTGTGTAATGTGTATCCCATATATTCATGAATATTCAGAAGTGAAAATGTTAATATGATGATTTAGTTCATACCCAGAATGTTTCCAATAGACGTGTGTGAATTCCATATGCCAAATATGAGTCCTCTCTTCCCCTTGCCAAACCACTTTCCTACCACGGTCACCACCCCGGGCCAGCCAGTGGTCTGAGATATGCCACCGAGCGCCTAAAACATCACAAACAAAAGGGGCATGCCAAAAATGTTGTCTTATATTGCCTAATCTAAGCTGCAAAGATATCGACTGCTCCAAGGAAGACAGCACTAAGTCAAAAAAGATAGTTTTGCAGGAGAGCCAATTGAATGTTATTTATTCCATGGAAAACAATGCCTAAACTATTTTTTACATTTATTTATTAACGAATTTAAAAGAGATAGAGACACGGCTGTCATCTTGGAATGAAGATAATGATTTGTTACCTTCAGTAATGGAAATAAGTCAAAAATATAAATTTTGGAGTTACTTCCTTCTTCCTTGGAGCAGTCGATATGTTAACATTTAAGGCTCATATTAAATGCATGCACACAGACAGGCACATGTAGAATCACGCCTACACATTTTGCATGTGTGCATACAAATAAACAAAACCTCACATGAACATAAGCCTTGCAACTCCTGCCGCCTTTCTCTGAAACGGGGCATTGGTAAAAGTGAACCAATTTTTAAAGCACGGGGGGTCAGCTTCATACCAACCTATCAGTCCTGAATGCTTCTAAAAATTTTATTTCAGAAGGAAAAAGTGTCACAGATGTGTTGAATATCCTCTCCATGTTTTTTGAACTATCTTCTTTACTTCACTTTTTGAAAATGTAGTCATATTAAGAAATTTGCCGTGATTCAATCTTTAAAATGATTTCTTTTGCTTTTTAATTTTGTGTGTTTAGTGCGCCACAAAGCGATTGATTTGCAATAAGGTGCTGAATTCTGACAATTTGACCAAAATGACATAAACAAATCGCAAAACAATATTGTAGCAAAGTAAATACAATATTATATTAAATACGACAGTTGTTAAAATCGAATGTCTGCCATGTAAATCGTCTCTGAGCTGGATTTGTGTCAGTCCAAGTTGGCATACATTTGCAGGTTAGGTTTGGGTGCCAGTTGAGCTGAGGACGCAAGTCTAACTCCTACAGGAATCATTAGTTCGTCAAAGCGTGGGCTCAATGGACAATCAAAATGTCTAAGAATAACACCGTATATGTTTTACTGATTGGTTAATGTAATTAGAGTTTACCTGTACGATGATGAAGTACCACATGGAGTGTATGTTGTAGTCCTTGGCGATGCCAAACAGGTAGCTGAAGATCCCGGAGAACAGCATGCCCAGCGACAGGAAGTACCTGAGGTTCACCCGCTCAGCCACAAAACCTGCACACATCCAGACAATCATCTCACAAACAAGTGTAATGTGATGGTGAGCGCTGTTTTTGTAAGTATCATACCTCAAGAACCCAAGGGTGCTGATTCTCATTTCTTGTGAAGGCTGAGTAGTACACCTTGTAGGTAATTTTTTTGGGTTTGAAATATACACAAATATGGAAAATAATAATAAAAAAAAATTTCATCCAAAAATTATAAATTGAAACAATATGGAAAATCATTTCTGACACCCTCGGTGGGGATCGAACCCTTGCTCTCGGTATGGAATGCAAGCATTCTACCAACTGAGCTATCGACAAGAATTTTTACAAGCTTGGTCGTTGCTACAAAGCGCCCATTAAACGCAACGCAACTAAACGCAAATAAGCCACACATATAGTGTAACTTCTTGCCGCGTTATCCCCGAAGGGGTCGCATGTGGCGAGTTGAACCTATTTATTTTTACAGGTAAGGGGGCCGGCCTTACGCCAACCACTTCAGTTGAAGTGGGAGTTTCCCAGCTCCCGAGAGGGCTGGTACTCATTTCTTGTGAAGGCTGAGTAAACCTTGCCGGTATTTTATTTTGGGGTTTGAAATAAACACCGAAACGGGAAATCATTTCTGACACCCTCGGTGAGATTCGAACCCGAGCTCACTGCATGGAATGCAAGCACTCTACCAACTGAGCTATCGCCCATTCTCAAGCAAAACTCAGCTGTAAGTCTGGATAGACCTTTGGTAAAGGTGTATGCTCACCCTTGAGATGGTCCTGGACCATTAAATGGCACCACAGGAAATAAATCATCATCATCATCAAGAATTTTTCAACCCAGCGAAAAGCTTATTTGAAAATATAAATGGTATATTTTTTGTGCTCTGCCAGGATTTGAACCCACAACCTTGCATTTACGAGTCCAAAGTGTTACCACTGGACTACGGACCGGTCTAACTCTAACTAACCTCTAAAGTATCTGCAATACTGTATAGAGTGTATACAATATAGTTCAAAATAGTTCACTTACAAATTAAATGAAAAGATACACACAATTGAAGTCTAAATAATATTGCTTGAACAGCTGTTCTGTGGCGGCCATCTTGAAACTGCTGTCAATAAAAGAGGCAGGCGTGTGTGTAAAGAAAGAAAATTTTGAAAAGATTTTTGTGAAACACTGTGGAAATTCATTTTAAAAAATTGATTATTTTTCAATAAAACATTAAAAAATAAAAGAAATTAAAAACTTTGTTTTATTCCACTTTTATTGTTTTTGAGTATGTTACAAACGTTTTCGGAATACCTTCCATCATCGGGTAACAACAATTACTAAAATAATCAATTTTTTAAAGAAAATTATATGAAACCTTTTGTTAGAGGTTTCTTTCAAGTAAATAATGTTAAATTTGATTAATTAGTCGACAAAGTAAGTTGTAAAGACTTGTGAAGATTTAAGATTCCACCTCAATGCACATACACTAGCAGGAAAGTGTAGATCAATGCTTTCACATACTGCATCTAATCTAATCTAAGCTGCAAAGATATATATCATTAAGGATTTATATTAAATGCATTCCCACAAGCCGATATGTATAATTTCGCACTAACACATGCCGCATGTGGACCTACAATATAAGAACCCAATCTCAAATGAACATAAGCCTTGCAACTCTTGCCGTCCTTCCCTGAAACAGGGGTGACATTGGCAAAGTGAACCATTTTTTACAGTATGGGTGGTCAGCCGCATAACAACCTATAAGTCAAGGAACATACATGACAAATTACATTGTATACTAATAAAAGAAAACCTGAGCCTTAAATAGACATAAACTCTGCAACTCTTGCTGTCTTTTCCTGGAACAGTCGTAGTTAGACACGTCATCCCCCCAGTGCTTGTTTGGCGTATCTACCATTTGATTCAAAGATGACCTTCCAATCAAATTGTCTTAAGAATCACATTCTACACAGTCTGAGCTAAGAAAAAAACCTAAAACACGATAATGTGGGAGTTGTTTTAAATATTTATAAAGTAAATTTCCAGCATTCATAAGACACATTGAACCAGTACACGTACACACATTGCTCATGTGGAATTACCTCTGATGCACATAAGACAAACAAGCATTAAGGGGACGACATGGCACACCAACATTGGCAGATCTATTTACAATAATTATAACTAGGTACACAGTTAAAATTTATTTATCGGATATTAGATGAACCACTATAAGAGAACTTGCATTACTCTCAACGTTTTGTTAGCGAGGTAGCTAATGTCTTCAGGAGACACCCTCTCTGCACGACGACTGAGCATGGACTGAGAGAGAGTCTCCTGAAGACGTTAGCTAACTTTTATTTCTCATAGACCACCTCCAAAAGTCCTTTTGGGGGTGGTCTATGAAAAAGGATGAAAGGAGTTGTCAGATCTCACTCACCAGAGAAGAACATGGCGATCGCATACGAGAAGAGGAAGGCGGAGTCCAGGGTCCCAAGGAGTGTGGTAGCGTCTCCGTCAGAGCCATCTGAAAAGAAAAAAATATATATATACACAGACTAAGGTCTATTTTGTTCACTGTTTCTTGTTCACTAACTTACGAAAAGGAACAGTGGAACCGTGTATTTGAAATTGAGATAGTCGGTGCTATGGTGGAGCAGTCAAGTGTGGAAATCTTGGTGTCTGCTTGAAATAAAACAGCGCTGATTTGCTCTTGTCTGTTGGACAATAGCTTTAACCATTGGTATACAGCAGTGGCGAAGGGTGCCATACAAGCTGGTTCCCATCGGCTTCCCTTTTAAAATGATGTAACAAAGTAGTTAAAAAATATAGGCACAAAGTTAAAATATACGTTTAAAACCAAAGAAACAATACGTATTGAAACCCCATTTGAGCCCCATTGAAACCATGCAGTCTACTTTATTATCATTTTTGCCTCATTTTAAACGGGAAACCGATGGGAATCGGCTTGTATAGCACCCTTCGCCAGTGGTATACAGACACCATCGGTTCTATAATCTAACATGCACAGATATATGACTATATTTCAGATTCATATTGAACTCATGCCCAAAAGCAGTCACAGCAGGTGCTGTTGTTGTCGGGAGTGATGTGGATGTCACTACATAAACACAATGGGAGATTAATTACCGAATGGCGCCCAATCACACCAGGTGCTGTTGTTGTCGGGGGTGATGTGGATGTCACTACATGAACACAATGGGAGATTAATTACCGAATGGCGCCCAGTCACACCAGGTGCTGTTGTTGTCGGGGATGATGTGGATGTCACTACATGAACACAATGGGAGATTAATTACCGAATGGTGCCCAATCACACCAGGTGCTGTTGTTGTCGGGGGTGATGTGGATGTCACTACATGAACACAATGGGAGATTAATTACCGAATGGCGCCCAATCACACCAGGTGCTGTTGTTGTCGGGGGTGATGTGGATGTCGCTACATGAACACAATGGGAGATTAATTACCGAATGGCGCCCAATCACACCAGGTGCTGTTGTTGTCGGGGGTGATGTGGATGTCACTACATGAACACAATGGGAGATTAATTACCGAATGGCGCCCAATCACACCAGGTGCTGTTGTTGTCGGGGGTGATGTGGATGTCACTACATGAACACAATGGGAGATTAATTACCGAATGGCGCCCAGTCACACCAGGTGCTGTTGTTGTCGGGGGTGATGTGGATGTCACTACATGAACACAATGGGAGATTAATTACCGAATGGCGCCCAATCACACCAGGTGCTGTTGTTGTCGGGGGTGATGTGGATGTCACTACATGAACACAATGGGAGATTAATTACCGAATGGCGCCCAATCACACCAGGTGCTGTTGTTGTCGGGGGTGATGTGGATGTCGCTACATGAACACAATGGGAGATTAATTACCGAATGGCGCCCAATCACACCAGGTGCTGTTGTTGTCGGGGGTGATGTGGATGTCACTACATGAACACAATGGGAGATTAATTACCGAATGGCGCCCAATCACACCAGGTGCTGTTGTTGTCGGGGGTGATGTGGATGTCGCTACATGAACACAATGGGAGATTAATTACCGAATGGCGCCCAATCACACCAGGTGCTGTTGTTGTCGGGGGTGATGTGGATGTCACTACATGAACACAATGGGAGATTAATTACCGAATGGCGCCCAGTCACACCAGGTGCTGTTGTTGTCGGGGGTGATGTGGATGTCGCTTGTTCGATGTTCCTTGACTTATAGGTTGTTATGCGGCTGACCACCCATAATATAAAAATTGGTTCACTTTGCCAATGTCACCCCTGTTTCAGGGAAGGACGGCAAGAGTTGCAAGGCTTATGTTCATTTGAGATTGGGTTTTTATATTGTAGGTCCACATGCGGCATGTGTTAGCGCGAAATTATACATGTCTGCTTGTGGGAATGCATTTAGTATGAATCTTAAGTGATATATATCTTTGCAGCTTAGATTAGATTAGATTAGCTACATGAACACAATGGGAGATTAATTACCGAATGGCGCCCAGTCACACCAGGTGCTGTTGTTGTCGGGAGTGATGTGGATGTCGGGCGGGGGCACCAGGCTGCTGCAGTTCTGGTGCAGCACGCTCTTCACCACGGAGATGGGCTTCCTGGTGAGGTGGTAGCAGGTGTACGAGATGTACGTCAGCAGCAGCACACTGCTCTGGTAGCTGCATCAACAAACAAAACAAATCATAAGGACAGCTGGCTCAATGGCATCTCGTCTTCTAAGAACTTGGCATAAAGAGGCAACAATATTCCACCTGTATTGACATAAATAAAACTAAATGGTACTATATATCCGATCTGCAGCCGCTCCGGCACTGAAGAAAAGTTGGAATGCTTTTTTTACCAATATTACCACAGAGCTTGTTCTAATGAGCTCCATTCATTAATCCCTCCCCCTCGCATTTCAGAAAGGGAAACTCGTAGTATGACTCTCATTCATACCTTTGCAGTCGATCTCAAAACTATGAGAACTTGGCGTTTTCCTTTGCCAAACTGCCCGTTTATGGAATGCTCTACAAGTGTCTGTGTTCTGACACTGGTAACATCAATCGCCGCTTCCTTGCAGCGCCTCACGACAGAAGCAATAATTCTAGCCTCTAATAAACACCTCTGCGGCACGCTTCCAGGTGACATAGACCCCCAAGCCTTTCAATTCAAGAATTGGGGAGCCTCCCACAAAGGATTCCTTAAAAAAATAACAAATAACACTATAGGAGCCCTATGTATGCCTTTTTGTTATGCTTTTCCAAGTCTTGCACTGCTCCAAGCGTTTTTATTTTTTATTTTATGACCAGGAGAGTTGTTCTTTGACTAATAGGTTGTTATGCGTATGATGTACAGAAAGGATTTAATAGGTATGTAGGGAAAATAAAGAATACTGAGAAGTATTTTCAATAATTATAACTACACAGGTAATTTTTTTTATCGGATTACACGTACTGTTATAAAAGATCTTACATTATTCTTGATGTTTCGTTAGCGACGTAGCTAACGTCTTCAGGAGACACCCTCTCTGCACGACGACTAAGGATGAACGTCGCATATTTTTAACGTTGTGCAGAGGGTGTCTCCTGAAGACGTTAGCTACATCACTAACGAAACGTCGAGAATAATGTAAGTTCTCTTATAACGGTTCGCGTAATATCCGATATATTTTTTTAACTGTGTCGTTAAAATTATTGTAAATATGTCAAACGACCGTAATTGCAACCTAAACCTAATAATACGGAGAATTTTTAAATATGGAATAGAAAAACAAAAAAGGACAGATATGAAGAAATCAGAGATCAGCAGCCACAGGCTTGTGTAAGATTTTGCTTGTGCAATATTGTTGCGTTCTGTAAACATTATGATGGTGATAAATAAAGAGTGATAAAGTTTTGGTTGATTGTCTTCTTTCAAAAGTGCTATTGTCCTCACGCTCAGCGCTCTGGTTAGAGTCACAATTAGCGATGAAGAAATCCCCGGAGCGCGGCTTTAGTTTCGAAGCAGATTTTAAACAGATACCTCGTTGAAGACATGAGCTAGAAGATAGAGCTAGAGGACCATGGAAAGTTCCGGAATGCACTGAAGACAAGCAAATTTCTGGCATCACATGCACCAGCACCCTTGGAGTGACTACATCACGAAACGGCGCTATAAAGAAATCATCAACTCATCATCATCAACATAATTGTAGTATTTATCGTCACAATGAGGCTGACCCTCCATGCTGTAAACACTTGGTTCACTTTGCCTATGTCACCTCTGCTTCAGGGCAGGTCGGCAAGAGTTGCAGGTTTATTATCATGTATCTTTTTTTTATTTAACGCAACTAAGCTACACATATAGTGTAACTTCTTGCCGCGTTATCCCCGAGGGGGTCGCAAGTGGCAAGTTTAACCTATATATTTTTACAGGTAAGGGGGCCGGCCTTACGCCAACCACTTCAGATGAAGTGGGAGTTTCCCAGCTCCCGAGAGGGCTGGTACTCATTTCTTGTGAAGGCTGAGTAAACCTTGCCGGTATTTTATTTTGGGGTTTGAAACAAACACCGAAACGGGAAATCATTTCTGACACCCTCGCCGGTTTGGTTTATTTTGTATGTATACATGCAGCATGTCTAAGCGCAAACTTACACATGCCTATGGGAGATAGAGAGCGAACCAAGGGTTTACTCAAGAAGAATTGGTGACAATGGCAAAGTGAACTGATTTGACAGGATGGGTGGTCAGCCTCATACCAACCTACAATAGGGTTTATTTCATTTTTTTATTTTATTTCATAAAATGGTAGACTATATTTTTAAAAATGCATTTGCACTTTTTTTTAAATTATTTGTGGCTTAGTTTTTAAATTATAGCTCTCTAAAATTTGCGTATTTTCCATTTCCGCTAAAACAGGTCATTTCTTTATTCGGGCGGATATGACGTCAGAGCTTCGGAGTTTAGGTGTCAAATGGCCCAGGTAGTCAGTTTGACAGCGATGGTCGTCAAAATGACGACACACGTCCCTAGCTATTCAAGTTGCTTTTTTGGCAGGGATTCAAATTCTCCGCATTTTATTTTCTAAATTATCAATGATATCTTTATTTTTACTACTTACAAAATATATGATTGTGATCCTTGAAATGCACTCTACACAACCATATTATTTTCAACCGTTTTCCCCACCACTGCAAGTACCCTATTCAAGGAACTGTGATTTGAGAAAATTACATCATTTCATTTCACTTAGCGTTAATGTACTAATTAAAAAAAGTGTCATAGACAAAAATAGCTGTATTATGTGGTTATGAAAATTTTCCTAACGAAAATTGAAAACGTCAACACAAGAATTAGATGCATCATCTCAAATTGAATTTGTGCTTGCGCTCTGTCAACGACTTCAAGATTACACTTAATTTCTTAAGCTGTTATGTTTCCACGCAGGGAAATTCTATTCAATAAAAACTGCATTTTTTTATTTAAAACCCAATCTCAAATGAACATAAGCCCTGCGACTCTTGCCGACGTTCCCTGAAAAAGGGGTGACATTGGCAAACGTGAACCATTTTTTACAGTATGACTTATAGGTTGGTATGAGGCTGACCACCCATACTGTAAAAAATGGTTCACTTTGCCAATGTCACCCCTGTTTCAGGGAATGTCGGCAAGAGTTGCAGGGCTTATGTTCATTTGAGGTTTGGATTTTATTTGTAAGTACACAATCAGCATTTTTAAGCGCGAACTACACGTGTTTGTTTGTGGGCATACATCTGAGAGCTTTAAATGAATTTATCTTTGCAACTTAGATTATAGATTACAGTGGTCAGCCTCATACCAACCTATAAGTCAAACACTATATTATATAAGATTAGAAAAAACTTTTGCACCCTCCAAACAGATGGCAGTAGTCATTCAAACTTTTTTTTTTGAAATTGCCCTTTACACTAACTATATTCCTTGACTTATAGGTTGGTATGAGGCTCACTACCCATACTGTAAAAATGGTTCACTTTGCCAATGTCACCCCTGTTTCAGGGAACGTTGGCAAGAGTTGCAGGGCTTATGTTAATTTGAGATTGGGTTTTTTATACTGTAGGTCCACATGCGGCATGTCTGAATGCGAAATTATGCGTGTCTGCTTGTGGGAATGCATTTAATATGAATCTCAAATGATACATATCTTTGCAGCTTAGATTTAGATAAGATAAGAAAAAAAAACTTTTGCACCCTCCAAACAGATGGCAGTAGTCATTCAAACATATTTTTTTGAAATTGCCCTTTACACCAACTATATACAAATAAATGGTATCATAAATGCAAAATACAACATGGGTACTTAAGCAGTGAGGTTAATTTATTTTACACCAATAGGAGAACAGCTGTCCTAATAAAAAAATAATACAAATTGACGTCAACAAATAATAAAAATGGCAGATAATCCTATCTATAGAGTGATTAAGTTGATAAAATCATTTTTAGAATACCTGCAATGTTTCAATTAGAAATTTTGTAAACGGTATGATAAGGTAATAAGATTTACCGGTCTGTAGTCCAGTGGCAACACTTCAGACTCGTAAATGGAAAGTTGTGGATTCGAATCCCGGCGGAGCACAAAAATATACCATTTATATTTCCAAAGGTGCTCTTCGCTGGGTTGAAAAATTCATACACCTTCCCTGACACAGGGGTGACATTGGCAAAGTGAACCTGTTGTAAAAATTTAATATGGCTAGTCACGTATTGCACCATCGGCGTGACTAGGCTGGAATAAAGATATTTCATATTATTATTATAAAAGAAGCATGGAAATGATTTAGGCGTGTGAAGTGAGTGGCTGGCAGGCTGGTGTGTAGCTAATATTTTAGTATTAGTATGACTATGCGTGTAGATAAGAGATAAGGACTGCTCACACGTAGGTCGACAAACCTAACTACAAGCTGCCTTGCTATGTAATCATCTCGCTCCCCCAGTTCTTGTTTACCGTATACGCCAATCTTGTCAAAGATGATTTTTTCATGCAGTTGTCTTATGAATCAAATTCTACACAATCTGAGCTAAGAAAAACCGTAAAACTCGATAATGTGAGAGTTCTTTTAAATATTTATAATATAAATTTCTTGTTTTTATAAGACACATTGGTCCAGTGCACATGCAAACATTGCTCATGTAAAATTTTCTCAATGGCGTTTACGATAAACAAGAACTAAGGCAGCGTTCTGCCTACAAAACATGCCTGGTCAACAAAACGCAACTAAGCTACACATATAGTTTCATTATGGCCGCATTATCCTTGAAGGGTTTCGCATGTGGCGAGTGGAACCTAGTTATTTTTACAGATAAGAGAGTCGGCCTTATTCCAATCACTTCAGTTGAAGTGGGGGTTGCCAGCTCTCGAGAGGGCTGGTACTCACTTCTTGTGAAGGCTGAGTAAACCTTGCCGGTATTTTATTTTGGGGTTTGAAATAAACACCGAAACGGGAAATCATTTCTGACACTCTGAGTGGGATCCGAACCCGAGCTCACGGCATGGAATGCAAGCACTCTACCAACTGAGCTATCAACTGGACCTTGCCGCGTTCTCCCCAAAGGGTGCACGTGGCGAGTGGGTCCATTTTATTTTTACAGGTAAGGGGGCGCCAAGCACTTCAGGTTCTTCCGAGGGGACTGGTACTCATTTTCTGTAAAGGCTGAGTACATCTTGCTGACATTTTATTTTGGATTTGAAATCAACCCCAAAACGGGAAATCATTTCTGACACCCTCGGTGGGTCGAACCCGAGCTCTCGGCATGGAATGCAAGCACTCTACCAACTGAGCCATCGACCGGAGTCTTTCCTTGTATTTACAAATAAAGAAAAAGCAAAGAGGAAATCACGCTATGTTCTGTCTGGTTTGAACCGCTGACCTTTGTCTCTGATAGCGGAGGCGCTATCATCCAACCATCTACCGGAATAGAGCGCTCTACATGAATTAAAATATAATAAATTAATTATGCTGAAATATTTGAGTGGGCACTCATACCTACAAGTTGGTAAAAGTGTTATCAGACGGTTTTCCACGACAAATCAGTCACAGACATCCCGTTCACAGACAGTTCGGTCATGGACGATTTGATCACACGACGGTTCGTCCACACAACCTTTTGGTCTGTAACTGTAACTCTGCCGCCATTCCACTAGGGGTGGCCAGAGCCTCTGCAGAGTTGTCTCCATTTTTTCCTATCCTTACATACCTCTTTCAATTCATTCATATCCATCACCTTTTTCATGCATTTTCTTCTTTTACGCTCACTTTGTATATCCCATTCTTTCACAATCTCCTCAATCTGATCACTCCATACTTTTCTCGGTCGTCCCTTCCCTCTTTTTCCTTTCACACTTTCCTTGTTTACATACTTTGTCAGTCTATCATCATTCATTCTTTCCACATGCCCAAACCATCTCATCACATTCTTCTCAATGACATTTAAGTCACATACAATATAAGTCTACAGACAGCTCTAATCTAATCTAAGTTGCAAAGATATGTAACATTGGAGATTCACATTGCATGCTTTCTCACAAGCAGACACATACAAGTTCACGCTTGCGCATGCCGCATGTGAGCCTACAACATAAAAACCAAATCTCAAATGGACATACACCCTGCAACTGAAACAGGGGTGACATTGGCAAAGTGAACCATTTTTACAGCATGGGTGGTCAGCTGCATACCCACCTATCATCACAGAATATTAGAATTAATTAAAACTACAGTAATTACAAAGATGTTTTGGAGAGCAAGTTTTCTGTGATGGACCTGTCTGTGGGCCTATGTTGTATGTGACCAAAAAGTCCTGTGGTCGAACTGCCATGTGACTGATGTGTCTGACCGATTTGTCTGTGACTGAAATGCCATTGATAAAAAGCCGTGTTGACCAAATGTCGTGGGATCGCATTGTATGTGACTTGTGGACGAGTTATCAGTGGCCGAGTTGTATGTGACCAAAATGTCATTGACAGAAAAGTTATGGACGAACTGTCGTGTGACCAATGTGTCTGTGACCGAGCTGTCTGTGACCGAAATGTCATCGACCGAAAGGTTGTGGGTGAACTGTCGCGTGACCTATTTATCCATAGACAAGCTGTTTGTGGACGGGTCGTCAGTGAACCGATTTGTTGTGGAGCTGTGTTATCAGACATGTGTATGTGATATAGTGCTACACAGTCTTTGTATACGTAGGTAGATTTATTAGTTTTTTTATTACTCCAGTGTTTACATGTGACAAACACGTTTTTATTACAAGCAACACTGCTGCCATGAGTGCTGATCAGGGCTGGCAATTGAAAGCGGAAAATAATAAATTTTTGGTGGAAATCTTGTTACACGGTCGTTACATTCATTAAATCTGTTTCAATTATTGTTCTCTTGACACTTCTGGTATCATTTTAAACATACCTACTGCTAATATTTTTTTTCTTCTTCATGTGAACAGTCGGGTTGCCCCAACATTAGTGATCACATTGCCGAACATATTTGAATGTCTCCTCCCCACTTTGAATACTGGTCCTTCCTTCCTTCCTTCCTCAGTCCACTCCTGGACGTAGGCATATTGATTGATTATTTATGTTTTTTTTAAAACAAAATTTTATTATCTAGGTTTTAAGCAGTTACTTCCTGAAAGTTCATTTTAATAGATTACAATAAAATACTTTTTTGTTATAATTCACATGAGTTTTTATTTTGTTTATATTTACACCTGAAGATGGGAGGTATTGCTTCTCCCGAAACCGGTAGTGTTTAAAAAATAAAAACTCGTGTGAATTATAACAAAGAAGTAAAGGGTGATTTTTTTGAGGTTAGGATTTTCATGCATTAGTATTTGACAGATCACGCGGGATTTCAGACATGGTGTCAAAGAGAAAGATGCTCAGTATGCTTTGACATTTCATCATGAATAGACTTACTAACGAGCAACGCTTGCAAATCATTGAATTTTATTACCAAAATCAGTGTTCGGTTCGAAATGTGTTTCGCGCTTTACGTCCGATTTATGGTCTACATAATCGACCAAGTGAGCAAACAATTAATGCGATTGTGACCAAGTTTCGCACTCAGTTTACTTTATTGGACATTACACCAACCACACGAATGCGTACAGTGCGTACAGAAGAGAATATTGTGTCTGTTTCTGAGAGTGTTGCTGAAGACCGTGAAATGTCGATTCGTCGCCGTTCGCAGCAATTGGGTTTGTGTTATTCGACCACATGGAAGATTTTACGCAAAGATCTTGGTGTAAAACCGTATAAAATACAGCTCGTGCAAGAACTGAAGCCGAACGATCTGCCACAACGTCGAATTTTCAGTGAATGGGCCCTAGAAAAGTTGGCAGAAAATCCGCTTTTTTATCGCCAAATTTTGTTCACCGATGAGGCTCATTTCTGGTTGAATGGCTACGTAAATAAGCAAAATTGCCGCATTTGGGGTGAAGAGCAACCAGAAGCCGTTCAAGAACTGCCCATGCATCCCGAAAAATGCACTGTTTGGTGTGGTTTGTACGCTGGTGGAATCATTGGACCGTATTTTTTCAAAGATGCTGTTGGACGCAACGTTACGGTGAATGGCGATCGCTATCGTTCGATGCTAACAAACTTTTTGTTGCCAAAAATGGAAGAACTGAACTTGGTTGACATGTGGTTTCAACAAGATGGCGCTACATGCCACACAGCTCGCGATTCTATGGCCATTTTGAGGGAAAACTTCGGAGAACAATTCATCTCAAGAAATGGACCGGTAAGTTGGCCACCAAGATCATGCGATTTGACGCCTTTAGACTATTTTTTGTGGGGCTACGTCAAGTCTAAAGTCTACAGAAATAAGCCAGCAACTATTCCAGCTTTGGAAGACAACATTTCCGAAGAAATTCGGGCTATTCCGGCCGAAATGCTCGAAAAAGTTGCCCAAAATTGGACTTCCCGAATGGACCACCTAAGACGCAGCCGCGGTCAACATTTAAATGAAATTATCTTCAAAAAGTAAATGTCATGGACCAATCTAACGTTTCAAATAAAGAACCGATGAGATTTTGCAAATTTTATGCGTTTTTTTTTTAAAAAAAGTTCTCAAGCTCTTATTTTATTTTAATCTAACAAAATTTTAATTAAACACTGTTTCTTTTCACATTTTTTCGAAATAACACATGTCTGTTTGTGGGCATGCATTTAATATGAATTTTAAATGTTTATACAAATGCAACTTACAGTATAGACGGGTGTCAACCCTGATCTGTACAATTTCAAATGTATGCGTGTGTACTCAGCACTTGGAAAAATAACATACTGAGCCGGTTCTAAATAAAATGTACAGAAAAAAGTCAACTGGTGTGACATTGTGGCAAAATTACAATGCAAAGGCAAAACCAGTGTGTGCCGAAATGCACTCACTAATGCCCGAGTACACACGGACTTTAAGAGGAGACTATTTCTTTTACAGTACCCTTAGTACGAGTTGCAAAACTTGAGAAAAGTAAAGTTTTCGGAAAATATTAAAGCGTGATTTCTCCCAAAATCTGCCGTTTCTGTTTCTTACACTTTGTGGTCTTAGCATAAGTGATGAAGAAAATCAAGTTCAAACAAACAAAAACGACAGATTTTGGGGGAAATCACTCTTTAATGATTGCCGTAAACTTTACTTTACTCAAGTTTTGCAACTTGTACTCAGGGTACTGATGGCTATTAGAGCTTTATTTGTAGTTGACAAACTGTTACCAATACAGAAATTATTCAATCTTCAATCTGGTCTCCTGCAAAAACCTATTCATGAACACAGGTTAGTCCTGATCTCACATAACAACTTCTTATTTCACAGATATTGTGATGCCCTGCTGAAGAAGAGCTCGCGGGGTGTGTCGGAGCCCGAGGCGGAGAAGAAGCTGTCGTCTTCCATCGTCATCTTCAAGTACATTGACGACAAGGATTACTCAAGTTTTACAACTCGTACTAAGGGTACTGAGAGCAAATTGCGAATTACGAAAAATCAAAACTAAAACTGTTAATAAATCCACCCTAAAAAATATATATCAAAACTAGCCGTTAGTTTGCAATTTCAGCTTGATTTCCTGTAATACATGACTGGCCTCACATCCCAATACCATCTATGTAGGTTGATGCCAGCTCTGTTTACATTAACAAATCTTGGAATGCATCTATCATGAAAGTGATGGGCACTCTATGCGTTTTGTGTTCAACTAGTCCGGTCGATATCTCAGTTATGGGCACTCTATATATATATATTTATATATGTCAGGCTTATTTATTTTAAATTGCACATGATAAGAGAGCGCCGTCTTTGTGTGTGTCACACCTCAAGGGCCCTCTCCGATCACGGATAAGACTTTTTGAAAAGGTGCGTCTTGAGAGCTCCGCGAAATATACTTTTAAATTTGGAGTTCTTCACTCCGGGTGGCAGTCTGTTCCACTCCACCGGACCCGCAACACGGAAAGCACTGTCTCCAAAATTTGTACGGATCTGACGGTGCGGCTGAACCAAATTGATTGCACCATCGCCCGCGGATCTGAGTGTCTGCCTCCTCACACCCATCTCAACAGGCAAAATCATGTCAGTCAGATAAGGTGGAGCCAAGCCATTGATGGCTTTATATACCATCAGACAAACACGGTAGACCACCTATGCGTTTTGTGTTCAACTAGTCCGGTCGATATCTCAGTTGGAAGAGTAGCTACTAGTTAGGGATGGGTAGGGATATCCAGAGTCATAATACAAGGAGAGCTTGTATGGAGAAGGTTATGACTCTGGATGAAATGAAAGAAGTATGCAAGGACAGAAAGAAATGGCGGTTGATCTGTAATGTTGGCGGCTAGGGCTAGGGTTTTTCTAATTCATTTAAATTTATTATCAGAATTTTATATTTTGTACTTGTTTTTGATGTTCTCTCTAATCTAATCTCAGTTGCAAAGATATGTTACATTGGAGATTCACATTACATGCATTCTCACAACCAGACACGTACAAGTTCGCGCTTGCACATGCCTCATGTGAACCTACAACATAAAAACCAAATCTCAAATGGACATATACATACACCCTGCAACTCTTGCCGTCCTTCCCTGTAACAGGGGTGACATTGGCTATGCATGGTATTATTTGTTTACTTCAAAAATTCAGATGGGAAAAATCTTCGTGCTGGTAAAAGTCCTACAAATATGTTATTATTGTTTGCTAAGGACTAAAGCCACATAGAGGTGTGACGTTTGCTCATTGAGTTTTTTTTTCAAATTTGTGCTTAGTCTATCGAAGCAGACTGTCCAATGAATCTCATAATCACATATCGCCACCTTAACGGTAAAACTAAATGAGTGCTGATTCACTGATTTGAGAAATTGCAGATAAAACATTTTATTGTGTGTAACTTCTCATAGTAAGTGAACTAATTATAAGGAAGTGCTCATGACAAACTTCTAAACTACAGGATTTTCACACTTTTGTGGTGTTTTATTGTAGAAAATAGGATAAAGGTGCATTTATCTGAAAAACCCGGTCCGGTCGATAGCTCAGTTGGTAAAGTGCTTGCATTCTATGCCGTGAGCTCGGGTTCAAATCCCGCCGAGGGTGTCAGAAATGATTTCCCTTTTTCGGTGTTTTTATCAAACCTTAAATAAATAAATAAACCAGCAAATACTCAGCCTTCACAAAAAATATGTACCAGCCCTCTCGGGAGCTGGGAAACCCCCCACTTCACTGAAGTGGTTGGCGTAAGGCCAGCCCCCTTACCTGTAAAAATAAATAGGTTCACTCGCCATATGCGACCCCTTCGGGATTTTTTTTTACCCATGTAAGCTTCTATGTTCATATGTCACTTATTGTACTAACGCATGTTGATATGTTGTACTAACGCATGTTGATATGTTGTACTAACGCATGTTGATATGTTGTACTAACGCATGTTGATATGTTGTACTAACGCATGTTGATATGTTGTACTAACGCATGTTGATATGTTGTACTAACGCATGTTGATATGTTGTACTAACGCATGTTGATATGTTGTTCTAACGCAAGTTGATATGTTGTACTAACGCATGTTGATATGTTGTTCTAAAGCAAGTTGATATGTTGTACTAACGCATGTTGATATGTTATTCTAACGCATGTTGATATGTTGTACTAACGCATGTTGTACTAACGCATGTTGATATGTTGTACTAAGGCATGTTGATATATTGTACTAACGCATGTTGATATATTGTACTAACGCATGTTGATATGTTGTACTAACGCGTGTTGATATATTGTACTAACGCATGTTGATATGTTGTACTAACGCGTGTTGATATATTGTACTAACGCATGTTGATATATTGTACTAACGCATGTTGATATGTTGTACTAACGCGTGTTGATATATTGTACTAACGCATGTTGATATGTTGTACTAACGCGTGTTGATATATTGTACTAATGCATGTTGATATGTTGTACTAACGCATGTTGATATGTTGTACTAAGGCATGTTGATATATTGTACTAACGCATGTTGATATATTGTACTAACGCATGTTGATATGTTGTACTAACGCGTGTTGATATACTGTACTAACGCATGTTGATATGTTGTACTAACGCGTGTTGATATATTGTACTAACGCATGTTGATATGTTGTACTAACGCGTGTTGATATATTGTACTAACGCATGTTGATATATTGTACTAACGCGTGTTGATATACTGTACTAACGCATGTTGATATGTTGTACTAACGCGTGTTGATATATTGTACTAACGCATGTTGATATGTTGTACTAACGCGTGTTGATATACTGTACTAACGCATGTTGATATGTTGTACTAACGCGTGTTGATATATTGTACTAACGAATGTTGATATGTTGTACTAACGCGTGTTGATATATTGTACTAACGCATGTTGATATGTTGTACTAACGCATCTGCAGAGCGTGTAGCCTTAACTTAAATTACAGGGATTGGCTGTGGTTGGATGTGACATAAACGCATAACGAGCTAAATATAGCGGTTTTATCAAAACTGATATAGTAACCACCGCTCAGATAACTCGCAAACAAACCTATTTAGTAACTGTAGCTGTGACGGTAGCCGTGCCCCCATTCCACTAAGGATAATAATAATAATACTTTTAAGATTTTTATAGCGCCTTTTCATGACTCTTGGTCTATGAGCTAGCGAACAGGTGGGTCTTCAACCCCTTTCTAAAAGTGCTCTCCAGGTCCATTTCGCGCAGGTCATTCCATATGGTTGGGATGACTAGAAACTGAACAAGTCTTAGTTTCAAATTGGAATTACGGTAGTTTGATATATTTAAAAGACCATATAGGTGGGATTGCGAAAGAATGGAACCTGCAGAGTGAGAATAAGAGTAGCGTTGGTATGAAGAAAGTGATGAATGTTGAAGAGATGAAAGAGGTATTAAAAAAAATAGAAACCATTATAGGAGAATTTACATTATTCTAGACCAGGGGTGTCCAACTCAAAATCGTGACTCAAAAAGAAGGTCGGCAAGAGTTGCAGGTCCACATGCGGCATGTTTAAGCGCGAACTTATATGTGTCTGTCTGTGAAAATGCATATAATGTGAATCTTTAATGTTGCATATATTTGCAATTTAGATTAGATTAGAAATTAAAGCAGTCGCAAACAATTAGTGTGATGAATACCAGTCGAGAAAAAAGTTCTAAATTCAAATTAGTGCGGCCAGTCCATTATGTTATCTATACATCAACGGCTAAAAGGCAGTAACGGCACGGCTAAATAAGCAACATAAACAAAAAAATTCAGAAGAGCAGTTTAAAGTTTGAGATTGCCGAAAAATGCAATAACATTTTTATTTTTTATCATATCATTAAAATCAAAACAGCTGTAAAATTAAAAAAAAAATAAAGGCATTTATTGGCATTCCTATTAATGTGGTTTTACAATTTTTTTATGTCACAAGCGCCTTTAGGATAAAAAAGGCCAAATCTTGTCGGTTACATCAAAACCATACTTCGAAAACGCAGTTGTTTGCTTGAGCATAAACAACACAAAAATCATCGTAGGGCTATGGGAGTGAGCGCATTAGAAAGAGCGGAAAATTTCAAGCAGGATAGCATTCATAACTCATTTTTGACCAAAATGTTGCTTACTGTCTTTTAACCGCCAATATCTATTATAGGCTAAATACAAGCATCATGCATGTATATATTGTTATTTTTATTCTTTGATTTAAAAAATGTAATTTGTCATGTATGTTCCTTGACTTATAGGTTGTTATGCGGCTGACCACCCATAATATAAAAAATGGTTCACTTTGCCAATGTCACCCCTGTTTCAGGGAAGGACGGCAAGAGTTGCAAGGCTTATGTTCATTTGAGATTGGGTTTTTAAATTGTAGGTCCACATGCGGCATGTGTTAGCGCGAAATTATACATACCTGCTTGTGGGAATGCATTTAGTATAAATCTTAAATGATATATATCTTTGCAGCTTCGATTAGATTAGATTAGATGCATATAGAGCTGCCAGGTGCCAAAAATAAAGAACCCCTATATTGTAAAGTCAAGTTTGGTAGGTATAAAATGTCAAACTCACATGAACTGGCCAAAATACGAAAGATTTCTTTCTCAACTGCCTTGGATAAAGGAAGCACCACAATAAAAGTTTTAATGGTAGGTACAACTTGTATATTATAGGCTCACAATTTAAATCAATTATTAATTCAGAAATCCATGCCACACAGGCCTGTCTGCCAGCACATGCTTATTTGTTTATTCATTTCATTGCTTACACATCGGTATTTTATCAGCTGGGTCGACACGTATAGCAATTACAATTACAAGTACACTTATAGAATAGCACCGATAGTGTTTATTCATCATATCAAAAAAAATGCTACTCTAGAGGTTAAAACATCTCTCTATTTCATTTCAACGGACTCAGGGATATTCCCCATCAACAAGGAGTACCAGCATCCACGAGGATTCCAAGATCTCTGATCTTTCACCATCCAGGAATTAATCATCATCAAGAAAAGAAGCAAAAGAGTCCGCTCCATATTTTTGTAAGTACACTTATACGGGGCTATTCTTCGACATTTTAGTCGTCCGTTGAGCCCACGCTTTGACAAACTAATGATGCATTTGTATGAAGACCTGTCAATCCAAGATGGCCGCAAGTAAACAGCTGATTTGTCTTCATACAAATATTACCGATATTCGGTAGGTAAGAATGACCGTGGTGACGAGACTTTCAGGCCAGGCATCATAAGTTTGTCAAAGCGTGGGCTCAACCGACGACTAAAATGTCGAAAAATAGCCCCGATAGTGTTTATTTACCGTATCAAAATAACGCTACTCTGGAGGTTAAAACAACTCTCTATTTCATTTCAACGGACTCAGCAGTACTATTCAAATTCAGATTTTTTTCCTCGGCGGGCAAACGTCACACTTGTATGAGCTAAGCATGCTATAATGTAAAAATAATAATATGTATAAAAGTAATATAATGTATAAAGATATATTACCTTTAAGATTAATATTAAATGCATGCCCATAAGCAGACAGGTATAAGGTAGAGCTTTCATACGTTGCATGTGGAATTACAACATAAAAACCACATCTCGAAAGAACGCAAGCCCTGCAACTCTAGCCGACATTCCCTGAAACAGGGGTGACATTTGCAAAGTGAACCATTCTTTACAGAATAGGTGGTCAGCTTTATACTAACCTATAAGTCAAGGAACCGTTAACAAAATATTTGTTTGCCTTTTCCCTAGCAACCCGACCGTGTGACGTTACAACTTTGTCTCTTGCAATTCATCTGGTCAGTCCATTTAATGTTCTAGGGAATTTTTGAGGAGACCATGTCCGGTCGATAGCTCAGTCGGTAGAGTGCTTGCATTCCATGCCGAGAGCTCGGGCTCGAATGCCGCCGAGGGCGTCAGACTGTCAGATATGATGTGTTTATTTCAAGACCAAAATAAATATACCCGCAAGGTTAACTCAGAATTCACAAGAAATGAGTATCAGTACCGAGGGGTCGGGAGATGGGAAACCACCATTTCAACTGAAGGGGTTGGCGTAAGGTTGGCCCCCTTACCTGTAAAAATAAATAGGTTCTACTCGCTACATGTGACCCCTTCTAGGATAGCGTGGTAAGAAGTTACACTAGATTGTATAGCTTATTTGCGTATTTGTTTGATCACATATTAATTTAATTCTTTTAGTGTTACTCTCCAACAGCAAATTAATTCATGGCTCATCCGCAGCCCACAGTGTCTTGTCTTGTATCCTGCCGCCATTCCTCTAGGGGTGGCCGGTACCTCCACACAAGTGCCTCCACTTGACTCTGTCCTTGCATACTTCTTTCATCTCATCTAATTTTATCACTTTTTTCATGCACGCTCTTCTCTTGTTTCCACTCTGTAAATTCCATTCATTCGCAATCTAACTTATCTGATCAATCCATTCTTTCCTAGGTCTTCCCCTTCCACGCTTACCTATTACATTCCCTTTATACACTTTTTTTGCCAGTCGGTCTTCATTCATCCTTTCAATATGTCCAAACCATCGTTATTCCTTGACTTATAGGTTGGTATGAGGCTGACCACCCATACTGTAAAAAACGGTTCACTTTGCCAATGTCACCCCTGTTTCAGGGAAGGTCGGCAAGAGTTGCAGGGCTTATGTCCAATCCAATCCAAGTTGCAAAGATATGTTACACTGGAGATTCACATTACATGCATTCCCACAACCAAGACACGTACAAGTTTGCGCTTGCACGTGCCTCATGTGAGCCTACAACATAAAAACCAATCTCAAACGGACATACACCCTGCAACTCTTGCCGTCCTTCCCTGTAACAGGGGTCCATTTGAGAATTGGGTTTTTTATATTGTAGGTCCACATGCGGCATGTGTGAGCGCGAAATTATGCGTGTCTGATTGTGGGAATGCATTTAATATGAATCTCGAATGATACATATCTTTGCAGCTTAGATTTAGATTTAGATCGCATCACACTTCTTTGAATTGAAGTTTGAATTTGAGTGAATTTTCCATAAAAAAAGAATCGATGATCCCTAGATCAACTATGGATCAAATGCTTTGTGAATAGCACTGTTTGTGTGTTACAAATGTCATTGCAGAATAAAGGATTCCTAAATTGGGAATGCATTTGCATCTTGCATGGATTAATCATGATAATATAAATAAACAGTTAATTATTATAAACAATCTATATTGATATGTATGTGCATCCATTTATGACCAAACAGAGAACAAGGTCCTCACTATAAATAAATTCTTGATTCAAAGAACACATCTCTATAATCTATAATCTAAGTTGCAAGGATATACCTATTAACATTTAAAGCTCTCAAATGCACGCCCACAAACAAACACGTGTCATTCGCGCTTACAAATGCTGAATGTGTACTTACAAATAAAATCCAAGCCTCAAATGAACATAAGCCCTACAACTTTTGCGGACCTTCCCTGAAACAGGGGTGACATTGGCAAAGTGAACCAATTTTTTACAGCGTGGGGGGTCACCCTCATACCAATCTATAGTAGTCAAGGAACCTATTGTTATAGGTTGGCGAATTCCATTGCTCTTTACAATATTATTTACAAAAAACAAATAAGCTCTGCAACTACGGCCACTTTTCCCTGAAAAAGGGATAGCATCAACATTTTTTTGTTGCCATGTTGCCACTCTTTATAAGTCTTAGAGCTCGTTCCCACTTGTCTGCAACAAAATGTTCTGCCACTGGAACCTCCGATTAATATACGGATCCGACACCCAGCAAGTGGGAGATTGTCGACCTTGCAAATTTCCGTCTATAAAATATTAGGTATTTTGAAATATGCATTTTAAAATGACCATAAAAATAATCCCAAATTAGATAACAAATATTATCATTACTAATTCAGAAGGTTTTTTTGAAAATTTTGGCAATTGCTGATTAACACAGATAAAGGCTTCACTTCGAGTGTAAAACATTGAGCGAATCTTCAGCCATCCTGTACACCAATTTTTTTTTTTTTAAAAACTAAAAACAATCACTAATTCAATTTTTTTAAATTAGAATTTGTTTTCTGTTTAGTTTTTTGATGTCCATATATAATTAATGTTTATTGATTTAAAAATAGTTATTTATGCCACTGCCTAGTAATGATAGTCTTTGTAACACGAGTGCTAGTTTGTGCCATGAGGCGCAGCCGAATGGCACAATAGACAGCAAGAGTGTTACAAAGACTAATTACGTGCAGTGGCATACAATACTTTTTCTACGACCATGAAATAAATAACAAACTAGTAAATAATAGTCATTATAATGTACTCGTCCATTTGAAGTAATTAAAACCTCACCTTTGTCAAACCGTGTAATTTATCATTCCCCTCGATTATCTAATCTAATCTGCAAAGATATATTACATTTGGGATTCATTTTAAATTTATGCCCACAAGCAGACACATATAAGGTTGCGCTTATACATGCCGCATATAAGGGTTAATATTCAAACCCAAAACTTAAATAAACATAAGCCCTGCAACCACTGAAGCAGGGGTGTCATTGGCAAAGTGAACCAAGTTTTTACAGCATAGATGGTCAACTTCATACCGACCTATTAGCCAAGTAACTGTTTAAGTTTGTTTTTTTTTTGTGGTGCAAATATTTTGCATTATTTACTTTCAAGCCTTCTGTTTTCCTTTGAAAAAAGGAAAGCTACAATTTGGAGTATTTTGATAAATAAAATTAATGAATTACTACACTATTAACAAAAAAATTTTGACTCTACACATAAGATATATTAATTTTCATTTGAACAAAGATTGAACATAGTGGGGAGGACCTATCAATAAATTTAAAATATTCATGTAATGGCTGACGTTTAAACGTGGTTGCTATGGAAACGGCCAATAATAGTTTGTTATCAGTCGCTTAGAAGGATAGCCTCATACAAGGTTGATACTCGAAATTCAAAAATGGTTCCATTTCTGACAATGCGCATGCGCACATTTTCATTTCAACACCGTTATCAGTTGCGTAATGTTACATTACGCAACGGGTGTGGAAATGTATAGCATTGTGATTGCGTTAGCCGTTTTGTAATTAGTAAATTACCAAATGGGAGTAGAAAAATGTAATTTATTGTGTATGTTCCTTGACTTATAGGCTGGTATGCGGCTGACCACCCATGCTGTAGAAAATGGTTCACTTTGCCAATGTCAACCCTGTTTCAGGGAATGTCGGCATGAGTTGCAGGGCTTATGTTCATTTCAGATTGGGTTTTATATTGAAGGTCGACATGCGGCTTGTGTTAGCATGAAATTATGCGTGTCTGTTTGTGGGAATGCATTTAATATGAATTTCAAATGGGATATATCTTTGCAACTTAGATTTAGATTTAGATTAGAGGCACTGTTGTGCATTACATCCATTTTTCGGTTAATGGATAAATGCACACTCCTTACCGCATTGTCCAAAAAAGAGTTGCACGTGACGAATGGTATTTATTTATTTTCACAAGTAAGGGGACGAGCCTTACGCAAACTACTTCACTTGCACTGTATGTTTCCGCTCTCGAGGAGGCGGCTCTTCCATCTTGAAAGGCTGAGTAAACCTTGCCCATACTGTGAGTTTTCGGTTATAAAATGAAGAGTAAACTGGATTTAGATAAGTTTGTGCTTACACATGTGTACTTACAAAAAAAAATCTCATTGTAACATAAACCTTGCAACTTCTGCCGCCTTTCCCTGAAACGGAGTGGTACTGGCAAAAGTGAAGCAAGCTTTCAAGGTCAGCCTCATACTGTCAAAATATGGTTAACTTTACCAATTTTAACCCTGTTTCAGGGATGGTCGGCACGAGTTGCAGGGCTTGTGTTCATTTGAGATTGGGTTTTTATGTTGAAAGTCCACATGCGGCATGTGTAAGCGCGAACTACACGGGTCTGTATGTGGCATACACTTGATATGATCTTTAAATGTTAATATATCTTTGCAACTTAGATTATATAGCTATAGATTGTGCTTACGCATGTGTACTTACAAAAAAAAAACCTCATAGGAACATAAACCTTGCAACTCCTGCCGATTTCCCTGTAACCGGAGAGGAACTGGCAAAAGTGAAGCTAGCTTTCAAGGTCAGCCTCATACCAACCTATTAGTCAAGGATATAATTTAATTAAGATAAAAACGAATTCATCAAAACTTGGAGGAATAGTAAAGAAACAAAATGACAATATCAGAGTTAGACAATTAGTGAGGGCACCTGTCTAGAGTGCTGCATTTTTAACTGTTTCTCTAAACGTGACCTATTTTAAGCCTCCTTGATATTGGGCCACTGTCACTCATAATAATAAATGTGCCAAAATTATCAAAATCAACGTCAGCATCATTATACTTCTGTTTTTCAGATTTTTTCATGTATCTTTTTTTTCTCTGCCTAATTTATTGTTTGTAACCTGTATTATGCTTTTACATATTAGCTATTTTTCAGGGGCGTGCATCCCATACAGGCACATGCACCTAATATATATGCAAAACACCATCTAAGCTTGATTTTCAGTTTTAAAATTCAAATTTTAAGCCATATTTTTTAGCATTGATCTATTAACACAGTGAAAGTCCATTTTTAATTATTTAAAAATTCAAATGGGTAAAACATAGTTTTAATTCACTTATATTTATTTATTTTTTGTGCTCGAACAATTTCGCCTAATGAGGCATCTTCAGGAGCAGAATGGTTACCTTTTTTTTCAAATTTTAAGTTTGATTGGAGCTATCGTTAGCACTTCATTCAATTTCAAATGAATTATTTGAAAGGAATGGGAGGAAATATTTATTCTGACATGTATTTGCCTATACTGTATGCACGCGCCTGTTGTTTTCACCCCAAGAGATTTATGACCTTCCTAGATCTAGGGCTTTTTAAAATCACATTAAAGTCGACACTAGTCAGTTGCAATTTCTCAAGCAATATCTAGTTGCTGTAAGGGCTTTTGCAGACATGTTTTTTGTCCAAATTATCTGTAACTGTAACTCTGTCGCGATTCCACTAGGGGTGGCCAGAGCCTTTGCAGAACTGTGTCCATTTCTTCCTATCCTTACATACATCTTCCAATTCATTCATATCCATCACCTTTTTCATCCATTTTCTTCTTTTACACTCACTTTGTATATCCCATTCCTTCACAATCTCCTCAATCTGATCACTACATACTTTTCTCGGTCATCCCTTACCTCTTTTTTCTTTCACACTTCCTCAGTACATATTGTATCTGTATATAAACTCATACATACTGCAAAAATGGTTCATTTTGCCAATTTCACCCCGTTACAGAGAAATTTGGCAAAAGTTGCAGGGTTCATGTTCATTTGAGGTTTGGATTTTATTATGTAAGTACACATGCATCATTTGTAAGCGCGAACTTACAATGTCTGTTTGAGGGCATGCATTTAACATGGATCCTTAATGTTGATATATATTTGCAACTTAGATTAAAGATTATTAAATCTAATCTAAGTTGCAACAATATGTAAAATTAAGGATTCACATTATGCATTTTCACAAGCAGACACGTAGAAGTTCGACTTACAATATACAAACTCCAAATCTCAAATAAACATACACCCTGCAACTCTTGCCGACCTTCCCTGAAACAGGGGTGACATTGGCAAAGTGAACCATTTTCTACAGCATGGGTGGTCAGCCGCATACCAACCTGTAAGGCAAGGAACATAAACAACAAATTACATTTTTAAAATCAACAAATAATAATATGTACCTATGGATATCAAAACTGAAACATAACACAAAATTCTAATTTAAAAAATCCCAGTCCTAGCAGCCAAGATTGCAGATTAACCGCCATTTTAGATCTGCCATTATAGATCTGTTAATTAACACTCTGTGTAATGTTGATAAGAGTAATATATTGTCTGAGATGTTTATTTAACAGTAAGTCTTGGTACAACAGTACAGCGGGCTATTAAAGTGATTTATAAACTTGTTAAAAAAAAACCTACATCTCCCATACTCACCTTCAGATAATATATTGTTATGTTTTTACAATTGCAGTGATTTATTTCAGATTCGGTTCCGACACAGAGTCACCACATTTGCACAAGCAAGACTTAGTTGCTGTAAGGCTGGATGGACACTTGGTGACGGGTCATTGGTAAAGGTTTATGAGTTTTTTAACCCAGCAAAGAGCAAATTTGATAATATAAATGATATATTTTTTGTGCTTCGCCGGAATTCGAACCCACAACCTTCCATTCAGAGTCCGAAGTGTTTCCACTGAACTACAGACCGGCAGATCTTCTTTATCACCAATTTAAAAGTACGGAGTACCTATATTATATTTTTGTGATTTTTTTTATAGGTTAAGTTAACTATAACAATGTGTATACATATTGTTTTGTAAATGCGTCACAATAAACAGAGTTACAATGAGGACTTGAAAATATGATTTTATTATTAAATGTATTTATTTTATTTATTAGTAGAATTGATGTTTAATGATGTACGCAAGGTTTACTCACAGAAATTGCCTGTTGAACCGTCTCCTGGGACAGCAGCGCAGCGTCAGCCTCTGCAGGACGGCCACCCCGATGGGCACATCCTTGTGGTGCGTGCTCATGGTGAACAGTTTACGTATTATGTACAATTTGTGTCTAAACAAGAGGGCAATCATTGGCGGTGAGTCATATCATCGCGTTGCAAGTGCATCACCTCGGGGTCTTGCGAAGGCCGACGGGATGCGAATACAGCGACACTGCACGTCTAACACATTCCATTACTTTGTATTGACGACAGAATTGGGCGGGCGAATAGACGGCGCGATTTTCTGGCCACGTTTCATTCACGCAGGACACGCGCAGTTTGTGGTGCGAGGAGTTTATATTTGACCTGACACTCGGATGGTGGTCGAATTGCAGTGAATCTGAGCGTTGAATTGTAAGTTTATATGCTGTGAACTGTAAAATTCCCCAAATGTAAGAAAAATAGTCTTGATATTTTTGTCTATGGTTGAAGATAGTTATGGCGGGAAATTCAAATAACATTTAAGTATTTTCTTCATTTTAACTAGTGGAAAAGAAATATTAGGGTTTTTTTCTTGAATTTTATTTATTGGATGCATTTTTGTATAAATTAATAAATTATATTTGTCATTTAAACCTTGATTCTTGAAGTAGAACATCACCACTTTTTTAAACAATAACCAAGTATTCAAATTAAAAATTTAGATGTAAAATCTAAATGTAGGGATATTTTGAATTCCGAGTAAATTTTTCCCCACTTTAACCGTTTCCGTTAGGACTTCTTCAATGACAGAAATGACAATATTGACAACAATGTGAAAAAAATTGAGGTTGGTCGTCTGAATAATTTATGAGCTACTATTTACACATCACACATCTGAATCGGTAGGTAGAAAATTTTTATATCATTCATTTTTCAAGATGACTTATGTGTTGGTATAAGGCTGACCACTTATACCGTAAAAATGATTTACTTTGCCAATGTCACCCCTGTTTCAGAGAAGGTCGCCATGTGTTGCTATGTAGGTACATTTGAAATTAGAGTTTTATGTTGAAGTTGAAAGTCCACATGCGGCATGTGCAAGCGCGAACTGATGCGTATCCATAATTTGTAATCTATTTGCAAAGATATATTAAAATTCAAAACTCATATCAAATGCATGTCTACAAACAGACACGTGTAAGTTTGCTTGTATCATTTTGTATCTGTTCGAGGGAATAATTCATGTAGTAGGTATAAATTTTAAATGTTATATATCTTTGCGACTTAGATTTTGGATTATAGACTAAGGTTATGCCAAAAAAATCAATAACCCAATTGGTAGAGCGCTTGCGTTCACTGCCAGAGAGCTATGGTTACATCCTCATCAAGAGTTTCAGAAATGGTTTTCCGTTCTGGTGTTTTTTTCAAACTCAAAATCAAAAAACTGGCCAGGCTTACTTACTCAGTATTCGCAAGAAATGAGATTTAGGAAACTACCCTTTGCGAGCATGGAAGCTTTTCTTTTAGTCAAGTGGTTGGCGTAAGGTTAATTCCCTTATTTGTGAAAATAACACGGTTCCATTTGCCACATTCAATGCTTTCAGGGTACACAAAAAGAAGCTGCTCAATAATTATTTATAATCTATGTTGCAAATAAATATTGACATTTAAGGCTTATATTTAATGCATGCCCACAAGCAGGCACATGTAAGTTCGCACTTACACCTGCTGCGTGTGTAGGTACATATAAAATACACCAAACCTCACATAAACATAAACTTCGCAACTCCTGCGGCCTGCCACCTTTTCCTGAAACCGTTATGGTATTGGTAAAAGTAAATTAAGTTTTACAGCATGGGAAGTCAGCCTCATACCAACCTATAAGATAAAGAATATTATCTGCATCTGCGTAGTAACCGAAAACCAAAATTTGTCAAGTTTTTTGATTAGCAACCCGGCGGGATGACGCTAACTTTATTTCCAGCTTTGTCGTTTAATCCCAAATCCCATTATCATATTAATCACCTTTTCATCGTTAATTAGTTGAGACTCAAATCTCAATAAGTCTTTAGAATGTCAATTGAAAAATGATCCGTGAGCAATAAAGGAGCTGCACTAAAAATATTTCATTAATAATGGGAACTACCATCCATGTGTTTCTCAGAAAAGTGTCTTTGTTGGGGATTAAAGGCAATAAAATGTAATCCCAAGATCTGTTAATTAAATAAATTAATTCTTTTCAATTGCTTTCAAGTCATAAATTATTATTATTTTTTAAATTATGTAATAATCGACTGGTATATATAGTAACTAGCAACATACAGTATTTGTTTTTATCAGCAGGTAATATTTTTTATTGGGATCAAAAGACGACTTGTGAAATTATGAATGAAAATAAATAATTAATAATGAAACTTATACTTATAATATAAATAGTAGTATAGATGTACACGGCTTAAGCTGAATTAAGATGACACCTTTTCGCTTCTGAATATTCTGGCTATATGAATGCCCCCAGTGCATAATACTTTTTCAAGCACACTTTTTAAATCATTTCTTGATTTTCAACCTAAATTGATTGAAGACACCTCAAACTATGTAAACAGTTACATGTATTAGTTATTCAAGAACAAAAATCACAAAGGTTTAGCACATATTATTGTTGTCACTTGCAGATTTTTTAATTCTTGAACATTGTTAGGGATAAGTTCAAATATGGATGACGTTTATGATTGACAGCCGCACTGTACTTATGTAAGTTTACACTTGACGCCTATGTGTGTCACCCTTAGTTGAAGGGTCAAAAGGCTCTGTTACTACTTTGCGGCCTTCAAACTCCTAAAATCAAGGGTTATTATTTTATTTTTCTTCAAAAAAATACTTTAAAAATTTTAGCAATTCAGCTGACATCACAATGAAGTATGTTAGTTCTTATTTTCACAATTTTCACTGACATCTAGGGCTTCAGCGTCATGTGTAATGTTGTCACTTATTTACTTTCTTGGTGTCACTATCACCTTGTAGTCTCCCCACCATCCTCCAGGATAGATAGATAGATCTCTGTCTTGTGCAGCCTCAGTCCATGGTCCACTGACACCAGGGACATAAAAAAATTATGACGTCACACGGCTGGGTGTCTAGAGAATAGGCAAACAAATATTTTGCTAAGGACCGTCGTCAGCTAGAAGTGTAGCGTTTCCACGCCGAGAAAAAGTACTAAATTAAAATCTGTGTCGAGTCCATTCAGTTGTAGTAATGTGAGAAAAAAAAATGCAATTAAGCTACACATATAGTGTAACTTCTTGCCTGCGTTTTCCCCGAAGGGGTCGCATGTGGCGATTCGGGACCTATTTATTTTTACGGGTAAGGGGGCCGGCCTCACATCAACCACTTTCAGTTGAAGTGGGAGTTTCCCAGCTCCCGGGGGGGCTGGTTCTCATTTCTTGTGAAGGCTGAGTAAACCTTGAGATCGAACCCTTGCTCTCGGCATGGAATGCAAGCAAAAAAACGCAACTAAGCACACATATAGTGTAACTTCTTGCCGCGTTATCCCCGAAGGGGTCGCATGTGGCGAGTTGAACCTATTTATTTTTACAGGTAAGGGGGCCGGCCTTACGCCAAACACTTCAGTTGAAGTGGAGGTTTCCCAGCTCCCGAGAGTGCTGGTACTCATTTCTTGTGAAGGCTGAGTAAACCTTGCCGGTATTTTGTTTTGGGGTTTGAAATAAACACCGAAACGGGAAATCATTTCTGACACCCTCGGTAGGATTCGAACCAGAGCTTTCGGCATGGAATGCAAGCATTCTACCAACTGAGCTATCGACCTTTTTACAAGCTTGATCGTCATCGCTAGAAAGCGCCAATTCTCAAGCAAGACCCAGTTGCTGTAAGGCTGGATGGACCTTTGGTGACCGGTCAATGGTAAAGGTTTTATGAATTTTTCAACCCAGCGAAGAGCAAATTTGAAAATATAAATGGTATATTTTTTTGTGCTCCGCCGGGATTCGAACCCACAACCTTCCATTCAGAGTCCGATGTGTTGCCACTGGACTACGGACCGGTAGTGATGTGAAGAGTCTAAAATTACCTACTAGAGAAAAAAAACATGTTTTTTAATCAAGAGATGAATGTTTAATAATTATAGATACAATAGGTTTTTTTACAAGTAATTCATATTGAATACTTAAAATATTATTATATCCATACAAGTATGCAATACAAGTATATTTATTAAACAAGTATATTCATTTATTCATAATATACTACTTGACAATGTTACCTTTGTAAGATCACAGAAGTATTTTTTTTAATTTAAAAATTGATTTAAAATACAAAATGTCCCCACGCTGGCAACACCTCTGCAACTTTATAATCAAATAGAGCATAAATACAAAAAAAAAAATTAAAATAAATGTTTTGAGTTTTCCATAGTAACTTTGTAAGAATAGTGTTTTTTTTATTATCTAAAAGAAATTGTAGTATTGTTTTATTTTATTTGGAATGCAGTTCACAAATTCATTTCAGTCCTTTTCATATACATGTATTTACACTACCAATAATTCAATAATTTATCTCACTTCAATAGACAGCAAACATTCAAAATATCCGGCCAAATGACATCAATGTATTTCCCGGCTTTTCAAATATTGAAATTCCATTGTCAATGAATTGCGTCGTAGATAAATATTAGTGATATTAAGATGATTTATTTAGTGAGCCCTGTTTTTGTGTGAATCACAACTCAAAGCCCTCTGCGAGCTTGGTCGTCGCTATAGAAAGCGCCAATTTCCAAGGAAGTCCCAGTTGCTGTGAGGCTGGATGGACCTTTTGAGACCGGTCTTTGGTACCTAAAGGTTCAAGAATTTTTCAACCCAGCAAAGAGCATACTTGAAAATATAAATGGCAAATTTTTGTATTCAGCCAGGATTCGAACCCATGACCTTCCATGTGCTACATTTTATATCCCGATGCACTAACCACCAGACTACGGACCGGTCATGCGTGATGTCACTGTTTATAAAGGAATTCATTAAATAGCGCCAACGAATATAAAATGTCAGTGGAATTAACTTCAAGGCGGACAGTTTCATTCTGACATTTGAACTCTATGGAGTGAACACACTGAACTACAAAATCTGTTACAATGTAAAACTCAAAATAAGGCAACTAGAAAATTAAAAAATATATGTATAAATTGAAGAGGTGCTGCCAGTAAGCGGACATATTAACAATATTTATAATTCTTTATACATTTTTATATACGACATCTGGCAAAAGTCATGCTCATAAAAAAAACTATGGCTTTCAAATTATATAAATTTAAAAATATATAGTGATTGGCTAGGAACTTTCAAACATGTAAAACATAATAATTTAAGCCATTTTTATTGACGCTGAAATGTACACTTTGTAGAGGTTTTAAAAGCAGAGAGGACTCGCCAATTTCACTGATGTGTTCTGCTTGAACGTGTTAAAAAAACAACAATCAGTGCTGCCAAAGCATTGGACTATGGCCCAGAAAGATTTAACAATTTATTTTAAATTATGTAAACAATAAATGTGATGTATTGAACCAAAGAAAGACATCTATATTTTTTGTAAATTAATATGATGAGAAAATGATTTTCTTTAAATATATATAATAGCAAGTGCTATAATAGGACTATTTAAATATAATTTTTGTAACATTTTTTTTATTAACTTTCTTTTGGCACGAAAGTTTGTAAGACTTATTAGATCAAATAATAATAATAATATAGAGCACCGATATAGCATTGCATAGTGGGAACAATAAATAAACTATGATGGAGAGTTTATCAGTAACTTCCATTTATATATTTAAGTATACTATTGCACCCTACAGCATTTCCTGATTTTTTTTTTTGTATATAAGAACAGTAAGACTTCTATAATCTATAATCTATAATCTATAATCTAAGTTGCAAGCATATATTCATTTAAAGCTCTCGGATGTATGCCCACAAACAAACTTCCCTTTTGAAATTTCAGAAATATATTAAGATGGAATTGTACTGCGATTTGCAAAATAATTATTTTGTCTATGTACGCTAAATTGCTGTTCCTCTGTGAAGGAATTATAGAGTGGATCACCGTTTTCTAGTTTTATTATAAGCTTTGTTCTTTTCTTGAAAAATAATCCAATGGACTTAGAGTATGAAATATTCGGGATATACATGGATACCTCAAAGGTAAAACTGAACAAGTGGCATATGAAGCTAACATGGGTTTCTCAGATAAATGCATAATTTTTTCCTATTTATATGAGAGAAAACACTAGAAAAGTGTGAAAATCCTGTAGTTTAGAAGTTTTTCACGAGTATTTCCTTATAATTGGTTCACTTACTATGAGAAATTACACCCAGTAAAATGTTTTATCCACAATTTCTCAAATCAGTGAATCAGCACTTATACAGTCCATTACCTGAACAGTGTCTGGTCTGAATTGATTCAAATACTTAGTTGAAGTTCTATTGTTTCAAAATTTTGAACATTCATGAGTATCATGAAAAAGTGTTTGCTAATAACACATGCATGACGATCAACTGCGGCTGATGTAGAAACGACAAGCACAATTTTATGCACACACAATCACGTGAGGGTTCATGCTAAACTGACATACAAATCTTGAACTTTGAGTAATCGTCTGTAGGGGGCACAATAGGTGTAAGGCTGGGCTGACCACCTCTACCTTAAAAACTTTCTCACTTTCCCATTCACACCCCTTTTTTAAGGGATGCGGCAAAAGTGAAGTCAGTTATTGACCAATGAAAATCAATTTCAATACATTTAATTTTTTATTTATGTACATATTTTCATAAAAATGGTCATTCCAATGTATATTTAAATTAAATTTAAAAAAACTATAAAATAATGGTAACATTTTTTCTAATATATATCATTTTTTGTGCTTGCAGCATAACCTTAAAACTTCATAGTATTTTTTTTTCTAAAACAAAACATAAGTAATGTATACAAAAACTCAAATAAAATATCATGGTATAAAGCCAGTATTATTTCTAAGGGATTATATCGACTGCTCCAAGGAAGAAGGAAGTAGCTCCGAAATTGAGGTTTTTGACTTATTTCCATTTCTGTAGGTAACAAATCATTATCTTCATTCCAAGATGACAGCCGAGTCTCTATCTCTTTTAAATTCGTTAATAAATGAATGTAAAAAATAGTTTATGCATTGTTCTCCATGGAATAAATAACATTCAATTGGCTCTCCTGCAAAACTTTTTTGACTTAGTGCTGTCTTCCTTGGAGCAGTCGATATTCTGTTTTTTTTTTGCATTTATTTCACCAATTAGGGACCAGTTTTGGAAGTGAAAATTGAAGTACTTGCCGTTATCTAATTCTGCTGAAAATTTCAAAATAACAAGATCATATGTAATGCGATATAGCGGACTGAAAATCATTTGAATGCAAATACAATATGCTATATCCGTTTCAACTTATTTAAACTCAAATCGTCATGGATGAAATGAAAGAAGTGTGTAAGGACAGAAAGAAATGGCGGTTGATCTGTAATGCTGGCAGCTAGGGCTAGGGTTTCTCAAGTTTTTAAAATTTTTGTAAATTTTAATTAAATTAGAATTTTGTATTATGTTTTAGTTTTGATGTCCATAGATATTATTTGTTGATTTTAAAACTGTAATTGGTTGTGCATGTTCCTTGACTTATAGGGTGGTATGCGGCTGACCAACCATGCTGTAGAAAATGGTTCACTTTTCCAATGTCACCCCTGTTTCAGGGAAGGACGGCAGGAGTTGCAGGGTATATGTCCATTTGAGATTTGGGTTTTTATGTTGTAGCAAACTTGTACGTGTCTGCTTGTGAGAATGCATGTAATGTGAATCCCTAATGTTACATATCTTTGCAACTTAGATTAGATTAGATTAGTCCTTAGTTAAAAGAGAACAAAAATGCTCCCAAGGTGGCTACACTCTTAACAGAGAAGCTAGAATATAACACTGCGATGTTGGCCATCCTGGGCATTGTGACTGTTTTGTGCGTAATTGAAGTAAAAATTAACATACAAAGACATTTTGTAATGTTAAATTAATTGAATTTAAAAAAGAATTTCACAACAAAAGCAGTTCTTTATTTTGAATGACCACACCACTGTTTATTTGTTTGACAGAATTAACTGTAACTGTAACTCTGTCGCCATTCCGCTAAAGGTGGCCAGAGCACCTGCAGAGTTGCTTCTATTTTTTCCTATTCTGACATACCTCTTTCAATTTATTCATATCCATCACCTTTTTCATGCATTTTCTTCTTTTACGCTCACTTTGTATATCCTATTCTTTCACAATCTCCTCAATCTGATCACTCCGGTAGACAGTTATGAACTGTTTAATGTTTCTTTGCCTTATGCCAGATTCCAATCCACGATATCACACGTCAATGAACAAGACAATGCTCTTGTCGGTTTACAAACATACCAACATAATAATTTTTTTAGTTTAATATAAATAAGAGATTAATATAAATGAATACTGTAACTGTAACTGTAACTGTAACTCTGTCGCCATTCCGCTAGGGGTGGCCAGAGCCTCTGCAGAGTTGCCTCCATTTTTTCCTATCCTTACATACCTCTTTCAATTCATTCATATCCATCACCTTTTTCATGCATTTTCTTCTTTTACGCTCACTTTGTATATCCCATTCTTTCACAATCTCCTCAATCTGATCACTCCATACTTTTCTCGGTCGTCCCTTCCCTCTTTTTCCTTTCACACTTTCTTTGTATACATACTTGTATACATATTTGAATAGTTTGAATAGTCTTTGTATACATATTTGAATAGTTTATATTAATTTATATTAATAGTCAACATAATAAAATGGTTCACTTTGCCAATGTTACCCCTGTCTCAGGGAAGGACGGCAAGAGTTGCAGGGTGTGTGTCCATTGGAGATTTGGTTTTTATGTTGTAGGTTCACATGAGGCATGTGCAAGCGCGAACTTGTACGTGTCTGGTTGTGAGAATGCATGTAATGTGAATCTCCAATGTAACATATCTTTGCAGCTTAGATTAGATTAGATATAAAATGATATGTGTCATTATTTCAAATATTTTAAAAATAAATTGCTATGCATTAATTTTTGTAGTCAGATACAATTTGATAATTTCAAAATTAATTTTACAGGAGTCTGTCAAAGAGCTTTAAGAACGAAGAATCTAGGAGACTAACGAGAGGTTTCCATTGACGTGTTACAAAATAATGCAATTATCTTGGTTCAACTTTCTGGACAGAGATTGAATGGAAGGTTTACAGTTTAAGGCCCGGTATTTTGAAGTATCGTAAAGTTAACTAAAATGCAATTTTAGTTAGATCATCATAATATTTCACTCACCGAATTTCGCCAGTAAATATTTAGTAACTTTAACTTGCAATTTTCAAGATGGTGTCGCTTCACTGACAGCAGCTGTTCTTTTTTAATGTAACGATACATCAAAATTGTTGCAAACTGAACATTTTTTGTGTCGTTTTCCAGCTTAATGAAGGTTAGGCATATGATTTTTATGAATAGTTGTTTGTTTTAAAGCTTTTAAATGGCATTTTAATTATTTCCAAGATTTGGGGGCGGGACTTCGTACTTTGATAATTTTCGGTTTTAGTTAACTCGAACTTGAGTATTTTGAATAAAAGTTCAAGTAATTGTTAACTAAAATATTACTACACTTCAATATACCGGGCTTAAGGGAGCGTTTACTAGGCCACAAGTTTCAGCGATTGCTCACAGGTTAATAAGAACGCTCGCAAGATGAGAAAATGTTGCTTTCAAGATCTTTTATAAACAATATACATTGTGGACTAGTTGCAGAAACGACTGTGGTTAAATTTAGCATCAACAAATGGCCAAATATACGCTAGTAGGTACATATGAGAGGAACACACACACTCTCAAAATTGTACACTAATACATGTTCATCCTTTTTTAATAGGTGAAGAGCCCGTTCCCACTTGTCGGGTGTCGGATCCATATATTCATCGGAGGTTCCAGTTGCAGAATATTTCGGACAAAATTGGTTTCCGACAAGTGTGAATAGCTCCATACATAATGTTCTGCCACTGGAACCTCCGATTAATACGGATCTGACACCCGACAAGTGGGAACGGGCTCTTACCCATTAAAAAAGGATTAACATGTATTAGTGTACAATTTTGAGAGTGTGTGTGTTCCTCTCATATGTACTAACAAGAGCTGGGGGAGCGAGAGGGCTAGAATTCGATCCACAAAAACTGTGTTAAAAATGATTTCCCGTTTCTGACAGTTTTTTTTAGTATAAGCCATGTAGATCTATAATAAGTAGTATATTTTTTACAAAAAATGCAAGCAGCCCATTTTTTTTAAAGGTACATTTAAATTTTAATAATTGACCACAAAACTTTAAGCAAATGTTTTTTTTACAATAAAGAAAAAAACAAGAGTATAATTTTGACTAATCTTTGTGCATTTCATCACATTCCTTAAATATATTTACAATTTATGTATTTTTTATTTAATTTTTTTTCAATATGGCCTTCCTGCAAAGATTTTTCCTATGAAGATTTAAGTTTGGTATGAGGCTGACCACCCATAAGACGGGTTTGTCCACATTATTATTTTATTTTTTATTTTTAAATAGATTTGTGGAAAGGAATGCAATCCACCAACCTATTTTGCCTGGCCAGTTGTCCCAGTGACCAAAACACTGACAAAATTATACATTAGTAGGTAAGAGTGTGCGCTGTATGCACACACTCAATTCATACATCAAGTCAGCAAGAGTTGCAGAGTTTAAATTACATTCGAGTACATATAATGCAAATTGACACTTTTTTTTTGAGGGCACGCATTAAATATGAATATCAAATGTAAATATTTCTCTGCAACTCAGATTGTGTGCAATATATAGATGGTGGTCCGCCCATATTTATTTTAAAAATTAAAATTAAAAAAAAAAAGTATGGCAAGAACTATTTGTTTTTATAGAGTGGTTGCCACTGTTTTGTTACTATGAATGGTCAAACAAACAGAATTTTTTTTTTACAAAAATGATTATTTCCTATTTGGAATGTTGCAAGTATGTCTGAATACTTTTTAAATATAATTTTATGGTTTTAAAAAAAAATCAATTATCTCATTTTGCTCTTCAGATGTAAAATTGAAAAAAAAAAGGCTAAGAAAACCCATCGGGTGTGGAAATAGTTGAATGTTTGTGTTCCTTGACTTGTAGGTCGTATGAAGCTAACCGCCTATACTGTAAAAAAATGGTTCACTTTGCCAATGTCACCCCTGTTTTAGGGAAGGTCGGCAAGAGTTGCAGGATGTATGTTCTTTTGAGATTTGGGTTTTTATGTTGAAGGTTCACATGCAGCATGTTCAAGCGCGAACTTATACGTGTTTGCTTGTGAAAATGCATATAATGTGAAGCCCCAGTGTAACATATCTTTGCAACTTAGATTAGATTAGAAGTGGAACAGGGATTTTGAAAATCAGGATATCGCACGTTTAATAATAAAGAGCAATAACTCAAAAATTGGGAAAATCGAGATTTTGTAATAAAACACAAGAACAATGCGAGAAGAATAGGTAGAATGCGACAGCCGTTCAATTTGGACGAATATGACCGAGATAAAGCATCGGTTGCCTTTTTCATCCCATACAAGTTGTACTGGTTGTCTGAACTTCAAACGTGATTTCCCAACATTCTTATTTTTCGAGTTATTGCTCTTTATGATTAAGAGTGCGATATCTTCAAGTTCAGAATGGAACATATTTTGTTTTATGTTAAAATTTAAAAGAAATATTGAAATATACTTATATATTTCAAGTACATATGAATAAGATATTTAAATAAATAAATATATTGTTTTATAAATAAAATAACCAATGGTTAAAAAGGCGCGTAGATTCAAGAGCCATATTTTACAAAAGTAGAGAGTGGATTATTTGCAATTGGAAATTTTGTACTTTTATTTGAAGCATGTTTTCAATAATTTAAAAAAATAATATAAGGATGATTTACTAAGTAAGCACTGTTTTTGTGTGAATCACACCTCAACAGCCCTCTGCGAGCTTGGTTGTCGCTGTAGAAGGTGTAAATTCTCAAGCAAGACCCAGTTGCCGTAAGGCTGGATGGACCTTTGGTGACCGGTCATTGGTAAAGGTGTATGTATTTTTCAACCCAGCTAAGAGCACATTTGAAAATATAAATGGTATATTTTTTATGCTCTGCCAAGATTCAAACCCACGACCTTTCATTTACGAGTCAGAAGTGTTAACCATTAGACTACGGACCGGTCAATTCTCCAATGAAATATCCTCAATTATTAATTTTTCTCTCATCGCATAGTCAAATAGAACCAAAGGTAACAATCTAGCTTATTTTTTAAACAAACAATAAATATTTTTAAATTATGATTATGGTCGTGAGACATTTTATAGAATGAAAAAAAAACGGATTTTACTGACCGTGCAAAAGAGAAGAACGATTTTCTCTACGTTTCGTCGGAGTCATATCCGACGTCCTCAGGTGACGTGTGTCTTCTACAAAGAACTGTTATTGTCGTTTGATCGAGGCCGAAGGTTGCATCCATATCATACATACATATGCATCCAAACGCATACATATTATGGAGGCCAGTACTAACTTCTATGATCCACACTTTCATTAATTGGACGATTTCACAAGAAGACATAATATCGTCCTTCTGTACATCTGGGGCTATTGCGACATCTATGGATGCATCACCGAAGGTTAATAAAAGTACCTACAACCTTCGAACTCTATCAAACAACAATAGCTCAACATTTGTGGTTCTTCTTTGTAGAAGACACACGTCTCCTGAGGACATCGGATATGACTCCAACGAAACGTAGAGAAAATTGTTCTTCTCTTTAGCACGGTCAGTAAAATCTGTTTTTTTTCATTCTATAAAACAATAAATATACAGAAATGACCAGAAAATCATTTTCTCTTTGAATATTTATCTCATTTTAAAACAAATCCTAGATGGCCATGTTTGGTTTTATATACAATGCAAACAATCCACTACCTACACAATTTACGCAGATAAATTTTGTACAACATGACACTTACGTCGCCCGGCTTTTCAAGCGTCAACACGTTATAATTTCTTCAATAAAGTCGTCAAGCCTACTATTACGTAATTATCCATAGCGTTTACGTCTACCTACTTACGATTAGAAATTTCATAATTAGTTATATGCCCTAATAAGTAATTAAGTTATATTATATTTTGAATATAATAAATTTTGGAATGGTGCATTGAAAAATCACGAAAATTAAGACGATAGGAAAGAAGTCAACTCGTCCTTCAAAGTGATGCCATCATGTTTTACGTTTTAATTACGCGGAACGGTTGATATTCTGCGTAAATCAAAACATGCGTGGATTTTTTATGAAATTACGAAGATTATTTATTATCTCCTCAAATTATTTTTAAATGTCACTGCATTGGAATGAATTTATATTGATTTTTGAGAAAAGACATTTCGCACGTTTAATAATAAAGAGAAATAACCCGAAAATTGGGAAAATCGAGATTTTGTAATAAAACGCAAGAACAATGTGAGAAGAATAGGTAGAATGCGACAGCCGTTCAATTTGGACAAAGATGACCGAGATAAAGCATCGGCCGCCTTTTTCATCCCATACAAGTTGTACTGGCTGTCTGAACTTCAAATGTGATTTCCCAACATTCATGTTTTTCGAGTTATTGCTCTTTATTATTAAACGTGCGATTTGTTCATTTGAAGTTAAAGTTAGCATTCGAAAGCACTCCTGCAGCATGTGTATACGCAAACTTTAACATACCTGCTTGTATACATGCAAAGAGAGTAGACTTTAAATGGTCATATACCTCTGCAACTTAGATTAAACATCATAGTTACTTTAAAAAAAAAATAGCTTTCATTGTCCTAAGGAAACAAAACAGTAACAGTAAAAAAGCATTCATTTAAAATTTAGTAGAGTAATAAAGCTTTTTACTTTCTCCAACAGATGGCAGTAGTATTTGTTTAAAAAAAGTTGATTTCCCCTTAAAAAAAATTGAGCAAATAAATATTGATTTGATTATCCCAGAAAAATAAAATAGACCGAAAAAAAATTGTTGAATTTTAAATTTGATAAAGGTTTGGCATATTAGAAAGTAAAAGAAAATGGAGTCACTTTGACAGATGAACTATATCAATAAAAGCTTAAATTACACCGTCAAACTGCTGATCAGTTGCTGGCACAGTTTCCCGTATTCAAACTGATCGCCAGAGATACGGCGCATCTTCAAGCCCTTATTGTCTTTGGTCTTTCCCTCGCACACCACCAATTCAATATGGACGCCGCCCGAATATTCCAAATTCAAATTGATCAACTCGGGAATGAGCTCCGCGTCCTGTATCGAGTCTAAATTGTCCGTCTCTTGACTGTTGCGTAACACAATACTCTGTGGAGGAACTCTAGTGTTTATAGTATCTTTCAGTAGCTCTAATATCCTCTGCGAGTCCATCTTGGAACAGTAATTCGAAAGCGTTATCTCGTAGCATTCGTTTGACTTTTGTTCTAGATTTTTCGCAGACTCGCTCAAGGGCTCCGATATCCTTAAATCTAATGTGCTCTTTTGTAATTTCTCTAACTCGCCTTGCATACACAGAATGTCTTCTTCTTCGCATTTTTCCAACGCGGATATCCCACTCCGACTGTTGTCTCTGCTGATGTAAGGATGGTATTCATCGCCTTCTCCGATCATGGTGGAGTGACCCTGCGCCGAAAAGCTAGTTCTAGGCGTTTCGCCCTTCTCTGAAAAGCTGCCTCGACCCAAATCAGAAAAGCTAGATCGTCCGAAGTCGCCGCGTTCAGAGAAACTGCCGCGGTCTGAGAATGAGCCGCGGTAATCGCTGCCGGCGCGTTCAGAAAAGCTTTCCCGATGTTCTGAAAAGCTTCCTCTGTTCTCGCTGAATCCTGAACTGATTGAAACAATATTTGAGTATATTGAAGTGACGTTGTGTTCACAGTTTGGTGACGCGTTAGCGGAATGGTTTGAGTCGTTGCTAAGCGAGTCGTCGCTGAATCCTAGGGATTTGTCGCTGCCTCGTCGCGCAAACTTCGCATCGTCTGAATTTGGGTTCTGAGCTAGGAACAACTGGTTACTTCTGTCGGCATCCGGTGAGATCAACTCGTTGTTAACAAAATTACTAAACGGAAGCTTAACATTATTTTCAGAGACATCCTCCACCTTGCTTGCGACTTTTTCAGGTTCTGAAGACGCGGCATTCGCCTTGTTTATGATATCATTTTCTTGGCTTGTTTTTCTACCGATGCCCTTCATTATTGAAGGTCTATCTTCAAAGTCAGACGGCTCAGATATGATAAACTGGGGCAGCAGATCCTGCGTGTTTCTGTACTGGGAGTACTTGGGATTGTTTTCTAGAGAATCCATGCTGTCTTCTGAAGACGACGCGACTAAAGTTATCTCGGATCCTAAACAGTCTGTTAAGCTAATCTGGGGATGATTCTGAGAACTAGAAGGCGGCAACGTGTACCCTGGATTCCCCGTAAACTGATTACATACTAAACCGGGATTATTCTGCGGCAAACCTATTTGCTGTCCTCTATTTTCATTCCCGAAATTACTAAGTGGCTGGTTGTGAGGTGTGTTAGTTGCAAATATGTTTTCTTGCTGGGTTTTTTGCATGGGTGATCCTCCTCCGTTGTTTGTGATCTCTTCCTGGATCATATCCAACCCTGGCGAGCCCGGATTTGAAATCGGTGAATTGTTCAATGACCTATGAGTGCCCGATATGGAGACCATGTGCACTTGGGGATGAACTAATGGTAAATATTGCCCCGTCGTTCCAAACTGAGTTCCAACTGGATTAATAAAACCCTGCTGGTTGTTCCATTGACTTAAGTCTTGGTTTAAATTGTATATTGGTGCGCTTGTGTCCATACTAACATCCCCAGCTTGATTGTCTATAGACTGACTTGTTAACGTTGCCGTAGATCGCAAGTCCAATGGCATGGAACTTTGTTGCTGCGGCGTGCCTTTAGTAATACTCCCAGTCATTACGTTTGAAAGCCCCGTCGTATTCAAGAAACTTATCCCTTGCGTTATTTGATGCAGCGGCGAGTTGGCCAAGCCTCTGTTTGCCGAATGCAACGGTGAAACGTTGGCGCTCAACGATTGGTTACTAGACGTTCCGAAGAGCGGGGAATTGTTTGTCGATCCTAACGAGCCGTGGCTGGATATGTTTAGTGGCGACGCTGAATTGCTGGAGCACGAAAAGTTCAAAGGAGATCCACTGAAAGAGTTTTGCACGCTGGGGGACATGTGCCCGCCCATGTACTGTTTGTTGTGCACTGGCGACACGTTGTGGCTATGAAACGGCGACGTGTTGAACTTCAGGTTCTCTGCGACCATCTGCGCGCTGATGCCCAGCCGCTGCGCCAGCTCCTGCGACAGCTGTCCAGTTTGAAACACTAGATTCGCGACATCCAAGGTGATCTGTGATTCTTGCAGTAAGCGTTCTAAAGCTCGGAAGATGCCCTGCGCCATTTCTGGTTGTAACGCGGTTATGTCGATTGAAGATGAGGTTTGTATGGCCGCTATCAGCTGGTTTTGATCCAGGATAACCGACTCAGGAGCTGATTGGAGTCTTCTGTATGCAGGTTGCAGCTGCACTTGCTGGTAAGGTTGGTATCCGTGGTGTATGGGAGAGCCGGGCATGGAATTTGACGTTGTGAGGTAGGACAGGTTTGCGTTTACGTTGATGTCCAGCAGAGGAGGCGACGGCGTGACTTGGGCTTGACGTTGACGCTCCAATCCTCTCTGGAAAAGGAAAAAAAAACATGAGTTAATGAAAAGTTATTTAAACCATTGCTTTGAAAACGTAAATGTTTTTTTTTGCTATAAAATTAAAATGCCTTCAGTTTATTTTCCGCACAATAGGCAAAAAAAATTCAGGGATCCAAACCACAATGTACGTACCCCTGACTTCGCCAAACAAACAACCGAACGCTTAGCCAGCCCTTGAGGAACTAACTTGTCAACACTTGTAATGACGTGACTTTAGAACTCAGGCAGACGCCAGGCGATTTGTAGTTTTCAAATATATTTTTTTCTCAAGCGCGTACGCAATACGGGATATAGCAGAATGGTACACGCAAAGTTTGCGTACTGCGTACGTTCATATGCATACAGCAGTTAAATAAAACCCACGTAAAAACATAACAATACTCTTAAAAGTTCATGTATCTGCGCTGCTTGGATTATAGACACTAGATTGTTCCTTGACTTATAGGTTGGTATGCGGCTGACCACCCATGCTGTAAAAAATGGTTCACTTTGCCAATGTCACCCCTGTTACAGGGAAGGACGGCAAGAGTTGCAGGGTGTATGTCCGTTTGAGATTGGTTTTTATGTTCTAGGCTCACATGAGGCACGTGCAAGCGCGAACTTGTACGTGTCTTGGTTGTGGGAATGCATGTAATGTGAATCTCCAATGTAACATATCTTTGCAACTTAGATTAGATTAGATTAGATGGATCACCTGTAGCAGTTGGTACTCCTGCCTCACATTCTTCATGCTGACGTCAGATGCGGAAGTGTCTCCCCACGTCACATCGTCGTTGCGTACACTGCCGCACTGGGAATCTGAGCAGCGACGCACCGGCGAGTACCTCTCACTGTGCTCACGCACTGAAATACATAAAATGTGCGTAAAAAATTACGTCCTCTCAAATATTTTTCAATTTACCGGTCCGTAGTCCAGTGGTAACGCTTCAGACTCGTAAATAGAAGGTTGTGAGTTTGATTCCCGGCGCATCACAAAAAATTATGATTTTATTTTTAAATATGCTCTTTGCTGGGTTGAAAAATTCATAAACCTTTACAATGACTGGTTGGTAAAGACCCATTCAACCTTACAGCTTAAAGGCTCCGTTTCATGTTTCCGCTACCATGTTTGTTTGATACAAATCTGTAAATGGTGCGGCTCCTTTATATTTGTCTGACATGCTCTCACCCGTTTGAGGCGCCAGACGCTCAGATCTGGGGACCGTGCTCTCTGGTTTGCGGGCCTAATGGAGTGGAACAGACTAATACCTAATGTGAGGAAGGCAAATAGCCCGTTGGTATCTTTAAAGGAGCACCAAAGACGCATCTTTACAAAAAAAATCTTATTCGTTATTTGAGAGGGCCCTTGAGGTGTGACACATACAAAAATGGCGCTCTTTAATTATGTGTACCTTCCAAATATATTATCATTGTATATATCTATATACAGCAACTGGTTCTTGCTTGAGAATTGACACTTTCTATAGAGAATACCAAGCTTACAGAGGGCTCTTGATGTATGATTCACACAAAAACAGCGCTCACCAGATAAATTATCCTAATATTATTATTATACATTTATAATACAGGGGGAACTTCAGCTTAAATATTACAATGAAAAGAAAAACTAAATAAAATTAAAATGCAACAATCGAGCAAAAATCAAACAACAACATTACTCTGTACATTTTCAAAATAAGAACAAACCATGCAAGCCAACCTACGAAAAAAAAAAGTGTTCTAATAACAGACAACACTGATTAAAAAACTTACAATTTGACAGTGGTGCGGTTGGTTTTTATCAACGTTCTGAAAATTTTGAAACTGCGGATGAACATAAACGTTGCAAATCTTGGGGCGACATTGCCAAAAGTGTGAAAGTAGCTGTCAAAACTATAAAAATGGAGTCTGAAGAATGAATCCAGGAAAAATAGACTTGGCACTAAAAATTTCCCCTGAATATGTAGGATATTTCCATGGAAAATAAAAAAAAACGATTCCCGAAAATGTGGAATTTTCTCTATGGTAATTTTTTGTGTACGTTCCTTGACCCTTTCTGCACAAAGACTGAGGATGAACTGACTTTTTCTTCTATAAAATTGTCACAAATCACGGCATACATTCGAGCGAAGATAGTAATTATGATTAGATTTGTCAGGAATATTTACACTTTTATTTTGTTTCCCGTGTCAGAGAAGGTGTCTCCTGAAGACGTTAGCTACGTCGAGAATAATATAAGTTCTCTTACAACGGTCCGTGTAATATCCGATAAAAAATTTAACTGTATAGTGATAATTATTGTAAATATCTCAAACGACCGTAATTCCAACCTAAACCTGAAAGATAATTACCTTGTTCTTGAACCGTCGCCAGTTTACACCTCTGCGGACCGTGCCCTGGATATTTCCTATTCACTTGCTGACCCTGACTGGTCGACGGCCCATTCCAGGCTAAATCCATCTGTCCAGTGTTGCTGCCGGCGTTAAAATTGGCCGCTCCGTTTACGCAGCTATTACCCTGATTCAGTTGGTAGTAGTTGTTAAGGCTGCCCGGTGGCATCTGCGTGAAATTGTTCAAAGTGTTCGCTGCCATCTGTGTGGTGTTGGCCAAAGCTTGATTGCCGGCTTGTATGGTGTTCATGATGGGCGGCGGCGTGAACGTGGGGAACGGCTGCTGCTGGATGATCTGCTGCACTTGCAGAATGTTATTTTGCTGCAGTTGGTAGCTCGTCATCTGCTGGTGCTTTGTTTGTATCGACGGCGGCAGGTAGTTGCGCTTCATCCTCGCCTCCACTTCCATGACTAGTTCGGGGCTTATGACTGTAGGTGCGTGCGTGCGTGCGCAAAAAAACATGAAAACAAAAAAAAACAAAGCGCAAAATACGCAAATGATGAGGGGGGACAAATGCAGGTGAGAAAACAATTGAAAAAAAAAACTAAATTGATGGAGCGTCAAATATTAAAAAAAATAATACAAAATGGCTTATTTAAAGGAGCTTACACAAATGGCAATGACAAAAAGATTCACCCTGTCGGGTTGGTTTCCATATTTTTTATTTGCTTATGAAAAGAATGCAAGCAATTATGTCAATGATTTTTTTTAAATATTTTGTAAAAAAAAAAAGATTTGTGAAGAGGAATGTAATTCACCAACCTATTTTTCCTGGCCAGAAACAGGTATTTACGTTATCAATTAATAATTCATCATTTAATTTTTTAATGGATTATTAATTATTAACTAACCGATGACATCTGTTGAACCAGGGTCGAAGTTATTGTCGATAGGACATGACGCAGGCAGGTTTCAAACCAGAGTTAGTGCCAATAACGCACTACTAAGTAGATTTGTCAAGAGGAATGCGATTCACCAACCTATTTTTCCTGGCCAGAAACAGGTATTAACATTATCAATTAATAATTCATTATTTAATATTTTTAATGGATTATTAATTAATAACTACCCGATGACATCTATTGAACCAGGGTCGAAGTTATTATCTATAGGACATGACGCAGGCGGGTTTCAAACCAGCGTTAGTGCCAATAACGCACTCCTTATCCCCTTGACTATCCCAGCCATGATTGACGCTCCAATGAAAAAAAAATACTAAATAAATAAGTCAAATAAAAACAACATTTATATGTACAGCTAACAAATACATGCTTTTTATTTCAAAATCAAAAAATATGGTGGATCAAAAAAATGTATACAAATAGAGCTGTGACTTTTTGATTTCTATAGACCAGTCAGTGGTACGTAACCTTTTTTCAGCCACGGATAATCTGTAATGTTGATTGTGGTGATGGCGGCTTATTCTTTCATAATTTTAAGTTATCGATATACTGTACTAACAAACTAACACAATTTTAAAAATAAATCTGTACAAAAAAAGTGAAAAGTATGTTCATTTGAGTTTTGGATTTTAATTTGCAAGAGCACATGCAGCATTTGCTAGCGCAAACTTGATCTGTATGTTGGCGGCTAGGTTTTATTAAATTGGAATTTGTCTCCTATTTTAGTTTTGATGTCCATATATATTATTATTTGTTGATTTATAAAATGTAATTTGTCGTGTATGTTCCTATATAGGTTGGTATATAGGTTGGTATGCGGCTGACCCCCCATGCTGTAAAAATGGTTCACTTTGCCAATGTCACCCCTGTTTCAGGGAAGGTCGGCAAGAGTTGCAGGGCTTATGTTCATTTGAGATTGGGTTTTTATATTGTAGATCCACATGCGGCATGTGTGAGCGCGAAATTATGTGTGTCTGCTTGTGGGAATGCATTTAATATGAATCTCAAATGATACATACATACATATCTTTACAACTTAGATTTAGATTTAGAATATACCTATTGACTTTTTTTGTACAGATTTCTTTTTAAGATTGTGTTTGTTATTTATTATTTGTATTCCTTGACTTACAGGTTGGTATGAGGCTGACCACCCATGCTGTAAAAAATGGTAAACTTTTCCAATGCCACCCCTGTGGTCGGCAATTTTTGCACGGTTTGTGTTCATTTGAGTTTTGGATTTTAATTTGCAAGTACACATACAGCATTTGCTAGCGCAAACTTACAGGTGTCTGTCTGCGGGCATGCATTTTAATGAATTTTAAATGTTAATACATATTTGCAACTTGGATTATAGATCCCAAATATTTCAGTTTTGGCTTGAAGCAAATGTCACAGCTCCATTCTAGCATGCTAAATCAACAAAATAGAACAGCAAAATTAATTATGTGAAAAAAAACATCAAAATCTAACTATTAGAGGGAATGATGCTAAAAATACAGTTATGATTGTGGCTATTTAACATTACCTGGTGGTCTCTCGGTAACAGTCAAGAGTCCCGTTCTTCTTGTGCGAATGTTTGACGATGATGACGGACTATTACTCGACTGAAAACATAGAAATAATCAGGGTAAACCATTTGCTGTAGATTATACTATATAATCATGGTCTTTCTTAGTAATAATAATAATTAAGGAGGTAAGCTGATCTAGCCTTCTGATTCGGTGAGACTTCTAGGAGTCTTACTGGATCGGAACCTGACATTGGAAAGGCAGATAGATTCCTCTTTTTTTTCACTTCGCCAAATAAAGGCAATTAGAAAGTGTCTATCGTCAGATGCGTTTAAGACCCTGGTGAGCAGGTTTGTGATTTCTCAGGTTGATTATTGCTCAACACTTATAGTGGTCAGCCAAAGAAGCAGTTCAACTGCTTTTAATCTGTGTTGAATTCGGTAGCACGGCTCATATACGGGATATCCAAATTCGCTTTGTTATTATGAGAGGGTGGTCTACCGTGTTTGTTTGATGGTATTGTAACGGAATACACTGGTAGATGCTTATTGGTGTGCGTGAGTTTTGAGAGAATGTTCTGGCCCAGACGATTGTAGTTGTGAGGTGTGTATGTGGGTAGAACATAGACTCTTCAAGAAATAAATATGTGCCAGAATCGTCTATACAGGTGTGGTAGTGGAACTTTCTAGGGCCTGCTGGAATGGCCCCTAGGTTCTGCTATAAGAAGGGTCACAATCGGCTGGAGCGGGCAGTCTTTCAAAGTACTCACACAGTGGAATAGCTAGTTACTAGGGCGACCAATATGGTGTAAAATAACTGTAATCTGTACAAAATAAATAAGTTTGTTAAAATAAATCTGTTAAACTAAGTCTGTTAAAATAAATCTATTGTAAGAAAGTCTGTGTAAATAAACTGTATGGCTAACTTGTGTTGAACTTGTGTTTTAATTAAGGACCCTCAGAAGAAACGTAACAGTATATAAAGCCATGAATGGCTTGGCTCCACCTTATCTGACTAACATGATTTCGCCTGTTGATGGGTGTGAGGAGGCAGACACTCAGATCTGCAGGGGATGGAGCAATCAATTTGGTTCAGCCGCGCCGTCAGATTGATTCGCGAGACCGTGCTTTCCGTGTTGCGGGTCCGGTGGAGTGGAACAGACTGCCACCCGGAGTGAAGAACTCCAAATCTGTGGGTGTATTTCACCCAAGTAGGATGGGCAACTCGTGTGAGCAACCTCCTCTAAATATTATTACTATTTTGTTTGGGAATACAATTATATACTGATGCTTGAGGGTATCTACTAATATTTAAAATTGTTATTTATTAGCAATTGTCCTGCAGAAAGGATGCCTCCTAAGACGTTGACTATAACGCCAGCAATATAAATAATAATATTAGGATGATTTATTTGGTGAGCGCTGTTTTTGTGTGTATCACACCTCAAGAGCCCTCTGATATGTCGATAATAATGAAAGTTTCGCAATAACGGTTAATCCTCTGGGGCCATTATAAACTGTCGTTGTTTTGCTGGTGAAATGATTCCCGGGATCTGTTGCTATGATCTGTGGGAGCTGGAGCTTCCAGATGTTTAGCACATTTCTACGATGGGCTTCAACAGCGTGAAGTATGATGATGAAGATGAGCTTGATGAGAACTGTGTTGTTGTTTTGTGTAACAATTTGATGGTCGGAAAAGGGTGGTCAGAATCAGCAGAATGTAGGTTACCATGGAGTTGGGAGACGGGCTGTGAGACAGCACGGTGTTGTGGACGTCCTCCGGAGTGGCCATGGTGTGTCTCTTGGTGCTCCCCCTGCTCATCATGTACCTGAAGACACAAACCGTAAAGTTGACCAGTCATTCATACACTAAGCTATCATTGGCCAATTCTTTTTTAATAGGGTAATTGCAGTGGTGGATAAAACGGTTCAAGATACTATGTTTGTGTAGAGTACATTTCAAGGATCACAACCGTATTTTTTTTAAGTAGTTAAAATAAAGATTACATTGATAATAATTTAAAAAAATAAAATGCAGAGAATTTGAATCCCGCCAAAACGCAGCGCGACCGGCTAGCCACGCTGTGACGTCAAAATGACGTAGATGAATCCGACAGTCTTCCAGGGCCTAACGGAACACTCCATAGATCCTAAAATCCATCGACGTCACATCCGCCTAAATAAAAAATGCCCTGTTTTACCGGAAATTGAAAATGTGCGGATTTTAAAGAGCTATAATTTACAAATCCAGATATTCTTTTTCTAAAAACACAGATGCATTGCATCTCCATATGCCCAAACCATCTTAACAAACTTCTTTTAATCTTTACTTTCACACTTTCTCTTGCACCACATTCTTCTTTTCCAAATTCATTCCTCACCCTATCACTCTGTTTTTTCCCAATCATACTTCTTAGGAAGTCCATTTGAGAGGTAGAGGCAAATATTCTGGGAGACCAAGGCTCGGCCATCGGAAGGAGAAGGATATGTCACCTGCATAAGTTGGTATTATAGGCATCGTTGGCCTGCTGCGTCTCCTCGACGCCGCCCGGCATGGAGTCTGAATGAGGAATCCCAGCACCGACGGCTCCCTCGGAACCCATGCCCACTCCTGACGGAGAATTGGTCGCAGCCTGCAAGGAAATGTGAATACTTTAGATGCTTGTGAAAGTTAAAGTACAAAAGAATGTGATGAGATGGTTTGGGCATGTGGAAAGAATGAAAGATGATAGACTGACAAAGTATGTATACAAAGAAAGTGTGAAAGGAAAAAGAGGGAAGGGACGACCGAGAAAAGTATGGAGTGATCAGATTGAGGAGATTGTGAAAGAATGGGATATACAAAGTGAGCGTAAAAGAAGAAAATGCATGAAAAAGGTGATGGATATGAAGGAATTGAAAGAGGTATGTCAGGATAGGAAAAAATGGAGGCAACTCTGCAGAGGCTCTGGCCACCCCTAGCGGAATGGCGACAGAGTTACAGTTACAGTTACTTTTAGAATCTCAATGTGGATGGTGATGAAGTCGAGATTGCAAGAGGATAGAAGTAGTGGAAGAAGACTTGGAACATGATGGTCTGATGAGTAAATAAAATGATAATTGTAGTTTTTTCTTTTTCATTTCATTTTCTTTCACATTTGATCTACAGCTAATCCTTGGATCATCATTTTTTTGCATAGAGAGTTCACATTAGGTGGCGGTTGAGCCATGGATTTGCTGTGTGTGAATAATAACCTATGTGTACAGCAACATTCCATACACAGAGTATATTTTTACACCATATTCTAAAGCTCCGTGCAATTTATGTGATTAGATTAAGCCCTTACAAACAATACTGGGAGTACCACAGGGTTCCATCTTAGGTCCTTCCCTATTTTTTTTTCTAAAGCTCTGTGCAATTGATGTGATTATATTAAGCCCTCACAAGCAGTACTGGGAGTTCCACAGGGTTCCATTTTAGGTCCTTTCCTATTTTATATTTGTATGATCCAGCCATACTGACATTGTTGTGAGGCATGTAGTGCTGCGATGTGCAGTCCTCGTTGCAAGGAGGTGGAGTGAGGGAGCCGGGTTGATAGCACATGTGGAGGTTGGCACCGCCGTCTGATGCTCTTCTCCCAAATGCGCTCACTGCAAAAGAGATTACATCAACTGTGAATAATTGTGGCACATCGAATTCCCGAGTTGATTGAATAACAGGCAATTACATTCAAGGTTTGGATGAGCTTAATAAAAATATCAGTTTTAAACTGAAGTTTATCAAAAATAGAGGTTGCCAGTTGATAGCAGATATGAGTAGTCTGAAAGTTCATGCATTGAGGAAAAATTAAAACAATTGGGCTTCACACTTCTATAGATATTTTATCATTATTCTATTGTTTAGGATAGTCAATTAATAAAAGGGTTCAGAGGACTTGAAGTATTATTGCGGTCCACACCTGTCTCAATTGAATAAAAATCATTCTGGACCACTGAATGAATGTGGGTCAAACCCCAGCAGAACTCTTTTATTATTTTTTGTACGTGAAATCATAAGGAATTTGTAAAGAAAACGCAGAAATTCTTGCAGCTCAATACTATTTTGCAATGCAATGTTATGTGGTGTGCCACAGGGTTCCATAATTGGACCATTTTTCAAACAAATTATGCATTGATAGAATGTAAGTGGAGTCCAAGAGGTTCTGGCCACTAAAATAAGAGTTACCAGGTTATTTTTTGTACCTCTTCAGTGACGATTAGTGCATAGCGATTTGCACCTTCAATACTGCGGCACGAAAGAGGGATCTTGTGCTTCTGCCAAACCACTGACTCAGGTTCTTTAACCGTTTAACTGCGAGTGACACGCATGGGCCACAAGTGTAAACCTGCATACAGTGCGGCTGTCACTCATCATCCAACTTTGAACTTGTCCCTGACATCTGTGCAAAAGAATTCAAACGCCTGTAAGTGAAATGAGCTACACCTTTGTGCATTTGCAGTTGCTGGTCCTTTGGCCTGGAACCACCTGCCACATCATATTAGAGAGCTAGAGGACCATGGAAAGTTCCGGAATGCACTGAAGACAAGCAAATTTCTGGCATCACATGCACAAGCGCCCTTGGAGTGACTACATCATGAAACGGCGCTATAAAGAAATCATCAACTCATCATCATCATATTTGTGATTTTTGTTCTTGAATAACTAATACATGTGACTGTGCACATAGTTTGTTCACAAGTGTCGTCAATCAATTAAGGTAGCAAACAATAAATGTTTTAAAAATGTGCTTGTAAAAGTATTCCGTACTGGGGGTACTCATATAGCCAGAATATTCAGAAGCGAAAGATTAACCAAGACGTTCTACTTAAAGCTGGAGATTGTCTCCCCTGTATCATGATGATGATACCAAGGTAAGAGTTACATACCTTGCCCCATCGCAGGCGGTGGCTTCAGCAGATGGTGGTCCTTGACGCTGAAGCTGTGTGGAGGCTGATGCTGCACCGGTGGCAGGTTGAGTGGCAGGTTGATGTCGGGGAGCAGGGAGTGGTAGTTGCCAGATCGGGCGCGTCTCCCACCGCCCTGAGGACCTCGTGACTGGCAAGATAACAGACTGTTAGTGCACAATGAAAAACAAACAACCTTTGATTGAAGAACAATACAGAATCTAGGCACACGCCCTGTATATCCATCCCATCCGGGGATTTGTCACAGGACTCGCATGCAAAAATTATGTGAGATGCGAGTGGCAGAAGACCCTCCCGTGAAGCTTAGCACTTTTTTTTTAAGAAAACCTGTGCGGGAGACTCCTTAGATTTCAGAGACTCTAGGGGTCTATGAAACTTTTTGTAGTGCTGCAGAGGTATTTACGAGCTTGGTCGTCGCTAAAAAGCGCCAATACTCAAGCAAGACCCAGTTGCTGTAATGCTGGAAGGACCTTTTAGTGACCGGTCTTCCACGTACTGTGTCCAGAGCAGTCCGAACATAGACGCATGCGGTATAAATCTTGTGATCCATAAAAATTACGAATTTTAAAGGAAAAAGGCATTATTTTAAGATATTATTGCATGTGCTGTAATTAGGTGTCAAAACACAAAATGGAGAAAGCAAGAAAACAAAATTTGACACATGAAAACATGTTTTGTATGGCTACACAACTGCAACGTTTGACAGGACTGAGACATATCTAATCTAATCTAATCTAAGCTGCAAAGATATATATCATTTAAGATTTATATTAAATGCATTCCCACAAGCAGACATGTATAATTTCGCGCTAACACATACCGCATGTGGACCTACAATATAAAAATCCAATCTCAAATGAACATAAGCTCTGCAACTCTTGCCGTCCTTCCCTGAAACAGGGGTGACATTGGCAAAGTGAACCATTTTTTACAGTATGGGTGGTCAGCCGCATACCAACCTATAAGTCAAGGAACAAACATCGCAAATTATATAATAATATAATATAAACATGGACACTAAAAAAAACTAAATCATAAAACCAGTTTCACTTTAATAAACCCTAGCCGCCAACATTACAGATCGACCGCCATTTCTTTCTATCCTTACATACTTCTTTCATAAGTGGTAGATAATATGTATTAATGCAGTAAGTTAGTTTCTGCTCCTGTATGTTATTGCTCAATGGTAGGCACTGAAGACAGACGATTAATGCTGTGGTACATTGTATATCTGGTTGCATTGTTTACCTTGCCGCCTCCCCCGTTGCTCATGCCGTTGTCGGACATGACGGCCATGCCAGCGGAGGCGCCCACCATGTTGGACGCTGGGTGGGCCAGGGGAGGCGTCATCATGTAGTGGATCTCCAGGGCCTGCAAATAACAAATTACTTTAATTAAACAGAATAATCCAAATAAGATAGATGCGTTTCATACCGGTCGATAGCTCAGTTGGTAGAGTGATTGCATTCGCACACATCGCACGTTTAATAATAAAAAGCAATAACTCAAAAAACAAGAATGTTGGGAAATCACGTTTGAAGTTCAGACAACCCGTACAACTTGTATGGGATGAAAAAGGCGACCGATGTTTTATCTCGGTCATATTCGTCCAAATTGAACGGCTGTCGCATTCTACCTATTCTTCTCGCATTGTTCTTGCGTTTTATTACAAAATCTCGATTTTCCGAATTTTCGAGTTATTGCTCTTTATTAGTAAGCGTGCGACATTAACTGAAGTTTTTATTAAATTAAGTCCGTAAATCAGAGGTTCCCAAACATTTATTTCTCATAGACCACTTCCAAAATTTTCCGGTAGGCCCCCTAAAATTGTTGCGTTTTTTTTTCAAAAATATCGCCGACAGGGGATGAAGGGGGGAGGAACGCAATTTTTAAAAGTTCATCTTGTCCGTAAAACTGCTGTCGACGGGGGATAGACACGCAATTTGATAGATGGGTGGCCACAGGTTTGTTTAATTTTTCGTAGACCCCCTCTTACGGCTTGTAGACCTCCTTTTTTATGCCACGTCAACGTAGACCCCCATTGAGTATCCCGTAGACCCCCAGGGGTCGATATCAGCCACTTTGAGAATGACTGCCGTAAATCACAACAATAATGTAAGATTAATCTAACTTGTTAGATAAGTGGCTTTACCTGTGTGTGCTTGTCGTCGCCGGGGCCCACGGTGTGTCTCCTGGCCGTGGCGTGAGGCCCGTCACCTTCCCCTTCCCCGTACCCTGGCTGGAGACCACAGGGAGTCTGCAGGGACATGGGCCCCACTCCCACACCCATGCCGACGCTCTCCAGCTCCATCTCTCCAAACTGAAAAACATGGACATGGATTAGAAAATATGCTGGGGAATACTGCTTTAAGAAGCAGAACACTCCACGGAGGCCTGGGTACAAAAAGGCATGTAAATACCCATTGAGTAATAACATAGAGGAGCAGAAACTAACTTATTGCTTTGATACATACTACAGCCCTTATTTGTACCAGTCCTGTCAAACGTTGCAGTGGTGTAGTCACAGGGGCGATCATTGGTTTTGGGGAATAGTCAGGCAATTTCAAAAGCAAGTTTTAGTCATAGGCCAACACCAAACCAGAAGGCTGACACGGCCAAGAGCAGCAGAGGGTGAATGACCGACATCATTTCTCTCTGTAACTTTCCCAAATACATTGACTTTATTTATCTTCCTATCATTTATCAACAGATTGTAGTTTTGCAAGAACTTTTCATCTATATGAAATGTACGGCCCTGGTAGTCACACGTAACATGTTTTTACACGTCAAATTCTATGTTTTCTTGCTTTCTCCATTTTGTGTTTTCACACCCAATTATAACACATGCCATAATGTCTTCTACTAATTCATTTTTCCTTTAAAATTCGTCAATTTTATCAATCACAAGATTTATAACGTATGGTTTGGACATAGTACGCAATGTTGCCACCTTTCTAGAAACATTTTTACATTCGCCCGAGTTTTCTTGTATACATGAAATGCAACTGTGAAGTTCTTCGTTCTCTTGCTCTCTAAGGACCTTTTTTGTCAGTAAGTTGAAACAGATATTTAATGTAAAGGGTGCCAAATAACTTTTTTTTTTTTAAATGCTATAAAAAAAAACTACTGAATATTTCCTCAAATTTCTTTTTTTATTTGAAAGTACAATCCTTCCGGTTAATAATGGAAAATAATTTCATTCAAATGGCTGCCTCGGCTGGCCATGCAGTAGCCTACACGATCGGTCCAATTTTTAAGCACATTATCGATTGTGCGCAGCTGTATTTCACCAATAGCTTCACGAATATTGTCCTTTAAAGCGTCAATTGTCTCTGGCTTGTCGGCGTAACACTTATCTTTGACGGCACCCCACAAATAATAGTCCAACGGTGTCAAATCGCAGCTCCGAGGTGGCCAAACAACATCAGCTCTGCGGCTGATAATGCGATCTTCAAAAACAGGGCGCAAAACATCGAGTGTAGCTTCGGCTGTGTGGCACGTAGCGCCGTCTTGTTGAAACCAAATGTTGCCAATATCCTCCTCTTCAATTTTTGTGAACAAAAATTCATTCAACATGACCCGATAACGATCGCCATTGACTGTAACGGCCACTCCTTGCTCATTTTCGAAGAAAAATGGCCCAATTATGCCTCTGGACCAAAATCCGCACCAAACAGTGACTCGTTTTGGGTGCAACGTCTTTTCAATGTATGCGTGCGGGTTTTCTGTGCCCCAAATGCGACAATTTTGCTTGTTTACATACCCGCCAAGATCAAAATGGGCTTCATCTGAAAAGATTATTTTTTTGGCAAAATCGGCATCTTTTGTAAGTCGATCGCAGGCCCACTTAGCGAAGCGAAAACGCATTGGATGGTCAGTTGGCTTCAACTCCTGAACCAGTTGGACTTTGTATGGCGTCATACCAAGGTCTTTGTGCAAAATTCGTCTTAATGATGTCTCCGAAATGTTCGATTGTTGAGAACGACGGTGAATTGATGTTGATGGCGCTTCACACACACTTTCTGCCACAGCGGCAATATTCTCGGGTGTACGCACTGTTTTTGGCTTTTTACGCTTTGGTTTATCGATGAGGATGCCAGTTTCTTTCACTTTTTTCACAAGATAACGAACATACGGAGCCGACGGTGATTCTCTTCTTCCAAAATCCGTACGCAATTTTCGCACACATTCTGCAACATTACCATGATTTTCAAAGTAATGTCGCAATATTTCCCAGCGTTGTTCAAGCGTATACACAACCATATTCGTTCAGCGGAAGGATAAAACTAATTATCTGTCAAATCAGAAATGAGCTAAGTGTTACCATTCACGAAATAAGCACTAGTTGAAAAAAAAAACGTTAGATGGCGGACCCTTTATATTTTCGTAAAAATAATTTCTAGAGTAGAGTAGAGCTATAGAGCTAAAATTTCATGTAGGATAGCATTCATAACTCATTTTTGACCAAAATGTCATTTATACTGCCTTTTTACCGTCGATATTTATTTATTTATTTATAATTTCACGACACATTGTGCCTTTTACAAAACATACTAAAAATAGTGTTATAAATACAAGAGCATAAACATTAAAATCAAATACAAAATACCAAATTTTAATTTAAAATTTACAAAAATTTTAACAACTTGAGAAACCCTAGCCCTAGCCCCCAGCATTACAGATCAACCGCCATTTCTTTCTGTGCTTAAATACTTCTTTCATCTCATCCAGAGTCATAACCTTCTTCATACAAGCTCTCCTTTCATTATGACTCTGGATATTCCATTCAATGGTAAGTTTAATCTTTATAATATTGCTTGTCTCCTCTCACCTTCTCCAGGTTGCAGGCCTCGTCGTCGGTGAGATACTCGGTGACTGGGATGGTGGGCATGGAGACAAACGGCGACCCCACGTCCCTCTGCTCCTGGCCCTCGCAGAAGGAGACCGCGCCCGGGCTGAACGGGGACTCTGCGTCCAGCTCCACCGCGGGCATGTGCGCGCCGGGCGCCAGGGAAGGGTTCAACTGCAATAATCAATCAAAACAATATTGAATACAAGACGACAAATATTGTGGATCTATAACAATATTAGGGATGGGTCGAAATTCGTTTCACATTCGGTTTAACCGAATTTTGGCAGCTTTGCCAATGTCACCCCTGTCTGAGGGAAGGACGGCAAGAGTTGCAGGGCTTATGTTCATTTGAGATGGGTTCTTATAATGTAGGTCCACATGCGGCATGTGTTAGCGCGAAATTATAATGTCTGCTTGTGGGAATGCATTTAATATAAATCTTAAATGGTATATATCCTTGCAGCTTAGATTAGATTAGATTAGATTAGATTAACCGAACTCGAGAATTGGGCCAAAATTTGGTTCAAATGCCGAACATTCGGTGTAAGATAAACTAAAACAAATACCCACTTGCCCCATTTCGACTGTTATAATCGGATGTCATAATATCTTTTATAACCGTAAAATAAAAAATAGGCCTTCTTATACTCACCGATGGCCATTTATTTTAGTAGGAACAAGTGAACATTAACTTACAATTTGATGAAAAAGAAATCTTCTTCTACTCCGTTACATAGATATCAGATTGAAACCAAAATAAAATAAATTTAGTATTCTTCTAACAAATAACAATAACTAGAAACTGTAATAAGTAACTTTTTAACCTTTTTTTGCCGAATCGAAGTTCGGCCGAATTTTTTATTTCAACCGAATGTTCGGCTAAAGTTCGTATTTGGTTCAAACCACATTCGGCCCATCTAAATCTAATCTAAATCTAAGCTGCAAAGATATGTATCATTTGAGATTCATATTAAATGCATTCCCACAAGCAGACACGCATAATTTCGCACTCACACATGCCGCATGTGGACCTACAATATAAAAAACCCAATTCTCAAATGAACATAAGCCCTGCAACTCTTGCCGACCTTCCCTGAAGCAGGGGTGACATTGGCAAAGTGAACCATTTTAATATCCCTAATAATAATCTCTAATCTAAGTTGCAAAGATGTATTATGTTTAAGATTGATGGCTCTGCAGTGCCCTTGCGGTGAACTCACAAAACGGCACTACAAATATTGACAAATTATTATTATTATTATTCATGCTTACAAATGCTGCATTTGTACTTACAAATTAAAATACAAACCTCAAATAAACACAAACCCTGCAACTTTTGCCGCCTTTCCTTGAAACAGGGTGGCATTGGCAAACGTGAACCTAGTTTTTACAGGATGAGTCATAATCACAAGTAGACACATGTAAGTTTGCGCTCACAAATGCTGCACGTGTATTTACAAATTAAATACAAATCTGAAATGAAAATGAACCGTGCAATTTTTGCCAACCTTCCCTGGAACAGGGGTGACATTGACTAAGTGAACCATCTTTTACAGTATGTTCAATATAATCAAATATATGCCGTAATTCTTGATTATGGATGTGTTGTCACCTGTATGTGTTGATCTGCTCCTCCAGTGGTTCCCAAAGGCCTTGGCTGCCTCCCGCCTCTCCGCTTGGTGAGCTTCTCAACCAGCAGGCTGTATATGGCAGAGATGTGGTCGAACCGAGCGCCCAGCACAGACTGAAACAAGCAGAATAAATGTCAATCAATTTATAGTGAAATCCAGTCTGTAGCTTTCACACAAAAAAAATGTTGTCCCAAAATCTATTGTTATCTGACTAAAAAAATGACACGTAAGGTTGCCTTCTTGAAACAATTTAATTTACTAAGTTTGTCAGATAGCTCTATGGTCTCCAAACGTCATGGAAACTCGGTGGGCAAACAACACACTTGTGCTTTTTCAACTGCACTGCTGTTAATAGGCTCAGTGATACCCGCAATTTTTGCCTGCCAATTATTTGGATCGTGCCTTTTGCATTGCCGGTCCCCTGCTGTGGAATGCCTTACTACACGAGCCGAAGGCTGCGGAGAGTGGCAGTGTTATCAGGTCAAATTTAAGAGCGTCTCTGTTCAGGAGAGGCAGTGCCCTTGCGGTGAATTCACAAAACTTCACTACTAAAAATTTACATACTATTGTTTGTATTCTATGTAACTAGGGTCCATAGCAATCAAAATTTTTTTTTTAGAAAAAACCTAGGTTGCCACCTTTGGATGTTTATGACTAAAATGCTCCATTAAAGATACCCGTTTTTAAAAGTCTAAGCGTATGAAGTGTTTTCCATATAACAACCCTATAGTGCTTGTTTGGTTTATGTCCATCAGAGGTAATTTAAGCTCACCAATCGCAATTGTAAGCTCACCAATCGCTCTGTATGGTATGGAGGGATGGACTCTCACGCAGGCACTGGAGAGACGTATTGAAGCATTCGAGATGTGTCTATACCGAAAAATGCTTCGGATCTCTTGGCGTGATCGAGTCACCAATGAAGAAGTCCTTCAACGAATGCGCACTACAAAGGAGCTCCTGCCAACCATTAAGCAGAGAAAGCTAATGTACTTCGGTCACATTATGAGAAATGAGAAGTACCGTCTCCTTCATCTTATCATTCAGGGTAAGATTGAGGGGAGAAGATCTCAGGGACGCCGAAGGACATCGTGGCTGAAGAACCTGCGACAGTGGTTCGGCAGAAGCACCAAGTCCCTATTTCGAGCCGCAGCATCAAAAATCAAAATAGCTATGATGATCGCCGATCTTCGTTAGAAGTGGCACAAGAAGAAGAAGAAGAGGTAATTTCACATGAACAATGTGTGTACGTGTACTGGACCAATGTGTCTCATGAAAACTGGAAATTTGTTTTCAAAATATTCAAAGCAACTTTCACATTATCGTGATTTACGTTTTTTCTTAGCTTAGATTGTATAGAATGTGATTCCAAAGACAATTTCATTGAAAGGTCATGTTTGAATCACATTTTAAAAGAATTCAATTTTTTTTTTTAAACCTAAAAATTGTAGATAAGCCAAACAAGCACTGGGGAGATGTTAAAACACTTGTTTGAAAAAGTTTAAACGTATCAAGTGTTTTCCATGTAAGTAGAACAGTCTCCACGGTGAAAGAGAATATGATAGAATTTGCGGTGTGAAGTTTGTTACACGCGGTTAGGAATAAACGTTAAAGAACATCACAAAATAAAAAGCAACCAAAATTTACCCTACGCCATAGACACTTCTTCTATTGTGTACTTAATTTTTTAAGCTTTCAAGATGTCCTCTTGCCTCCCTTTCTTTTTTTACTCATTCAGTGTTATTCAAAAAACATTCAATCCATAGACGACCCATGAATTAGTCTTTTTTTAATACACAACTCTTTTTTACAAAACTCATCAGCCTTCTGTGCTTGAATTTCTCCTGTACTCTTTGTTACTTCATTATTACATTTTTGGGTTTTTGTAGTTAATGTCGTATTCTCCAAACTCATAATCTTCCACCAGTTCATCATCATCTTTTTCCAATTCATCATAACTTTCATCCATTTCCTTTTTGATGTTTTCATTCTTCCAATTCACATTTTTGGCTTCATCGGATTCTTGATCATTGTCTCCTTGACTCATATGGTATTCCTCATAAGAATCTTTATTTTCATCATCATCTCTGTCATCAGATTCATCATCATCATCGTCATCTTCTTCACTTTCATCATTATTCTTGTCAATATCTTCATCAGTTTCTTTATCATCGTCTCCCCTTTTCTTATGGTATTCCTCATAAGAATCATTATTTTCATCATCATCTCTGTCATCATTTTCATCAGATCCATCATCATTATCATCATCATCATCTTCTTCACTTTCATCAAAATCTTCATTTTCTTCATCATCGTCTCCTCTTTTCTTATGGTATTCCTCATAAGAATCTTCAGTTTCATCATCATTTCTGATATCGTTTTCATCAGATCCATCATCATCATCGTCATCTTCTTCACTTTCATCACCATCTTCATCAGATTCTTTATCATCGTCCCTTTGATATTTGTTGTACATCTCATAAGCATCTATATTTTTAGGCTCTTTTTTATAATTTCTTCCAATATTCCTTTCTTGATCTTTGCCATATCCTTCATGAACTTCTTCTCTTTTATCATCATTCTCAAATGATTTACCATCACATTTATCTTCACCATCTTCGTACGCTTCACAAACTTGAACATCACATTCAATCCCTTTATCCTCCCCGTAATATTCTTCAAATTCCTTATAATCATTTTCACAATCGTTTTCCTGACATATTTCAATATCGCTATCCCATTCCTTATGGGTATCTTTAACATCATCCCTACACCTCATTTTATTTTGTACGCATAACTCATTTTTATCATCATTTTCATATATTTCACCTTTCTTTCTCTTGCCATCGTCAATTCCTAGAGTTTTCATGCATTGTAAAAACACTTCCATTTCTTGACGTTCATAATTACCTTCCAATTCTTCAATTGAATCTTTCATTACATCAATATTTGTAACACATTTCCTATTCATTTCTCTTGTGCAATGTTTACTTTCAATATTACTTCCATCTTTTTCAACAAATTGTGTATTCTTCTTTATATTTTGACTTTTTTCGTTCACTCTGTTCTTCATATTCATTTGATCGTCAATAGCTTCATCGTAATCGTATCTAAAGTGTTTTCTTTTATATTTTGAAGGTCCAGCAATGCACAGTCCTCCTTGATTTGTTTTCGCAACACTTCTGTCATCGTCAAAGGGACTTTTCGCAAACGCCTCTTGAATTTTTTCTATGCCTTCTTCGCTCTGAGAAAACAAAAGTAAAAAAAGAAAAACACAAGGCAGAAAAACAGAACGAACAAGAATAAATAAGAAAGTGAAAGAAAACCCCCAAAGCAAGAGTGAAAGTGGTAAGAAGATTAAGCAATATATAGTATTATACCGGTCCGTAGCTCAGTGGTAACACTGCGGACTCTGAATGGGAAGGTTGTGGGTTTGATTCCCGGCGGAGCACAAAAAATATACCATTTATATTTTCAAATTTGCTCTTCGCTGGGTTGAAAAATTCATAAAACCTTTACCAATGACCGGTCACCAAAGGTCCATCCAGCCTTACAGCAACTGGGTCTTGCTTGAGAATTGGCGCTTTGTAGCGACGACGATCAAGCTCGTAAAAAGGTCGAAAGCTCAATTGGTAGGAATGCTTGCATTCCATGCCGAAGAGCAAGGGTTCGATCTCAAAGGTTTACTCAGCCTTCACAAGAAATGAGAACCAGCCCCCCCCGGGAGCTGGGAAACCCCCACTTCAACTGAAAGTGGTTGGTGTGAGGCTGGCCCCCTTACCTGTAAAAATAAATAGGTCCTGAAGCGCCACATGCGACCCCTTCGGGGATAACGCAGGCAAGAAATTACACTATATGTGTAGCTTAGTTGCGATGCGTTGCGTAATATGACTCCAGTCAATAGTACAGTTGGTAGAATGCTTGCATTGAGAGTCGGAAGACTGGGGTAAGTGAATGACAACCATAGACTGATTTAGAATATACAACAGTGCAGTATTTACAAGTTTCTAAGTAAAAGGTGGCAGTTTTAAAATTCATGTCTGCACAAATTTGTCAATTTCAAAGGAAAATGGCAATATTATTAAACATAAAGGAGCGGCCCCGTCTTATTTGGCTGAACTGCGTGAGGTTGAGGAGATTGTTGGTAAGCGGTGCACTCTTTGCTCAGCGAGGGGTGATGCTATCAACAGAACGGGCTTTGGGGATAGGGCGTTTGGATCAGCGGGACCGTTGTGCTGGAACCAGCTATCTGTGAAGCTGAGAATGGAGACCGGTGAAGAAAGCTTCAAGAAGAAGTTGAAGAGCTGCATGTTGTGCAGGAAGCAAGCAAAGGTTGGGTGCCCTTGGGGTGGCTGGAGCCACTAAATGGTACCCAAGAGGAAACAAATTATCCAACTGAATATAATATATAAAGGCATGGGTAATTATTGGGTGTGAAAACACAAAATGAAGAATGCAAGAACACATAGGATTTCACATGATTATTAGGTATTATATGGTGTTTGTCAGCTATTTGGTTGACAGGTTAGTTGCTTAGGGCCGATCTTATAAACATCCGTTTGTTAAATGTCAAATCTATAAATGTCAAATGTTATTAAATTAAGTTAAAAAATTAAATGTCAAATCTATAATAAACCGAAGTTTGGTACAGATTTCGTTTTTCTGTATTATAGCAATTCGTTCGTAAATTTTTGGTTTAATTTTACCGGCGGATGTAACCGACAGCCGACCCCCGGTTTCCAGGTAGATACCGGTCGGTTTGTTAAGGTTTGAGGTTAGGTCAACTGTCAAAAGCATTCTTTTTTGCGGTGAGTTTTGCGTGTCATTGGACTTCTACGCTCTACCCTGTTGAAGATAATTTGTTCCGACAGTGATAGAGAATTCATTAAAATATGGCTGTATCAGTCGTTTTCGTGTTTGTCATACGCAACTTTAGGTTATGTTTCTTCTCTGACAGCAAACGGATGACATATGTTCGTGAATGCACGCAAAAAATCATCGAAAATACGAGTGCATTATTGAGAACTAACGGACGGTTAAAAAAGCTTTATAGGACGACCATCGGTAAGATCAGTCCGTAAACGTCCATCCGTTAGTAAAATGAGGATTTACTTACGGGTATTTAGTCCAACGTTTATGAGATCGGCCCTTAGTATGTTACAATGTCGTAAGCTGGTATCATCTTCGTCAATATTATGAGTCAATAGCCTCCACAATCAATGTAATTGTAAATAACAAAGTTTGACAAAATGAAAGCCAAAATGACTGCGGACTGAACTAGAAAGCGGCTCACCCTCTTGATGGTGTCCAGGCTGAGGCCGGGCAGGGTGAGCATGCTGTCCACCACGGTGGCGTTGAGCTGGTGCTCCTCAGGAGGCGAGGGCGGCTCCTCCTCGCAGGTCGGGGAATCCTTGCTCCTGCACTGGCAGCACGGAGTGCAGTGGCCCTCGTCCAAGCCTGGAGACTGCGGGATGACATCGCCACCCTGAAATAAATGGAACACATGTCTTGACTTATAGGTTGACTATGAAGCTGACCACCCACACTCTAAAAAAATGTTCACTTTGCCAATGTCACCCCTTTTCCAAGGAAGGTCCGCCAAAGTTGCAGGGTTTATGTTCATTTGAGCTTTGAATTTTAATTTGTAAGTAGGTACACATTCAGCATTTGTATGCGCAAACTTAGACGTCTTGGTTAATGGTCATGCATTTGATATGAGCTTTGAATGTTAATATATCCTTGCAACTTAGATTAAAGATTATAGACATGTACAGTGAACAAAGGTTTTAAAATTCGTATTAACTTGTCTGAAAGGAAAGACAAAATATATACAGGAATAATTTATTTAAAAGGTATACAATTTCAAATGGACTATCTAAGAAGTATGATTGGGAAAAAACGAAGTGACAGAGTGAGGAATGATTTTGTAAGAGAAGAATGTGGTGTAAGGGAAAGTGTGAAAGTGAAGATTAAAAGAAGTATGTTAAGATGGTTCGGGCATTTGGAGAGAATGAGTGATGAAAGATTGACGAAGAAAGTATATGTTGCTAGAATAGATGGATGTCGTGGTAGAGGAAGACCGAGAAAAGTATGGAAGGATCAAATCTCTGAAATAGCGAATGAATGGGAAATCCAGAGTCATAATAAAAGGAGGACTTGTATGAAAAAGGTTATGACTCTGGATGAAATGAAAGAAGTATGCAAGGACAGGAAGAAGTGGCGGCTAATCTGCAATGCTGATTTTTAATGTTGGTTTATTGGCTTGCTACATTTTTTGCAGACTCTCTTTTTTTTTTACTTTTTTTGTATAGATTTATTTTTAAGGTTTTGTTGTTTTCTTATACTTAAATGTTATTTTTTACTCGTATTCCTTGACTTATAGGTTGGTATGAGGCTGACCACCCATACTGTAAAAAATGGTTCACTTTGCCAATGTCACCCCTGTTTCAGGGAATGTCGGCAAGAGTTGCAGGGCTTATGTTCATTTGAGGTTTGGATTTTATTTGTAAGTACACAATCAGCATTTGTAAGCGCGAACTACACGTGTTTGTTTGTGGGCATACATCTGAGAGCTTTGAATGAATATATCCTTGCAACTTAGATTATAGATTATAGATAGATTATAGTATACAATTTGACCGCTCCATAGTCCAGTGGCAATACTTCGGACTCGTAAATGGAAGGTTGTGGATTCGGATCCCGGCGGAGCACAAAAATATACAATTATATTTCGAATGTGCTCTTCGCTGATTTGAAAAATTCATAAACCTTTACCAAAGACCGGTCACTGAAAGGTCCATCCAACCTTACAACAACTGGGTCTTGCTTGAGAATTGGCGCTTTCTACAGCGACGACCAAGCTCGCAGAGGGCTCTTGAGGTGTGATACACACAAAAACACCGCTCACCAAATAAATCATCCTAATATTATTATTATTACACATAATTAGAGAGCGCTGTCTTTTTGCGTGTCGTACCTCAAGGGCTCTCTCAAATCACGGAAAAGATCTTTTGTAAAGATGCGTTTTTGGTAGTCCAGTAAACGTACAAACATTGCTCATGTGAAATTACCTCTGGTGGACATAAAACAAACAAGCACTAGGGGGACGATTGTTCTGAGCTGTTTCAAAGCCATGCGATAAACAGTAAAAAGGAGGTTTACCTGTGAAGGTGGCATGTGGCTGGTCATCCATCTGTGCCGCACAACCTGCCTCAAGGAAAACCTCTTCTCAGGATCTACAAGCAGCATGTGACGGATCAGGTGTTCACATTCTGAAACAACACACCAAACATTTTCAATATAGATAGATAGATAGATAAGACAAAATTTGAATAGCGCCTTTTATGACAGTGTGTGATGGGGCTTCCACACGCTTGCCAACCCATCACAAGTCCAGCGCAGAGTGTGTCGTCTAGAACATGCTAGCTGGACAAAATTAGTCCATTAGACAAAATTTTGTCCAGCTAGCATGTTCTAGACGACACACTGTGCGCTTGACTTGTGATGGGTTGGCAAGCGTGTGGAAGCCCCATGACAGGACCGGTCCGTAGCTCAGTGGTAACACTGCGGACTCTGAAGGTTGTGGGTTCGATTCCCGGCGGAGCACAAAAAATATACCATTTATATTTTCAAATTTGCTCTTCGCCGGGTTAAAAAATTCATAAAACCTTTACCAATGACCGGTCACCAAAGGTCCATCCAACCTTACAGCAACTGGGTCTTGCTTGAGAATTGGCGCTTTGTAGCGACGACGATCAAGCTCGTAAAAAGGTCGATAGCTCAATTGGTAGGAATGCTTGCATTCCATGCCGAGAGCAAGGGTTCGATCTCAAAGGTTTACTCAGCCTTCATAAGAAATGAGAACCAGCCCCCCCGGGAGCTGGGAAAACCCCCACTTCAACTGAAAGTGGTTGGTGTAAGGCCGGCCCCCTTACCTGTAAAAATTATTAGGTCCCAAAGCGCCACATGCGACCCCTTCGGGGATAACGCAGGCAAGAAGTTACACTATATGTGTAGCTTAGTTGCGTTTAGTTGCGTGCGTGTCACTACAAAGGCGCTTGTCCGTATGATTGCACAAAGAGGTGAGTCTTGAGACTTCTTTTAAATGGTCTCAAACAGTGCGGGGCCTTCTTGCAGGGATGCTAGGCAGCTGCTTCTTGATTCAGCTGACCTCAGTGTTTGTCCGCGCGAGGTTGCAGTAGCTGGAGACAGCAGCTCCATCAGGTACCCCGGAGCACTCACACGCAGTGCTTTGGGGCCGTCCATAAATTACGTCATCGATTTTGGCCGGTTGTCGACCCCCCCCCCCCCCCCCCCCCCCCCTTACAATCATCCTATAGTCATTATCTAATGACCCCCCCTCCCCCTCTTGCTGTAATAATGGATGAGCTTAATAATTAATAAAGTTATATTACGTACATAATATTTTTGTATATTTTGTAGAAATTGGTATTTACAAGAACGACGTCACTTTTGGCACTCGTACATCATTTGCCATCATCCGCAGACCAGACTCCCCCCCCCTTAATGCGAATGACGTAATATATGGACAGCCCCTTTGAAGGTGAGCAAGCCCACTTTAAATATGGACGGTACCTTCACAACCAATGAGAACAAACACAGTAATCCTGCGTCAGTACAGACCAACAGAATTCCTTGTGACTCGCTGACGTCATTGCGGGCCAATCAAATTGCAAGCACATCCGAGTCCTCGCACAGCAATGGCGGTTTGATTTCTCACTGTAAACACGACAATACTAATTCAAAGGCCAGCATTGTTTCTAGAACACCAGATCCTGTAAGAAGATCACAGCGACTGGCCGACCGCTGATAATGCCCATCGGAGCAATTGGCGAAACTGTCCGGAAAGAATCAACCAGACCACGGCTACATAGCCCGAAAAAAGTGATTGTTATGTCAACACCAAAGTTTTAAACTTTCACTTTCACTTTCATGGTCATTGTTAGATGATATAGTTTTTCTCGGGTAAGACCATGTTCTATTTGCAGTAATTTTGTCTGCCGACGTTCCATTCCCTCGAGCGGGGAACATTTTCAAGGCTCAAAGCGACGGGGCACCTTTATCCTCCGTTTGCTTTTGGCTACTCTGTTAGTTGCGAGGGGAAAGGCAAACAAAAAAATAACTTTTAACTAAAATAAATCATTGCAGAGATTAGGAACCTTGCATGAATCATGTAGAACGAAAGGTTGAAATCTGTGATTTCCATGACCACGCATACTGTGTGACATGGGGGTGATATTGGCAATGGTTCACTTTGCCAATGTCACCCCTGGTTATGTTCATTTGAGGTTTGGATTTTAGTTTGAAGTTAATTACACATGCAGCATTTATAAGCTGGAACTTACACATGTCTGTTTGTGGGCATGCATTTAATATGAATTTTAAATTTAAATTTATCCTTGCAATTAGATTATCATTATTATAGCAAAAATGCAGGACAATACCTCCATACAAAGGTCAGTCGCCTTCCAATAACAAACATGTGTTGTCTGTTTGTTTTTTTTTACTTTTGTAAGCTTAACAAAACATGCAATGGCTGTATGATGGCTCAGTTGGTAGAATGCTGGAATTAGCGCACTTCTTTAGTGTTTTCTCTCGTAGAAAATAGGGAAAAAGGTGCATTTATCTGATAATCCCATGCCAGCTTAATATGTCACATATTCAGTTTTACCTTTAAGGTATCGAAATATTAATATATTAATATTTGTTTTTATAATGTAACTTAGATTATAGATTAGACCAACGGTTTCCAAACTTTATGATACCATCTATAATAATCTATAATCTAAGTTTCTTGACTTATAGGTTGGTATGCAGCTGACCACCCATGCTGTAAAAAATGGTTCACTTTGCCAATGTCACCCCTGTTACAGGGAAGGACGGCAAGAGTTGCAGGGTGTATGTCCGTTTGAGATTGGTTTTTATGTTGTAGGCTCACATGAGGCACGTGCAAGCGCGAACTTGTACGTGTCTTGGTTGTGGGAATGCATGTAATGTGAATCTCCAATGTAACATATCTTTGCAACTTAGATTAGATTAGATTAGATAAGTTGCAAGGATATATTCATTCAAAGCTCTCAGATGTATGCCCACAAACAAACACGTGTAGTTCGAGCTTACAAATGCTGATTGTGTACTTACAAATAAAATCCAAACCTGAAATGAACATAAGCCCTGCAACTCTTGCCGACATTCCCTGAAATGAAACAGGGGTGACATTGGCAAAGTGAACCATTTTTTACAGTATGGGTGGTCAGCCTCATACCAACCTATAAGTCAAGGAATAACCATGCCTCCATAAAAAAAAAAAAATTTCCACCCTCCCTACGTTATATTTTTTTGTCCGTCTCTAGGCCATAGCCAGCGCCTCCCAGTTTGGAAACCGCTGGATTAGACTATTGATGCAAGACAACAAACTCTTTTTGGATCCTGTCGTAATGGACCATGCCCATTGGCAGGATACAATACAATACAATTCTAAATTTATATGGCGCCTTTTCATGATTTTAAATCATTCCAAAGGCGCTTGTTCGAAAGAGAGTGCGAAGACGTGAGTCTTTAATCCCCTTCTAAGCCCAGCTTCCAGATCCATCTCCCGCAGGTTATCTGGAAGGATGTTCCATACAGCTGGAGCAGCCACCTTGAAGGCTTGTTCTCCAAACACAGTCTTGATGCCTAGATCTTGACACTCCAGACGACTGCTGCGCGACGCAGCTGACCGCAGTGTTGCTGTCGGTGGAGCTATGAGGTCCCTCAAACACTGCGGTGCGGTTCCATGCAGGGCCTTGAAAACCAGCAAGCTGATCTTGTATCGGACTCTCTCCGGCATCTTCAGCCAGTGAAGGGACTGCAGGTGTGGTGTAATGTGGCAAAATTTTGAGGCGCCATGGATAATTCTTGCCGCTGCGTTTAGCACAGACTGGAGTCTCTTCAACTGGAATTGTGGTTGTCCGACGTAGATTGCGTTACAGTAATCAATCTTTGACACGACAAAAGCATTGACAACAGCTTTTAAAGCGTTTACTGACAGGTTTCTTGTTATAGCTCTAATTTGCGGAAGAGCGAAGAAGCCTGCTCTGGTTGTCTTAGATATTTGTTTATCTAGCGTCAAATGCTGGTTAAACAAATATCTATATAAGGATATAAGATATGGTCTCACCTTCGGACATGAAGTAGGGTATCCGGAACTTCCCGTGTATGACCACGGTCCTGAGGTCCTGCAGGGTGCTGCCATCAAAGGGGAGCGCTCCACACACCAGCACATACAGCACAACACCCAGCGACTGCCAACATACACAACAACAACATACATTAACAATGTAATCTAATTTACGGTTAGGTTTACGGTCTTTAAAACTATTTGTCTAAGCCAGTCTTTGTAAGACCGGTCCGTAGTCTAGCGATTATGACCGGACGGTAGTCTAGTGGTTAAGACCGGTCCGTAGTCTAGTGGTTAACACTTCCGATTCGTAAATGGAAGGCTGTGGGTTCGAATCCCTGTGGAGCACAAAAAATATACCATTTATATTTTCAAATTTGCTCTTTGCTGAAAAATTTGTAAACCTTTACGACAGACCCGTCATCAAAAGATCCATCCAGCCTTACAGCAACTGGGTCTTGCTTGAGAATTGGCGCTTTGTAACAACGACCAAGCTCGTAAAGACTGGTCGATAGCTCAGTTGGTAGAGTGCTTGCATTCCATGCCGAGAGCTCAGGTTGGAATCCCACAGAGTGTCTCAGAAATGATTTCCCGTTTCGGTGTTTATTTTAAACCCAAAATAATTTACTGGCAAGGTTTACTCAGCCTTCACAAGAAATGAGTACCAGCCCCCTCGGCAGCTGGGAAACCCCCTCTTCAACTGAAGTGGTTGGCCCCCCTTACCTGTAAAAATAAATAGGTTCGCTCGCCACGCAAGATGTTACACTATATGTGAAGCTGAGGGCATCTCTAGTAGGTATGTGGCATGAAACATGAAAAGCTCACCCATATGTCGGCCTTGGGGCCGTCGTACTTCTTGCCCTCGAAGAGTTCGGGCGCCGCGTACGGAGGACTCCCGCACCATGTGGACATCAGCTCTCCGTGGTTGTACTCGTTGCAGAACCCAAAGTCCGCCAACTGAAAGGCAAGCACATATATTCTACAGAGGAGGATAGACAATTAATCTGGGGAATAAACAAGTGTCACCTGGCCCACCAAAATACAATACAGACTATAATAATAATATAATCTAAGTTGCAAGGATATATTAACATTTAAAGCTCTCAAATCCATGCCCACAAACACGTGTAGTTCGCGCTTACAAATGCTGAATGTGTAGGTACCTACTTACAAATAAAATCCAAACCTCAAATGAACATAGGCCCTACAACTTCTGCCGACCTTCCCTGACACAGGGGTGACATTGGCAAAGGGAACCATTTTTTACAGTATGGGTGGTCAGCCTCATACAAACCTATAAGTCAAGGAAGACCATTGAGTTATAATATAGAGCAGTAGAAACTAAATTACTATTTAACTAAAAATACTATTTTTGATCATATTGATAAATACATTTAAGTAATTAATTTTTCAGGGATTGAACATGACCCCAAGGAGCTTCTATTCCAATGCATTTTTTGTTACCCCTTCCCCCTATTAAGGAAAATGAGGGGGGCCCAGGTCATTTCAGTGTTTTTTTGTGATTTCATGATTTTTGTTATGGTAGAAGGAGGTAAAAATACTTAAATTTTTGATTGAATTTAAACACCTTACATGTCATAGAACACACGCAAAAATTTCAAAATGTAGTTGAAGATAACGCACGAGCCGCTTCTGCCTCTGTCATCCTGCCCTTGCTGACTATAGTAATAATAATACCTTGATGTTCATGTTGGCGTCCAGCAGAAGGTTCTCTGCCTTGAGATCTCTATGCACCACACAGTGTGAGTGGCAGTAGCCAACAGCAGCCACCATCTGCCTGAACACACGAGCCGCTTCTGCCTCTGCCATCCTGCCCTTGCTGACTATAGTAATAATAATACCTTGATGTTCATGTTGGCGTCCAGCAGAAGGTTCTCTGCCTTGAGATCTCTATGCACCACACAGTGTGAGTGGCAGTAGCCAACAGCAGCCACCATCTGGCTGAACACACGAGCCGCTTCTGCCTCTGCCATCCTGCCCTTGCTGACTATAGTAATAATAATACCTTGATGTTCATGTTGGCGTCCAGCAGAAGGTTCTCTGCCTTGAGATCTCTATGCACCACACAGTGTGAGTGGCAGTAGCCAACAGCAGCCACCATCTGCCTGAACACACGAGCCGCTTCTGCCTCTGCCATCCTCCCCTTGCTGACTATAGCAATAATAATACCTTGATGTTCATGTTGGCGTCCAGCAGGAGGTTCTCTGCCTTGAGATCTCTATGCACCACACAGTGTGAGTGGCAGTAGCCAACAGCAGCCACCATCTGCCTGAACACACGAGCCGCTTCTGCCTCTGCCATCCTGCCCTTGCTGACTAGATGATCTGAAAACAAATGCGCACCATGAACTCTCCAATAATATTGCTACATTACCCCCACCAAGTACACCAAGGGTGCTGATCCATAGTCTGATAGGTCACAATCAGTCAACGACGATACCATGTTGAAAGCACCGGTTCTCATCAGATCACCGAAGTTAAGCAAACATTGGACGCGGATGCTACCTGGATGGGTGACCGCTCAGGTACACCGCGTGTTGTTGGCATTTCTTGGACCGGTCCGTAGTCCAGTGGCAACACTTCGGACTCGTAAATGGAAGGTTGTGGATTCGAATCCTGGCGGAGCACAAAAATATACCATTTATATTTCCAAATGTGCTCTTTGCTGGGTTGAAAAGTTCATAAACCTTTACCAAAGACCGGTCACTGAAAGGTCCATCCAACCTTACAACAACTGGGTCTTGCTTGAGAATTGGCGTTTTCCACAGCGACGACCAAGCTCGCAGAGGGCTCTTGAGGTGTGATACACACAAAAACAGCGCTCACCAAATAAATCATCCTAATATAATTATTTTAAATAATCAGACAAGCTATATATTTTCCTTCCTATGAAGTAAAGAAAACGGAGGGGTTCTTGTTTAGTGAGGTCCAGTATTTTTTTAAACGGTTGCATGAATGACTTAAACCTTTTGGCTTCGGAACAATCTGGCTGTATAAATACCTCCAGTATGGAATACTTTTCCGAGCACATTTTTAAAACATGTATTGTGTCCTACCTTAATTGATTGACGACACTTGTGAACAAACTATGTGCACAGTCACATGTATTAGTTATTGGAGGCAGGTAGCCCGACGAATGCAGCCGGTTCTCATTTCTTGTGAAGGCTGAGTAAACCTTTGAGATCGCACCCTTGCTCTCGACATGGAATGCAAGCATTCTACCAATTGAGCTATCGACCTTTTTACGAGCTTGATCGTCGTCGCTACAAAAGCGCCAATTCTCAAGCTAGACCCACTTGCTGTAAGGCTGGATGGACCTTAGCTGCGATTGCGCTATTACCGAATATCTCTCCGTTGGGCGCGTACTCGGTGACCAGGTAGATGATCTTATCCGTCTCCATGACCTGGTACAGCCGGATGATGTGTGGATGCCGCAGCCGCTTCATGATGGCGATCTCCCTGAAGGTCTTCTTCAGGTTCTCCTCGTCCAGGCATGTCTTGTCTATTATTTTGATTGCCACCTGAAACAGGGAGTTAACACGTTTGTTAGGTTTGAGCTGGAATTAAGGTCGTTTGGCATATTTACAAGTATATCCAGTCATGGTTGGTGATTTGGTGACCGGTCCGTAGTTCAATGGTAACACTTCGGACTCTGAATGGCAGGTTGTGGGTTCGAATCCCGACGGAGCACAAAAAATATACCATTAATATTTTCAGATAGGCTCTTCGCTGGATTGAAAAGAGTTATTCCTTTACCAAAGACCGGTCACCAAAGGCCCATCCAGCCTTACAGCGGTAAGGTCTTGCTTGATAATTGGCGCTTTCTATAGCGACGACCAAGCTTGCAGAGGACACAGCGCTCATCAAATAAATTGTCTTAATGTTATGTTATTATTGATGTAGAAAACCTTAAATTTATTTTATCTCCTGGGCTGGAAGTCTCATCACCACGGTAATTCTTACCTACCGAATATTGGGCAGTCACATCTAGGCGTGATCACCTATTAGTGAACGGAGTACCACTCTCCATAGGAGGTAAGCTAATCCAGCCTTCTGATTCAGTGAGACTTCTAGGAGTCTTACTGGATCGGAATCTGACACTGGAGAGGCAAATAGATGCCACAATAGCTTCTTCTTTTTTTTCACTACGCCAAATTAAGGCTATTAGAAAGTGTTTACCGTCAGATGCAGTCAAGACCCTAGTGGGCGCGTTTGTGGTGTCTCGGATTGACTATTGTTCGATGCTTTATAGTGGTCAGCCAAAGAAGCAGTTCAATCGCTTTCAATCTGTGTTGAATTCAGCAGCAAGACTCATATTCGGGATACCCAAATTCGCTCACATCACTCCGCTGTTAAAAACACTACATTGGCTTCGTTTCCCGGAGAGGGTGGTCTACCGTGTTTGTGTGATGGTATATAAAGCCATCAATGGCTTGGCTCCACCTTATTTGACTGACATGATGTTGCCTGTTGAGATGGGTGTAAGGAGACAGACACTCAGATCCGCGGGCGATGAAGTAGTGAATTTGGTTCAGCAACGCCGTCAGATTCGTACAAATTTCGGAGACCGCGCTTTCCGTGTTGCGGGTCCGGTGGAGTGGAACAGACTGCCACCCGGAGTGAAGAACTCCAAATCTATGAATGTATTTCGCGGAGCACTCAAGACACACCTATTTAGAAAGTCTTATCCATGAGCGGAGAGGGCCCTTGAGGTGTGACACACACAAAAACCGCGCTCTCTTATCATTTGTAATTTAAAATAAATTAGCCTGATATTATTATTATTATTGGTAATATTTTAATGAAGACCTGCCAATCTTAAGATGGCTACAAGCTGATCAGCATTCAAACAAATAAGGTAAGAATTACCGTGGTGATGAGACTTCCAGCCTTGGTGGCAATTGTAACCAAATCATTGAGCATGCAAGAGGTTTTAACCAGTTTGTTTTACGTCCTATCATCGGGTATTATGTCATTTGTACATTTTTTCCAAGCATCGTTCAGATCAGATAGTGTGAAGGGTATTTGTTGTTGGTGACGGTGATAAGCTGACAGATTGATGATTACATATCTGCCATTCAGAGAAAACATCAGTCTGACCTTGGATGAAAAAATGTAGCACGAGAGATGATGCTACCTATTATGTGTCACAAGAAAACATATACTGGTGTGATGTTTGCCGGGATCTGTTGCCGTGGTCTGTGGGAGCTGGAGCTAGAGAACAGAGGCCGCGCTACTTAGGGATTCCATCCATTGCTCAAGAAGAGACTTGGCCTTAATCAACGAGGAATTAATTAAGCTTCATCTAAAAACGGAAGCTCCAGCTCCCACAGACCACGGCAATAAATCCCGGAAAACATCACTCCAGTATCATCAGACGGCCTTGTAAGCCTAAAACTCTTATTCAAGAAAATATTAGTCTGAACTTACATAAAATTGTAGGTAGATGAATCAGGCCCGGATTAAGGGCAGTTAGAGGGGTGCGATCGAACCAGAGCCCCGATTGAATTTTTTGTATGGACTAATGTCCATGTATATATTGTTATTTATTGATTTAAAAAAAAATGTAATTTGTCATGTATGTTCCTTGACTTATAGGTTGACCAACCATACTGTAAAAAATGGTTCACTTTGCCAATGTCACCCCTGTTTCAGGGAAGGACGGCAAGAGTTGCAAGGCTTATGTTCATTTGAAATTGGTTTTTATATTGTAGGTCCACATGCGGCATGTGTTAGCGCGAAATTATACATATCTGCTTGTGGGAATGCATATAATATAAATCTTAAATGATATATATCTTTGCAGCTTAGATTAGATTAGATTAGACTAATTCTGATCACTTTAGGCTGATCTCTAATGTTGGCGGCTAGGGCTAGGGTTTTCTTAAATAACAATTTTGTATTCTGTATTTGTTGTGTATGTTCCTTGACTTATAGGTTCTTATCTAATCTAATCTAATCTAATCTAAGTTGCAAGATATATGTAACATTAAAGATTCACATTATATGCACTTTCACAAACAGACATGCACAAGTTTGCGCTTAAACATGCCGCATGTGGTCCTACAATATAAAAATCCGAATCTCACATGGACATACACCCTGCAACTCTTGCCGACCTTCCCTGAAAACAGGGGGTGACATTGGCAAAGTGAACCATTTTCTACAGCATGGGTGGTCAGCCGCATACCAACCTATAAGTCAAGGAACATACACAACAAATTTCAGTTTTAAAATCAACAAATTAGAATATGTATGCATATGATATAATATGTATTATAATATTCCTGTTTCAGGGAAGGTCGGCAAGAGTTGCAGGGCTTATGTTCATTTGAGATTAGGTTTTTTATATTGTAGGTCCACATGCGGCATGTGTGAGCGCGAAATTATGCATGTCTGCTTGTGGGAATGCATTTAATATGAATCTCAAATGATACATATCTTTGCAGCTTAGATTTAGATATGGATGGTGAACATAAACTTTGTAACTCCTGCCGCCTTTCCCGCAAACCGAAGTGGCTATAGCAAGTGTGAAGAAAATTTTTACAGCATTGCCGGGTCGCGTGTTCCCATTCCCCGACCTAAAAGGAATGTTTACTCAGACAAGCACACGGAAAAAATTGAATTCATCAAGTAGTTTCAGTTTTTCCATATTTACTCAAAAACTATTGACATTATAAAAAAACGGTTTCGATACTACACTAGACAATGTATAGTTCTATAAATAGAATGAAAAAAAATATTTCCAAAACATAGCACACACGAGAAAGTAGCTACAGAAGTGAAAAAAACGTATTTTTTTAAATATTTTTTTGTGGTCGCAATTTTTAAGTTATATATTTTGTTTAAACTTTATAATTAAGATAAAAAATTAATAAACATGCTTGATTTTTTTCATTACTGTCACTTTTTTGCTAATACCATAAAGTGTAAGAAACAATAACGGCAGATTTAGGGTATGATACTTCCGTGTGCATTTCTGAGTGAACATTCCTTTTAGGTCGGGGAATGGGAACACGCTGCCGGGTCAGCTTCATACCAACCTATTAGTATGGGAACACAAGAATTTCTAAAAGTCAAATATTGAAAATTCTATTATCTATTATAATCTTTAATCTAAGTTGCAAAGATACAAAACATTTAAGATTCATATTAAATGCATTCCCATAAGCAAACATGTAAAAGTTCGCGCTTACATACGCTGTATGTGGACTGGACAAACTAAAACCCCAATCTCAAATGATCATAAACCCTGCAACTCTCGCCGACCTTCCCTGAAACAGGGTTGACATTGGCAAAGTGAACATTTCTTGACTTATAGGATGGCATGCGGCTGTAGGAATGGTTCACTTTGCCAATGTCACCCCTGTTTCAGGGAAGGACGGCAAGAGTTGCAGGTTATTTGTCCATTTGAGATTTGGTTTTTATGTTGTAGGTTCGTATTCAACATGCGCATGCGCGAACTTGTACGTGTCTGCTTGTGAGAATGCATATAATGTGAATCTCCAATGTAACATATCTTTGCAACTTAAGATCAGATTAGATTTACGTATGGGTGATCAGGCACATACCAACCTAAGTCAAATTAAAATTAAATTAAATTAAATTAAATAAAAATCAAAATCAAAGAAAAATAATATAAGTAAACAAAACCATTATTATTATTATTATTATTATCTAAGTAACTACGCTTCAATCTGACGCTCGTATAAAACCAATGTTGTTCGCAGCTGATTAAGAAATGCGACGTCACTGACCATGGGCGCAAACCACAAAATATGTAAATTAAAAATTCTAAATGACATTCATTTAATTTTATGGTACACTTAACGCACATGTTTGATTAAACTCCCGATCGGCATTATTCCGATTATTTTTCGCGACGCACGAAAAAGAAAGTCGCCAGAGCGGTGGGAGTATTTAAAACAGACTTTCACAACTTTCACAGCTCAGTACGTTGCCGGCGTTCGACCGCGCAACACCTCCCCATGACATGGAGGTTAGTCTTGTTTTTTTTTTCACCTTGTTTATTTTTAAATGCATCCCCACAATGTTTATATAAATAAATCATTCGTTTATTAATTTAATTACAAGCTCTTTCGGGAGCTGGGAAACCCCCACTTCAACTGAAGTGGTTGGCGTAAGGCCGGCCCCTTACCTGTAAAAATAAATAGGTTCAAATCACCACATGCGACCCCTTCGGGGATAACGCGGCAAGAAGTTACACTATATGTGTAGCTTATTTGCGTTTTTGCGTTGCGTTAGCATTTAAGCATTTACACAAATTATCGCCAACTGTAACTCTGTCGCTATTCCGCTAGGGGTCGCCAAATCCTATTCAGTTTTTTTTTTTAAATAGATTTGTGGAAAGGAATGTAATCCACCCACCTATTTTGCCTGATCAGTTGTCTTCATGCGAAAGCAGAAGCTTGTGTGCATGCAATGGCATCTGTTGAACCAGGGTCGAAGTTATGGTCAAGTGGGCTAGACGCAAGATTCGAACCAAGGTTATTCTGTTCCAAATACGCTAGTCGAACATGCGCCTCTACCTCCTCGGCCAGCCTCCATTTTTTCCTATCCTTACATACCTCTTTCAATTCATTCATACTCATCCCCTTTTTCATGCATTTTCTTCTTTTACATTCGCTTTGTACATCACATTCTTTCACAATCTCCTCAATCTGATCACTTCATACTTTTCTCGGTCGTCCCTTACCTATTTTTCCTTTCACACTTCCTCTGTAGGTATATATACTTTGTCAGTCTATCATCACTCATTCTTCCCACGTGCCCAAACCATCTCATCATATTCGTTTGTACCTTAACTTTCACATCCTCTTTCAACTTACATTATTTCTTTATCCATTCATTCCTAACTCTATCCTTCAGGGTTTTTCCTGTCATGCTTCATTTCCACAGTCCATACTTTACTCATTTCGCTATCATGCACTGCCCATGCTTCTATCTTCAAATCGGTATGATAAGCTCTACAGTACCCGTAGTACGAGTTTTTTCACTCGAAGTATTGAGTATTCGAGAAAAATGTGTGTGAACTTGAAAAGCACCTCTGTCAAAAAAAGTTTCGAAACTTGTTTCGCCAGGGGTGCTTAACAAGTTCACATACATACTACGGGTACTGACGGCCGTCACGAGTAGAAAAACAAATCGTGACGGCACTGGTCTGTGGTGACACGGTCTCGAGATATTTTTCAGCGATTTGTTGATCGATCACTTAAGTCAATTATAATATCATATGACACGTTAAATCTTTATATTGTAAATAAATCAGACACGTGAGTGTGAACGATAGGCACAAAAAATAATTTGTTTACTTACTGAAAATACTTCAAGTGTTATTGTGAGTCAATAGTTGACCAAGTCGTCAATTATTCTATTGAGTTAAGTCTCTATTTCGTCAATAGATAATCAATATCGATACCTTAAAGGCAATGCTTAAAGGTAAAACTCTGATTAAGTGACATGTAACGCTAACATGGGTTTCTTAGATCTTGGACCGGTCCGTAGTCCAGTGGCAACACTTCGGACTAGTAAAATGGAAGGTTGTGGAATCGAATCCCGGCGGAGCACAAAAAATATACCATTTATATTTCCAAAATGTGCTCTTCGCTGGGTTGAAAAATTCATAAACCTTAACCAAAGACCGGTCACTGAAAGGTCCATCCAGCCTTACAGCAACTGGGGCTAGCTTGAGTATTGATGCTCTCTATAGGACTATACCGACGACCAACAAGCTCGCAGAGGGTTCTTGAAGTGTGATTCACACAAAAACAGCGCTCACCAAATAATGAGCTCCATTCATTTAGTCCCTCCCCCTCGCATTTCAGAAAGGGAAACTCGTAGTACGACTCTCATTCATCCCTTTGCAGTCGATCTCAAAACTATGAGAACTTGGCGTTTTCATGACTCATTCCTTTGCCAAACTGCCCGTTTATGGAATGATCTACCAGTATCTGTGTTCCCTTCCCAATTTAATCCGGTTTTATTCAAAACCAACATCAATCACCACTTCCTTGCAGCGCCTCACGATATAAGCAACAATTCAAGCAACACCTCTGCGGGGCATCCTTCCAGGGTGACATATACCCTCAAAGTGTCCACTAATAAATCCCTGTCCAATTAACTTACCTTTCTCCCACACTTACTATAGACAAAATGCATTTATGTGACGTGCAAGTGACAGCTTCAATCATAACTCGGATCATTTTGATTTTGACCTCTTTAATTCTAAACCAACGCTGGCAAGACAGCGGATGACGCAGAACTTTGTTGTATCCTAGGTGGTGTCTCTCATTATTTTTTATATTTTTTTGTTGTTTTTAATTTTGTATAATCTCTTCTAATACTCTTCTCCTATGTTTAATTTAAATTGTCTTTGTACGTGAGGACCTGTAATTGGCTTCTTGTGGAATCTGGAGCGACCTGTAAACTTTGTGCAGCCAGGCGAGAGCCTCCCACCTGGACGGGATCTTGAGTGGCCTGTGTGGAGAGCACTCAACAGGCTGAGAACGGGTGTTGGCAGAGCTCGCTGTAACATGAGGGCCTGGGGAATCCTTCATCAAGATGACACCACGCTCTGTGAATGCGGAGCCCGACAGTAAATGGATCATCTTCGGATCTGCCCGGCCTGCCCAACAAGCTGCTCACTGGCCGACCTAATGGAGAGTAATGGTGAAGCAGTGGATGCTGCCCGACACTGGGCAAGAGTAGTGTAGTGTCTGACACGACGAAGAAGAAGATTGGCTTCTTGTGTCTACTCTTGCTTTTAATCCTGTTTTTAATCTAATCTAATCTAAGCTGCAAGGATATATATCATTTAAGATTTATATTAAATGCATTCCCACAAGCAGACATGTATAATTTCGCGCTAACACATGCCGCATGTGGACCTACATTATAAAAACCCATCTCAAATGAACATAAGCCCTGCAACTCTTGCCGTTCTTCCCTGAGACAGGGGTGACATTGGCAAATAGAACCATTTTTTCACATTATGGGTGGTCAGCCGCATACCAACCTATAAATCAAGGAACACACATGACAAATTACATTTTTGAAATCACTAAATTATAATATGTATGGACATCAAAAACTAACAGAAAACAAATTTAATTTTAAAAAAAATCCCTAGCCGCCAGCATCACAGATTAACCGCCATTTCTTTCTGTCCTTAGACACTTCTTTCATTTCCTCCAGAGTCATAACCTTCTTCATACAGGCTCTCCTTTTATTATGACTCTGGATATTCCATTCGTTCGCAATTTCAGATATTTGGTCCATCCATATCTTTCTCGGTCCTCCTATACCACGACATCCATCTATTCTACCAACATATACTTTCTTCGTCAGTCTTTCCTCATTCATTCTCTCCATATGCCCAAACCATCTTAACAAACTTCTTTTAATCTTCACTTTCACACTTTCCCTTACACCACACTCTTATCTTACAAAATCATTCCTCACCCTGTCACTTCGTTTTTTCCCAATCATACTTCTTAGATAGTCCATTTCTACTGTATGGACTTTACTAATTTCCCTTTCACTCACCGATTTTTCTTAATAGAAAAATAAAAAAAAGACTTTCAAGAATTGGGGAGCCTCCCGCACCTAATATTATCTTTAAGAAGTGACGCAGCAGCGCGCCGAGATCGCAGCCGTGATCTAGATACGAGCGGATGACAAAGGGCAGGATGCGAACCCGTGACCTGATCACAATCAACGCGTTAGACGTGTGGCAGGCCCACTCGACAAAGCCACCGACTACCATGCTGAAAGTTAGCGCTCTACTGTGAGAGGGCGGGCCACTGCGGTTGATGATGATCTAAAATCTAAATCTAAATCTAAGCTGCAAAGATATATCTATATGTATATATTTTTCAGGGTTTGGTGGTTTTGAATTTTTAATTTGTCATTGTCATTGTCCTGAGGATGCCTTTTTAGGCGAAAACGTTTGACATATTTAAAATAAAATAATAAGTGAATTAAAACAGTGTATTTATTTAATTAATTATATATATATATAATTTAAAATTCATATGAAACGCATTCCCACAAGCAGACATTTATAATTTCGCGCCAACACACGCCGCCGCATGTGGACCTACAATATAAAAGCCCAATCTCAAATGAACATAAGCCCTGCAACTCTTGACGACCTTCCCTGAAAGAGGGGTGACATTGGCGCAAAGTGAACCATTTTTTACAGTATATGTGGTCAGCCTCATACCAACCTATAACTCAAGGAATATATGTGTACTTACAAATAAAATCCAAACCTCAAGTGAACATAAACCCTGTACTTTTGCCGACCTTCCCTGACACAGGGGTGACATTGGCAAAGTGAAACATTTTTTACAGTATGGGTGGTCAGCCTCATACCAATCTATAAGTCAATGAATACCCTGCCGGTATTTTATTTTGGGTTTTGAAATAAGACCGAAACAGGAATCATTTCTGACACCCTTGGTGGGGTTCGAGCCCGAATTCTCGACATGGAATGCAAGCACTCTACCGCTGAGCTATCGACCGGACTACTATTACTGTAGTTCAAATTCATTGTTGTTTTGTGTGATGGAGCTGTCCGTCCCCCCTGACGAGAGGAGAGAAAAGGAGGAAACGAGGAAAGAAGTTGTTACCTCCTCCGGTAGAAGGGAGTGATCGAAGGTGAAGGAGAATACCCTGGAGTCACCAGGATTCAAGTGCACCAAACCTTCTCTGAAGGAATAGCACTAGGCTGCTTCGATTCTTTTCCAACCTTCAGTTTCAGTTGCTGGAAGAGCAATCTACCCCAATCGAGGTAGTAATTATTTTTGGCCAAATATTATGTGATCGTCTAGCTAAGGGTAGGACGCCTGGTTGTGTCATAGGTTGTGAAATAGAACGTTGTGTAATTTTTTGTTTTACCATTTCACCTATTGTAAGTCGTTAACCGAAAAAACGAATGCACAAACTGTCGTGTGACCGAAACGTCCGTGGCCGAGCTGTCTGTATCCGATTTGTCGTGGGCCCCGTAATAGTAAGCGTGCGTGAAACGAAGAAAACAGCATACGTCACAAATTAGCAACTCCAGTTGGAAAAACACCGACAGGCTGACCTTCCCAATATTGGGCTGCGGCCACGCTGCGCTGGCTAATATCGATCCGAGTGCACACAAATTTTTATCCGACATAAAAATGTATCTTAATTTTTCTCTTTACCCTGAGTACCAGTTTTTCACTTTACTGTAACTGTAACTCTGTCGCCATTCCGCTGGGGGTGGCCAGAGCCTCTTCAGAGTTGCCTCCATTTCTTCCTATCCTGGTACATATACCTCTTTCAATTCATTCATATCCATCACATTTTTCATGCATTTTCTTCTTTTACGCTCGCTTTGTACATCCCATTCTTTCACAATCTCCTCAATCTGATCACTCCATAGTTTTCTCGGTCGTCCCTTACCCCTTTTTCCTTTCACACTTCCTCTGTATACGTATTGTATCTGCATATAAACTCATGGTGGATTGAGAATTGGCGCTTTGTAGGGACGACCAAGCTCGTCAAAAGTCTGGTTGATAGCTCAGTAGGCTTGTATGCTTGTATTCTACACCGACAGCACGGGTTCGATCCCCACCGAAGGTGTCAGAAATGATTTCCCGTTTCGGTGTTTACTTCAAACCCAAAAATAAATACCGGCAAGGTGTATGCATTTTCTTCTTTTACGCTCGCTTTGTACATCCCATTCTTTCACAATCTCCTCAATCTGATCACTCCATACTTTTCTCGGTCGTCCCTTACCTCTTTTTTCCATTCACACTACCTCTGTATGTCTACTTTGTCAGACTATCATCATTCATTCTTTCCACATGCCCAAACCATCTCATCACATTCTTTTGTACTCGAAGATTGTGTATTCGATAAAAATGTATGTGAACTTGTAAAGCACCCCTGGCAAAACAAGCATCGAAACTTTTATTGCCAGGGGTGCTTTACAAGTTCACATAAATTTTTCTCGAATACTCAATACTTCGAGTAAAGTGAAAAAAACTCGTACTCAGGGTCCTGGTTTTGCTAATGGCTCTAGTCGCTAATGTTTTGGTGATCGGTGCCATTGCAAATTCACCTTTATTGAGCTCTGTAACGCAACTAAGCTACACATATAGTGTAACTTATTGCGCGCGTTATCCCCGAAGGGATCGCATGTGGCGATTCGGGACCTATTTATTTTTACGGGTAAGCGGGCCGGCCTCACACCAACCACTTTTAGTTGAAGTGGGGGTTTCCCAGCTCCCGGGGGGGCTGGTTCTCATTTCTTGTGAAGGCTGATCTTGCAGGTATTTATTTTGGGTTTGAAATAGACACCGCAACGGGAAATCATTTCCGACACCCTCGGTGGGGATCCAGCCCTTGCTCTCGGCATGGAATGCAAGCATTCTACCAACTGAGCTATCGACCGGACTTTTTACGAACTTGATCGTCGCTGCAAAGCGCCAATTCTCAAGCAAGACCCTGTTGCTGTAAGGCTGGATGGACCTTTGGTGACCGGTCATTGGTAAAGGTTTACGAATTTTTCAACCCAGCGAAGAGCAAATTTGAAAACATAAATGGTATATTATTTTTTACTCTGCCAGGATTCGAACCCACAACCTTCCAGTCACGAGTCCGAAGCGTTACCACTAGTCTACGGAAAGGTCGAACGTCTAACTAGTTAAGTAAGATCAACCTCCACATAAAATCTATTTAGTACCGAGTATTTTACCACAAATTTGCGTGCAAGCAGACACATAGATAAATGGATTACCTTCATTTCATAGGACAGAATAATAATAAATATACATTACCATAGAGCAAACTAAATACACCTTCCTTCCAAGTATAAGCCATTACACATTGTGATACGATATGAAAACTAAAGCACTCACTAGGCGGTGCTCTTTTAGTTGGCATACTTTTTTTTTATGAACGTTAGGGTACGTACATAATAAGGGTTGGGGTGGGTACTGCATATTATCGTATCCAGTATCCAAGGCGAAAGTTCAGGGTTCAAATGCATTTTGTGCGCGCGCAGCCTGCACAGGTATGTGTGCGCTTCGTCAGCCCACGTAGTACTCGAAATCCTAACTAATCTACTTAATATATCTGTACCTTAGAGCATAAAACAACGGAAGTCCACTTTTTGCGTTTTTGAGTTCATGATGCGTTTTGGAGAGAATGAATGAGGAAAGATTGACGAAGAAAGTGTATGCTGCGAGAATTGATGGATGTAGTGGAAGAGGAAGACCGAGAAAGGTATGGATGGACCAAATTTTCGAAATAGCGAATGAATGGGATATCCAGAGTCATAATAAAAGGAGAGCTTGTATGAAAAAGGTTATGGCTCTGGATGAAATGAAAGAAGTATGCAAGGATCGAAAGAAATGGCGGTTGATCTGTAATGCTGGCGGTTAAAGCTGAGGCTTTTAAATTATCATTATTTTTTTTTTAAATATTTTTTGTAGTTTTTTTATATTTTTTACTGTTAAGTTGTTTAGAGTTTATTTGTTTTATATATTTGAATCTATTAATTGTTTGTATTCCTTGACTGATAGGTTGGTTTGCGACTGACCACCCATACTGTAAAAAATGGTTCACTTTGCCAATGTCACCCCTGTTTCAGGGAAGAGTTGCAGGACTTATGTTCATTTGAGATTGGGTTTTTTATATTGTAGGTCCACATGCTGCATGTGTAAGCGCGAAATTATGCATGTCTGCTTATGGGAATGCATTTAATATGAATCTCAAATGATACATATCTTTGCAGCTTAGATTTAGATTTAGATTTAGATGCAGAAATTATTATAATTAGCTGTTCTATAAGTGGTAAAAATATTGGAGTCCTCGGACTCATAGTTACTGAGATATCAAGTGTAATAAATATGGGATGCACATAAAAGTGCGAGCATAAACCACGGAAGTTCCACATACGTTGTTCACATTACTTCACATTAAATAAATATCGATAAAAGAAGATAAACAGTTTTTACAGATCAAAAATATCTCGTCTAGTTTAGAAGTTATGATGGTTTAAAAAAGTGCACATTTTCACTAAAACTCGTCTCCTGCACATTTTACTAAATGTGACTACCGTTGTTTATGCTCTAAGCCCTAAGGTACAGACATATAATCTAAGTTGCAAAAATATATAACGTGTAAAATACACATTAAATGCACTCCCATAAGCAAAGCAGTCTTTTCTTTTGTACAGATTTCTTTCTTGAATGCTATTTCTTATTTTTATTCCTCGACTTATACGTTGGTATGAGGCTGAACCCCCATACTGTAAAAAATGGTTCACTTTACCAATGTCACCCCTGTTTCACGGAGAGTCTGCAAGAGTTGCGGGGTTTATGTTCGTTTGAGGTTTTGATTTTAATTTGCAAGTACACACATTCAGCATTTGTAAGTGCGAAATTACACGTGTCTGTTTGTGGGCATGCATTCGATATGAGTTTTGAATGTTAATATATATTTGCAACTTAGATTAAAGATTATTATAGACACGTACAAGCTCGCGCTTGCACATGCCGCATGTGGACCTACAATACCAAAACCCTAATCTCAAAAGAACATAAGCCCTGAAACTCCTGCCGACCTTTCCTGAAAACGGGGTGACATTGGAAAAGTGAACTATATTTTACAGTATGGGTGGTCAGCCTCATAACAACCTATAAGTCAAGGAATCGTCACTTCAAATTATTTCACATAATGTCAGGGGCGTGCATCCCATACAGGCACATGCGTCTAATAGGTAGGCAATATATGGTAAAAAACCATTTAGGCTTAATATTCAGATTTAAAATTAAAACTTTAAGTTTAATTGGAGCCATCGTTAGCACTTCAGTCAATTTCAATGAATTATTTGCTCTCTAGATTGAATGAAGCTTTGTTAGGTAACCATTTGAAGTTGAATGCAAGTAAGACGAAAGTATTGATTTTTGAAAGAGATGATGAAAATATGAATTATGAATTTAAAATTAATGGAATGAATGTTGATGTCGTAAATGAGTTTGTATACCTGGGAAGTAAGTTTGAAAAAGATGGAAGAATGACCGGTGAATTTGAAAGAAGAATAATGAAAGGCAGGTGTGTACTGGGTGCGACCGCTTGCATCGCCAGGAACCAAAATCTCTCAAAAAATGTTTGATTGGCGGTGCACGGTGGTATACTAGTGCCCACTTTGATGTATGGAAGTGAAGCCTGGACGTTGAGTGAAAGGGAAATTAGTAAAGTCCATACAGTAGAAATGGACTATCTAAGAAGTATGATTGGGAAAAAACGAAGTGACAGGGTGAGGAATGATTTTGTAAGAGAAGAATGTGGTGTAAGGGAAAGTGTGAAAGTGAAGATTAAAAGAAGTATGTTAAGATGGTTCGGGCACATGGAGAGAATGAGTGATGAAAGATTGACGAAGAAAGTATATGTTGCTAGAATAGATGGATGTCGTGGAAGAGGAAGACCGAGAAAGGTATGGATGGACCAAATTTTCGAAATAGCGAGTGAATGGGATATCCAGAGTCATAATAAAAGGAGAGCTTGTATGAAAAAGGTTATGACTCTGGATGAAATGAAAGAAGTATGCAAGGACAGGAAGAAGTGGCGGCTAATCTGCAATGCTGATTTGTAATGTTGGTTTATTAGTTTGCTATATTTTTTGCATAAGAAATTTTTGACTTTTTTTGTATAGATTTATTTTTAAGGTTTTGTTGTTTTTTTTGTAAACTTAAATGTCATTTATTACTCGTATTCCTTGACTTATAGGTTGGTATGAGGCTGACCACCCATACTGTAAAAAATGGTTCACTTTGCCAATGTCACCCCTGTTTCAGGGAATGTCGGCAGGAGTTGCAGGGCTTATGTTCATTTGAGTTTGGATTTTATTTGTAAGTACACAATCAGCATTTGTAAGCGCGAACTACACGTGTTTGTTTGTGGGCATACATCTGAGAGCTTTAAATGAATATATCCTTGCAACTTAGATTATAGATTATAGATTTTAAAGGAATGGGAGGAAATATTTATTCTGAAATGTATTTATACCGGTCCGTAGTTCAGTGGTAACACTTCGGACTCTGAATGGGAAGGTTGTGGGTTCGATTCCCGGCGGAGCACAAAAACTACACCATTTATATTTTCAAATTCGCTCTTCGCTGGGTTGAAAAATTCATAAAACCTTTACCAATGACCGGTCACCAAAGGTCCATCCAGCCTTACAGCAACTGGGTCTTGCTTGAGAATTGGCGCTTTGTAGCGACCATGATCAAGCTCGTACAAAAGGTTGATAGCTCAATTGGTAGAATGCTTGCATTCCATGTTCGATCTCAAAGGTTTACTCAGCCTTCACAAGAAATGAGAACCAGCCCCCACGGGAGCTGGAAAACCCCCACTTCAACTGAAAGTGGTTGGTGTGAGGCCGGCCCCCTTACCTGTAAAAATAAATAGGTCTCGAAGCGCCACATGCGAACCCTTCGGGGAAACGCAGGCAAGAAGTTACACTATATGTGTAGCTTAGTTCCGTAGTTGCGTTTATTTGCCTATACCCTATGCACGCGCCTGCATAATGGGGTCCGAACATTTGAGGATGTCAAGAAAAATGTGATGTTACACGGCCAGTCAAGGAAGTTACATCTGCAAAAAATTTAAAATCTATAATCTATAATCTAAGTTGCAAGGATATGTTCATTTAAAGCTCTCAGATGAATACCCACAAACCAACAAGTGTAGTTCGCGCATACAAATGCTGAATGTGTACTTACAAATAAAATCCAAACCTCAAATGAACATAAGCCCCACAACTTTTGCCGACCTTCCCTGAAACAGGGGTGACATTGGCAAAGTGAACCATTTTTTACAGTATGGGTGGTCAGCCTCATACCAACCTATAAGTCAAGGAATATGAATAATAAATTACATTTAAATATAAAAAAGAACAAAACCTTACAAAGAAATCTATACAAAAAAAGTCAAAAATTTCCTATGCAAAAAATGTAGCAAATGAATACACCAACATTAGAAATCAACATTGCAGATTAGCCGCCACTTCTTCCTGTCCTTGCATACTTCTTTCATTTCATCCAGAGTCATAACCTTTTTCATACAAGTCCTCCTTTTATTATGACTCTGGATATCCCAGATAAAAGGTTACCTAATTATTCGTTTTGTGTTTCCAAGGGGATTCCACAAAACATTTATCATCGTAATCAACTTGTTTATTTGTTTTTTGTCAACCTGTTTGTTTCGACAATGCATTATGGTTTCCCCGCAAACAATGGCGGCGCGGTGTTGCCAGGGCGACGGCACGTTGCAGCGCACGGGGTTGCCAGTCGCAATAATAATAATAATTGTTGTTGCCACTGTCGGGGTAGGTATTTAATTAATTAATTTATATTACGACACAGCACCCCTCCCTTCGCCGTTCCATCCCTACTCGCAGGCGTTACGAGTTTGATCTGGCTTTTTTGTTTTTGAACTGAAAAATAATATGTAAGCCTAAAATCTAATGTAAGAAAATATAATCAGAAGGGCTTTTCTGTTAAATTCCTGACTTTTTTTATTTTTTTTTAATTAAAAAAAAATTGATTTGTGAAGAGGATTTTTTTTGTGCTCCTTGACTGATAGGTTGGTATGAGGCTGACCACCCGTGCTGTAAAAATCGGTTCACTTTTGCCAATGCCACCCCGGTTCAGGGAACGGCGGCAAGAGTTGCAAGGTTTATGTTCATGTGAGGTTTTGCTTATTTGTATGCACACTGTTTAGTAGTTTTTTAGAGTTTATTTGTTTTATATATTTGAATGTATTAATTGCTTGTATTCCTTGACTGATAGGTTGGTATGCGGCTGACCACCCATACTGTAAAAAATGGTTCACTTTGCCAATGTCACCCCTGCTTCAGGGAAGGTCGCCAAGAGTTGCAGGGCTTATGTTTATTTGAGATTTAGGTTTTTATTTTGTAAGAGCGCATGCAGTATTTATAAGCGCGAACTTACACATGTCGGCAGCGGATTCACAGTAATCCTGTCCTTGTTTTTTTTTCTTATTATTTCTATTATATTCTTCACGATACTCGTGTTCTAGCAACAATTCCACAAGGAGTGCCACCCGAGGTATGCTATTAGCTTCAGTAACATCGAACCATTAACTTTTAGAGTCATGGACACGCCTCTGACCTAAAGGTACTTGTTTTGTCGTGTCGTCGCTTTTACTTCACGGGAAGGCCTCCCGCCACTTGAGCAAATATTTAGCTTTGCATGAGCGTCCGTGTGCTGTGGGTCCTTCTGACATATACATAAAGGACGGGTATGAGGAGGGTTTGAGCATACTGTGTGTGCTTGTGGGCATGCATTTAACATAAATCTCAAATTGCAATACATTATTGCTACTCTTTGTAACGTGTAACAAGATTTTATGGTGAACCCCGTGTTTGTGTAAATCACGGTGACTGTAGAACGGCACAATGACAAAACGACACATTACCCCCTTAGTGCTCGTTTGTCTTACGTCCATCGGAGGTTATTTGACAAAAACAATGTTCGTCTGGTACTGGACCAATGTGTCTTATGAAAACAAGAAACTGATTTCCAAAATATTTAAAACAACTCTCACATTATCGTGGTTCACGTTTTTTTCTTAGCTGAGATTGTGTAGAATGTGATTCTGTAGACAATTTCATTGAAAGGTCATCTTTAAAACAAATGGTAGCTATATAAGTCATGGCATAACGACTCGCGACAGAAAAACACATGATAGAACGACACACGACAGAACAGCACACGACAGAACGAGACACGACAGAACAACAAATGATGAGATATCTACGTACGAGTATATGAAAATATTACTATGGCATAACAACACAGAAAATACATCACTACGACAAAACAACACAAGGACAAAACAGAACATACTATAAACGGCATGAAAAAACATCACATTGTACTTGCCTGTGATGTTTTCTCATAGTCAAACCTCCAAAAATCTCCCATTGACCAACTCGCAACTCGTAATTGCAACTCGCAACTCGTAATTGCAACTCGCATGGGTTAAAAAAAAACTCCCGTGAACTTTTTTCACTGGGAAAATTATCAATGGTATTATTAACTGGCAAAATGATACTTTCAGATGAAGAAAAGCACACTCGCTACCAAACAAAAGTCACTCGCAATTTGCGAGCTAGCGAGTAGAACTTTGGCTGGTTAGCCATAGTGATGTTTTTTTTCATGTGATATGTACTGTCTTTGTGATGTTCCGTCATTTGTCGTTCTCTCATGTGTCGCTTTGTTATCTGTCGTTCTGTCATGTGTCGTTCTGTCATGTATCGCTTTGTCATGTGTCGTTCTGTCATGTGTCGTTATGTCATGTCTCGCTTTGTCATGTGTCGTTCTGTCATTTGTCGTTCTGTCATGTGTCGTTATGCCATTTATCGCTTTGTCATGTGTCATTCTGTCATGTGTCGTTATGTCATGTCTCGCTTTGTCATGTGTCGTTCTGTCATTTGTCGTTCTGTCATGTGTCGTTATGCCATTTATCGCTTTGTCATGTGTCGTTCTGTCATGTGTCGTAATGTAATGTGTCGCTTTGTCATGTGTCGTTCTGTCATGTGTCGTTATGTCATGTTTCGTTATGTCATATGTCGTTTTGTCACTGTGTCGTTCTAATATGAAACCGTGTATCACACCCCAAGGTAGGTATCTAATAATTTGATCAAAAACAGGATTCACGCGGGAAACTGGCGAGAATCTTGTTGGAAACCATGAAGATGAGTTCGATTCCCGGCGGAGCACAAAAAAAAAGGCATTTTCAAATTTGCTCTTCGCTAGGTTGAAAAATTCATTTGCTTTTACCAAAACGACGACCAAGCTCACAGAGCGCTCTTGACAGAATAAGCGCTAACCAAATAAATAATCCCAATATTATTAAATATTCTTTTCACCTAATGTTGATGCTGCCTGCCCAAGTATACATACTATTATCATGTATGTTCACGCATTTACACGATGAATACACGGACCTTAATCTATAATATAAGTTGAAAAGATATATTGACATTTAAGATTCATATTTAATTAATTTAAAATTGATACTTTAAGTCCGCGCTTTCACATGCTACAAGTGTACTTGCAAAATATTTTGGCGCCCTTTCCCGGAAAAGGGGTGACATTGGAACAGTGACTATTATTTTTGTAGTATGAATTGTCAGCCTATAAGTAAGTCTACTTATATTATTTTTCTTCATATTAAAAATTGCTGATTTCAAGGAAAACATATAGGTTAGGTACGTCATTTTTTTTTCTTCTTCTAATCTAATCTAAGTTGCAAAGATATGTTACATTGGGGATTCACATAACATGTATTTTCACAAGTTGACACGTACAAGTTCGCGCTTGCACATACCGCATGTGAACCTACAACATAAAAACCAAATCTCACATGGACATACACCCTGCAACTCTTGCCGTCCTTCCCTGAAACAGGGGTGACATTGGCAAAGTGAACCATTTTAGCAGCATGTTCCTTGACATATAGGTTGGTATAAGGTTGACCACCCTTCTGTAAATAATAGTTCACTTTACTATGTCACCCCTGTTTCAGGTAAGCTCGGCAAGAGTTGAAGGGCTTATGTTTGTTTTTTTTATGTTGTAAGCGCACGTGTGGCATGTGCAGGCGCGAACTTATGCGTGTCTATTCATGGGAATGCATGTTATCTACTTAAATCTTAAATATCAATAAATATTTGCAACTTAGATTACAGACAGATGTACACAGTACCTACATGTCATTTTAAATCTAATCTAATTTGCAAAGATATGTTACATTGGAGATTCACATTACATGCATTTTCACCATAAGACAATAACTTGTTACTAAATTAATATAAATAAATAACTTGTTTGAATAAAATAAACCTGACTTTAAATATTTAAAAAAAAAAAACTTTTTACATAGGTGGCTTTCGTCACCCTACGAGTAATGTCAAATAACCTAGTAATGATAATAATTCATTCTTCTGCAGTGAAAAAATGCAATTCACGATTATATTTCAAATTCAGGGGGTCAAGAAATACGCAACACTGTTCCAGACCATTGAAGATGCTCCTCATCTCATCCCATCTGTATTTGGGGTCATTCATACAATTGGTCCATTCATGGAGAGATAATGTATGAAGCAAGATCAATACATGCCAACAGGATCTGTCTGTCAAACCAAGTTTTGATAAGACGAAAAAACATCGAAAAACATTTTGGATCGTCGTGCCAGATTGCCGAGCGCGCAGCCGATTGTGTATTGTTTGATTGGAGTCGCGTGAAAAGCGAGATAAAGCTGCTGAAACGCGGTAAAAATAATGTTTTGTTGACCTACCTTAGTCCTGGTGACAATGTGCGATGCCAATTTTACGATGGCGAAATTCCCCTTGCCGATCGTCTTCTCGAGCTCATAGTACCCGACCCGCAGCAGGTTCTCGAGGTGCTTCGGGTTCTGCTTGGTGTTTTGCCCGAATTTCGTAGCCATTTTCGAGTTTTTTCAATGTTTCTCAGGGCATGTTTACCCATTCACGACGTCTGGCAGATGGGTCGCGCGGAGCTGCCGGGGTGGGCCGGCAGAGAGCGCCGCGGTCGCCGTACGTCATTCCAAACTGCACAACACTCGCAATCTCTAGCGGCCGAGATTCCCAATAAGTCCAGCCACGATAAAAACACAAAACCACATAAACTCTCAGCACATTATCTGCCTTTATTTATTTACACACTTTCATGGTTAAACTGTTCGATTTGTGCGATCGCGGAGACAAACTTCGCGACAATACTGCTGCTCAAATGATCTCTTATTGGACTGTCGGCTTAAGCAATCCTTTACCATATGAAAAAGTAAAGCTCTGCGCACAACATTACACATATTCTGATACACAATAATATGAAACTCACATTTTGTATGATTTTGCGTAGTGTGTACATGTACAGCATTGCTTTTAAACTTTAGTACTGTCATGTTGATTTTAGCATGCCAGTATGTAGCCAACCAGAAATACGTTGTCTCACTCTAACACTATAATAGTCTCCTGATAACAAAAAGAGATAAAGCATGTCTCTGGGGAACTGATTTCGCTTAACGTAGGACGGCCCTGACGTCATTGATGACGTAGAAGCGGCAAATTTAAAATCAATTATATCTCGGAGTACGTGCATTGTGGGAGTCTGGAGGAAATTTTTTAAATTTCATTTCTTCTACTTCCGTCTCTGTAAAACACAACGACACATGATTTCTAAAATTATTTTGATAATTTAAATGCGGGCATTTCAATGTCTTTACTGATATTTACAGGAAATTAGATGAACTATTTATTATTCACGGGACTTGTGCGCTTATCTTGTATGTAGGTATGTGGTGTTATAGATCAGGCAGTGTATAGATGTGTGTGACGTCACTGGAAAATGGTTTGCGCACACCAAAGTTTTTAGGATGTAATGATAATTATTATGAACTGATCCATTTTGAAAATTTGAAGGGAAGAGTGTAAGTACTTATTTTATTTGTTACCTCTATAAATTCCGTTTTTATTTATTCCTGAACAGAAAAATCGTTATTTTTTCGCCAATGAAGATGAAGAATGGGAAGGTCCAGACTGGCCCTGTTGAATTGCAAACTGGAGGACGACGCAAAGTTGGAGGCAGAAGGTAAAAGGAGGTCAAGGATCGAGTTGGGCTATTGAAGAAGAAGCTGAATAGTTTTATTTACAAAAAGGGGAAAAGTGTTGAAAAATTGCGGGCATGCGAACCCTTCGGGGAATACGTGGTAAACAATTTCCCTGTCTGTGCAGGTTAGTTGCATGTTTTTACAGCTTTGTATAACTAAAGTTTTTAAAAGGTACTTTTTATGACAAAACACAAAAGGGCATTTGAGGGTTTATCTGCCCGGTTCTTTCAGATGGCGGACCACTGCATAGAAAACGATCATTCTTTAGGCACAACAGGAGTAAAGGTCCTTCACTCAGGGTGCAAAGGCAGACAACTTCTTGCTCTCGAAACCGTAAAAATTCACAACAATATAGATATTTTCAATTATTAATAAACAAATAGGTACCTATTCCTTCTTCCAAACCTACTAACAGTACCTCTGAAATGAATTTTGAAACTTTGGTATGTGTTTGTCTCAGTAAGCCTCTGAAGATGGATGAATACATTTTGACAACGCGGCAGTTAGACTCAAAAAAATGTAAAAAAAAACTAGATGTTTCACTAAAAGCTATTTCTCATTAATATTTATAACAAAATATTAGCTTATTCCCTATAAATCCGGCCGTGTGAAGTATTTTCTTTCATCAGAGCACATAAGATAAGACTACGTCTTATAAAAAATAATTTAAAAAAATAATCCTCCAAATTTTTGTTTTTTCACAAAGTATTTTTTTAGTCTTTCATCTACGCGAACATCACATTAAGCAATTTTTGTTTTGTTATTTGTGATGCACCTACAAATTTGCATCCCTTGTTTAATTGTGATTTTTTTTTTAAATCTCATTCACAAGAAATAAATAGGTAAGAATTAATTTTCAACACATGGTATACTTTTCATGATGGCAGCACTACAAAATAAAACATGGCGGCTCTGTTGTGTCGTCTGTCAATCATGTGTTTTAAAACGGTAATTTCTTGTGTTATCTTTATGAAAACTTTGACATCTTATGTTGAATTAACATTTTATATGAGTGATCTATTAGTTTTAATTTAAAATGGATCTTGTTTCTTTGAATATAAGTGAAATAAAAATAACATTTTGTTTGTTTACATTGTATGGTGTAGTGCTTTGTCGCTTGGTGGCGCTAGTATGAAATATTTTTTTCGCGCGACAATTTGAAAATAAATTTGTTCGAAAAGGTACATACTAACATACCTAGCATGACTTGAATAAGGTTTTCACATGAATTGACAAAGACAAAATTGTGTCGTAACGCAGTTGGATTGCTAAAGAAAAGGCAAACGATCAATATTTTGTTATTGGTTGCTAATGACTCAAGCAAATGCGAATGATACAAGGCCGACGTTAGCTCGGTGAGAAAAAAGTTACAAATTTAAAAATGAAGAAGCCCAGCAGAATATGAGATACCTACTTACATCGTGTATTATTGTGAAAATACAAATATTTTATTATTGGTTGCTAATGACTCTCAGGTCACATAGATCTGATTTTTTTTTCTATGGAAGGATTAGGTATTCAAACATCCTGCTTACTTCCTTCATTCCTTGACTTATAGGTTGGTATGGGGCTGACCACCTTTACTGTAAAAAATGGGTAAATTTGCCAATGTCACCCCTGTTTCAGGGAAGGTCAGCGAAAGTTGCAGGGCTTATGTTTATTTGAGGTTTGGATTTCAATTTGTAAGTACACATGCAGCATTTGTTAGCGCAAACTTACACGTGTCCTGTTTGTGGGCATGCATATAATATGACTTTTAAATGTTAATACATATCTTTGCAACAATCAAGATTATAGATTACTAAGCTTATTGTTTTTTCTGGCGGGTGATCACTCACCCATCAATGTTACCCCTGTTTCAGGGAAGGTCGGCAAGAATTGCAGGGTGTATGTCCATGTGAGATGAGATTCGGGTTTTGTATATTGTAGGACCACAGGCGGCATGTACTTGTGCATGTCTGTTTGTGGAAGTGCATATAATGTGAATCTTCAATGTTACATATATTTTGCAACTTAGGATTAGATTAGATCGTCACAGGTCTATGTGACTAGGGTCCTTAGCGACCAATAGAAAAAATAATGTGACGCCAGAATTTTGTTGTCTATGGAATTTATGCTGTTCTAATTTTCAAAAATAATCTATGATTTTTTTCTCTCTTCAGATCTTTATTCTGGTTTTTTTGGTCAACTGCACAGCGCAAGAAAATGAATTCCAGCGGGCTCCGATTTTCTTCAACGAAGGCAGAGGCCTCCTCAGCATCAGTCAGCCGTCCAGCGTCGTCCAAATATCCACGGAAGACGCGAAACTCTTCAAAAAGTTTCTGGAAAACTTGGTATATGTTGGTATGGACATCCGACCGCAAAGCTTATATGACAGAATCCATACATCCGATAATGATGTGGATATAGCCAACGCTGTTTCGGAACCGGATTTCAGTGCTGCCATACAACCGAAAATTGATACCAACGGAGCGAAAATTAAGCCCGTCAGGAAAATTACAGATTTCGAAGGGACAAAGTTGATTGAGGCGTTGGGGAAATTTAAGAGTTTTGGTTTAGTGGTAACATTATCAGAATGATTTTTAATATAATTGTTTGTACTGGCAATTTTATTCATCCCAAAATATCGCTGTTTTTGTGTGTATCTCACCTCAAGAGCCCTCTGCGAGATTGGTCGTCGCTGTAGAAAGCAACCAATTCCCAAGCAAGACCCAATTGCTGTAAGTTTGGATGGACCTTTGGTGACCGGTTATTGGTAAAGGTTTATGAATTTTTCAACCCAGCGAAGAGCAAATTTGAAAATATAAATGGTACATTTTTTGTGCTCTGCTGGGATTCGAACCCACAACCTTCCATTCAGAGTCCGAAGTGTTGCCACTGAACTAAGAACCAGTCAATATAACTGTTAAAAAATAATGTTTTTGATTTCCATAAATTTTCTTCGATATTTCTTCTTTATCTACATAGTGCCTTTCCTGCCAGTTCCCAATCTTTATAGTAATCTATAATCTAAGTTGTAAAACTAAATTTACATTTAAATTAATAGTAAATGCATGCTCACAAACAGACACGTATAAGTTCACGCTTACAAAATAATGCTGCATGTGTAGGTACCAACTTAAAATTTAAATCCAAACGTCCAATGAACTATTCCTCCAACGAACCCTGCAACTATTGCCGACCTTCTCTGAAACAGGGGTGAAATTGGCAAAGTGAACCATTTTTACAGTATTTCTTGACTTATAGCCTATAGGTTGGTATGAGGTTGACCACCAATACTGTAAAAAATGTTTCACTTTGCCAATGTCACCCCTGTTTCAGGGAAGGTCGGCAAGAGTTTTTTTTTTAAATAAAAAAAAATAGATTTGTGAAGAGGAATGCAATTCACCAACCTATTCTGCTTGGCTAGAAACAGGTATTAATATCATCAATTAATAATTAATTATTGTTTATTTTTTAATGAATTAATAATTACCCAATAAAATCTGTTGAACCAGGGTCAAAGTAATGGTCAATTGACCCAGACGGGGATCGAACCAACGTTATTCTATTCCAAACACGCCAAAAAGATCAGCCCACTTGGCCCCCTCAGCCATAACACCGTCAAGAGTTGCAGGGCTTATGTTCATTTGAGATTTGGTTTTTATATTGTTTGTCCACATACGGCACGTTTAAACGCGAACTTATACGTGTCTGCTTGTGAGAATGCATTGAATATGAATCTCACATTTAATATATATCTTTGCAATTTAAATTATAGATTACAGTGGTCAGCCTCATACCAACCTATAAGTCAAAGAATACAAATAATAATATTATTTTATCGGTACAATTGCCTTATTCTATTTTTTTAAGTAAATTTCATGTTTTGAGGATGATCAGATAATTTAAAAAAAAAAAAAAAAAAAATGAGGAACTAAATTTTTTGTATTGCAACATTTAAATTTGCATAATATTATTAATTCCCTGCACAGCTTCTAATGTTTTCTCTAACATTGCTTTGGAATATTTTGTAACAATAACTAAGTTATTAGTTAAATAGTACCTACCCAAGTTTACAAGTCATCTATCTTACAATTTTGTACAGAGAAGTCACATAAATATAGTGAAAGGGGAAAAAGTGAAAAAAAAAGAAAACACAAATTTTAAGTAAGCAATAATTTCTTTATATTTACAGTATGGTTTGTGTATTAACACTGTGAAAATTCATGTTAATTGATTTCTACTTAATTTTATAAAAACAAAACAATTCTAATAAAACACTGTTTTATATTCACTCGATTTTTAATTTAATTTTAATTGATATTAACAAACGTTTTTGATCTCTTGATCATCCTCTAATCTAATCTAATCTAAGTTGCAAAGATATGTTACATTGGAGACTCACATAACATGCATTCCCACAACCAGACACGTACAAGTTCGCGCTTGCACATGCCTCATGTGAACCTACAACATAAAATCAAAATCTCAAATGAACATACACCCCGCAACTCTTGCCGTCCTTCCCTGAAACAGGGGTGACATTGGCAAAGTGAACCAATTTTACAACATGGGTGGTCAGCCGCATACCAACCTATAAGTCAAGAAACATACACGACAAATTACATTTTATAAATCAATCTACTACGTAATTGCTATTCAGTATACTACAGGACTTTCACATATTTTCAGTGTTTTCTTTTGTAAAAAATAGGTAAAAAGTGTATTTATCTGAAAAATCTTAGGCCGAAATTTTATGGTAAGTAGGTAGAAATAATAACACCAAACATCTAGTTACTTATGTAGGTAGTTACCTGTCTATTTTAAAGCTTAGCAAGAATTTCGCCTTGTTAGCCGGAAACTGGGCTTTGGATTTTCTAGACATTGTGTCGCCTTAGGCAGCGATCGCAAACCTTTCCATTCGATGCTTTAAATTTGATTTGAAATTATTTTAAGAGCGCTCTATACCACAAAACGAACCAAAACGGATGGTTTCGACTTTAGGGTATAAAGCACTCTTTTTTTTTAAGAAATTATGTGAGGGAGACTCCCTAGATTTCAGTGACTCTAGGAGTCTATGACACTTGTAGTGCCGCAGAGGGGTTGTTTACGAGCTTGGTCGTCGCTACAAAGCGCCTATACTTAAGCAAGACCAAGTTGCTGTAAGGCTGAATGGACCTTTAGTGGCTTTAGTGACCGGTCTTTGGTAATGGTTGTATGAATTTTTCAACCCAGCAAAGAGAATATTTGAAAATATAAATCGTATTCTTTTGTGCTTTGCCGGGATTCGAACCCACAACCTTCCATTTAAGAGTCTGAAGTGTTAAGTAAGGAATGTTAAATTAACATAATATGAGGAGTATTCAACCAAAGGCTCCAAAATTAATCGACTGATGTGTGAATGTAACGTTCTGCTAGAAATACCAAAGTACGTACGGCCTTGTAGAAATACGAATGATAGAGTAACACCAAAATTATGTTTTGTTTTTTTTTGTATAAATTATTGATTTATATTACTTTTATTACATCCTTTTCTCAACATTATGCCCATAATATGGTCTAGAACTCGCTCCCCCAGTTCTTGTTTACCGTATACGCCAATCTTGTTAAATATGACTTTTTCAGAATCAAATTCTACACAATATGAGCTAAGAAAAACCGTAAAACTCGATAATGTGAGAGTTCTTTTAAATATTTTTTAAATAAATTCCTTGTTTTTATAAGACACATTGGTCCAGTACACATGCAAACATTGCTCATGTGAAATTTTCTCAATGGCGTATACAGTAAACAAGAACTAAGGCAGCGAACTGGCATGTTGTCTCGTTTTTGTTTTTTTAATAAATAAATAAATGTAATAAATCTTTGCAACTCAGATTATAGACTCGCAATCCTGTGGTTGCCGACTACTTTATTGGCAGGATCTGAAAATTACTCAACAAAAATACAATTGTTCCCTGCAATGTCATGTGTGTGTGTGAACCTGCATCCTTTGGTTAAATGGAGGCAACAAAGCGCGCGGCAACACAAGGATCATTCATACGACAGGACGTCCATTGTGCGAGCCATGCTGCCAGGAAGTCGCAGGCCACTGGTTCACAACCAATGTGACCCCGAATGGGCTCCGAAAAACTAAGAGATAAAACGGCAAAAAAAATATATATATATATACTATAATCTATAATCTATAATCTAAGTTGCAAAGATATATTCATTTAAAGCTCTCAGATGTATGCCCACAAACCAACAAGTGTAGTTCGCGCTTACAAATGCTGAATGTGTACTAACAAATAAAATCCAAACCTCAAATGAACATAAGCCCCACAACTTTTGCCGACCTTCCCTGAAACAGGGGTGACATTGGCAAAGTGAACCATTTTTTACAGTATGGGTGGTCAGCCTCATACCAACCTATAAGTCAAGGAATATGAATAATAAATTACATTTAAATATAAAAAAGAACAAAACCTTACAAAGAAATCTATACAAAAAAAGTCAAAAATTTCCTATGCAAAAAATGTAGCAAATGAATACACCAACATTAGAAATCAACATTGCAGATTAGCCGCCACTTCTTCCTGTCCTTGCATACTTCTTTCATTTCATCCAGAGTCATAACCTTTTTCATACAAGTCCTCCTTTTATTATGACTCTGGATATCCCATTCATTCGCTATTTCAGAGATTTGATCCTTCCATACTTTTCTCGGTCTTCCTCTACCACGACATCCATCTATTCTAGCAACATATACTTTCTTCGTCAATCTTTCATCACTCATTCTCTCCAAGTGCCCGAACCATCTTAACATACTTCTTTTAATCTTCACTTTCACACTTTCCCTTACACCACATTCTTCTCTTACAAAATCATTCCTCACCCTGTCACTTCGTTTTTTCCCAATCATACTTCTTAGATAGTCCATTTCTACTGTATGGACTTTACTAATTTCCCTTTCACTCACCGTCCAGGCTTCACTTCCATACATCAAGGTTGGCACTAGTATACCACCGTGCACCGCCAATCTAACATTTTTTGAGAGATTCTGGTTCCTGGCGATGCAAGCGGTCGCACCCAGTACACACCTGCCTTTCATTATTCTTCTTTCAAATTCACCGGCCATTCTTCCATCTTTTTCAAACTTACATCCCAAATATACAAACTCATTTACAACATCAACATTCATTCCATTAATTTTAAATTCATAATTCATATTTTCATCATCTCTTTCAAAAATCAAAACTTTCGTCTTTCTTGCATTCAACTTCAAATTATTACCTTTCAAAGCTTCGTTCAATCTAGAGAGCATCATTTGCAATTCCACTGCTGAATCAGATACAAGGACTGCATCATCCGCATACAGTAGAACGCTTACTTTGCTCTCTCCTATCATTAATCCACAATCATCATATGTAAATATAAATATTGAAATAAGTATGGGTAGTTATAGTTATAGGAATTCTGTATTGTATTGGTAGGTAGGATTGATGGTTGTAGAGAAGTCTCTAGATATTACGTGAAGCATCGAGAAATAATAATTACTATGCCTTTCTGGAATTGTCTAGCAACTATAGGATCTAGACTATACTGCTTTAGAGAGTATAAAAGGGTGCAAATGGCCTGCAGGGCCAGCAGTGTCATACGAGATTTACAAACATATAGAACTAACTTGATCAGTGAACAGAAACCAAGTGGAATAGTCGAGAAAGCTTTGTGAAAATAAATATGTAAAAGTGTAAAATAAACAACTGGATAAGAAGACCTGTGTATTTTAATTTGAAAGACTTTTGAACCCTATTTCGTAACAATACCTATGTACCTACATGCCGCATGTGGACTTACAATATAAAAACCCAAATCTCAAATGAACATACACCCTGCAACTCTAGCCGACCTTCCCTGAAACAGGGGTGACATTGGCAAAGTAAATCCCCCGAAACACAAGCTATGCTTACTTTGGGGAGTATTTTTTGTAATTAGATTTTTGTAGTTGTTATATTATTATGTACATATTGAAATCATTTTTTACAGTATGGGTGGTCATCTTTATACCAACCTATAAGTCTATAATTGTGTAAATTTATTAAGATTTAAGGCTGTGAGGGTGCACTGTAATTAGGGTGACCTGTTGTGCACAAAAAAAAAAAAGTCAAGTAACATACACAACAAATTACATTTTTTTTAAATCTACCAATAATAATAATATGTATGGAAATCAAAACTAAAACATTATTCCAAAATTCTGATTTAAAAAGCTAGCTCGCCGAGAAAAAAGTTCCAAATTCAACGAGTAGGTACGTTGTAAAAGATTGAGAATCCCATCATAGACAATGCATTTCGGACTCTACAACCCAAAGACGGATGTGCATCGTAAATTTAATGCTATTTACAAATTATATTCATGGTAAGAATATCACGTTTTTCTGGGCATCCCAGAGTCTCTGTTTGCGCACAATTCCAAGATGACTGACAGGCTGTAAACATGCTTTGACCAAAAATATAAAATACAAAGATATTTCTAATCTAATCTAATCTAAGCTGCAAAGATATATATCATTTAAGATTTATACTAAATGCATTCCCACAAGCAGATATGTATAATTTCGCGCTAACACATGCCGCATGTGGACCTACAATATAAAAACCCAATCTCAAATGAACATAAGCCTTGCAACTCTTGCCGTCCTTCCCTGAAACAGGGGTGACATTGGCAAAGTGAACCAATTTTTATATTATGGGTGGTCAGCCGCATAACAACCTATAAGTCAAGGAACATACATGACAAAATACATTTTTTAAAATCAAAGAATAAAAATAACAATATATACATGGACATAAAAAACTAAATCATAAAACCAAATTCACTTTAACAAACCCTAGCCGCCAACATCACAGATCAACCGCCATTTCTTTCTATCCTTGCATACTTCTTTCATTTCCTCCAGAGTCATAACCTTCTTCATACAAGCTCTTCTTTTATTATGACTCTGGATATTCCATTCATTCGTTATAACTGTTTCCGGATCAGAGCTTGTAAAAAAAGGTTTTGTTGTTGTTATTAGTTCTAGTATGTACTCCGGTCGAAAGCTCAGTTGGTAGAGTGCTTGCATTCCATGACGTGAGCTCGGGTTCGAATCCCACTGAGGGTGTCAGAAATGATTTCCCGTTTCGATGTTTATTTCAAAATAATAATAATAATTGGACAATTTGTATACAGCGCCGTTTAGTGGCACTAGCCATTCCAAGGGCGCTTTTATGTGTTGAAGCTTCTGTTAAACAAATGTGTCTTAAGCAACTTCCTGAAACTGCCAACACTCGTCTCTGTTCTCAACTCCAGAGGTAGACTATTCCAGCAGGATGGACCAGCCGAACTAAAAGCCCTGTCTCCGAAACCGGTTCTGTTCCGTCGAAGAGGCAGTTGAAGCCTGTTTACGGGGTCACTCTGTGCAGAACGAAGAGTGCATCGTTTTCCACCTATCTGGTCGACTCTGCACAATTCACACAAGTACGATGGAAGTAAACCCCCAAAATAAAGTACCTGCAAGGCTTACTTAGCCTTGACAGGAGTGAATGGCAGCCCCCTCGGGAGCTGGGAAACTCCCTCTTTAACTCAAGTGTAAGGCATTGTGTAAGGCCTTTTTTTATATGTGCTGAATTTGTTCTTCCATGAACGGAAAGAATTTTGAAAGCTGGTGTTCAAAACGACGCATTACTCACCTTTTACATCCACACATACTGTAAAAAAATGGTTCACTTTGCCAATGTCACCCCTGTTTCAGGAAAGGTCGGAAAAAGTTGCAGACATTTGTGATTGGGTTTTTATATTGTAGGTCCACATGCGGCATGTGTTAGCGAGAACTACACGTGTTTTTTGTGCAGGGCATGCATTTGATGTGAACTTAAACTGTTAACATATCTTTGCAACTTAGATTATAGATTATAGTCAAACAATAAAATCTGATGAATAAGAACGTAAGAATCCGTGCAGAGAGGATGTTCTCCTGAAGACGTTGGCTACGTCACCGACAAAACGTCGAGAATGATGTAAGTTCTGTCTAAGCGGTTCGTGAAATATCCGAGTTAAATTAAGTTTTGAAATTGTTGAGTTTTAAAATTAATATAATTGTCTATAAGTGGTATATTTTTTGTGCTCCGCTGGGATTCGAACCCACAACCTTCCATTCACGAGTCCGAAGTGTAACCGCACTGGACTACGGACCGGTCAACTAAAAGTTAAATAAACAGATTGGATTATAGATTATAGTCAAACAATAAAATCTGATGAATAAGAACGTAAGAATCTGCCTTTTTGGAATTAGATAACTACCGGTCTTGTAATGGATAGGTAAAACAGTTTCTAAAACTGTTAGCCGCTGCCATTTCCGCTACTCCATGACCCTTAATTAATTATCTCCTGTTTGGGGCGACACTAGTAAGGGATACTTCATTCTGTCACTTCCGCACCAAACTAGGGGATGACTTGGCATGGCATGGCATGGCATAACGCTGCCTTAGTTCTTGTTTATTGTATACGCCATTGAGAAAAATTTACATGAGCAATGTTTGCATGTGTAAGTACTGGACCAATGTGTCTTATGAAAACAAGAAATTTATTTAAAAAATATTTAAAAGAACTCTCACATTATCGAGTTTTACAGTTTTTCTTAGCTCAGATTGTGTAGAATTTGATTCATAAGACAACTGCTTGAAAAAGTCTTATTTGACAAGATTGGCGTATACGATAAACAAGAACTGGGGGAGCGATAAGGTATTAAAATAATAATAATATTACTACTTACTTTCTTCGGCTCATAAGCCTTGAAAGCTCAGGGCCTCCTGCACCACAATCCTCCAGGACTCTCTGTCTTGCGCTGCTGCTTCCCTGCATGGTCCCCTCGCTCTCAGAACTTCGGCGTCGGCTTTAACGTTGTCTGCCCACTACATCCTGGGACGTCCGAGTGGTCTAACACCTGAGGGGGCACCATCCAAGACAGTTCTGATGATCCTGGAGTCCTCTGCACGTGCTACATGTCCGGCCCACTGGAGTCTTCTTGATTCCATTAAAATAATAATAATATTGGGATGATTTATTTGGTGAGCGCTGTTTCTGTGCGAATCACACCTCATGAGCCCTCTGCAAACTTGCCGTCGCTATAGTAAACGCCAATTCTCAAGCAAGGCCCAGTTGCTGAAAGGCTGGATGGACCTTTGGTGACCGGTCTGTGGTAAAGGTGTATGAATTTTTCAAACCATTTTTTGTGCTCCGCCGGGATTCGAACCCACGATCTTCCATTTACGAGTCCGAAGCATTAGAACTAGACTAAGGATCGGTTACACATTATTATCTTGATTAAAATAAATACAAAGTTGTATAAGGTATTAGGGCATTTGTACCTTTGCCAATGTCACCCCTGTTTCAGGGAAGGTCGGCAAAAGTTGTGGGGCTTATGTTCATTTGAGGTTTGGATTTTATTTGTAAGTACACAATCAGCATTTGTAAGTGCGAACTACACTTGTTGGTTTGTGGGCATACATCTGAGAGCTTTAAATGAATATAATATCCTTGCAACTTAGATTATAGATTATTATAGATTACCTCCTTCATCTACATAAGTGTAAGCTTTCATCATGGCTACTTTAATTACAGATCAGATCAATAATCTAAGTTGCGAAGATATTCATATTTAATGCATGCTAACAAGCAGGTCTAGCAGGTTTGCTCGTGACAATGAGGATAGCCTGAAACGACTGGTTATGATCGGTGGCTTGGAGGGGAAGAGAAGAAGAGGAAGATCTCCCTCATGATGGACCGATCAAGTGAAGACAGCAGCAGGCACCTCAGTGGTTGAAACGCTGCGGGCAGCACAGTAGAGAGAGAAGTGGAAAAGAGTGGTTGCTTCCACACGGAAAATGAAGACCGAGAAAAGTATGTCTGGATCAGATTGGTGATATTGTAAATGAATGGGATATACAAAGCGAATGCAAGAGAAGGTAATGTCTGCAAAAAGTGATGGATTTGAATGAAATGAAAGAGGTATGCAAGGGTAGTAAAAAAATGGAGGGAAACTCTGGCCACCCTTAGCGGAATGGTGATAGAGTTACAGTTACAGTTACTTATTTCTGATGTAGATATGGAAGTGAGAATTTTATCTCGAGGCAGGTAGGTAGGTAAAACAAATTCAAACTTGGAACATTTAGTTTTATTGTTGAGGGTAGTTCGGGGTTGTCAGCCTGTCGCTTCCTGTTGCCGCCCCCCACACAATATTATTTATTATTTAGGTAGGTATTTATATGATACAGGATACCTCTTCCTGTCTGACTCCGCGCCAAAGGGACTCGCGACCAAAATATTAGTGAACAAAAAATATTGTATACCTACCTACCTACTTGCAGTCATCCTGGAGAAATCTGTACAGGGTGGTGGCAAAATTAGTACCTCTTTTTGTTTGTTTAACCTTCTGGTGATACAAAGTAAACATAAATAATAATAATTAACTTTTAAGTATTATATTTAAGTAAGCATATGTTCCTTGACTTATAAGTTGGTATGCGGCCGACCACCCATACTGTAAAAAATGGTTCACTTTGCCAATGTCACCCCTGTTTCAGGGAAGGACGGCAAGAGTTGCAGGGCTTATGTTCATTTGAGATTGGGTTTTTATAATGTAGGTCCACATGCGGCATGTGTTAGCGCGAAATTATACGTGTCTGCTTGTGGGAATGCATTCGATATAAATCTTAAATGATATATATCCTTGCAGCTTAGATTAGATTAGATTGTTAATCTATGCAAGTAACATATTTTTGATGTAATAAAATAATTGAGTTACTTTACTACAGTAATTAATTAAACGCAACTAAGCTACACATATAGTGTAACTTCTTGCCTGCGTTATCCCCGAAGGGGTCGCATGTGGCCATTCGGGACCTATCTATTTTTACGGGTAAAGGGGCCGGCCTCACACCAACCACTTTCATTTGAAGTGGGGGTTTCCCAGCTCCCGTGGGGCTGGTTCTCATTTCTTTTGAAGGCTGAGTACACCTTGGGATCGAACCCTTGCTCTCGGCATGGAATGCAAGCATTCTACCAATTGAGCTATTGACCTTTTTATGAGCTTGGTCGTCGTCGCTACGAAGCGCCAATTCTCAAGCAAGACCCAGTTGTTGTGAGGCTGGATGGACCTTTTAATGACCGGTATTTGGTAAAGGTTAATGAATTTTTAACCCAGCGAAGAGCAATTTTGAAAATATAAGTGGTATGGTTTAAGTTCCAGTCGTCGTGCAGAGAGGATGTTCTCCTGAAGACGTTGGCTACGTCACCGACGAAACGTCGAGAATGATGTAAGTTCTGTCTAAACGGTTCGTGAAATATCTGAGTTAAATTAAGTTTTGAAATTTGTTGAGTTTTAAAATTAATATAATTGTCCATAAGTGGTATATTTTTTGTGCTCCGCTGGGATTCGAACCCACAACCTTCCATTCACGAGTCCGAAGTGTAACCGCACTGGACTACGGACCGGTCAACTAAAAGTTAAATAAACAGATTGGCGATTTCATTTTCATCCCTTATCAGATCGATACTTCAGTCGGTAAAATACTTGCATTCCATGTCAGAGGGTTAGGATTCGATCCCCAACCAAGGGTGTCATAAATTGTTTCCGGTTCGGGGGTAGTCCCGATCTCTTCGGGGACTACCCCGTAAGGAGTATGACTATACGTGCAGCGTAGTTGCGTTGTTTGCGATCTATATATATTTTTTATTTCAAGCATCTTTCAGACTCCACACTGTTACTTGGAATGAGGGTTTGCGAATCTCTTGGCATTTTTAAGGGAGCACTGAAACGGCACCTTTACAAAATATCTTATTTGTTTTTATTTATATAAATAAAAACACAGTTTCAATTCACTTTTTATTTTATATGTTATATGCTTATACGCTCATTTGTGAATGGGAGGACCCCGTTTTTGTGTCTGTTTTGTGTCGTTTTTGTGTCTGTCACCCTTGAGGTGTGACAGACACAAAAACGGCGCTCTTTTAAAGTGTAGAAAATAAAAAAGAAATAAATTATTCTCATTATATACCTATAAACCATGTCTATGCCAACATTTTCATAGAATTATTATTTTTTATTTTTTAGTTTAAGCCATCGTCCACGAATACTTATTGATTTACCTCAAATTAAACGCAATGTTTGTTATATTTTTTAGTGTTGATCTGTTAATGCAATGTTTGTTGTTTTAAAAAAAATATACCTACGCAGAAAAGTGGAAGCTACATATTTTCTTGTCACCCTGTACAATATATGATTCTCCTGCTTCCCGCATGTCGGGTATCAGCAGTATTTACTATAAAAGGACGCACACCCGCACCGATAATATTATTTTTGTTATTATTATTCCCATTATATTATTGATATCCGCATGCGCCGGGATAACAACATCCTAAATCCTCCCCATCCGTCAGCTGCTGTCAGTGTTAACTTTTAAATTGTCATAAAAAAAGTTTGCCGCCATTTCTTGCAACCACCTTTAGTTCAGTGTTGCCATGAGTTTGACGGAATCCCTACTTAATGGGTTTTTTTTATGTGGTTTTTTTTAAAGTTAAAACAATGTAAATTTGTTGAAATTTTGATTTAAAATAAAGTGAATGAACTATTAATGAACAGTTCGTTGAAATGAACAGTTAAAATCTTTAATAAAAAATATATCTTAGTTGGACGAATACTTGCATTCCATACCAAAATCTAGGGTTCTATTCCCGTTTTGGTGTTTATTTCATAATTCATACCCATCAATCATAGAACAGGAAAGGTTTACTCGGCATTCACAAAAAAATGAAAACCAGCCGCTTCGGTAGCTGGGAAACCCCCACTTTAAATAAAGTGGTTGGCCTTTCCCTTTGAAACACCTTTCCAAGTGAAATGATTGGCGTAATGCCGCCTCCATTACCTGTTAAAATACTTAGGTTCCACGCCCTTTACCTTTCGGGTAAAACACGGTAAGGAGTTGCACTGTATGCGCAATTTATTTGCGTTTTCATTTATAATCCGAACTCATATTTTTCAATACCTAATTTTCAATTGCCGACTCCCGTACCTGTAAAAGAAATAGGTTCCACTCGCTACCATGTAGCTTAGTTGCGTTGCAAATCCTTTTTTTATTTTAAGAACTGTAAGGGTATTTTATTATGCCAGCTTACCACCCCACTTCCGGTCGGCAGTTTCCAATTTCAAATTTTTGACAGGCCGGAAATATGTGTTTCTTATTTCATTATCGCGAATGCACTCGATGTGTTTGGACGTGTGCCCCCGTTACCTGCAGAAAAGTTACGAAGTTAAATAACTAAAGTTTTTAATTATCTTCAATTGATTTGTGATTTCCAATTTCAAGGACTTGCATGTTTTCAAACTGTGTGTAAAACAAACGAAAAGGATTTTCTTCTATTGTGATATAATATGTTTTTGTAAGTATTTATTTCATTATTTCTATAACTATGTTTTTTCATCCACTGCAACCTTTTGTGAATTAAATTACTTGATTTTTTTATTCATTTAATACAAATCTTGACTGTGCAACAAGATATTATATTAAATATAGGATTCATTTTAAATGTATGCCCACAGGTAGGTGCCTAGACACGCAGTATAAGTTTGCGCTTACAAATGCTGCATTTGTAATTGCTAATTAAAATCAAAATCTCAAATTAACATAAGCCCTGTAACACAGACTATAACTTTTTACTGACCTTTCCTGAAACAGAGGTGACATTGATAAAGTGCACCATTTTTTATTCAGTTTAGGTGGTCAGCTATAAACCAAATTATAAGTTAAAGAACACAAATATTAAATTACATTGTAAAAAGTATTTAAATCAGCAAGAATAGTTTGATGTGCCTGAATTATGATCTATTGTCTGTTTATATGTTGTGAAATTTACATTATCTTTTTTGTTCCTTGACTTCTAAGTTATAGCCGTTATAGGTTGGTAGGTATGGGGCTGATCCCCTCAATGTAAAAGTGGTTCACTTTGCCAATGTCAGCTCTGTTTCAGGGAAATGCCGCAAAAGTTGCAGGGTTTATGTTAATTTGAGATTGAGTTTTTAATTTTTATATACATCTTAACTTAGATTTAGATTTTAGACACGCAGCATTTGTAAGCGCGAACTTACCTACACGTGTCTGTTTGTGAGCATGCACTTAATATGAATCTTACATGCTAACATACCATTGCAATTTAGATTATAGATTACGGAGTGTTAGATGGCAAGGGAAGTTGAGTACAGGCAAAAACGCAACGCAACTAACCTACACATATAGTGTAACTTCTTGCCGCGTTTTCCCCGAAGGGTTTCGCATGTGGCGAGTGGAACTTATTTTTTTTAGAGGTAAGGGCGCTGGCCTTACGCTAACCACTTCAGTTGAAGTGTGAATTTCCCAGCTCCCGAGAGGGCTGGCAGCCTGGCACCTACTCATTTCTTGTAAAGGCTGAGTAAATCTAGCCGGCTTTTTATTTTGCGGTTTGAAATAAACACCGAAACGGGAAATCATTCTGATACCCTCGCAAGGATTCGAGCCCGGGCTCACGGCATGGAATGCAAGCGCTCTACCAACTGAGCTATCGACCGGACGCGACGAGTGTATACGCTGAATATTTTCTAATTGGCAATCAAATCATACCCGATGTCACACTGCGGTAGGTAACAATACTAACAGTAAATTAAAAATGAAGTTAACGATTTGTTTTTTACACACTGACAGCAGTCGCTCCTTCAGTTCTTGTTTACCGTATACGCCAATCTTGTCAAATATGGCTTTTTCATGCAGTTGTCTTATGAATCAAATTCTACACAATCTGAGCTAAGAAAAACCGTAAAACTCGATAATGTGAGAGTTGTTTTAAATATTTTTTAAATTAATTTCTTGTTTTCATAAAACACATTGGTCCAGCACACATGCAAACATTGCTCATGTAAAATTTTCTCAATGGCGTATACGATAAACAAGAACTAAGGCAGCGACTGCTGTCAAGTATAAAACAGGAACGTAGCGTTTCGCCAGAAATTTAAAACGAAAATCTGAAACTCTCGCTAGAGGCGCTACTTTAGTTTTGTATACATCGGTTTAGCTTGGTGGATTAAGAACGGCACAGTGACAAAACGACACATGACAAAACATCACATACAACACAAACATATATTTTGCTTCCTTACACCATATGCGAGTCTAATCTAATCTAATCCAATCTAAGTTGCAAATACATGTAACATTAAAGATTCGCATTACATGTATTTTCACAAGCAGACACGGATAAGTTCGCGCTTAAACATGCCGTATGTGGACCTTCAATATAAAAACCCGAATCTCAAATGAACATACACCCTGCAACTCCTGCCGACCTTCCCTGAAACAGGGGTGACATTGGCAAAGTGAACCATTTTGTACAGCATGGGTGGTCAGCCGCAAACCAACCTATAAGTCAAGGAAAATACAAACAAATTACATTTGTTAAAATCAACAAATAATAATATGTATGGACATCAAAATTAAAACAGCAAATTCAAATTTAAAAAACCCTAGCCGCCAACCAAGGCCATAGCCGCCAACATTACAGATCAATCGCCATGTCTTTCTGTCCTTATAAACTTATTTCATTTCCTCCAGATTCATAACCTTCTTCATTCAGGCTCTCCTTTTATTACGACTCCTTTGGATATAACGCGGTTAGAATTTGCTCTTTATGTGCAGCATAGTTAGTATTTTAGTCTGATAATGATAATCGGGGGCGTTAATTTTTTTATGAAATTCAAATAATGTATGCATGAATTCCATTTCTCATGTTTCTCATGACTCACTTTTTGTCATGCCGTTAATGGCATTTTCTTTTTTGTGATGTTCCTTGTGCCGTTTATGTTATGTTCTGCTTTGGGTATGGGATGCTTTATCATTGTGATGTTTTGTCATGCGACGTACTGTCATTGTGATGTTATGCCATGTGTCGTTTTGTCACTGTGCCGTTCTACCTTGGATTCGTATAGTTTACACGCCCCAAATAGGGATAAAATAATTTCATGTAGCGTTTTACTATGGAGACTAAATCGCTCATTAGAGGCGATCTAAGTCCGGTCGATAGCTCAGTTGGTAGAGTGCTTGCATTCTACCCCGTGAGCTCGGGTTCGAATCCCACCGAGGAGGGTGTCAGAAATGATTTCCTATTTCGGTGTTTATTTCAAGCCCCATAATAAAAGTACCGGCAAGGTTTACTCAGCCTTCACAAGAAATGAGTACCAGCCCCCTCGGGAGCTGGGAAACCCCCACTTCAACTGAAGTGGTTGGCGTAAGGCCGGCCCCCTTACCTGTAAAAATAAATAGGTTCAACTCGCCACATGCGACCCCTTCGGGGATAACGCGGCAAGAAGTTACACTATATGTGTAGCTTAGTTGCGTTGCGTTTAGAGGCGCTTTTTTAATTTCACTTAAATTTTTCGGTAAGCGCTGTGGTTGATGTAATGTATAAAATTAGACGTTAGCGGTTTCCACTAAAATATACGAAGACTAAAACGCTCACCAGAGGCAGTGTCTTAGATTTACATACATTTTTAGGTATACGCTATGGTTGAGGTTTTTACTGACCACACCGACAGGAAGAATCTTCAGGATGTGGGGACGGATTTCCGATTCAAGCGACAATACGACGGAAAACCTCAATATACGTATGCTTCGGTTTTCCGTTCGCCTTTTTACAGCCTTTTCACTTTTCACACAGAAAAAAATCCGTCAGGTTTGTCTACGTTATTCTATCTAATCTAATCTAATCTAATCTAATCTAAGTTGCAAATGTATGTTACATTGGAGATTCATTCACACTACATTCTCACAACCAGACACGTACGTAAGTTCGCGCTTGCACATGCCTCATGTGAATCACAACATAAAAACCAAATCTCAAATGGACATACACCCTGCAACTCTTGCCGACCTTCCCTGTAACAGGGGTGACATTGGCAAAGTGAACCATTTTTACAGCATGGGTGGTCAGCCGCATACCAACCTATTAGTCAAGGAACATACACGACGAATTAAATTTTATAAATTAGTAATAATAATATCATCAAAACTAAACAGAAAAAAAAATCCAATTTAACAAACCCTAGCCGCCAACATTACAGATCAACCGCCATTTCTTTCTGTGCTTACACACTTCTTTCATTTCCTCCAGAGTCATAACCTTCTTCACACAAGCTCTCATTTTATTATGACTGGATATTCCATTCATTCGCAATTTCGGATATTTGGTCCATCCATATCTTTCTCGGTCTTCCTCTACCACGACATGCATCTATTCTTGCAACGTATACTTTCTTTCGTCAGTGACATATCGGATGTTGATTTTTTGATGAAATAGTTTTTTTATAACATGTCATTAGTTTTTGAGTAAATATGGAAAAACTGTGTTCTTTGATTTAATTAAAATTTAATTAATTAATTATTTTCGGGTTATACCAAATTTGCTAACAAACTATTGACATTATAAAAAACTGTTCCGATATTTCACTAAAAAATGTATAGTTCTGTAATTAAAAAGAAAAAAAAAATCCAAAATATAGCACACACGAAAAAGAAGCTAAAAAAGTTAAAAAACGTGTTTTTGTAAATATTTTTTTGTGGTAGCAATTCTTAAGTTATATATTTTGTTCTAACTTTATAATTAAGATAAAAAAAAAATAATTATGCATGATTTTTTTCATTACTGTAACTCTTTTGCGAAGACCATAAATTTTATAAGAAACAAAATCGGCAGATTTAAGGTATAAAGGAGCCTAAAATAGTTTCAGTTACAGATGCTAGATTTTTATTGTACTTAGGTAGACGTGTGCCATATTTTGCCAGACGATAAAAAAATAAATTTGGAACATCCATGCCAAAAACGTACCGAGAATGATTTAAGCCGAAAAAAAACGCGACGCAATTTTTTTTTGTAGGGAGGTAGGATATTATAAACCATGGAGTTTAGGTAGGTAGGTACACATCGCCATTTGTATGGTGGTCCGTCCATTTCCGGTCCACGCTCTTCCCGCCCATTCACAGGGCGGATGGAACGTTTTCAAATAATGTTCAAATAATGCCCAATGGAAGGCGATTCATCTGCGCCATTTTTTCTCTATTATTGTAAATGCGGTTTTTGTCTATTAATTGCTTTTTTTTACATGACTGTAGTGTTGACGTTGTTTCTACTATAATCTATATTCTACAAATACACACACAAGAATGGATGATGAACGACTAACGAAGAAAGTGTACAAAGGAAATGTCAGAGGAAAGCGCGGAAGGGGAAGGCCGAGGAAAGAACGGTTAGACCAAATAGGTGAGATTGCGAAAGAATGGAACCTGCAGAGTGAGAATAAGAGAAGAGTATGTATAAAAAAAGGTGATGAATATTGAGGAAATGAAAGTGGTTTGTAAGGACAGAAAAAAGTGGAGGCGCATCTGCGGAGGTAACGGCCACCCCTAGTGGAACGGCGGCAGGATACAGCACAGCACGCATATAATTTATAATCTAAGTTGCAAGATACCTATATTACATTTACGATTCATATAAAATGCATTCTTATAAGTAGACACGTAGAAGTTCGCGCTTACACATGCCGCATGTGGACCTGCAATATAAAAACCCAAATCTCAAATGAACGTGAGCACAGCAACTCTTGTAGCATGCTGCATGTAGTCCTACAATATAAAAACCCGAATCTCAAATGAACATACACCCTGCAACGCCTGCCGACCTTCCCTGAAACAGGGGGGACATTGGCAAAGTGAACCATTTTTAACTGAATGGGTGATGCGCCTCATACCAACCTATAAGTCAAGGAATAATTTATCATAATAATAATAATAATAGAATGCGCCAATTCTCAAGCAAGACCCCATTGGTGTAAGGCTGGATGGACCTATTGTGATCGGTCATTGGTAAAGGCAATTTTTTTTTTTAATCCAGTGGAGAGCATATTTATAAAAAAATATGCTCAGCTGGGATTCGAACCCACTACCTTCTAATCACAAGTACGAAGCGCTAACCGCTAGACTACGGACCGGTCAATTTTAATCACAATATATTTTTATTTCATTTCAGGATCACACAGATGCAACTTAAAGCGAGGATCTAAGAAGCAAACATTCCAGCGAAGAAAGGAACCTTGAGAATGGATTCAGGCGGTACCATGCTGATGCAAGGGCATCCTGGAGAGGCCAGCGCCCACCACTGGTCACACAGGCAGATGCATACGCAAGAGAAACACACAAAGAACAATGAGGCAGCACACACTAGACTGCGGCACGACTCATTACCACATGGTGAGATTTCTTGAGTTTTGCGCTTTGTAGCAACGACGACCAAGCTCGTAAAAAGGTCGATAGCTCAATTGGTAGAATGCTTCAGCCTTCAGAAGAAATGAGAACCAGCCCCCTCGGGAGCTAGATAAATAGACCCCATGAGGCAAGGAAGGTTTCAGTTGAACATTTACCATCTTGCCTTCAGCATCTTCTGTCCGTAGACTACTGAGATTCAGGCTCAAGACTCTTGACAATAAATTAATTTAAGAATTAATGTATGAATGCTCCATATTTGTATAGCGCCCTTTCGTAACTAACATCACTTCAAAGGCGCTTTGTAGGATTGTGCAAACATAAATGTTTTCAATTGTTTTTTAAACTGTTCCTCACCGTGTTGCTCCCTGAGGGTCACTGGGAGTGCATTCCAAGCCATCAGAGCTGCGACACGAAAAGCTCGGTCACCGAACACCGTCCTTGTGGCTCTGCCTGGGACCTAAGTGTGTGTCCGCGAGTTGAAATCTCCTTCTTTTTAACTTTGTCATTAAGGTAAAGCGGCGCCATTCCGTGCAATGTCATGTAGGTGTAACATCAATAGATTATCTTTTTTCTTACATTAATCCCTTGAACAATCCAATTATAAAAGTCGGAGCATTCAAAATATCCCTCGGCTATGTAACTTCACCTACACTATAATCTATAATAGATTATAGTGTAGGTGAAGTTATATAGCCGAGGGATATTTTGAATGCTCCGACTTTTATAATTGGATTGTTCAAGGGATTAATGTAAGAAAACTAAATTCCCGATAATCAGGGATTTTTTATAGTTTACACTTACAGCATTAACTCTGTCAAAGAACACACTAACAATTTATTATTTTTCATGAAATATCAATAAGAAATACATATTATTACAGGGATCCAGGACTTTATTTTGGAAGAACACATCGTTAGTACACATACACACACATTTTGTAATACAGTCCAGTCGATAGCTCAGCTGATGGAGCGCTTGCACTCCATGTCGAGAGCTCGGGTTCGAATTCCACCGAAAGGGTCAGAAATGATTTTCCCTTCGGTTTTTATATCAAACCCAAAATAAAATACTGGCAAGGCTTACTCAGCCTTCATCAGAAATGAGTATCAGTCCCGTCGGGAGTTAAGAAACCTACATTTCAACTGCTGTGGTTGGCGTAAGGCTGGCCCCTTTACCTGTAGAAATAAATAGGATGATGTAACTCAAAAATGTTGGTGAAAAGAAACAGTGTTTCCATTAGAAATTGATTCTAAAAAATATTAAAAATAAATAAGTTCACTCGCCACATGCGACACTTCTGGGGAGAATGTGGCAAGAAGTTGTGCTACATGCAAAGCTTAGCTGCGTTGCATTTTTTAAATTCAAATATATTTATTTTCCAGATCCGAGAAACTGGAGCAGAACTGACGTCACCACCTGGCTACACTCTTTATCCTGTCGCCACGGCTTCCCTGTCCCGCCCGGAGACCGCTTCCCCATGAACGGCAAGGGCCTCTGCCTGATGACAGTGGACATGTACCTGCAGAGGGTGCCCAGCAACGGGAAACTTCTGTACAGGGACTTCCAGCTGAGGCTAGCGAGAGCCATGCATTTGTAGTTACTGCCATCTATTGAGGAACTGTAAAAGTTTTATGTAAATATTGTTAGCGAGGACTCAAACCTTATAGGAATTGAATCATGATGTGTAAGATATAATTATGATAATTTATTTTATTTACACATGATAAAAGAGTGCCATTTTTGTGTGTGCCACAGCTCAAGGACCCAGGCCTGGAAGTCTCATCACCACGGTACTTCTCACCTACTGAACATCGGTAATATTTGTTTGAAGACTAATCAGCTGTTCACTTGCGGCCATCTTGGATTGACAGGTCTTCATACAAATATTACCGATATTCGGTAGTTAAGAATTACAGTGGTGATGAGACTTCCAGCCCAGGTGTCCAGTCCAGTGATTCAAAGGCCCTCAATTCTTATCTTCTTTTTTATTTAATTATTAAAGTTTGGTGTGAGACTGACCACCCATACCAAAAAAAAAAAAAGTTGCCAATGTCACCTCTGTTTCAGGAAAGGTCAACAATCATCAGTGTTATGGCCAAGGGGGCCAAATGGGCTGATCTTTCTAGCGTATTTGAAATAGAATAATATTGGTTCGATCCCTGTCTGGGTACCATAACTTTGACCATGATTCAACAGATGTAATAGGGTAATTATTCATTAAAATAAACAATAATATACCATTAATTGATGATATTAATACCTGTTTCTGGCCAGGCAGAATAGGTTGGTGAATTGCATTCCTCTTCACAATTTTATTTAAAAAAAAACTTGCTGTGTGTATGTTCATTTGAGATTTGGATTTTCATTTGTAAATACATATGCAGCATTTGAAAGCGCGATCTTTCATGCGTCTGTTTGTGAGCATGTTTATCTAATGTTATTATATCTTTGCAACTTAGATTATATCGCCACCTTAAAGGTAAAACTGAATAAGTGCTGATTCACTGATTTTATAAATTGTGGATAAAACATTTTATTGGGAGTAGCTTCTCATAGTAAGTGAACTAATTATAAGGCAGTGCTCATGACCAACTTCTAAACTACAGAATTTTCACACTTTTTTAGCTTTTCTCTCGTAGAAAGTAGGAAAATAGGTGAATTTATCTGAGAAACCCAAGTTAGCTTAATATGTCACTTATTCAGTTTTACCTTTAAGGTAACGATGTATTGATTTACTGAATTCAATGTAAAATGAGTTACCAATCATGAACAAAATTTTAAACATAAGTGTGTTAGATTATTGTAAGGTCTTGTCTTGTCTTGTATCCTGCCGCCATTCTTTAGGGGTGGCCGGTACCTCCACACAAGTGCCTCCACTTGACTCTGTCCTTGCATACTTCTTTCATCTCATCTAGTTTCATAACTCTTTTCATGCACGCTCTTCTTTTGTTTCCACTCTGTAGATTCCATTCATTCGCAATCTCACTTATCTGATCAATCCATTCTTTCCTGGGTTTTCCCCTTTCCACGCTTACCTAATACATTCCCTTTATACACTCTTTATGTCAGTCGGTCTTCATTTATCCTTTCAATATGTCCAAACCATCGCATCACACTTCTTTGAACTTTCACTTTCACGCTTTCTTTTACTCAGCATTCATTCAGAACCCATTTGTTTCTCACTCTATCTTTCAGTGTTTTTCCTGTCATACTTCTCAAATGAGCCATTTCTACGGTGCATACCTTATTTACTTCTCTTTCATTTAAGGTTAACGGGATATTTGATGTTGTCATACAAACTGTGTCATATTTTTTCAAAGATTCAATTATGTTTATTTCCTTAATATACACTTAGTTAGTTCGTGAAGTTACCATATTTCTTTGTATTATATTTTAATTAATTTGGTCCTTTTACTGGCAATACATATTTTTTTATCATTCATTATTTATGCATTTAATATGAATCTTAAATGTATATATCGCCACTTTAATAATAATAATAATATTAGGATGATTTATTTGGTGAGCGCTGTTTTTGTGTGAATCACGCCTCAAGAGCCCTCTGCGAGCTTGGTCGTCGCTGTAGAAAGCGCCAATTCTCAAGCAAGACCCAGTTATTGTAAGGTTGGATGGACCTTTCAGTGACCGGTCTTTGGTAAAGGTTTTATGAATTTTTCAACTCAGCGAAGAGCACATTCGAAATATAAATGGTATATTTTTGTGCCCGGCTGGGATTCGAATTCGCAACCTTCCATTTAGGAGTCCAAAGTGTTGCCACTGGACTGCGGACCGGTCCAAGAAAGTAAATGAATGTAAAAGAATAAAATAAGAATAGTAAATGTATCTATATAAAACAAAGTAGTTAAAAAATATAGGCACAAAGTAAAAAAATACATTTAAAACCAAAGAAACAATATGTATTTTTTCCCCATTGAAACCATGCAGTCTACTTTATTATCATTTTTGCCTCATTTTAAACGGGAAACCGATGGGAATCGGCTTGCATGGCACCCTTTGCCACTGTTACTTCCACAAACCACAAACAATATAACTTTATAATACATTTTTTGAATGCATGGTTTTGAATTTGCTAAGATCGTGTTATATTATTTGTAAATTTAATTAAATAAGTGTCTTGTATTAAAATATGTTTTGTATTTTCATTAAATAAGTTCTCTAGTCAGTTTGACAAAATATAAAATATAAAACAATAACCAATCTTTATATTTCATCAAAAAACACATTACTCCTTGAATATCTTAACAATCTAATGGAATAGAGTTTTAGGATTAAATGGCCGGCTGATGATGCTGGAGAGATGTTTTCCGGGATCTGTTGCTGTGGTCTATGGGAGCTGGAGCTTTCGGACATTTCACCCATGTCTACGTGAAGGTGCGATGATGACTTTGATCTTTATGAAGAGATTTTAAATATGTAAGTATACATGCAGCATTTGTAAACACAAGCTAGGACTTTTTTTTTTTAATTTTAAATATTAATACATCTTTGCAACAAATATGATAGATTAAAGGATAAATTACGGATTAAAGATTTCATAAAGAAAAAAGTAGCCAAGATTTAAAAATATTAACGGGGCTATTCTTAGATATTTGTAGTCCATTGAGCCCACGCTTTGACAAACTAATGATGCATTTGTAATAAAGACCTGTCAATCCAAGATGGCCGCAAGTGAACAATGGATTAGTTTTCATACAAATATTACCAAAAGTCGGCAGGTAAGAATGATCGTGGTGGTGAGACTTTCAGGCCAGACATCATTAGTTTGTCAAAGCGTGGGCTCAACCGACGACTAAAATGTCTAAGAATAGCCCGTAAGTATTTAAAATTGAAACGTAAAAAGAAAGAAAAGAGGTGTCGATAGAAAGCAGATCTTATTGCTATGTTATATATGCGAAATGTAACAGGAATAAGGATAGTGTAAATAGGATCTATTTTGAGAGATACGGAGATATTCTTGCAAGTGATAGACAACGTCGGGGGACCTGACACACCAATGGAAGAAGAAGGTCGCCATCTTTTTGGGTTGTGAATAGGAGAACACATCAATGTGCCACTTCAGATCCTAGAAATATGAAATTATTGGCGGACCTCTAGTTCTCATCTTCTTTTACAATGTTACTTTGATGAAAAGGTTTTTGTAATAATAATATAGACGGTTAAAAGGCAGTAGCGACATAAACTAAATTGTTCAGGAGAGCAGTTTAATGTTTGAGTTTAGTTTCTATTTACACCTGAAGATGGGAGGTACTGCTTCTCCCGAAACTGGTCGTGTCCAAAAATAAACTCATGTGAATTAAAACAAAGCAATTTTTATTTTATTGTATTAAAGTTTGAGATTGCAGAAAAATAGCATCACTTTTTCATTTTTTATCATATCGTTAAAATCGAAACCGCTATAAAATTTAAAAAAATGAAGACATTCATTGGCATTCCTATTAATGTGGTTTTACGATGTTTTACGATTTTTTTTATGTCACAAGCGTCTTGAGGACAAAAAAGGCCAAAACCTAGTCGGTTACACCAAAACCATACTTCGAAAACGCAGTTGCTTGCTTGGGAATGAACTACACAAAAATCATCGAAGAGCTATGGGAGTTTGCGCATTAGAAAGAGCGTAAAATTTCAAGTAGGATAGAATTCATAACTCATTTTTGACCAAAATGTCGCTTATGTCCTACTGCCTTTTATCTACAAGCTGCATCAAATGCATCGTCAAAAAGAAAAGAAGAAGAAAAATTATAAGTGAAAAAAGTACCAGTATTTTAGTCTTGTTCCATTCTTGTTCATTATATCCTAAATTTTGTCATTAGTGCACAAGAAAATTTGAATTTTCGTTCCACGTTGTATGTCGGAATAATTTTAAATTATTTACCACATAATGATGTGCGCAAGCAAATAATTAAAATTCTTAATTATATTTCGTTTAATACCATAATTATGTGGAGAGCTTTATAATGAGGTTATTTGAAAATGGAATTTCACTTGAATCTTTATATCAGAAAATGATAAAAGAATTTCATACACAATAAAATTACGGGTCAATTGAATATTTTGCGTGCGCGGTTTGTACGCAAACGCGTTATTGTGGTGAGAGCTTACACAGATTTTATTTTTACCTGTGGTGGGGTTAAAATCAGCTGACATTTTATGCGCAAACTCCGGAGTGAGAGCATGTTCACGTGTTACGAAAAATAAACTCCGGTCTGTGATAAGTGAATTTATCCCAAAATAACGTAGTGAAAAATATTAATTCTAGTGAAAAGACTTATCGAATCAACCATGTCTAAGGTAGGAATGTGTTTATATGTAAAAACCGCACGTATTTCACATAAAATACACATTTTTTGCACGTAAAAACTGCGTTGAATAACAGTGCGTCACCCATCAGACATTTTTGTTTGTTTGTTTATTTTTTGCAGTAAATAAAAAAGTGGTTAAATATTCAACGATGATATCGTGACTTGATTTATTGCGTTTGAATTTATAAGTGATTATTATTATAAATAGATTTTAATTGTTCTTCGTACTTATATAAATACTTAAATGCGGAATAGTTGTGTAATGTTCATCTTTCATTTGAAATGTCAGTCTCTCTCTGTTTTTTTAATATAATTTATTTGTGAAAAGTTGTCAAAAATGCGGCGTCCATTGGTATTTACAAAATATATAATTTTATATTATTTACTTTAAAATATATTTTTAGGTTAGTTTATATTTTGCAAAATTAGTTATATTTTAGTCTTCATACCTCGTGTCATGATCTTGTGTTATATTGCAATAAAGAATTTTAAATAAAATGTGAAAATAATTTTGATGGAAATAAAGTAATAACTCATGTCAAATATATTTAAAAAATAAGTTTGCACACAAAATATGGGTCTTTATTTTCCTGTCAAAAATGCACATCATTTAGTTACGACAGTGGCGTACCCAATATAATTTGATTGTTTATTATTTTTTTTATTTGTTGACATTGAAAACCCCATGGAATAATTTTATAGTTTTAATTTAACCAGTTAATGTTTTGTGATTTATTTTACTTTAAACTTGGTGACATTTTGTAAAAAAAGAAGTGTGTAAGGACAGAAAGAAATGGCGGTTGATCTGTGATGTTGGCGGCTAGGGGTTTTTAAATTATAATTTTTCTGTTAGTTTTTGATGTCCATACATATTATAATTTGTTGATTTAAAAAATGTAATTTGTTGTGTATATTCCTTGACTTATAGTTTGGTATGTGGCTGGCCACCCATACTGTAGAAAATGGTTCACTTTGCCAATGTCACCCCTGTTTCAGGGAAGGTCGGCAAGAGTTGCAGGGTGTATGTCCATGTAAGATTCGGGTTTTTATATTGTAGGACCACATGCGGCATGTTTTTAAGCGCGAACTTGTACGTGTCTGTTAAAGTGCATATAATGTGAATCTTTAATGTTACATATATTTTGCAACTTAGATTAGATTAGGATTTGTTTAATTTTTGCATCTTTTCTGGATAAACTGAAAGATGTGTTGAGCACAAAATCAAGGTTTAAAACTCATTTTTTAGTATGGAAATAAAACACATTAAACCGGTTTATGTCTAATTTTATTTATTTACCTTCCTTGTAATTTGTAAATAAATAAATTTTATTTTGCATGTTAAGTATTAAATATACTTGGCATGAAAATCATTTCCGCCATTATAAGGCGACTGACGTTTCGCACACGTGGTTATAAAACATTTGTAAAGTACTTATATCCATACCTTAAAAGTAAAACTGAATATCGAGGGTGATCTGGAAATAAGTCTTATCTCGAAAATGCCAACTTTACAGGAGATACTAAAATGTGTTAAATAAATGAGTCGTATAACTGCAAACGCCGTCATCTCCAAAATTTATGATTTTTGAGATAATGATTGAATTTGATTCTGCGCAGTGTAACAAATCATTTGCTGTGTGCGATATACTGTAAACCTCACTTAAATCTTAATCCTTTGTAATTTTAATTGATAAAGTAAGATTTCGTGCAAACGCCGTCATCTCCAACTGGTGTTGTCGTTTTACAAGTTTATTTTTCTCAAAATCATCGCGTAAGGAGTTGACGGTGTTTGCATTTATACGGCTCAAATAATGTCTCAGTCACATGATTATAAAAAGAAAATACGTAAATGTTTATTTCACAATGTTTATCCTTTATTTTGACAAAATATGAAAATTGTTACTAGTTTTGTTATAATGTAACTGTTACTGTAACATATAGGTCATAGGGACAAAATCACACATAAAAAAACACCAACAAATTAGAAAGGACTGATGTATTGTCAGATCTAATCTAAATCTTAATTTAAGTTGCAAAGATATGTATCATTTGAGATTCATATTAAATGCATTCCCACAAGCAGACACGCATAATTTCGCACTCACACATGCCGCATGTGGACCTACAATATAGAAAAAAACAATCTCAAATGAACATAAGCCCTGCAACTCTTTCTGACATTCCCTGAAACAGGGGATCACCCTCGATATGTGGCATATGAAGCTAACGTGGGTTTCTCAGATAAATGCACCTTTTTTTCTATTTTCTTTGTGAAAAAACACTATAAAAGTGCGAAAATCCTGTAGTTTAAAGTTTGTCATGAGCACTTCCCTATAATTAGTTCACTTACTATGAGAAGTCTAATCTAATCTAATCTAATCTAAGTTGCAAGGATATGTAACATAGGAGATTCACATTACATGCATTCTCACAACCAGACACGTACAAGTTCGCGCTTGCACATGCCTCATGTGAACCTACAACATAAAAACCAAATCTCAAATGGACATACACCCTGCAACTCTTGCCGTCCTTCCCTGAGACAGGGGTGACATTGGCAAAGTGAACCATTTTTACAGCATGGGTGGTCAGCCGCATACCAACCTATAAGTCAAGGAAGTTACTCACAATAAAATGTTTTATCAACGATATCTCTAATCAGTGAATCAGCACTTATTCAGTTGTATCAGGGGTGTTCAACATAGTATTTTGGAGGGCCAGGTTTGTTTTTTTTGTAATCGTGGCGGGCCAAAAAGAAGGCTCAATTTCGTCCCCCCCGACAGTCTTTTTGAAGATCATGTGTTTTGCAACTACCAAAAATTCACCAAAGGTCCATCCAGGCTTACAGCAACTGGGTCTTGCTTTAGTAATGGCGCTTTCTATAGCGACAACTACTCGTATTTGTAACAACATCTTTGCAACTTTGATAATAGATTATTATAGTATTATTATATTATTATTCCTTGACTTATAGGTTGGTATGAGGCTGACCACCCATACTGTAAAGTATTGTTTACTTTGCCAATGTCACCCCTGTTTCAGGGAAGGTCGGCAAGAGTTGCAGGGCTGATGTTTATTTGAGATTGGGTTTTTTATATTGTAGGTCCACATGCGGCATGTTTGAGCGCGAAATTATGCGTGTCTGCTTGTAGGAATGCGTTAAATATGAATCTCAAATGATACATATCTTTGCAACTTAGATAAAGATTTAGATTAGATGTGTTTTGCCACTACCAAAAATTCATACACCTTTATCAAAGACCGGTCACTAATAACGGGCTATTCTTAGACATTTTAGTCGTCGGTTGAGCCCACGCTTTGACAAACTAATGGTGCCTGCGCTGGAAGTTTCATTCATCAGCACGGTCATTCTTACCTACCGAATTTTGTAATATTTGTATGAAAACAAATCAGCTGTTCACTTGCGGCCATCTTGGATTGACAGGTCTTCATGCAAATGCATCATTTGTTTGTCAAAGCGTGGGCTCAACCGACGACTAAAATGTCTAAGAATAGCCCCGTAAAATTCCATCCAGGCTTACAGCAACTGGGTCTTGCTTTAGTAATGGCGTTTTCTATAGCGACAACTACTCGTATTTGTAACAACATCTTTGCAACTTTGATAATGGATTATTATAGTATAAGGAAGGAATATTTGCAGAATTCCGATGCCGTTATTGATCTGGAAAATTATGATATAATTATGTCGGCTGTGCGTAGTTTACGCTGTGACGTCACTGAGAAAACTCTGTCTCGCCCTGTTCCTGAGTATTTATAACTCTACTAGCAGTACCCGGCGTGTTTCACTACGCCATTTGGGCATGTGGTATCATTTTTTTTCTACAGATAAAAGAGGAAACAACAGGATCAAAAAAAAAAGTGTGCTAATCGGAATCAAGCTTCACACAATTTATCTCTAGGTTAATCTTCACGTTTTCTAAAAAAAAAGGTCTAGGTACAACTGTTTAGCAGCAGAGCCAAGCATAGGGAAAATCGATTGCGGTGCTCCATTTATATTTAAGATAAAAAAATCGGCTATGTAACGTCACTCATCTAATCTATTCTAAGTTGCATGGATATAATTGTTACATTTGGAATTCACATTAAGTGCATGCCCACAAGCAGACACGTATAAGTTCACACTTGCACATTCTGCGTGTAAACCTACAACATAAAAACCCAAATCTCAAATGAACATACACCCTGCAACTCTTTGCTGACCTTCCCTGAAACAGGGGTGACATTGGCAGAGTGAACCATTTTCTATGTATAGTTGGTCAGATGCATATTGACCTATACAAGAAAAGAATATAAACAATAAATTAAATTTTATAATCATACAATTAAACAACTAATCTATAAAATTCACTATACTCTTTGAGCAAAGTGAAGAAATAAATAAAATCCAAACAATCAGGAATATTTTTCAATGTAACCGCACTGTGAAACGTATGCAGTTGGGGAAAATGCTTCATACAATATGATGCACTTAAGTGTTTTTTCAACTATCTCCATAAAAGTGTTTAATTTATGTTGAATTTTTGACTCCCTGTCCTGTCTTTATCCCGGCCAAGTGAATTCACATTTTTTCCCCACATTTAAAATGTGCTCTATCCATTATTTAAATAAGTGAAAGTTTTAGGTAGTGCACACGGAACATTTTCTATTGACAACAAAATTGTAAGTCGCACGGCCGGGTTAGGTAAAAGGCAAACATTTTGTTTATCTTGGTTGCTTTGGACCATTGTCACATAGAAGAAAGACGTTTAACCGCCGAGAAAAAAACGATCTTTAAATTTGTGGTGAGTATATAATTTTACAGAAATGCGTTTTTTGAAAAAACAACTATATTATGTATATTTTAATTAAAAGTATGTTTCAATAAAAGGTTTTAATAATAATAATAGATTTCAATATGGTCTTCTAGTTGTGACCTACGAACTTTCGTTTATCGTATTTTTTATAAGTGCGGGATATAAAAGCTTTCTTACATTTCTAAAATTTGAAAAAAAACTTGGAATACTTGAATAACATTTTTTAATTTGGAACTTTTGTCTAGGCCAGGGGTCGGCAACCTTTTGAGTCGGAAAAGCCAAAAATTACAATTTACAAATTTCAAAGTTTTTTCTTGACTTATAGGTTGGTATGAGGCTGACCACCCATACTGTAAAAAATGGTTCACTTTGCCAATGTCGCCCCTGTTTCAGGGAAGGTCGGCAAGAGTTGCAGGGCTTATGTTCATTTAAGATTGGGTTTTTATATTGTAGTTCCACATGCGGTATGTGTGAGCGCGAAATTATGCGTGTCTGCTTATGGGAATGCATTTGATGTGAATCTCAAATGATACATATCTTATTTTGGATTTGGATTTGTAAAGAGCCACAAATGTTTTTTGCCAACAATAAATAGCGTCGATGGGGCGGGGGGAGGGTGGGGGGTGAAAAGCGAGTACAAGTAGCGGAGAGATCGTTAATCGATTCAGAACGATTTAGTTTTTTTCGATCAGAAGTATAATTCTGTGTTTTTTTTATATTTGCGTATGAAGCTAGCATGATTGGGAAAAAACGAAGTGACAGGGTGAGGAATGATTTTGTAAGAGAAGAATGTGGTGTAAGGGAAAGTGTGAAAGTGAAGATTAAAAGAAGTATGTTAAGATGGTTCGGGCACTTGGAGAGAATGAGTGATGAAAGATTGACGAAGAAAGTATATGTTGCTAGAATAGATGGATGTCGTGGTAGAAGAAGACCGAGAAAAGTATGGAAGGATCAAATCTCTGAAATAGCGAATGAATGGGATATCCAGAGTCATAATAAAAGGAGGACTTGTATGAAAAAGGTTATGACTCTGGATGAAATGAAAGAAGTATGCAAGGACAGGAAGAAGTGGCGGCTAATCTGCAATGTTGATTTCTAATGTTGGTGTATTCATTTGCTACATTTTTTGCATAGGAAATTTTTGACTTTTTTTGTATAGATTTCTTTGTAAGGTTTTGTTCTTTTTTATATTTAAATGTAATTTATTATTCATATTCCTTGACTTATAGGTTGGTATGAGGCTGACCACCCATACTGTAAAAAATGGTTCACTTTGCCAATGTCACCCCTGTTTCAGGGAAGGTCGGCAAAAGTTGTGGGGCTTATGTTCATTTGAGGTTTGGATTTTATTTGTAAGTACACATTCAGCATTTGTAAGCGCGAACTACACTTGTTGGTTTGTGGGCATACATCTGAGAGCTTTAAATGAATATATCTTTGCAACTTAGATTATAGATTATAGAAGCTAAAGAGCCGTAACTTCACACCCAAAGAGCCGCATGTGGCTGGTGAGCCGCAGGTTGCTTACCCCTAACCAAACCGATATCGATCCACCATATTTGTAAAAAGTCCGGTCTATAGCTTAGTTGGTAGAGTAACTGCATTCCATGCCGAGATCTCGAGTTAGAATCCCACTGAAGTTGTCAGAAATTATTTCTCGTTTCAGTGTTTATTTCTAACCCAAAATAAAATACCGGCAAGGCTTACTCAGCCTTCATAAGAAATGAGTGTCAAGCCACTCAGGAGCTGAATAACATCCATTTCAAGTTGGCGTAAAGTAAAAGTTACTGGGTTGTTCATTTTAGATTTGGATTTTAAATTATGAGTAGGTACACATGCAGCATTTGTAAGCGTGAACTAACATGTGTCTACTTGTGAGCATGCATTTTATATGAATCTTTAATGTAAATGTATATTTGCAACTAAGATTATGTATTGTAGTTGAATATAATGGTCTTCTTCTATTGGGTGGTTTCAAAATTTACCGACCTCGTTGCTGAAATATTGAGAATTGAGAACCACTGTTTATTTGATCACCATCAAACTTCACAGGATTCATTCTAAAAATATGTTACATGTTTCTTGAAAATTTCGTCAAAATCGGATGAGCGGTTTATGAGTATAGGGAACATACATACATACATACATACATACATACATACATACATACATACATACATACATACATACATACATACACACATCCTTCTTTATAGATATAGATAGATAGATTGCATTCCATGCCGAGATCTCGAGTTAGAATCCCACCGAAGTTGTCAGAAATTATTTCCCGTTTCAGTGTTTATTTTAAACCCAAAATAAAATACCGGCAAGGCTTACTCAGCCTTCATAAGAAATGAGTGTCAAGCCACTCAGGAGCTGAATAACATCCATTTCAAGTTGGCGTAAAGTAAAAGTTACTGGGTTGTTCATTTTAGATTTGGATTTTAAATTATGAGTGGGTACACATGCAGCATTTGTAAGCGTGAACTTACATGTGTCTACTTGTGAGCATGCATTTTATATGAATCTTTAATGTAAATATATATTTGCAACTAAGATTATGTATTGTAGTTGAATATAATGGTCTTCTTCTATTGGGTGGTTTCAAAATTTACCGACCTCGTTGCTGAAATATCGAGAATTGAGAACCACTGTTTATTTGATCACCATCAAACTTCACAGGATTCGTTCTAAGAATATGTTACATGTTTCCTGAAAATTTCGTCAAAATCGGATGAGCGGTTTATGAGTCTATAGGGGACATACATACATACATACACACATCCTTCTTTATAGATATAGATAGTATATTATATTTTTTATTTATAACTCGTTAGTTGTTGTTGGTGCTATGCGTAGCTCTTGAAATATACTCGAAGAGATAAAATCGGTTCAATATTTCATAATCGCGGCTCGATGATAACCTCCCCGTTATCGGCCCACTCCCGGACAGAGTCTTCCTCAAGAATCTCCTCCACGTGGAAAGTAAACTTCAATCCCTTTATTCTATGCATGTGAAGCCATCTATAGTCTAAGTTGCAAAGATGTATCACGCGTAAGATTCATGCTAAATCATAAGCAGACACGTTCAAGTTCGCACTTAATATAAAACTCGATCTCAAATGAACATGAGTCCTGCAACTCTGCAGGCTGACCTTTCCTGATACAGAGGTGACACTGGCAAAGTGAACCACTTTTTTTTCGTCAGCCTCATACCAACCTATAAGTCAAGGAACATACACAACAGATTATATACTTTAAATCAACAAATAATAATATGTACTTATGGACATCAAAACTAAAATAGAATGCAAAATCATAATTTTAAAAACCTTAGTCCTAGACGCCAACATTACAGATCAACCGCCATTTCTTTCTGTCCTCATATACTTTATTTTTGACTTACTGATTAATCATCAACATCATCATGCCTTCTAAAATTCCATTACAACGAAATATAAGATAATAGATCCGCTGTAATTTTCGTCGAAGCTAACTCTGTGACTCATGGGCTTACTTTCCAGCAATCTATAATCTACTAGCAGACTGACCATGCTGCGCACGGCTGTCTGCTAGGCCCTTCGGGCAGTGTAAGTCTGGCTTCGCAATAATTTTTCCTCACACCTCCTTCATAGTAATTAAATGCTTTAAGAAGTAATTTGAAAAAAAATTGCGGTAAAAGGGTTATTTAGTTCTTTCATGTTCTGAGTATCTTGTATGAAGCATGAAGTATGAGTCTGACCTCCCATAGGTACCTTAAAAAAATGTTCACTGAACGAATGTTTCTCTGTTTCTGAAAAGGCCGGCAAAAGTTGTAGGGCTTATGGTCAAGAGAGGCTGAAATTTTTATTTGTAATTACACATGCAGCGTTTGTAAGCGCAAACTCACTCATGTCTGCTTGGGGGCATGCATTCAATATGAATTATAAAATGTATGTATGCAACTTAGATTTATATTCTAAAATTAAAAACATCAAGTGCCACAATTATATGTTAGCGTGAAAAAACATTTGCCAGCCTGAGCGTGTGAATTATATTTGAATTGATTTGCATTGAACATGAATTATAAAATGTATCTATGCAACTTAGATTAATATTCTAATATTAAAAACATCAAGTGCCACAATTATATGTTAGCGTGAAAAAACATTTGCCAGCTTGTGGGTGTGCATTGTATTTGAATCATCAAATCTCTTTTGTGCAACTTTAGATTATAAATTAAGATAACCGTTGTTTAAGGATTTTTCAAACTCAAATTCCTTGACTTAAGGGTTAGTATGAGGCTCACCACCCATATCGCATAAATGGGTTCACTTAACTAATGTTCCCCCTGTTTCTGAAAAGGTCGGCAAAAGTTGCAGAGCTTATGTGCATGAGAGGCCTTAATTTTAATTTGTAAGTTCACATGTAGCATTTTTAAGCGGGAACTCACTCGTGTCTCCATGGAAGCATGCATTGAATATGAATTATAAAATGTATCTATTCAACTTAGATTTATATTCTAATATTAAAAACATCAAGTGCCACAATGTTAGCGTGAAATGACATTTGCCAGCTTATGGGTGTGCATTTAATTTTAATCATCAAATAAGTTTTTTGGCAACTTTAGATTACAAATTAAGATTAACGTTGTTTAAGGATTTTTCAAACTCAAATCCTTGACTGATAGGTTGGTATGCGGCTGACCACCCATACTGTGAAAAATGGTTCACTTTTTTAATGTCACCCCTGTTTCAGGTAAGGATGGCAAGAGTTGCAGGGCTTATGTTCATTTGAGATTGGGTTTTATAATGTAGGTCCACATGCGGCATGTGCCAGCGCGAAATCATACATGTCTGCTTGTGGGAATGCATTGAATATAAATCTTAAATGATATATATCCTTGCAGCTTAGATTAGATTAGAAATTCCTTGACTTATGGGTTAGTATGAGCCTGAATACCCATATCGCAAACAATGGTTCATTTGAAAAATGTTTCCCCTGTTTTTGAAAAGGGTGGCAAAAGTTGCAGGGCTCATGTTCATTACAGGCCTTAATTTGAATTTGTAAGTTCACATACAGCATTTATAAGCGCGAATCCACTCGTGTCTCCAGGGGGGCATGCATTGAATATGAATTATAAAAGTTATTGTATCTGTGCAACTTAGATTATATATTCTAATATTTAAAAAAAATCAAGCGCCACAACTATATGTTAGCGTGAAATGACATTTGCCAGTTTGTGGGCGTGCATTCAATTTGAATCATCAAATAACTTTTTTTGCAACTTTAGATTATAAATTAAATTTAACGTTGTTGAAGGATTTTTCAAACTCAAATTCCTTGACTTATATGTTAGTGTGAGCCTGTATATCCATATCGCAAAAAATGGTTCACTTGACAAATGTTTCCCCTGTTTTTGAAAAGGTTGGCAAAAGTTGCAGGGCTTATGTTCATTACAGGCCTTAAATTTAATTTGTTAGTTAACATGCAGCATTTATATTCGCGAACACACTTGTGTCTCCAGGGGGGCATACATTGAATATGAATTATAAAAGTTATTGTATCTGTGCAACTTAGATTATATATTCTAATATTTAAAAAAAATCAAGCGCCACAACTATATGTTAGCGTGAAATGACATTTGCCAGTTTGTGGGCGTGCATTCAATTTGAATCATCAAATAACTTTTTTTGCAACTTTAGATTATAAATTAAGATTACCGTTGTTTAAGGATTTTTCAAACTCAAATTCCTTGACTTAAGGGTTAGTATGAGGCTTACCACCCATATCGCATAAATGGGTTCACTTAACAAATGTGTCCCCTGTTTCTGAAAAGGTCAGCAAAATTTGCAGGGCTTATGGTCATGAGAGACTGAAATTTTTATTTGTAAATACACATGCAGCATTTGTAAGCGCAAACTCACTCGTGTCTCCGTGCAGGAGTGCATTGAATATGAATTATAAATGTTAATGCGTCTATGCAACTTAGATTGTATATTGTAATAATACTTAAAAAAAATTAAATGCCGCAATAAGTATGGTTTCATATAAAAAGTTGACCTAATCGATCGTCATTATTTCTAAAAAATACATGTTATAACTGGTTGAAGTATAATTTTGAAATGAATAAAAAATATAGGTAGGTAGGTACTCAACGGAATTCAACCGAAAAAGAATCGACTTGGCAATGGCAACGATGGCAACTTTGAAGCCTATGTTGAAGTGCTGGCAATTTATTTGAAATTCGAATGTCAAAATGAGTTTTGTTTCTCGCATAGGTTTTACATAAAAAGGTGTTGTGATTGATCATGTTTATTTATTTAAAAAACAACAATTTAAAATCTACTAATGATGAGGAAGCACATCCCAAGTCCTGAACAATATTTGTTGTGAATATGACGTGCATCTGTTCAGGAGTTCTTCAGTTTGAATGCCATTAACGCACAATTATTTTGTATGGGGAGGCCGTTGATTTTTATAAAGATACTAGCAGACTGACCGTGCTGTGCACGGTTGTCTGCTAGGCCCTTCGGGCAGAGTGAGTCTGGCTTCGCAATAATTTTTCCTCACACCTCCTTCATAGTAATTAAATGGTTTAAGAAGTAATTTGAAAAAAAATTGCTGTAAAAGGGGTATTTAGTTCTTTCATGTTCTGAGATTCTTGTATGAAGCATGAGGTATGAGGCTGACCTCCCATACCTAAAAAAATGTTCACTGAACGAATGTTTCTCTGTTCCTGAAAAGTTCGGCAAAATTGCAGGGCTTATGGTCAAGAGAGGCTGAAATTTTTATTTGTAATAATTACACATGCAGCGTTTGTAACCGCAAACTCACTCATGTCTGCTTGGGAGCATCCATTCAATATGAATTATAAAATGTATGTATGCAACTTAGATTTATATTCTAAAATTAAAAACATCAAGTGCCACAATTATATGTTAGCGTGAAAAGACATTTACCAGCTTGTGGGTGTGCATTGTATTTGAATCATCAAAACTCTTTTTGCAACTTAAGATTATAAATTAAGATAACCGTTGTTTAAGGATTTTCCAAACCCAAATTCCTTGACCTAAGGGTTAGTATGAGGCTTACCACCCATATCGTATAAATGGGTTCACTTAACTAATGTTCCCCCTGTTTCTGAATAGGTCGGCAAAAGTTGCATGGCTTATGGTCATGAGAGGCTGAAATTTTTATTTGTAGTTACACATGCAGCATTTGTAAGCGCAAACTCACTCATGTCTGCTTGGGAGCATGCATTGAATATGAATTATAAAATGTATGTATGCAACTTAGATTTATATTCTAAAATTAAAAACATCAAGTGCCACAATTATATGTTAGCGTGAAAAGACATTTGCCAGCTTGTGGGTGTGCATTCAATTTGAATCATCAAATAACTTTTTTTGCAACTTTAGATTATAAATTAAATTTAACGTTGTTGAATCAAATTCCTTGACTTAAGGGTTAGTATGAGGCTTACCACCCATATCGCATAAATGGGTTCACTTAACTAATGTTCCCCCTGTTTCTGAAAAGGTCGGCAAAAGTTGCAGAGCTTATGTGCATTAGAGGCCTTCATTTTAATTTGTAAGTTTACATGCAGCATTTCTAAGCGGGAACTCACTCGTGTCTCCATGGAAGCATGCATTGAATATGAATTATAAAATGTATCTATGCAACTTAGATTTATATTCTAATATTAAAAACATCAAGTGCCACAATTATATGTTAACGTGAAATGACATTTGCCAGCTTATGGGTGTGCATTTAATTTGAATCATCAAATAAGTTTTTTTGCAACTTAGATTATAAATTAAGATTAACGTTGTTTAAGGATTTTTCAAACTCAAATCCTTGACTTATGGGTTGGTATGCGGCTGACCCCCCATACTGTGAAAAATGGTTCACTTTGCCAATTTCACCCCTGTTTCAGGGAAGGATGGCAAGAGTTGCATGGCTTATGTTCATTTGAGATTGGGTTTTTATAATGTAGGTCCACATGCGGCATGTGCCAGCGCGAAATTATACATGTCTGCTTGTGGGAATGCATTGAATATAAATCTTAAATGATATATATCCTTGCAGCTTAGATTAGATTAGAAATTCCTTGACTTATAGGTTAGTATGAGCCTAAATAACCATATTGCAAAAAATTGTTCATTTGAAAAATGTTTCCCCTGTTTTTGAAAAGGGTGGCAAAAGTTGCAGGGCTCATGTTCATTACAGGCCTTAATTTGAATTTGTAAGTTCACATACAGCATTTATAAGTGCGAACCCACTCGTGTCTCCAGGGGGACATGCATTGAATATGAATCATAAAAGTTATTATATCTGTGCAACTTAGATTATATATTCTAATATTTAAAAAAAATCAAGCGCCACAACTATAGGTTAGCGTGAAATGACATTTGCCAGTTTGTGGGCGCGCATTCAATTTGAATCATCAAATAACTTTTTTTGCAACTTTAGATTATAAATTAAATTTAACGTTGTTGAAGGATTTTTTAAACTCAAATCCTTGTTGAAGGATTTTTTAAACTCAAATCCTTGACGGTTAGGGAAGTATGAGCTTGAATACCCAGATCGCAAAAAATGGTTCACTTGACAAATGTTTTCCCTGTTTTTGAAAAGGTTGGCAAAAGCTGCAGGGCTTATGCAGGGCTGCAGGGCTTAGAGGCCTTAATTTTAATTTGTAAGTTCACATGCAGCATTTATAAGTGCGAACCCACTCGTGTCTCCAGGGGGGCATGCATTGAATATGAATTATAAAAGTTATTGTATCTGTGCAACTTAGATTATATATTCTAATATTTATAAAAAAATCAAGCGCCACAACTATATGTTAACGTGAAATGACATTTGCCAGTTTGTGGGCGTGCATTCAATTTGAATCATCAAATAACTTTTTTTGCAACTTTAGATTATAAATTAAATTTAACGTTGTTGAATCAAATTCCTTGACTTAAGGGTTAGTATGAGGCTTACCACCCATATCGCATAAATGGGTTCTCTTAACAAATGTGTCCCCTGTTTCTGAAAAGGTCAGCAAAAGTTGCAAAGCTTATGGTCATGAGAGGCTGAAAATTTTATTTGTAAATACACATGCAGCATTTGTAAGCGCAAACTCACTCGTGTCTCCGTGGAGTAGTGCATTGAATATGAATTATAAATGTTAATGCGTCTATGCAACTTAGATTGTATATTCTAATAATACTTTAAAAAAATTAAATGCCGCAATAAGTATGGTTTCATATAAAAAGTTGACCTAATCGATCGTCATTATTTCTAAAAAATACATGTTATAACTGGTTGAAGTATAATTTTGAAATAAATAAAGAATATAGGTAGGTACTCAACGGAATTCAACAGAAAAAGAATCGACTTGTATGGCAACTTGGAAGCGTATGTTGAAGTGTTGGCAATTTATTTGAAATTCGAATGTCAAAATGAGTTTTGTTTCTCGCATAGGTTTTACATAAAAAGGTGTTGTGATTGATCATGTTTATTTATTTAAAAAACAACAATTAAAAATCTATTAATGATGAGGAAGCACATCCCAAGTCCTGAACAATATTTGTTGTGAATATGACGTGCATCTGTTCAGGAGTTCTTCAGTTTGTCATCCATTAACGCACAATTATTTTGTATGGGGAGGCCGTTGCATTTTATATTATAGGGGGATATATATATATATATAAGGGATAAGGGATAAATTAGGTTGCAAAGATGTACGTATTACATTAAATAAGATTCATATTAAATGCATTCCTATAAGTAGACACGTATCAGTTCGCATGCCGCATGTGGGTTTTTTTTTTTAACAAATCCTGTCCACGAGACTCCCTGGATTTTAGAGACTCTAGGGGTCGATGACATTTTTTGTAGTGCCGCAGAGGTGTTTATGAGCTTGGTCGTCGCTACACAGCGCCAATACTCAAGCAAGACCCAGTTGCTGTAAGGCTGGATGGACTTTTAGTGACCCGTCCTTGGTAAAGGTTTTGTGAATTGTTCAACCCAGCGAAGAGAACATTTGCAAATATAAATGGCATATTTTTTATATATGTATGGCATGCTCCTTGACTTATAGGTTGGTATGCGGCTGACCACCCATGCTGTAGATAATGGTTCACTTTTCCAATGTCACCCCTGTTTCAGGGAAGGTCGGCAGGCGTTGCAGGGTGTATGTTCATTTGAGATTCGGGTTTTTATATTGTAGGACTACATGCAGCATGCTTAAGCTCGAACTTAAACATGTCTGTTTTGTGAAAATGCATATAATGTGAATCTCTAATGTCACTTATATTTTTCAACTTAGATTAGATTAGATCCGTTGTTTTTTTTGTTCGTAACTAACTAACGCAACTAACTCTTTGCGCCCTTGAGATGGTCCTGGACCATTAAATGGCGCCACAGGAAAGAAATCATCCATCATCAATCAATCTGTAATCTATGGGCGTACCTTTCAGCATTCGTGTCTCATTTCTAGCATATTTCATTCCCTTGTTTGTTGAAGGTTCGTTTTTTTATTCTATAATTTAGCATTTACAAGAGAGAGAGCTTCAGCATTTTTCAGGGTCATGTCTAATGTCGCATGAAACAAATGGCATTCTGACATGACCGGCCTGTACCTTATTATCGTGGTACCACGACAAAATGTCCACCGACACAATGCCCATCGACACAATGTCCATTGACGAAATGTCCACGCGACTAAATGTCCGAATGAAGAATCACTTCTGGGTCGGGTCTCGACGATCGGGAAGGCCTTCCGCCACAAAGAAAAATCTATAGCATTGCATGAGCGTTCTGTGATACGATTCCCCGGATGAAAGTGTATAAACGGAATGGGTATGAAGTGGGTTTTCGCAATGATGAAATGTCTGCGACAAAATATTCGACTTTTTCTTTAATATGATGTACGATTTACGTATTATGTATAAGATTTTGTTTATTTTCGGTTAAAATTATGTCGATAATTATTCTTTTGGTGGACATTTTGTCGCGTGATCATTATGTCGGTGGACATTTTGTCGAGTGGATATTTTGTCGCGTGAACATTATGTCGGTGGACATTTTGTCGAGTGGATATTTTGTCGCGTGAACATGATGTCGGTGGACATTTTGTCGAGTGGATATTTTTTCGCGTGAACATTATGTCGGTGGACATTTTGTCGCGTGAACATTATGTCGGGGGACATTTTGTCAATGGACATTTTGCCGTGACACGATTACCGTGGTCTGGCATTCTATGTTTTTGTCTGTTTTTTTTTTTAAATCAGTGGACATTATTTGGGTGGATATTTTGTCGCGTGGATATTATGTCGGTAGGCATTTTGTCGCGTGGGCATTATGTCTTGTGGACATTTTGTCGTTGGACATTGTGTCGGTGGATATTTTGTCAATGGACATTTTGCCGTGACACGATTACCGTGGTCTGGCATTCTATGTTTTTTCCGACTAATATTCCACATTGAAAATCATAGCACGCACAGGTTGATGTTTGAACTATTTCTATAACCTAAGTTGCAAAGGTATTGTTATGATTATCGCGGGATCAATTTAATTAAAATCTCCAACAGTGCTATTCTTAGACATTTTGGCCGTCCGTTGAGCCCACGCTTTGACAAACTAGTGATGCCTGAGCTGGAAGTCTCATCACGACGGTCATTCTTACCTACCTACATAATAATTATGTCAACGACGTTACCATGTTGAAAGCATCGGTTCCCATAGATCACCGAAGTTAAGCAACTTTGGGCGCGGATAGTAATTGGATGGGTTACCGCTCAGGTACACCGCGTGTCGTTGGCATCTTGGACCGGTCCTTAGTCCAATGGCAACACTTCGGACTCGTAAATGGAAGGTTGTGGATTCGAATCCCGGCGGAGCACAAAATATACCATTTATATTTCGAATGTGCTCTTCGCTGAGTTGAAAAAATCATAAACCTTTACCAAAGACCGGTCACTGAAAGGTCCATCCAACCTTACAACAACTGGGTTTTGCTTGAGAATTGACGCTTTCTATAGCGACGACCAAGCTCGCAGAGGGCTCTTGAGGTGTGATACACACAAAAACAGCGCTCACCAAATAAATCATCCCAATATTATTATTATTTAACGAATTTTTGTAATATTTGTATGAAGACTAATCACCTGTTCACTTGCGGCTATCTTGGATTTACAAGTCTTCATACAAATGCATCATTAGTTTGTCAAAGCGTGGGCTCAACCGACGACTAAAATGTCTAAGAATAGGACCGTAAGAGATTTGACAGATGAAAAGACTTTGTATTGATGAAAGACTAGGAAGTAATACGGCCTAATGATGAGGTTCATTTCCGCGCCCTTTTAAATGTTCCGTCGTATTTGAAATTAATTTTTGACCTCCAAAACATTGACCTTCGAAATGTGACTAAATCTGCTAAGAATTCGTGATATCGGGTCTCATTTTATAAGTGTGCATTTTAAAATAACTCTATTATATAAAAGTGTGAAATTCTAAATTAAACTGCGTTAATTCAGCGTGTAGGTTAACAAAAATAAACTCGCTTTTTTATGTTTGTTTGATTGTATTTTTTTGTTCACTAGGAATTTAAACGATTTAAATACCTTTTTACTTTCTGCTTCTAATCTATCTAATCTAATGTAAGTTGCAAAATATAAGTGACATTAGAGATTCACATTATATGCATTTTCACAAAACAGACATGTTTCAGTTCCTGCTTAAACATGCCGCATGTAGTCCTACAATATGAAAAACCGAATCGCAAATGAACATACACCTTGCAACTCCTGCCGACCTTCCCTGAAACAAGGGTGAATTTGGCAAAGTGAACCATTTCGGTCAGCCGCATACCAACCTACAAGTCAAGGAACATACACAACAAATTACATTTTTAAGATCAACAAATATGTGTGGACATCAAAAACTAACAGAAAACAAATTTTAATTTAAAAAACGCTAGCCGCCAACATCACAGATTAACCGCCAATTCTTTCTGCCCTTACACACTTCTTTCATTTCCTGCAGAGTCCATAACCTTCTTCATACAAGCACTCCTTTTATTATGACTCTGGATATTCCATTCATTCGCAATTTCGGAAATTTGGTCCATCCATATACCTTTCTCGGTCTTTCTTTACCACGACATCCATCTTTTCTTGCAACTTATACTTTATTCGTCAGTCTTTCATCATTCATTTTCTCCATATGCCCAAACCATCTTTTAACAAACTTCTTTTAATCTTTACTTTCACACTTTCTCTTACACCACATTTTTCTCTTACAAAATCATTCCTCACTATCACTCCGTTTTTTTACCAATCATACTTCTTAGAAAGTCCATTTCAACAGTATGGACTTTACTAATTTCACTTTCATTCACCGTCCAGGGTGTCTATTCACGATAGGGGATAGAGAAGACTCATCTCGATTTTCCCCGATAAAGGAATAAAGGTATTGTGCCTTACAATACCATTTATTGCTTTTTCTAGTAAAATCGAAATGAATCTACTCTATCCCCTATCGTGAATAGACACTCAGGCTTCACTTCCATACATCAAGGTGGGTATAAGTATCCCACCGCTTACATTAAGAAATAACAAAATAGTAATTCACTTTTTGTTGTTGTTTATTCTGTACCCTTAGTACGAGTTGCAAAACTTGAGAAAAGTAAATTTTACGGAAAATATTAAATAGTGATTTCTCCCAACATCTGCCGTTTTTGTTTCTTACACTTTATGGTCTTAGCAAAAGAGTTAGAGTGATGAAGAAAATCAAGTTCAAACGAACAAGAACGGCAGATTTTGGGGGAAATCACTCTTTAATAATTGTCGTAAACTTTACATTACTCAAGTTTTGCAACTCGTACTAAGGGTACTGTTGAATTTTCAATGGCTTTCACCATCAATATAAAGTGACACGCGATCGATTATTTTAATGATATGTATGTTTCATGCAACTGCGGGGTCTGTCGCAAAGATGCCCACAAACAAACACGTGTAGTTCGCGCTTACAAATGCTGATTGTGTACTTACAAATAAAATCCAAACCTCAAATGAACATAAGCCCTGCAACTCTTGCCGACATTCCCCGAAACAGGGGTGACACTGGTAAAGTGAAACTGGTTCGTTGTGTATTTCAAACCCAAAATAAAATACCGGCTCAGCCTTCATAGGAAATGGGCACCAGCCCCCTCGGGAGCAGGGACATCCCCACTTCAACTGTAGTGGGTAGCGTAAGGACGCCCCACCCTTTTTTCTAGTCGCCACTAATTGCGACCTCTTCTAGGGGACCGCGGCAAGAAGTTACAATATTTGTGTAGCTTAGTGGCGACATTTTTTCATCAGACTTTGGATGTCGGTTGCTTTTAAATATACTTTCAGTTGAAAAAACCTTGAACTTGTAAAGAAACCTTTGTCGCGAATTCTACGTCTTTGTTTTTTGCACTGTCGTGTTATTCGACCCGCGTGGTTTTTTAATGTAGGTACTCGTATTTGTTTGTTTTTTTTACGTTCCCTTCAACCAAATTAATGTTCCTCTGTATTATTTTATTCTACAAAAACAGCGCTTACCAAATAACTCAGCCTAATTTTTTTTTTTTAATCTAGACATAATATGCATCTAGGGACACGCTCACACAAGTAAATAAAAACCACAGACACACAATCTATAATCTTTTATCTAAGTTGCAAGGATATATTCATTTTAAGTTCTCAAATGCATGCGCACAAACAAACACGTGTAGTTCGCGCTTACAAATGCTGAATGTGTACTTACAAATAAAATCCAAACCTCAAATGAACATAAGCCCTGCAACTCTTGCCGACATTCCCTGAAACAGGGGTGACATTGGCAAAGTGAACCATTTTTTACAGTATGGGTTTTACAGTATGAAAGATAAACACTGAATGATAGAGTACGTAATGATTGGGTGATGAACGAGTGTGGTATAAAAGAGAATATGAGAATGAAAGTACAAAAAAGTACGATGAGATGGTTCGGACATCTCGAAAGAATGGATGATGAACGAATAACGAAGAAAGTGTACAAAGGAAATGTCAGAGGAAAGCGCGGAAGGGGAAGGCCGAGGAAAGAATGGTTAGACCAAATAGGTGAGATTGCGAAAGAATGGAACCTGCAGAGTGAAAATAAGAGAAGAGTATGTATGAAAAAGGTGATGAATATTGAGGAAATGAAAGTGGTTTGTAAGGACAGAAAAAAGTGGAGGCGCATCTGCGGAGGTACCGGCCACCCCTAGTGGAACGGCGGCAGGATACAGTACAGTACAGTACAGATGGGTGGTCAGACTCATACCAACCTATACCAACCTATAAGTAAAAACACTGCAGACGCACAATCACAAGTAAAAACACGCAGACACACAATCACACAGTCACACATTCGTTACAATACAAAATGTCCTATTTTTTTTAACACATTTCGTATGTCGGTTGCTCTGTTGAGAAAACCTTGAACTTGCAAAGAAACCTCTGTCGCGAATTCTACGTCTTTGTTTTTTGCACTGTCGTGTCGATAGCTCAGTTGGTAGAGTGCTTGCATTCCATGCCGTGAGCTCGGGTTGGAATCCCACCGAGCGCGAGGGTGTCAGAAATGATTTCCCGTTTCGGTGTTTATTTCAAACCCCAAAATAATAATACCGGCAAGGTTTACTCAGCCTTCACAAGAAATGAGTACCAGCTCTCTCGGGAGCTGGGAAAACACCACTTCAACTGAAGTGGTTGGCGTAAGGCCGGCCCCCTTACCTGTAAAAATAAATAGGTTCAACTCGCCACATGCGACCCCTTCGGGGATAACGCGGCAAGAAGTTACACTATATGTGTAGCTTAGTTGCATTTAGTTGCGTTGCGTTGCGTGTTATTCGACCCGCGGGGATTTTTAATGTAGGTACTCGTATTTGTTTGTTTTTTTTACGTTCCCTTCAACCAAATTAATGTTCCTCTGTATATTTTATTCTACAGAACATGCTGAGGAGTCCAAACGCGAATATTTCTAAGAGATGAAAGATGAATTAAATTGAAAATGTTTTATGTTGTTTAAAAAAGGAATTTGATAAAAGACAACACATGTAGGTAGGTTCACGCCTACACATTCTGCATGCGTGCATATCTAATCTAATCTATGTTGCAAATATGTTACATTGGAGATTCACATTACATGCATTCTCACAACCAGACATGTACAAGTTCGCGCTTGCACTTGCCTCATGTGAGCCTACAACCGGCTACAACATAAAAACCAAATCTCAAATGGACATACACTCTGCAACTCTTGCCGTCCTTCCCTGTAACAGGGGTGACATTGGCAAAGTGAACCATTTTTACAGCATGGGTGGTCAGCCGCATACCAACCTATAAGTCAAGGAACATACACGATAAATTACATTTTTTAAATCAATAAATAATAATATATATGGACATCAAAAACTAAAACATAAAACAAATTTCACTTTAATAAACCCTAGCCGCCAACATTACAGATCAACCGCCCTTTCTTTCTGTCCTTACATACTTCTTTCATTTCCTCCAGAGGCATACAAATAAACAAAACCTCACATGAACATAAACCTTGCAACAATGCGCCCCGAACCCTTCGAGGATAACGCAGGCAAGAAGTTACACTATATGTGAAGCTTAGTTGCGTTGTTGCGTATGACGTACACGATAAAAATAAACAACAATCTATGTTTATTAGGCGAAGACTGAATCTTATGAAAAAACAGTCTATGTAAATGGCATTCAGACCACAAAATGGCAAATTTATGCAGTTTCGTTTCTAGCAATGAAATAACTAATAAGTGTAATGCAAAAAAATATATAAATAAATTGCACAGAATCTGTACTCGACTTTCTTGCAAAAATTTACCCACTGTATGACGTATGTAAAGCTAGAATCATCTACCAGCTTATGCCGTTTCAATAAAAATGTAATATATCAATAATAAATCAATTTTATTCCACCGCGGTGTGTACCTGCATACTCGTACAATATGGATATAGGCATATAAATACTTATATGAATATAAATATTTTGTTGATTTATTTGAAAAAGTACCAATTACACAAGAAAGATCCTCGACTCATAGGTTGGTATGAAGCTGACCTCAGTACTGTACTGTACTGTATCCTGCCACCGTTTCATTAGGGGTGGCCGGTACCTCCGCAGATGCGCCTCCACTTTTTGCTGTCATCACCTTTTTCATACATACTCTTCTCTTATTCTCACTCTGCAGAATCCATTATTTCGCAATCTCACCTATTTGGTCTAACCATTCTTTCCTCAGCCTTCCCCTTCTGCGCTTTCCTCTGACATTTCCTTTGTACACTTTCTTCGTTAGTTGTTCATCATCCTTTCTTTCAAGATGTCTGAACCATCTCATCGTACTTTTTTGTACTTTCATTCTCATATTCTCTTTTATACCACACTCGTTCATCACTCAAGCATTACGTACTCTATCACTCAGTGTCTTTCCAGCCATTGCTCTCAGGTAAGCCATTTCAACCGTACTTACATACTTTACTCAGCTCACATTCATTAAGCCTCACTTCCACCAACCAATATGCCATTGTGGACCGCCGATCTCATATTCTTCGTAAGTTTCCTATTTCTTGCAATTCTTCCAATCGTTTCCATTACACTTCTTCCTCTACTAGCGCGCTTTTCCAATTATTTCGTCAATTTCGCATTCGACTCAAATTTGCTTCCCAGATAATCAAATTCTTTCACGACCTCCATTCCTTGACTTATAGGTTGGTATGAGGCTGACCACCCATACTGTAAAAAATGGTTCACTTTGCCAATGTCACCCCTGTTTCAGGGAAGGTCGGCAAAAGTTGTGGGGCTTATGTTCATTTGAGGTTTGGATTTTATTTGTAAGTACACTTTCAGCATTTGTAAGCGCGAACTACACTTGTTGGTTTGTGGGCATACATCTGAGAGCTTTAAATGAATATATCCTTGCAACTTAGATTATAGATTATAGATTATTATAGACCTCCACTCTTTTTTCATTCAGTCTTTATCTCAATTTTCTCGCATTTCTCAGTCCTCCCAAAGTGTAAAAAATAATTCACTTTGTCAATGTCACCCCTGTTTCAAGGAAGGTCGGCAAGAGTTGCAAGTTTTATGTTTAATTTGTAAGTACAAATTCAGCATTCGTTAGCGCGAACTTACACATACCTGTTTGTGGGCATGCATTTCATATTAGTTTTGAATGTTTATATTTCATTGCAACTTATATTCTAGATTATTATAGATGGTCATTGAACCCTTTTGTATGCAAACTAGTACTTTGTATGGTGGGTAAACTTTTTAGTTATATTTTGAAAAAGTAACGACTGATTATTATTGGTATTTATAAAATTTTAAGAATCGCAGCCATTTATCTATTTTTAACCCTTTGACTACCAAGAAAATTGCTAATACATTTTGTATGGAAAATTTTCACTCTGTATGGCGGCTATACTTTTGATTCACTTTTTGGAAAAAATAATGATGGCAATATATAGGTTATTATAATTATTTTACATTTGTACTACATTATTTTTTTATTAACCCTCTAACTGCCGAGAATTTTTCCATTATTTTTTTCTTTTATATGGCAACTCCCTAAATCGAGATTATGATGAAGAAATGATTATAATTATTAGATAGCACTATTATATAAATGGATTCACAAAAAATTTCAGAAAAATCGTCGGAGCCGTTTTTGAGAAAATCGCATTTTAAATTTTCAGCTCTTCGGAAGCCATCTTGAATTTTCAAAAAAGTAAAAAAAAAATGATTACGAATTAAAGTGATAAGCTTGTTCTTTCTATCAAATCTAAAACAAATTCAAATATCTTGCATTTTAATAGGTTTTTGTAATATTTTCGATTTAAAATTTCAGGTCGTGTAAACGGTGCTTTATATTTATTTTTTCAAAAAATTTTTTTTGTAAATTTGTAGAAATTTATGTTGTCCGTAATATTGTAGAACATTATATTTTTGTTGACCCCTTAACTGTCGAGAAAATCACAATCGTTTGTTTTTTTCATATGGCAGCCCATAGACACAGATTAGTAAGAGTATTGCCATAACTAATTTATTAAGTTAAAAACTAATAAATGGCAACTCTGAAAATTTAAAAAAAATTCTTGGAGCCGTTTTTGAGAAAAGTGCAATTTTATGTTTTTTTTGTATGGCAGCCATCTTGAATTTTCAAGTTGGTGTAATGCCATGTTTTTCATACTTAATACATGTCCAAAAAAGTTGATGTAGCCAAAATTTGGTATCTCTAGGTCTTATACTTTGGAAAGTGACACACACACATACATACATACATACATACATACATACATACATACATACATACATACATACAGACGGACGTTTTTGAAAGATAGTGTTTTTTGGCATGTCCTGCACCAGGACAACTCATTTCCGTGAAAACCTCGAAATTTTTTTTTTACACCAAATCATAACTTTCTTTATAGCCTTCGGCTATAGCAAGAAAGTAAAAAGAAAAAAAACACAGTTTTATTTTCACAAATTGAGTATTTATATTACTTCGAGTACTTTCGACTTGTTTACGACTTTTTCAAGAGGACACGTTACAAAATTGGCAAGACAAAAATCAAAGAGATTTTGGAAATTCACAAACACAAAAATTGTAATTCTTACAGTTTGATTAACGTTCAAATTCGTACTGCTTCACCTTTGTTATTACCTACTATTACCTATAATCTATAATCTAAGTTGCAAGGATATATTCATTTAAAGTTCTCAAATGCATGCCCACAAACAAACACGTGTAGTTCGCGCTTACAAATGCTGAATGTGTGCTTACAAATAAAATCCAAACCTCAAATGAACACAAGCCCTACAACTTTTGCCGACCTTCCCTGACACAGGGGTGACATTGGCAAAGTGAACCATTTTTTACAGTATGGGTGGTCAGCCTCATACCAACCTATAAGTCAAGGAATACCTCTTTGTCGAAAAACATCCTTCTCATTTCTCTATGGTTTTTGTATTTTGATTTTTAATTTCATCCAGAGTCATAACCTTCTTTATACAAGCTCTCCTTTTATTATGTCTCTGGATATCCAGAGTCATAATAAAACTACCCTACCAAATACCCTATTGCTGGAAGTCTCATCACCACGGTAATTCTTATCTACCGAATATCTCACAAACGTTATGGCCTATAGACGTCTCAAACTGAATCCAACCAAGACTGAGTTCATGTGGGTCGCCTCTCCGGGTCGGCAGCACCTCTTGGGTACTCAGCCAATCTTTTTCTCTGGTGCAAGCATAATACCATCCTCCACCATATCCGTCCTTGGTGTCTTACTAGACGGAGCACTATCGATGGAGGCACAAGTGTCCAGGACAGTGAGCACAGCTTTCTTCTATATCCGCCAATTGAGCCTCATCTCAAGATGTTTGCCTGTGGATGCTGTCAAAAGCCTCGTAGCTGCTTTCGTCGTCTCCCGATTAGACTACTGCAATATCATATATGCTGGACTACCGCAGAAATTGTTTGATCGGCTGCAAATGGCTTTCAATGCTGCTGCCAGGGCAATTTTTCGACAGGGAAAGAGCTGTCATATTTCGCCACTGCTCAGAGAACTGCACTGGCTGAGGGTCCGAGAGAGGGTGGAATTTAAGTTGTGTCTCACTGTACATAGGGCCCTGAACGGCACTGCACCCCCATGTCTCGCTGAGCTATGCTCTGTCGATGGGACTTCAAAAAGACCACTACGCTCTGCCCTTACTGCTGTCAACAAGGTTATAGTGCCCAATAGAGCAAACACATCAAACTTTGCAGACAGAAGCTTTGCGGTGGCCTTTACCCATCGGTGTTCGCGCGAACCAGCCTACCACCACCTTCAGAAAGGAACTGAAGACACTACTTTTCTCCAGAAGCCATGGCGCCCTTGAGATGGTCCTGGACCATTTAATGACGCCACAGGAAAGAAATCATCCATCATCATCATCATCATCCGTAATATTTGTATGAAGACCTGTCAATCCAAGATGGCCGCAACGCAACTATGTGGCGAGTTGAACCTATTTATTTTTACAGGTAAGGGGGCCGGCCTTAGCCAACCACTTCTGTTGAAGTGGGGGTTTCCCAGCTCCCTAGGGGGCTGGTACTCATTTCTTGTGAAGGCTGAGTAAACCTTGCCGGTATTTTTATTATGGAGTTTGAAATAAACACCGAAATAGGAAATCATTTCTGACACCCTCCTCGGTGGGATTCGAACCCGAGCTCACGGGGTAGAATGCAAGCACTCTACCAACTGAGCTAGCGACCGGACTGACCGCAAGTGAAGAGATGATTAGTCTTCATACAAATATTACCGACATTCGGTGTAGTCTAGAATTACCGTGGTGATGAGACTTCCAGCCCAGGCTGGCTTCAGACCGGGTAGCTTTATGCATACTAGTAACAGTGAAACGTTTATTGAGGAAATATGTTAATGACACCACAAAAAGGAGTACTCGTATCAACTTCAACGATCTGTCGAAAATCGAAATCACGTCTGGATTGGTCTGGATCACGTTCAATCACATCGAAATGAAATAATAATACAATCAACGGTTTTTAAAATGCGCGCGCACATTACTTCGTTTTCTTCTTGAAGCAAAAACACTTTTTCGCGTAATACCAGAATGCAAAAAATAACACAATGCGTAATATTATCCACATATTACCTACCATTGCTGTACGTATTTTACATATGGCAATACTTCCGTGTGCATGTGTGAGTGATCATTCCTGTTGCGTGGTGGAATGGGAACACGCGACCGGGTAAAGCCTGCACCGGACAGGTACTCAACCTGACAGAGTATATGGAAGAAAATAAAACTAGGTACTTGCGTGGTATTTGTCGATCTTACTGAGGCCTATGATACAGTGGACCATAAAAGGCTCATAACCAAGGTCCGTGGCATGAGAAATGACCGTAAATTCACAAGAACGATTGCTACAATGTTGCAAAATACGGTGATACCTCAAGGTACGGTCACAAGGTTTAATGAGTTAGGTAATAATAATAATAGTAGGATGATTTATTTGGTGAGCGCTGTTTTTGTGTGTATCACACCTCAGGAGCCCTCTGCAAGCTTGGTCGTCGCTGTAGAAAGCGCCAATTCTCAAGCAAGACCCAGTTGTTGTAAGGTTGGATGGACCTTTCAGTGACCGCGGTCTTTGGTAAAGGTTTATGAATTTTTCAACTCAGCGAAGAGCACATTCGAAATATAAATGGTATATTTTTGTGCTCCGCCGGGATCCGAATCCACAACCTTCCATTTACGAGTCCGAAGTGTTGCCACTGGACTACGGACCGGTCCAACCCTTGCTCGTATCTCAAAGCACTTTTCCCCATTGCATTAATTGAAATGCCATTAATCCGTTCCAGTCCCAAAAATGCTACCTCCGATTGTTTTTGTTACGCAACGCAACTAAGCTACACAAATAGCGTAATTTCTTGCCGCGTTATCCCCGAAGGGTTTCGCATGTGGCGAGTGAAATATATTTATTTTTACAGGGAAGGGGGGCGGCCTCACGCAAACCACTTCAGTTGAAGTGGGGGTTTCCCAGCTTCCGATGGGGCTGGTACGCATTTCTTGTGAACGCTGAGTTAACCTTGCCGGTATTTTAATTTGGGGTTTGAAATAAACACCGAAACGAGAAATCATTTCTGACACCCTCGATGGGATTCGAACCCGAGCTCACGGTATGGAATGCAAGCACTCTACCAACTATCGACTTGTCAACGTGTTTTTGAATAAAACTGTAAACTGTAACTCTGTCCCCGTTCCGCTAGGGGGGGGCGGAGCTTCTGCAGAGCTGTCTCTATTTCTTCTTATCCTTACATACCCCTTTTAATTCATTCACATCCATCACATTTTTAATACATTTTCTTCTTTTACACTCAATTTTTATATCCCATTCTTTCACAATCTCCTCAATCTGATCAGTGATCACTCCATACTTTTCTCGGTCGTCCCTTACCTCTTTTTCCTTTCACACTTCCTCTGTATATGTACTTTGTCAGTCTATCATCATTCATTCTTTCCACATGCCCAAACCATCTCATCACATTATTTTGTACCTTAACTTTCACATCCTCTTTCAACTTACATTCTTTCTTTACCCATTCATTCTTAGCTCTATCCTCCAGAGTTTTTCCTGTCATGCTTCTCAGATGCTTCAATTCTACCGTACCTACATACTTTACTTATTTAACTGTCACTCACTGTCCATGCTTCACTTCCATACATCCGTATTTATAAATGACAAATATTGTATTCACACATAATAAAAGAAAATGTAAAGCAAAAAAAAAAACTGGTGAACATACATGGACTATGCTCGGACTGGTGCGGGCACAGTACTACGAACACGGCAACCTTTCTAGAAACATTTTTAAATTCGGCCGATTTATTTTTGTACACATGGAAATGCAACTGTGAAGTTCTTTGTTCTCTTTCTTACTTAGGCCCGGTAGTTTCATCGTTAGCATATGTGACTTTAATCTGATAAAAAAAACTACCCACTCGATTGACATAAGTGCGTCCTTTTCATTCTGTATAAAGTCGCTATGCTAACGATGAAACTACAGGGCCTTAGTATAGTTTCGTTAGTAGGTTGAAACACATATATATTGTCATGTAAATAGTAGATTAATATAGGTGTACATCGTAGGTAGTGATAGTTATTATAGTATTATGTCAAAAGTAGATTAATAAAGGTGTCCACTGTACGTAGCAATATTTATAGGCTTAATAATTAAATATTTAAAATAAATAAGTGAAAATAAAGATCCTGAAAGAAGACCTGTATGTTTTCATTTAGAGACTTTCCGAACCCAAAAACACTACAAACTGTAACTGTAACTCTGTCGCCATTCCGCTAGGGGTGGCCAGAGCCTCTGCAGAGCTGCCGCCATTTTTTCCTATCCTTACATACCTCTTTCAATTCATTCATATCCATCACCCAATATTGTCTATTTTCGTTAAAATAATTTCTAGTCCACAGATATCATATATGCCAATGATTAAAGATTTTAAATTATAATTACGGTCGTTAGACATTTTAAAGAATGAAAAAAAAACGGATTTTACTGACCGTGCAAAAGAGAAGAACGATTTTCTCTACGTTTCGTCGGAGTCATATCCGACGTCTTCAGGAGACGTGTGTCCTCTATAAGGAGGAACCACGAACTGTTGAATTATTGTTGTTTGATCGAGGCCGAAGGTTGTAGGTATTTTTATTTTTATTAACCTTCGGAGATACATCCATAGATGTCGCTATAGCCCCGGTTGTACAGAAGGACGTCAACACACGTCTCCTGAAGACGTCGGATATGACTCCGACGAAACGTAGAGAAAATCGTTCTTCTCTTTTGCACGGTCAGTAAAATCCGTTTTTTTTCATTCTTTAAAATATGCCAATGGTTGAAATGGAAGCAATTTTGTATTTGGATAAAAAGACATAAATATTCTCTATGGCACTGACTTAAAAAAAATCGCACGGTTATTTGGCATAGAAAATATTATTTGGAAATGATTTTTTTTTTAATTTTTTACTGTTTAATTGCTTAGAGTTTATTTGTTTTATATATTTGATTGTATTAATTGCTTGTACTCCTTGACTGATAGGTTGGTATGCGGCTGACCACCCATACTGTAAAAAATGGTTCACTTTGCCAATGACACCCCTGCTTCAGGGAAGGTCGGCAAGAGTTGCAGGGCTTATGTTCATTTGAGATTGGGTTTTTTATATTGTAGGTCCACATGCAGCATGTGTAAGCGCGAAATTATGCATGTCTGCTTGTGGGAATGCATTTAATATGAATCTCAAATGATACATATCTTTGCAGCTTAGATTTAGATTTAGAATGATCACCGTCACTAAAATATCTTTATTATTTATTCTACGCTATTTTTTTCATGTCAAGTAGTTTGTTTACATTCGACGCAGTAGATATTTTCTTGTATCGTGCTGTTTCTAGTTGTGTATTGACTTAGTCGATGTTTCATCAAAAAAATAAAACACACACACCTGATAACTCATACGACTTATTTTATTCAAGTAGGTATCTATTTATTTTATATTTTTGCGAATGTGTGATTATATATTTTGTGTGTCTGTGACGTCTCTATGTGTGTCAGTGACGATTGCAGAAAAATGGCATAACTTTTTTATTTTTTTATCATATTGTATTGTTTTTTGGGTTCGGAAAGTCTCTAAATTAAAACATACAGGTCTTCTTTCAGGATCTTTATTTTCACTTAATTAATTTTTACAATTTATATTTATTTTTGACACTTTTAGCAACTCAAATTTATTTTCACAGTTCAGCACCGCTTACACTCTTCGATCAAAGGCGACTATCTCACAGTCCTAGTGCACTCATTTTTTCTCCTTATATACTGTAGTGACAGAAGTCTCTAGGAGCTAATTTTGCCAGTAAGCTCGCGAACATTCTACCAACTTTCAGAGTACAAAAAGGATAATTTCTATATTAATCTACTTTTGACATAAAACTATAATAACTATTACTACCTACGATGTACACCTATATTAATCTACTATTACATAACAATATCGTTAAAATCAAAACAGCTCTAAAATTTAAAAAAATATAGGCATTTATTGACATTCCTATTAATGTGGTTATACGATGTTTAACATTTTTTTTATGTCACAAGCGCCTTAAGGATAAAAAAGGTCAAAATCTTGTCGGTTACACTAAAACCATACTTCGAAAACGCAGTTGTTTGCTTGGGCATAAACTACACAAAATTCATCGTAGAGCTGTGGGAGTTAGCGCATTAGAAAGAGCGGAAATTTTTAAGTAGGATAGCATCCATAATTCATTTTTGACCAAAACGTCGCGTTTCGACCAAAACGTCACAAATTAAAATCCAAACGACAAATGAACATAGGTACACCCTGCAAATTTTGCCGACCTCCCCAAGGGTGACGTTGGCAAAGTGAACCATCTTTTACACTATGGGAGGTCAGCCTCATACTTACCTATTAGTCGATGAATACGGTTTGTATTGAAAAATATTTAAAATTCTGTCAGTGCTATGGCCGAAGGGGCCAAGTGAGCTGATCTTTCTAGCGTGTTTGGAATAGAACAACGTTGGTTTGATCCCCGCCTGGGTCATTTGATTATAACTTTGACCCTGGTTCAACAGATGTTATTGGGTAATAATTAATTAATAATTCATTAAAATAAACAATAATGAATTATTAATTTAAACAAATGGAAGGTTGTGGATTCGGATCCCGGCGGAGCACAAAAATATACCATTTATATTTCGAATGTGCTCTTCGCTGGGTTGAAATATTCATAAACCTTTACCAATGACCGGTCACTAGGGAATGCAATCTCGCGAGATTTTAGACCTAGCCGAGATCTCGCGAGACCGTAAAGTCAGTCTCGCGAGATTACGAGATTTCCGAGATCTCGCCCAATTGGGTATTTTTACTAAAAATATTCGCTAATACTATTAATTCCGTTTTTTGATTTTCAATCATGGAGGAAGTATTAAGGCGTGTTATAAAGCTAAATCTGACATTTTTGTTTCTTACACTTTATGGTCTTAGCAAAATAGTTACAGTAATGAAAAAAATCAAGCATGTTTATTAATTTTTTATCTTAATTATAAAGCTTGAACAAAATATATAACTTAAGAGTTGCCACCACAAAAAAATATTAAAAAAAACGCGTTTTTTTTACATTTTTAGCTTTTTTCTCGTGTGTGTTGTATTTTGGATTTTTTTTTTGCTTTTTAATTACAGAACTATACATTGTTTAGGTTCCGTACTCAACATTTTTTTTATAATGTCAATAGTTTTTGAGTAAATATGGAAAAACTGTGTTCTTTGATTTAATTAAAATTTAATTCATTTTGTAGTTTCAGTAATTCGCTTAATTTAGCAGAAATTAATAGCTGCAGAAAGCGAAATAATTCGCTTTCTGCAGCATTTGTAATTTTTAAGGATATATAAGTATTATTAAACAGTGTTATTAAAAGGATAAGTTATTTTTGAAAGTGGCTTCTCAAAAAACACAGCATATCAAGGGTTTCATCTGATAGACGACTCCTGATTTTACAGGCCAAGTACCCCGCGGCCGAAAATGCTCTTTTTGCCTCTACACTAGTCGGAACCACAGTCGACAAACTGAAGGAGTTCACCTTTAACCCCTCCAGCTTCATACAAATTCATCTCTTTTTTAATGAGTATCTCCAATGAATTTGCAGAATTTGTTGAACGATTGGGCTTTTTCAATGTTGTCAACAGTGTCAACGATTCTTGTAACCACGAGTAGTGCCTACAGCATGCGCAGAGCAGTTCGCGCGCAAACGCGCTACGATACACACACCGATTTTGCTGCGCCACTCAATCTCGCAATCTCGCGAGATCTCGTACAAAAATTGAACGAGACTCAGTCTCGCAAAATATGGACGAGATCTCGCGAGAACGAGATTGCATTCTCTACCGGTCACCAAAGGTCCATCCAGCCTTACAGCAACTGGGTCTTGCTTGAGTATTGGCGCTTTGTAGCGACGACCAAGCTCGTACACCTCGGCGGCACTACAACAAGTGTCATAGACCCCTAGAGTCTTTAGAATCTAGAGTCTCCCGCACAGGATTTCTTAAAAAAAAAAAAAAAATTGATGATGTTAATACCTGTTTCTGACCTGGCAGAATAGGTTGGTGAGTGGCATTCCTCTTCACAAAACTATTTTTCAAAAAAATAAATATATAAATTAACAAACATACAAAAACTGACCTACGGCATCCTCTCACTATTGGAATAATATATCTTATTGTGTATTATATTTTTATATTATTTATGTCGTGATTATGATAATTTATGAAATTGCAATTAATCCGGTTGTATAGAAATATAAAAAATAAAGAATAAAAGGCATTTTTTTTATAACTAGTTAAAACCATTAATTTGTATATTCATAAATCACATTATATTGATACGGCACACTTTTTTTGTGTAGGCCCTGAATTTCGCCATCCGTCGAACTCCTTGACAAAACTTAACCCTACACGCTGATTGGCCGGCGTTCGGCAAGACACCGGCCGAGCCGAATTTACTGTAACAAAATTTATGTGTTTTATTGTAATAAAAAGGGAATAATTTGTCACAAGGTGGTCGGCCTGTTGGCCCGAAGACCGGTTCTGTTTGTAACTTGTACTGAAAAGAGAAAAAGAGAATAAAAACGAAAGTAAAGAAAAACCTTCAACCAAGTCTTCCTCATTTTTTTAAAGAGAGGGTATCAATTGACGCCGCGAACGTGGGGCCAAGTCACTTGGAAAGTGACAACCCAAGTACCGGAGGACTGACTTGTGGCGCCCAACAAAGAACCAGAAGCAAGACAATGAAGACTGCGCGGCCCTGTGATGACTTGATGGAGCAGGGAGCTTCAGTCAATGAATACAGGACGCCAGTGGCACGGCTCCCCATGCCATTTTCGGGGAAGCCGGAGGAAGACCCAGGGCTATTTTTGGAGTCAGCCCTGGCGTACTTCAAGGAGAATGCAACCCCAGAGAGCGAATGGGTGATGTGGGCAATGGATTGGCTGAGGGGGGAGGCGGCTGCCTGGATGGCGGAGCTCCCAGTGACAGACTGGCTGGAGGTTGAATGTGCCCTGGAGGGAAGATTCAACAGCAAGTCAAGGAGGGAGAGAGGCCACTTCCTGTACCTCTATGGACGGCAGGAGCTCGGGGAGGAGGCAATGGGATTCATCCTGAGGAAGAGAGCGCTGGCCAAGCGCTTCTGCAGCACGCACTCGGAGCAGGAGGTCATCCAGCACACCATGGACCTCCTGTTGCCGCAGTGCCAGGCGAGACTTCAGAGCGCCAGCGCCTCCTGGAGCAAGCTTCTCGCAGCTGCGGCAGGCTGTGAAAGCAGGGGCAGCATCGGATCTCATCAGCAAGAAGGGCGACGGCAAGGGGATTGGCAGCCAGCAGCCTATCACCATCAGACTGAAAGGCAGTCACCAGGCCAGAAAAAGCATCCAATGGCATGGCAGCCACGGCCAGGTAGCGAGCAACAGACCGAAAGGACATATTGGCACTATTCAGGGCCACATCTCGACCGGTCTTGCCCCGACCATGAGGGGAAGCCTTCGCAACCGGAATCAAACCAGGATGAAGATGAACCGGAGCATGCAGGTGTCAGCATGCTGAGGGACGCGGAAGTTCCTGAGGACACTCTGAGAGCAGTCGAGGAGTATCAACGCGTGGAAGAGACACTGGCTCCAGAAGTTTCAGAAGTCAGCCACGTCTGCCCTAGCCAGGATGGGAGGCCTGTACAGCCTGAGGTAGACGAGCTTCCTCGAGACATGGAAAATGACCCTTTGGAGAAGGAGCTGCACCGTGATCGTGAATCCCACCCGCAAGTGTGTGAACTGGAAGACTCTACGCTTGAGGCGATCAAGAGGAACCTGAGACAAGTCAGCATGGAGGTGCAGAGTGGACGACAACTCGTGCTAGAGGACTCCGGCTCAAAGAGGAATCAGAGCCATGGGATGGCCAGGAAACAGCCACCCCGCACCAGCAGAGACGTGCACCCAGATCAGCTAAGGTTACCGCCCGACAAGCAGGAGGAGGATCCGATCGAGCAGTACACGAGGCCGCCGGATACGACGCCTCGCCTTCAGCGCGCACCACCTCTCCACGAACATCGGAAGAGAAGGAAAAGGATGAAGGAACCGTGGCCAGGAGTAAAAAATCTGTGGCAAGGGTTGAGGGCGTAAGGAGGGTTAAGTTTTGTCAACAGAAGACGGTGGGAATTGATACGGCACACTTTTTTTGTGTAGGCCCTGAATTTCGCCATCCGTCGAACTCCTTGACAAAACTTAACCCTACACGCTGATTGGCCGGCGTTCGGCAAGACACCGGCCGAGCCGAATTTACTGTAACAAAATTTATGTGTTTTATTGTAATAAAAAGGGAATAATTTGTCACAAGGTGGTCGGCCTGTTGGCCCGAAGACCGGTTCTGTTTGTAACTTGTACTGAAAAGAGAAAAAGAGAATAAAAACGAAAGTAAAGAAAAACCTTCAACCAAGTCTTCCTCATTTTTTAAAGAGAGGGTATCAATATAACAACGGATTCAATTCAAAACCGGATAAAAACATAAATTTTCCTCTGCAGACCTAAAATCTAAAGCTAAGCGGCAAAAATATACATTAATTAAGATTCATATTAAAAGCATTCACACAAGCAGACACGCATAAGTTCGCGCTAACACATGCCGCATGTGGACCTACAATATAAAAACCGAACATAAGCCCTGCAACTCTTGCCGCCTTCCTTGAAACAGGGGTGACACTGGCAAAGTGACCATTTGTTACAGGATGGGTGGTCAGCCTCATACCAACCTGTAAGTCAAAAAACGACCTACACGGCTTCAAATGAACGTGGCGGGATGCGTGTTCCCATTCCACCACTCAACTCGAATGTTCACTCACACATGCACACGGGTTTCCCTGTTACTAGTAAATATATTTTTGCTTTTCGAGAACATTTTCGTGCTGTTTTTGGTGAACTTTCGATTTTTTCAAATTGACCGGTCCGTAGCTGTGTGGTAACACTGCGGACTCTGAATGGGAAGGTTGTGGGTTCGATTCCCGGCGGAGCATAAAAAATATACCATTTATATTTTCAAATTTGCTCTTCGCCGGGTTGAAAAATTCATAAAACCTTTACCAATGACCGGTCACCAAAGGTCCATCCAGCCTTACAGCAACTGGGTCTTGCTTGTGAATTGGCGCTTTGTAGCGACGACGATCAAGCTCGTAAAAAGGTCGATAGCTCAATTGGTAGAATGCTTGCATTCCATGCCGAGAGCAAGGGTTCGATCTCAAAAGGTTTACTCAGCCTTCACAAGAAATGAGAACCAGCCCCCCCGGGAGCTGGGAAACCCCCACTTTAACTAAAGTGGTTGGTGTGAGGCCGGCCCCCTTACCTGTAAAAATAAATAGGTCCCGAAGCGCCACATGCGACCCCTTCGGGGATAACGCAGGCAAGAAGCTACACTATATGTGTAGCTTAGTTGCGTAGTTGCGTTTGCTGATCCAATTTTATAAAGTTTTTAATACAATCTGCAGCAAATTCATTACATTGGGCTATAATTCAATTCTACCTCGATGTTTGTGCATTTACTTAGAGAAAATTCATCTTCATCTATTGAATTTCTTATAAAACGTAAGTATTTTTCTTTTTTTAATATTTGTTATTTTATCCTCGAGTACTTTCGACTGTCGTCATTTTCAAGAGTCATTTATATAGAAATTAAATTAAAAAAACTGCAACTTTTCATTAAATGTAATCAAGCTGTCTTATTTATCAATTTTCAACACTCATAACTGTGTATGTGCATTAAATTGCTTGTGTGCCAGTATATAGCTATTTGATAACAGTTGGTTTTCAGCTAGGTTCACTCATCTGCAATACTTCCGTGTGCATGTGTGAGTGAACATTCGAGTTGAGTGGTGGAATGGGAACACGCTGGCGGGATTAACGTCGCCATCTTGTATAAACGTCACTTTTGATAGTTCAACGTGAAGTTAGCTGACTTGCTAAAATTGAAGAAGTACTTTGTTGGGCTTTCTATAATCTATAATCTAAGTTAGAAGGATATATTAACATTAAAAGCTTTGATGTATGGTCTATGGAAGTGAAGCATGGACAGTGAATGATAGCGAAATGAGTAGGTAAAGTATGTAGGTACGGTGAAAATGAAGCATTTGAGAAGCATGACAAGAATAACTCTGAGGGATAGAGTTAGGAATGAATGGGTAAGAAAATAATGTAATTTGAAAGAGGATGTGAAAGTTAAGGTACAAAAGAATGTGATGAGATGGTTTGGGCATGTGGAAAGAATGAATGATGATAGACTGACAAAGTTTATATACAAAGAAAGTGTGATAAGAAAAAGAGGGAAGGGACGACCGAGAAAAGTATGTAGTGATCAGATTGAGGAGATTGTAAAAGAATGGGATATAAAAAGTGAACGTAAAAGAAGAAAATGCATGAAAAAGGTGATGCATATGAATGAGTTGAAAGAGGTACCTACGTGTCAGGATAGGAAAAAATGGAGGCAACTCTGCAGAGGCTCTGGCCACCCCTAGCGGAATGGCGACAGAGTTACAGTTACAGTTACAAAGCTTATATCAAATGCATGCCCAAAAACAAACACGTGTAAGGGGCCGTCCATAAATTACGTCATCGATTTTGGCCGATTTTCGACTCCCCCCCCCCTTACAATCATCCTATAGTCATTATCTAATGACCCCCTCCCCCTCTCTTGCTGTAATAATGGATGAGCTTAATAATTAATAATGTTATATTACTTACATAATATTTTGTATATTTTGTAGAAATTGGTATTTACAAGAAGAACGTCACTTTTGGTACCTACTCGTACATCATTTGCCATCATCCGCAGACCAGACTCCCCCCCCTCCCCCCCCCGTAATGCGAATGACGAAATATATGGACAGCCCCTAAGTTCGCGCTTACACATGATTATATAGTATGATGAAAATATGTCATGTGACTGAAACACGCGCGCTTTCGCCTACTGCGCGTGCGTCGTCCTTGTCACGCGTTTTTTGGCCTACCGCGCATGCGCGTACCGCCTCCATATTGATTGCGAGTGGTTACAAATTTCCGAGCCTGCGATATTTCACCTCGATTGAAATTTTCAAAATTTCGCGTGATTCTTCTCCACTAAAAGGCCATTTCAAAGGTAAACCTCCCCAATAGTAACTCTATAATATTTCTCTTGACAATTTTTGTTATTGTTCAAATGTTGATATTTTTGTTGATTTTCCGTTGGGGAAAATATGCCGGGTTAATTTTTGTGACGTATGTAGGTAGGAAAAATAAACTGGGAGTGAATGGACTAACCTGCAAAGATATTTTACATTGGGTATTCACATTACATGCATTCTCACAAGCATACACGTAAATGTTCGCGCTTGCACATGCCGCATGTGAATCTACAATATAAAAACCAAATCTCAAATGGACATCACCCTGCAACTCCTGCCGACCTTCCCTGAAACAGGTGTGACATTTGCAAAGTGAACCATTTTCTACAGCATGGGTGGTCAGCCACATCCAACATATAAGTCAAGATACATACACAACAAATTACATTTTAGAAATAAACAAATAATAATATGACTCGAATTAGGATTTTTTTTTACTCGGAGAGAAAACATCACAATTGTATGGGACTGCCGTCCTTAGTAACCAATAGCAAAATGCCTTTACCTTATAGTAACCCGGCTGTGTGATGATAGAATATTGAATGAATTTGATTGTTTATAAATATGTATATACAATATATCGATACGTTTTTTGCACAATTAAGATACACATATAGTGTCACTTTTGCCGCGCTATCCCCTAAGGGTTTCGCATATTTCGAGTGGAACGTATTTATTTTTACAGGTAAGGGGGCCGGCCTTCCATGCCATTTAAAGCAACGCCGTATAGATGGCATTGTTTGAAGTGGTGGTTTCCCAGCTCCCGAGGGGGCTGGCACTCATTTCTGGTGAAGGCTGAGTAAACCTTGCCGGTATTTTATTTTGAGTTTTGAAATAAACGCCGAAACGAGAAATCATTTCTGATGCCCTCTGTGGGATTCGAACCCGAGCTCTCGGCATGGAATGCAAGCACTCTACGAACTGAGCTATCGACCAGATGTTCATTGTTTGAAAATTTTTCGTCTTGCTTACGTCACACGTCTATGTCACTAGGTTCTTAGAAACCAGTAACAAATACAATGCTACATTTTTTAACGTTTTAAATGTGAATAGGCACCTTATTCTGATATTATAATTTATTAAAAGTCGCTTTGATGACGTTTTTGTGAGTATTTTTTTCACAGTAAAGTTCGTAATCCTTGTTAGGTAGGTAGGTACCTATAGGTAATTTATTTCTAAACAATGTGTAAATAACTCATCCCAAAAATCTATGACGTGTATTTAGTCTTGCTCAAACAACTGCAACTTCACACCGCTGTTGAAATGTTCGTGACCGATGCTGTTGTTGACTTTTTAAAATTGTTATCGTATTTAAAATATTAAAAACTATTGTTTAAAAAGTGTGACAGGCCATTTAACCGGGCGACATAGATAAATTAGAGGACTATCCGCCATTTGCATTGAGTTTTATTTTTGTACAGTTTGTTGATCCTCTAGCAAATCCGACCGAAAAGGACAATGACTTCTATTGGTATTTATTATCATTAATTGTTTTAAATTGATTCATTTCAATGACATGTTTCCTAACGTTTCTTTATGTTCATAGAAAATGCATTAAAATGCCTTTGTTGTTTATGGTGCAATTTGTGCAACCTTATCGTTGTTTTTCTTTAATATCTTATCTGTGATCGATGTTGCAAATTATACCTTCTAATCTAATCTAATCTAAGCTGCAAAGATATATATCATTTAAGATTTATATTAAATGCATTCCCACAAGCAGACATGTATAATTTCGCGCTAACACATGCCGCATGTGGACCTACAATATAAAAACCCAATCTCAAATGAACATAAGCCTTGCAACTCTTGCCGTCCTTCCCTGAAACAGGGGTGACATTGGCAAAGTGAACCAATTTTTTACAGTATGGGTGGTCAGCCGCATAACAACCTATAAGTCAAGAAACATACATGACAAATTACAAAGTCAATAGTTAAACCAAAGTAATTATTAACAGACTACAGTATAGTTAATGTCCAAATGATTAAATAAACCAAAATGATTCAACCATTTTGAATAGAATTTAAATTAAAAACAAAACTATACTGTTGCCAGCTAAATACAGGGTTTATGGAGGAGTAAAGGTACACTTTTTTGCACTGGCAAGACATGAGATATGTATTGTTTAGGAATTGAATTTAAATAGAGTTCCAGAACCCATTTGAATAGATATCCAAATTATATATCTAAATCTATATCTAAATATCCTTAGATATCTAAATATTAAATTAATTTATTGGGTTCACAATTAATGCATGTGCAAGTTTGCGCTTACACGTGCTGTATGCTTACCCACTAAATCGAGTTTTCCCTAAAACTGGGATGGCATTTACAAGAGTGAACTTTTGAGAAAGAATACCTAATCATGACTTTATACTGCCATCAAATTGCACGTTTAAAATATCCCTTGGCTATGTGAAGCCACTCGTAGAAAATAAAAAAATGGATTTTCGATAATCAGGGATTTTATTTATTATTTTACAGCATTTTTAAATGTACGCAGGTGACTATTGTCCTAAGTACAGAACGTAAGTACTGCCTTAGTGGCTTTTGAGTCAAAATAAATATTATAATTTTAAAATAAATTTGTCAGTGCTATGACCTAGGGGGCCAAGTGGGCTGATCATTCTAGCGTATTACACAAAAAAAAAAAAAACGCAACTAAGCTACACATATAGTGTAACTTCTTGCCGCGTTATCCCCTAAGGGGTCGCATGTGGCGAGTTGAACCTTTTTATTTTTAGAGGTAAGGGGGTCGGCCTTACGCCAACCACTTCAGTTGAAGTGGGGGTTTCCCAGCTCCCGAGAGGGCTGGTACTCATTTCTTGTGAAGGCTGAGTAAGCCTTGCCGGTATTTTATTTCGGGGTTAGAAATAAACACCGAAACGGGAAATCATTTCTGACACCCTCGGTGGGATTCGAACCCGAGCTCACGGCATGGAATGCAAGCACTCTACCAACTGAGCTATCGACCGGACTTTATTATTAGGTTAGTTATTAGTATTAGGAATAAAATAACGTTGGTTCGATCCCCGCTTGGGTCATTTCACCATAATTTTAACGCTGGTTCAACAGATGTCATTGGGTAATTATTAATAAGTATTTAATTAAAATAAACAATAATGGATTATTATTTGATGACATTAATACCTGTTTTTGGCCAGGCAGAAAAGGTTGATGAATTGCATTCCTCTCCACCAAAAAAAAAAAAGAAGATTTGTGAAGAAGAATGCAATTCACCTACCTATTAAGCCCGGCCAGAGCCAGGTGTTAACATCATAAACTTAAAATACCATATAGTATTTTTTATGGTTTGTGTACTAACACTATGAAAATTCATGTGGATTGATTTATGTATTTTCAAAAAACACTAATTTTTAATTAAAACATTGTTTTATTTTCACACACAGTATTGATATTTCTATTTGAATTATAATTTACAAAAGTTTTTGACCTATATGGTCATGTTTTAATAAAAAATTAGTGTTTTTGTAAAAAACATAATCTAATCTAATCTAATCTGAGCTGAAAAGATATATATCATTTAAGATTCATATTAAATGCATTCCCACAAGCAGACATGTATTATTTCGCGCTAACACATGCCGCATGTGGACCTACAATATAAAAATCCAATCTCAAATGAACATAACCCCTGCAACTCTTGCCGGCCTTTCCTGAAACAGGGGTGACATTGGCAAAGTGAACCATTTTTTAAAGTATGGGTGGTCAGCCGCATACCAAAAAACATAAATCAATTAAAATACCATGCCTGTTGGCAATGTGATGTCTTTACTTTACCATGCCTGGCTAAGTGACGTGACATTTTCTCCCCCCATTTTTTAAATGCCCCTAATAGATCTGCCACAATTTTTTGAAGGCTTGTTCTGTGTCTAAAAATGTTAAAAATATGTGTGCTCATTTTTTATCCAATTTCTTGTTAACTAAAGAGAATCAAGTGCTGCGTAAATTTCTGCATAAACATCACTCTTTTCACATTTATATGCCAATATACTAAAATGACTTAAAAGTACATATTTAAGCACACAGTGTTAATCTAGCAGCTTATGATCTAATCTAATCTAATCTAAGCTGCAAAGATATATATCATTTAAGATTTATATTAAATGCATTCCCACAAGCAGATATGTATAATTTCGCGCTAACACATGCCGCATGTGGACCTACAATATAAAAACCCAATCTCAAATGAACATAAGCCTTGCAACTCTTGCCGTCCTTCCCTGAAACAGGGGTGACATTGGCAAAGTGAACGTTATGATAGTTATTATAATAAGGCAATATTTACAGTGTCGTTTTGTGATAAATCACCGCAAGGGCACTATTCAACTGTAACATCTCCCAAACAACACATGTCTTCAATCCCGACTTAAATGCACTTGCACTCTCTACGACTCTTAGCATGGAGTTGGGCATTCCACAGCACAGGGCCGGCTATGCAAAAGGCACACAATCCAAGTATTTGGCTTTATTAGATCCTTTTGGAACTATAAATTTATTCACAGCAGTACTACTTGCAGATCTTAATGCCAGACGCTTACCATCCACTGAGTCCCTCGCACAAAGCTCTGAAATACGAGTATACTGTGGGGCAACACACTGTGTCGATTTAAAGACAGATAAACAGATTTTGTACTCAATTCTTTCTCCAATTTTCAGTCAGGGATTCCCATGTATGGGAAATCTAGTTCTTCCTTCACGAGGAAAATATATAGCTCTGTATGAGTTGTGAATACGAGGCCACATGAAAGGGTTCAAATCTTTGAAATATCAAGTTGTTGGGCGACTTCTAACTAAGTCATGTTCTCAAGATTCTTTCCGCTTAGAAAAGTGCTACGTTGTATCAAGTGTCCTATTTAAATAGTGCTTTTTATTTTCATTGCATCTTTTAGAGTGAAAATAAGGGAAGAGTGTGCATGAAGAAAGAGATGAATGTTGAAGAGATGAAAGAGATAAGCGCATGGACTGATAAAAGCCAGTGGCGAAGGGTGCCATACAACTCAATTCCCATTTTTCCCTTTTAAAATGAGGCATAAATGATAATAAATTAGACTGCATGGTTTCAATTGGGAAAAAATATGTATTGTTTCTTTGGTTTTAAATGTATTTGTTTACTTTGTGCCTATATTTTTTAACTACTTTGTTACATCATTTTAAAAGGGAAGCCGATGTATGGCACCCTTCGCCACTGATAAAAGCGGAGTTACCGGCCACCCCTAGTGGAACGGCTGCAGGATACAGCAACAGTCCTGTTGGAGTAGGAAGTATTTGGATTGGTGTAATGCATTTGATAAGGTTGAGTAGATACGGCTAAAGCACATGGCAAATACGTACACAGATAAAGGTTATCGGAATTTACAAGATAATTGTGCTGGAATTATGATGAATATATATATTATATTTCACTTATTGGCTTACTGTTGATATCCGTCATTAGTTTCTTTAATTTGTAATTAAAGTTGCTGAGATATCTATAATCTAAGTTGCAAATTTATATTAAAGCTCATTTCAAATGCATGCCTACAAACAGACAAGTGTAGTTCTAATCTAATCTAATCTAAGTTGCATATGTTACATTAGAGATTCTCACAACCAGACATGTACAAGTTCGGGCTTGCACATGCCTCATGTGAGCCTACAACATAAAAACTAATCTCAAATGGACATACACCCTGCAGCTCTTGCCGTCCTTTCCTGTAACAGGGGTGACATTGGCAAAGTGAACCATTTTTACAGCATGGGTGGTCAGCCGCATACCAACCAACCTATAAACCAACCTGTAGTTCGTGCTTACAAATGCTTAATGTGTACTTACAAATTTAAATTCAAATCTCAAATGGACATACACCCTGCAACAAGGAATGGATAAGACAATATAAGGTGAGATTGCAAAAGAATGGGACCTGCAGAGTGAGAATAAGAGAAGATTATGTATGAAGAAAGTGATGAATGCTAAAGAGATGAAAGAGGTATGCGAGGACAGAAAAAAGTGACCGGCCGCCCCTAGTGGAAAGGCGGCAGGATACAATAACAGTAACGCTAGGTATTGTCGGGGGCCTGCTTGAGATCACCTTGCAAGGACATCTCGTGTATATTAGATTACCGGTCATATCTTACCCAAGTCACCTCGTTATCTTTTGAATTAGCTAGCATTACTTATAACTGCTATCACGTGTCATGTTATAATCCCAGGCTATCCTTCTTCTTCTTCCTGCGCATCATCAGTAAAGATTGGTCACAGAGATTTGCACCTTTGATACTGCGGCACGATCTAATCTAATCTAATCTAAGTTGCAAAGATATGTAACATTGGGTATACCCATTATATGCATTCTCACAAGCAGACATTCTCAGGTTTGCGCTTGCACATGCCGCATGTGAACCTACAATATAAATACTAACATCTCAAATGGACATGCTACCTACAACTTTTGCTGTCCTTCCCTGAAACGGGGGTGACATTGGCAAAGTGAGCCATTTTTTAGAGTATGGGTTTACTCACCTATAAGTCAAGGAATAATGAAATAAATAGAATAATGAAAATAATAAATAATGTTTCTTGATTTATAGGTTGGTCTGAGGCTGACCACCCATACTGTAAACAACGGTTCACTTTGCCAATGTCACCCCTGTTTCAGGGAAGGACGGCAAGAGTTGCAGGGCTTATGTTCACTTGAGATTGTGTTTTTATATTGTAGGTCACATGCGGCATGTGTTAGCGTGAACTTATACATGTCTGCTTGTGGAAATGCGTTTAATATGAATCTTAAATGATATATAGCTTTGCAGCTTAGATTAAGATTATAGGTGCATGTGCCTGTATGGGATGCACGCCCCTGGTGCAAAATGACATGTCGCACGTTCAATAATAAAGAGAAATAACTCGAAAATTGGGAAAATCGAGATTTTGTAATAAAACGCAAGAACAATGCGAGAAGAATGCGTAGAATGCGACAGCCGTTCAATTTGGACGAATATGACTGAGATAAAACATCGGCCGCCTTTTTCATCCCATACAAGTTGTACTGGGTGTCTGAACTTCAAACGCGTTTTCCCAACATTCATGTTTTTTGAGTTATTGCTCTTTATTATTAAACGTGCGATGTGTCTGCTTGTGATCATGCATTTAATATGAATCTTAAATGTTATATTATATCCTTGGAGCTTAGATTTATAACCTTTCCCCCTTATTCATAAAAAGGTCTTAATTTGTAAACCAGTATAAAGTTTGTTTTCCTATACTTATAAACTAGTTTAACTCTGTTTTTGGGTACAAACAATCTAATGAATAGGGCAGAATTAGTTTACAGTATTGGAGGTCAGCCCTATCAACATATTATATAGTAAGAGAACTGTCTGTTGCAGTAAATAAGAAACTTGTTTTGGCTGTGATGAAATATTTCCACACTGATAAGTGGTTTCATCATGGGTGTTTGTTTGTTTTGATGTAATTATGAAATCAGCCCACATTGCTGTTGTAATCTTGTGTTTGTTCCAGAAAAAACGTCTCCAAACACACATCTAACATTCAAACACCAACCATTCATTACTATCTATCATCTTACATCATTCCTTGACTTATAGGTTGGTATGCGGCTGACCACCCATGCTGTAGAAAATGGTTCACATTGTGTCACCCCTGTTTCTGGGAAAGTCGACAGGAGTTGCAGGGTGTATGCCCATTTGAGATTTGGTTTTATGTTATAGGTTCACATGCGGCATGTAGAAGCGCAAACTTGTAGGTGTCTGCTTGTGAGAATGCCTGTACGTGAATCCCCAATGTAACATATCTTTGCAACTTATTGTCCCAGTGTATGTCACATTTCAGTTTTTCTAATATTCTTGTGCGTTGTTTTGTTCCAGTACCTTCACATGTGCTGTAACGAAGCGGAGATGCGTGAAGCCGCAGCCAAGATATGCCGGGACTTCCTGCACGGGGCGTGGAAGACTGTCGCCCCGCAGGACCTCATCTTCAAGAGAATCAGGTTACAACACTAGCATACCTACTAGCGGAGATGCGTGAAGCCGCAGCCAGGATATGCCGGGACACAACACAGTGGAGACTCATTTGCGGAGATATACTGGCCACCCCTAACAGTATAGTGGCATTATACAGTAATAAGACGAGCCACCACAAGGGGTGACAGGGTACAGCTAGTTACATAAACCAGTTAAATAAATTGTAAAACTAGTTTGGATACGTAAGCAGCTCTGCACAACTAGTTAGGATATGAGATAGCGTCCGGTCGATAGCTCAGTTGGTAGAGTGCTTGCATTCCATGCCGTGAGCTCGGGTTCTAATCCCGCCGAGGCAAGGGTGTCAGAAATGATTTCCCGTTTCGGTGTTTATTTCAAACCCCAAAATAAAAATACCGGCAAGGTTTACTCAGCCTTCACAAGAAATGAGTACCAGCCCTCTCGGGAGCTGGGAAACCCCCACTTTATCTGAAGTGGTTGGCGTAAGGCCGGCCCCCTTACCTGTAAAAATAAATAGGTTCAACTCGTCACATGCGACCCCCTCGGGGATAACGCGGCAAGAAGTTACACTATATGTGTAGCTTAGTTGAGTTGAGTTTGAGTTGAGATACTGAACAGGTGGGTCTTGAGTTTTTTCTTGAATGTACATAGACTCTGGGCTTGCGGTCCTGACATCCAGGGGAAGTCCATTCCACACTGCAGGTGCACCAATATCATTTAACCGCCCTATGCATATGAACGTACGCGATACGCAAACTTTGAGTGTACCATTCTGCTACATCCTGTATGTGCTTGAGAAAAAATAATGTATTTGTAAACTAAAAACCGCTTGGCGTCCGCCTTGAGTTCCAAAGTCATATCATTACAAGTCTAGACAAGTTAGTTCCTCAAGGGCAGGCTAAGCGTTTGGTTGTTAGTATGACGTTTCATAATTTTTCATACGTACCCTTCAAAAGTCAGGGGGACGTACATTGTAGTTTCATTTCCTGATTATTTTTTGCCCTTTTCTCGGAAAGTAACCTGAAGGTTACTATTATATTATAATATTAGTATTGTATTGTGTTGCAGCGGGGGTCTCTCCAACTTCCTGTACTACGTCGCGCTCCCCTCCACCCCGCACAGCTCCCCCCTGTCCCTGTCGCCCGTGTGCCCTGTGGCGCCCCACTCCGCACACGGGGGCACGCCCGGGCAGGTGCTGGGCGCGCCCGCCAAGGGGGGGCACAGCTACACGCTGAGCGGGCTGCTCCAGCAACCAGAGATAGCGAGCAGGGCGCCGTTCAGCCTGCAGGAGCCCAGGAAGGTAAGGGATCTGCTTTGTCATGTGGAAATCAACATACTGGGATGAAACTTTCACTTTCATTTTCATGGCCGGTGTTAATCATAATCATAAGGTCTTTATTGTTTTTATCAATATGTACAAAATATTACAATAAAAAAAAAAATCTAATTACAATAAATACTCCCCAAAGTAAGCATAGCTTGTGTTTTGGGGAGGATTCCAAATTATCTTTACTTAAAATTAATCACTTAATAGATAAACATTGTAAAAAATTTAATATATACACCATTGATATTAAACAAATTGTTCTTGTGTTCTTCCCGGTTTAACTATTTGCAGCTTTTCAAATTGTTTTGGTGAAACATTGTGGAATTCCATTTTAAATATTTGATTCAAAAAATATTAATAAATAATTTTTTTATTATCTACATCTTATTTCAAATTGCCAAAAAGGAAAAAAGATGGACATCCTAGAAACACTAGAAATAAATTCATATTTTAAAATTAATAAAAATAATCTAATTAACGTCCAGATCCCGCCCATATCTTCCCCCCTCCTTTCCCACATAAATTGCATGTCTTGTTATTAGTTTTAAGTTTAGTATATAAGAAACTGAAGATGGAGAATGATCTCCGAAAACGTTTTTTCAAAAAATAAATACTCACAGTGGATTAAAACAAAGTTTTTTCATTTAAGTATTCTAAAAATTATTTATTAATATTTTTTGAATCAAATATTTATTTGCAGCTCCTACATCTACCGACTTGTCGCTTTCTCCGAGCAGAAAGCATCCTCAAGGCGAGTTATCAAAGCGCCACGGTGGTCTTCGTTGTCCTCGCGGACACGCATTGGTGTTAACTGGTTGGGAGTACGTTGCGTCGCTCTCATCTTCCTTCGCTCTGGGGGGGGAAGGGTAGGTGTGACAGGGGGTGGTGGTGGCGACGCAGGGGACAGCGCGGGTGTGTGCTTGCTCATGCATGACATCTCTCTAGATTGGCCACTGGTGCTGATGGTATTGGTCTTGCAGGTGCTGGTGCGCATCTATGGGCAGACACAGAGTGAACGCGGCGTGGACAACATCATCATGGACTCGGTGATCTTCACGCTGCTGTCGGAGAGGCGGCTGGGCCCCAAGCTGCACGGGGTGTTCTCGGGCGGCCGCATCGAGGAGTTCATACCTGTGAGCATCTGCACTTATAATATCTGTGGATTGTCCAATGATCTCTTGCTCCACACGCCACATGCGACTCATCGTCGACAATGCTTTAAGAAGTTGCTGTAAATGTGTGGCTTACTTGCGTTGCATATCTGTTAATTCAAAATGGCTTTCAATGGGTCGATTCCAATTTTTAGTTTTGTAATGTAGTGTTTTTAGGGTTCTAATGTTTTTAAAATTTTGTCTTCTTAATTAAAACGGCCGGAGATTTATTTTAAAGTAATTTATTTGGTTCACATACCCCTTTGATAATTCACTGTCGGCTGTCGCTGACTTGGCCTGTAAAGGCTACGAGTACTTTGAGACTGCCCCACTTGCAGGCGATTCACGCCTTTTATAGCTATTACAATCAAACATTCTAGGCTTTAATTCGTCTGGAAACGTCTATGATATTCCAAAGCTTCCAATACTTATACTACTTATATAATATTTCCTTACTCTAGGTACTTAATAATAATTCATCCTACAGCTAGAGATTATACACCTACCCTATTTATTTTGTTTATACCTAAGTACTATTTACATAACAGTAACATTTCGTCCCCTTAGTGCTTTCTTGTTTATGTCCGTCTGAGATAATTTCTTCACATGAGCAGTGTTTGTATGTGCACTGGACGGATGTGTCTTGTGAAAACTAGAAATTGTTTTTAAAAATATTTAAAACAACTCTCACATTATCATGTTTTACATTTTTTCTCAGCTCAGATTGTGTAGAATGTGATTCTTAAGACAATTTCATTGAAATGTCATCTATCTATAATCTAAGCTGCAAAGATATGTTAGCATTTAAGGGTCACATTAAGTGCATGCCCACAGACAGGCACATTTAGGTTCGTGCTTACACATTCTGCATGTGTGCATATAAATAAACAAAACCTCACATGAACATATCGACTGCTCCAACAAAGACAGCACTAAGTTATAAAAGATAGTTTTGCAGGAAAGCCAATCGAATGTTATTTATTCCATGGAAAACAATGCCTTTTTGACATACAACTATTTTTTACATTCTTTAATTAACGAATTTAAAAGAGATAGAGACACGGCTGTCTTCTTGGAACAAAGATAATGATTTATTACCTTCAAAAATGGACATAAGTCAAAAACCTCAATTTCGGAGTTACTGCCTTCTTTGTTGGAGCAGTCGATATAAACCTTGCCACTCCTGTCGTTTTTTCATGAAACCAGGGTGGCATTGGAAAAAAGTGAACCAATTTTTACAGCACAGCGGGTCAGCCTTTGAATCAAAAGGTAGATGAGCCAAACAAGAGCTTGCTTGCTTGAGTATTGGCGCTTTGTAGCGACGACCAAGCTCGTACACCTCTGCGGCACTACAACAAGTGTCATAGACCCCTAGAGTCTTTAGAATCTAGGGAGACTCCCGCACAGGATTTCTTAAAAAAAAAAAAAAAAAAGCACTGGGGGGATGATATGTCACCATGACGTCGTGTTTTCTACATGTTTGCAGGCTCGTCAGCTGGAGACGCGCGAGATGTCGGAGCCAGCGCTGAGCATGAAGATAGCGGAGAAGATGGCCGCCATACACAGCATGGACGTGCCGCTGTGCAAGGAGCCGCAGTGGCTGTGGAAGAAGATGGCCAAGTGGACCAGCAAGGTGCTGCAGCATCTGCACGACCACCACAGCGAGGTACGCCTATCTCATAGCATTGCATGTCTTAAACTCCAGAACGCCTGGAGTACTTATTGCAATTTTTTTAGTTTTTTTTAGTATTTACAGTTCCTTGACTTATAGGTTGGTATGCGGCTGACGGTTCACTTTGCCAATGCCACCCCTGTTTCAGGGAAGGACGGCAAGAGTTGCAGGGCTTATGTTCATTTGAGATTGGGTTTTTATATTGTAGGTCCACATGCGGCATGTGTTAGCGCGAAATTATACATGTCTGCTTGTGGGAATGCATTTAATATAAATCTTAAATGATATATATATCTTTGCAGCTTAGATTAGATTAGATTAGATTACACAAAAATAGGATCGAAAATATAATTTGAAATTCTCTTATAGGACAGGACTACCTACCCATTAATAAACTCAAATCATTAATTTTCATTGGTGAATATTTAAAAAATAGATTTGAAGTTGACCTTGAAAAATTATGTGCTAAAAGACGATTTTCTAAATTCCTTTACAAAACATTCATACACAAGCAATAAAATGTTTTGTTTACATTCCAAGGGGTCATTGACCTGTAACATGTATGTACCGAAAATGAGTATGTGACTTTCAACAATAATATTATATGTAGTTTATTTTTAGAAGGAAATGTGGTTATCCTAGTGAGAAGATGAGAATCTGAAGGGGCCAGGTCAGGGGAATACGGGGGGTGGTTCAAAACATCCCATCCAACTCTTTGGAGCTCTGCACTCGATTCAACTTGTGCTGTTCTGTCAGCTGTTTTGGGACCCACCTCGCAGACAATTTCCGATATCCGAGAGTTTCTGTGATTGTTTCGTGTATCAGGGATCTGGAGATTTGCGGAAACATCGCAGAAAGTTCATCTAATGTCAATCTGCGATCGTCACGGACCGCAATCTCGATTTTTTCCACAAGTTCGTCAGTCACAATTGAAGGTCTTCCGCTCCTCTGATCATCATGCACGGAAGTACGGCCATTTTTAAACTCGCTACACCACTTGTACACACTCGTACGATTCATAGCTTTATTACCGTAAACAGTTTTCACCTCATTATAAATTTCAACCGAAGCTTTTCCCTTTGCAACGAGGTAGCGAATGATGGCGCGAATTTCGCACTTGGCGGGAGATACGATCGTCATTTTTCGCGAGAGATGCTACTGCGTCAAGAGTTTTCAACACACTAACCTCGGATTGGTCTCGTTTTGAAGGGGAGAGGTCAGGCTACGCGGCAGTGTTGCCAACATGTCGAAAAAGTATTCCCTACAGCTGTGAGAGTACCAGCACACTTACTTTCTGGACGTGCCTCGTATCTTTGGAGATATTTCAAATCAAAACCAAGAGATCCGTTTCTGAATAATGGTTAAAAATCACTGACACACCAGAGGTTTACCAATGAAAAGAGGACTATAGGGTGGAGGTGAAGAATGCATCTCCTGTATATTGAGAAGCAGGTGAAGCTCTGAATTGTGCTATATCAAAATATTGATATATGTAGCTTGGCTTCGCTTCCCAAAGAGGGTGGTCTACCATATTTTGTCTGATGGGATATCAAGCCATCAATAGCTTGGCTGACATGCTTTTGCCTGTTGAGATGGGTGTGGGGAGGCAGACACTCAGATCTGCGGGCGGTGGTGCGATCAATTTGGTTCAGCCGACCCCGTTAGATGCGCACAAATTTCGGAGACTGGGCTTTCCTTGTTACGGGTCTGGTGGAGTGGAATAAACTGCCACCCGGAGTGAAGAACTCCAAATCTGTTGGTGTATTTTGTGGATCACTCAAGACACACCTTTTTATAAAGTCTTATCCGTGATCGGAGAGGGCCCTTGAGGTGTGACACACACAAAAACAACAGTGCAGCCTGTAAACTAATATAGTCCACAAAAAACTACAATTTGTTTTACGGTAATGCGTTACAAGATGACTGTGTGTGGTTTTAGGATAAGAATGAGTTGGCGTTGGTTGCTAAGCTGCGCGCCTATAACCTGGAAAAGGAAGTGGCCTGGCTCAAGGACTACCTCTCCACCGTAGACTCTCCCGTGGTCTTCTGCCATAATGATCTACAGGAAGGTAAAACACCAAACAGCGTTTCTAATTAATTGTGAAATAGACATCTATCTATGAAATAGCAAAGCTTTATTTTTTTGTGCCAAATGAAAATTGATTAGACGTGATTAAGCTGCACATATAGTGTAACTTTTTGCTGCGGTTTTCCCGAAAGGGGTCGCATGTAGCGAGTGGAACTTATTTATTTTTGCAGATAATTAAGTACGCCAATCACTTCAGTTGAAGTGGGGGTTTCCCAGCTACCGAAGGCGCTGGTAATCATTTCTTGTGAAGGCTGAGTAAAAATTGCCGGTATTGGAACCTAAGTAACATCTATATGAAATTATGATATGAAAAAAATCTGTTCACTTATTTTATTATTGACTATTTGACTATTGACTTTTTCATTTTCTCAGGTAACATATTACTGCGAGAAGACGTTCTGATAGCAGACGACGACACAAATGACGATTTGAACGTAGACTACTCATCAATAAGCCAAGAGCTTGCGAGCAACACCATCTCTGAGCCGGCGGCGCGACATTCTAGCAAAGAAAACAACCATATTCATCACAGACATGCACCGCAGCCTAGTAGAGACATGAACCAGCCAACGATGGAAGAAGACAACAATACAAACGACTCAATATCCAGCCAGGCGTCAGAGGGAGACGGAGAACCCAGATTAGTTCTCATTGATTATGAATACTGCTCGTACAATCACAGAGGCTTTGATTTGGCGAATCACTTTATAGAATGGGCGTACGACTATACGAATCCTGACCCGCCGTTTTTCTACGAAAAATTTGACCAGTACCCGAGCATAGAACAAAAGGTAAGCTTTTATTTGTTTACATAACAATCACTTTTTTCGGGCTGTGTTGCCGTGGTCTGGTTGATTCTTTCCGGACAGTTTCACCCATTACTCCCATGGGCATTATCAGCGGTTGGCTATTCGCTGTGATCTTCTTACAGGATCTGGTGTTCTGGAAGCAACGCTGGCCTTTTATTTGTTTGTTTTATTCATCACAGCAAGGGAATGCAATCTCGAGACGAGATCGCTAAGTCAAGATCTCGAGGGATCAGAAATTTGATGTCGAATGGTAACAAAATAACAAAATTTCTTCACAACTGTTTCCACATTCCAATATTTTAAGGTTAAAAAATTCCCTTCCCCAAATCCTTTTGATATTGTTATAACTAATAATATTATAATTTGAACTTTATGTAACACATAGATAGATTGAAAATTTCAGATGTGTGCGAACGACCTTCCCCACGGCACGGCCCGCCAAACGGCAATAGCGCTCGCGGCTCTTTTGGCTATCACGCCCACGAGCGCGATCACGCTCGTTGTCACTCTTAATGGTTAATTAATTACAAATAAGAGTTCCTGGCTTACATGTGATTGTTGTGTTGGTTGCAGGCCATGTTTATCCGGCAGTACCTGCGCGCCATGTGCGGGGGCGAGGGCAGGGAGGTGGTGGGCGAGGAGGAGCTGGTGAACAGGCTGCACAGCGAGGTGGAGGCTTACACGCTGGCCAGCCACCTGTTCTGGGCGCTGTGGGCCGTGTCCAACGCCGCCCACAGCAAGATACCCTTCGGCTACTGGGTACTTATAATAATAATATTATTAGGCTGATTTGTTTGGTAAGCGCTGTTTTTGTGTGCCCTCTGTGAGCTTGGTCGTCGCTATAGAAAGCGCCATTTCTCAAGCAAGACGCAGTTGCTGTAAGGCTGAATGATGCTGAAGAGATGTTTCCCGGGATCTGTTGCCGAGATCTGTGGGAGCTAGAGCTTCCGGATGTTTGGCCCATGTCTACGATGAAACTGTCACACATTACAGCTTCATCAAGATAATCATCATCATTTCACTTTGACGCTGACGAAGCCCATCGAAACGTCCAGAAGCTCCAGCTCCCACAGACCACGGCAACAGATCCCGGAAAGCATCTCTCCAGCATCAAAACCTTTTCATTTACACAGATGAAGGCCAATTTTTCCCCTGGTTCTAATTGTAATCTTTTCTTTGCAAAATAATTTGTATCAGATTCACAAACGTGTACTGAAGAGGTCAACTGTTACTTTTTAAAGAAAAGAATCTTCATATAGTATAAATTTTGATCATCTTCCAGGAGTATACAGCTTCATCAAGATAATCATCATCATTTCACTTTGACGCTGAAGAAGCCCATCGAAACGTCCGAAAGCTCCAGCTCCCACAGACCACGGCAACAGATCCCGGAAAGCATCTCTCCAGCATCAAAACCTTTTCATTTACACAGATGAAGGCCAATTTTTCCCCTGGTTCTTATTGTAATCTTTTCTTTGCAAAATAATTTGTATCAGATTCACAAACATGTACTGAAGAGGTCAACTGTTACTTTTTAAAGAAAAGAATCTTGATATAGTATAAATTTTGATCATCTTCCAGGAGTATGCCGTCTCTCGGATGACCTGGTACTGCCGCCTGAAGCAGGAAATCATCAAGAAGGACTCCAGCGGCGGCACGTCCCTCAAACGGAAGATCAGAGAGGTGGACATATGAACCGAGGCCAAATAACATCATCTATAAACTGATGCTAGAAGATTTTAATTAATAAAAAATATTCCTAGATGGCAGTATACATTAATTCAATATAGTAAATTTAATTGCTCAGCATGCTTTTGAATAATTTTTTGAATTCATAGAAAAAAAAATTGTCACATTTTGAGCAACAGACATTTTTGTGTCCATTTCTCTGTACTGTGCGATTTGTTGAATTTTTTCTAATTGTAAATTCTCGCGTTGGTAAAAGTGGTTTGATGGTGTTATTTAATTTTTTGAATTTCTTCATTTAAAATGGTGATTTTCAAAACTAGGAACAATTTGTGATAATTCAAAAAGCTAATCAAATGAACATATTTGATATATTGTAATAATGAATGACATCTATGGATAAGACTCGAAAGTTAATTGTTGGTCCTAATCGGTTCGTGTCTGTGGTGTATTTGTGATGTGTGAAGAAATGGTGATTTTTATTTTGTATGTAGCTAAACGTCAAAGTGACACTCTTAAAAAAAATATAAGACTGGATTGAAAAACATTTTGTGAATTTGTGAATGAACCAGTGTATTAGGTTATAAGAATCGTATTATTTTAAATATTGTAAACGTGGACTTATTTTTTGTTTTTTAACTTAATTTACGCTAGTTAGAATTTATCAAAATTTACGCTATGTTAGAATTTATCGAATGTTACGCCAGATCTAGAGTTACGCTGTGCAAGCTTTTACAAGCGTCAGTATTTGCTGTTGCTTGCCAAGCATCAGCATTTGCTGTTTTTTTGCAAGCATCTACTCTTGTTGTTTCTTAACAAGTCTCAACAATTGTTGTTTCTTGGCAAGGATCACTGTTTTTTTGTTTCTTGGCAAGCATCAGCATTTGCAGTTTCTTTACAAGCATCAACATTTGCTATTTCTTTACAAGCATCTACTCTTGTTGTTTCTTAACAAGTGTTAACAATTGTTGTTTCTTGGCAAGGATAATTGTTTTTTGTTTTTTGGCAAGTATCAGCATTTGCAGTTTCTTTACAAGCATCAACATTTGCTGTTTCTTTACAAGCATCTACTCTTGTTGTTTCTTAACAAGTGTCGACAATTGTTGTTTCTTGGCAAGACTCACTGTTTTTTGTTTCTTGGCAAGTATCAGCATTTGCAGTTTCTTAACAAGGGTCAGCATTTTCTGTTTCTTGGAAAGTGTCAGAATTTGCTGTGTCTTTATAAGCATCAGAATTATCTGTTTCTTGCGAAGCATTAACACTGTTGTTCCCTGACAAGCCCCAGCTTTTTTTTAACGCTTTAAAAGCGCTTAAAACCATTTCAAAAGGTTTTCACCTTAGATTATTTCTTTTATTTATATCATCTTTAATATTTTATTTTAAATTTACCATAGAGCTTAAGTTTTACTTTATTTATAAAAATTGTAATATTGATTATATTTAGAAAATAATAAGCGTGTGGACTGCATACAGACAAATCAACTCGAGAAAAAATATCTAGCCTCTGCAAATATACAGGTATTGAAACAAAGTCAACGACGATACCATGTTGAAAGCACCGGTTCTAATCAGATCACCGAAGTTAAGCAACATTGGGCGCGGATGCTACTTGGATGGGTGACCGCTCAGGTACACTGCGTGTTGTTGGCATTTCTTGGACCGGTCCGTAGTCCAGTGGCAACACCTCGGACTCGTAAATGGAAGGTTGTGGATTCGAATCCCGGCAGAGCACAAAAATATACCATTTATATTTCCAAATGTGCTCTCCCGCGGGCCGTATGTTGGACAAGCCTGGTCTAGAACAAGTAACAAAATATTTGTTTGTTGGAGAGTTGCTTTCCGGGATCTGTTGCCGTGGTCTGCGGGAGCTGGAGCTTCCGGACGTTTCGCTCATGTCTACGATGGGCTTCTTCAGCGTGAAAGGGAAATGATGAAGATGAGCTTGATGAAAATGTGACCCATAGACCACGCCAACAGGTTCCGGAAAGCAACTCTCCAGCGTCATCAGCCGGCCGTGTAAGCCTAAAACTCCGAAACAAAATATTTGTTTGCCTTTTCCTTAGCAACCCGGCCGAGTGACGTCACAATATTGTCAAATCATGTACCGAGTCTTTATTTGTCTCTATGCAGCCGTACATCCAGTGAAATTTACCAAAATATTGTTTTTTAGTATATTTTTAAATGCCTCAATCAAATAGTCAATCGTGTTAGGAGAATTTATACAAAAACAGTTCTTCCCACCAGTGCTTGTTTGGCTTATCTATCATTTTATTCAAAGGCTACGTTTCAATGACATTGTCTTAAGAATCACATTCTACACAATCTGAGCTAAGAACAAACCGTAGAACACGATAATGTGAGAGTTGTTTGAAATACTTTACTTACTTACTTAGTCAGCCACTTCTTGTCCACTGCTGGACATAGGCCTCCTCCATATCTCTCCAGGCGTCTCTGTCCTGGGCTCTCTGCATCCAGTCACCAGCAACTCTTTGAAAGACTATTAAAATAAATTTCCAGTTTTCACAAGACACATTGGACCAGTACACATCATACAAACATCGCTCATGTGAAATTACCTTTGATGGGCATAAGACAAACGAGCACTAGGGGGACGAGCTGTAGGGAGCGGTGTTTTATAGTAATGTTACTGGAAAACTATTAAAAATGTGATATGCCTAAAGATTGGGTGAGCAGTGTTTGTAAATATAGTTAAGATTGAAATTATCGGGGTAAGTTCACAAAAAAAATAGTCCCATTGTCTTTGTGTGAGACTCAGTGTCGTTTCTCATATCTTTTTTAAAAAACTAGCTTCTTCTTCTTGTGTCTTTTCAGTACGGATTAACCTTTGATCATCTAGCAGTTTGCAATTTTGAGACAAACTAAATAGGTATAAAGGACTAGTGGATGAAATCACAAAGAATGGATATATCACAAGATTGTATGCAGTGGAGGTTGGAGCGAGAGGACTGCCAGCCAAATCGGTATATACTTTCCTTAAGGATCTGGGACTGAATAGATCCCAAATAAATGGATTTCTGGAAAGACTAACAAAAGCGGCCATCTCGGAATCATACCACATTTGGCTGCGAAGATCTGAGATCCCAGACACCTCTGGACATGCAATGTAGTTAATCGGACTTACATATTGGAAGGAAGGATGAGTTGGGAGGAATAGGGAGGAATTGGGAAAGTTGTCATGACGAAAGGATCCTTAACCAACCAGAGACAGGTCGTAAGTCCTGTGACTCCCATCTCATCCTGACTCCGTGCGACGGGCCTGAGTTTGGGTCTTGGATTTTCAAAATTAGAGACCTGACTCGGTGAGACCGTGGATGCTCAGCTATTTCACAAAAATTTCTTGGAAAAGATATGTATCTTTGACGTTGTAAAAAAATAGGGAAATTTTCAGGAAGGGGAGGGGGCATATAGGGGGCCCCGAGATTTCCCCGCATTTTGGCCTACAGAGAGGTTAATCTGGGCCTATAAAAGAGGGACCGGTCCGTAGTCTAGTGTAAAGCAAACTATTTTATATATAGGTATTGTTCAACATCAAAATTCATTCATTCTTATCAATGAAGTATTTACTCAAGGTCAACTTGTACCTACTAAGATCATTGCAGTGTAGACCTATATGTTTATAAGTATTGCTCAGACATTATATATAACAGGCTTATTTATTTTAAATTACATATGATAAGAGAGCGCCATTTTTGTGTGTGTCACACCTCAAGGGCCCTCTCCGATCCCGGATAAGACTTTGAAAAGGTGCGTCTTGAGAGCTCCTCGAAATACACCCACAGATTTGGAGTTCTTCACTCCGGGTGGCAGTCTGTTCCACTCCACCGGACCCGCAACACGGAAAGCGCGGTCTCCAAAATTTGTACGGATCTGACGGTGCGGCTGAACCAAGTCCACCACGCCATCACACCCATCTCAACAGGCAAAATCATGTCAGTCAGATAAGGCGGAGCCAAGCCGTTGATGGCTTTATATACCATCAGACAAACATGGTAGACCACCCTTTCCGGGAAACGAAGCCAATGTAGTTTTTTTAACAGCGGAGTGATGTGAGCGAATTTGGATATCCCAAATATGAACTAAATTGATCGCACCATCACCCGCGGATCTGAGTGTCTGCCTCCTCACACCCATCTCAACAGGCAAAATCATGTCAGTTAGATAAGGTGGAGCCAAGCCGTTGATGGCTTTATATACCATCAGACAAACACGGTAGACCACCCTCTCCGGGAAACGAAGCTAATGTAGTTTTTTTAACAGCGGAGTGATGTGAGCGAATTTGGAAATCCCGGATATGAGCCTTGCTGCTGTTACGTAGAGGTTTGATATGATTTATACAATTTCTGTGATGGTGTGTGATTGTAAATGAAATGCATTGTGATTTACATAAAGACGATGATACGGGACTTTATTTTGTGATCAGATTCTGGCGTACGGTACTAAGGAACCAATTATATTTAAAATTGAGATAATACCTTAAAGAAGTGGTCGCACACTGCTGAAGACAAACACGAGTCAAATTTAAACATTTGGCGCATCTCTAGTTTAAGCTTACATATGGACACCTTAAAGGTTTTAAAGAATGAAAAAAACAGATTTTACTGACCGTGCAAAAGAGAAGAATGATTTTCTCTACGTTTCGTCGGAGTCATATCCGACGTCCTCAGGAGACGTGTGTCCTCTATAAGGAGGAACCACAAACTGTTGAATTATTGTTGTTAGATCGAGGCCGAAGGTTGTAGGTATTTTTAGTAACCTTCGGAGATACATCCGTAGATGTCGCTCTTGGTTCGTCGTGGTTCCTCACACGTCTCCGACACACGTCTCCTGAGTACGTCGGATATGACTCCGACGAAACGTAGAGAAAATCTTTCTTCTCTTTTGCACGGTCAGTAAAATCGTTTTTTTTCATTTTTTAAAATGTCCAACGACCGTAATCATAACTTAAAATCTTTAACCTTAAAGGTTTGTCGTTGTTTTGGCCGAAGAGTAGAGGCGCATGTTCGACTAGCGTATTTAGAACCGAATAATGTTGGTTCGAATCTTGCTAGGTCTACCCCACTTGACCATAACTTCGACCCTGGTTCAACAGATGCCATTGCATGCACACAAGCTTCTGCTTTCGCATGAAGACAACTGGCCAGGTAAAATAGGTTGGTGGATTGCATTCCTTTAAAAAAAAAAAACTGAATAAGTGACATGTTAAGCTAAAATGGATTTCTCAGATAAATGCACCGTTTTTCCTATTTTCTTCGAGGGAAAACACTAAAGAAGTTTGAAAATCCTGTAGGTTACAAGTTTGTCATGAGCACTTCCTTATAATTAGTTCACTTACTATGAGAAGTTACACACAATAAAATGTTTTATCCACGATTACTCAAATCAGCGAATCAGCACATATTCAGTTTTACCCTTAACCACCCTATGCATATGAACGTACGCGATACATAAACTTTGAGTGTACCATTCTGCTGCATCCCATATCCCTTACGCACTTGAGAAAAAATAATTCTTTGAAAACTACAAACCACCTGGCGCCTGAGTTACAAAGTCACGTCATTACAAGTCTAGACAAGTTAGTTCCTTAAGGGCAGGCGTAAGTATTCAGCTGTTTGTTAGATGTTTTGTAATTTTTCACACATACTCTTCAAAAGTCTTGTCAGGAGGACATTGCGGTTTTGATTCCTGATTATTTTTTGCATATTTCTCGGAAATTAACCTGAAGGTAGGGGGGTAAAGGTGGCGATATGGCAGCTCGCTCCCCCAGTTCTTGTTTACCGTATACGCCAATCTTGTCAAATATGACTTTTTCATGCAGTTGTCTTATGAATCAAATTCTACGCAATCTGAGCTAATAAAAACCGTACAACTCGATAATGTGAGAGTTGTTTTAAATATTTTTAAAATAAATTTCTTGTTTTTATAAGACACATTGGTCCAGTACACATGCAAATATTGCTCATTTAAAATTTTCTCAATGGCGTGTACGGCAAACAAGAACTAAGGCAGCGAGCTAAAGAAGCTATTATCTCAATTTTATCAAGGAGAGCTCTTGATTTCTTGCACTGAATTATTCCTCGGCTGATAATATTTGTATGCCGTTGGTGGTTAGGAAATTTGTATGACAAAATTCAAGGAATATTAATTAAGTACCTTGTACACGCATCCATCTCATGGTTTATAATTATTATTGTCATTGTAAAAATATTATCTCCCTGTTTTTTTTTTAAGAAATCCTGTGTAGGAGACTCCCTAGATTTCAAAGACTTGCTGTAGTGCCGCAGAGGTATTTACGAACTTGGTCTTCGCTACAAAGCGCCAATACTCAAGCAAGACCCAGTTGCTGTAAGGCTGGATGGACCTTTTTAGTGACCGGTCTTTGGTAAAAGTTTTTTTTATGAATTATTCAACCCAGCGAAGAGCATATTTATACAATTGGTATATTTTTTGTGCTCCGCCGGGATTTGAATCCACAACCTTCCGTTTACAAGTCCAAAGTGTTGCCACTGGACTATGGATCGGTCCAAGAAATGCCAACAATATGCAGGGTTCCCAAGCGGTCACCCATCCAAGTATTATCCGCGCCCAATGTTGCTTAACTTCGGTGATCGGACAAAAACCGGTGCTTTCAACATGGTATGGTCGCTAGCAAATGCTGGCTATTGCACATTTAGGCCACTTCTTAATTGTAATCGCCGATGGGGTATGACTGGCAACCTATTTATTTTCACAGGTAACGTAACGTAACATAAAACGTAACTAAGCGCAACTTCTTACCGCGTTGTCTCCGAAGGGGTCACATCACTTTAAGAGGCGGTTTCTCAGCTTCCGAGGGGGCTGGTACTTATCTCTCGTGAAGGCTGAGTTAACTTTGCCGATATTTTATTTTGGATTTAAAATAAACAAACAGGAAATCATTTCTGTCACCCTCGGTGGGATTGAACCCTAGCTTTCTACCAACTGAACTATCCACAGGTAAGGGTATGAAAAGACTAACTAATATTTTGCTATTGGTTGATAAGGACCCTAGTAACATTGACCTGTTACTTTTGTCTTCTGATTTCTTTGTGTGTTTTTAACTTGTCAATAAGAAGGGTTGCCAGACTAATGAATAGGTGCTTCTCACTTAAGTAATATGTAATTTTTTAAGGTTTGCCACCCTCGAAGCAATGAAAAAATTAGTGTTTCCATATCGACGGTTAAAAGGAAGCATAAGCGACGTTTATAAAATTTTCCACTCTTTCTAACTCCCATAGCTCTATGATGATTTTTTTGTTGTTTATGTCCAAGCAAACAACTGCGTTTTCGAAGTATGGTTATGGTGTAACCGATGAGATTTTGGTCTTTTTTGTCCTAAAGGCGCTTGTGACATAAAAAATCGTAAAACCACATTAATAGGAATGCCAATAAATGCCTTTATTTTTTTTAATTTTAGAGCCGTTTTGATTTAAGAAATATGATAAAAAAATAAAAAAAGTTATGCCATTTTTCTGCAATCTCAAACTTTAAACTGCTCTCCTGAACAATTAAATTTTTATCGCTTATGCCCTATTGCCTTTTAACCGTCGATATGAATTATTTTAATAATCACAAATATATAAATATGTATATACCTACCTAGTAGTAACACATGCATACATATCATAGTAAGTACGTATTTATCCTTGTCGCGATCCTGGATATGAAAACTTGCATGTATTTTTCAAAAAGTCGGGGTTTTTCGTCAGGGCTATGGCCGAGGGGGCCAAGAGGGCCAATCTTTCTAGCGTGTTTCGAATGGAACAACGTTGGTTCGATCCTCGCTTGGGTCATTTGACCATAACTTTGACCCTGGTTCAACAGATGTTATCGGGTAATTATTATTTAATAATTCATTAAAAATAAACAAAAATTAATTATTAAATTATGATATTAATACCTGTTTCTGGGCAGGCAGAATAGGTTGGTGAATTGCATTCCTCTTCACAAATCTATTTAAAAAAAAAAAAGTAATATTATTTTTGTGTACCCCTAGTGCAATATTTTTCTTTACTAGAGCAGTAACCAACAAATCAAAAATGTATGAAAACTGAATCGTTCACTAAGAGTGCCGTCGTATATTCTGTACATTTTTTATGTACACAATCGAGGTGAGATTAACACAGTGCTTAAACTCAACTATGGCCTACTAAACTAAGCAAATCTAATCTAATCTAAGTTGCAAAGATATGTTACATTGGAGATTCACATTACATGCATTTTCACAACCAGACACGTACAAGTTCGCGCTTGCACATGACGCATGTGAACCTACAACATAAAAACCAAATCTCGAATGGATATACACCGTGCAACTCTTGCCGTCCTTCCCTGAGACAGGGGTGACATTGGCAAAGTGAACCATTTTTACAGCATGGGTGGTCAGCCGCATACCAACCTATAAGTCATCACAAAAACCCTGACCTCTAATCTTTTGGTTGACATTGGCAAAGTGAATCATTTTTTGTACAGCATGGGTGGTCAGCCTCATACCAACAGGGGATTTATAAGCCAACGACACGTGGTGTTCCTAAGCGGTCACCCATCCAAGTACTAAGTACTGCGCCCAATATTGCTTAACTTTGGTGATTGGACGAGAACCAGTGCTTTCAAGATGGTATGTTCGTTTGTATGCTCTATCTATATCTTTTATGTCGATCGATGCCTTTAATTTAAGAAATAGTCAATTTATGAAACATTTATTTTGTAATTAAATTACAGTATGCAATTTGTAATAATATTATTAATAGTAAAAATACCAATGTACTCATTTTTTCATCACCCAGCTGGATTGCTTGGGAAAAGGCAAACATTTTTTTTTTGTAAAGGGGCTGTCCATATATTACGTCATTCGCATTAAGGGGGGGGAGTCTGGTCTGCGCATGATGGCAAATGATGTACAAGTACCAAAAGTGATGTCGTTCTTGTAAATACCAATTTCTACAAAATATACAAAATATTATGTAAGTGATATAACATTATTAATTATTAAGCTCATCCATTATAACAGCAAGAAGGGGGGGGGGTCATTAGATAATGATTATAGGATGATTGTAAGGGGGGGGGGGGTCGAAAATCGGCCAAAATCGATGACGTAATTTATGGAAGGCCATAACCATTTAACTAAGGCCATAAAGTATGAGAAACATATTTTTAAAAACAACGGGATTTTTTTTTAATACAGCCTTTAATACATCCAGTTACAATTCATCATGATTCTTTCTTGAGTCAACTATAAGCCCAATGTTTATTTTTCTTATTAAAACGATCTGTTGCAGAATAGGGAAGTATCACATATTTTTTTCATTGTATAAAATGGTAGAATACATTTTTAAAAATGCATCTGCGTTTTTAAAAAACAAATATCTTGATTAGTTTTTAAACTAAAGCTCTTTAAAATTAGCGTATTCTCGATTTCCTGAAAAAAGGTCATTTTGTTTATTTAGGCAGATATGACGGCGATGCATTTTCGGAGTGCAGGTATCGGCGGGCCCAGTGGCGAATCTTGACGTCATTTTGACGTCAAGATTCGCGAAGTCGAACGCGCTGCGTTTTGGCGCGACTAAAATTCTCCGCATTTTATTTTTGAAAACTATCAATGATATTTTTATTTTTACTACACAAAAAATATATAGTTGTGATCCTTGAAATGTACTCTACAGAACCATATTATTTTCAACCGTTTTCCCTACCACTGCAACTACCCTATTATGTTAAATTTGATAAGTTTTAAAACATTTATTTCTTGTATTGAATGCATGAAAGTCTTCTGCGTTACGAATCGTGCCATGACAAATCGGTCAAAGATAACTTGTCCGCAGACATTTCGTCCATCGGCAAATCGATCACAAGACAATTGATCCATACGACTTTTCGGTCTACGAAATTTCGGTTACGTAAAATATAGTTCCGCAGACAGCTCCATCACAGAAAACAATTAATTACAGCTACTTGATTGGTATGAAGCTGACCACCCTTACTGTAAAAAAATGGTTCGTTTTGCCAATGTTCCCCCTGTTACAAGTGACGTTAGCAAAAGTTGAAGGGTTTATGTTCATTTCAGGTTTTGATGTTAACTTGTATGTAAGAGCGCAGCATTTGTAAGCGTTAACTTACACGTGTCTGCTTGTGAGCATGCATTTTAAATGTTAATGTATCTTTGCAACTTAGATTATAGATTGTATAGACAACTACAGAAAATTACAAAGTTTTTTTGGAGAGCAAGTTTTCTGTGATGAAGCTGTCTTTGGATCTATATTTTATGTGGCTGAAATGTCATTCACCGAAGAGTTGTGTGGATGAACTGTCGTGCAACCGATTTGTCCATGGCCGAGCTGTCTGTGACCGATTTGTTGTGGAACCGTTACGAATAAAATAATCAAATTGTGTTTTTAAAAAATTTCTTTTATTAAAATATGATTCAGGTCTGACGACTAAGAATGATGCTAGAGATATGCGTAATTTTGTAATTTGGAAGTTACGTAAATATTTGTACGCAATTCATTTACGTAACTAGTCATTTTGCTTCGTCATTTTACGCAAGCCCGATGTTTGTATGGAATTGAATGCAGCGTAAGTTACGCAAAAGTTAATAAAATCACATTTGTCTAGCATCACTCTTAGTTTAATATAATTATACATTTTTATAACAATACAATGTGTATACATGTTTTCCTTTTATTTATAATTTTATTTAACTACTTTATCCAATAAAATATCAATAAAAATTCGTTGTCATAATAATTTCAAAAATATTTTCTTTCAACCCTTTTCGCATTATGTTTTCTTACCCCTTTCCTTTCTTTTAACGACACCTCAGCAATTCAGAGATCAACTTCTCCCAGAAGACGTTGGCCACCCTTTATTTTGATTGATGATTGTAAACAACATATCGCCACCTTAAAGGTAAAACTGAATAAGTGCTGATTCACTGATTTGAGAAATGAATAAACATTTTATTGGGAGTTACTTCTCATAAGTGAACTCATTATAAGGAAGTGCTCATGACAAACTTCTAAACTGCACAAATTTTACACTTATTTAGTGTTTTCTCTCGTAGAAAACAAGAAAAAAGGTGTATTTATCTAAGAAACCCATGTTATCTTAACATATATATCACTTATTCAGTTTTGTATATACAGGTATCGAAATATGGAGTAGTCTTGCTGTTTTGCAACAGTACTATAGTAACGTTTTCATTGACATCACTCCACATCATCATCTAGCTGAAGAAGCCTATCGCAGACATGGGCAAAACGTCCGGAAGCTCCAGCTCCGTATTTACACGGCAACAGATCCTGGAAAGCAACTCTCTAGCCTCAAACTGCAGACAGAGAAACCCTAACAGGGCTATTCTTAAACATTTTAGTCACCCGTTGAGCCCACGCTTTGACAAACTAATGATGCATTTGTATAAAGACCTGTCAATCCAAAATGGCCGCAAGTGAACAGCTGATTACAGTCTTCATACAAAAACTACAAAAATTCGGTAGGTAAGAATGACCGTGGTCATGAAACTTCCAGCTCAGGCATCATTAGTTTGTCAAAGCGTGGGCTCAACGGGCGACTAAAATGTCTTAGAATAGCCCTGTAAAACTTTTATACAATTCAAGCATTTGCAAGATTTTCTTACTTAATTATAAAATGCCCGTAAAGAAACATATCGTAGAAAAGGTATGTATAGCGATATCACAATGATAAAAATACTTTATAAAGCTGATGCAATCAATACTTAAAACTATTGTTACAAAACAAGGAAGATCAACTCTTGAAGATGTTTTGCAAGCGTTAAGAATGAACGGAAACCATCCAAGTGGATTTTCTATATTTTTTATGTGTTTTAAATGTGTTTTACGGCAAGATGGTCGCACTATACAATTCACCACCTTAACGGTAAACTGAATAAGCGTTGATTCGCTATAATCTATCTATAATCTAAGTTGCAAGGATATATTCATTTAAAGTTCTCAAATGCATGCCCACAAACAAACACGTGTAGTTTGCGCTTACAAATGCTGAATGTGTACTTACAAATAAAATCCAAACCTCAAATGAACATAGTATAAGCCCTACAACTTTTGACATTGGTAAAGTGAACTTTTACAGTATGGGTGGTCAGCCTCATACCAACCTATAAGTCAAGGAATACTTATTTGAGAAATCGTGAATAAAACAATTTATTGCCAGTAAGTGAACTAAAACTATGGAAGTGCTAATGAAAAACTTCTAAACTACGGGATTTTCACACTTATTTAATGTTTTCTCTCGTAAGAAATAGGAAAAAAGTTGCATTTATTTGAGAAATCCATGTTAGCTTAAAATGTCACATATTCAGTTTTACCTTTAAGGTATCAATATAATTTTTTTTGTTATAAAATGAATGCAGTATGCAGTCTGTATCTACTCTTACGGTGTTATTCTTAGATATTTTAGTCGTCGGTTGAGCCCACGCTTTGACAACATAATGATGCATTTGTATTAACCCATTCGCGGACACACGAAATGTGAAGTAGGCTAGAAAAAACACACTTAATTCATCATCTCAAATTGTATTTTTATTATAAAATTTTTATCTATTTTTTTTTTATTTTTTTTGACATCCAGGGACGAAACGGCTATTGCCGTGTTCTTTAGATTTCTGTAGGGACGCACGGATGCTACATGTATGCAAGTTTTATCAGAAGTAGCCGTTTCGTCCCTAGTGATAACGTTTTATCACGACGGCTATTACCGTTTCGTCCAGTCCTAGACAAGCTCATAGAGCGGCTATAACCGTTTCGTCCGCGAACGGGTTAAAGACCTGTCAATCCAAGATGGCCGCAAGCGAACAGCTGATTAGTTTTCATACAAATATTACCGTTATTCGGTAGGTAAGAATGACCGTGGTGATGAAACTTTCAGGCCAGGCACCATTAGTTTGTCAAAGCGTGGGCTCAACCGACGACTAAAATGTCCAAGAATAGCACCGTTAGAATAAAAAAACTAACACACTCGCTTGTCGTGGGGTATGGAAAATGTATGGAACTTTGCGTTTTTTTTTGCGCTCTCTGGAGGCCCTTTTGTATTTTTGAAGATTTCTCAGCGCCTCCAGTAAGCGTAAATGGTAACACAAACTTCTATACATTTTTTTACTCCAACAACATGTAAGCGTTAACAAGTAGGTATGCTTAATATTTGAAAAGAATGAAAATGACAGTAAAATATGTCTCTTTGTATGAACCAACAAGATGACAAATAGAGAGATGAGATTTTTAAAATAAAAGTAAAAACTTATACTATATTATATACATGCATTAATACTTAAAATCTAAAGGTAAGTCCTTACAAAATAAAAAATATATATACTTAAATTGTAAAATAAATATTTTATAGGTTTGCTTCTTATCAGTATATTGGATCCATCTTAACATTATCAAAATGGCAAGAATAAAAAATACATTTAAATTTTCTACAACTAAACATAAGTATTTACAGCATTTTAAATTCAACTACTTACAAAGTATTATATTGAAAGTAATATTATAAATGAAAAATTGTCAACTAGGTTTTAAAACTTAAAAAAAAAAACTTGTAACCTTGTGCAGGAGAGTAAATTTACAACAAAAATTAGTGCAGAGTTTGGTAAAGAAACAAAAAATTAAGGTGTACAGCAATCTGTAATCTAAATTGCAAAGATATATTACATTTAAGATTCATGTAACATGCATTCCCACAAGCAGACACGTGTAAGTTGCGCTTACACATGCCGCAGGTGGACTTACAACATAAATGTCCAATCTCAAATGAACATAAGCCCTGAAACTCTTCACAACTTTTCCTGAAATTGACAAAGTGAATGATTTTTTACAGTATGGGTTTAATATCAACCTATAAGTCAAGGAATGCTCCTCATACCAACCTATAAGTAAATAAATGGAGATACAGCTTAAAGCTTTGTAACTCTAACCGCGATTCCCTGAAACAGGGAAAACAAGGGCAAAAGCAAACCAATTTTACGGAATGGGGGTCAGCCTCATACCAAAATACAAGTTAACGAACCATTCAAATGTTAAAATATCTTACTCTCCTGCACAATTTAAACATAATGACAAATTTTACAGTTTAACGTAGAAAATTAAGTATTTTTTTAAGTCTTCATAGAAAAAAACAGTTGACCATAATGTTAACTCGCTAAAAACTAGGTAATGTTTACAATTATAGGAATTATTTATCAAATTAGTTTGATAAGCCTTTCTAGGTTAATTAACTTTACTTGCAAAGTTTTTTATTTAAGATTTTTTCACATAATCATTGTCAATCACATTCCTTTATTAAGTTAAATTAATAATATAATATTTACCTACTTACTTCTTCGGCTTCATACAACTGTGACTGACTGAATTTTTTTGTGTGTAATTTAACAGTCCTAACGATCTTACTCGTTAAAGCATTCACTACACATCGCACGTTTCATAATAAAGAGAAATAACTCGAAAATTGGGAAAATTGAGATTTTGTAATAAAACGCAAGAACAATGCGAGAAGAATAAGTAGAATGCGACAGCCGTTCAATTTGGACGAAGATGACCGAGATAAAACATCGGTCGCCTTTTTCATCCCATACAAGTTGTACTGGCTGTCTGAACTTCAAACGTGATTTCCCAACATTCATGTTTTTTGAGTTATTGCTCTTTATTATTAAACGTGCGACATGTTTGCTACAAATTACAATCCACACTTGACAATGTCATACAGTTGGCAGTTGGCAGTAATGCTAATGCCCTCTGCAAGCTTGGTCGTTGCTGTCAGAAGCGCCAATTCTCAAGCAAAACGCAGTTGCTGTAAGGCTGGATGGACCTTTAGTGATAGGTCTTTGGTAAAGATATATCATTTTTTTACCCAACGAAGAGCATATTTGAAAATATAAAAGGTATACTTTTTTGTGCTCCGCAACCGTCCATTTACGAGTCGGAAGTGTTACCCACTAGACACGGACTGGTCAATCATATTTATTTCAAAATGAAATCAACACAAACATTTCAGATATTCCGAGTCCATTGCAGGTGAGCTGAAGAGCAGTGTGTTGATTTGGGTGCTACGCTAACATCACAGTTATTCATTGGTGGTGTCTCCCCCGTTGAGCTTGCTGTTGCTGGAGTCTATGGCCAGGGTCTGCATCTTCTGTAAGTCGGCGTACAGCCCCTTCTTAGCCATCAGCTCCGAGTGCTTGCCTTTCTCCGCAACCTTACCTGGAAACCACAATGAAATGTTAATAAACAATATTAACCTTCAGGCTTTTTTCCGAGAAACTGGCAAAAAATAATCAGGAATTGAAACCGCAATGTACGTAAGTAGGTACTCCCAGCTTTAGAAGAGTATTATGAAATTTGATCTCATCGGGGAACATTGAATCCATCAGCAAAGGACCCCTTCTGCAACTGGAGCTGTACACCCTATATTTAATAATCTATAACCTTAATTGATTCTGCCGGCCCAGTAAAAAGCATAGCGTGTGTTGACAACCTCCATAACCTGTCTTTTTAATGTAATAAACCGCCGCCTTCCCTTATATCACTTTTACCTTCTTGAAACCTCTATTTTGAACCTTTATAAAGTCGTTGGAGAGACAGCACGGTGTTGGGCCAGGAACAATGGCCCTGAGTTACATTTTTTCTAGCCGGGCATCTTGAGAAATACGCCACCTAACCTAAATTATGGTTACTTCTGCATGAAAAAAGTACAAAAAAGTGTAGTAAATTTTGTTACGAGGCAGCGAAAATTTGGAAATAAACCTCCCTTTCGATGTATCGTTTGTAAAATTCCTACCAAGGCTGGAAGTCTCATCACTACGGTAATTCTTCCCTACCGAAGATCAGTAATATTTGTATGAAAACCTGCCAATCCAAGATGGCCGCAAGTGAACGACCATATTTGGTAGGTAAGAATTATCGTGGTGATGAGACTTCCAGCCCAGAAGTGGGAAGAGAATGGAGGAGTCTGTGGTTACCTTTGTCTATGACGCAGATGAGGTCGGCGTTCTGTATGGTTGATAGCCTGTGGGCGATGGTGATACAGGTCCTGCCCTCCTTGGCTGCGTCCAGCGCTTGCTGCACCAGCTGGGGAACAGAACAACGGTTAATACTCCTCCGCCTTCATTTTGCTCAAAGCTAAATTCTCTAAATTCACTCCTCTATTGCAGCATCTTTACTGGCTGCGTCTCCCGGAGAGAGTGAAGTGTAAAGGGTGCCTTATGGTATAAACTTTAAACTGCTCTTCTGAACAATTTAGTTTTTGTCGTTTATGCCTTATATCCTGTAACGAGATGAATTGTAAGTTAGGTAGAATGGAACATAAAAATTTAAATTTGAATTTGAAAATAAAACAAAAGAGCATAGAAAAGGAGGTTAGAAATAAAGAGATTGCTTACCGGCCTTCAGAGCCACAAGCATGTGAATTCTGTTTTACTGAATATTGTTGTGGTTTATTTTTATTGGGATGGTGAAATAAAGTTTAACATAAAATATGTGGTTGTTGTATTACAGATTGTGTCATTCATCTGTCAGTGGCTACTTTAGCTCGTAAAGTGAACTGAATACCTATTCCTTCTAGTCTGTAATGAAGAAATCTCCAGAGTGCGGCATTGAATTTGAAGCAGATAATAAACAAACGCCTCATTGAACATCTTAATAGTAAAATCCTCACAATCCTTTTAACCGTCGATATGTACGAGTATGTGGATGTGAGAGATTCCTTTTTTCGATTCGCAATTGTTCACAATTCTAAGAGCAGCGACCTTGAGATGGGTGAGTGGTGGTTACCTTCTCGCTCTGAGTGTCCAGGGCGGAGGTGGCCTCGTCCAGCAGCAGCACCCTGGGGTTCCTCACCAGCGCCCGGGCGATGGCGATGCGCTGCTTCTGCCCTCCCGACAGCTGGGCACCCTTGGCTCCCAGCGGGGTGTCATAGCCCTGGAAACACAATCAATATTGTAACAATAATAATAATATTAGGATTATTTATTTTGTGAGCGCTGTTTTTGTGTGAATCACACCTCAAGAGCCCTCTGCGAGCTTGGTCGTTGCTGTAGAAAGCGCCAATTCTCAAGCAAGACCGAATTGCTGTAAAGCTGGATGTACCTGTGGTGACCGGCCTTTGGTATTGGTTTATGAATTTTTCAACTCAGCTGAGAGTATATTTGAAAATCCCAAAACTATGAGAACTTGGCGTTTTCATGACTCATTCCTTTGCCAAACTGCCCGTTTATGGAATGATCTACCAGCATCTGTGTTTCCTTCCCATTTTAATTGTTTTTTTTTTTTTTTTTTAAGAAATCCTGTGCGGGAGACTCCCTAGATTCTAGAGACTCTAGGGGTCTATGACACTTGCTGTAGTGCTGCAGAGGTGTACGAGCTTGGTCGTAGCTACAAAGCGCCAATACTCAAGCAAGACCCAGGTGCTGAAAGGCTGGTTTTATTCAAAACCAACATCAATCTCCACTTCCTTGCAGCGCCTCACGACAGAAGCAACAACTCAAGCAACACCTCTGCGGCACCCTTCCAGGGTGACATAGACCCCCGAGAATTTCAAGAATTGGGGAGCCTCCCGCACAGGATTCCTTAAAAAAATATATACCTGTGGCAGGGAGGTGATGAAGGAGTGTATGTTAGTCTTGATGGCCGCCTGGATGATCTCCTGCATGCTGATGCTGCGGCTGTTGTCTCCGTAAGCAATGTTCTCCCCGATGGTGCGGTCAAACAGAGTCGGCTCCTGGGACACCAGGCCCAGCTGGGAGCGCAGCCGGGGAATGGTCAGATCCGACGTCACGTCTTTGCCGTCCAGCGTCTGGAAATACATCAACATCATCAAAGATATTTCTATGATTTTCACGGGTTCAATTTAAGTACAACTGCAGGGATTTATTTTTACACAATTGATTCCTTGGTTGGCATGAGGCTGACCACCCATACTGTCAAAATGGTTCACTTTTCCAATGTCACTCCTGTTCCAGGGAAGGTCGGCAAAAGTTGCTGGACTTAAATACGTGGTCCCACCTATCGCATAGGTCCAGGGTATCACTGTACAGCATATTACTTACAATACATCCATCAGCAGGTTCGTACAGCCTCTGCAGCAGCTGCATGGCAGTGGACTTGCCGCAGCCCGAGTGCCCCACCAGCGCCACCGTCTGTCCCGGAGACACGGAGAGGTTCAGCCCTCTCAGGATGCGGGCGCTGCGGCGAGTGGGGTACTGGAACTTCACGTCCTTGAACTCTATGGCGCCAGATGCTTTCTGCAAGGAAAATAACAATTTAAAATAGACCCACATTGTAGTAGAGATATCAAGTGATGACCAGGTCTGGAAGTCTCATCACCACGGTAATTCTTACCTACCGAATATCGTAATATCTATATGAAGACCTGTCAATCCAAGATGGCTGCAAGTGTACAGCTGATTAGTCTCAATACAAATATTATTGATATTCGGTAGGTAAGAATTACCGTGGTGATGAGACTTCCAGACCTGGTCTGACCAAGTTTGACCCGTCCATAGTCTAGTGGTTAGCGCTTCGTACCCACAAATGGAAGGCTGTGGGTTGGAATCCCGTCGGAGCACAAAAAATATACCATTTATATTTTCAAATGTGCTTTTCGCTGGGTTGAAAAAATTATGTACCTTAGTTAGGTTTAAGTTAGAATTACGGTCGTTTGACATTTTGACATCCTCAGTTGCCGTACAGAGAGGATGTTCTCCTGAAGACGTCGGCTACGTCGCTGACGAAACGTCGAGAATGATGTAAGTTCTCTCTAAACAGTTATGTTTTAAAATTGTTCAGTTTTAAAAAAATAATATAATTGTCATTATGTACCTTTACCAAAGACCATTCACCAAAGGTGCATCCAGCCTTACAGCAACTGGGTCTTGCTTAAGAATTGGCGCTTTCTATGCAGAGTTCCACCTTTGAAGTGTAAAACGCAAATGCAACTTAGCTACACATATAGTGTAACTTCCTTCGGCGTTATCCAGAAGGGTTTCACATGTGGCGAGTGGAACCTATTAATTTTTACAGGTAAGGAGGCCGGCCTTACGCCAACCACTTCAGTTGAAGTTGGGTTTTCCCAGATTCCGAAAGTGTACTAATTTCTTGTGAAGGCTAAGTAAACGTTGCCAGCATTTTATTTTGGGGTTTGAAATAAATACCGAAATCATTTCCGACACGCTCGGTGGGGTTCAAGCCCCAGCTCACTGCATGGAATACAAGTACTCTACCAACTTAGCTATCGACCGGACAATCTAATCTAATAAAATATGATCGGAAGTGCTATTCTGCTGAATTCCTTACACTTTGGATATCAATACAAGTCGGAGCTTGCTAGCGAAAGAACTCCATAGTTAAAAAATCACAGCTGACCTTATTTTTGGACACAAATTCACAAACAATAAAAGAACACACTAACAATAATTTATGAATGTGAAAGTGTAAAACTTTGTCTTAGTGTATGTTTGGATAAGTTATTCTTGGTTTGAGTCCTTCACCCTGAGGAAGAAGTGTTTACAATAACTTGGGTAAGTTTCATCGCACCAGTGTAATGAGCATTGACATTGCCCAATGGAGTGGAACAGACTACCGCCTAATGTGAGGAAGGTAGAAACTGTTGGTGTCATTGACTAATAACATCTGTGGACAAGAAATTATTTTAGCGAAAATAGACATATCTGTCTCAACTTACTTACGAAAATGGTCATTAGTTAGAAAGAGAACATAGAACTTCACAGTTGCATTTCCATATGAACAAAAAACTCGGCAGAACGAAAAAAAATGTTGGTACCATTGCAAATAAAGGTTGCCGATTAGACCTGAAATAGCTAGAGTTGAAAGATAATAGACATTATAAATATTGTGATCGCCAAAATTGGTGTCAGTATTTCATATTTTCAAAGTGTATATTCATATTTTAATTTTATCACTCATTTCATTATTAATATTGTGATATTTAATGCGTCATATTTGTAATTGTTGCTGCCGTTCATTGGGGGCTACACTGCAACGTTTGACAGGAGAGGAACGCAAGTGGGAACAAGTATGTATCAATTCAGTATGTTAGTTTCCGCTCCCCTATGTATATAACTCAATGGTAATGAGAAATTGATTATCACAACAAATAAATATGATTTGTCCTCACCCATGACGGATCATCTTCTATGTCAGGGTTGGTCTGAATGTGAGGCTTCCTGTTCAGCAGCCGGATGATCCTGGCTCCGGATATCTTGGCTCCGGTGAAGTTGGGAGCAAACGACAGCGCCTGCCCCAGCATCCAGGAACCAAAGATCAGGGCCTCTGATACTCTAAACAAAATATCACACAATTCTACAGGTCATATATGGCTGTACCCGTAATTGACTTAGTAGCTTGACATAATAGCTTGGTCGTCACTACAAAGCGCCAATTCTCAAGCAAGACCCAGTTGCTGTAAGGCTGGATGGACCTTTGGTGACCAGTCATTGGTAAAGGTACATAATTTTTTCAACCCAGCAAAAAGCACATTTTAAAATATAAATGGTACATTTGTTGTGCTCCGCCGAGATTCCAACCCACAGCCTTCCATTTATGAGTCAGAAGTGTTAACCACTAGACTACGGACCGGTCAAAAAAAGATTGTGTAGAATGTGATTCTTAAGTCATCTTTGAATCAAATGGCGGATAAGCCAAACAAGCACTGGGGGGACGAATAGCCAGATTATAAAATTGATGCTTTTTTGTTGTTGTAGAAAACATACTTAGAGACAAATATCAATAATTCGCAGCCTTAGTTCTTGTTTATCGTATACGCCATTGAGAAAATTTTACATGAGCAATGTTTGCATGTGTACTGGACCAATGTGTCTTATGAAAACAAGAAATTTATTTAAAAAATATTTAAAAGAACTCTCATATTATCGAGTTTTACGGTTTTTCTTAGCTCAGATTGTGTAGAATATGATTCATAAGACAACTGCATAAAAAAGTCATATTTGACAAGATTGGCGTATACGATAAACAAGAACTGGGGGAGCGAATTATCAATAATAATAGAGATAAATAACAATTATTGTCCTTACAGAATGATATTCTTATATGGCAATCCTTCATACGCCACCAGAAGCCCTCCATAGTAGAGAGAGATGCCGTAGCCGATGGAGGGTGCCGTGAGCCCCAGACTGTAGACGGCCCCGCGCAGACGGGAGCGCAGGTCCCCCTGGTGAGACGCTACGTTGAGTTCCTTCTCGTAGAGAGACAGAAACTGTCCTTCAGCTCCTGGAATCGTAAGAAAACATCACGTTCAAGCATGCCAATCAAAATTAGAAGACTACACAAGCATCATTTCATATCTCAACTGGGCTGGAAGTCTCATCACCACGGTAATTCTTACCTAGACCGAATATCGGTAATATTACTTGACTTATAGGTTGGTATGAGGCTGACCACCCATACTGTAAAAAATGTATCACTTTGCCAATGTCACCCCTGTTTCAGGGAAGGTCGGTAAGAGTTGCAGGGCTTATGCTCATTTGAGATTGGGTTCTAATGTTGTTAGTCCACATGAGTAGATGGATGTCGTGATTGAGGAAGACCGAGAAAGGTATGCAAGTACCAAATTCCTGAAATAGCAAATGGATGGGATATCCTGAGTCATAATAATAGGAGAGCTTGTATTTAAAAGGTTATGGCTCTGGATGAAATGAAAGAAGTATGTAAGGACCAAAAAATGGCTTTAGATTATTTAGAGCCTAGAGTCCATAAAAAAACATAGTGGGCAAACATCACTTTTTTCCCTTCCTTTTTGTCACAACTTAATTATTTAAAGAAACTCAATTCAAAATATGTCCATTCACCAAAGATAGATACATGGATTATGTTATATATGGTTTTAAATCTGAGATGAATGTATTGAATAGTAGTGGAGAAAGATATGAACCTTGTGGTACACCATAGAATTGAAGTATTAGATTGTTTTGCTCTCACCCAGGCTGTGCACAGTCCTGATGTTCATGATGGCCTCAGTCGCTATCTTTGAGGCTCCCTCCATGGCCTTCCTCTCCTTGATTTGGGCACCACGAGTCAGACGACCTTCAAAGTAGATGCCTCCCAAGACCTGAACAATAATGGCAATTCAACAAATTAGTTGTCTCTTTCCAAAGTCTGCTATCTCAACATGTGACTGATTTTGAGAAATCAGCATTTTTAATGTCAAGTTTAAATTGGAGTTACGGTCGTTTGACATTAAAATTGTAATTTAATTCAAAGTTAATTACACTTTTCGGATGTTAGACAAACTGTTATGGGAGAGCTTACTAAACTGAATTGTTCATCCTCAGTTATCGAGCAAATAGTGTGCCTCTTGAAGACATTGGCAACGTCGAGAATTATGTAAGCTCATATTTACAATAATAATAACTACACAGTTAAAATTTTTTAATCGGATATTAGACGAACCGTTATAATAGAACTTACATTATTCTCGACGTTTCATTAGCGACGTACCTAACGTCTTTTACACAAAACTCATCCTCAGTCGTCGTGCAGAGAGAGTGTCTCCTGAAGATGTAGCTATGTTGCTAACGAAACGTTGAGAATAATGTAAGTTCTCTTATAACGGTTCGTCGAATATCCGATTAATAAATTTTAACTGTGTAGTTATTATTATTGCAAATATGTCAAACGACCGTAATTCCAACTAAACTTAACAATTATGTTTAATATCCAAAAAGAGTACTTAACCTTGAAATTTAATTTTAATGTGTAATGTTTTTTTACTAATAGGTTGGTATGAAGCTCTGTAACTACAATTTCAATTGGACTGTATTGTCGGCTTATTTATGTGATTGTACTTACAATGGGTATGGTGACCAGAGACACGAGGGTCATCTTCCACGAGAAAGCCATGGCCATCAGGACCCCGATGACCAGAGTAGAGAAACCCTGGAGGATCACACCGATCCTAGTTCCTGTGGCCTGCAAGGAGCACAACGGTGAGAAAGTGTGACGGGGAATAGAGAATATCAACAAAGAGAGTCAGTGTGGGGCACTTACACCCTGGACTGCGGCTGCATCTCCACTGAGCCTGGCACACAAAGCTCCTACAGAGTTCTTCTGGTTGTCGAACCATCCCATCTCCTGAAAACACACAAAATATAAGTATAGGGTCAGTGTGGCAACAGTGGATCATTATTTTTCAAACGCACAGAATTATTGTTGTATAAATGCAATCAATGTACAACTTTTATCAAACGGTTAATAAATTAAGTACCTACCACTTGTTCTAAGAGCTCCATCTTTGTTATCCAATAAAAACAGAGATATTTTATATTTAGTGAAAAATGGAAAATGATCCACTGTGTACCCTATGGTGTACACAGTGGATCAAACAATAAAAAGCCAGATTATTTGTACAAATTTCAAAAAAACATATTTATAAGACAAAAATATTTTTTCTGTTACACACCAATTTTAATCAAACAGAACAAAATAACACTAAATAAGTGGATGATAATACAGGAAAAATCCACATGAAGAAGTTACAAGAATATTGACGGGCATTGCTGCGTCTGCCAAGGTAAACGCAACTATGCTACACATATAGTGTAACTTCTTTCTGCGTTCTTCCCAAAGGGACTCATGTGGCGAGTGAAATCTATTTATTTTTACAAGTAAGATGACCCACTATATGTACCCTATGATGTTGATCCACTGTGTACCCTTCCGACAAATTTCTTTTGGGGCAGCAATTTATGTATTTCACTTTGAACAAAGTAATGAGGTAATATTACAATGGAAGTAGGATTATTGTTAATGAGGATAAATAAATAACTTCTAGACAAACTTTAATACTTTAAAAATAGAAGGCAACAAAGCGAAGCTTAATTTTTTACTTTTGACTGTCAGAAACACATTTTGTTACTCAGCACAACCAAGCTGCATTGAAGTAGGACTCTGATTAGTTCAGACATGAGCACCATGCCAGGGTGTAAGCAATAGCCCTGTATAACTACTCATCTGGAAGAAACTGCCCTGATCCACTGTACCCACATGATCCACTGTTGCCACAATGACCCTATACGAGTACAAACAAAGCAACTAAGCTACTCATATAGTGTAGCTTTTTGCCGCGTTCTCACCAAAGGGGTCGCATCGCATGTAGCAAATGGAACCTTTCTATTTTTTCTTGAGAGATGTTTTCCGGGATCTGTTACCGTGGTCTATGGGAGCTGGAGCTTCCGGATGTTTCATGTGAAAGTGCAATGAGGAATTTATCATCACCCAAGGGGTGTGGTACTTATTTCTTGTGAAGGCTGAGTAAACGGTATTTTATTTTGGGTTTGAAATAAATACCAAAAGAGGAAATTCTTTTTAATGCACTCGGTGGGATTTGAAACTGAGATCTCAGCATGGTATGCAAGCACTCTTAACACAATACCAACTGAGCTATCGACCTGCAGCTCTAAATAGGTATTTTGGTGCTTTTGTCGCAGGTTTTTCAGCAACAATGATTGGTTTGACCGGTCCGTAGTCCAGTGGCAACACTTCAGACTCGTCAATGGAAGGTTGCAGGTTCGAATCTCGGCGGAACACAAAAAGTAGATCATTTATATTTTCATATATGCTCTTCGCTGGGTGAAAAATTCATAAAAAAATCCATCCAGCCTTATAGCAACGGGTCTTGCTTGAGTATTGGCGCTTTGTAGTGACGACCAAGCTCGTAAACAACACCTCTGCGACACTATAACAAGTGTCATAGTTCCCTAGAGTCTCTAGAATCTAGGAAGTCTTCTTAAAAAAAAAATAGCCACTCTCTTGTACTGCCTCCATGAGACCAGGTACCTGTTTGAGGAAGTTGGCGAAGGTGTCTCTCCTGAGTCGCTGCGTCAGCTTGACTCCGGCCGCGGTGAACAGGTAGCTCTGCAGGAAGGTGCCGGTGCCGCACAGCACGCCCACCACCACAAACAGCCCGCAGTAGAAGTTGGTGCCGGAGCGGATCTCCTCGCGGTCAGTCAGGGACAGCAGCTGGGGACGAGAGGGGATCCATCAGTCATAACGTGTTGCAAAGGTTGTGCTTGTGAAATTGAATGTGAACGTATAATTGTACTCAAAGTGACAAGTGTTGCAAGTTGGTAGTGTGAGTTACAGTTTTCATTATATTGTGTTACACCACCTGACTGCTTCCTGTTTCCTGTCAGAAAATGGAGGGATTTTCAATGTGAGTCAATTAAATTTAGCGGTGTAGATTGAGTTGTTTTGAAACATGTAGTGTAATGAGATGTCTAACAAAACAAATAAAAGAATTACACTGGTCGACATTTTTTTTTTTTTTGTGCAGTATTTTTTTTATATGAAAGTATTTACTATCCTTGAACACAAAATGAAACAAAAAAAAATTTTTACAGGTCAGGTTTTTCTTATCATTTAACAAATTATTTTTACATAATTCTGTCATAATATGACGGGTACTTACTTAACAAAATTTCAAATTTAATTGTAAATTTATTAAAACAGTGTTTTTAATAAAATTGTTTTAGTTCTATACAATTTAGTATTGATTAAATATGAATTTGCACTGTAACGCAACTAAACTACACATATAGTGTAACTTCTTGCCTGCGTTATCCCCGAAGGGATCGCATGTGGCGCTTCGGGATCTATTTATTTTTACAGGTAAGGGGGCCGGCCTCACACCAACCACTTTCAGTTGAAGTGGGTGTTTAAACATAAACCATACAAAATATATTATGTAATGTTCCTTATTATTTGTGAGAAAAGACGCTCCTTTTTCCTCCAGAATGACGATCATCCTTTCCATTCAGTTCATTTATTTCCAACTTTGAGTAAGATATTTGATCATGTTATTTGGCACTGGTCCCCTCAAACGGAAATATCTAAATAGGTACTACTATTTTGATACTTCAGTAAATTAAATGTAATAATCTATAATCTATCATCTAAGTTGCAAGGATATATTCATTTAAAGCTCTCAGATGTATGCCCACAAACCAACACGTGTAGTTCGCGCTTACAAATACTGATTGTGTACTTACAAATAAAATCCAAACCTCAAATGGACATAAGCCCTGCAACTCTTGCCGACATTCCCTGAAACAGGAGTGACATTGGCAAGGTGAACCATTTTTTACAGTATGGGTGGTCAGCCTCATACCAACCTATAAGTCAAGGAATAGTGAACTAAAATAAAAGTGAAGTTGAGGATAGCGAGCAATAATGATAGTTTTCACTTACACCGTAGACTTGAGAGAAGAGTAGAGCGAACGCAGGCAGCACTCCTCCCACAATGACTGAGGAGATGCAGCCAAACAGGATGTACACCCACTCCGGGGCGTTCAGCTTCAGCAGCATCCAGTTGCTCACCGACTTCTCCAACTCCTGGAACCAACATAATAATCTTAACATTAGGATGATGTACTTGGTGAGCGCTGTTTTTGTGTGTATCACACCTCAAGAGCCCTCTGCGAGCTTCTCAAGCAAGACCCAGTTGTTGTAAGGTTGGATGGACCTTGCAGTGACCGGTCTTTGGTAAAGGTTTATGAATTTTTCAACCCAGCGAAGAGCACATTCGAAATATAATGGTATATTTTGTGAATCCACAACCTTCCATTTACGAGTCCGAAGTGTTGCCACTACGGACTACGGACCGGTCCAAGATGCCAACGACACGCGGTGTACCTGAGCGGTTACCCATCCAAGTACTGTACGCGCCCAATGTTGCTTAACTTCGGTGATCTATGGGAACCGGTGCTTTCAACATGGTAATGTCGTTGACAAACTAAACATGCAATAAGCCGCTTATTCTTCAGGAGAATCAAGGTCAATGCTCGTTTCATATTCCAGGTCTGGAAGTCTCATCACTACGGTAATTCTTAACTACTGAATATCGGTAATATTTATATGAAAACCTGTCATTCCAAGATATTACTAATATTCGGTAGGTAGGATTTACCGAGGTGATGAGACTTCCAGCCGTCCTAAAACAAAGTCCCTGTTTCGAGCTGAAGCATCCAAGGTCAAGAAAGCCATGATGATCTTGGATAGAAGTGGCACCAAAAGAATAATTTTTCAATCCAGCAAAGAACCTATTTGATTACATAAATACTTTTTTGGTGCTCTGTTGGGAATCAAACATAGGAACTTTGGATCACAAGTGTGTAGTCAGTAGTAAAGTCCGGTCGATAGCTCAGTTGGTAGAGTGCTTGCATTCTACCCCGTGAGCTCGGGTTCGAGTCCCACCGAGGAGGGTGTCAGAAATGATTTCCTATTTCGGTGTTTATTTCAAACCCCATAATAAAAATACCGGCATGGTTTACTCAGCCTTCACAAGAAATGAGTACCAGCCCCCTCGGGAGCTGGGAAACCCCCACTTCAACTGAAGTGGTTGATGTAAGGCCGGCCCCCTTACCTGTAAAAATAAATAGGTTCAACTCGCCACATGCGACCCCTTCGGGGATAACGCGGCAAGAAGTTACACTATATGTGTAGCTTAGTTGCGTTTGCGTTGCGTGTGTAGCATTAACTACAAGACTACAGACCAAGGGCGTACCCAGTATCAGATCTAAAATGGTCATTTCAATAATTGTAATAAAATTGAATAAAGATTCAGGTATTTTTTTTTACTTCCTGCCCCTTCCTGCGTGCGCCCATGCTACTGACCAGTCTAAATTACAGAGGAGATTCAAGGTCAATGCTTGTTTTATATTCCAGGTCCTATCGGGTCTGACCTTGGAGATAAAGGCCGGGGAGACAGTTGCCAGCTCAGGATGTGGCAAGTCCACCGTGCTGCAGCTGATGCAGCGCCTGTACGAGCCTCTGCGGGGCAAGGTGACCATGGACGGTAAATCACTCAGCACCCTCAACGTCAAGAGATCACACATCGGTAAAGAAGCTTTTCTATTTACTATGCCAGGTCCCCCGACCTAAGACTCCTGATCTCTCTTGGCTCAAAATACGTCCTCCACTGTCCTTTATCGCATCCAATCTCATACATCCTGATACCATCCGATAGACAAATAGATAGAGTTAAGAATGAATGGGTGAAAGGCAAATGCAGGTTGAAACTGAAATGTGAAAGTTAAGGTACAAAAGAATGTGATGAGATGGTTTGGTCATGTGGAAAGAATGAATGATGATAGACTGACAAAGGTTATTATGACAGCCGTACTGTATGCAAGTGTACACTGGACGCCTATGCGTGCCACCCGCAGTTACAGGGTTAAGAAAAAGGACGAGGAAGAAGACAGCGTTTGTTACCTCAGTTTCCTTATCGTCTTCCCAGAGGTCCTCCATGTCCTCGGAAGGATGCGCTATGGGGCTCCTGCTGAAGCTGTGGACGGAGGAGATGCTGGCTCTCTTGTGCGCCCTGCGCAGACTCTCACGACTGATGCGGCTTATGTGATCAGGAGAAGACTCTGAAATGTTAGAAATTATTATGAGAGAGAATCAAGTGAGAGAGAGTGTCTGGTCCATAGCTCAGTGGTAGAGTGCTTGCATTCCATGCCGTGAGCTCAGGTTCGAATCCCTCCGAGGGTGACAGAAATGATTTTCCGTTTCGGTGTTTATTTCAACCTCCAAATAAAATACTGGCAACGTTTACTCAGCCTTCACAATAAATGAGTACCAGCCCCCTCGGGAACTGGGAAACCTCCACTTCAACCGAAGTGGTTGGCGTAAGGTAGACCCCCTTATATGTAAAAATAAATAGGTTCCACTAGCCACATGTGAAACCCTTCCGGGATAAGGCAGCAAGAAGTTACACTATATGTGTAGCTTTTAATTGCATGCATTGCGTTACGTTATATAGCATTGTAATTGCATAACGATTCCTGGTGCATTATCTAACATTCCAAAGTCAAATTAATGGTTAATTCTTAGGTTTAGGTTGGAGTTGAGTTCATCCTCTGTCATCGTGCAAAGAGGGTATCTCGTGAAGACGTTAGCTACGTAGCTAATGAAACGTCGAGAATAATGTAAGTTCTTTCATAAGGGTTTGTGTAATATCCGATAAATAAATTTTAACTGTGTAGTTTTAATTGTTGTAAATAATGGTTAAATTGTAATAAAAGCTAGTGATCACCAACCTTTGATGCTGTGCACCCTAGAGAACTGCGCCTCCTCCGGCATCACATCGTCTTCCTCTCCGTCCTGCTCCTCGGACTTCTCCTCCTCGTCTTTGTGTGCCTCCTCGCTGGCGTCGGCCTGCACTAGCCTGTAGTAGTGCCCCTTCAGGGCCATCAGCTCAGCGTGGCTTCCCTGCTCGGCCACGCGACCGCTCTCCAGGAATATGATGCGGGAGGCGCTGGAGACCGTGGCCAGTCTGGTGGTACAAAAGTTAGAGTTTTTGGGTTACACGGCTGGCTGATGATGCTGGAGTGACGTTTTCCAAGATCGGTTGCCGTGGCCTGTGAGAGCTGGAGCTTCCGGACGTTTCGCCCATTTCTACGATGGGCTTCTTGAGGGTGAAGTATGATGATGAAGATGATCTTGATGAGAACTGTGATGACATCAGACATACTTCCCGCTCAAGAAGCCCTTCGTAGTAATGGGCGAAACGTCCGGAAGCTCCAGCTCCCACAGACCATGGCAACCGACCCCGGAAAACATCACTCCAGCAAAACATGGAAGGTCTATAGGTGGTAGTTAAAGTCAAAATAGCATGTCGAGATGAAGATTCTCTCAAGAGGGCTCCGAAGACATTGACACAGTGACAAAACGACACATGACATAACTATACACGACAGAACGACACATGATAGAACATCACAATGACAGTACGTCACAATGACAAAACTACACAAGATAAAACCGTTTCATGTCCTGTTTATGGTATGTGATAATAATAATAGTAGGATGATTTATTTGGTGAGCGCTGTTTTTGTGTGAATCAAGCTTCAAGAGCCCTCTGTGAACTTTGTTGTCGCTGTAGAAAGCACCAATTCTCAAGCAAGACCCAGTTGCTGGCTTTGTTTTCCTGAGAGGGTGGTCTACCGTGTGTTTTTGATGGTATTTAAAGCCCTAAACGGTATGGCTCTGTCATATCTGGCAGACATGTTTTCCCCCGTTGAGGTGAGTGTGAGGGGGCAGACACTGAGGTCAGCGGGGTGTGGTGCTGTCAGGTTGACGCAGACTCGCCTTTAAATACGCACTAATTTTGGGGATCCCGTCTTCCGGAATGCGGGACCGATGCAGTGGAACAGACTGCCACCTCGTGAGAGGGTTTCGGAATATGTTGGCATTTTTAAGGGGGTACTGAAACGGCACCTTTATAAAATATCTCATTCATGATTTGGAGAGCCCTCGAGGTGTGACACAGACAAAAATGACGCTTTCTTATCATGTAGAAAATAAAAAATAAATAAATCATCCTCATATATAAATATGTTACCTGTGTGTCACCATGACGGTGGTCCTCCCCTGGCTGGCCCTGTCCAGAGCCTCCTGCACGCGCCGCTCCCCGCGGGCATCCAGGGCGGAGGTGGCCTCGTCCAGCAGCAGCAGCTGCGGGTTCCTCACCAGGGAGCGGGCGATGGCGATGCGCTGCTTCTGCCCTCCCGACAGCTGCGCACCCCGCTCTCCGATAAGCGTCTCGTAGCCCTGGAAAACAAACACATACACATGAGTAAAATGCCACTGATCTACACATATAGGGTAACTTCTTGTCTACATTGCTTGTCCCAATGAGCTAAGAGCCGTAGAGAGTGCAAATGCATTTAAGTCGGGATTGAAGACATGTTTGTTTGGGAGATGTTACAGTTGAGCAGTGCCCTTGCAGTGATTTATAACAAAACAGCACTATAGGTATTGTCTTATTATCATGCAACCACTTTGCGGGTCGCATATGTTATAATCTATAATCTAAGTTGCAAGGATATATTCATTTAAAGCTCTCAGATGAATGCCCACAAACCAACAAGTGTAGTTCGCGCTTACAAATGCTGAATGTGTACTTACAAATAAAATCCAAACCTCAAATGAACATAAGCCCCACAAATTTTGCCGACCTTCCCTGAAACAAGGGTGACATTGGCAAAGTGAACCATTTTTTACAGTATGGGTGGTCAGATATATGTTAAATTGTAATAATTTAACACATGAGTTGTAAATTTAACACATTGTTCCTTGACTTATAGGTTGGTATGCGGCTGACCACCCGCACTGTAAAAAATGGTTCACTTTGCCAATGTCACCCCTGTTTCAGGGAAGGACAGCAAGAGTTGCAGGGCTTATGTTCATTTGAGATTGGGTTTTTATGTTGTAGGTCCACATGCGGCATGTGTTAGCGCAAAATTATACATGTCTGCTTGTGGGAATGCATTTAATATAAATCTTAAATGACATATATCTTCGCAGCTTAGATAAGATTAAATGTGGGGAATCGGGACCTATTTATTATTACAAGTAAGGGGGCTGGCCTTACACCAACCACTTCAGTTGAAGTGAGGGTTTCCCAGTTCCCGAGGGGGCTGGTTCTCATTTCTTGTGATGGCTGAGTAAACCTTTCCGGTAATTGGGTTTGAAATAAACACCGAAACGGGAAATCATCTCTGACACCCTCGGTGGGGATCGAGCCCTTGCTCTCGGCATGGAATGCAAGCATACTACCAATTGAGCTATAAACCGGATTTTTTTACTAGCTTGGTCATTGCTACAAAGCGCCAATTCTCAAGCAAGACCCAGTTGCTGTAAGTCTGGACGGACCTTTAGTGACCGGTCTTTGGTAAAGGTTTATGAATTTTTCAACCCAGCGAAGAGCAAATTTGAAAATATAAATGGTATATTTTTTGTGCTCCGCCTGGATTTGAACCCACAACCTTCCATTTACGAGTCCGAAGTGTTAACCACTAGACTACGGACCGGCCAATATAAATCTATAAATCATCATTAGCTTTATTTTTATTTCAGCTCTTCTAAGTTACCTTGATTTGCTTGTTAAGTTACTAAGTTACTAAGTTACTAACTCTAAGTTACCATCTTGACTAGCTTGGCCAAAGTGCCGAGATCTTCTTTGGATGAATGAAATGTGATTGTTTACCTTTGGCAGTTTGGTGATGAAGTCGTGGCAGTTGGCAGCCATGGCAGAGTTGATGATCTCCTGCTGGGTGCAGCCGGGCTTGCCCAGCGCGATGTTCTCCATGATGGTGCCACTGAACAGCACCGGCTCTTGTCCCACCACACCTGCCAATGCACAACAACGCTATTTATTGAACATTATTATTATTTATAATTTTTTTTAGGAAGACCAATAGCTAAATTTACAGGATTGAAAGTATGAATAGATGTAGAGCCAATTAAAGATCTTCGCGAAAAAAGATAATTTAGATTAACCTACGTATAAAAGCAGGCACATATAAGTTTCCTCTTTTACATTCGCTCTTGATATCGGGTAGGTAGGAATTACCGTGCTGATGAGACTCGCAGCCCAGGAGTCTTACGTTGGGGGGACCTGGCAGAATAAATAGAAAAGCTTCTTTACCAATATGCGATCTCAGCCACTTGACGTTGAGGGTGTTGAGTGGTTTCCCGTCCAAGGTCACCTTGCCCTGCAGAGGCTCGTACAGGCGCTGCATCAGCTGCAGCACAGTGGACTTGCCGCATCCTGAGCTGCCCACCAGTGCAACTGTCTCCCCAGCCTTTATCTCCAAGGTCAGACCCGACAGGACCTGGAATATAATACAACCATTGACCTTGATTCTCCTCCGTTATTGACTGGTCCGTAGTCTAGTGGTTAATGCTACAGACTTGTAATCCAAAGGTCGTAAGTTTGATTCCCCTCAGAGCACTAAAAAAATATTAATGTTTTCAAATAGTTTCTTTCCTGGGTTGAAAAATTAATTAACCTTTAACAATAATGACTGGTCACCAAAGGTTCATCGAGCCTTACAATGGGTCTTACTTGAGAATTGGTGCTTTTTCCAGAGACGACTAAGCTCTCACAGGGCTCTTGAAGTGTGATTCACATGAAATACAATATTGTTACGAATGTGCAATATTTTACATGTTACAACGTAATAAGAGTGCATGGGTTCTTTCATCCTTAACAGAATGAAATGGCCAGCGTCCACCGGGCCAACCACCCAAGAATGGAAGAGTAGCCGGTCTTCTGCATCATAGGAGGGAGTTCAGTGATAGACAGATCTTAGATGGACGAAGATGAAGAAGAATGAAAAAGTAAGAGTTAAACAATACCTTGACATCGGGTCTAGACGGGTATTTAAAGTGGACGTCTGTCATTGAAATGTTGGCCGACAGCTTTTCGGGTTTCTCCCCCCTGTCTGACAGGCTGTCGATGGCGGGCTCCCTCGCGATGGTCTCAAACACGGACTGTGCGGCGCCCCTGGCCGCGGCAAACGCCTCAGTGTGCGGAGAGCAGAGCCCCAAGTTCTGTGCGCCCCCTATCACTCCCCATAGACACTGTAACACAAATAATTCATTTTAAAATATGACATTCTAAAAAGTATGATTGAAAAAAAACGGAGGGATTGGGTGAGGAATGATTTTGTAAGAGAAGAATGTGGTGCAAGAGAAAGTGTGAAAGTGAAGATTAAAAGAAGTTTGTTGAGATGGTTTGGACATGTGGAGAGAATGAATGAGGAAAGACTGATGAAGAAAGTATATGTTGCAACTGCAAGAATAGATGGATGTCGTAGAGGAAGACCGAGAAAAGTATGGATGGAGCGAATATCTGAAATAGCAAATGAATGGAATATCCCGAGTCATAATAAAAGGATGATGATGATGGATGATTTCTTTCCTGTGGCGCCATTTAATGGTCCAGGACCATCTCAAGGGCGCCAAGGCTTCTAAAAAGTAGAGCTTGTTTGAAGAAGGTTATACTCTGGATGAAATGAAAGAAGTATGTAAGGACAAAAAGAAATGGCGGTTGATCTGTAATGTTGGCGGCTAGGGCAAGGGTTTTTCAATTATAATTTTTTTAGTTTTTAATTAGAATTTATATTTTGTATTTGTTTTTAATGTTTATACATATAATTATTTGTTTATTTCAAAAATGTAATTTGTTGTGTAGGTTCCATGACTTATAGGTTGATATGCGGCTGACCACCCATGCTGTAAAAGATGTTTCACTTTGCCAATGCCACCCCTGGTTCAGGGAAGGTCGGCAAGAATTGCAGGGTGTATGTTCATTTGAGATTTTGGTTTTTATATTGTGAGTCCACATGCGGCATGTTTAAGTGTGAACTTATACGTGTCTGCTTGTGAAAATGCATGTAATGTGAATCCTCAATGTTACATATCTTTACAACTTAGATTAGAGATTAGATTTGAAGACTTACAATGATGAGGATCCCCGGCGTGTACCCCCGCTGCTCCAGGGGCAGGTCCTCCTCGTCCTGGATGAGCTTGACTCCGTACCAGAAGCCTGCGGCGAAGGCGCAGTACATGATCAGCCACATGATGCCGCCGCCCAGGCCGGTCACGAGACCGCGGCGCATGGCCGCCTTGTTGGCCGGCTCTAGGCGCTCGGCGTACCTGCAGCAAATCATTCACAATCAAAATATTTATGAAAAAGATTATGACTAAGTGAATATGTGATATTTTACTTGTATGCTAACATTTTTTTTGTGCACAACAGGTTACCCTAATTACAGTGCACCCTCACAGCCATCAACACGCTGGGAGGAACTCTATTGCTAGTTTTTTAAATCTTAATAAATTACATTAAAAAATGTCTTCTTCTCTTGTTTCAATCCTGGGATTGGCTTGCAGCAATTTCTTTCACTCTTCTCCTCCATTCTTCCCTGTCTTGTGCGGCTCTTTAAGGTCTGCATATGATGGGCAGCGCACGTCCACCAACAGGTCCTCCAGGTATTCTTGGCGTGGGCGTTCCCTAGAGTTGGTCCCCTCGGTCATCCCCTCCATTATGGCATGCAAGAGACCTTCTTGTCGTATTACATGTGCCGATCCATCTTGCACGCCTTTCGGACAAGGTCCTGAGCAGATGCCTTCCTCCTTCGATTCTTTGGAGAGCCTCCTCATTTGTAGTGTGGTCTCTCCAGGAAATTCCTAGTAGTCTTCATACGACCACATCTCGAAAGCCTCTAGTCTCCGTTTATCTCTTTTGGATAGGCACCATGTCTCGCAGCCGTACATCAAGATACTGCATACATAGGTTTTGATGAGGAGTAGTCTCAGGTCTCTATTATTTGATTCTATTATATATTTTTTTGATGTCTATATTAGACTTATTTAAGAGCTTTATACTCCGAGTCACAGGGTGTTGCGCTACGACATTAGTCCGGCTTTTTGGTACATGAAATAGATCATGTCCTCGCCCTCGGGTGTAGTCGTCAGGGGAATGGCGATTGAGTTACATGTTACATATGATTAATAATGTAATATTAGGATGATTTATTTGGTGAGCGCTGTTTTTGTGTCTATCACACCTCAAGAGACCTCTGCCAGCTTGGTCGTCGCTGTAGAAAGCGCCAATTCTCAAGCAAGACCCAGTTGTTGTAAGGTTGGATGGACCTTTCAGTGACCGATCTTTGGTAGAGGTTTATGAATTTTTCAACCCAGCGAAGAGCAGATTTGGAATATAAGTGGTATATTTTTGTGCTCCGCCGGGATCTGAATCCACAACCTTCCATTTACGAGTCCGAAGTGTTGCCACTGGACTACGGACCGGTCCAATTAAGAATGATGCTTACCGTTTTATTTCCTTGTCTTCTCCGCCGAAAGCGATGACAGTCCTGATGGCGCTCAGCACTTCCTCCGCAGCGCTGCCGGCATAGCTGTAGCTGTTCAGCTCCTTCACTGTCAGCGAGGATTGCACCTGGAGACATGACAACAGGTTCATTAAAGAATATGCAACAGAAAGCCTGTGGAGTTGGCACAAAACTTGATGCTTACACAGGCTTGCATTCCATCCCGTGACGCTTACATCTAATCTAATCTAATCTAAGCTGCAAAGATATATATCATTTAAGATTTATACTAAATGCATTCCCACAAGCAGATATGTATAATTTCGCGCTAACACATGCCGCATGTGGACCTACAATATAAAAACCCAATCTCAAATGAACATAAGCCTTGCAACTCTTGCCGTCCTTCCCTGAAACAGGGGTGACATTGGCAAAGTGAACCAATTTTTATATTATGGGTGGTCAGCCGCATAACAACCTATAAGTCAAGGAACATACATGACAAATTACATTTTTTAAAATCAAAGAATAAAAATAACAATATATACATGGACATAAAAAACTAAATCATAAAACCAAATTCACTTTAACAAACCCTAGCCGCCAACATCACAGATCAACCGCCATTTCTTTCTATCCTTGCATACTTCTTTCATTTCCTCCAGAGTCATAACCTTCTTCATACAAGCTCTTCTTTTATTATGACTCTGGATATTCCATTCATTCGCAATTTCGGATATTTGGTCCATCCATACCTTTCTCGGTCTTCCTCTACCACGACATCCATCTATTCTACCAACATATACTTTCTTCGCTTACACATGCTTGCTTTCACATGCTTTCACATGCTTTCACATGCCGCCAACATCACAGATCAACCGCCATTTCTTTCTATCCTTGCATACTTCTTTCATTTCCTCCAGAGTCATAACCTTCTTCATACAAGCTCTTCTTTTATTATGACTCTGGATATTCCATTCATTCGCAATTTCGGATATTTGGTCCATCCATACCTTTCTCGGTCTTCCTCTACCACGACATCCATCTATTCTACCAACATATACTTTCTTCGCTTACACATGCTTGCTTTCACACGCTTACACATGCTTGCATTCCATCCCGTGACGCTTACACATGCTTGCATTCCATTCCGTGACGCTTACACATGCTTGCATTCCATCCCGTGACGCTTACACATGCTTGCATTCCATCCCGTGACGCTTACACATGCTTGCATTCCATCCCGTGAGCTCGGGTTCCAATCCCACCGATGGGTGTCAAAAATGATTTCCCGTTTTGGTGTTTATTTCAAAAACCCAAAATAAAATACCGGCAAGGTTTACTTAGTATTATCTAGGTTTTTTGCAGTAACTTCGTGAAAGTTCATCTTTACAATTTTTAAAAAATAATAAAAATAATTGTTTTGAATCACTTTGTGAGTTTATGCTAGTTTTAAGGTAGCACCCGTCAATGGCAGATATTGCACTGCCGAAACTAGTAGTGCATTACAAAAATAAACTCACAAAGTGAATTAAAACAAAGTTTTTTATTATTTTTTAAAAATTGTAGGTTTACTTAGCCTTCACAATAAATGAGAACCAGCCCCCCTCGGGAGCTGGGAAACTCCCACTTCAACTGAAGTGTTTGGCGTAAGGCCAGCCCTCTTACCTGTAAAAATAAATAGGTTTCACTCGCAACATGCGAGACTCTTAGGGGATATCGAAGCAAAAAGATACACGATATGTCAGTGGCGAAGGGTGATTTCTCTCAGAAGGTAACTCAGTTAACATTTCAAAAGGGAAGCCGATGGGAATCGTGTTATTCGAACCCTTCGCCACTGCTATATGTGTAGCTTAGTTGCGTCATGTGTTTACCTTAGCGACGAGAGCAGCGCTGATGATGATTATGGGAGTAGAGATCATGATGACCAGGGTCAGCTTCCAGCCGTAGGCAAAGGCCACGGCCACGCTGAAGATGAAGGAGAACACCAGGTAGACAAACATGCCAATCTTCTCCCCCATGCCGTCATTCAGCTTCTGGAGGTCGCTGCAATGATAAAACCATTGAGTAACAACACAGAAGAGTAGAAACAGTATGTGGACGATTTATCTGCTACGGAAATGCCATTGACCGAAACGTCATGTGGACAAACTGTCGTGTGACTGATGTGTCCATGGCCGAGATGTCCTTGTCTTCGATGGAATCACACCCATATTCTTAGGCTCCGAATGTAAGCATTTCACAACCAAGCCAACGATGTGGGAAAACACATCGTTGTGCATGAAAAGATATTAAAAATCAGGATATCATTTGAGTAGTCCAATTGCAAACAGCGCTATGTTAAAAAAAGTTTTTTTTACGAAATTCAATAAAAACATCTACTAGTTAAGTTATTGAAGAAAATGTTGTTACATTATAATAATTCTACAGTGGTATTATTTAGAAATTATTTTATTATCAAAAATGAAATCTCGGTATTATATAATTCTTGTAATTTGAATATTAAAATTGAACATAGCAAGTTCTGCAAAAGTATTTGTAACATAGACATCTTTGCAGTTGTATGGAATTAACATAGACAGTTTTGAATCAGTAAGTCGTAAAACTAAGCCTCTCTTAGTCTTAATCTCTCTTTCAATATTGCCAAATATACGGTCAGGGGGCAAGAAAGAATGCCCAACTACCGGAAATATAATTGCTATTTTTTAAATTTGATTTGGAGCTTTTGTTTTACAGGCAAGATAGCGGGATTTGCACGAGGATGTTGGTGTCTTAGCGCCATTTGCAAGTGAACAGTAACATAGACAGTTTTGAAAGTGGATTGTCAAATATCATAGCGACTTTTGCAAGAGTATACCGTATTAAGCCTCAAATTATACGTAACGTAGCGAGTTTTTGAATAGTTTAATAAAATACACATAAGCGTTTTTAAAAATCCAATATAATGACATCAAAAACAAAAAAAATTTTTTTTTTAACATAGCGCTGTTTGCAATTGGACTACTCATTTATGTAATCATTATTTTAAGAGAATTTATCATTAAGTAGCAGAAAATAACATAGAGGAGCAGAAACTAACTTACTGCATTGATACATACTATCGACCACTTTTGTCTCAGTCCTGCCAAACGTTGCAGTTGTGTAGTCACACACAACATGTTTTTACATGTCAAATTCTATGTTTTCTTGCTTTCTCCATTTTTTGTTTTGACACCCAATTATTACACATATATATGCCATAATGTCTTAAAATAATGCCATTTTCCATTTCAATTCGTCAATTCTATCGAACACAAGATTCATAACGCAAGCATCTATGTTCGGACTGGTGCAATGTTGCCACTTATCTAGAAACATTTTTACATTCGCCCGAGTTTTTTTGTACACACGGAAATGCAACTGTGAAGTTCTTCTCATCTCCTTTTAACTTAAGCATCTCTAGGATGTGCTCATCTCCAATATATATTTTGTTATAAACTGTCTAATACCCTGCATGGCGACTTAAAAATTTTCAAAACGAAACTTGCACTGTTCAAACCTGTATGTACTTATTTAAACTTATTTAAAGAGTTAAAAGTTGTTTTAAGGAGTAAGGAAAGAAACAATATGACTGTTAATTGTGTGACTTACTCTGTGATTTTGCTGGCAAAGTTGAGGTTGGACTGTGTGTCATACCAGGCCATGTCCTGACGCAGCACCGACTTCAGGAACAACAGTCTTATTCTGGCAATCTGTGAACACAAATACAGATTCATAATTTGATAACTAGAGAGCAGAGCTGGTAGAGTCCATGCCTTATAATTAAAATTACCCTCAAAAGGCAGTGCCTTGTTGTATCAAACAGGGATGTTATGGATATCTTTATCCGTATCTGAAACAATCGGATATCCGAAATAAAAAAAATATCCGCATCCGTAACTGAAACCGAAATAAAAGTTTCAGATAACGGTGGAATCTAAATGAAAGATGTTTTGACAAGTTTTTGTTTTCGCCCGTCATCTTTCAACAAAAATGTAAAAACTAAAAACCATAGGTACAAAAACACGTGTTATGCAGTGTAAAAAACGCAGTTTAAAAGAGAATTCCGTAATTATCTCTGTCTCGTTCTCTTTTGCAATTGCTTAAAAATCTGATATTCGTAACCGAAACTATTCGAAAGTAGCCGATATCCGAAATAATTCAATATCCATATCCGTAACCGAAATAATGTAATTCCAATATCCTTATCCATATTCATATCTGAAACTTCATATCCATTACATCCCTAGGTGTCAACCATTAGTCTTTGTTGGTTGCCATCCTTTTGAGTAGCAAATAGGGCAAGACATCCATGAGCCACTTCACATCCTGAAAGTATGAAGTTGTTGGGGGATTTCTTGTCTGTCTTCCCAGGACCATACAAGACTGACGTTCGCTGACCGAGAAAAAAGGTCAAAAATAAAAATTGTTTTGACTCCATTACTTACAGTCAGTCAGTATTGTCTGCATGGGCACTTCGACTGTTCTCATGACCAATAATTGTTATTAATTATCAACAAATTTGTGTGCATCAATAGTTATTTATTCAATAACTGTCAATGTGTCCAACATCAACAATTGTTCTTGTATCCAATTTCTAGCAGGTCAAATGCCATTAATGGTCATAAAATGTCATTCTGTCCAACACCAATTACAGCTTTACATAAATTATGTCAATTCCTGACAACCGTAGACGACAGAATCTTTATGCCACCTGTCCTATTGTTAAACACTTGTAACTATTTACAGGTCAATCTCTATGCAAAATAGATAGAGGCATTTGAATAAGTGCACCATCTGTTGAATTAAATGCTATTCAATGCTGATTTCTGTCGCTTTATGTCAGGAGCTGACAGTAACTGACTTCATGTCAAACGCCAGCAACTGTTTGTGTCAATTGACAGCAACTGTCAAATAATTAATTATTCTGTATATTCCTTCATTTACATCTTTTGATTTGCTTAATAACTTCAAAATTAGTTCATGGATCCTTAGATGAGGACATTCAGCTATCTTTCTACGTTAAGCTCTTCCATCTGAGCGTTGACCTATTCACTATTGGCATCTATCATAATTATCTACAAGGTTTGTGAGTCTTTTATGACTGAATGTTGAGACGTGATCTCATCAAAATTACCATCTGAATCTGCTCCATCTCACCATGTCCCCTATTTCACAGGCTTTTTGTATATGTGGTCATTGCAGATGCGAATTCAAAATGTTCTGCCTGTGATCATTCTCAAAACTTTCATTTAAGACGCTATGAGCAGTGGTTTAGTTCTTTATCTGAATTCTGCATGCTGAGATAGGAAATTGAATAACTATTGCAACAAGTAGGTACAAAACTGATGCATCTTTTACACTGTTTGTCTCACAACTTCTCAGTTTTTACTGTTTCTTTCTCCACAATGTTCTACATCCTTGAAATACTGCGTCTCCGATTCCTCCTGCCCCCTGCATTACTTAGAATGGACGTCCCTTGCACTAATCAGAATGGACGTCCCTTGCACTAATCAGAATGGACGTCCCTTGCACTAATCAGGATGGACGTCCCTTGCACTAATCAGAATGGACGTCCCTTGCACTAATCAGAATGGACATCTCTTGCACTAATCAGAATGAACGTCCCTTGCACTAATCAGAATGAACGTCCCTTGCACTAATCAGAATGGACGTCCCTTGCACTAATCAGAATGGACGTCCAATGCAGAAATAACAAAGGACAAAACCGTTCCCAGTAAGCGCTTAATACTTTCATCACTGTAAGGCCAAAGGAGAACAGGGGTGGAAGTCTCGACGACCTTGGATAGATCGTACCGTATCTATTCGAAGATAGGATGGAATAAAGCATAGCCGTATCAACAGCTGATACATTTTCTATAGAACAATGATCAGCTGTTCAGGCACCGCCATGTTTTATTTCGTTGTATCTTCAATAGATACAGTAAAATATATCGAGGGTCGTTGAGACTACCACCCCATGAAAGTCAAAAGTGCAATGGATAGCTAGTGTTGAGGCAGACAAACTTAGCTGGAGAGTAAAGGCGATTGACAAGTGAGAGTGGAGGAGAATCCTGAATTTAGTCAAGGCCCACCCAAGGTTATAGAGCTTATTATGATTATGAAGACAATGATTTACCTGTCTGTTGGCACTCCAGTTGAGGATGTGCACTGTGAAGACGCCCATAACGAACTGGGTCCCCGCTATGACTATGCTGCTGATACCAAAGGCCGTGGCGTCTTCAGCCAGGGCCTCAGAACTCTGCTCAGCGGTGGCATTGACTCTGCAATAAACAAATATATATTATATTTAATCTCAATCTTGTAAATAATTTAAATGATAGTAAAGACCTTCACACGTCCATAGTCTAGAAGTAAAGTTTCAGACTTGTAAACGCAAGATCATGGGTTTGAATCCCGGCAAACCGCAAAAAAATACCATTAGGAGTTTTAGGCTTACAAAAGTCAAGGAATCAATGTGCATTATTTTGTTTTTCTTTAAGAAAATACTTCTCAAATTCAAGCACTATAGATGTTTGTTTTGAATATACCTGGATTAAACTAAGATGGGATCACAGATGACAGTAAATCATTCCATAAATGGGAAGTTTGTTGAAGGAATGAGCCGTTAAACTGGCAAACTCTCATACTTCTGACTTTGACTGCCAAAGGGTCAAAAAGAGTCATTCAACAGGAAGTCATAGCCAGCCTCACACTTACCTTATGAGTCAAGGTCTCACAATTTAATATGCATAATTTATTTCTGTGACATTTCGTGATTGTGATAGTCCTATATGATATTTAGTCATTGTGATGTTTTGTCCTGTGATGGTTTATCATTGTAATGCTGTTTTTTTTGTGCACAACAGGTTTTCCTTATAACAATGCAGTCGCATAGCGTTAATGAACACAATGAAGGCTAGAGGCCCTAAATTAGAGCCTTGAGGAACTCCTGAAGTTGCCAAAATTTAGCAGAATGGTGGTCATTTATTTGCACGAATTGGCTTTTGTTTTTAAGAAAGGTTAAGAGAGATTTGGTGAAAACAAAATTGTGCATCTTTTCAAAAGAACATCATGATTCAGACATTCAGATAGATATTTTGTCATGTGATGCTTTCTCATGCAATGCTTTCTCATGTGATGTTTTGTCCTGTAATGTTTTGTCTTGTGATGTTCTTTACTCTAAACGATCACAGTGACCAGGGAAAGTAGGGGATTACAAACATAGATGAATGGCACTTACATGTACCTCCCTCCACCGAACAGTTTGAGTATATTGGTTGGTGACACCTCTCCGCCAGGTATGGACCTCTCCACCATGAGGTTGGTGAATTCTCCGTAGATCATGATGACCATGGGCAGGCCCCAGGCTGTGATCATGCCGGATATGACACCCAACCAGGTGCCGAGCAGCTCCGTCCATTTTGCGTGCCGAAACTGCAAAAGAAAGGCAGATTCCTCATTTATAAAATATGTGAATGGCGATGAACAATATCGACGAGAATTTGAATCATTCTGAAGGAAAAGGAGATGTCTTTTTGACAGAAAAGAATGAATGTACATCTTTGACAGGACCCAATACATAACCTATCTATAATCTATAATTTAAGTTGCAAGGCAAAACTCATATCAAATGCATGCCCACAAACAAACACGTGTAAGTTTGAGCTTACAAATGCTGAATGTGTACTTGCAATTTAAAATCCAAACCTCAAATGAACATAAACCCCGCAACTTTTGCTGACCTTCCTTGGAACGGGGATGACATTGGAAAAGTAAACCATTTTGTACAGAATGGGTGGTCCGCCTCATACCAACCTATATCTCAAGGAATATATAATATGAGTCTTATTGATGCTGGAGAGTTGCTTTCCAGTATCTGTAGCCATGGTCTGTGGGAGCTGGAGCTGCCGAACGTTTTGCCCATGTCTACGATGGACTTCCTCAGCGTGAATGTAAAATGATGCACAGTTTCATCAAGGTCATCTTCATCATTTCACTTACACGCTGAAGCAGCCTATCGTAGACATGGATAACACATCTGAAAGCTCCAGCTCCCACAGACCACGGCAACAGACCCCGCAAAGCAACTCTCCAGGATCAAATATTTTGTTATTGGTTCTAGAACGTAAAACTCAAATTTGGAACACCCGTGTACCCGTGTTCAAGTAAACGGGTGTGAGCTCGCACTTACACATGCTGCATGTGTACCTACAAAATAAGATCCAAGCCTCCAATGCACATACACCCTGCAACTTTAGCCAAGCCTTACCCTGAAGCAGGGGTGACAATGACAAAAGTGAACCAATTTTAACAATATCAGCCACACACCAAACTATAAGTCAAGGAATTCTATTAGTATATATGGTAAGCATTTCTCAAATAAAATATGGATCAACATAGCTTTTAGTTTTCTCCAACAGATCGCTCCCCCAGTTCTTGTTTATCCTATACGCCAATCTTGTCAAATATGACTTTTTCATGCAGTTGTCTTATAAATCAAATTCTACACAATCTGAGCTAAGAAAACCCGTAAAACTTGATAATGTGAGAGTTCTTTTAAATATTTTTTAAATAAATATCTTGTTTTCATAAGACACATTGGTCCAGTACACATGCAAACATTGCTCGTGTACAATTTTCTCAATGGCGTATACGATAAACAAGAACTAAGGCAGCGAGATGGCAGTATTTAACAAAACAATAATTACCCTAACGTAATAATGATGGAAATACTTGTTATTTTTTAGCTTAAAACATAATTAAAATTATTCTGAAGATTCATGGGAGGATTGGATTTCAATACTGAGCTTCAAGTTTTTTCCAACAGATGGCAATATAATCAATAAATAAAAGTAATAGTGAAATCTTTGTGCCTTAAAAAAATTATCAAGTTCCTTGACTTATAGGTTGGTATGAGGTTGACCATCCATACTGTAAAAAATGGTTCACTTTGCCAATGTCACCCCTGTTTCAGGGAATGTCGGCAAGAGTTGCAGGGCTTATGTTCATTTGAGGTTTGGATTTTATCTGTAAGTACACAATCAGCATTTGTAAGCGCGAACTACACGTGTTTGTTTGTGGACATACATCTGAGAGCTTTGAATGAATATATCCTTGCAACTTAGATTATAGATTATAGATTATAGAAGTGTTTACTTCTATGACACAATATTAGTTTTAACTACAAAATTTAAATGTGTAGTTATTATTTGAGGTTTTATTTTCGTTATTATTGGCTTACTATACTGAAATTTTGTATGTAACTGTATTCCGCTAGGGGTGGCCAGAGCCTCTGCAGAGCTGCCTCCATTTTTTCCTATCCTTACATACCTCTTTCAATTATTAATTCATATCCATCACCTTTTTCATGCATTTTTTTCTTTTACGCTCACTTTGTATACCTAACCCATTCTTTCACAATATCCTCAATCTGATCAGTCCATACTTTTCTCGGTCGTCCCTTCCCTCTTTTTCCTTTACATCATTCATTCTTTCCACATGCCCAATCCATCTTATCATATTCTTTTGTACCTTAACTTTCATATTCTCTTTCAAATTACATTGGTTCTTTCTTTACCCATTCATTTCTAACTCTAATGTAAATTGAGATTTCAGTTTTTTCTAATAGATGGCAGTATAATAAATAAATAAAAGTAAACGTGATATCTATGTGCCTTAAAAAAATGGTCGACTGTATACTTCTATTACACAATATTAGATTTAAGTATGCAGTTAGGTATTATTTGAGGTTCAAGTTATTTTGGAAACGAAGTGGGTCAAGAGACAAGTGTACAGAGTTTAATGACATTAGGGTACAAGTAGGTATCAATTAAAATCAAATTATCTACCGAAATAAAATACAAGTAGTATCTAATGTGTGTTTAAGATATCGCCATCCTAAAGGTTAAATAGAATAAATACCTACCGATTCACAGATTTGAGAAATCGTGGATTAAACATTTTATTGTGAGTAACTTCTCATAGTAAGTGAACTAATTAAAATGAAGTGCTCATGAAAAACTTCTAAACTACAGGATTTTCACAATATTTTAGAGTTTTTGCTCGTAGAAAAAAGGAAAAAAACGTACATTTATCTAAGAAACCCATGTAAGCTTATTATGTCAGTTATTCAACATTTAAGGTTCATATTGATTATACCATAGGATTGTACCATAGGATTGTACCATAGGATTGTACCATAGGATTGTACCATAGGATTGTACCATAGGATTGTACCATAGGATTGTACGCTCACGAGTATGTATCACTTGTAAGCTCGCGGTAACACAACATGCTCAAGAGAACTACAAAATAAAAAAACTCAAGCCTCAAATGAATATAAGCCCTACAACTTTTAGCGACCTTCTCTTAAACAGGGGTGAAATTGGCAAAAGCAAATCAGTTCTTCCAGTAAAGGTTATCAGCCTTACATCAGCCTGTAAATTAAGGAACGCACTGTACAACAATATTATCTTGTAGGTATCTATTTAATTTCTTCAAAAAATATCAATGTTACTTGTTCTCTATATATAAAATACCGGTAGGCTAAAAATCTATTTAATAAATATCTACCTATTGTGGTGTTTGTTGTCTATGATTTAAAAATACCGGAAACGGAAGTGACACAGAATAATACGTTCGAATTTTAAATATAAATCAAATTCTGCCGCGCTTTCCTACCTGTCAAAATGGCATTGAACCAGTAGGGCTGGGCTTTATTTACGTGTCACGACAACTCGGTCAAAGGTACTTAATAGACATATCGTCCACGGACAAATCGGTCACATGATTTTTCGGTCAACGACATTTCGCTCACATACAATATGGGTCCTCAGTTCCATTAAAAGAAAACTAACTGTCGAAAAAACTTTGTAATTACTGCAGTTTTGAATTATTGCAGTTGTCTGTGGACTATATCGATACCTTAAAGGTAATTTCAATAAGTGACATATTAAGCTAACATGGGTTTCTCAGATAAATGCACCTTCTTTTCTATTTCCTACGAGAGAAAACGCTAAAATATAGCTACAATCCTGTAGTTAACAAGTTTTTCATGAGCACTGCTTTATAATTAGTTCATTTATTATGAAAAGTTACCGCCAATCAAATCTAATCTAATCTAAGTTTCAAAGATATACGTAACATTGGGGATTCACATTGCATTCGTTATCGCAAGCAGACACTTACAAGGTCGCGCTTGCACATGCCGCATGTGAACCCACAACATAAAAACCAAAACTCAAATGTACATACACGCTGCATCTCCTGTCGACTTTCCTTGAAACAGGGGTAACATTGGCAAAAAAGGCCAATAAAATGGTTAATCCATGATTTCTCAAATCAGAGAATCAGCTCTAATTTAGTTTTACCTTTAAGGTGACGATATATTGTATGTGACTGAAAAGTCGTGTAGATGAACTGACGTGTGATCATACTGTCTGTGACTGATGTGTCTGTGTACGAGTTGTCTATGGCCGAGTTGTCTATGGCCGAGTTGTCTATGGCCGAGTTGTCTATGACCGAGTTGCCTATGGCCGAGTTGTCTATGGCCGAAATGCCGTTGACCGAAAGTCGTGTGGACGAACTATCGCGTGATTATCTATAATCTAAGTTGCAAGGATTTAATAACATTCAAAGCTCCTATCAAATGCATGCCCACAAACAAACACGTGTAAGTTCACGCTTACAAATGCCAAATGCGTAGGTACTAAAAAATGAAAATCCAAACCTCAAATGAGCATAAACTTTGCAATTTTTTCCGACCTTCCCTGGAACAGGGGTGACATTGGCAAAGTGAAACATTTTTTACAGTATGGGTGGTCAGCCTCATATCAACCTATAATCCATGGAATCATGACGACTAAAGTCGATGCGTGTGACCGATTTGTCCATGGCCGAGCAGTCTATGGACGGGTCGTCCGTGACCGATTTGTCGTGCAACCCTTTATTTACACATAGTACAACCTTCTTTCATTCTTTTCCATACATTCTTTCATTGTACACAGCCTCGGCAATTTAATTACACGAGAAATGTGATTGAAACCAATTAGAAAAGCTTTTTCATCGCATAAATAGAAAAATATTCATGCTGCGTTCGTGACTGGACATTTTGAAATCAGCCCAAGAAGGTTCATTTAATATACGACTAGAAATTTGCACATTTACAATGGCATTGTAACAATAATTTAGTAGAGAATCTTAAATCTAAATCTAAGCTGCGCAAAGATGTGTATCACTTGAGATTTATATTAAATGCATTCCCACAAGCAGACACGCATAATTTCGCGCTTACACATGCCGCATGTGGACCTACAATATAAAAAACCCAATCTCAAATGAACATAAGCCCTGCAACTCTTGCCGACCTTCCCTGAAGCAGGGGTGACATTGGCAAAGTGAACCATTTTTTACAGTATGGGTGAATAAATAGTAAAAAAAAATGGGATAAAGTCATCGCAACTAAGCTACAGATATAGAGTAACTTCTTGCCGTGTTATCCCCGAAGGGTTCGCATGTGGCGCATCGGGACCTATTTATTTTTACGAGGAAGGGGAACTTCTTCAGTCTGGTTCCCATTTCTCGTGAAGGCTAAGTTAACCTTGTAGGTATTTTATTTTGGGTTTTGAAATAAACACCGAAACGGGAAATAAATCAAACTTCACATGATCATAAATTTTGCAATTCCTGTCGCCTTCCCCTGAAACCGGGACCTTACATACCTACCTCTTTCAATTCATTCAAGTCCATCACTTTTTTCATGCATTTTCTTCTTTTACTCTCACCTTGTATACCTATCTCATTCTTTAACAATCTCCTCAATCTGATCACTCCATACTTTTCTCGGTCGCCCCTCACCTCTTTTCTTCTAAGCTTTGATATAACAGCTATTAAGTATATAAAGTTACCAGAAAATCAATAATTTGGTAAGTTTGCAGAATAGCCGGCCGACGCTGGTCATTTTGCATAATTGCCAGCCTAGTGACTGTTTACCTAAAAAAAAATCGCGGTTTCCATGGCAACGTATATTGTATACGAAGATTTAACCTTGAATCTAAAAATGTCGTAAGAAAGGGTTGAAATAAAATAAAATAAAGATATATTAAACGCATTCGCATAAGAAGACACATAAGTTCGCGCTTACACATGCTGCATATGAATCTACAATATCCAATATGAACTACAATATAAAAACCCAAAATCTCAAATGAACATATTCACTGCAACTCTTAGCGACCTTCCCTGAAACAGGGGTGACATTGGCAAAGTGAAACATTTTTTACAGTACGGGTGGTCAGCCTCATACCAACCTATAAGTCAAGGAATAGGAATAGGAAATTAAGATTAATATTAAACGCATTCCCATAAGCAGACACATATAAGTTTGCACTTACACATGCCGCATGTCTATAATAATAATCTATAATCTAAGTTGCAAGGATATATTCATTTAAAGCTCTCAGATGTATGCCCACAAACCAACAAGTGTAGTTCGCGCTTACAAATGCTGAATGTGTACTTACAAATAAATCCAAATCTCAAATGAACATAAGCCCCACAACTTTTGCCGACCTTCCCTGAAACAGGGGTGACATGTGAACCTACAATATACAATATCCGAATCTCAAATGAACATAATCACTGCAACTGTTAGCGACCTTCCCTGAAACAGGGGTGACATTAGCAAAGTGAAACTTTTTTTACAGTATGGGTGGTTAGCCTCACACCAACCTATAAGACATGCTAAAGAATAAAAAAAACATGTTCCGGTCGATAGCTCAGTTGGTAGAGTGTTTGCATTACATGCCGAGAGCTCAGGTTCGAATCCCACCGAGGGTGTCAGAAATGATTTCCCGTTTTGGTGTTTGCTTCAAAATCTAAAATAAAATACCGGCCAGGTTTACTCGGCCTTCGCATGAAATGAGTAGGTACCTGGGACACGCCCTTCAAGTGAAGTGGCCCTCTTACCTGTAAAAATAAATAGGTTCCATTTGCCACATGCGAAACCCTTCGGGGATAGCGCGGCCTGAAGTTACACTATATGTGTAGCTTGGTTGCGTTTTGCATTGCCTCTATACAGCGCACGCGCCTGATAAGTTTCATAGGTAAAAATAAAACTGCTATTCCGTCATTTCAATTATTTTTTTAATACGACATAATTATATGAAACGAATCCATTATGGAGTGAGCGTTCATATCGTAAAAATTTAATCTAAAATAATCTAGAATCTAAGTTGCAAACATATATTACATCGATACCTTATTCCTTCACTTATAGGTTGGTCTTGCCATACTGTAAACATGGTACTTTGCCAATGTCACCCCTGTTTCCGGGAAGGTCGGCAAAAGTTTTTTTTTTTTTTAAATAGATTGTGAAGAGGAATACAATTCACCAACCTATTCTGCCTGGCCAGAAAAAGGTATTTATATCATCAATTAATAATTCATTATTGTTCTTTTCATGAATTATTAATTAATAATTACCCAATAACATCTGTTGAACCAGGGTCAAACTAATGGTCAAATGACCCAAGCGGGGATCGAACCAACGTTATTCCAATCCGAACACGCTAGAACGATCGGCCCACTTGGCCCCCTCGGCCATAACACCGACAAGGTGTTAGGGCCGTTACACCGAGTTGCAGGGTTTATGCTCATTTGAGGTTTGGTTTTAATTTGTACGTAAACATTCAGCATTTGTGAGCGAACTTGCACATGTCTTTTTGTAGGCATGCATTTGATATGAGTTTTGAATGTTAATATATCTTTGCAACTTAGATTATATATTATTATTATTAAGTATATTAAGAAGATTTGAGAAAAAGTAGATAAAACATTTTACTAGGTGTAAGTTCTCATTGTAAGTGAACTAATTATAAGGAAGTGACCACCCATGCTGTAGAAAATGGTTCACTTCGCCAATATCACCCCTGCTTCAGGGAAGGTCGGCAGGAGTTATTTATTTAGGAAGCAAGCAGTCATAATACAATTATAATGTTGATAAAAATTAAATAAATGTAGACCTAGAGATCCATAGGAATATTACAGTTATTAGAATTACAAGGTAAAGACAATAAAACTAAAATTGAAATGAAAGTAAAATAATATCATAAAAGAAAGGGGAAAAAGAACAAGTTATTAAAAACCGTTGTCGGATTGTTCCTCAGAAGCATATTTCTCTCACCATATTTCGAAACGAATGTAGGGAATTTGAGAAAATGTCGACATCTGAAAGATTTCGTTGCAGGGTTTATGTTCATTTGAGATTCGGGTTTTTATATTGTAGGACTACATGCGTGTTTTGTGAAAATGCATATAATGTGAATCTCTAATGTTACTTAAATATTTTGCAACTTAGATTAGCTTATAAAAAAACTACAGGATCTTCACACCTTGTTAGTGTTTTCTCTCATAGGAAACAGGAGAAAGGGGCATTTATCTGAGAAACCCATGTTAGCTTAATATGTCACTTATTCAGTTTTACCTTTAAGGTATCGATACGTTAAAATATCATTGCAACTTAGATTATAAATATAATTTGTTTGCAAAATCGAAAAAAAAGACTTACCAAAGAGGAGTAGGTTATTTTGGCATGCTTCGTTTTTAAACTTCCCTTTTTCAAATACATTTTTAATTCTCGTTTTTTCAAATCACAACACTATAAGGGCAGGTATTTTGATTTACAAATGTCACTTTAACATAATTTTGATTAACAAATGTCACTTTAACATAATTTTGATTTACAAATGTCACTTTAACATAATTTTGATTTACAAATGCCACTTTAACATAATTTTGATTAACAAATGTCACTTTAACATAATTTTGATTAACAAATGTCACTTTAACATAATTTTGATTTACAAATGTCACTTGATTTATTTTTAATTTCTAATATCTAATTTCGAAATTATAGTTCTTAATTCAAATTTTCCATACCTACACTCGCAACATAAAGCTTCGGTTACACTACATGATTATTATTTCAACGCCTGTAAAAATTTGAATGTGGAATGAATGAAAAAAAAAAAATTCGTAAGCAACTGAATGGGCTCGGAACATTTCTGAATTTGGAACTTTTTTCTCGGCGAGCAGACGTCCGTCTAGTATGGACTGCCGTCCTTAGCAACCTACTGCAACGCTGCTAAGCTGCACAATTCGCACGCTTAATAATAAATCGCAATAACTCAAAAATTGGGAAAATCGAGATTTTGTAATAAAACGCAAGAACAATGCGAGAAGAATACGTAGAATGCGACTGCCGTTCAATTTGGACGAATATGACCGAGATAAAACATCGGTCGCCTTTTTCATCCCATACAAGTTGTACTGGTTGTCTGAACTTCAAACGTGATTTCCCAACATTCTTATTTTTTTAGTTATTTCTCTTTACGATTAAGCGTGCGACATATACTGAAACTACTTGCTGCGTTTTCCTCGAAGGGGTCGCATGTGGCGAGTGGAACCTATTTATTTTTACAGGTAAGGGGGGCGGCCTTACGCCAACCACTTTAGATGAAGGGTAAACCCGTCCGAAATTTTATTTTGAGTTTGAAATAGGCACCGAAACGGGAAATCATTTCTGCCGAATTAGATTTTTACATTTTTCATATCGTGAAAAGCAAAATATATAAATATATCTTTACAAGTGAAGGCACTAATTATAAATAAGAAATTAAATTGTAAATTATAATCGTCCATATAAATGCACCAATATTGCGAAAAAATAATTAACTGTTTGCATTTACTAGAAGTTGTACTTTTCTTATCATTGGGATAATTTAAAATTTAATCTAAATGTTGAATAATAATTATAATTAATCTCGCCCTTGTAAAACATAATAAAGACTTTTATGTCACTGAATTACTTATACATTCACAAGTAGTAGATGAAAATAAAAAAATAGCGAGATAAGACAATGAAGACAGCATTTCACAATAAATTAAATAGAATTTAATTAAAATGTAATGAAATTGAGAAAGATTTTAATTAAAACATAATGATCGTAATTGAATAACATTTAAATAAATGTCATTTAATTTATTTTAATCGTCACTAATTTAAGCGACTTTCGCACAAAGTGGATTTAATAATAATAAAAAAATGGAATGAGTTTTCATAAATAAATATAGAACATTTTTTTTTGTCGTAAATACAAAACTATCAGCGTTATTCACGAAATACATAATCTGTATATGAGCCATGGCCCATGGGTCATCGTTTTCTTTAGATACCTATTGGGTAATTCACTTTAAGCGGCAGATGAACCATGGATTTTCTGTGATATTGCCCTTATTCATTACATTTGGTAAACCAAAAATCAGGCTTAATCCAATTTTTTTGGTATTGAAAAACTAACCGAATCTAAAGTTATAACCTTTTTATGAGTACCTACAGAGATTTGTGTTAAAAAAATAAACATTGGTTATTAATCACTTTCTGTAGCCACGCTTAGTATGGGATTTCGATCCTTAGTAAATAATAATAAAAACTTTCTTTGTCTTTTCCCTAGCAACCCGGCCGTATGACGTAGCAAGTTTGTCTTTTATAATGCATATGCAGACCTTATTGTTGTAGGGATTTTTTTTTTGGGACAAGAAAGTCAAAATTTAACAAGCTTTTTATAAGTAATACTTTTTTTTCAATTTGATAATAACAATCTGATACAAATACTAATCAATTAAAAAAAAACATTTTTACATAAAAGTAGTATTGACTACTTTTATGTTATTTTAAAAATATCTCTAAAACTCTAAACGTGTTCGTCTAAAATGGCGTCATCTTTAGGAGTACCTAATTTAAATTGTAACAAAAAAAAACTGAAAAACTACCTTTAACCTTTAATCTACGTTGCAAATATATATTAAAATTCAAAGCTCATATCAAAGGCATGCCCACAAACAGACACGTGTAAGTTCGCGCTTACAAATGCTCAATGTGTAATTAAAAATTAAAATCCAAACCTCAAATGAATATAACCCTGCAACTTTTGCCGACCTTCCTTTATAACAGGGGTGATATTGGTAAAGTGAAGCATTTTTTACAGTATCGTTGGTCAGCCTCATACCAACCCGTAAGTCATATTATCACCTTCATATTTGTAATACCATAAACATTTATTTTTGTTAAAATTTTCATTAACAAGATGATTTCTTAGATGAAAACTTTTGAGTTTTACAGATATTTTTAAATTACGATATATATATAAAAACCTATACTGTAAACAAATGGTTCACTTTGCCAATGTCACCCCTGTTTCAGAAAGGGTCGGCAAGAGTTGCAGGGCTTATGTTCATTTGATTTGAGATTGGGTTTTTATATTGTAAGTCCACAAGCGGCAAGTTTAATCGCGAACTTATACGTGTCTGCTTGTGGGAATGCATTTAATATGAATGTCAAATGTAATTTATCTTTGCAATTTGATTAAATATAAAAGAATATTGTATACGTAAAGTGGAACTCGGTTTAAATTAATTATAATTGTTTTTGTTATTAATTAATAATTAATAACTGCATAAAATTGACTTTCGAGTGTGTTCACCATAAAACCCGGAAATATGATAATAATCTGTTTTTTTAAAACCTATAAATTCGCATTTTTCTACAATCGAAATTCATTAATTTTTCAATTTTAAAACTTCATAAAGCAACAAAGAAAATATTACTGATAAAAATCTTGTATCAAAGAAAATCATTAAATTTTCTTACGATTATAAATTAAACATTGATTTAAATTGTATCCACATTTAAAAAACTTAATATTTTTTAATACGAGTATGTACATCCACAAAAAAAATCACAGAACAAAAAACCACAAAATTTATCACAAAAAGAATTAAGTGTTACACTGGCTTTACTTTTTTTCAAACTGACCGAGTTTTAATTTGAAAAAAAAAAAAATAAGATTCCAAATTTGAACTTGAACTCGCGTTCGATTTTTAAAATTGATTGCGAGTTCGAAATTTAAATCTTACGTCGCAGCCCGGCGGTCGACTTGGCCTTACTGAACCTGTGAACTTGAAATGTGGGCTTCTTATAAGAAAATCACGTTTGTGTACAAAGTAACTTGATAAATGCGGTAAGTGCTCTGTACACACTTTACATTTTGATACTAATGTTTTCATGTTTTCTTGTTTAATTTTGTTTCAAGTTTTAGTTTGTGTGCAGAGCATTGCATTCTTAAAATTTCCGACGAGATTTTGACTTGAAAGAAAATATTGCATTCAAATAAGTGATGCAGAACCGTTGTTTTTTTTTTTTGTATTTTTAGTTTACATTTTTTTTAATGATAAAATTGATAAAATCCTAGTATTCTGCCACAACTAAAACTTACATATGGAGTACCGTCATATATGAATACCGTCCGTTCCGTAGCAACCAATACCAAAATATTTGTAGGCATTTTCCTTAGATACAATTTATTGCATTTTTAATATTAATTTGATTTAATTTATTTTCTTATTTCAGACCACAATCCGATATTTTTTGTTCCTTGAATTATAAGTTGGTATGGGGCTGATCCCCAATGCTGTAAAAACTTGATTCACTTTTGCCAATGCCACCCCATTTCAGGAAAAAGCGGTAGGTGTTGCAAGTTTATGTTCGTGTGAGGTTTGGTAAGTACATTTACGGTTTTTCTTAGCTCAGATTGTGTAGAATTTGATTCATAAGACAACTGCATGAAAAAGTCATATTTGACAAGATTGGCGTATACGGTAAACAAGAACTGGGGGAGCGATATGCGAGATCCTTCGGGGATAACGCGGCATGAAGTGTTACACTACCTGTGTAGCTTAGTTGCGGTTTTTTATAACTTAGATTATTATTATAGTAGCATGCAACTGTTGCGAATGACTGGTCTGGAATCCCCACAAGTTCAATGTCTATAATATAAATATTTTCCCAAACGAGTAATAATTATTATAACAAGTGCATTTATGAATCATAACCACAAATAAAACCTGTATTATTTACTTTAATAAAGTACACTGATATATTATATTCTTTTAAATCTTAACGGCTAATCTGTAATGTTGAGTAGTAATGTCAACAGACTGCATTGGCTGGGGCACATTCAGCGAATGGACCATCGGAGCCTGGAGAAGACGATTGTGATGACGAACCCGGAGGGACGCCGGACAGTGGGAAGACCACGTTCAAGATGGCTGGATGGAGTGGTGGCGGATTGCCGTGCAGTGGGAATGTGGGACTTGAGGAGGAAGACGTTGGATAGACAGCGCTGGCAGCGGTTGCTGAGGGAGGCCAAGACCCACCCCGGGTTGTCGTGCCAATGATGATGATGATGAGTAGTAATGTTAGCGCCGGTTTCTTTCATAATTATTAATTTTATGTTATTTAATTGTATGGTTTACTTTGCCAATATTACTCCTGTTTCAGAGAACGTCGGCCAAAGTTGCAGGGTTAAAGTTCATTTGAGGTTTGGATTTTTAATTTGTAAGTACATATTCAGCATTTGTAAGCGCGAGCTTACGTGTGCAAATTTCAACCAAAAAAACTGAAATTCACTTAATTTTTTTCCATGGGACACTTTGTGAATCCTAAATGCTCGTTAATATATCTTTGCTACATATAATTTGTAGTTTTTTTTTTATGTAACTAAAAATTCAATGGATAAAAAGGTTTTGAATAGCTGAGAGAAATAGAAAAAAACAGTAAAATAATAATCGATGAAAATGGCGTCATGGATTCCTGCTAAGTTTGTCAACATTTTGGCTAATTTCCAAGTAGTTACTCGGGATCAATACACACAAAACATACTTCTGTATTATATCACCACTTTAAGCGTAAAACTGAATAAGTACTATAAATGTTTTTTAGGTTTTCACGGCCGAATTCAGATGCTTGATTTTTTGGTTCCGGGTTTTGACCGTGGTCTATATTTTTGCTCCTTTTCTTCTTCCTTGATGCTTCTTGAAGACTTTCAGCTGACGTTGCGTCTCCGCAAGAGAAAAAGAAGCAAAAATATGGACCACGGTCAAAACCCGTAACCAAAAAATCAAGCGTCTGAATCAGTAACTGATTCACTGATTTGAGAAATCGTGGATTAAACATTTAACGATTGTGTGTAGCTTTTCATAGGCCCGGTATTTTGAAGTATCGTAAAGTTAACTAAAATGCAGTTTTAGTTAAATCATCATAATATTTCACTCACCGAATTTCGGCAGTAAATATTTAGTAACTTTAACTTTCGATTTTCAAGATGCCGTCGCTTCACTGACAGCAGCTGTTCTTTTTTAATGTAAGGATACATCAAAATTGTTGTAAACTGAACATTTTTTGTGTTGTTTACTAGCTTAATGAAGGTTAGGCATATGATTTTTATGAATAGTAATAGTATTATATTTGTTGTTTCATTTTATACTTTTTACTTACTCTTGTATTTATAACACTATTTTTAGTATGTATTGTAAAAGGCACTAAGTGTCGTGAATTTATAAATAAATAAATAAATAAATAAATAAATAAAATAGTGCATTTTAATTATTTCCAAGATCTGGGGGCGTGGCTTCATACGTCGGTAATGTTCGGTTTTAGTTAACTCGAGATTGAATATTTTGAATACAAGTTCAAGTAATAGTTAACTAAAATATTACTACAGTTTAATATACCGGGCCTTAGTAAGTGAACTAATTATAAGGCAGTGCTCATGACAAATTTCTAACCTACAGGATTTTCACATTTCATTAGTGTTTTCTCTCGTAGAAAACGGGAAAAAGGTGCATTCCTCTGAGAGGTCCATGATAGCTTAATATGCCACTTATTCAGTTTTACCTTTGAGGTATTGATAAAGTGTTTTTTTGGTGCCAAAACGTCGCCATATACGAAGGGTTAAGCGGGCGTAAAAGAAGGAAATGCATGAAAAAGGTGATGGATATGAATGAATTGAAAGAGGTATGAAAGGATAGGAAGAAATAAAGGCAACTCTGCAGAGGCTCTGGTCACCCCTAGCGGAATGGCGACAGAATTACAGTTACAGTTACAGTCCAGTATATACTGGACGTGACCGAAATGCTGTTGACCGAAAATTCATGTGACGCAACGCAACTACGCAACTAAGCTACACATATAGTGTAACTTCTTGCCTGCGTTATCCCCGAAGGGATCGCATGTGGCGATTCGGGACCTATTAGAAAATCATTCAGTCACCCCTGTTTCAGGGAAGGTCGGCAAGAGTTGCAGGGTGTATGTTCATTTGAGATTTGGGTTTTTATATAGTAAGTCCACATGCGGCATGTTTTAAGCGCGATCTCGTACGCGTCTGTTTGTGAAAATGCATGTAATGTGAATCTCCAATGTAACATATCTTTGCGACTTAGATTAGATAATATTAGTGAAATATGTCATGGGACCCTTTATTTTTGTCGGTGTTATAGCCGCGGGGATCAAGACAGGTTATTTGGAACCAGATAACGCTGGTTCGAATCCCACGACGATAACTTCGACCCAGGTTCAACAGATGCCGTTGCATGCACACAAGCTTCTGCTTTCGCATGAAGACAACTGGCCAGGTAAAATAGGTTGGTGGATTGCATTCCTTTCCACAAATCTATTAAAAAAAAAAAATGGTGTTAAGTTTAAAAAATATATTGCGGTTTTTCATGAGAACACTCATAGATCTTCCACCTGACTTTGCCAGGTATTTCCTGCGCTGAGAACTCAGCTTTACTTCTCTCCATGGGGATGCATCATCTTGTGCACGCATCGGGGAATCCCCACTCTGTGTTATTTTTACATATTACTAAGTGGATGCACACCCCCAGGTAAATCTCACCACTTTATTGTTTCACACATTTTCCTTGTGGTTTTAATTCTGAGAATATGTCTAGGTTTTTGGATCACACCCAAGCACCTGTTTACATTGGGTGTCGGATAGAATTTACCATTTATAACTTTACCATCAGTCGGTTGAAAGGGAGGATCTGATTTTCGCTGTCTAGCCATAAAAAATCTATATTAATTTATACCAGGCGCGTCCGGTTGTTGTCCGGTCAGGCGTCAGTTGTCAGGCGTTGTCCGGTCGATAGCTCAGGTGGTAGAGTGCTTGCGTTCCATGCCGAAAGCTCGGGTTCGAATCCCACCGAGGGTGTCAGAAATGATTTCCCGTTTCGGTGTTTATTTCAAACCCCAAAATAAAATACCGACAAGGTTTGCTCAGCCTTCACAAGAAATGAGTACCAGCATTCTCGAGAGCTCGGAAACCTCCACTTCAACTGAAGTGGTTGGCGTAAGGCCGACCCCCTTTACCTGTAAAAATAAATAGGTTCAACTCGCCACATGCGACCTCTTCGGGGATAACGCGGCAAGAAGTCACACTATATGTGTAGCTTAGTTGCGTTTTTGTTGCGTTGCGTTTGCGTGCAGAGGGTATAAGCAACTACATTTCAGAATAGATATTTTCTCCTAAAATAACTCATTTTAAATTGACTGAAATGCTAACGATGGCTCCAATCGAACTTAAATTTTGAATTTAAGCCTCAATATCAAGCTTAAATGCGTTTTTACCATATATTGCCTACCTACGTAGCGCATGTGCCTGTATGGCATGCACGCCCATGATTTATACTGTCCGAGAAAGGTATGGAGTGATGAAATATCTGAAATAGCGAATTAATGGGATATCCAGAGTCATAATAAAAGGAGAGCTTGTATGAACTAGATTAGGACTCTGGATGAAATGCAAGAAGTATGTAAGAACAGGAAGAAATAACAGCTTATTTTGAAATGTTGGCGGCAAATTTATTCGTTTTGTTTTTTGTAGACCTCCGGAAATTGAGATAAGACTGAATGAAACAAGAGTGGAGGTCGTGAAAGAATTTGATTATCTGGGAAGCAAGTTTGAGTCGAATGGGAAATTGACGAAAGAATTGGAAAAGCGTGCTAGTAGAGGAAGAAGTGTAATGGGAACGATTGGAAGAATTGCAAGAAATAGGAAACTTACGAAGAATATGAGATTGGCGGTCCACAATGGTATATTGATTCCGACATTGATGTATGGAAGTGAGGCGTGGACAGTTAATGAATGTGAGCTGAGTAAAGTATGTACGGTTGAAATGGCTTACCTGAGAGCAATGGCTGGAAAAACACTGAATGATAGAGTACGTAATGATTGGGTGATGAACGAGTGTGGTATAAAAGAGAATATGGGAATGAAAGTACAAAAAAGTACGATGAGATGGTTCGGACATCTCGAGAGAATGGATGATGAACGACTAACGAAGAAAGTGTACAAAGGAAATGTCAGAGGAAAGCGCGGAAGGGGAAGGCCGAGGAAAGAATGGTTAGACCAAATAGGTGAGATTGCGGAAGAATGGAACCTGCAGAGTGAAAATAAGAGAAGAGTATGTATGAGAAAGGTGATGAATATTGAGGAAATGAAAGTGGTTTGTAAGGACAGAAAAAAGTGGAGGCGCATCTGCGGAGGTACCGGCCACCCCTAGTGGAACGGCGGCAGGATACAGTAACTGACTTTTTTTTTGTATGGATTTTTTTTAAAGATTTTGATGTGTACCTGTTTATACCTGAATCTTATTTCTTATTTGTATTCCTTGACTTATAGGTTGGTATGAGGCTGACCACCCATACAGTAAAAACATGTTCACTTTGCCAATGTCACCCCTGTTTCAGGGAAGGACGGCAAGAGTTGCAGGGCTTATGTTCATTTGAGATTGGTTTTTATATTGTAGGTCCACATGGAGCATGTGTAAGCGCGAAATTATACATGTCTGCTTCTGGGAATGCGTTTAATCTTCTTCTTGTGCCACTTCTAACGAAGATCGGCGATCACTATAGCTATTTTGATTTTTGATGCTGCGGCTCGAAACAGGGACTTGATGCTTCTGCCGAACCACTGTCGCAGGTTCTTCAGCCACGATGTCCTTCGGCGTCCCTGAGATCTTCTCCCCTCAATATTACCCTGAATGATAAGATGAAGGAGACGGTACTTCTCATTTCTCATAATGTGACCGAAGTACATAAGCTTTCTCTGCTTAATGGTAGGCAGGAGCTCCTTTGTAGTGCGTTAAATATTAATCTTAAATGATATATATATCTTTGCAGCTTAGATTTAGATTTAATGAATGATTTAATGCAATATAAACTCTGTTCACGTAAAGGTTGACGTGATTTTGTTACTCGGGGTACTGCTTCTTATGACAAAAGTGTACGAGAACAAAGAACCTGTTACTGAGTCATACAAATACAAATACTTATGGGGGATTCCCTCGGAGAGTAGAAAATAAAATTGTAAGCTTATAAATAAAATATAGCCAGGCATAATATATGAGGAAAAGTTGTCGATGAATACTAGTAGTAAGACGTGAGTGTTTAAAACATGTTTCAATAAGTAATGGATGCCAATTTTTAGCTAAATCTTTACATACTAAAGTCATGTACTTTCAACGTTAGCTTATGTGACTTAAAGCTCATAAAATAAGGCCTTTTTGGACCGGTCCGTAGTCCAGTGGCAGCACTTTGGACTCGTAAATGGAAGGTTGTGGGTTTGAATCCCGGCGGAGCACAAGAAAATACCATTTGTATTTTCAAATATTTCATTTTTCGCTAGGTGAAAAATTCATACACCTTTACCACAGACCGGTTACTAAATGTCAATCCAGCCTTACAGTAACTGGGTATTGCATGAGAATTGGTGCTTTCTACAGCGACGACCGAACTCACAGAGGGCTCTTGAGGTGTCTAATCTAATCTAAGTTGCAAAGATATGTTACATTCGGGGATACACATTATATGCATTCTCACAAGCAGACACGTACAAGTTGACGCTTGCGCATGCCGCATGTGAAGCTACAACATAAAAATCAAATCTCAAATGGACATACACCCTGCAACTCCTGTCGTCCTTCCCTGAAACAGAGGTGACATTGGCAGAGTGAACCATATTTTATAGCATGAGTGGTTAGCCGCATACCAACCTATAAGACAATGAACATACACAACAAATTACATTTTTGAAATAAACAAATAATACCATGCGTTAATAAAAAATAAGTACAAAATATACAATTCTAGTTCTTAATTTAAATGAATTTAAAAAACCCCTAGCCCTAGCCGCCAGCATTACAGATCAAACGCCATTTCTTCCTTTTCTTACATACTTCTTTTATTTCATCCAGAGTCATAACCTTCTTCATACAAACTCTCCTTTTATTATGACTCTGGATTAGGTAGATAAATTATTAGAAATCCATATATTGTAACAAATTACAATGATTGTCTCACTACATAATTTATATTGTTTTACAATGTAAATGAAATAAATAGTACTATAAACTCATGTGTGTTGAATTATGCATACAATATCTAGAATTTACATTAATTATAATCTTTAAATACTCGTTATTAAATAGAAAGAGATAACACTGTTTTCTTCTAATCTCTGACGTATTTTTCAGTATTTACGAGTATGTATCAGAGTCATGATAAAAGGAGAGCTTGTATATGAAAAAGGTTGTAATCATAGATAGTTATAACTCTGGATGAAATGAGTCGTATAAATGCAAACGCCGTCAACTCCTTACGCGATGATTTTGAGAAAAATAAACTTGTGTTTTGAACGCAATTATTTGTGTATTGGAGATGACGGCGTTTGCACGAAATTATATTTTTTCAATTAAAATTACGAAGGATTAAGTGAGGTTTTCATCACATTGCACACATCAAATGATTTGTTACACTACGCAGAATCAAATTCAATCATTATCTCAAAAATCATAAAATTTGGAGATGACGGCGTTTGCAGTTATACGACTCAAATGAAAGAAGTATGTAAGGACCGAAAAAAATGGCTAAGGCCAAGAATCAATTTTCATTTTTATAGATGTTTTGTAGACTTTATAGTGTTTGTTAAACTGAATGTAATTAATTGCTTGTATACCTTGACTTATAGGTTAGTATGAGGCTGACCACCCATACTATAAAAAATGGTTCACTTTGCCAATGTCACCCCTGTTTCAGGGAAGGTCGCCAAGAGTTGCAGGGCTTATGTTCATTTGAGATTGGGTTTTTATATTGTATGTCCACACGCGGCATGTGTGAGCGCGAAATTATGCGTGTCTGCTTGTGGGAATGCATGCACAATATGAATCTCAAATGATGCATATCTTTGCAACTTAGATTTAGATTTAGATTTAGGTCTACCAAAATTTATAACATAATTTGGGGAAAACGATGTTTCAGCACTGGTATAGAGCGAACAAAATAAACAACTGTGAAGGGGAGCGAACGTTTTTGATTGTTTTTGAGATATTTTTGCTAAGGATATTCTCTTTTAATGCGCTGTCACATGGACATTTTTTCGTGCGGTTGTTATGTCAACTTGTCAGTGTTTTTCTATACCACTGCTACCAACTCTCTCTGTCGATGCAATCTATAACACATTGTTATCCTTTCCTATAGTGTCTATTGTCGTTAAAATAATTCCTAGTCTACTGATATCATTGACTTGCTCCGCCTACATTTGTGACAGCGCGAGCAGGAGTAGAAGTGGCAGAGTGTAAATGGGGTGTGTAATTCAAGAAGTTTAGTTATATATTTATACCTTAATGGTAATGATAATACTGAATCAGTGACATATTAAGCGAACATAGGCTTTCTCAGATAAATGCACGTTATTTTTTTCAAATTTTCTGTGTTTTTTTTTATGTGTTTGGTTATTCATCAGCCAACAGATATATGTCAACTGCCCTCCTGGCAAGAAATAAGCGTCTTATATACTCTTTACAACAGTATTCTCTAGAAACTATATTCGCTAGACAGTTCCAGAATTAAGGAAAGATTCAAGTAGGTACGTAGTAATAATTATTTCTAGACGCTTTACTTTATTTAATTATTCCTACCCACACATACTTATGAGTCTGATACTTAACACTACCATTACATTAACATAACAATACGTATAAAAATCCTATAGTTAAAAAGTTTTTCATGAGCACTTCCTTCTAATTCGTTCACCTATGAGAAGTTACACACAATAAAATGTTTAATTGACATGAATTTTCAAATTAATGAACCACCACTTATTCAGTTTTACATTTAAGGTGGCAATATCATCTATCATACACTAGTGTTTTTTTTTTGGCATATTTGTCTTTCTTTACAAAACCAATCAATTGTATTATAAATACGAGTAAGTAACATACAAACTCCGTCTAGTTAATTATCTATATTGTACAATTTAGATAAAATGTTATATGCAATAAAATATCCAACAATGTATCATGATAAATTATGAAAATCTCTATGGATTAGATTTATTACTCTGTGTACTAATATGGAGCATGTATATAATAAATGCATCCGGAAGTTTATTTATACTGCAAGTATAAACGTCTGCATTTAAACTCAAATATAGCGTAAAAAAATATACTGTTATAATTTTACTGGAGTTCTTTTAATTAACCTGTAAAGCTGTAAAAATTGGTTCACTTTGCCGTTGTCACCCCTCCTTCAGGGAAGGACAGCAAGGGTTGCAGGGTGTATGTCCATTTGAGATTTGGGTTTTTATGTTGTAGGGTCACATGCGGCATGTGCAAGCGCGAACTTGTACGTGTCTGCTTGTGAGAATGCATATAATGTGAATCTTCAATGTAACATATCTTGCAACTTAGATTAGATTAGAAAATACGATTTATTTGTTTAACAAGATTTATCTTGTACAGTATTGGTTCCACAGTACTGTCCACTCTTCTAGCTCTAGCTTTTAGGTTCTTCGCGTCACAATGCTCTAAGCGGCTCTGGCTGGCCCACAGAATATTTGCTCGTATGTGTATATATATATATATGTTTAATTTTAAGTTTTCACGGATATTATACATGTTGATAGGTTTTCAGAGAAAAATATCTTCTATGCTGAGAGGCGTCAAAGATGAAATCCCACTCGAAGCTCATGGAGTGTACGAAATACCATGTGCGGACTGCGAAAAAACATACATTGGAAAGACCAACAGGAGGACATCAGCACGAGTAGCAGAGCACAGAGTGGATGTTAAAAACAGAAAGACAACCTCCACCCTAGCACATCACACTATGACGGAAGGCCACGCCATCGATTTCGAGGGAACGCGAGTTTTGTCCAAACTCAATGTTGAGGCAGACAGGACATATAGAGAAGCTCTAGAAATTCTCAGAAGGAAGCATGCCATGAATTCCAGAGATGACTCAGCTCGCCTAAGCAATGCATGGAGGCCTCTAGTAACCCCTATAGCCTCGTCCAGGAAAGAGAAAGCTACTCCTAACAATACACCAGGTACTCGCCCGCCCCCCACTACACCCCCTCAGCAACTGCATCGCATGACAACAAGACAAAAGAAAAGAGAAATGCAGCCCCCCCCCCCCCCCTCCTCAACCCGCTCAGCACTGACCCGCAACAAAACACATCACAAATCAGTCGAAGGCCAACCCTACACACAGAAGGACCGCCCTGATGAAGGATCGTGATACCGATCCGAAACGTCGGCTATAAAATAGCAAATTAACGGATTACCCGAAAACCTATCAACATATATATATATATATATATATATATATATATATATATATATATATGGGTAACAGAGACGATTCTTGCATGATCGAGATACTTCTACTAGAATTGTTCGACACTATTCCAGAGTGGTTACATTCATCAGCAAGTTACGTGCCTAGGTACACGCACACACACAAACTAATAGTAGATTATGATAGAGGCAGACACACACATTAGCAAGCTACGTGCTTAGGCTCATGTCCCCACGAACTCATACGTTCGTAACTGCCATTCACTAGTCTCTATCAGAGATGTTATGGATAGCAGTATCAATATCTGTTACTGTATCCTGCCGCCTTTCCACTAGGGGTAGCTGGTACCTCCGCAGATGCGTCTCCACTTTTTTCTGGCCATGCATATCTCTTTCATCTCTTCAACATTCATCACTTTCTTCAAACATACTCTTCTCTTATTCTCACCCACCAGGTTCCATTCTTCCGCTATCTCACTTATTTGATCTTTCAGTTCCTTCCACTAAAAAAAGAGATGATAAACGCAACGCAACTAAGCTACACATATAGTGTAACTTCTTGCCGCATTATCCCCGAAGGGGTCGCATGTGGCGCTTCGGGACCTATTTATTTTTACAGGTCAGGGGGCCGGCCTCACACCAACCACCTTCAGTTGAAGTGGGAGTTTCCCAGCTCCCGGGGGGGCTGGTTCTCATTTCTTGTGAAGGCTGAGTAAGCCTTCGAGATCGAACCCTTGCTCTCGGCATGGAATGCAAGCATTCTACCAATTGAGCTAGCGACCTTTTTACGAGCTTAATCGTCGTCGCTACAAAGCGCCAATTCTCAAACAAGACCCAGTTGCTGTAAGGCTGGATGGACCTTTGGTGACCGGTCATTGGTAAAGGTTTTATGAATTTTTCAACCCAGCGAAGGGCAAATTTGAAAATCTAAATGGTATATTTTTTGTGCTCCGCCGGGAATCGAACCCACAACCTTCCCATTCAGAGTCCGCAGTGTTACCACTGAGCTACGGACCGTTTAATTTTTAAAATTTTTAAATAAAATTTTTACTAAAAATTTAAACAGCACATCTAGCTAGCGTTTTAGTTTGCATACGTTTTTGGTTACTACGTAAGTTGAATACTTTACACGTGATATGATAATAGGAAAATACATGGTTCTTGTAAAGCGATAAGGCACTGCAGACAAAATACTTGAGAGTACGTGGAAACGTGGCTTTAATGAATGAAAACGATATTTACATTTTTTCATAAGTAAATAAATACAGCGGTTTCATGACTGGGGGGCGCGAGGTATGGACAGGGGAGGCGCCAAAAATATTCATAAAAGTAGAAGTATGAAAATTAAAAAATAAAACGTAAAAAGGGAGGCGCAAATATATTTTTTTGAGGGTGTTAACTTTTGAAAATTGCGTGCTTATCTCCCCCCCCCCCCCTCCTCTTTTTGTGCCACTTATATCGAAGATCGGCGATCATCATGGCTATTTTCACTTAAGATGCTGCGGCTCGAAACAGGGACTTGGTGCTTCTGCCGAACCACTGTCGCAGGTAGTTCAGCCACGATGTCCTTCGGCGTCCCTGAGATCTTCTCCCCTTCAATCTTACCCTGAATGATAAGATGAAGGACATGGTACTTCTCATTTTTCATAATGTGACCGAAGTGCATAATCTTTCTCTGCTTAATGGTAGGCAAGAGATCCTTTGTAGTGCGCATTCGATGGAGGACTTCTTCATTGGTGACTCGATCACGCCAAGAGAACCGAAGCATTTTTCGGTATAGACACATCTCGAATGCTTCAATTCGCCCGCCTCCTCCCCGTCGACGATTTATTTTTGATCTTCAATTTTCCGAAACAAAACCTAGGGAGGAAGGCTAGAATTTTTTTTATGTTTTGGGGAGGTATGGTAGCATAAACATTGGAAACCATTGCCTTAAAGATAAAACTGAATAACTGACATATTAGGCTAACATGTGTTTCTTAGATAAATGCACATTTTTTCCTATTTTCTACGAGAGAAAACACTACAAAAGTGTGAAGATTCTGCAGTTTAGAAGTTCTTCATGAGCACTACTTTATAATTAGTTCACTTACTATGAGAAGTTACACACAATAAAATGTTTTATCCACGATTTATCAAATCAGTGAATCAGCACTTATTCAGTTTTACCTTTAAGGTGGCGATATTCTTAGACATATAATTGCAATTAATATAATTTATTTAATGAATTTTAAATTATTTTATTAACCCATTTGTTTTTACGTTTATTCCTTGACTTATAGGTTGGTATGATGCTGACTTGCTGACCACCCACATCGTAAAAAAATGTACACTTTACCAATGTTATCCTGCTTCAGCATAGGTCGGCAGTTAGAATAACATTGGTTCGATCCCCGCCTTGGTCACTTGACTTTAATTTTGACCCTGGTTCAACAGACGTTATTGGGTAATTATTAATTAATAATTCATTCGTATAACCAATAATGAATTATTGATTGATGATATTGATACCTGTTTCTGGCCAGGCAGAATAGGTTGGTGAATTGCATTCCTCTTCACAAATCTATTTACAAAGAAAAAAAGTTGCAGGGCTTATGCGCATTTTAGGTTTGGATTTATGATTGTAAGTAGGTACGCATGCAGCATTATTTTGTAAGCGCGAACTTACACGTGTCCGTTTGTGGGCATGCATTTAAAGTGAATTTATGAATAGATGTTTGCAACTTGAATTAAGATCGCTACGTATTTGATTAAAATGTAAACACTTTTAAATTGGTTGCAATTTGTCATAGGACGCCTAGTTATTATTTTCCATAATACAAATTTGCACCATCGTCGTCCTCAATCATTCTATTCCTTGCAATAAATAAGTGCCAATAAATAAATAATTGAACAGCCAGCTATATAATTTAAGGTACGTACACGCGTTATTTTCATGATTTTCTGGGCCTCTTTGAAGAGGCCGCATGCAAGACACTCTAATCTAAATCTAATCTAAAACCTAAAGCTGCAAAGATATATATCATTTAAAATTTATATTAAATGCATTCCCACAAGCAGACATGTATAATTTCGCGCTAACACATGCCGCATGTGAACCTACATTATAAGAATCCATCTCAAATGAACATAAGCCCTGCAACTCTTGCCGTCCTTCCCTGAGACAGGGGTGACATTGGCAAAGTGAACCATTTTTTACAGTATGGGTGGTCAGCCGCATACCAACCTATAAACTATAAACTAAAACCAATTTCACTTTAATAAACCCTAGACGCCAACATTACAGATCAACCGCCATTTCTTTCTATCCTTACATACTTCTTTCATTTCCTCCAGAGTCATAACCTTCTTCATACAAGCTCTTCTTTTATTATGACTCTGGATATCCATTCATTCGCAATTTCGGATATTTGGTCCATCCATACCTTTCTCGGTCTTCCTCAACCACGACATCCATCTATTCTACCAACATATTATACTTTCTTCGTCAGTCTTTCCTCATTCATTCTCTCCATATGCCCAAACCATCTTAACAAACTTATTTTAATCTTCGCTCCAAGATAGGAAAAGGCAGATCTGTGAAAAAATCATGTACTCGATGCAAACTACCAGCCTGACCATGTCTCTGCCTGGTAGTCGATGAGGTAAGGTTTCATACGGTGGGCTCTTAGACTATGTGGGTTCGAATCCCGGCGGAGCACAAAAAAAAAATACCATTTACTTTTATTTTTAAATATGCTCTTCGCTGGGTGAAAAATTCATAAACCTCTACCAGAGACAGGTCACTAAAGGTCCATCCAGCCTTACAGCAACTGGATCTCGCTTGAGAATTGGCGCTTTCTATAGTGACGACCAAGCTCGCAGACGGCTCTTAAGGTTTGATCCACACAAAAACATCCTAATATTATTATAGATGTTATAGTAGTGGGTTTTGCGAGAACGGATACTACATATTTGGCACTCTCATTTCGAAGCTCGATACACTTTCTTGAGATGCACGAGAACCGGTTTGTATTTTTTAAAAAGTTCTGTGAACTCACATGACTGCCGAAGAAGAAAGGTCGGAGAAACCGCGAAGGACGAAAGGGGAAGCCCCGGAGAGAGCGTTGACCCTTGATCATAATATTTCTCATTTTGTTGTATTTTTTTTCTTTTATTTTATGCCAGTTTAAGATGGATAATAAACGCAAAAAAAACAGAGGCCAAACAGCGAAAATCAGATCCTTCCTTTCGACATCCAAAAAAAAACTAATCTACACATATGGTATAACTTCTTGCCACGTTATCCCCGGAGGGTTTCGCATGTGGCGTGTGGAACCTTTTTATTTTTACAGGTAAGAGGGCCCAGCATTACGTCAACTACTTCATTTGGAGTAGGGAAAGGGAAATCATTTCTGACACGCTCGGTGGGATTCGAACCCGAGATCATGGCATGAAATGTAAGCGACGATAATAAACTTAAATTTTTACAGCCCAGTTAACTGTTCACGCGTGATTTTTTTTATCGCTTGCTATCTACCGATAGAGATAAATCGTCTGTAAATGCTGGTTGCCGATTTTTTAATGCAAGGGTCCATCAAAAAAGTAGTGGTTATTTTAAATTAAAAAAAATAATCTAAAAAAAAAGGACTCACCAATTCGCTGAACTTGACGAAGGGGGGCTCTCCCTGCTTTTTCAATTTCTTTTCCGCCTTTTCTTCTTTCAATTGATTGTTTACGAATTTTCTGAAAAGGAAAACAAACAAAAAATGAAGAAAAAAAAACGTACGATGGCATCCGCACATTTGAAGAAGAAGGAAAGATAATGTAAGGAAAAGAATGAAGAAAAAAATAATATCTTAAATACCTAAGCGATGAAACCTTAATTGTTCAGGAGAGCAGTTTAAATAATAAGAATAATAAACATCTTTATTCCAGCCCGGTCACGCGGAGGGTGCAATACGTGGCAGGTCATATAAAAAAGAAATTCATTGATCGAAAAATACATAAATAGAAACAGAGAAAGAAAATATAAACAGAGAAGAAAATTACATTGAAATAAAATCAACATTGATCGAAAAAAAAATAAGATATAATACATTGATCGAAAAATACAGGAAAAATAGAAATATAAACAGAGAAGATTTGAGATTGCAGAAAAATGGCATAACTTTTTTATTTTTTATCATCGTTAAAATCAAAACAGCTCTAAAATTTAAAAAATAAAGGCATATATTGGCATTCATATTAATGTGGTTTAACGATGTTTTACGGTTTTTTTATGTCACAAGCGCCTTTAGGACAAAAAAGGCCAAAATCTTGTCGATTGCACCAAAACCATACTTCGAAAACGCAGTTGTTTGCTTGTGCATAAACAACAACAAAAAAATCGTCGTTAAGATATGGGAGTTAGTGCATTAGAAAGAGCGGAAATTTTTAAGTAGGATAGCATTCATAACTCATTTTCGACCAAAACGTCGCTTATGCCCTACTCCCTTTTAACCGTCGATATGAAGAATGAATAACATATGTGCAGGAAAAAAGCCAATCCACACACGTGATTTGTAACTTTATAATTCTGTGAGTGAAACTGGTTTGTACGCATGCGTCACGAGGTGCGGATTTACCAGGGAAGCGTGTGGGAAAATGTGACGTCACTCGGCTGGGCCATAAAGATTCTTTTTATCGGTTGAAATACATTCCTTGACCTATTCTTTGGACCGGTCCTTAGTCCAGTGGCAACACTTCGAACTCGTAAATGGAAGGTTGTGGATTCGAATCCCGGCGGAGCACAAAAATTTACAATATATATTTCCAAATGTGCTCTTCGCTGGGTTGAAAAATTCATAAACCTTTACCAAAGGCCGGTCACTGACAGGTCCATCCAACCTCACAACAACTGGGTCGTGCTTGAGAATTGACGACCAAGCTCGCAGAGTGCTCTTGAGGTGTGATACACACAAAAACAGCGCTCACCAAATAAATCATTCAAATATTATATTATAGGTTGGTATTTTTTTTTAATTTTTTTTAAGAAATCCTGTGCGGGAGGCTCCCCAATTCTCAAAAGTCTTGGGGGTCTATGTCACCCTGGAAGGGTGCCGCAGAGGTCTTACTTGAGTTCTGAAGTTGTAGGGCTTATGTTGATTTGAGGGTAAGATTTTATTTGTAAGTACACATTCAGCATTGGTAAGCGCGAATTACACGTGTTTGTTTGTAGGCATGCGTTTGAGAGCCTTAAATGTGAATATATTTCTGCAACTTAGATTATAGATTATAGAATGGTTGCTTAGTTACCAATCTGACCACCACCGTCTTGACGCTGTCTATAATCTAAGTTGCAGAGATATACTACCTACTGACATTTAAGTCTCATATTTAACGCATGCGGGTAGTGACCCGACACATGTAAATTCGCGCTTACACATGCTGCGTTGGCTATAAATGATACTGATAGTTGGACCGGCCGCCTTACCCGTACAAATAAATAGGTCCCGAATCGCCACACGCATGCAAGAAGGTACCTGGCAATTCCGAGGCAATACCTCTACGTCTTTGTCGGGGAAAACCCCGCTTTTACAAATTTACAAAACTCTTCTTTCTTTTTATTCCACACACATTATATTTTAATAGATAGATTGCAGCACAAATCAAATATTTCTTTAATTGACAATATAATCACTATTTACATTTGAACGATGAGAATTATTTCAACATGGCGTCTTCTAATGGTGTACAATTTGGCGGCAAAGTGCTCATTAAAAATTTGAATTTGGAATAGCCGTGACGTCAGTGCGACCACGCGTTTTTTTTTACATGTCAGCCAACCTTATTCAGTGTAAAATAGAAACAGTTAGGTATGAAAAAGGAGTTTTTCTTATTAATTATTTTTTTATACATTTATGACGCAGGTAGGAAACTTTCAAATCGCCCACAATATCTTTAATTGAATGAAATGAAAGAAGCGTGCAAGAACCGAAAGAAATGGCGGTTGATATGCAATGTTGACGTCTAGGGCTCATACTTTTGTTTTTTTTTTTAATTAAATTAAAATAACAATAGTGAAAACTTGGTTTACTTTTGCCAGTGCCACCCTGGTCTCAGGAAAAGTCGTCAGGAATTGCAAGAACTTCACAGTTGCATTTTCATGTGTATATACAAAAAACTTGGGCGAATGTAAAAATGATTCTAGAAAGGTGGCAGCATTGCCGCGTGCGTACTATGCCCGAACCAGCCCGAACATAGTATGCACGCGTTATAAATCTTGTGATCCATATAGACGTGACGACTTTTAAAAGAAAAATTCATTATTTCAAGACATTATAGCATGTGTTATAATTGTTTGTCGAACAAACAAAATAGAGAAAGCCAAAAAAAACATAGAATTTGACACGTAAAACATGTTTCGTATGACAACACGCAACATTTGATGTGAATGAGACAATGAATGCGGCCTATAGCAACTGGTGACGCACAATTGAGCGTCATCTGTTTTATTTTTAATTAATTAGTCTAAGAAGCGAATTGTCATGTTGGTCTGTCATAAACTGAAATAAAAGTGCAAATAAATCGCAAGATGGCAGTATCAACTTTTTTGACACAATTGAGCGACGTGAAACTAGCAATGGATTGGGGTGACTTCCGTTTCCGTCGTGTTCGCATGCAGACACGTTTTTTATGTCTCTCGACCGATTTGAAATTTAACCGTAAAAATCTGTGAGTGGGTGTGGTTGTTTTACATATAACTTGCAAGTGTGGCAGTTTGTGAACAGAGCTCAGCACCACAGGATCCTGAGATAACGAGCATCATCTTGGACCAGCAGCACAATTTGAGGTGAGTGGCGGTCCTTTGATTTTCGCTTCTTTTGGTACGGGAAAGTCGTCCAACATTGAAAGCCACCTATTGAAGGTTGGTTTTAATTTAAGAAGAAATATCTAGGCACTAGATCTATGTATTTCATATCTCTCATTTGGAGAATACATTGCAGTTTCTCCATTTGTTGTTTTTTGTATTTATATACTCCCTGAGGGGCAAAAGTTACACCTTGCCCCTCCAGCAACCCTCCAAAAATCACCCATTGACCAACTCGCAACTCGTAATTGCAAATCGCGTGGGTTAAAAATAACTCCCGTGAACTGTTCGACAGCTTTATTTTTATTTTCACTGGGAATCAGTTATATTTTCACTGGGAATATTGTCAATGGTATTATTAACTGGCAAAATGATAATTTCAGATAAAGAAAAGCACACTCGCAACCAAACAAAAGTCACTCGCAATTTGCGAGCTAGCGAGTAGAATTTGGAGGGTTTGCCTATGTATAGTATGACGTATCAATGAAATAAGTTGTTTTCTGCTCCTCTATGTTATTACTCAATGTGTTCAACACTTTCCGAGTCCGTTCATATGATGTGAGTTAGCTATATTTGTTCTTCAAGGACAAGTTAAATTAAAAAGTGACGGTCCATCTATTGTCATAAGTTTTTCTATTAACAAACTGATCGGCAACACTTTTAAATTCAACGTTTCAACTCAAATATGGCGTTTTAACAAAACAAATATCGACGGTTAAAATGAAGTAGGGCATAAGCGACGTTTGGGTCAAAAATGAGTTATGAATGCAATCGCAGTTAAATTTTTCCGCTTTTCTAATGCGCTCACTCCCATAGCTCTACGATGACTTTTTGTTGTTGTTTATGCCCATGTTGTTTATGGGCAGACAACGTTGAAGCCGACGCCGAAGTTCTGGGAGTGAGGGGACCATGGAGGGAAGCAGCACAAGACAGAGAGTCCTGGAAGATTGTGGTGCGGGAGGCCCTGAGCCTTCAAGGCTTATGAGACGAAGAAAGTGAGTAAAAATTTATGCCCAAGCAAACAACTGCGTTTTCGCAGTATGGTTTTAGTGTACTTAATCGACAAGATTTTGGCCTTTTTTGTCCTCAAGGCGCTTGTGACAAAAAAAATCGTAAAGCATCGTAAAACCACATTAATAGAAATGCCAATAAATGCCTTTATTTTTTAAAATTTTAGAGCTGTTTTGATTTAACGATATGATAAAACATAAAAAAAGTTATCCCATTTTTCTGCAATCTCAAACTTTAAACCGCTCTCCTGAACTAAATCTAAATCTAAATCTAAGTTGCAAAGATATGCATCATTTGAGACTCATATTAAATGCATTCCTACAAGCAGACACGCATAATTTCGCGCTCACACATGCCGCATGTGGACCTACAATATAAAAAAATCCAATCTCAAATGAACATAAGCCCTGCAACTCTTGCCGACCTTCCCCGAAACAAGGGTGACATTGGCGAAGTGAACCATTTTTATAGTATTGGTGGTCAGCCTCATACCAACCTGTAAGTCAAGGAATAATTGAAAAATTAAGTTTTTGTCGCTTATGCCCTATATCCGTTTAACCATTGATATACAGTAAACAAAACGCTTATTGGTGACGACATTTTGGTTTCCATATATTTCGTTTTGAGTTTAAATGCAACACATACTTGAAGTGTAGATGAGAATAATAATTGATATGGCAATACCATTTAATTGAACCCGCAATAAGGCGGTCAAGTGCTGTTTGACATTTGACAGCTGACGGCGGGCGGCCATCTTGATTTTTTTGCTACCGAGCTGTCAAAATGAAGAATCAACGTGTGATTTTGTGTGCCAATACTTGCACGAGATAATAAATGAGTCGTACAAATGCAAACGCCGTCAACTCCTTACGCGATGATTTTGAGAAAAATAAAACTTGTGGGTACAAATTACAATACACTTGTAAAACGACAACACCAGTTGGAGATGACGGCGTTTGCACGAAATCATACTTTATCAATTAAAATTACGAAGGATTAAGTGAGGTTTACATTATATCGCACACAGCAAATGATTTGTTACACTGCGCAGAATCAAATTCAATCATTATCTCAAAAATCATACATTTTGGAGATGACGACGACTCAAATGATAATAGTTATATAAGCGACTCAAATGATAATAGTTATATAAGGATGATTATTTTGTGAGCGCTGTTTTTGTGTGAATCTTCTTAGGTGTGAAACTTATAGTTTGGTACCTATGAGGCTGACCACCCATACTGTAAAAAATGGTTCACTTTGCCAATGTCACCCCTGTTTCAGGGAAGGTCGGCAAGAATTGCAGGGCTTATGTTCATTTGAGATTGGGTTTTTATATTGTAGGTCCACATGCGGCATATGTGAGCGCGAAATTATGCGTGTCTGCTTGTGGGAATGCATTTAATATGAATCTCAAATGATACATATTATCTTTGCAACTTAGGTTAAGATTTGTATTTAGACACCACAAGACCCCTCGTCGACATCTCTGTAGAAAGCGTTAATTCTCAAGCAAGACCCATTTGGTTTAGGTAACTAAGGCTTTGTGTAAATATTGTCCTATTAAAAAAACAATATAAATTGCCACTTGCTTTCAGTGTCTCAAAGTAGAGCCAGCACAACACTACCCAGCTAACAACCCTGCTTCAAAGGATCAGGACATCAACCGCCTCATCATTAACACCTCTGCGGCTACATAGACCCATACAGTGCTATTCTTAACCAATTTGGTCGCATGTGGCGATTCGGGACCTATTTATTTTTACCGGTAAGGCGGCCGGCCTCACACCAACCCCTTTCAGTTGAAGCGGGGGCTGATTCTCATTTCTTGTGAAGGCTGAGTAAACCTTGAGATCGAACCCTTGCTCTCGGCATGGAATGTCAGCATTCTACCAATTGAGCTATCGACCTTTTTACGAGCTTGGTCGTCGTCGCTACAAAGCGCCAATTTTCAGGCCAGACCCAGTTGCTGTAAGGCTGGATGGACCTTTGGTGACCGGTCATTGGTAAAGGTGTATGAATTTTTCAACCCAGCGAAGAGCAAATTTGAAAATATAAATGGTATATTTTTTAAGTGTTTTTAGGCTTTCATGGCCGGCTTCAGATGATGATGATGATGATGTCTCCATCCTTCCGGGCTTGTAGACCATGTTCAATAATTGTAGGCTGCTTTATTCTTATTAGGTATATTTTTTGTTCTCCGCCGGAATTTGAGCCCACAACCTTCCATTCATAGTCCAAAGTGTTACCACTGAGCTACGGACCGGTCAATATACATAACATAATTCTTTCATTTCATCCAGAGTCATAACCTTCTTCATACAATCTTTCCTTTTATTATGACTCTGAATTTAAGTTGTCGAATTCATCTAGGAACCAGGCTATACAATATATTTTGTGTATAATATTATGTTATTCAATTGCGTCAATACGACTTTGCAACAGTCTGGCAAAAAACAAACTGGCAGCGTGCCAGTTCACCAATATCAACCATGTGCATACAAAATAAACAGAACTGACGTTAGTTAGGATTCTCTGCAATGCAATATTGCATTTAGTCGGAATTTACCATCTACCATTCTTCTTCTTCGTGTCAGCTTCACACCGTATTGGCCCAGTAACGAGCAATGTCTACAGCTCTTTGATTTCCCGCAAAGAGATCATCCATGGCGCAGCTTGTCGGACAGGAGGGACAACACCGCAGGTGCTCCATTGTTTGCTGAGCTCCACACTCACATAGTGTAGAGTCCTCCCGTCCCAGAAATCCCCAGGTCAACATGTTGGTCCGGGCTCTTCCAACATTGGTACTCAATCTGTTCATAGATTTCCACACGGGTTACTCGAGGTTTTTTCCTGGAGGTAGGCTCTCTGCAGACTGCACAAAGCTCTCAGGGCATTCCTCTTTCTAGATTCGCAATCTCTCCACCACTGAATCCGTAGACAAGGGCTGCACGGAACTAAGGAAACGACTTCAGGCGCTGCTGTGATGAAATGCCACTTCCGTAAATGCAGTGCTGTGTGCACGTTAGAGCCTTCTGCCTCTCCACTCGCGAAGCCACCTTGCGTCTGATGTGGGGTGGGGCTATGCCTGCAAGAGGATATAACTTCCCCGTGGGCGTTGGCTTGAGGCATCCTGATACAATACGGCAGGTATCATTCAGCGCGACATCAACTTGCTTCGCATGTGCGGAGCGCTCCCATACCGGGGCTGCGTACTCTCCGGCTGAGAAACACAGACTTCTATCTACCAATCTACCATTGACCCTCAATATATATTTGGTTGATTTTTTTTTTGAAGCAGCGTTTTCACTTAAATTTAGTCACAAGGGCCCTTTATTCCGGGTATGACCTTTGAAACAGGCGTGTCTTCAGCTTCCTCCCGAAGATTGCCCTTTCCTGCTCTTTCCTCACCTCAACCGACAACTCGTTCCAAGCCATTGGGCCCGAAACCGAGAAGGCACAATCACCAAAGTTGGTTGAGGTTGTCCTAAGGGGCAAGCTCAGCCTTGCGGAGCCTACATTAGCTGACCTTAGAGTCCTGGAGCTAGTGGCTTGCTGCATCTGACACAGTTCTCTGAGGTATTCTGGTGCCTGTCCATCTAGGATGTCTTTTATCATGACACACAATTTATAATGTTACAATGGTAGATAGTATGCATCAATGCAGTAAGTTAGTTTCTGCTCCTCTATGTTGTTACTCAATGGCATCTACCATGGGGTTATAATTTTATGGAGAGGCTATAAATTTGATTTAGTTCCAAACAACCTGAAACACCAATTATTGAAATTGTTATTTCGTTACTATGACAACCTATCTCTAATGTAATCTAAGTTGTTAAGATGTGTAAACATTGGGGATTCATATTATATGCATTCTCATAAGCAGACACGTAAGTTATAAACGTGCCTGCTTGTGAGAGTGCATCTAATGTGAATCCCCAGATTAGATTAGAATGCGTGTCTACATGATGTTGATTACACCTGATGATCGCCAATCTTCACTCAAGAAGACGAAGAAGAGAATGACAACCAGTCTGAATCATAATATTAGGATGATTTATTGCGTGAGCGCTGTTTTTGTGTGAATCACACCTCAAGAGTCCTTTGCGAGCTTGGTCTTCGCTGTAGAAAGCACCAATTCTCAAGCAAGACCCAGTTGCTGTAAGGCTGGATGGACCTTTTGATGACCAGTCTTTGGTAAAGGTATATGAATTTTTCACCCAGCGAAGAGCATGCTTGAAATTATAAATGGTATATATTTTTTTGCTCCGCCGGGATTCGAACCCACAAACTTCCATCACGAGTCAGACTGGTCACACAAATGATTTAGTTTACTTTATCTAGTTTAAAATCGCGTGATGGAGTCTACCATGCAAATTTCATAATATTCTTTGAGAGCATATTGGACTGGCGGTTTGGTTTGGCACAGTGTGACATATTGGAAAGCTGGACCTCAATGTCAGTAGGTGCAAGGCCCCTCAGGGCGCTCACAGCTGTGATTTACATAGACTCTACAATCTACATACAAATAAACTGTCGGTGTACTGCAAGTGTTAGATAATCAACTATTTTCTGATGAAATTCCTCTTCATGAGTTGCTCACAAGGGCAAGTTGTAGTACGATAGATACTAATACGGACACTCGTATTGCAGTCGATGCCAAATCTATTTCTTGGCTATCTCAGCATGGAAGTACTGTCCATCCAGCCTTAATTCGCTCCCCCAGTTCATGTTTATCGTATACGCCAATCTTGTCAAATATGACTTTTTCATGCAGTTGTCTTATGAATCAAATTCTACACAATCTGAGCTAAGAAAAACCGTAAAACTCAATAATGTGAGAGTTCTTTTAAATATTTTTTACATAAATTTCTTGTTTTCATAAGACACATTGGTCCAGTGCACATGCAAACATTGCTCATGTAAAATTTTCTCAATGGCGTATACGGTAAACTAGAACTAAGGCGGCGTTATAGCAACTGAGTCTTGCTTGAGAATTGGCGCTGTTTAGCGACGGTCAAGCCCGTAAAAAGTCAGGTCGATAGCTCAGTTGGTGGAATGATTGCACTCCATGCCGAGAGCAAAGGTTCGACTCTCGCAGTGTGACAGACATGTTTTCCTGTATAAAAGTTTACTCAAAAAGTTAAAGGTTTACTCAGCCTTCATAAGAATGCGAGCTGGGAAAACCCTATTTCAATTGAAATGGTTGGCGTGAGGCCGGCCCCTTTACCCGTAAAAATAATTATGTCCCGAAAAGCCTAATAATAGTATTTATTCAGACAAATTTACAGTTTGCAAGACCAATGTCACCCCTGCTTCAGGAAAGGTCGGCAAGAGTTGCAGGGCTTATGTTCATTTGAGATTGTTTTTTTTTATATTGTAGGTCCACATGCGGCAAGTGTAAGCGCGAAATTATGCATGTCTGCTTGTGGGAATGCATGTAATATGAATCTCAAATGATACATATCTTTGCAGCTTAGATTTAGATATACTCACAACATCATCATTATGAACTAAATTATAAGCTGTGAGTTTCCAAGAACGCCATAAATGCCCTCAAATTGGGATTGAAGACATCTACAGGAACCCCATTCAACATTTCCATAGCACAGTGGATTCCGTCATGCAGCAGCACATTCGTTCTGGAGTGTGGAAGGTAAAAAAGAGGAAATAAATAATGTAATCCCTTTGGGGGTAACGCAGGCAAGAAGATACACTTGATGTGTAGCATAGTTGCGTTTTCAGTTTTTTTTTCACTTGACAAATAGGTTGGTATGAGGCTGACCCTCCATGCTGTAAAAACTTGCCTTGAAAGGCAGCAGGACTTGCAAGGTCTATGCTCATATGAGGTTTGGTCTATTTTGTAAATGCACACGTAGCATGCGTACTGTGGAAGCGCGAACTTATATGTGCCTGCTTTTGGGTATGTCTTAAATTGCCAAATATACCTTTGCAACTTAGATTAGGTATAGATTAAATATATTACCCCTGTTTCAGGGAATGTCGGCAAGAGTTGCAGGGCTTATGTTCATTTGAGGTTTGAATTTTATTTGTAAGTACCCAATCAGCATTAATTGTGAGCGCGAACTACACGTGTTTGTTTGTGGGCATACATCTGAGAGCTTTGAATGAATGTATCCTTGCAACTTAGATTATAGATTATAGATTATAGACATAGGCAACCAGGCACTTTACCCACCTCCACCCACCAAGTTCATACAACTCATGCGGAGTCGCTTCACTTGGTGATACTTCACTTGCAATGTTTTTTTGGCGGCGGAAGGCCTTCCCGTTGAAGTTAATCAGCTAAAGTTACTCTACTCAAGAAAGGAAAAAGAGAATCCTCAAATCAGGGGCTAACGCATGACTCTAAGAAGTCCCACCCTCCCCAGAACGTCGAGGTTACTGAAGCTAATGTGCCTGACGGGAGCCCTTCATTGACGTGTATCGAAGCAAGTAAAAATCAGTAGTTATACGACAGGTAAACTTGAAAGAAGAGTAATGAAGGGCAGGTGTGTACTGGGTGCCACAGCTTGTATCGCCAAAAATCAATACATATCTAAAAATGCTCGATTGGCGGTACGCAGTGGCATACTTTTAGCCACCTTGATGTATGGAAGCGAGGCCTGGACGGTGAATGAAAGTGAAATTAGTAAAGTCCATACTGTTAAAATGGACATTCTAAGAAGTATGATTGGGAAAAAACGGAGTGACAGGGTGAGGAATGATTTTGTAAGAGAAGAATGTGGTGCAAGAGAAAATGAAGATTAAAAGAAGTTTGTTATAATGGTTTGGGCATATGGAGAGAATGAATGAGGAAAGACTGACGAAGAAAGTATATGTTGGTAGAATAGATGGATGTCGTGGTAGAGGAAGACCGAGAAAGGTATGGATGGACCAAATATCCGAAATTGCGAATGAATGGAATATCCAGAGTCATAATAAAAGAAGAGCTTGTATGAAGAAGGTTATGACTCTGGAGGAAATGAAAGAAGTAAGTAAGGATAGAAAGAAATGGCGGTTGATCTGTGATGTTGGCGGCTAAGGTTTGTTAAAGTGAAATTGGTTTTATGATTTTTTTTTATGTCCATGTATATATTGTTATTTATTGATTTAAAAAAAAAATGTAATTTGTCATGTATGTTCCTTGACTTATAGGTTGTTATGCGGCTGACCACCCATACTGTTAAAAATGGTTCACTTTGCCAATGTCACCCCTGTTTCAGGGAAGGACGGCAAGAGTTGCAAGGCTTATGTTCATTCGAGATTGGGTTTTTATATTGTTGGTCCACATGCGGCATGTGTTAGCGCGAAATTATACATATCTGCTTGTGGGAATGCATTTAATATACGTAAATCTTAAATGATGTATATCTTTGCAGCTTAGATTAGATTAGATTAGATTAGATACGGATTTTAAATAATCATTGCTTACGTAGCATACAATAATGAATAACTTGTAATCCAAAACCACCCACGATATGTGCAGTACGCATATTTCAACATAATGTTTATATGATATCCTGATTGTTGACTTTTAATGTCTTTTCATAGACAAGGATGTACCTATTTTCCCACGACTAAATCCGGTCCATGGCTTAGTGGTTAAGGCTCTTTTTCCCCTAAATCTGCCGTTTTTGTATCTTACACTTTATGGTCTTAGCAAAAAAGTGACAGTGGATTTTACTCAAAAACTATTGATTGTCCTGAGGATGCCTTTTTAGGCGAAAACTGTTAGACATATTTAAAATAAAATAATAAAAAAGTGAATTAAAACAGTATATTTATTTGATTAATTATACAATGGACTTTCACTGTGTAAGATGATGATGATGATGATGATGATGATGAGTTGATGATTTCTTTATAGCGCCGTTTCGTGATGTAGTCACTCCAAGGGCGCTGGTGCAAACGATGCTAGAAATTTGCTTGTCTTCAGTGCATTCCGGAACTTTCCATGGTCCTCTAGCTCTCTCACATGATGTGGCAAGTGGTTCCAGGCCAGAGGGCCAGCAACTGCAAATGCACGTTCTCCAAACACTGTGTTAACTCTTCTTACAGGTTCTTCAATCCTTGATTTGGCTCCAGTCTCAGCTAAGCGCAGTGTTAGGCTTTTTTTGCCGAGGGTGACTGGTTTGATTAAATCAGCGAGATATTTGGGTGTTTTTCCAAATAAAGCTTTGTGGACCATCGTGCACACTTTGAACTCGATGCGCTCCGGTATACGGAGCCAGTGAAGCTTCTGGAGAAGAGGAGTAATGTGTGTAAATTTCGACTGACCAGCAATCATGCGAGCGCACGCATTTAAAACCAATTGTAGCCTATTTAATTGACATTTTGAAGCCACCAAACCTTGAAAAATATTAAAAACTATTGACATTATAACAAAATTGTTCCGATACTACACTTTATAGTTCTATAAATAGACAGAAAAAAAATATTATCAAAACATAGCACACACGAGAAAGTAGCTACAGAAGTGAAAAAAACGTGTTATTTTAAATATTTTTTTGTGGTGGCAATTCTTAAGTTATATATTTTGTTCAAACTTTATAATTAAGATAAAAAAATAATAAACATGCTTGATTTTTTTCATTGCTGTCACTTTTTTGCTAAGACCATAAAGTGTAAGATACAAAAACGGCAGATTTAGGGTATATAGGGCTCTTAAATGCTTACATTCGGAGCCTAAGAACATGGGTTCGATTCCTCCGATGACACAGACAGTTCGGCCATGGACAAATCAGTCACACGATAGTTCACACACATGACTTTTCGGTCAATGGCATTTCTGTCACAGATGACTCGTCCACAATATATATCGGCCACGGACAATTTGGGCACAGGACAATTCGTCTGCACACAACTTTTAGGTCAATGACATTGCGGTCACATCGGTCTGTAGTCTTAGGGTTATTGCTTCGAGCTCGTAAATGGAAGGTTGTGAGTTGGAATCTCGGGAGGAGCACAAAAAAACTATCATTCACATTTTCAAGTATGTATGCTCTTCGCTCCGTTGAAAATTTTATATACCCTTACCAAAGATCGGTCACCAAAGGTACATCCAGCCCTACAGCAACTGAATCGGCGACCGGCCAAGCTTGTAATAAGTCCGGTCGATAGGTCTGTTGGTAGAGTGCTTGCATTCCATGCCGAGAGCAAGAGTTCGATCTCCACAGAGAATGTCAGAAATGATTTCCCGTTTCGTTGTTTATTTCAAACACAAAATAATACTAGCTTCACAATAAAATAAGAACTAGCCACCTCGGAAGCTGTGAAACCCTCGCTTTAACTGATGTGGTTAGCGTGAGGCCGGCCTCCTCACCTGTAAAAATGTAAATAGGTTCCGAAACGCCACATGCGATCCCTTCAGGGGTAACGAAGGCAAGAAGTTTCACTGTATGTGTAGCTTAGTTGCGTTTATTATTTATGTAACTTAGATTATAGATGTGATAGAATGAGAATAATAACCAACATTTGGATAATCAACTATCAATTAATTAACCACCATCGCTTCCTCAATTGATATCAATAAAAAAATGCAATCTGCGATATGTAGGTACCTATATTCTTTAAAAATTATACGCATTTGTTAAGAGCAATATGTTGTACAACCCGCATATACAATATTAAAAAAATATTATAACATTTTTCTGCTGGATTCTCTTTTTAATGAAAATACCATTTTCATTAAAAAGAGATTACAATTTATTTTACAGAATTTATTTTTACAATTTATTTCACAACTTGACAATCACTGTTTACTGGTGTTACTTAGTGAATTTCTTTCTTGCGACTTTACTCTCCGTATCATTTTGATCTCTTTTAAAGTAAACCAGAGGGGTATTTCTAGCATTAACTAGATCATTTCACCACCAGAATGTTATGTACACACACTAATACAACTCACTATCACTCCCAGTACTCGTACTGTGAAAATAAAAATTTGTGTTTTGAAAAAAAATATACCTACATTCTCATGATACGTGTTTGCTTGTGCGAATGCGTTTAATATGAATCATAAATGTAATATATGTATCTTTGCAACTTTAATTATTGATTATTATATATAATTTAACTAGTTCAAATTTCAATACATACATATTGCAAAAAAACAAACAAATAGATTAAGCAAGTACCTACCATTATGAATTTAGTGAATTTCTTTCTTACGTAAATGATGTACTCCTTGTAAAACAATATATTGGGAAACCGAAATGGGACTAGTTGTTTTGTAGGGTTTCGTGCTAGAACGACACAGTGACAAAACGACACATGACATAACGACACGTGGCAAACGACACATGATAGAACAACGCATGACACAATCACGTGACAGAACATCACAATGACGGCACATCACATGTCAAAACATCGCTGCGACAAAAACAACACAGAAAATACATCTATAATATAAGTTGCAAAGATATATTAAAATTCAAAGCTCATATCAAATGCATGCCCACAAACAAACACGTGTAAGTTCTAATCTAAGTTGCAAAGATATGTAACATTGGGGATGCACATTCAATTTTTCACAAGCAGACACGTATGAGTTTGCGCTTGAACATGCCGCGCGTGGACTTAAATTATAAAAACCCAAATCTTAAATAAACATAGACCCTGACACTCTAGCCGAAATTCCCTGGAACAGGGGGCACATTGACAAAGTGAACCATTTTTTTTACTGTATACGTGGTTAGCCTCATACCAACCTTCAAGTCACTATGACAAAACAATACAAGAACAAAATATCACATGACAAAACATCACATGACAAAACATCACATGACAAAACATCACAAACATCTTGTATTGTGATGTTTGGTCAAGAGGATTTTTGTCATTTGATGCTCCATCATGTGTCGTTTTGCCATGAGTTGTTCTATCATGTTTCGTTCTGTCATGTGTCGTTCTGCCATGCGTCGTTATGTCACTGTGCCGTTCTATCTTTTCACCGTTTTGTAGTGACAACATATTGTGTAGATAATAAAATCATTTAAAAACAGGTCTTTCAAATTATTATTGTTGTAACATCACAATGAATTATCAAAAATTTACGAAACTTCACAAAACGATGCGGGTGTAGGTAAAGCATTTCGATACTTCAAAGGTACAACTGAATACAAGTGACATATCGACGGTTCAAAGGCAGTAGGGCATAAGCGACATAAACTAAAGTGTTCAGGACAGCGGTTTAAAGTTTGACATTGCAGAAAAATGGCATGGTTTTTTTTATTTGCTATCATATTTCATCACATATTTTTCATGTTTCTATATTTTTGTAATTTTCTATGTACTTTTTCTATTGATGTATTATTTTTTTATGGCTGGTCATGTATTGCACCCTCCACATGACTAAGCTGGAATAAACGCATATTATTATTATTATTATTATATCGCTAAAATCAAAACAGCTCTAAAATAAAAAAAAATAAAGACATTTATTGGCGTTCCTATTAATGTAGTTTTACGATTTTTTTATGTCACAAGAACGTCACAAGCGCCTTTAGGACAAAAAATACCCAAAATCTTGTCGGTTACACCAAAACCATATTTCGAAAACGCAGGTGTTTGTTTGGCCATAAATTATCGGAGAGCTATGCCAGTCACCAAAGGTCCATCCAGCCTTACAGAAACTGGGTCTAATCTAATCTAATCTAAGTTGCAAAGATATGTTACATTGGAGATTCGCATTACATGCATCGCACAACCAGACACGTACAAGTTCGCGCTTGCACATGCCTCATGTGAACCTACAACATAAAAACCAAATCTCAAATGGACATACACCCTGCAACTCTTGCCGTCCTTCCCTGAAACAGGGGTGACATTGGCAAAGTGAACCATTTTTACAGCATGGGTGGTCAGCCGCATACCAACCTATAAGTCAAGTAACTTATAAGGGTCTTGCTTGAGAATTGGCGCTTAGCGACGACGACCAAGCTCGTAAAAAAGGTCGATAGCTTAATTGGTAGAATGCTTAGGTACATTCCATGCCGAGAGCAAGGGTTTGATCTCAAGGTTTATTCAGCCTTAACAAGAAATGAGAACCAGCCCCCCCGGGAGCAGTTAAATCTCCACTTCAACTGAAAGTGGTTGGTGTGAGGCGGGCCCCCTTACCGGTAAAAATAAATAGTTCCCGAATCACCATAATATGCGACCCCTTCGGGGATAACGCAGACAAGAAGTTACACTATATGTGTAGCTTAGTTGCGTACCAATTATAAAGTAGCATTTCCTTAGCAACCCGGCCATATATATATGACGTCAAAAGTTTTTATCTATGAAATTTGTGTTGACTATCGTGTTACTTGAGAACCCTGAGTTCAGAGAAAGGCGGCAGGAGTTGCAAGGTTTATGTTCATGTGAGGAGCCTTACATGAGAATATATATTTTTTCAACCATTTTCGGACGAAATTCAGCTGTAGGTACGTCGATAATATTATTTTCAAAATTGTAATAAAAATTGCAAAGAGCAACTGGCTAAAAAAAATGTCTTCCGCATCGGTGAGATATTACAATAATTGCGTTAAGAATACAATTATAAATCTAAAGATTCAATATTTAAGCAATTAATCAAGATAATTAAAAGACTTTTTAACGTTAAAAGCAATAAATTTAAAATACACGTGTGGGAAACGTCAAAATATTTGAAAATGGAACAATGGCATCAGCCACAGACAATGAGAGTTGTTTTTTATGGCTATCTAATCACTCAAGTGCTGCCAACCTAAAAATACGATTATTTTTTTACCTTACGTGTTTATAAACTGAATAGGAGGAAGTCAAGCTGCATAATAAAGATGGCCGTGAGTTTTTCCCATTTGTATTTTTTGTAGATATTATTTAAGTTGACATATGAAATATTTGCTTTCCAAATGGACATATCTATAATCTATCAGATACTTATATTACATTTAAGATTTATATTAAATGCATTCCAATAAGCAGACACGTATAATTGTTCGCTTACACATGCCGCATGCTGACTTCGGACTCGTAAATGGAAGGTTGTGGGCTCGAATCCCGGCGGAGCACAAAAAAACTATACCACAGTAGAGCCTTGATAATCCGAACTAGCAAAAACTAACCCCTGTTCGGACTCACGAAGCGTTCGGATTATAGTATGTAAGGAGAAAAAAAAACATTTTTAGTGCACTTTTCGGCTATAGTCAAAGTTTTATGTTTGCGTTTTGGTGTTGGAACCATCTTTATAACCTCAAAAAACACGCCGCGCACGAGTACAGAGCAGAAAAACGTGGAATGGACGCGCAACGTGGCAGTCGTAACTGCAGACTAATTAATAAACAACATAGCAGCGAGGCGAAGGCGAGGAAGTGGGGTGGGGTATGCAGTTCGGATTATAGCGACGTTCGGATTAGCCTGAGTACGGATTATCGAGGCTCTACTGCATTTATATATTTTAAAATATGCTCTTCGCTGGGTTGAAAAATTCATATACCTATGTACGTACCTACCAAAGACCGGTCATCAAAGGTTCATCTAGCCTTACAGCAAATATATCTTGCTTGAAAATTGGCGCTTTGTAGCCACGATCGATCTCGTAAAAAGTCCATTTGATAGCTCAGTTGGTAGAGTGCTTGCATTCCATGCAGAGAATAAGGTTTCGATCTCCACCGAGGGAGTCAGAAATGATTTCCCGTTTCGATGTTTATTTCAACCCCAAAATAAATACCGACAAGTTTTACTTATTCTTCGCATAAAATGAAAAGCAGCTCCCTCGGGAGCTGGGAAACCCTCTCTTCAAATTGATGTGGTTGTTATGAGGCCGGCTCTCTTGCCCGTAAAAATGAATAGGTCTCGAACCGCCACATGCGACCTCTCCGTTGATAACGCAGGCAAGAAGTTAAACTATATGTGTAGCTTGGTTGCGTATTTGGTAGAGTAAAAACGTGCAATTGAAGTAAGGATAAAAGCAAAAGTGAATCGTCGCACGTAGCTTTAGTACCTGCCTCACAATGAATACCTTAGGTTCATGTTTTACATTAGAATGATACTTTATTTTGTCCTTAGCTAGAGTCTTGAACTCATGCGTTATTGTGGATGTACGAGGTAAGATTAAAAAATAACCAAAAAAATGATTTTATCTACTTCGGCAATGAAATCAAGAAGGCTGCAGTGGGCTGGACATGTAGCACGTGCAGAGGACTCCAGGATCATCAGAACAGTCTTGGATGGTGCCCCCTCAGGTGTTAGACCACTCGGACGCCCCAGGATGCGGTGGGCAGACAACGTCGAAGCCGACGCCTGTCGAAGTTCTGGGAGTGAGGGGACCATGGAGGGAAGCAGCACAAGACAGAGAGTCCTGGAGGATTGTGGTGCGGGAGGCCCTGAGCCTTCAAGGCTTATGAGCCGAAGAAAGTAAAGTAAATAAGTAAGTATTTAAGATAAGACACATAAAAATGGGTTAAAAATATGATGTCACTTGGCCGAGATAAAAGCAGGACAGCTAGTTATAACTACAGTGCAATATTTTAAAGGTAGATCAAAAATGCGCTTTTACAGGCCCTGATTAAGGGCGGTTCGAGCGGTACGACCGAACTATAGGGTCCCCGCGCCCAGAAGGGCCCCCAAAGACTGAAAAAATACTGAAAATGGATAGATTTATATTGTTTTGACCATTTTTGACTCAAAAAGCAACGTTTCGTACAGACAAAGACATGGATAGTTGAGAAAAAAACGTTTCTTTCGGGGAACCTTTAGGGGCCCCAAAATATATTTAAAAGAAAACACTTACATTTCACTTTTTTCATTTTTATTTGTATGTGCTATTATTGCTATTATTTCGGCAGTATTTTTTTCTTTTTAATTACACAATTACGCATTTTGAAGTTTCATATGAAGAAGATTTTTAAATAATGTCAATAGTTTTTGAGAAACATTGGAAAACCTGAAACTACTTAATTAATTAAATTTCTTAAAAGCATTTTTTTAGGTCGAGGGGGGGGGGGTAGGGTGGAAAATTTTAGGTAGGGGAGGGGGGTATGGGGGGCCCCCGTGATCTTCCCCGCACCAGGGCCCCCAGGGGGGTTAATCCGGGCCTGCGCTTTTACAATGAATTTGTCAAAAGAGAGGATGGGATTTTCGCAAACTGGCTTTAAAAAATCGAACGGATGTATGCTTCTTTGTCCTGTGTGGACTCCTAAACTATCAAATAGATTACGATGAAAATAACTGGAGTTATTGTGTAAGTACTCACTTAGGTTTCCGTATAAAAAAAATAGATAAAATTAACGAAATGAAAGCAGAAATATGCTTAAACTATTTTCATCTTAAATGACAGTTGTCTCACACACTTTTGGCATTTGGAATTTTTATTTTTTTATTTGTCAGGTTTGAATTCCAAATTAAAATTCCATATAATCTATTCATGATTATTCTAGTGTCCTAAATATGCGTGGGGTATATTTTTATACTAGGAAGGTGCAATAAAATTTATTTTTAAAACGCTTTTTTTTCCAAACGGAATTTGGAACAAATTTAATCGCTAGAAAAGGGAATGCCACTTTAATGTATTCTTTCAACAGTAACAAACGATGCGCAAAAAAATGGTAAAGCGATGCTTTTCAATGCAAAAAACAAAAATAATTTGTGAAAAATTCTTTGAGAAAAACGTTTGAATTCAATAGCATACTTTAAAGTTTATCAGAATACGGACTTACAAATAGGTCCGCACGTGAATTGAAAAATACAATGCAGTACCCTTAGTACAAGTTGCCAAACTTGAGTAAAGTAAAGTTTACGGAAAGTAAGTATTAAAGAGTGATTTTCCCCAAAATCTGCCGTTTTTGTTTCTTACACTTTATGGTCTTAGCAAAATATTTTAAGTAATGAAAAAAATCAAGCATGTTTATTAATTTTTTATCTTAATTATAAAGCTTGAACAAAATATATAACTTAAGAATTGCCATCACAAAAAAATATTTTTCAAAACTCGTTTTTTTTTTTACATTTTTGGCTTTTTTTTCGTGTGTGCTGTATTTTGGAATTTTGTTTTTGCTTTTTAATTACAGAACTATACATTGTTTAGGTTCCGTACTTAACATTTTTTTTATAATGTCAATAGTTTTTGAGTAAATATGGTAAAACTGAAACTACAAAATGAATTAATGAATTTGATGAATTAATGAATTTAAAATGAATTTAAAACACCTTTGCAACTTAGATTATAGACCTTTAATGTGGCGATATTGTGTCGAGTTGCTAGGGAAAAAGCATGCAAATATTTTGATATTCGTTGCTAAGGACGACAGTAACATACAGCATTGACGTTTGCTCGCCAAGAAAAAAGTTTCCAATTAAAAAAAATATTTTCGCGCTTCATTATTCGACATCTTTCAATCTGTGCACCTAGTATAAAACATTGCGTAAAACCACAGATCACGGAATACAAACGTAAAACTCATCTAGATAGGACGAAATAAAAAATGCCTGAGGACGGAATAAAATATGGCAGCGTATCAACAGCTGATCCATTTCATATGAAGCTGTTTAGGCACCATGGTCAATTCGAACCCACAACTTTCCATTCAGAGTCCGAAGTGTTAGCACCGAACTACGGAACGGTCACACAATTACATATTTGTAACAATCCACTTTTGATTTATTCAATCGGAATGAGTTATATTTTAACACCGCAGCAAAAGTGATTTTGGGAGGCAGTAGAACTGACCATGTCACTCCTCTATTGCAGAATCTTCACTGGCTGCGTGTCCCGGAGAGAGTGGAATTCAAAATGTGCCTGTTGGTATTTAAAGCACTCGGAGGAACGGCCCCTTCTTACTTAGCCGAACTATGTAAGCTTGACGAGATTTTTGATAAGCGGTGCACTCTTCGCTCGGCGCAGAGTGATGCTATCAACAAGCTGAAAATGCCATCTCGACGGAGCAGAACGGGCTTTGGGGATAGGGCGTTCAGTTCGGCGGGACCGTTGTGCTGGAACCGGCTGCCTTTGAAGCTGAGGACGGAAACCAGCGAGGAGCGCTTCAGGAAGGAGCTGAAGACCACCATCTTCACAAGAAGAGAGTGAGCGGTGGGCGCCCTTGGGGTGGCTGGAGCCACTAAACGGCGCCCAAAAGAAGAATAAGTCATCCAAATATATATATATGCATATTTTTTACTCGGGATTCTACTTACTTTTTCGTCCCTCCTCGTATACCATAGAGACAAGTACCTAGCTAGGTATGCAATCTTCATCTCACCGTTCATGTACCTGACTAACTACACAGACAATCGTCTATAAATTATATGCTAGGTACACAAGTAGGTAGACACATAACGCCGTGGGAGCAGCCGGGTAATGTATAAAATACCAATAAAAACAATTAAAAACTACAACAAATAACCTTGATTTTATGTTTGGTGTAAAATGGCAAATCAGTAATTGTCTATGAAGTTCCTCATCTTATATAATTTATGTACACAAGCAGATGTGAGGTAAAGCTATTAGAATATATATCTTTTATTTTTAATTTTGATTATTAAAATAGATTTGTGAAGAGGAATGCAATTCACAAACCTATTCTGCCTGGCCAGAAACGGGTTTTAATATAATCAATTAATAATTCATTATTGTTTATTTACTGTGAATGGAAGGTTATGGGTTCGAATCCCGGCGGAGCACAAAAAATATACCATTTATATTTTCAAATTCGCTCTTCGCTGGGTTGAAAAATTCATAAACCTTTACCAATGACCGGTCACCAAAGGTCCATTCAGCCTCACAGCAACTGGGTCGTGCTTGAGAATTGAGGTGCTTTGTAGCGACGACCAAGCTCGCAAGAGTCCAGTAGAATACTTGCGAGGGTGTCAAAAAAAAATTCCGTTTCGGTGTCTATTTCAAATTCAAAATAAATACCCGAAAGGTGTAATCAGCCTTCACAAGAAATGAGAACCAGCCCCACCAGGAGCAGGAAAGCCTTAACTTCAACTGAAAGTGGTTGGCGTGAGGCCGGCCCCCTTACCCGTAAAAATAAATAGGTCTCATCTTCGTGGAATGTGGCAGCGTTGCAGGTGGTCATGGCTCCGCGTCCCTGAGAGCGCACTGACCAGCGCACGCGAGGCGGCAACGCAGCCTCTTGTACCAGAAGGTCATGGACTCTCAGCGCTTACGCAATCGCCGAGAGATCGTCACGAGATGAGCCTAGGATTAATGCACTGGCTGCTACAATATCATATCGCCACCTTAAAGGTAAAACTGAAGGTGTTCTGATGCACTGATTTGAGAAATCGTGGATAAAACATTTTATTGGGTGTAACTTCTCATAGTAAGTGAACTAATTATAAGGAAGTGCTCATGAAGAACTTCTAAACTACAGGATTTTTTATATTTTATATGTTTTCTCTCGTAGAAAATAGGAAAAAATGGTGCATTTATCTAAGAAACCCATGTTAGCTTATTCACGTATGTCACTTATTCACATAGGGGCCGCCGTCCATAAATTACGTCATCGATTTTGGCCGATTTTCGACCCCCCCCCCCCTTACAATCATCCTATAGTCATTATCTAATGACCCCCCCCCTCTTGCTGTTATAATGGATGAGCTTAATAATGTTATTTTACTTAGGTACATAATATTTTGTATATTTTGTAGAAATTGGTATTTACAAGAACGACGTCACTTTTGGTACTCGCACATCATTTGCCATCATCCGCAGACCAGACTCCCCCCCCCCCCTTAATGCGAATGACGTAATATATGGACAGCCCCATATTCAAATGAACTTATTATAAGGAAATGCTCATGAAAAACTTCTAAACTACAGGATTTTCACACTTTTTAATGTTTTCTTTCGTAGAAAATAGGGCAAAAGGTGATTTATCTGAAAAAACCCCTTTTAGCTTACTATTCCTTGACTTATAGGTTGGTATGAGGCTATACACCCATACTGTAAAAAATGGTTCACTTTGCCAATGTCACCCCTGTGTCAGGGAAGGTCGGCAAAATTTGTAGGGCTTTTGTTCATTTCTAATCTAATCTAAGCTGTAAAGATATATATCATTTAAGATTTGTATTAAATGCATTCCCACAAGCAGACATGTATAATTTCGCGCTAACACATGCCGCATGTGGACTTACAATATAAAAACCCAATCTCAAATGAACATAAGCCTTGCAACTCTTGCCGTCCTTCCCTGAAACAGGGGTGACATTGGCAAAGTGAACCATTTTTTACAGTATGGGTGGTCAGCCGCATATTTGAGGTTTGGATTTTATTTGTAAGTACACATTCAGCATTTGTAAGCGTAAACTACACGTGCTGGTTTGTGGGCATGCATTTGAGAACTGTGAATGAATATATCTTTGCAACTTAGATTAAAGATTATAGATTATTAAAGCCTTAACTATACCTTTATTATACCTTTAAGGTAGCGATCATGGACGTATCAACACATTCCTTAATTTATAGGTTGGTATGAGGGTGACCACCCATTTAACTAGCGGAGCGATTAGACCAGCCATTAAAAATGCTGCGTATGAAAAAAAACTCAAACGAACATAAACCCTGCAACTTTTGCCGACCTTCCCTGCAACTAGCAAAAGTCCGATCGATACAATGTCACCCCTGCTTCAGTGAAGGTCGGCAAGAGTTGTAGGGCTTATGTTCATTTGAGAGTTGGGTTTTTTATATTGTAGGTCCACATGCGGCATGTGTAAGCGCGAAATTATGCATGTCTGCTTGTGGGAATGCATTTAATATGAATCTCAAATGGTACATTTCTTTGCAGCTTAGATTTAGATTTTAGATTTAGATTTTAGATTTAGATAGATTGGTTGGCAGATGAGTGCTTGCAGTTCGGATTCGAATCGCACTGAAATGTTTTTCTGTTTCGGTGTCTATTTCAACCCCTTAATGAAATACCGACAAGGTTTACTCAGCCTTCACAATAATTGAGAACCAAAATTTTCGGGAGCTGGTGCGCTTTGCACTTCAACTGAAGGGGTTGGCGTGAGGTCGGACCCCTACCTGTAACAATAAATAGGTTCACTTGCCACATTTATGATTGTGACGTCAAAAAGTTATGTAATGCATACAAATTTGAAAATAAATTATTTGATTTGATTTGACATGTCGCACGTTTAATAATAAAGAGCAATAACTCAAAAAACATTAATGTTGGGAAATCGCGTTTGAAGTTCAGACAGCCAGTACAACTTGTATGGGATGAAAAAGGCGGCCGATGTTTTATTTCGGTCATATTCGTCCAAATTGAACGGCAGTCGCATTCTACGTATTCTTCTCGCATTGTTCTTGCGTTTTATTACAAAATCTCGATTTTCTCAATTTTCGAGTTATTTCTCTTTATTATTAAACGTGCGATGTGACCACTTCGAGTTAAACGCGGCAAGAAGTTGCGCTGCATGTGTAGCTTAGTTGCATAGCCAAATACCCTGATTATCGGGAATTAACTATGCGTGACGTCACACAGCCGAGGTATATTTTGAATGGATGCGATTCATCAATGTAAGAAATGAAACAGAAGCTATTTGTTGCACCAACCTCCAATCAATATTTGATTGACACATCAAATTTGATGCTGGAGTGATGTTTTCCGGGATCTGTTGCCGTGGTCTGTGGGAGCTGGAGCTTCCGGACGTTTACATCAAATTTGATTGCTTAATTCTGGTAAGGACTTCGGTTAAATATTTCTCGGAAGTGGGTGATAATATGATGGAGTTTGAACAGGAAATATGATGTACATCAGCTTATTTAAGTAGGTAAATGCAACCAAATTTTTGATGCGATGGGAGAAATCATACTCAATTTTGATTTTTGTCTGATTGGAGTTTGGTGCAACAGACCCAGGTATACAGTAACATAATAATGCGAGTCACATGGCTGGAGGTGACGTAAAAAAAACAAGTTTTTGCAACAACCAAAAAAACACCACAATGTCCGATGACTTTTGCTTTGGGAAAATAATATAATGGATTTAGATCTTGTACAGTACAACAAACGTTTAATATCGGTGTCAGATGTGTAAAAAAGAAGTCTTTGATAATATTATTAAAACTATTAATATTATTACTACAAGATCCAAACATAGTGTCGGTAATGAAATCAAGAAGACTCCAGTGGGCCGGACATGTAGCACGTGCAGAGGACTCCAGGATCATAAGAACAGTCTTGGATGGTGCCCCCTCAGGTGTTAGACCACTCGGACGTCCCAGGATGCGGTGGGCAGACAACGTTAAAGCCGACACCGAGGTTCTGGGAGTGAGGGGACCATGGAGGGAAGCAGCACAAGACATAGAGTCCTGGAGGATTGTGGTGCGGGAGGCCCTGAGCCTTCAAGGCTTATGAGCCGAAGAATGGAAGTAGTATTATTTAACTTTGTTACCAATTCCTCCCAACTTTCAATATTGAAGTCCAATTTACTACATTGCATGCCTAAAGGTGTATTCTAATCTAATCTAAGTTGCAAAGATATGTTACATTGGAGATTCACATTACATGCATTACCACAACCAGACACGTACAAGTTCGCGCTTGCACATGCCTCATGTGAACCCACAACATAAAAACCAAATCTCAAATGGACATACACCCTGCAACTCGTGCCATCCTACCCTGTAACAGAAGTGACATTGGCAAAGTGAACCATTTTTACAGCATGTGTAGTCAGCCGCATACCAACCTATAAGTCAAGGAACATACACGACAAATTACACTTTATAAATCAGTAAATAATAATATCATCAAAACTAAACAGAAAACCAATTCCAATGTAACAAACCCTAGCCACCAACATTACAGATCAACCGCCATTTCTTTCTGTCCTTACATACTTCTTTTTATACAACCAAGAGAACTCGTCTTGGTACACTTTAACCAGCATTCTCGAGGCTTGGCACGCGAAAAAAGGTCTTTACAATAAATGCACGCACAGTCTTCTTTATCATCTGTGGTATCAGTGGGAAAATCTTCATCTGAGCTATCATCGCGAACAGGTTCCTTCACCACCCTCTTCCTTTTCTTTTCAGGTCCTTTAGAAGACGACGGTAGATCCTCATTAGCATCGAAAAGAGTCTTTGTAACTTGTCTCTTTCTATGATCAGATGGATGATTTGCTGCATGTTTAGCTTTCACTACTTCTAGGTTGGGAGAAGAAGTCAAATGCCAGTCAGACTTGCGGGCTTTCTGCTTTTGTTAACCTTGCCCTTGAACATATTGTCCTTGAGGTACTGGAGAAAGAACTTCAATCTTCTTCTTCTTGTGCCACTTCTAACGAAGATCGGCGATCATCATAGCTATTTTGATTTTTGATGCTGCGACTCTAAACAGGGACTTGGTGCTTTTGCCGAACCACTGTCGCAGGTTCTTCAGCCACGATGTCCTTCAGCGTCCCTGAGATCTTTTCCCCTCAATCTTACCGTGAATGATGAGATGAAGGAGACGGTACTTCTCATTTCTCATAATGTGACCGAAGTACATTAGCTTTCTCTGCTTAATGGTAGGCAGGAGCTCCTTCGTAGCGCGCATTCTTCATCAGAACTTCAATAGAGAACAGTAAATGCATTAACGATGTGGGTTTTTTTTTGTCAGTCGCTCCACTTCTGTCTCTTTCAGGAAGCTGATCTTCATATAATTTTGTAGAAGGGTTAGACCCAACAGCATTGCCAGAACTTCAAACTTCAAAAGCACAAAAAATATACCATTTATATTTTCAAATAATATGCCCTTCGATAGGTTGAAAAATTCATATCCCTACTTTTACCAAAGACCGGTCGCCAAAGGTCATGATTAAACGTGACTAAGCTACACATATAGTGTAACTTCTTGCCGCATTTTCCCCGAGGGGGTTGCATGTGACGAGCGGAACCTATTTATTTTTACAGTTCAGAGGGCTGGCCTTACGCCAACTACTTCAGTTAAAGTGATGGTTTCCCAGCTCCCGAGGGCGGGACTAGGGTACTCATTTATTGTGAAGCCAAGTAAACCTTACCGGTATTTTTTTTGGTTTTGAAATAAACACTGAAACGGGAAATCATTTTTGACAACCTCGGTGGGATTCGAAGCAGAGCTCTCGGCATGGAATGCAAGCACTCTACCAACTGAGCTATCGACTGGACTCTAACTCGTAAATAAATAAAGACCGTATTGTTTACATATTTTGAAAAAAAAAATGTGTGCCGACCAAATATAAATAGTATGTTCAAGCTAACGACATTATTCACACACAGCAAATCTATGGCTCAACCATCGCCTAACGTAAATTATTCATACAAACAGACGATGATCCATAGATGAGCTTTCGATCAAATGCTTTGTGGATAGCACTGTAAGAAAGTTCAAAGTAAACACTAGGTAAAGTATTTATGTGTAGGGAAAATTAATTTCAGATTGGAAATAAAATGGAAAATATAAATGATCACTTTCACTTTGCCAATGTCACCCCTGTTACAGGGAAGGACGGCAAGAGTTGCAGGGTGTATGTATGTCCATTTGAGATTGTTTTTATGTTGTAGGCTCACATGAGGCATGTGCAAGCGCGAACTTGTACGTGTCTGGTTGTGAGAATGCATGTAATGTGAATCTCCAATGTAACATATCTTTGCAACTTAGATTCTTCTTCTTCTTGTGCCACTTCTAACGAAGATCGGCGATCATCATAGCTATTTTGAGTTTTGATGCTGCGGCTCGAAATAGGGACTTGGTGCTTCTGCCGAACCACTGTCGCAGGTTCTTCAGCCACGATGTCCTTCGGCGTCCCTGAGATCTTCTCCCCTCAATCTTACCCTGAATGATAAGATGAAGGAGACGGTACTTCTCATTTCTCATAATGTGACCGAAGTACATTAGCTTTCTCTGCTTAATGGTAGGCAGGAGCTCCTTTGTAGTGCGCATTCGTTGAAGGACTTCTTCATTGGTGACTCGATCACGCCAAGAGATCCGAAGCATTTTTCGGTATAAACACATCTCGAATGCTTCAATACGTCTCTCCAGTGCCTGCGTGAGAGTCCATCCCTCCATACCATACAGAGCGATTGGGAAAACGTAGCACCTCACTATGCGCTTCCGGAGTTCAAGGCTTAAATTTCGGCACAACAGTAATTTGCTCATTTTAGCGAAGACATTTCGGGCTTGCTCTAGTCTGCTTCTGACTTCTTGACACATGTCCCACTTTTCGTTGACCACACATCCCAGGTACCTGTAACTAGTGCATCTTTCAATGCTTTCGCCATCTAGTTCTACATGTACGGAGGCGTTTGTGTTTCTGCTGATTTCCTCTCATTCATAAATTTCTGGGAATGTGGTTATTACTCTAGAGTCGCACAACCGCACTACGATGGCGCTAGAAAGTATTGTTTTCTCCAAGAATTTCTTCAAGCTGTCGCTGGTACGGTCAAGGGGATAAGGCGTCGGCACTCGAATTTGCATTATTGAGACAATCTCAAGTTTGAACCCCGCCTGCGTCGTGTCCCATCGAAAATAATTTTGAACGTGGTGCGCAACAGATGTCATCGGGTAATTGTTAATTACTGATTCATTAGTCCGGTCGATAGCTCAGTTGGTAGAGTGCTTGCATTCCATGCCGTGAGCTCGGGTTCGTATCCCACCGAGGGTGTCAGAAATGAGTTCCCGTTTCATGTGAAAACATGTGTTTAAAATATTGACAGCTATGTAAACTCGAAAAAGTATACAGACTATATGTTTAAACCTTATAACCATATCCTGAATTTTCATGAAAACTGAAGAATCAAAAAATTAAAAATAAACCTCTAAATCTACCTTTATAAAACACATATTGCAAAGATATATTAACATTTAAAATGTGTAAGTTTGCGCTTACAAACGCTGCATGTGTACTTACAAATTTAAATCCAAATCTCAAATGAACATAAGCCCTGCAACTCTTGTCGCCCAACCAAGAAACAGGGTTGATATGGGTATATTAAATTAGTTTTTACTGTATGGTTGCTCAGCCTTACACCAACTTATATAAAGTAAAATAACAAAAATAATGAGAATATACAAAAACCATGTGGTCGGCCTCATACCAACGTATAAGTCAAGAAATCTCTCGTTTGGAAATTATAGCTACAAGTAAATATTATTTCGTCACTGAAGGTTAATAAATGAATTAATTTTCTACAAGTACCTCACTCAAAAATATAATTTTTAGATTGTAACAATTTGGAACCATCTGAAATAAATTAATAAAACGAGCGAGACAGTCGTGTGCTGTCCACCGTGCAATTGATTTGAATAAAAAATAAAATCTACATAATACATCATTATTACTATTTATTTATGTATGAAACGAATAATTTCTTATGTAACAAACTTGTTTTTTTATTTTTTAAATAATAATATAAATAAACAAACACAAAACTTACAGTTCATCCAATGAAGACGATGCCTTTTTGAATCTGGCCCGAAAATCCAAAGAAAATGATTTCTTGTCGCCTTCAAAACCGGCATTTACAAAACCACTGCAATTATTACCATCATTTGAATTTTGTGCCATTTTAAACAATTTTGTTTGTGAGTGCAAAACTTTTTTTTTTGACAATTAAATTTGACACTGTTAAAAATCACTTTTTTAACGCGAACACTGTATTGAATCGATTCGCTATAGCACTGTCAACAGCAGCCCTTTTTTAATTTTATGCATTATTTTGTCTTTTTTAAAAAATAAATATTATTGTTGTTTATCGATTGTTGTTTTGTTTTTTTTTTTTAAATAAATGGAGGAGCGTCTGTCCGCGCGTCCAACCGCTGAAACAGATGTCGGCCAACTGAAGTTTTTGAAATAAGAATCGTCAAATGTTAAAAGTGATGGCGTCAGTCACAGAGGAGCACAGAAAACTACCGGAGCTGACAAAAAAAATTAACTTTACAACAATAAAATGTGAGATCCATCCAAGGTAATTTGAAGAGCAATAAGCAATGAATCATTGCTTTTTAAATTGTAGCAAAATGATTGTATTTTTTTTTTGTTGCAGTAGGTATTTTATAGTCTTGATTCACAGGGTTACCATCATTGATTTGTTATATCTGTGGACTTGAAACTATTTTATATTAAAGAGTTACAGTGATGAAGAAAATCAAGTTCAAACAAACAAAAGCGACAGATTTTGGGGGAAACCACTCTTTGATAATTGCCGTAAACTTAACATTACTCAAGTTTTGCAACTCGTACTAAGGGTGCAGTTTCCAATTACTTACGAAAATGGTCATAAGTAGAGAAAGAGAAAAAGTACACTTTTGTAAAGGCATTATGGCATGTGTTGTAATTGGGTGTCAAAACACAAAATGGAGAAAGCAAGAAAACATACAATTTGACACGTAAAAACATGCTTTGTATGACTACACAACTGCAACGTTTGACAGGACTGAGACAAATGTGGTCGATAGTATGCAGTAAGTGAGTTTCTGCCCTTCTATGTTATTACTCAATGATTTCAATGAATACTGGAGAGATATTTTCCAGGATCTGTTGTCGATGTCTATGGGGGTTGGAGCTTCTGGACGTTTCGACCATGTCTACGATTGGCTTCCTCAGAGTGAAAGTGCAACGATGAAGATGATATTGATGAAAACTTCTGGAAAACAAGACGTCCGGAAGCTCCAGCTCCCACAGACCACGGCAACGGATCCCGGGAAAAATCCCTTCAGCATCATCAGTCGTGTAAGCCTAAAACTCTTATTTTAACGAAAATATACACTATATCCGTTTCAACTTAGGGTACTTAACCGCAAACGGTCTTTATTTAGTAAGAGAATAAAGATCTTTACCGCGTATTTTCGTTGTAAACAAAAAAAACTTTCCAGATATCTTTTCAGAAAGTTGGCAGAATTTAAATTCGTGTCTGCACGAACGCTGTGCGTACGCGATATAAACGTTTTGGTCTGTAAAACTATCAATTAAAAAAAAGGCATTTTTGTTATACATTATTGCTTGGTTATTATAACGTTTCGAAACACAAAATGATGAATAGAAGAAAACGTAGCGACTGCTCCAAGGAAGAAGGAAGTAACTCCGAAATCTAGTTTTTTGACTTATTTCCATTTCTGAAGGTAACAAATCATTATCTTCATTCCAAGATGACAGCCGTGTCTCTATCTCTTTTAAATTCGTAAATAAATTAATGTAAAAAATAGTTTATGCATTGTACTCCATGGAATAAATAACATTCAATTGGCTTTCCTGCAAAACTATCTTTTTTGACTTGGTGCTGTCTTCCTTGGAGCAGTCGATAGGATTCTGTGGTGTTTGAGAGCTCTGTGGTCGAAAGGTCTAGTGGACAGGTGAGCCGTATATAATGTTACAACGTCATTAACTAGTTTCTTCTCCATTAATGTTAAAACTCAATGGTTACCATGAGACAGAATTAGTTAAATAAATTAGGGAGCCAACACAAATTCCACTGTTAAAAAAAATGACGACCCACAGTTGACTAGGCACTCGACTAACTATAATTTTGTTGCATTTACGTGTGACGTATTGCTTACCGACAAATAGAAAACCCATTCCGAGTCATATTTCGGAATCTTTGTTGTGCTACCACGGTAATTCTCACCTACCGAACATCGGTAATATTTGTATGAAGACCTGTCAATCCAAGATGGCCGCAAGTGAACAGCTGATTAGCCTTCATACCAAAATTACCGATATTCGGTAGGTAAGAACTACCGTGATGATGAGACTTCCAGGCCTGAAAGCCATCCTCTTGTAAAAGCAGTGCCTTGTTGTGCTAGCCATTTGTCTCTACTGGCCACCATTCTCTTGTAAAGGCAGTGCCTTGTTGTGCTAGCCATTTGTCTCTACTGGCCACCATCCTCTTGTAAAGGCAGTGCCTTGTTGTGCTAGCCATTTGTCTCTACTGGCCACCATCCTCTTGTAAAGGCAGTGCCTTGTTGTGCTAGCCATTTGTCTCTACTGGCCACCATCCTCTTGTAAAGGCAGTGCCTTGTTGTGATAGCCATTTGTCTTTGCTAGTTGCCATCTTCTTGTAAAAATAGTGCCTTGTTGTGCTAGCAATTTGTCTCTACTGATTGCCATCCTCTTTGAATTGTGAATTGGAGGCGACATCCATGAGCTTCAATTCCTGGAAGTACCTGGACTTAGCCCTTTCCTTGCAACCTGGCCGGGTGACAGCACAACTTCGTCCGTGTCGATTCACAAGCGGACATCATTGGTAAGAGATAAGTTGGATTATTTATACATCTACTTTTGATTCACGCGTGTTAATTTTTGCCAATTCAACATTTTTGCTCATCCACGAATTTTTATTTTTATTGCATAAAATGTTTGACCCATAGAGCAAGTAATATCGTGTTTTTTTTATGAATTTTTAGAGAAGACTTAGTCACGTAATGTATACAAAAAAAAAATCGGCGTCTAATTTAAATCAGGAAGTAATTTTTAAAATAGCAATTTGAATAGATTATTGAACAAAATATAGAGAAGGTACAAATCGGAATGTACAAAAAAGATAAAAAAATATTTAAAAATCACACTTTTTCCTTGACTTATAGGTTGGTATGCGGCTGACCACCCATGCTGTAAAATGGTTCACTTTGCCAATGTCACCCCTGTTTCAGGGAAGGACGGCAAGAGTTGCAGGGTGTATGTCCATTTGAGAATTGGTTTTTATGTTGTAGGTTCACATGAGGCATGTGAAAGCGCGAACTTGTACGTGTCTGGTTGTAGGAATGCATGTAATGTGAATCTTTAATGTAAAATATCTTTGCAACTTAGATTAGATTAGATTAGCATTAGACACACTGACAAGATTGGTGTTTTTAAATTATAGGTTGGTATGCGGCTGACGACCCATGCTGTAAAAATGGTTCACTTTGACAATGTCATCTCTATTACAGGGAAGGTTGGATTTTATGTTAACTGTGTTACTCTGCAGATGCTCTGGGCATCCTTTCTATAATCTAAGCTGCACATTTAAGATTCATATTAAATGTATGCGCACAAACACAGATGTGTAAGTTCGCGCTTACACTTGCTTCATTTGCACTACTTACAAATTAATATAAATCCTAATGTCAAATGAAAACAATTACTGCAATTTTGGACAAAATGGCTCATCATCACAACGCTTGAAGTCGCGCCGCAGTTTCCTTAGCTCCGTGCACCCTTTGAATACTGAGCCGGCGGGTGAGAGATTGCACTTGTGGAATCTGGAGCGACCTGTAAACTTTGTGCAGCCAGGCGAGAGCCTCCCACCTGGACGGGATCTTGAGTGGCCTGTGTGGAGAGCACTCAACAGGCTGAGAACGGGTGTTGGCAGAGCTCGCTGTAACATGAGGGCCTGGGGAATCCTTCATCAACCTGGATCAGCTTCATTGGCTGAAAATAAAGGAGAGGGTGGAGTACAAGGTCTGCTTAACTGTATTTAAGTCCTCGCAGAACATTGCGCCACTGTATATCTCAGAGCTATGTGTGGGGGACACAGTAGAGGGTAGACGGGGTACCCTGAGGTCTGCATGCAATACTGCTGTGAATAGATTCAGGGTTCCCTGCAGAAGCAACATGGCCAATTATTTAGATCGTGCCTTTTGCATTGCTGGCCCTCTGCTGTGGAATGCCTTACCACACGAGCTGAGAGCTGTGGAGAGTACAAGTGCATTTAAGTCAGGATTGAAGACATGCTTGTTCAGGTGGGGCTATGGCTCTGCAGTGCCCTTGCAGTGAATTCACAAAACGGCACTAAAAATATTGTCAATTTATTATTATTATTATTATTATCAAGATGACACCACGCTCTGTGAATGCGGAGCCCAACAGTCAATGGATCATCTTCGGATCTGCCACCAAGCTGCTCACTGGCCGACCTAATGGAGAGTAATGGTGAAGCAGTGGATGCTGCCCGACACTGGGCAAGAGTAGTGTAATGTCTGACACGAAGAAGAAGAAGACTGCAACTCTTGCTGCCCTTCCCTGAAACAGGGGTGACAGGGAGTTTACAATACCAATGGGTGGTTAGCCTCACACCAATCTATAAATCAATGAACAAAAAAATTAATACATTCGAAAATGCATACCAAACAAATAATAAATGAAAAAAAAACATGAAATAATATTGTATTTTTTTTTTAAAACGAGCGTTTTAAATTTGCCATTTGTTTTAATTGTTTATATTTTATATTTATAGCAATTGTTTCATTTAAATTAATGCAGCCAGTTTGCTTTCAATTTATCAACCATTTAATTTGTATTGTTACAACGTGCATTTTCAAGATGGACGGTGACAGTTGTTTGAAAGTTTAACGGGGCTGTTTGAACGCCAGCAAAATCATATTTATTCTTCAAATAATCCGGTGAGTGATCTTGCATTATATATTTAAGTTGTTATTAAAGGATATTGTACAAAATAAACTATCACATTGTACATGGTTCTTGAACATTGCTCCGAAAATCGTAAAGCAATTTTACCAAGTGATAAATAATAATAATATTAGGATGATTTATTTGGTGAGCGCTGTTTTTGTGTGTTTCACACCTCAAGAGCTCTCTGCGAGATTGGTCGTCGTTGTAAAAATCGCCAAGTCTCAAGCAAGACCCTGTTGTTGTAAGGTTAGATGGACCTTTCAGTGACCGGTTTTTGGTAGGGGTTTATGAATTTTTCAACTCAGCGAAGATCACATTCGAAATATGAATGGTATATTTTTTGTGCTCCGCCGGGATCCGAATCCACAACCTTCCATTTACGAGTCCGAAGTGTTACCACTGGACTACGGACCGGTCCAAGATGATATTATATACTGTTATGTAAATAGCAAATACACAGAAATATTTAGGTAGGTATATAGATATAACATTTGTAGCTGATGGGAGTACCCTTAGTACGAGTTTCAAAACTTGAGTAATGTAAAGTTTACGGCAATTATTAAAGAGTGATTTCCCCCAAAATCTGCCGTTTTCGTTTGTTTGAACTTGATTTTCTTCATCACTGTAACTCTTTTGCTAAAGCCAGAAAGTGTAAGAAACAAAAACGGCAGAGTTTGGGAGATAGCACGCTTTGATGTTTTCCGTAAACTTTACTTTTCTCAAGTTTTGCAACTCGTACTAAGGGTACAGGTAGTTTAGTAGGATTAATTATCATTAGTACCTAGGGTAAAGACATATTATAAGAAAGTGACTAGCAATCATCACCATTATGTACTCGAAGCTTTTGGAAGACCGTTCTCTCGAAGGTTCCAGCAAAATTGGCTTCTAGTAACTACTATCGCTGGAGTATAAAAAGCCACGAACGGCTTGCAGGAGGCAGTCTTCATATAAACACGAAAGACAGTATAAGTGAACACAAACCATCTGTGAAATAAATGTAAATTGCTAAATCATAAATGTGAATTGTAAAAAATAAATATAAATTGTAAAATAAATCTAAGTGTAAAATAAATATCCAGTAAAGAGGAACAGATTTTTTTTTTAATTTGAAGACTATTTGAACCTTAAACTTTTATTCTTCAAATGAACTGATGAAGATTAAAAGAAGTTTGCTAAGATGGTTCGGGAATATGGAGAGAATGAATGATGAAAGATTGACGAAGAAAGTATATGTTGCAAGAATAGAAGGATGTCGTGGTAGAGGAAGACCGAGAAAGGTAGGTATGGATGGATCAAATTTCTGAAATAGCAAATGAATGGGATATCCAGAGTCATAATAAAAGGAGAGCTTGGATGAAAAAGGTTATGACTCTGGATGAAATAAAAGATATAAGGAGAACACAAAAATGGCGGCTAATTTGTAATGTTGGCGGCTTATTCTATCATTATAATTATTATTCCTTGACTTATAGGTTGGTATGAACTATGAGGCTGACCACCCATACTGTAAAAAATGGTTCACTTTGCCAATGTCACCCCTGGTTCAGGGAATGTCGGCAGGAGTTGCAGGGCTTATGTTCATTTGAGTTTGGATTTTATTTGTAAGTACACAATCAGCATTTGTAAGCGCGAACTACACGTGTTTGTTTGTGGGCATACATCTGAGAGCTTTAAATTAATATATCCTTGCAACTTAGATTATAGATTATTATTATAGATAACCTAAATCGGCCGTTTTTGTTTCCTACACTTTATGGTCTTAGCAACAGAGCTACAGAAATGAAAAAAATCAAGCATGTTTAGTATTTTTTATTTTAATTATAAAGTTTGAACAAAATGTATTTAAGAATTGCCACCACAAAAAAAATATTAAAAAAACACGTTTTTTCACATTCATAGCTACTTTTTCGTGTTTGCTATATTTTGGATATATTATTTTTCTTTTTAATAACAGAACTATACATTGTTTAGTGAGATATCGGAACAGTTTTTTTATAATATCAAAATAGTTTTTGAGTAAACATGGAAAAACTGTGTTCTTTGATTTAATTCAAATTTAATTCATTTCAATTATTTGGAAATGAGTCATTTACGTCTCTCGAAATAAGAAAAAACCTGTTTTATGAAATTTCCCATTCATGTATGTATGTAACAATCTAATTATTATATGGATTTGCAAGTCATTCTGTTATATGCATTGACTTGTGATATCTGTCGACTAGAAATTCTTTTAACGAAAATAGACAATAATATATATCTGTTTCAACTTACTAATGAAAATGGTCATAAGAAAGAAAGAGAAGAAAGAACTTCACAGTTGCGTTTCCATGTGTACAAAAAAAATAGGGCGATTGTAAAAAAAAATCTTGAAAGGTGGCAGCATTGCCGCGTACGTACTATGCCCGGAGCAGTCCGAACATAGACGCATGCGGTATAAATCTTGTGATCGATAAAATTGACGAATTTAAAAGGAAAAATGAATTATTTTAAGACATTATGTGGCATGTGTTGTTATTGGGTGTCAAAACACAAAATAGAGAAAGCAAGAAAACATAAAAGTTTACACGTAAAAACATGCTGTGTATGACTACACAACTGCAACGTTTGACAGGACTGAGAGACAAAAGTGGTAGATAGTATGTGTCAATGCAGTAAGTTAGTTTCCGCTTCTCTATGTTATTACTCAATGTAAAAACCCAATCTCAAATGAACATAAGCCCCACAAGTCTTGCCAACCTTCCCTGAAACAGGGGTGACATTGGCAAAGTGAACTATTTCTTTACAGTAAAGAGGTCAGCCTCATACCAGCCTATAAGCCAAGGAATGAGGGAATCGTTTCGTAATACATAATTATACAATAACTGAAATGAAAGAGACTCTAAGCTTTCACCGCACCGGCTGGAAGTCTCATCACCACTGTAATTCTTACCTACCGAATATCGGTAATATTTGTATGATAACTAATCAGCTGTTCACTAGCGGCCATCTTGGATTGACAGGTCTTCATACAAATATTACCGATATTCGGTAGGTAAGAATTACCGTGGTGATGAGACTTCTAGCCCAGGACAATCTATAATCTATAATCTATAATCTAAGTTGCAAAGATATATTCATTTAAAGCTCTCAGATGTATGCCCACAAACCAACAAGTGTAGTTCGCGCTTACAAATGCTGAATGTGTACTTACAAATAAAATCCAAACCTCAAATGAACATAAGCCCCACAACTTTTGCCGACCTTCCCTGAAACAGGGGTGACATTGGCAAAGTGAACCATTTTTTACAGTATGGGTGGTCAGCCTCATACCAACCTATAAGTCAAGGAATATGAATAATAAATTACATTTAAATATAAAAAAGAACAAAACCTTACAAAGAAATCTATACAAAAAAAGTCAAAAATTTCCTATGCAAAAAATGTAGCAAATGAATACACCAACATTAGAAATCAACATTGCAGATTAGCCGCCACTTCTTCCTGTCCTTGCATACTTCTTTCATTTCATCCAGAGTCATAACCTTTTTCATACAAGTCCTCCTTTTATTATGACTCTGGATATCCCATTCATTCGCTATTTCAGAGATTTGATCCTTCCATACTTTTCTCGGTCTTCCTCTACCACGACATCCATCTATTCTAGCAACATATACTTTCTTCGTCAATCTTTCATCACTCATTCTCTCCAAGTGCCCGAACCATCTTAACATACTTCTTTTAATCTTCACTTTCACACTTTCCCTTACACCACATTCTTCTCTTACAAAATCATTCCTCACCCTGTCACTTCGTTTTTTCCCAATCATACTTCTTAGATAGTCCATTTCTACTGTATGGACTTTACTAATTTCCCTTTCACTCACCGTCCAGGCTTCACTTCCATACATCAAGGTTGGCACTAGTATACCACCGTGCACCGCCAATCTAACATTTTTTGAGAGATTTTGGTTCCTGGCGATGCAAGCGGTCGCACCCAGTACACACCTGCCTTTCATTATTCTTCTTTCAAATTCACCGGCCATTCTTCCATCTTTTTCAAACTTACATCCCAAATATACAAACTCATTTACAACATCAACATTCATTCCATTAATTTTAAATTCATAATTCATATTTTCATCATCTCTTTCAAAAATCAAAACTTTCGTCTTTCTTGCATTCAACTTCAAATTATTACCTTTCAAAGCTTCGTTCAATCTAGAGAGCATCATTTGCAATTCCACTGCTGAATCAGATACAAGGACTGCATCATCCGCATACAGTAGAACGCTTACTTTGCTCTCTCCTATCATTAATCCACAATCATCAAGTCTAGCATCTCGAACACACTTGTCCATGACTATGTTAAATAGCCATGGGCTCATCACACATCTATGCCTTACACCCTTAAAAACTTCAAACCATTCACTATACTCACCATCAATACGAATGCAGGCCATACTATTCTCATAGTTCGCATGCACCGCATTGAGTAGAGCTCCATTCACTCCGTATGCTTTCAAAACATCCCACAACATACCTCTGTCCACTGAGTCAAAAGCCTTTTCCAGATCCACAAAGGCCGTGAATAGTTTCCCCCTCACCGACAATTGTTTTTCAACAAGTTGTCGTAGAGTGAAAATCTGATCAACACAGCCTCTACCGGCCATAAAGCCGGACTGTATATCGGAAACCCTTTTGCTAGTAGTCAGAATCACATTTTTTATAATCACCTTAATCACAAGATATGTTAAACATATAAATTAATATTAAATGCATGCCTACAAGCAGGCACGTGTAAGGTCGCGCTTGCAAATGCTGCATGTGTATCTATAAACTTTAATCTAAGTTGCAAAGATAAATTGCATTTAAGATTCTTGTTAAATGCATCCCCACAAGCAGACCTGTAAGTTCGTGGTACCAAATGCGGCATACGTATACTTACAATTTAATATCCAAATCTTAAATGAACATAAGCACTGCAAAATCTTGCCGAACTCCCCTGAAACAGGGGTGAAATTGGCAAAGTGAAGCATTTTTTTTCAAGTATGGTTGGTCAGCCTCATACCAACCGTAAGTCAAGGACTTGTGTAATGTACTTACAAGTTGCTGGATGATGTTTTCCGGGATCTGTTACCGTGGTCTGTGGGAGCTGGAGCTTCCTGACGTTTCGCCCATTTCTACGATGGGCTTCTTCAGCGTATGATGTATGATGATGAAGATGATCTTGATGAGAACTGTGATGAACTACTTACAAGTTAATATCCAAATCTCAAATTAACATAAACTTTGCAACTCCTGCCGCCATTCCCTGAAACGGGGTGGCATTTGCAAAGGTGAACCGAGTTTTTACAGCAGGTTAGTTTCATACCAACGTATCAGTCAAAGAACCAAAGTACTGTTTTTTTTGATATTGTCTTCCGATTTATTTAGAAAAAAAAAATGTAGCAAATTCTTTATTTATTTATGGTTCATTTATTTCACGTCATTTACTCGGAAATAAATAATCAAATTAAAGAATCAGTGCGCAGGTGGGTACCTGTTAGTTTTGTGATGATTTTTAATCGACGGAAGCACTCTCGGTTTCATGATCTTTGATGATGGTTTTTTTTGCATTCCACGGCCGCGGTATTGACAACTCGATGGATTAAAAATTACCGCTCCGATTGTCTTTATTTCAGTGCTTGTTTGTCTCATCTCCAAAAGGGGTAATTTCTCATGAGTTTGTATGTGTACTGTACCCTGAGTACGAGTTGTAAAACTTGAGTAAAGTAAAGGTTACGGAGAGTATTAAAGAGTGATTTTCCCCAAAATCTGCCGTTTTTGTTTGTTTGAACTTGATTTTCTTACAATATCTAAATTAAAAACTATTTGTATGTGATTTACGCCCCAACCACATACAATTTTTTTTAATAATATTTTTAAAATGAAAGGTTACAAAGTGAATGCCTTATCAATTATTGATTATATTTATTAACTAGCAGTACCCGGCGTGTTTCACTACGCCATTTGGGCATGTGGTATCAATTTTTTTCTACAGATAAAAGAGGAAACAACAGGATCAAAAAAAAAAGTGTGCTAATCGGAATCAAGCTTCACACAATTTATCTCTAGGTTAATCTTCACGTTTTCTTAAAAAAAAAGGTCTAGGTACAACTGTTAAGCAGCAGAGCCAAGCATAGGGAAAATCGATTGCGGTGCTCCATTTATATTTAAGATAAAAAAAATCGGCTATGTAACGTCACTCATCTAATATATTCTAAGTTGCATGGATATAATTGTTACATTTGGAATTCACATTAAGTGCATGCCCACAAGCAGACACGTATAAGTTCACACTTGCACATTCTGCGTGTGAACCTACAACATAAAAACCCAAATCTCAAATGAACATACACCCTGCAACTCTTTGCTGACCTTCCCTGAAACAGGGGTGACATTGGCAGAGTGAACCATTTTCTATTTATAGTTGGTCAGATGCATATTGACCTATACAAGAAAAGAATATAAACAATAAATTAAATTTTATAATCATACAATTAAAGAACTAATCTATAAAATTCACTATACTCTTTGAGCAAAGTGAAGAAATAAATGTATTCCAAACAATCAGGAATATTTTTCAATGTAACCGCACTGTGAAACGTATGCAGTTGGGGAAAATGCTTCATACAATATGATGCACTTAAGTGTTTTTTCAACTATCTCCATAAAAGTGTTTAATTTATGTTGAATTTTTGACTCCCTGTCCTGTCTTTATCCCGGCCAAGTGAATTCACATTTTTTCCCTACATTTAAAATGTGCTCTATCCATTATTTCAATAAGTGAAAGTTTTAGGTAGTGCACACGGAACATTTTCTATTGACAACAAAATTGTAAGTCGCACAGCCGGGTTAGGTAAAAGGCAAACATTTTGTTTATTTTGGTTGCTTTGGACCATTGTTACATAGAAGAAAGACGTTTAACCGCCGAGAAAAAAACGATCTTTAAATTTGTGGTGAGTATATAATTTTACAGAAATGCGTTTTTTGAAAAAACAACTATATTATGTATATTTTAATTAAAAGTATGTTTCAATAAAAGGTTTTAATAATAATAATATATTTCAATATGGTCTTCTATTTGTGACCTACGAACTTTCGTTTATCGTATTTTTTATAAGTGCGGGATATAAAAGCTTTCTTACATTTCTAAAATTCAACTTGGAATACTTCAATAACATTTTTTAATTTGGAACTTTTGTCTAGGCCAGGGGTCGGCAACCTTTTGAGTCGGAAGAGCCAAAAATTACAATTTACAAATTTCAAAGTTTTTCCTTGACTTATAGGTTGGTATGAGGCTGACCACCCATACTGTAAAAAATGGTTCACTTTGCCAATGTCGCCCCTGTTTCAGGGAAGGTCGGCAAGAGTTGCAGGGTGTATGTTCATTTGAGATTTGGGTTTTTATGTTGTAGGTTCACATGCGGTATGTGTGAGCGTGAAATTATGCGTGTCTGCTTATGGGAATGCATTTGATGTGAATCTCAAATGATACATATCTTATTTTGGATTTGGATTTGTAAACAGCCACAAATGTTTTTTTGCCAACAATAAATAGCGTCGATGGGGCGGGGGGAGGGTGGGGGGTGAAAAGCGAGTACAAGTAGCGGAGAGATCGTTAATCGATTCAGAACGATTTAGTTTTTTTCGATCAGAAGTATAATTCTGTGTTTTTTTTATATTTGCGTATGAAGCTAAAGAGCCGTAACTTCACACCCAAAGAGCCGCATGTGGCTGGTGAGCCGCAGGTTGCTTATCCCTAACCAAACCGATATCGATCCACCATATTTGTAAAAAGTCCGGTCTATAGCTTAGTTGGTAGAGTAACTGCATTCCATGCCGAGATCTCGAGTTAGAATCCCACTGAAGTTGTCAGAAATTATTTCTCGTTTCAGTGTTTATTTCTAACCCAAAATAAAATACCGGCAAGGCTTACTCAGCCTTCATAAGAAATGAGTGTCAAGCCACTCAGGAGCTGAATAACATCCATTTCAAGTTGGCGTAAAGTAAAAGTTACTGGGTTGTTCATTTTAGATTTGGATTTTAAATTATGAGTGGGTACACATGCAGCATTTGTAGGCGTGAACTTACATGTGTCTACTTGTGAGCATGCATTTTATATGAATCTTTAATGTAAATGTATATTTGCAACTAAGATTATGTATTGTAGTTGAATATAATGGTCTTCTTCTATTGGGTGGTTTCAAAATTTACCGACCTCGTTGCTGAAATATCGAGAATTGAGAACCACTGTTTATTTGATCACCATCAAACTTCACAGGATTCGTTCTAAGAATATGTTACATGTTTCCTGAAAATTTCGTCAAAATCGGATGAGCGGTTTATGAGTCTATAGGGGACATACATACATACATACATACATACATACATACATACATACATACATACATACATACATACATACATACATACATACATACATACATACACACATCCTTCTTTATAGATATAGATTATATTGATGTTCTTCATCACTGTAACTCTTTTGCTAAGACCATAAAGTGTAAGAAACAAAAATGGCAGATTTTGGGGAAAATCACTCTTTGCTCAAGTTTTGTAACTCGTACTAAGGGTAATCTAATCTAAGTTGCAAATATATGTAACATTAAAGATTCACATTACATGCATTTTTACAATCAGACACGTATAAGTTCGCGCTTAAACATGCCGCATGTGGACCTACAATGTAAAAACCCGAATCTTAAATGAACATACACCCAGCAACTCCTGCCGACCTTCCCTTAAACAGAGGTGATGCTGGCAAGGCATACCAACCTATAAGTCAAGAAACATAATAATAATAATAATAACAGGCTGATTTATTTTAAATTACACATGATAAGAGAGCGCCGTTTTTGTGTGTGTCACACCTCAAGGGCCCTCTCCGATCATGGATAAGACTTTCTAAACAAGTGTGCCTTGAGTGCTCCTCGAAATACACCCACAGATTTGGAGTTCTTCACTCCGGGTGGCAGTCTGTTCCACTCCACCGGCCCCGCAACACGGAAAGCGCGGTCTCCGAAGTTTGTACGAATCTGACGGCGCGGCTGAACCAAATTGACTACTCCATCACCCGCAGATCTGAGTGTCTGCCTCCTAACACCCATTTCAACAGGTGAAATCATATCAGCCAGATAAGGTGGGGCCAAGCCATTGATGGCTTTATATACCATTAAACAAACACGGAAGACCACCCTCTCCGGGAAACGAAGCCAATGAAGTTTTTTTAACAGCGGGGTGATGTGAGCGAATTTGGGAATCCCGAATATGAGCCTTGCTGCCGAATTCAACACAGATTGAAAGCGATTAAACTGTTTCTTCGGCTGACCACTATAAAGCGTCGAGCAATAGTCAATCCGAGACATCACAAACGCACTCACCAGGGTCTTAACCGCATCTGACGGCAGACATTTTCTTATTGCCTTTATTTGGCGAAGCGAAAAAAAAGAAGAAGCTATTGTGGCATCTATTTGCCTATCCAGTATCAGGTTACGATCCAGTAAGACTCCTAGAAGTCTTACCGAATCAGAAGGCTGGATTAGCTTACCTCCTATGGAGAGTGGTACTCTATTCACCAGAAGGTGGTCACGCCTCGATGTGGCTGCCCAGAGTATCTCCGTCTTATCCATGTTTAAGATTAGGCCATTGTTCCTCATCCACCCACCGACCTCCGCGATACACCCAGAGACCCTGCAACTGAGGTCCTCAGCCATGTCCGGCCGAGAATGAGAGTATATTTGCCAGTCATCTGCATATGAGTGTGCGATGAGACCCCATTTTTCAACAATACTCTCAATCTCAGCAGTATACAATATGAAAAGGATCGGACCCAGCACAGAGCCCTGTGGGACCCCGGAAGACAGCGAGTAGGTAGGTGAAACACTATCACAAATACGCACCGCCTGTCTGCGCTCCACCAGATAGGAAGAAAACCACGCCAAAGCCCCTCCGGTCAAACCAAATGACACCTCCAATCTCTCAATAAGAATTGGGTGACTTACTGTGTCAAAGGCCGCACTCATATCAAGAAGCGCCAGTAAGGCTAGATTACCACACTCCACAGCTGATATCATATCCGATACAAGCATGAGCATACCGGTTTCTGTTGAGTGATATTTCCGGTATGCAGACTGCCTCTTAGGCATTAAGCCGCTTGCATCCAGATAGGATACCAACCGCCGCGAGACAATCCGCTCCAGCACCTTCGACAAGAATGGCAGATTTGACACAGGTCTATAATTTGAACAAATATACACAACAAATTACATTTTTAAAATCAATGAATAATAATATGTACTATGTATAGACATCACAAACAAAACAGAAAACCAATTCTGTTTAAATTTCGGTTTAAAACCCGAGCCGCCAACATTACAGATCAACCGCCATTTCTTTCTGCCTTTACATACTTCTTTGATATCCTCCAGTCATAACCTTCTTCATACAGGCTCTCCTTTTACTTACTATGACGAATACTGGAAATTTAATTAAAAACATTTAAAACAACTCTCACACTATCGTGTTTTATAGTTTTCTCTTAGCTCAGATTGTGTAAAATTTAATTTAATTGTGATTTAATTGTGTTTAATTTTAATTGTGTGAAATTTAATTAAAAATATTTAAAACAACTCTCACACTATCGTGTTTTATAGTTTTCTCTTAGCTCAGATTGTGTAGAATGTGATGCTTAAGCTTAAGACACTTTTTTTGAAAGGTAGTCTTTGAATCAAATGGTAGATAAGTCAAACAAGCACTGGGCGGACATTGTGTTTTTAAGGCGTCTGAAAAGTGAAGCCTTGGGAAACGAATACTTCGATAAACGAGCAGCATTATTACTCTTACGAATACGAGTAATTTGTGTTTGTCTGTGTTAGTGTAAAATAGTCTCTCTAGAAATAAATAGACAGGTAGGTTATTTGTGATATAATTTGTATTTGATATAATTCGTATTTGTTCGAGATTGGTATTTGCTTGGGCATATTGGTTGATTGCTTGGGCATAAACAACACAAAAATCATCGTAGAGCTATGGGAGTTAGCGCATTAGAAAGAGCGGAAAATTTCAAGTAGGAATTCACAACTCATTTTTGACCAAAATGTCGCTTATACTGCCTTTCAGTGGCGTAGGGTGTCATACAAGCCGATTCCCATCGGTTTCCCGTTTAAAATGAGGCAAAAATGATAATAAAGTAGACTGCATATTTTCAATGGGGGAAAAATACGTATTGTTTCTTTGGTTTTAAATGTATTTGTTTTACTTTGTGCCTATATTTTCTAACTACTTTTTTTACATCATTTTAAAAGGGAAGCCGATAGGAACCGGCTTGTACGGCACCCTTCGCCACTGCTGCTTTTTAACCGTCGATATGTAAGCATATTGTAAAATAAATTCAAGCTAAGTTTTATTAATGTGAACCCAAAGTAAATCGGAACAATCATTTTAATTAACGAGTATTCCTTTAACACTTCTTCCTTCCTACGAACAGAATATCGCATTATATTCGTACCATGAGGTAGGTATCTAATCTAATCTAAGTTGCAAAGATATGTAACATTGGGGATTCACATTACATGCATTCTCACAAGCAGACCCGTACAAGTTCGCGTTTGCCCACGGCGCATGTGAATCTACAACATAAAAACCAAATCTCAAATGGACATACACCCAGCAACTCCTGCCGACCTTCCCTGAAGCAGGGGTGACATTGGCACAGTGAACCACTTTCTACAGCATGGGTGGTCAGCCACATACCAACCTATAAGTCAGGGAATATACACAACAAATAACATTTCAGACATAAACATTGTCTATGTCTAGGTATATCTTGCAAAATGATTCGATACAGGATTTGTCTTGGGCAAATTGTCTCGAAGCTATATTGTAATTTTTTTCATAACAATTACAGTTGCTTTGAAGGTTGGCAAGAGTGTCAACATTATAAATACCTGCAGGTGCCTTGTTGTTAATGTTTGTCTATTACTCGCAGGTATTTTATAATTAAAAATGTTGCATGCTAGTCTTGTCGATGGCTCAGTTGGTAGAGTGCTTGCATTCCATGCAGAGAGCTCGGGTTCGTATCCCACCGAGGGTGTCAGAAATGATTTCACGTTTCGGTGTTTATTGAAAAAAATAATCGAAAAATTATTGTGTTTATAATCGAAGTTGCAAAGATATATTGACATTGAAAATTTAATGCATTCTCGCAAACTGACACGTGTAAGTTCACACATACAAATACTGCATGTGTACTTACAAATTGAACTCCAAACCTGAAATGAACATACACTCTGCAAATTTTGCCGACCTTCCCTGAAACCATTGTGGCATTGACAAATGTGAACCAAGTTTGTACAGCATAGCAACGCAACTAAAAAAAACGCAACTAAGCTAAACATATAGTGTAACTTCTTGCCGCGTTGTCCTCGAAGGGGTCGCATGTGGCGAGTTGAACCTGTTTATTTTTACAGGTAAGGAAGCGGCCTTACGCCAACCATTTCAGTTGAAGTGGGGGTTTCCCAGCTCCCGAGGGGGCTGGTACTTATTGCTTTTGAAGGCTGAGTAAGCATTGCCGGTATTTTATTTTTGGGCTTGAAATAAACACCGAAACGGGAAATCATTTCTGACACCCTCGGTGGGATTCGAACCCGAGCTCTCGGCATGGAATGCAAGCACTCTATCAACTGAGGTATCGACCGGACATCATAGGATATCTGCATTCTACCAACCTATTAGTTAAGGAACATTTTTTTAATATTATTTAATGCATGTATATAATTTACCTAGAAGCGGTAGATTTTGTTATTTGGTCATTTTTACCTTTATGTCGTAGATATTATTTATAATTATATAATCACTATTTGTAAATTATTACTTTATTTACGTAAATCAATTGATAACAAGATGTTGTCGCTAAGGATGGGCAAATAAAATAAACACATCGATATTTTCAAACACTATCGAAATGTATAGAGGGAAAAGTATCGATATTTCAATACATCGATACATAAAAATATCGGAGTTCTTAAAAAGATATCGGCCGCTGGCGGATAACAAAAACTGCTGCCAGAGAAAATCTTCAAAAAAATATTTTTCAACCACCGTCCTGTCGATAGGAGTAGGCACGCGATTTGCAACGTCCTTTTTTTTGCTTCCTAACCATAGAGTTTTCCTAACACAACTTCATAAAGAGCGAAGGGGGGCGAAAAACGCATTGCTAAAATATCATATTTGTTACTGCAAAAAATATATCGATATTTTTAGTATGGAGGAAAATATCGATATTTTTCAAAAGAAGTAGGTATACCTACTATTAAGATTTATTTTTAAGATATCGTTGTTTTACCTGTTGACACCTGAATATTATTTCTTATTTGTATTATTTGACTTATAGGCTGGTATCAGGCTGACCACCCATATTGTAAAAAATGGTTCACTTTGCAAATGTCACCCGTTTCAGGGAAAATCGGCAAAAGTTGCAGAATTTAAATTCATTTGTGGTTTCGTTTTAATTTGTAAGTACACATTCCTACAGGGCAGGTCGGCAGGAGTTGCAGGGTGTTTGTTCATTTTAATTTCGGGTTTTTATATTGTAGGTCCACAAGCGGCATGTTTAAGCGCGAACTTATACGTGTCTGCTTGTGAAAATGCATTTAATGTGAATCTTTAATGTTACATATATTTACAACTTAGATTAGATAAGATGCATATTCATCATTTGTAAGCGCGAACTTACACGTGACCTTCTTGTGGGCATGCATTTGATATGAGTTTTGAATGTTAATATATCTTTTTGATTAGATTATAGATTATAGTATCGGTATTTTTGATAGGTACATCGATATATTTCGGCCATCCCTAGTTGTCGCGACAATTATGAGATGACAAATACCATAGGCGATCACATAACAAAGGTTCACCTAGCCTTCACAGAAATAACTGGTTTTACAGCCGGTTACAAGTTACATCATTTTAACTCTATGGAGGTTCCTTAACTAGAGAATGGTCACCGAAAATTCGAAATACCCGCGTGTGAAAGTTCTGTAGTTTAGAAGTTTGTCATGAGCACTGTCCGGTCGATAGCTCAGTTGGTAGAGTGCTTGCATTCTACCCCGTGAGCTCGGGTTCGAATCCCACCGAGGAGGGTGTCAGAGATGATTTCCTATTTCGGTGTTTATTTCAAACCCCATAATAAAAATACCGGCAAGGTTTACTCAGCCTTCACAAGAAATGAGTACCAGCCCCCTCGAGAGCTGGGAAACCCCCACTTCAACTGAAGTGGTTGGCGTAAGGCCGGCCCCCTTACCTGTAAAAAATAAATAGGTTCAACTCGCCACATGCGACCCCTTCGGGGATAACGCGGCAAGAAGCTACACTATATGTGTAGCTTAGTTGCGTTTTTTTTTACTTCCCAATAAGTATTTCACTTCCTATGAGAAGTTACAACCAATGAATGATCTTACGATCCACGATTTCCCAAATCAGTGAATCAGCGCTTATGCAGTTTTAATTTGTAGCTGGTGAATGACATGACCTATTATTAACAACTAACGGGGCTAATCTTAGACATTTTAGTCGTCGGTTGAGCCCACGCTTTGACAAACGCAAAAACAGCGCTCATCAAATGAATCATCCTTATATTATGATTATTATTATTTGGATTCCTTGACTAATAAGTTGTTATGATGCTGTGCTGACACCCATAATCTTATTTACAGACTATAATCTTACGGGGCTACTCTTAAATATTTAAGTCGTCGGTTGAGCCCACGCTTTGGCAAACTAATGGTGCCTGGGCTGGAAATTTCATCAGCACAGTCATTCTTACCTACATAATTTTGTAATAGTTGTATAAAGACTAATCAGCTGTTCACTTGCGGCCATCTTGGATTGACAGTTCTTCATACAAATGCATATTAGTTTGTCAAATCGTGGGCTCAACTGACGACTAAAATGTCTACCCGTATTCATGACCAATACTGCCTCAAGTAACAATACTTACCTAAGTCAAGCGCTACACTTACTCAAGGGTCGACATTCTGGAGCGTTTTGTTTCACAAAGAACACTTACCCCCGTATTCACGATCAAAACTGATTTAAGTGCCTTACTCAAGCGCTACACTTACTCAAGGGTCGACATTCTGGAGCGTTTTGTTTCACAAAGAACACTCAAGCAGTAATCAGCGTAGTGCCCAACCCCCAGGAGACGTACGGGTTTGTCATTGGCTCTCGAAAAAACCCAGCTCTGTAATTGGTCAGTACCTTCCGACCGATATTCGGCGTACTTCACTCTTATCATTGCCGCCTCTTTCAAATTTCAATGTCATATCAACTTTGCATAAAACTTGACAACAAATAAGTACGTATAACGCAATTACTACTTGAAGTAAACCGTAAGTACGAATTTGTTTGTTTACAATTTCTATTAGTTTTTAAAAATACATTTATGTAATATCCAATGGAAAGTGTTTTGATCGATTTCAGCGCCAAAAAGATGTTGTTTTCTCCAGCGGAAAAGGAGCTGCTGGTGGCTCTGATTAAAGAAAAACCTGTAATAGAAGATAAAATAACAGATCGAAGAAATCGTTGGCTTTGTAACCCTCAATGAGCAACGGCAAAACTGTATACAGAACGACGCATTTTTTCAATCAAAAACGTCTTCTAAATTCTTCCTCTTCGTAATACGTAAATGGGTCTTTACAGTCTCTGATATATTTTCTTAGGACACTATTTTTGAACAAAACAATGTTATTATTCTCGTTGAAGTCAACTGTATCGAAAGAATTCATTATTTTATGTAAATAATTCACAACCAAACAAAAAATGTACTGATGAAATGCGGCGGAATATTTTGACAGTTCATCTGTCATTGCAGTATGGTCTTAGACCATACCGGAGAACAAACCCAATTCTGATGGTCAAGCAATGTAAATGAACTCGTCAAAACAATGTTAATACACTTGTAAAAATCATGTTTATAGTAAGAATTCATTTTTTCATGTAAATTCACAATCAAACAAAAAATGTGAAAACAATGAAATATGACGGAATATTTTGACAGCGCTTAAGCGTTGGTTAATATACGTGTCGACCTTACTTACCTGAGTGCTAGTTTTTGGAGCGCTTAAGCGCTAATTTTACCTTAAGTATTGTTCTTGAAATGAATTTCCCCAATCTAAGCGCTGGTTTGCCCTTAAGGAAGTGCCAGTTTTGATCGTGAATACGGGGGTTAAGCAGCAATCAGCCTAGTGCCCAACTTAGTGGAGATGTACGGCCAGTCATTGGCTCTCGAAAAAACCCAGCTCTATAATTGGTCAATAACTTCCGACCAATATTCGGCGTACTTCATTCTTATCATTGCCGCTTCTTTCAAATTTCAATGACATTTGAGCTGTTGAACTTGACAAATCGAAGAAATGTCAATGTCATATTTTGAGCTGTGCATAAAACTTGACAATCGAAGATTTTTTTGGCTTTGTTAAACCCTCAATGAGCAACGGAAAGACTGTATACAGATCGACGCATTTTTTCAATCTAAAACGCCTTCTAAATCCTTCCTCGTCGTAATCGTAAATGGGTCTTTACAGTCTCTGATATATTTTCTTGGGACACTATTTTTGGTCAAAACAATGTTTTTATACTCGTTAAAATCATCTTCATGTAAGAATTCATTATTTTATGTAAATAATTCACAACCAAACAAAAAAATTGCTGACGAAATGCGACGGAATATTTTGACAGTTCATTTATCATTGCAGTATGGTCCTAGACCATACTGGAGAACAAACCCGATTCTGATGGTCAAACAATGTTAATATACTCGTCAAAACAATGTTAATACACTCTAAAAAATTGTCTTCATCTTAAGAATTCTTTCATGTTAATTCACACAATTTTTTCATGTTAATTCACAATTAAACAAAAAATGTGATAACAATGAAATATGACGGAATATTTTGACAGCGCTTAAGCGTTGGTTAATAAACGTGTCGACCTTACTTACCTAAGTGCTAGTTTTTGGAGCGCTTGAGCGCTAATTTTACCTTAAGTATTGTTCTTGAAATGAATTTCCCCAATCTAAGCGCTAGTTTGCCCTTAAGTAAGTGCCAGTTTTGATCGTGAATACGGGGGTAAGATAGCACCGTAAGTATTCTTGAAATGCAACGCATGGACAAGCACGAAACCAAAGTTTGAGGGGAGAAGAAATAAACAACCCGAAGCAGAGAACTAGTGTTAAGAGCTGCAGCATAAAAAAAATAAATAGCTTTGATGATCCCCCATCTTCAATAAAAGTGACAATAGTTTCACATGCGAAAAATACACAGATGTCGCTGCTGAATTCACTAACTAGCAATCAAAGTGTGTTTAGTTTGCACATATAAACCCTCAGTGTACACACACTCACATCACAGTTCTCATCAAGATCATCTCCATCATCATACTTCACGCTGAAGAAGCCCATCGCAGAAATGGGCGAAACGTCCGGAAGCTCCAGCTCCCACAGACCACGGCAACAGATCCCGGAAAACATCACTCCAGCAACAATAAATTTTACGTTTGTTGAGGAATTTATTTTCGATCATGTTATCTTTCATCTTATCTAATCTAATCTAATCTAATCTAAGCTGCAAAGATATATATCATTTAAGATTTATATTAAATGCATTCCCACAAGCAGATATGTATAATTTCGCGCTAACACATGCCGCATGTGGACCTACAATATAAAAACCCAATCTCAAATCTTATAAGATAGAAAATAAAACAACTTTGTTTTTTATTACTGCAATTCTCAGTTTCACGACCAGTGCGAGCTAACAAATGCTTCATGTGTACTTGCAATTCAGAAACCAAATCGCAAATGAACATAAGCCCTGCAACTTTTGTCGACCTTCCCTGAAACAGGGGTGACATTGGAAAAGTGATCAGCCTTATACCAACCTAGAAGTCAAGGAATCATCATCTCATGTATATAATTCTCGCGTCACAGAGTTTGTGATCACACTCCTCCGAAACGACTTGACGGATTCTTATGAAATTTTGTACGCATACTTGATAGGTATGAGAATCGGCCAACAAGTATATTAATCTGTGCCTCCTGTGAAAAGTGATACAACTTGAGTTATACCCTTTTTGAGTTTTTTGCATAGAAATAATCAGAAAAAAATTAGCAATTTTTTGGTCTTACTCACATTCTTTTATCTGCTATAGTTAAGGAGATAATTTGGTGAAAAGTGATATAACTGGCAGGATTTTGGCAAAAAAAAAGTGAAAATAGATATAAGTCAAGTTGTACCGCTTTAAGTAATTGCTCTACTCACCGGTTTTTACAAATTCATCGTGAATACTGATACATCTAGAGTTATATCACTTTACACCAATTTTTGACTAGAAATTTAGCTAAGTGATACGATTCAGGTAAATTTTGAAAATATCACTATTATAAGTATAACAATTGAATCTTTGGGGTAGTACTTTTATAATTGGTTTGAGAAACATTCTGTTAGGAATATTATCTTACGAGTTATTAGATTTTTAAACTTTTTGTGTATCACTTTACACAAAGACAACTTATAGTTGCAATATAATATAACTCGACTTGTATCATTTATCACGTAATAAATGATACAAGTACAGGCAAAAAAGGTACAACTGACAGAGTTTAATAAATTACTTTAAAACTATAATATTTACCATAAAAATTAGAATACACAGTGAAAGTGAATGTTTTTATCTACAAAATAAGGTACTTATGTGTAACCTAGCCCACTTAGTTCATGAATTAGAATTTTTTAAATCTTGTTTTTGCTCTCCTGTAAAATGATGATTTTTGAGTTGTATCACTTTTCACAGGAGGCACAGATTTCATACAGCTATATGATTTAGAAGAGCATACACAGATTTTGTCTTTCATTTTTTTTAAACCAAAAATTATTTTCGTATGAAATAACATTGAGTGACCATGAGATAACATATTGTGACTAAGAGATATCACCATTTGACCATGAGATAACACTTTGTGACCAGGAGATAGCATCATGTGACCATGAGATAACATGTGGTGACCATGAGATAATGTTTGGCGACCATGAGATAACACCATGCGACCATGAGATAACATAATGTTATCATGAGATAACATTTTGTGACCATGAGATAACATTTTGTGACTAAGAGATAACATGTAGTGACCATGAGATAACATTTGGTGACCATAAGATAACACCATGTGACCATGAGATAACATTTTGTGACTAGGAGATAACATTCAGTGACCATAATATAACAACTTGTGACCATAAGATTACACCATGTGAACATGATATAACATTTTGTGACTAGGAGATAACATTTAGTGACCATGAGATAACATTTTGTGACCCATAACAAATTATTTCTTGGTCTTTGCCCTAGCAACCCTGCCGTGTGACGCAACAACTTATTTGTCGTTTTGAAATGTACAGACCTCATTAAAATTGACGTGTTGAAAGATGTAAAATGAATTTAAATACATTAAACAATTAGATAACAAATGAAAAAAATATTTTTTAAATAGATTTCTTTTATTTTCATGGCCCAGATATTCTCTCAATGAAATGCTTTATTTAATATTTAATTATTTTTAGTATTAATAATTTCACACGCAACAATTCATACTGAAAATGTTTTATTTATTTCTTTCGAGGTAGGATGTCCTCAGGGTGACAAAGAAATCATCTTTAAATTATCATTTGTCTTAGTAACGGCAAGGTTTACTCAGCCTTTAACAGAAATGAGGGCGGTATAAAAGAGAATATGGGAAAAAAGTTTAAAAATAGCACAATGAGATGGTTCGGACATCTTGAAAGAATGGATGAAAACTGGAAAAATTGATTTTTAAAAGTATTAAAAACAACTTTCGCATTATCATGTTTTACGTTTTTTTCTTAACTCAGATTGTGTGGAAAGTGATTCTTAAGAAAATTTAATTGTTATGTCATCTATCTATAATCTAAGCTGCAAAGATATGTTAAAATTTAAGGCTCACATTAAATGCATGCCCACAGTCAGGCACATGAAGGCACTTTACCCACCTCCACCCACCAAGTTCATACAACTCATGCGGAGTCGCTTCACTTGGTGATACTTCACTTGCAATGTTTTTTTGGCGGCGGAAGGCCTTCCCGTTGAAGTTAATCAGCTAAAGTTACTCTACTCAAGAAAGGAAAAAGAGAATCCTCAAATCAGGGGCTAACGCATGACTCTCGCGCCTTCACATTCTGCATGTGTGCATTCGATTAATAATAAAAAAAAAAACTAGCATTAACATAAACCATGCAACTCCTGCCGCCTTTCTCTGAAACCGGGGTGGTATTGGCAAAATTGAACAAATTTTCACAGCACGGGGGGTCAGCCTCATACCAACTTATAGGTCAAGGAGCACAAAAAATTATAAATTGTGTACAAAAAATAACATAAGCAAACAACCAATAGAGCTATTCTTAGACATTTTAATCGTCTGTTGAGCCCACACTTTGACAAACTAATGATACCTGGGCTGGAAGTCTCATCACCACGGTCATTCTTACCTACCGCATTTAGGTAATATTTGTATGAAGACTAATCAGCTGTTCACTTGCGGCCATCTTGGATTGACAGGTCTTCATACAAATGCATCATTGGTCAATGTTATGGCCGAGGGGGCAAAGTGGGCTGATCTTACTAGCGTGTTTTGAATAAAACAACGTTGGTTCGATCCCCGCCTGGGTCATTTGATCATAACTTTGACCCTGATTCAACAGATGTTATTGGGTAATTATCAATTAATAATTTATTAAAATAAAAATAAATAATTGTTAAAATATATGATATTCATACCTGTTTCTGCATTTGTCTTCATAAATCTATAAAAAAAAAATAGTTTGTCAAAGCGTGGGGTCAACGGACGACTAAAATATCTAAGAATATCATCATCATCATCATTGGCACGACAACCCGGTGTGGGTCTTGGCCTCCCTCAGCAACCGCTGCCAGCGCTGTCTATCCAACGTCTTCCTCCTCCAGTCCCACATTCCCACTGCACGGCAATCCGCCACCACTCCATCCAGCCATCTTGAACGTGGTCTTCCCACTGTCCGGCGTCCCTCCGGGTTCGTCATCACAATCGTCTTCTCCAGGCTCCGATGGTCCATTCGCTGAATGTGCCCCAGCCAATTCAGTCTGTTGACCTTTATTGATATATTCTAAGAATATCACGAAAGGGGCCGTCCATAAATTACGTCATCGATTTTGGCCGATTTTCGACCCCCCCCCCCCCCCCCCCCCCTTACCATCATCCTATAGTCATTATCTAATGACCCCCTCCCCCCTCGTGCTGTAATAATTGATGAGCTTAATAATTAATAATGTTTTAACACTTACATAATATTGTATATATTTTGTAGAAATTGGTATTTACAAGAACGACGTCACTTTTGGTACTCGTACATCATTTGCCATCATCCGCAGACCAGACTCCCCCCCCCCCCCTTAATGCGAGTGACGTAATATATGGACAGCCCCAAATCAAATTTAAAATGAAAGTGGAACTTCAACATAAAATTAAATTTATGCCCAAGCCGCCAACATTGCAAATCAACCGCCATTCTTCGCGGTAGGTCGTTAATCTTAAAACACATGCACAATGCACTTTGTGTGATTCGTTGAACCGTTCTTGGACGTGTCGACCAGCGCGTCACGTCCTTTCAAGTGAACACGTCGGGTGTTACGCAACGCACGTGCAAGGTTGGGCAGAACGAATAATCGCAGACCGTGCGCGATGGGGACGTGGAAATTTAACGTGTTTGAAAAAAAACGGTGCATGCACGGGTCCAGGTGTTGACAAATGAAAACGATGTAAAGATTTACAAAAAAAAAAATGCAAATAAGCTACACATATTGTGTGACTTCTTGCCACGAGTGCACCATCGTCGTCCTCATTCATTCTGTTCTTTTAAATAAATGCGAGTAAGTTCCAATAAATAAATAATTGAACAGCGATCTATATCATTTAAGTTGTGCAAACGCAAATAGACTACACATATGGTGTAACTATTTGCCGCATTATCCCTAAAGGGTTTCGCATGTGGCGAGTGGAACCTATTTATTGTTACAGGTAAGGGACTTACACCAACCGCTGCAGTTGATGTGGGGTTTCCCACCTCCCGAGGGCACTCATTTCTTATGAAGCTGATTAAACCTTGCCCGTATTTAATCTTGGTTTTGAAATAAACACCGAAACAGGAAATCATTTCTGACACCCTCGGTGGGATTCGAACCCGAGCTGTCGGCATGGAATGAAAGCACTCTACCTACTGAGGTATCGACGGACCAACCTATAAGTCAAGGAACCGATCCATTCCTCGATCTTTCTCTTCCATGTTTTCCTTTGACGTTCCTTTTGTACATGTTTTTTACATCGTACCTACATTCTTTCTAGATGCCCGAACCATCTTTTCAGAAAAAAATAATTTTTCGTCCTTAAACCTGAGATTGGCGACGACTGTTTTTTACCATGAATGAAATTATTATGGGAGGCTATTCTATTTCTGAATTAAATTATTTTATTGATTTTTTTTATCCCATAAGTCAGGTACAGAAATAGGAGTACCTTCTTATTTAACAAACGCGTGCATTGGATAGATACTAAAAACACCCAAAAAAAATGGTTCGTGTTGAACAGGAGACGGCAGTAAATTTATAAATTTTAATAAGTTTTCGGGTAATTCGTTGACTATTTTTATTATTTTTTAGCCGACGTTTCGGATCGGTATCACGATTCCTCATCAGGGCGATTCTCTTGTGTGTAAGGTTGGCCTTCGACTGATTTGTGATGTAATTTTGTTGCGGGTCTGTGCAGGGCGGGGTGAGGAGGAAGACATATTATATATGTTTATATATAATATCTTGTGCGGGAGACTGCCTAGATTTCTGAGACAGTAGGGGTCTATGACACTTATTTTAGTGCCGCAGAGGTGTTGGTGATGTGGCGGTTGATGTCTTGATCCTCTGTAGCAGGGCTGTTAGCTGCGTTGTGTTGTGTTGTGTGTTGCGTTGGCTTTGTTTTGAGACACTGAAAGGGAGGGGCGATTGATATTGGTTTTGAATAGGGCAAGGTTAAATTGGGGTGAGAACACAGATACCGGTAGATCGTTCCATAAACGGGCAGTTTTGTAAAGAAACCGTATTTCTTTGAATATATCACGGAATAAACATGGCGACGGATCAACAGCTGATTCACTTTATATGCAACAACGATCAGCTGTTCACGCATCGACATTTTTTATTCCGTCCTACTTTTAAATAGTTACGGTAAGATCTACCGACGGCCTTCTAGACTTTCAGCCCTCGAGGATTGTGGTTCGGATGCCTGAACCTTCAAGGTTTGTGATACGGATTGAAACAAGATCAAATCATATTTATTAGCGCTATTTAATGTCGATTTTAGACCATTTTCAATGTCATCGATCAGTGAACTCTACAGCCATTTTTTCTAAGCGTACCACCCGTAGGGCCTATGGTTCCATGTTAGAACGACACAGTGACAAAACGACAAAGGACATAACGACACATGACAAAACATCAAAATGACAAAACATCACAGTTAAGGACATCACAATGACAAAACATCAAAAGATTAATCATCAACTGACGAAACATCACATACCTAAAACAGAAGATATTATAAACGGCACATGAAAAAAATATGTTAACGGGATGTAGTCTGTGTTTATTTTTCATACTGATGTTTTGTCATGTGTTGTTCTGTCATCTGTCATTCTGTCATGTGCCGTTATGTCTTATCTAATCTAATCTAATCTAATCTAAGTTGCAAAGATATATAACAGTAAGGATTCATATTATACGCATTCTAACAAGCAGACACGTATAAGTTCGCGCTTGCACATGCCGCATGTGAACCTACAACATAAGAACCCAAATCTCAAATGAACACACGCCCTGCAACTTTTGCCGACCTTTCCTAAAACAGGGGTGACATTGTCAAAAAAAAACCATTTTCTACAGCATGGGCGATCAGCCACATATCAACCTATAACTATAAGTTAAGGAACAATAAATTCTATAAAATTTTAGGCTTACACGGCCGGCTGATGATGCTGGAGTGATAAATTATATTGTACATCATGTGTCGTTTTGTCACTGTGCCGTTCTAACATCGCTTAGCTTAACCCAGGGCTTAGAGTGGCTTACCTTGCAAAGTACCTACGGGTAGGTCCGCTAATAAAGGTGATACAATTTGTTTAATCACTATTTACGATATCAGTATTTCTTGTTGTTACATTTCATCCGTTTTCCGGACTGCCTTCACCCCCAGCTGCTTCAGATAAGCGAGGCTGGTGTTGACCTTATTTTGATCTGTGATTTGTGAATTAGAGATGGGATCTATATCCAGAAGCGCTACTCTGCTAAATTTCTTACACTTTCGGAGCTATTCTTAGACATTTTAAAGCCCGTTCCCACTTGTGGCTTGTCGTATCCGTATATTAATCGGAGGTTCCAGTGGCAGAACATTATGTATGGAGCTATTCACACTTGTCGGAAACCGATTTTGTCCGAAATGTTCTGCAACTGGAACCTCCGATGAATATACGGATCCGACACCCGACAAGTGGGAACGGGCTCTTAGTCGTCGGTTGAGCCCACGCTTGTCTAAATGCTTAAGAATAGCCCCGACATTAATCCAAGTTGGAGCTAGCTAGCGCTTGCGAAAGAACTCCATAGATGAAAAAATCACAGTACACCTTATTTTTGGACACGAATCGCTATCTCGTCGCCTAAAGATCGTAAGGAATTTAGTGGAATAGCGCTTCAGATATCACATGGATATTCTTGTGAACTTAGAATGAGGTCCTCAAATGAATCGAACGGTTTGCTAAGAAAAAGTAAAATAATATTTTAAAATGAGTTTCAGGCTTACGCGGCTGGTTGATGATGCTGGAGAGTTGCTTTCCGGGATCTGTTGCTGTGGTAGCTGGACCTTCCGGACGTTTCGCCCATGTCTTACATAGGCTTCCTCAGCGTGAAAGTAAAATTATGAAGATGATCTTGACGAGCTCCAGCTCCCACAGACCACGACAACAGATCCCGGAGAGCAACTCTCCAGAACCAAATAATATTTCGTTAGTAGTTGTCTAGTCGATAGCTTAGTTGGTAAGAGTGCTTGCATTCCATACCGAGAGCTCAGGTTCTACTCCCATCAAGGTTGTCAGAAGCGATTTGCCGTTTCGGTGTTTATTTCAAACACAAAAATAAAATACCGGCAAGGCTTACTCAGCCTTCAGACGATATGATTTGTGAAAATCCTCAAAGAAAAAATAAAATAATGTATGGAAATATATTTTATTTTTCATAAAAATCTTTACTAAAATGTTGACAAACATTTAATTACTCATTGCTTATTCATCCTGTCACGAACTTGAAATACGTACGTGAGCCTGGAGATGTATACATACTCGTAGTGTGACGTGCTTGTGTTAGTGCATAACGTTCTGGTGGGAGAATAATCTAGAGAATTCGAGAAAGACCCCTCTGGTACCTAATAACGGACTGAAATGGTACGGAGAGTAAGTCGCTTAGAGCAATTGACCTTTGAAAGACCAATAAAGTAGCACACTGTTTGGTCCTTCGAACCGGATACACAAATTAATAAACGACCTTTAATATTAATTGTACATTGAAGCTTTCACGGCCGGTTCTTGTTAACACAATAAATTTATTCGAGCTATGTAGCCGTGGTCTGGTTGATTCTTTCCGGACAGTTTCGCCCATTGCTCCCATGGGCATTATCAGCGGTTGGCTAGTCGCTGTGATCTTCTTACAGGATCTGACGACCTTTAATATATTTGAGACAAACTAGAGACAAATAAGAAAAAATTAGAATCTAGTCACAACTCTATCGCGGATGATTCATCAGACTGCTGTGAACGATTTACAATTCGGTCGACTTTAATTGTTTGTTTGTTTGTTTGTTTTTTTTCATTTCGTCGAAGGAAATAGATCTTTGCTGCATTTTATTCGTACGAAGGCCGACCTTGGTGACAACACTATAGTATCTGACAATACAATGAAACAACAGACAAAAAATATGAATTAAATGATTTTACTCAATACAACAAAATAATTAACTCGACTACTCATTCGCAAAAATAAATAAATAAAGGAGCAGTGATATTTTTTACGCAGACATAAAAAACCAAAGACAAGAAAAACGCAACGCTAGTAAAATAATAATAATATTAGGATGATTTATTTGGTGAGCGCTGTTTTTGTGTGTATCACACCTCAAGAGCCCTCTGCGAGCTTGGTCGTCGCTGTAGAAAGCGCCAATTCTCAAGCAAGACCCAGTTGTTGTAAGGTTGGATGGACTTTTCAGTGACTGGTCCTTGGTAAAGGTTTATGAATTTTTCAACCCAGCGAAGAGCACATTTGGAAATATAAATGGTAGGTATATTTTTTTGTGCTCCGCCAGGATCCGAATCTACAACCTTCCATTTACGAGTCCGAAGTGTTGCCACTGGACTACGGACCGGTCTAAATCTAAGCTACACATATAGTGTTACTTCTTGTCTGCGTTATCTCCGAAGGGGTCGCATGTGGTGATTTGGGACATATACATTTTTACGGGTGAAGAGGCTGACCTCACACCAACCACTTCATTTGAAGTGGGGGTTTTCCAGTTAGTTGGCGTTTCTTGTGAAGACTGAGTACACCTCTTCGGTACTTATTTGGGTTTGAAATCACTCGGTGGGGATCGAACCCTTGCTCTCGGCATTGAATGCAAGCATTCTGCCAACTCAGCCATCGACCGGACTTTTTACGAGCTTGGTCGTCGCGACAAAGCGTTAATTTTCAAGCAAGACCTAGTTGCTGTCAGGCTGGATGGACCTTTGGTGACCGGTCTTTGGCAACGGCAATGAATTTTCCAACCCAGCGAAGAGCATTTTTGAAAATATAAATGGAATTTTTTTTGTGCTCCGCCTGGATTCGAACGCACGACCTTTCATTGACGAGTCCGAAGCGTTACCACTAGACCACGGACCGATATCATAAACATTATTAAACGTTGGTCTTATACTGAAATTTCATAATAAATTAAAGGCACGATCTTTGTTATTTTGACTAACGATGTGTTAGCTTGGCCGATCGCAGTCTAGATGTTATTGTCTCAGAGTTGTTATCTTAAAGGTTCTCGGTTTGGATTCCAAGAACATGCGAAGTATGATTGGGAAAAAACGGAGTGATAGGGTGAGAAATGATTTTGTAAGAGAAGAATGTGGTGCAAGAGAAAGTGTGTTAAGATAAACCATCTTAACCAGGCACATGGAGAGAATGAATGATGAAAGACTGACGAAGAAAGTATATGTTGCAAGAATAGATGGATGTCAAAGATTTGAGAAATTTCCGAAATTGCGAGTGAATGGAATATCCAGAGTCATAATAAAAGGAGAGCCTGTATGAAGAAGGTTATGACTCTGGAGGAAATGAAAGAAGTTTGTAAGGACAGAAACAAATGGCGGTTGATCTGTGATGTCGGCGGCTAGGGTTTTTTTAAATAAGAATTTGTTTTCTGTTAGTTTTTGATGTCCATACATATTATAATTTGTTGATTTTAAAAATGTAATTTTTTGTGTATGTTCCTTGACTTATAGGTTGGTATGCGGCTGACCATGCACCCATGCTGTAGAAAATGGTTCACTTTGCCAATGTCACCCCTGTTTCAGGGAAGGTCGGCAAGAGTCGCAGGGTGTATGTCCATGTGAGATTCGGGTTTTTATATTGCAGGACCACATAAGGCATGTTTAAGCGCGAACTTGTGCATATCTGTTTGTGAAAGAGCATATAATGTGAATCTTTAATGTTACATAGATATCTGTACCTTAGAGCATAAAGAACGGAAGTCCACTTTTTTGCGTTTTTTAATTAATGATGCAGAAATTATTATAATTAGCTGTTCTATAAGTGGTAAAAATATTTAGTCCTCGGACTCATAGTTACTGAGATATCAAGTGTAATAAATATGGGATGCACATAAAAGTGCGAGCATAAACCACGGAAGTTCCACAAACGTTGTTCACATTAAATAAATATCGATAAAAGAAGATAAACAGTTTTTACAGATCAAAAATATCTCGTCTAGTTTAGAAGTAATGATGGTTTATAAAAGTGCACATTTTCACTAAAACTCGTCTCCTGCACATTTTACTAATTGTGACTACCGTTGTTTATGCTCTAAGGTACCTACAGATATATTTTGCAACATAGATTAGATGCATTTTATTGCCAAATACTTGTTTGATGACCACATGAACATAATTGAATTGTATTTAATAATCTTGAGGTGCTATTGAGTTATTTTGTTTCTATTGCAAGTAGAGTACGACCAGCTGATCTGGCACACGGCCTAGCAACGCTAACCAATGCCTTACTTATTGTCTGTGGACAAAAGGCAGAGGCGTAACCATTGAGCTATAATATTGTTACGAACTTGGAGTACCTACGTGCTTTTGTACATGCATACATAGCAGTGGCGAAGGGTGCCATACATGCCGGTTTCCATCGGCTTCCCTTTTAAAATGATGTAACAAAGTAGTTTAAAAATATAGGCACAAAGTAAAAAAAATACATTTAAAACCAAAGAATCAATACGCATTTTTTCCTCATTGAAACCATGCAGTCTACTTTTTTATCATTTTTGCATCATTTTAAACGGGAAACCGATGGAAATCGGCTTATATGGAACCCTTCGCCACTGATACATAGTGTATAGAACAATCTGGCTCTAGTGTGACTAAATTAAAAGTGGGTTTCTCATGTTTTTGACAAATGTATGTAATAAATAATAATATTAGAATGATTTATTTAGTGAGCGCTGTTTTGTGTGTATCATACCTCAAGAGCCCTCTGCGAGCTTAGTCGTCGCTGTAGAAAGCACCAATTCTAAAGCAAGACCCAGTCGCTGTAAGGCTAGATGGACCTTTTGATGACCGGTCTTTGGTAAAGGTTTATTAATTTTTCTACCCAACGAAGAGCAAATTGGAAAATATAAATGGTATATTTTTTGTGCTCCGCCGGGATTCGAACCCACAACCTTCCATTCACGAGTCCGAAGTGCTACCACTGGACCATGGACAGGTCTCTTCACGGTTTTTGACGCGTCAAATTCGAGAATTGATATAGAAGGAAAGAGTTGTGGTGTTTTTTTTATTATATTATTAGTAATCGACGTTTTCGTTACGCCCTTGCCTAAAGCGTCGGCCATTTGGACCGTTGAATTGTTTTTTGGAACAAATGTTGTCAAATCTCGTCGCCTTACTGGACCAGTTGGTCACGGTGGTCAAGGGGACGCATTCGAATCCAATAAATGGCATTTTACATCATTATCCACATCTTCCAACTTACATTTTTCATATTTCCATTAAATATTTGATTGAAAATTGTAACGAGATGGATTTGTTTGTTAGGTAAAATGGAACATGAGATTTGAATTTGAATGAAAAGGAAAACAAAGGAATGCAGAAAGAGAGAGAAAAAGCTTGCCAGGCGGGATAGCCACAAGCCTGTGTAATTAAGAATAATTAATATTATTGTGCTGTGGTTTATTGTGTATACATTGTGAAAGGAATAAAAGTAAACATATTAAAGTGGCTGTTATATTATTAATTGTGTCAATCAGCAGGACAGAGAGGAAAAACCCTCACATTTTGGCGCCCAACGTAAAAGAAAAAATCTGTACATGAAATTCCTATGAAGAAAATTTTTCACAAACAAAAACAAATGACAGTCAATTTCAACAAATGACATTGAAAACAATACAATATATGAAATGATTAAAATTGGACAGATTTATGGTTGTGAAAGCATAATGGAAAGCATCAACACGTTTAAAAGCTAGTGAAGACATCGACTTATACAATTAACAACAATAAATTACAAGATTTGAAACGCTGTTTGAAAATATTGAAGGTGAGAGAATTCAAACTACCTACATTACGTTCATAAGAATGGAAATTCAAAAATCGAACGTCGCGGGAGAATGAAGAATGGATATGAACCAGTTTGTTTCAAATCAGTTTAGATAAATATATATAGATGGTGTTATATTTAATTTGTATGAAATTTTTTTTGAGATGAAATGATTTATTCTCTAATTGCATAAATTGAAAATATACAGCAAATGACGAAATCTAAAAAAAATAAATAATAAAAAGGATTTAGAAAGTAACACAATGGAGTCCATAAATTTTGATCCTCTCAAATTAAAAATATCTTTTAATGGTGAAAGTGAACCAAATGAATTTATAATAAGGTTAGAAGAATTAGCCAAAGTCTACAAATTAAAATTAGATTATTTGGTAGAGTGTATGCCTATATTTTTAACAGATTTTCCGTTAACTTGGTACAGAGCAATTAACTGTGAATTTGATTGGAAAATTTTTAAAACCAAATTCTTACAACAATTTGAAAAATATGACTTTCAAAGGAATCTTAAGTTAGAAATTTTAAATATGGTAAGGTCATGATAATGCATCTGTTTATATTTTAAAGGTAAAATCAAAAAATAATTTATTAAATAAAAGAATGCATGATAAAGAACTTATGGACATAATAATTCATGGATTGTCAGAAAAATATGCAACTTTACTGACAACATCTGAAATTAAAAATACAGAGGAATTATCTACAATATGTAGCAAGTTTGAATCATTTATAAAATTTAATGAATGTAAAAATTTAAATGTAATGAATGACATAAAAGAGAAAAATGTAATGCAAAAATGCAATTTTTGTAATAAATTAGGACATGATGAAATAGATTGTTGGACTAAAAATAGAAAATTAGATTACATACAGAATAAATGTAGAAGTTTCACAAATAATATAGTATGCTACTTTTGTAATAAAAGAGGACATGTGGAAAGAAATTGTTTTATAAAAAATGGAAATTTTAAAAAACACACAGTAATCTGTTACTCATGTAAGCGTACAGGACATGTACAAAAAGATTGTTTTGTTAAAAATAAAAAAAGTGATTATACAGACAAAACAAAAATGAACAGAAATATAAATATACAAAACAGAACAAATACGACATACAATAGTAATTCAAAAAAACTTGTAGATAGTCGGCCTTCAGTACAAACACAAAAATCAGAAATGAAGAGCTGGCTTAATTTCATTCAAATTTTTAATAAAAATTATCAAATTGCACCACTCATTTTTGCTAAACAATTTGATAAAAGACCATTTTTAACAGTAAATATTGAGAACAAAAATTTTACAGGTTTACTAGATTCAGGTGCATCTATTTCTGCAATCAATGAAAAAACATTTGATTATTTTTTACAAAGAAATTACAAAATTATAAAAACCCATGAAAGTATCTCGTTAGCAAATGGTAAAAATATAAAAATACTTGGTAAAATAAATTTAGAGGTAAAATGTGACAATCAAATAAAACATGTAGATTTTTATGTTTTACAAGGTTTACAACAAGACATAATTTTTGGAATAGATTTTTGGATAAAATTTGAATTAGAACCGAGTTTAATAAGTAAAATTACATATTCAAATAGCAAAAATATTAGTGAATTAGGTAAAATTACAAATAGAACTAAATTAACAGATAACCAATTACAGCAATTAAAAACAATAGAAAATGATTTCAAGGACATCTCTTATGAAAAAATAGGCTTAGGATGCACAAACCTCATTGAACACAGAATTCAGACAGAAGGTCCTCCAATAAAACAAAAGTATTATCCACTCAGTCCAGCAAGACAGAGACAGGTTAACACAGAGTTAGATAAAATGTTAAAAGAAGGTATAGTTGAACAATCCAAATCTTCGTGGTCCAGTCCTGTTGTGATTGTAATTAAAAAGGATGGAACGCCTAGATTTTGTTTGGACTCTAGAAGACTCAATGAAGTAACAAAACGAGATAACTATCCCATTCCAAATTTAAATCAAGTTTTAGCAAATTTACGAAATGCCAAATATATCTCTTCAATAGATTTAAGCAAGGCGTTTTGGCAAATTCCACTAGAAGAATCGTCCAAAGAAAAAACTGCCTTCGTCGTACCAAATAGAGGGTTGTTTCAATTCACAAAAATGCCGTTCGGTTTAAAAAATTCAAGTTCTGAAACACAGCGTTTATTAGACAAATTATTTGGACCTAAATTTGATACTAACATATTTTGTTATATCGATGACTTAATTATTATTAACGAAGATTTCAATTCACATTTAAATTTATTAAAACAAGTTAAAAATATATTACAAGAAGCAGGGTTAACGGTAAAATTTTCAAAATGTGAATTTTGCAAAGATAGTTTAAAATATTTGGGATACATTATTGATGAAAATGGATTAAGGCCAGATTCAAATAAAGTCAAGATTATAGAGGAATATCCTTCACCGAAAAATTTAAAACAACTACGAATGTTTTTAGGTTTGGTAGGATTTTATAGAAAAGTTATACGAAACTGCAGTGAGATATCATATCCACTAAATAAATTATTGAGAGGTAAAAAAGGTCAGAACAATTTTAATTGGTCAAAAGAATCTGAGGATGCATTTAATAATTTAAAATTAGCCTTAAGCACAGCCCCTGTATTAATATGTCCGGATTTCACAAAAGATTTTTTTTTACACACTGATGCCAGTAAAAATCAAGTAGCTTCAGTATTAAACCAAAATATCAATGGGTCCGAAAAGCCAATAGCATATTTTTCAAGAAGTTTGACAGTTAGAGAACAAAACTATTCGACATCAGAACGTGAGCTTCTTGCCATTGTAGAGTCAATTGAACATTTTCGATCTTATCTAGATGGGATGAAATTCAAGGTAATAACTGATCATATGGCATTAAAATTCTTGAATAAAATATCAAATCCAACAGGTAGATTAGCAAGATGGGCCATGAGACTTTCACAGTATGAATTTGAGATTGAGCATAGAAAAGGGAAAGAACATACAGTGCCAGATGTATTATCTAGGATTCCTGGTACTAAAGAAATGGAAGTAATAAATTCAAATATTGCAGATCCTTGGTATAATAATATCGCAGAAGGATGTACAAAAACACCATACAAATACAAAAAATTCAAAATGGTAGATAATAAATTATTTAAACTAATAAATGATGATAATCCTTTCACAGAGGAATATAATTGGAAAGAGATACCTATTATAGACAATAGATTAACTATAATAAAGAATCATCATGATACTGGACATGTAGGTATTTTTAAAACTTATAAATACATATCAAGATGTTACTATTGGAAAAATATGTATGCAGATATAAAAAGTTTTATAAATAAATGTCAAAAATGTAAAATGTATAAGCCGAATAATTTACCTCCAGCAGGAAAAATGGAAAATAGAAAAAGAGTGGATAGACCGTTAAAAATGTTGAGTATTGATTTGATAGGACCATTACCAAAATCAAGTACGGGCTATATACATATATTATCAATAATAGATGTTTTTACCAAATATTGTTGGTTATTTCCTTTAAGAAGAGCAACTACAGAAGAAATAGTAAAATTAATAGAAAATAAAATATTTTTAACAGAAGGAGTACCGCAAACGATAATAACAGATAATGGAAAGAATTTAAAGTCTAATGCATTTAAAGATTTTATGTACTCATATGGAGTACAGAAAATATTTTATACAACTTTATATACTCCCATGTGCAATAATGTAGAGACATATAATAGAACAATAGGATACACATTAGCTATTTTTGTTGAAAATGAACAAAGAAAATGGGATACTTTTTTAGATTCAGTACAAAGCATAATAAATAATACAGTCAATTTAGCAACAGGATACACACCTAATGTATTAGCAAGAGGTAGGGAGATTGTACTAAATGGTGAAATTCATGGTGAAATAGTAAATGATGAAATAGAATCAAAGGAAGATTTAGATAAATATAGAGATATGTATAAAGATAAAATGAAGGAATTAAACACATTATACAAAATTGTAACAGAAAATTTATGGGATGCATATAATAAAAATGCAAATTATTATAATAAAGGTAGATCAAATCGTGTCTATGATCAAGGGGATATTGTATGGCGTAAAAATTTCATACAATCAAATGCAGGGAAATACTTCTGTACAAAGTTGGCTCCAAAATTTGTCAAAGCCAGAATAGAAAAGAAAGTTAGCAAGATAGTCTATGTATTAAAAGATATAGACACAAATGTTATAAATAAATATCACATCAAGGACATAATCAAATTAGATTAACAAAAAAAAAAAAAACATATTTTCATGTGTATAAAAATTTGAGGTGATGCATGATACGGTGAAAGTTGATATAAAAGTGATCAGTGAAAGAATGAATTATGAAACATTGCATGAATGAAGGTATGAAACATAAATTAAACAAAGTATTACATATGAAGGTAAAGTTTTTTAAAAAATTGATGGACTGATAAATTTATTAATGAAAAATAAATTTGAAATAAATTTAAATATTGGGAAAGATGTGATACATGTTAAAAAAAAAAAAAGTTATTTTAATGAATTGATTAATAAACTGGTGAATGTTTATTATGTATTGTTATTTGATTATTTTGAATTGTTGAATTAAGTATTTAAAAAAAAAAAACAAATATTTGTTTATAATATTGAATATGAAATTTGTGTTAAAAAAATATATATATTAATTTTAGTATGAAAATAATTGGTATTGTTAAAAAAGGTATTAATGACTGAATAATGTATCAGAAACAGGTTTTTTTTTTATTTTCATATTTTTGAAATTTATCCTTAAAATAAAACAAAATATGTGGCGCCGGCTGAGCATTATGATACATTATTTACTCATTGTTAAAAGAAAAAAAAAATTGGGAATGTTTTTTTTTATGAGAGGAAGGAGGTGTATTGTAACGAGATGGATTTGTTTGTTAGGTAAAATGGAACATGAGATTTGAATTTGAATGAAAAGGAAAACAAAGGAATGCAGAAAGAGAGAGAAAAAGCTTGCCAGGCGGGATAGCCACAAGCCTGTGTAATTAAGAATAATTAATATTATTGTGCTGTGGTTTATTGTGTATACATTGTGAAAGGAATAAAAGTAAACATATTAAAGTGGCTGTTATATTATTAATTGTGTCAATCAGCAGGACAGAGAGGAAAAACCCTCACAAAATCTTATTATATAAATAAGTAAGCCTAACCCACTAGGGGTGTTAATTTGATTTTATTTAATTTAGTTTCATTTAATGCAAGAAATTTGAATTCCCATTGCAAAGTCTATTCTCACATCATGCGAGAGAGCTAGAGGACCATGGAAAGTTCCGGAATGCACTGAAGACAAGCAAATTTCTGGCATCATTTGCACAAGCGCCCTTGAAATGATTACATCACGAAACCGCGCTATAAAGAAATCATCAACTCATCATTATCATCATCTTTTTTTTTTACTGTAATGAACTCAAAACATTTTTCTTCCTTGTTTAGTATCAACGTCGCACTTGTGTGTGTAATGGTCCATAATCTATAATCTAAGTTGCAAGGATATATTCATTTAAAGCTCTTAGATGTATACCCACAAACCAACAAGTGTAGTTCGCGCTTACAAATGCTGAATGTGCACTTACAAATAAAATCCAAACCTCAAATGAACATAAGCCCCACAACTTTTGCCGACCTTCCCTGAAACAGGGGTGACATTGGCAAAGTGAACCATTTTTTAAAGTATCGGTGGTCAGCCTCATACCAACCTATAAGTCAAGGAATATGAATAATAAATTACATTTATAGATATAAAAAAGAACAAAACCTTACAAAGAAATCTATACAAAAAAAGTCAAAAATTTCCTATGCAAAAAATGTAGTAAATGAATACACCAACATTAGAAATCAACATTGCAGATTAGCCGCCACTCCTTCCTGTCCTTGCATAGGTACTTCTTTCATTTCATCCAGAGTCATAACCTTTTTCATACAAGTCCTCCTTTTATTATGACTCTGGATATCCCATTCATTCGCTATTTCAAAGATTTGATCCTTCCATACTTTTCTCGGTCTTCCTCTACCACAAAATCCATCTATTCTAGCAACATATACTTTCTTCGTCAATCTTTCATCACTCATTCTCTCCAAATGCCCGAACCATCTTAACATACTTCTTTTAATCTTCACTTTCACACTTTCTCTTGCACCACATTCTTCTCTTACAAAATCATTCCTCACCCTGTCACTTCGTTTTTTCCCAATCATACTTCTTCCATAGCAACCAATAATAAAATATTTCGATACTTTAAAGATAAAAACTGAATAAGACATATTTGACCGGTCCCTGGTCTAGTGGTTTACACTTCTGACTCGTAAATGGAAGGTTGAATCCCGGCAGAGCACAAAAAAATGTATCATTTATATTTTCAAATACGCTCTTGGCTGGGTGAAAAATTAATATTACTTTACCAAAATTCATATACTTGTAATAATATTAGGATGTTTTATTTGGTGAGCGCTGTTTTTGTGTGTATCACACCTCAAGAGCCCTCTGCGAGCTTGGTCGTCGCTGTAGAAAGCGCCAATTCTCAAGCAAGACCCAGTTGTTGTAAGGCTGGATGGACCTTTTGATGACCGGTCTTTAGTAAAGGTTTATGAATTTTTCATCCCAGCGACGAGCAAATTTGAAAATATAAATGGTATATTTTTTGTGCTCCGCCGGGATTCGAACCCACGACCTTCCAGTTACGAGTCCGAAGTGTTACCTCCTGGACTACGGACCGGTCAGACTTCGGGTCTTGCTTGAGTATTGGCGCTTTGTAGCGACGACCAAGCTTGTAAACACCTTTGCGGCACTACAACAAGTGTCATAGACCCCCAGAGTCTCTGAAATCTAGGGAGCCTCCCGCACAGGATTTCTTAAAAAAAAAAAGTGAAACATTTTTACAGCATAGGTGGTCAGCCTCATAACAACCGTGGACGAATTATTAATCTCACATTTTGATTTATCTTTGCAACTTCGATTTTAAATTGATAGATTTGTAATCATAGGTCTAATAAGGTCGTTCACATGGCCTTTGTTGGGCCAACTTGTTCTAAAATCGTGATTTGGTATGTAAACTACTTGCCTGATGTTTTATATTAATGGTAGGTAACATTGAATTATGATATCTGTAACTAGAAATTATTTAATTTAACAAAAAAAGACAATATATTTTTGTCAAAATTTGGTCAAAAATGAGTTATGAATGCTATCCTACTTGAAAATTTCCGCTCTTTCTAATGCGCTAACTCCCATAGCTCTACGATGATTTTTGTGTTGTTTATACCAAAGCAAACAACTGCATTTTCGAAGTATGGTTTTGGTGTAACCGACAAGATTTTGGCCTTTTTTGTCCTAAAGGCGCTTGTGACATAAAAAAATCGTAAAACCACATACACAGGAATGCCAACAAATACCTTTATTTTTTCAATTTTAGAGCTGTTTTGATTTTAACGATATGATAAAAAAAAAAAGTTATACTATTTTTCTGCAATCTCAAACTTTAAACTGCTCTCCTGAACTATAATCTTTAATCTAAGTTGCAAGGATATATTCATTTAAAGCTCTCAGATGTATGCCCACAAACCAACAAGTGTAGTTCGCGCTTACAAAACGCTCTCCTGAACAATTTAGTTTATATCACTTATCCAGTGTTTCAACCATTTTTCCAAGTTTCAACCTACTTACGAAAATGGTCATTAGTAAGAAAGAGAACAAAGAACTTCACAGTTTCATTTCCATGTGTACAAAAAAACTCGGGCGAATGTAAAAATGTTTCTAGAAAGGTGGCAGCATTGTCGCGTGCGTACTATACGACTATACTCGGAGCAGTCCGAACATAGACGCATGCTGTATAAATCTTGTGATCGATAAAATTGACGAATTGTAAAGGTAAAAGGCATTATTTTAAGACATTATGGCATCTGTTGTAATTGGGTGTCAAAACATAAAATGAAGAAAGCAAGAAAACATAAAATTTGACACGTTAAAACATGTTTTGTATGACTACACAACTGCAACGTTTGACAGGACTGAGACAAATGAGGGCTAAAGTATGTATCTATAATCTATATAATCTAAGTTGCAGAGATATATTAACATTTAAGGCTCTCAAATGCATGCCCACAAACAAACACGTGTAGTTCGCGCTTACAAATGCTGAATGTGTACTTACAAATAAAATCCAAACCTCAAATGAACATAAGCCCTACAAATTTTGCCGACCTGCCCTGACACAGGGGTGACATTGGCAAAGTGAACCATTTTTTACACTATGGGTGGTCAGCCTCATACCAACCTATAAGTCAAGGAATGTACTTTAATACCACACACGGTCAATTTATCAATGCAGTAAGTTATTTTCTGCTCCTCTATGTTATTACTCAATGGTAGGTACTACTTTTCCCAAAGCACCAAACTCGTAGTTTAAAAGAAAATGTATAGAAACTATATCATTCACTAGAGGGTGATGTTTCATTTTGAATACACTTGTTTATAAACGTATTTTTAACGTTCCTATGTAGGTAATAAATATAACTTAGTACATACATCTTAAAGGTAAAACTAAATCTGTACCTTAGAGCATAAACAACGGTAGTCACATTTAGTAAAATGTGCAGGAGACGATTTTTAGTGAAAATGTGCACTTTTTTAAACCATCATAACTTCTAAACTAGACGAGATATTTTTGATCTGTAAAAACTGTTTATCTTCTTTTATCGATATTTATTTAATGTGAAGTAATGTGAACAACGCATGTGGAACTTCCGTGGTTTATGCTCGCACTTTTATGTGCATCCCATATTTATTACACTTGATATCTCAGTAACTATTAGTCGGAGGATTCCAATATTTTTACCAATTATGGAACAGCTAATTATAATAATTTCTGCATCATTAACTCAAAAACGCAAAAAAGTGGACTTCCGTTGTTTATGCTCTAAAGTACAGAAATATAAGCGCGTTTTCACTGATTTGAGAAATCGTGGATAAAACATTTTATTGCGTGTAACTTCTCATAGTAAGTGAACTAATTATAAAGTATTGCTCATGAAAAACTTATAAACTACAGGATTTTCACACTTTTGTAGTGTTTTCTCTCGTAGAAAATAGGGAAAAATGTGCATTTATCTGAGAAACCCATGTTAGCCTAATATGTCATTTATTCAGTTTACCCTTTAAGCCTTAAGGTATCGATATTTTCTAAGGTCTATTCACACTACCTTTAGCATGAGATGAACTAAAAATAACAGCAACGCCCATACATAATTCGGAAATATAAATTAATATGTTTTAATATGTAGGCTTGTTTAAGGATATATATAAATAAGTTGAACCTTCTCAAGGGTGCTAGAATAGGTCATGAAAGTTCGTGTCCGGGCGATGGCTCAGTTGGTAAAACGCTTGCGTTCAAAGCGTCTCAATTATAAAAACAGCTTCTAAATCTAAATCTAAATCTAAGCTGCAAAGATATGTACAATGTACATCATTTAAGATAATATTAAACGCATTCCCACAAGCAGACATTTATAAGTTCGCGCTAACACATGCGGCATGTGGACCTACAATATATAAAAAAAACAATATCAAATGAACATAAGCCCTGCAACTCTTGCCGACCTTCCCTGAAACACGGGTGACCATGGCAAAGTGAACCATTTTGTTTACAGTGTGGGTGGGCAGCCTCATACCAACCTATAAGTCAAGGAGCGATCAAGCTCGCTTTTGAGGTGTGATTCACGCAAAAACAGCGTTCACCAAATAAATCATCCCAATATTATTATTATTATTACAGATGTATCTGTCAACGACGATACCATGTTGAAAGCACCGGTTCTCATCAGATCACCGAAGTTAAGCAACATTGGGCGCGGATGCTGCTTGGATGGGTGACCGCTCAGGTACACCGCGTGTCGTTGGCATTCTTGACCGGTCCGTTGTCCAAATGGCAACACTTCGGACTCGTAAATGGAAATCTTGCTCGAGTATTGGCGCTTTGTAGCGACGACCAAGCTCGTACACCTCTGCGGCACTACAAGTGTCATAGACCCCTAAAGTCTCTAGAATCTAGGGAGTCTCCATCACAGGATTTCTTAAAAAAAAGATGATATATTTGTCGGGGATTTCCCGAGACGCAAGGCTGTGGTTAGTATTTTTTTACCGATGAGGCGGTCCGTCCCACACCCATCTAAAGTGCCTACTTCCGTTTCATGGGAATATTAACAATCCTACAGAGCACAATATAAATTTAAATTTTATCTCATACAAGCGATTAAAATTATTATGAGAACACAATTTGCATACCTGCTTTTTATAACAAGTGACGGATTCAGGAATTAGCTCGCTCTGTGCAAAAATAATAATAAATAACATTAATCTAATCTTAATCTAAATCTAAGCTGCAAAGATATGCATCATTTGAGATTCATATTAAATGCATTCCCACAAGCAGACACCCATAATTTCGCGCTCACACATGCCGCATGTGGACCTAAAATATAAAAAACCCAATTCTCAAATGGACATAAGCCCTACAACTTTTGCCGACCTTCCCTGACACAGGAGTGGCATTGGCAAAGTGAGCCATTTTTTACAGTATGTGTGGTCAGCCTCATATCAACCCATAAGTCAAGGAATGTCTCTGTAAATGTCGATCTATGCTTAATAATAAATAACATTACGATGGTTTATTTGGCGAGCGCTGTTTATGTGTGAATCACACCTCTGCGAGCTTTGTCGTCGCTATAGAAAGCGCCAATTCTGAAGCAAGACCCAGTTGCTGTAAGGCTGAATGCATCTTTGGTATTTTTTGCATATAATTTTGAGCATAGACCCTGCGCAACTTTGGCCGACCTTCCCTGGAACAGCAATGACATTAGCAAAGTGAACCAGTTTTTACAGTATGGGTGGTCAGCGTCGTACTGACCTATAAGTCAAGTAATAGATACAAATAATAAATAACGTATATATAAAAACAACAAAACCTGAAGAAAAAATTCCATACAAAAAAAAGTCAAAAGGTATACAAAAAATAAAACCAAATTATGAAAGTATCAATAAATAAATAACTGTCATTTTTCTATTAACGATTTAGTCTTCATCCATAGATGTTCCTTGAGTCATCATTCTTTTACGTAAATTAATTTTAGTCAGTCGATGATCCGTTCATTAGAGTTTTGTAAACAACACTGCATTGTTAACAAAAAAAAAGGTCTAATCCTTTCATTTCAAATGATGAAATATTGATGGAGTTTAACTTTGAATTTAAATTGGAAAAACATTTAAAAAAATACATTGTGCCCTGGGCGAATGCCAACTTTTTAGTATTCTAAATCTGTCTCTATCAAAATAACATTAGCACATTCAGATCAATTATAATTTAAATAACACTGTATAAAATGTCAATAAGGATTTTATTAATAACAAATCAGTGTTCAACATTTTATTGATGTAACATTTTTTGCATTTTTTCCATGCAAAGGTGGTAGCATTGGCTTCCCATACATCAACACTTGAAAGTGCAATTCATGCCTTTACCGAATCCCACGAACGTGCATAGCATTCCAGCTATAGATAGGCAAAAATACGGGATTTTTTCCGATTCCCGATCGAGCTGGATTTGATGATGATGAGTTGATGATTTCTTTATAGCGCCGTTTCGTGATGTAGTCACTCCAAGGGCGCTTGTGCAAATGATACCAGAAATTTGCTTGTCTTCAGTGCATTCCGGAACTTTCCATGGTCCTCTAGCTCTCTCACAAGATGTGGCAGGTGGTTCCAGGCCAGAGGACCAGCAACTGCAAATGCACGCTCTCCAAGCGTTGTGTTTACTTTACTTTTGTGCACTTTAAACTATGATATAATAGAGTGAGTGACAATTGAGTGCAATCAGATGGTTCCACGACAAAACGGTCACAAACAACCCGTCGGCAGACAGCTAGGTCACGGACAATTCGGTCACACGACAACTCATCCACGAGATTTTTCGGTCAGCGACATTTCAATCATCTGCAATGTGTGGTCCACAGACAATTCTTATCTAATCTAAGTTGCAAAGATATTATGTAACATTCGGGATTCACATTATATTCATTCTTAAAAGCACACATACAAGTTCGCGCTTGCACGTGCCGAATGTGAACCTAAAACATAAAAACCCAAATCTCAAATGGACATACACCCTGCAACTCTTGCCGACCTTCCCTGAAACGCGGGTGACATTGACAGAGTGAACCATTTTTTACAGCCAACCTATAAGTCAAGGAAAATGTCACTCCAATTCGGAACAAATAAGTCAATTCGATTAATTTAAATGGCAGTTCCTTGACTTATAGGTTGGTATGCGGCTGACCACCCATACTGTAAAAAAAATGGTTCACTTTGCCAATGTCACCCCTGTTTCAGGGAAGGACGGCAAGAGTTGCAGGGCTTATGTTCATTTGAGATTGGGTTTTTATATTGTAGGTCGAAATTATACATGTCTGCTTGTGGGAATGCATTTAATATAAATCTTAAATGATATATATCTTTGCAGCTTAGATTAGATTAGACAAAGGTTTGTGGATATAATTTTTTACCTCTTGCATTCCTCTTCACGATAGCGGTTCGGGTCAGTGGCCAACCCCTAGTGGAATGGCAACCGGAAACGGTAACAGCTACACCGAGTACTGAGATGACGCTACCGGAAAAGGCTGGTGTACTCCCGCGGCCTTGCTCTTTCACACTTCCTGCATTTGGGCGCAAAACTCAAGAACTTATTTTCAACAATCGATGTGGTTTTTTTTGCTGTTCACCAGCGACTCGTTCTGCTCCGTGTCAGGATAGTCTGACGCAGATGGACGTTCACATCTGCTATTGGAGGCCATCCACGTCTTCGCTTTGAACACTTTGTCTTCTTCTTCGTTGCTTTTATTTCATCTTCCTTGTCTAGTTCACTTCTTGTGAATTTGCAGTTTTCTTCATCTCTTTTTCGTTCAATTATTCTTATTTACTTTTTTCTTCAAAACGTTTTTGGTTCGCTACTTCTTTTTATTGCTTTTTTCTTCTTCACCTTTTATTTCGTTGACTTCTTCTTATTGATATTTTTTATGGTTTGTGTATTAACACGGTGAAAATTCATGTTTGTTGGTTTGTTTTTCAAAAAACTTTTATTTTATTCTAACACTGTTTTTTAACGGAAGATTATTATTGCTTTATCTCTTTTTTGGTCCACTTTTTCTTATTTACTTTTATATTCATCATTCATTCGTTCACTTCTTCTTATTTAGAGGATTTTCATAATTTTTTCGTTCACTACTTGTTATTTATGGATTTTTTCATTCTTCTTATTTAATTTTTTCCTTCATCTTTTTTTCCTTCACTTTTTCTAATTCACTTTTTTCTTCATGTTTTTTTATCGTTCACTTTTCTTTTTTACTTTTTTCTTCGTCGTTTTTTTCGTTCCCTTTCTTCCTTTTCTTCTTCATCTTTTTTCGTTCACTTTTTCTAATCAGTTTAATTCTTCATCTTTTTATTCGTTCAATTCTTCTTATTTAGGTTTTTCAATTCTTCTTATCTTTTTTTGCGTTCACTTCTTCTTCTACTCCTTGATCTCCTTATTTTAATTTCAGATATCTTCTTCTTCTTTTTAGTATTCTCCTTTTCGTCTTTACTTTTTCAACTGTTTGTAATTTTCGATGAAAATGGTCCGGAAACAAAATCCATGGACAAGAAAAATGTGATGTCACGCGGTCGAGTCGCTAGTAGGTACCTATGCATTTTCTGTGAAATCTCTCACACACGGAATATCTAAATTTTTGACACTGTAATTTTTACCTAGCAATTGATTATTTTGACACCGGCAAAATAAATACTACGTACACAACACACGTATTAGATTTTAGAAAACATTTCAACCGGATTTCAGTAGAATTTCACAATGCAGCAAAAGTACCAATTAACTTTTGTGTGAAGTTTATCGATACTGTAACACTGTCGCCATTCCGCTAGGGGTGGCTAGAGCCTCTGCAGAGCTGCCTCCATTTCTTCCTATCCTTACGGTACACTGTGCTATACTTATACCCACCTTGATGTATGGAAGTGAAGCCTAGACGGTGAATGAAAATGAAATTAGTAAAGTCCATACTGTTGAAATGGACTTCCTAAGATGTATGATTGGGAAAAAACGGAGTGATAGGGTGAGGAATGATTTTGTAAGAGAAGAATGTGGTTTAAGAGAAAGTGTGAAAGTAAAGATTAAAATAAGTTTGTTAAGATGGTTTGGGCACATGGAGAGAATGAATGATGAAAGACTGACGAAGAAAGTATAGGTTGCAAGAATAGATGGATGTCGTGGTAGAGGAAGACCGAGAAAGGTATGGATGGACCAAATTTCCGAAATTGCGAATGAATGGAATATCCAGAGTCATAATAAAAGGAGAGCCTGTATGAAGAAGGTTATGACTCTGGAGGAAATGAAAGAAGTGTGTAAGGACAGAAAGAAATGGCGGTTGATCTGTGATGTTGGCGGCTAGGGTTTTTTAAATAAGAATTTGTTTTCTGTTAGTTTTTGATGTCCATACATATTATAATTTGTTTATTTTAAAAATGTAATTTGTTCTGTATGTTCCTTGACTTATAGTATGGTATGCGGCTGACCACCCATGCTGAAGAAAATGGTTCACTTTGCCAATGTCACCCCTGTTTTCAGGGAAGGTCGGCAAGAGTTGCAGGGTGTATGTCCATGTGAGATTCGGGTTTTTATATTGTACGACCACATGCGGCATGTTTAAGCGCGAACTTGTGCATGTCTGTTTGTGAAAGTGAAAGTGAAATGTGAATCTTTTATGTTACATATATTGTTCAACTTAGATTAGATTAGATTAGACTTACATACCTCTTTCAATTCATTCATATCCATCACCTTTTTCATGCATTTTCTTCTGTTACGCTCACTGAACATCCATTCTTTCACAATCTCCTCAATCTGATCACTCCACACTTTTCTCGGTCGTCCCTTACCTCTTTTTCCTTTCACACTACCTCTATAAATATACTTTGTCTGTCTACCCTAAATCTGCCGTTTTTGTTTCTTACACTTTATGGTCTGAGCAAAAGAGTTACAGTAATGAAAAAAATCAAGAATGTTTATTATTTGTTTATCTTAATTATAAAGTTTAAACAAGTTATATAACTTAAAAATTGGCAACACAAATAAATATTTAAAAAAACACGTTTTTTCACATTTTTAGCTATTTTTTCGTGTGTGCTATATTTTGGAAATATATTTTTTGCTTTTTAATAACAGAATTTAGTGAAATATCGGGATATTTTTTTTTATAATGTCAATAGTTTTTGAGTAAATATGGAAAAAATGTGTTCTTTGATTTAATTAAAATTTAATTTATTAAGTAGTTTCAGTTTTTCCATATTTACTCAAAAACTATTGAGCCCTCCGCGAGCTTTGTAGTCGCTGTAGAAAGTGCCAATTCTTAATCAAGACCCAGTTGCTGTATGGCTGGATGGACCTTTAGTGACCGGTCTCTGGTAAAGGTATATTAAGTTTTCACAGAGCGGAGAACATATTTGAAAATATAAATGGTATATTTTTTGTACTCCGCCGGGATTCGAACCCAAAACCTTCCATTTACGAGTCAGAAGTGTTAACCACTAGACTACGGACCGGTCTAAAGTTGTCTATATCTATGCCTTTGCTTCTATACGACTCATATAGTCGTTAACAAGTCCCACCTAGGTACCAAAACGACTGCTCTAAGGAAGACAGCACTACATAAGTCAAAAAAGATAGTTTTGCAGGAAAGCCAATTGAATATGTTCTTTATTCCATGGAGAACAATGCCTTAACTATTTTTTACATTCATTTATTAACGAATTTAAAAAAGATAGAGACACGGCTGTCATCTTGGAATGAAGATAATGATTTGTTACCTTCAGAAATGGAAATAAGTCAAAAACCTAAATTTCGGAGTTACTTCCTTCTTCCTTGGAGCAGTCGAAGTCATCAACAGCTAGGTACCAAGTCATCTACAGCTAGGTACCCATAATATAAATGCCTGAACAATTGAAAGGCATCGTCCAATAAAGTTGAAGAACAAATCAATTCCACAAATTGCACCAGTAATAATATCCTTCTTACATCAGTTACTCTAACTAGCGTCTAGTCCAGGCATGGTGAACCTTTTTGAGACGTATGAGTTCGTGGGGTTTGCTTGTGTGTGTGTGTCCGCCTCTAGCATAGTCTACTGTGAGTTTGTGTTCATGTGCCTTGGCGCGTAGTTTGCTGGTATGCGTAACTGGAATAACATCAAACAGTATAAAGTTGTCTGGTACAATCCACTAAAGCAAAATCTAGAACAAGCAATAATCGTCCCTTTCGTACCTATATAAACGAGCCGCAATGGTACAGAGGGCAAGTCGTTTGAAACATTGAGCCGTGAAGTCGACAAGCTAATAGCTAGAAAAGTGATCAATAGGTACATTGTAAACCGACAGTGTGTAAAATATTTTTTGAAAAATAAATAAACTGCAGTTAAATGAAAAGAACCCAAATAAAATTATAGCAATATTATAATTCGGGTCTCTTGACTTCTACTTTGGTATGAGGCTGACTACCCATGCCGTACAAAAGTAGTCCACTTTGCCAATGTCACCCCTGTTTCAGGCAAGGTCCACAAAAGTTGCAGGGTTATGTTCATTTGAGGTTTGATTTTTAATGTGTAAGTAATGCTAAAGCTTTGAGGTTATCAATTTGCATTTTTTATAGATGTTTTGTAAATTTGAATGTTTTTGCTTAGTTTGTTTTTCACAGTTGGATGAAATGAGTTGTTTGTACTTGACTTATGGATTGGTATGAGGCTGAACACCCATACTGTAAAATTAAAGATTCACTTCGCCAATCTCACCCCTTTTTCAGGGAAGGTCGGCAAGAGTTGCAGTGATCATGTTCTTTTAAGATTTGGGTTTTTAATATGTAGGTAAGCCCACATATGGCATGCGTGAGCTCGAATTTATGTACGTGTCTGCTTGTGGGAACGCATATAATATGAATGTTAAATGTATTATATCTTTGCAACTTAGATTATGGATTATATAGGGTAGGCACAGTTTTCAGTTTGACTATCGCCCCTACGTAATTCCCGTCATACTCTTTGTTTGTAAAACTATTATCGAAAACGAGTAGATATCGAAGACAGTAAGTATAAGGTAAGTATGCCTATTTGAGGTAAATTTGAGGTAAGTATTTGTAGGTAAGTATGTATGCCTATGGTTTGAAAAATCCGAAAATACCCATCAACTTAAAAAGGAAAGTATTCAATGCCTGTGTCCTGCCAGTGTTCACTTATGGTATTGAGACAGTCACAATGTCACAAAAAAGTGCCCACAAGCTAAGAGTCACACAGAGAGCAATGGAGAGAGCCATGTTGGGTGTCAGTTTGCGGGACAGACTCAGAAATGAGGACATAAGAGTCAGGACAAAGGTTTCCGATGTCATCAAGATGGCCGCAACCCTCAAGTGGCGATGGGCGGGACATGTCGCTCGCGATCCAGATGAAAAGTGGACAAAGCGACTGCTGTGCTGGTGCCCAAGGACGGCAAAGCGTGGAGTTGGGCGCCCGCAGTTGCGTTGGCGCGACGATGTTCAGAGAAGTGCGGGACTTGCCTGGATGCGGATCGCTCAGGATAGAAACGAATGGAAAATGCGAGATTCCTTGACTTATAGGTTGGTATGAGGCTGACCACCCATACTGTAAAAAATGGTTCACTTTGCCAATGTCACCCCTGTTTCAGGGAATGTCGGCAGGAGTTGCAGGGCTTATGTTCATTTGAGTTTGGATTTTATTTGTAAGTACACAATCAGCATTTGTAAGCGCGACCTACACGTGTTTGTTTGTGGGCATACATAGAGCTTTAAATGAATATATCCTTGCAACTTAGATTATAGATAGATTATAGATAGGCCTACGTCCAGGAGTGGACGATCAATACAGGCTGAAAAAGAAGAAGAATGTATACCTATACATATGACTATTTTAATACTGTTTTTGTTGTTATATTATTTCTAAAACTTTTTTTTACTTTTGTTAAAATCATTTATTTTCTTTCTCGTTATTGTCGTGCCATGCAAAATCGTATCTCGTGCCATAGGTTCTCCCTCCCTTGTCTAGTCTTTACATTGGTAGATACTTATCTATTTTATTTATTTTAGTTTTTATACTTAAACGTGTAGGTACACAGATCTTTCACCTCTTCCACCGCCAACTATAAAAATAAATAGGTTCCAATTTGTCTTTTTCTAAGGAAGACCGGTGATCATCGCGCAGCTCAAAATAGGTACCTACATACCTACTGTCGCAGGTTTTTCAGCAACGATGTCCTTCGGCGTTCTTGAGATCTTATCCCCTCAATCTTATCCTGTATGCTGTGCCTGTATGATAAGATGGAGAAGGCGGTATTTCTCATTCTACATAACTTTGCCAATGTCACCCTAAGGTCGGCAAGAGTTGCAGTTCATTTGAGATTTGGGTTTTCATGTTGTAAGTTCATTGTACCCTAAGCGCAAACTTTTACGTGTCTGCTTGTGGGCTTGCATTGAATACGAATGCTAAATGTAATATATCTTTGCTATTTAGATTATAGATCAATTCTACAAGAAGGCAGCTGGATCCATTGGATATTTATTATGTTACACCCAGAAATGTTGAATTTTTCACAAAATGACGACTGCCATCTATCGAAGAAAAAAAAATCTTTTACGATTTGCTAAAAAATGTATTTGTGTACTGAAAAACGCTGTTTTTTATTAACAAAAATAGGTAGGTACCTACTAAAAAAACTACAACCCCTTTTTTGCGATTCGTAAAAGTTAACCTCGAAATATTTTTTTATTGCTTGTTTATCAAGTTACATCAAAAAGACATTCAAATGTATGCACAAATAGTTTTATTTACTTATGAAAATGCAAAAGTTATTTTAATAAACTATTTTTAACCTTTATTGCGCTTGCTCTTACTGCAGACAGTTTTTTTTATAATCTCAGCTGGTGAAAATTTTCAGCATGGCCACACTGCTTGTGTGAAAGTCAAAGTCAAAATTTCCGAAAACAATTTTTTCATTATCAATTGAATACCGATAGATAAACACAAAAGAAACATTTTTAACATGACCTATCTATAAGGTAATTTATAATATATTTATTTTGTTCAAGATATATTTCATTATAATCTTTAATTTATCCATATTGGTTGTTTGAAAATTGCTGAGTAACTATTGACGATTTTTTGCGAAACTATATCAAGGTTTTAAACATGTTTCTACCTAAAATAGACTAATGATTTTGTAATGTTATTTCGAAATGTTAATCAATAATCGATTAAATTCCATTTCGTTTCATTTGTCGTCATGCAAACGTAATATTTGAGTGTTATTTTTACACCCAATCATTCTGTCTGAATTTCTGACATTTTGCCAAAATGTCATTGCTTTGTTTTTTTTCGTATAATCGCATCGTCATAATCTTCGTATTTTACTTCTGTTTCAGCTCGCCACTTCGTTTTTTTACTTCTCAAAGATAAAAGCAATACACGGGGAAACAAGTACAACTGTTTTTTAAATAGAATTTACATTGCACATGTTAGGTTAGGAAAAATAAAATAATGTCGCTAAAACCAAAAAATATAGATTTTAATGAGACATGGTCGGCTCTGAAGGAAACGGTGAGTTGTTTTTACTTTTTCAAGCACATTCCAATATTGCCCAGATTGGTAAGCGACAAGCTAACGCTTAAATTCAAAAATGGAACGATGGATGTTCCAAATTTGAATTTATCTCAGCAGTCAGCAGGAAAATATCTCAGTCAAAAAAGTCTTGAGCAATCAATAACAACATTTATTTAATAAACTTTTTTCAGCTGTGTGATGTTGTTGTTGATTGCTTGAGCAATCAATAACAACATTTATTAAATTCACTTTTTTCAGCTGTGTGATGTTACAATTTTTTTATCAATGGAATTTGCGGAAAGTCCGCCTTAAAGTTTGTTTGGCTCATCAAAATTTTGGATTTAGAACTTATTTCTCAGCAGGCAAACATCATTGTTTTATGGAACAATGGTCTGTAGCATCTTATAATAATCTATTATGAAGTTGCAAAGATATATTGACATTTAAGGCTTATATTTAATGCACACCCACTGGCAGACAGGTGTAAGTTTAAGCTTACAAATGCTGCATGTATACTAACAAAAAAAAAACCTTGAATCAACATATATTTTGCAACTCCTGCTGTCCTCTGAAATTAATGTGCCATTGGCAAAAGTTAACAAGTTTTTACAACGAGGGGGTCAGCCTCATTCAAAACTTTTAATCAAGAAACACCAGCAACAAAATATTTGTTTGCCTTTTCTGTAGCAATCCGTCCGTGTGATGCCACAATTTTGTTAAGGTCAATTCATAAGCGGACTCATCTACAAGCTCTCTTGAAATCAAATAAGACTACATTTTTCTATTTGTTGTGTTGTTAAAATAACAAAAGTGTTGCCATTAATACGTTCCGAATTTGAAAAAACCAATATTGCCATAATTTCAGGTCCACGGGGTTGTCACCCTGGGTAAAGTGGGTCGCACCACTTGGAACAATGGCTTCTCGGACGTCTACTATCTGTGTGTCGCCCAGCCCGACCCGTTTGCTGACAGATTATACCTAACGACGGTGAAATTCCTTAACGATCACGTGGAGGGATTGTTCAAACAAGTCACGTCACTACCTGAAGAAGACGATGACTCGTATGCACCAGGAGAAGGTCTGCTACAAAGGTACATTATTTTCAAATATGGTTTGTGGATATATTTTTTAACTACTTTGTTACCTCATTTGAAAGGGAAGCCGATAGGAATCGTGTTATTAGTACCCTTCGCCACTGCTACACATATAGTGTAACTTCTTGCCTGCGTTATGCGCGAAGGGGTCGCATGTGGCAATTCAGGACCTATTTATTTTTACGGGTAAGGGAGCCGGCCTCACACCAACCACTTTCCGTTGAAGTGGGGGTTTCCCAGCTCCCGGGGGGGCTGGTTCTCATTTCTTGTGAAAGCTGAGTAAACCTTGAGATCGAACCCTTGCCCTCAGCATGGAATACAAGCATTCTACCAATTGAGCTATCAACCTTTTTACGAGCTTGGTCGTCGTCGCTACAAAGCGCCAATTCTCAAGCAAGATCCAGTTGCTGTAAGGCTGGATGGACCTTTGGTGATCGGTCATTGGTGAAGGTTTATGAATTTTTCAACCCAGCGAAGAGCAAATTTGAAATATCTGGATTTACGGAAACTGAAAAAATCCCAAGTTGTTGCCTGCCCATGGCTAAAAAGTATTGTACGCCACTGTCGTAATTTTCCTCACAAATTGGAATTCATTGTTTATCCTCAGAATGCATTAATCCATTATTTTGCTCATGTTGCAGGTACTACGATGCCTGGAATGAGTTCAGCCAGGGCGTCCAATATCTCAACAGCCTCTACCTGTATCTGAACCAGCAGCACATTAAGAAACAAAGGGTAAGAGCCTTTTTAGGCACAACGCATTCTGCCTGAATTGTCTATGGATTTCCCGACAAACCGTGTGAAAGCTTGCTATACATCTTCATATACAGAATGGTGTGCATATACAGTATGCAGAATGGTGGAAGAAATAGAAAAAAACCATAGACATACTGTGTAGAATGGTGGCAGAAATAGAAAAAAACATAGACATACTGTGTAGAATGGTGGCAGAAATAGAAAAAAACATAGACATACTGTGCAGAATGGTGGTAGAATGTGTCTCGTGGGATATGGCTGTAACGGTCTCCTTCCTTTGTCTTGTAATGTCTATTCTGGCCAAGCACATCAAATAGACGGAGAAAAGTATGGATCAGATTGGTAAAACTATGAAAGAATGGGATAAACAACGCGAATGTAGAAGGAAATGAAGTCAAATAAACACACACCCTGCAACTCTTGTCGACCTTCCAGGAAACAGTAGTGACATTGGCAAAGTGAACCATTTTCTACAGCATGGGTGGTCAGCCTCATACCAACCTATAAGTCAAGGAATACGAGTAATAAATAACATTTAAGTATAAAAAAAAAAAAAAAAAACAACAACAAAACCTTAAAAAAGTGCTATTTAAAAAAAACTCTAGTCCTAGCCCAAGTCTTTCTGTCCTTACATACAGTTTAGATTAGACACCGAAATGAAATGCCCTGTTTCTCACAATACAATTGTTGATACTGTTTGTTCAGGTATCAGAGGCAGAGATTATCTACGGCAGCCTGAACCCCATCTGCATGGAGAAGCTGGAGGTGGGGGAGATGGGGCTGCTGAGCTGGGAGTGCGGGCTGGTGCAGCTGCTGGGCCCCCGCCTGGTCAGGAGGCTGCTGGCCGGCATGCAGGCCGCGCGCCACAACCAGCCTCACCGCGCGCACGTACTGCATCAGGTCATACAGAGCCTAGTGCAGGTAGGACATTATATTGAAATATTGCGCAGTTGTCTATGATTATATTCAATAAGCATGGACTCATGACGCATCCCTGTCTAACACCAATCACCCTGCATCAGGTCATACAGAGCCTAGTGCAGGTAGGACATTATATTGAAATATTGCGCAGTTGTCTATGATTATATTCAATAAGCATGGACTCATGACGCATCCCTGTCTAACACCAATCACCCTGCATCAGGTCATACAGAGCCTAGTGCAGGTAGGACATTATATTGAAATATTGCGCAGTTGTCTATGATTATATTCAATAAGCATGGACTCATGACGCATCCCTGTCTAACACCAATCACCCTGCATCAGGTCATACAGAGCCTAGTGCAGGTAGGACATTATATTTAAATATTGCACAGTTGTCTATGATTATATTGAATAAGCATGGACTCATGATGTATCCCTGTCTGACACCCTTATAAACTTCGGATCGACCACCCTGCATCAGGTCATACAGAGCCTAGTGCAGGTAGGACATTATATTTAAATATTGCGTAGTTGTCTATGATTATATTGAATAACCATGGACTGACAACGCATCCCTGTCTAACACCAATCATTCTGCATATGGTCATTCAGAGTCTAGTGCAGATACAATATGAGGTCATACAGAGTCTAGTGGAGGTAGGACATGAAATGAAAATCTCTGCCGTTGTACAGTTGTCCATGATTATATTGAATAACTATGGACGCATGACGCATCCCTGTCTGACACCCTTATAAACTTTGAACCAACCACTTTTTATCAGGTCATATTGAGCCTTCTTCTTCTTCTTCGTGTCAGCTTCACACCGTATTGGCCCAGTAACGAACAATGTCTACAGCTCTTTGGTTTCCCGCAAAGAGATCATCCATGGAGCATCTTGTCAGACAGGAGGGACAACACCGCAGGTGCTCCATAGTTTGCTGAGCTCCACACTCACATAGTGTAGAGTCCTCCCGTCCCAGAAATCCCCAGGTCAACATGTTGGCCCGGGCTCTTCCAATATTGAGCCTTTAGCAAGTAGGACACGAGGATGCCATTCTAAATAATCTTGTTGAATCAGGAAATACAGAGCCTTGCATCACTTTCTATTTCACTTTTTGGAGGAAAGACCATGAATAGATTCAGCCCTTTCGTCACCCGTTTCTTACTTTTAAATGTTTTGGAATTCAATCTCGTCAAATTGCTATGTTGCAGGTCCAAGCGTACAGGAAAAAGGACGCCTTAGAGTTGTACATGGAGCTGGCAGAGACACCAATACTGAACGCCACAGGGGAGCACTGCAGACTGATGGCTGCGTCACTGCTGCAGGAGTGTGACGTGTCCTCCTACATGACGCAGGTTCTAGCAGGTAGATCTCAACACTGTTACATGTTACACAATGCCCTAGAGCCCCTTTTTGACTGAACTGTGTGAGGTTGAGGAGATTGTTTGTAAGCAGTGCACCCTTCGCTCAGCGAGAGGCGATGCTATCAACAGGCTGAAAATGCCACCTCGACGGAGCAGAACGGGCTTTAGGGATAGGGCGTTTGGCTCAGCATGACTGTTGTCCTGGAACCGGCTATCTCTGAAGCTGAGGACGGAGACCGGTGAAAAACGCTTCAAGAAGAGGTTGAAGAGTTACATGTTTTCCAAGAAGCAAGTGAAGATGGTCCTTACACAATCTTCAGGTAAACAAAACTTGAATACAAGACAAATATTTGTATAAATGATTGTGTATGCTTTCAGGCTTAGAACAAGAGATGAATAGAGGCAAACAGTTCCTGCATCCCTCCTCTCTGAGCAAGCTGCGCAGTGTCTATGAGAAGCACATGGTAACTACTTCTTCCTCCTCGTCAATCCGTCGTAATTTAGAGAACACAAGATGCTACCAATCATTCAATCCAATCCTCTACACCCTTGACTCCTTAAGTGCCGGAACGCGGATCCGCGTTCATAGTACTAACAATTTTTTTAATTTTTCTTTAGTTTTTACACAGCAATAAGATCAAAAATTGTATGAAATACTGATATTGGGTAGAACCATCCACCAATAAAGTCAAAGCATTAATTTTATGATTGAACGTGATTGAACACAGATGTCAGGGACAAGTTCAAAGTTGGATGAAGTCTACGATTGACAGCCGCACTGTATGCAAGTTTACACTTGACGCCTATGCGTGCAACCCGCAGTTGAAGGGTTGCCGACTGAATAAATGGCAGCACATTTAAATCTTGTGTTATTATTAAGACACCCATAACAAACCAAGTATGTTATTTGCATTTTAATGCTTTTAGGTTTCGGATCATCTGGAGTTCTTGCATGCGGAGTGTTCCAACATGGTGATGGAAGAGAGATCTGCCGACCTGAAGAACGTGTACACCTTGCTGCGCACTATCCCAGGAGCTCTCAGGCCACTGCTGGACATCACCCTCAACCACATCAAGGTATGTGAGGCTCCTGATTTGCATGCAAATGAATTAGAGAAAGTCAAAGAGCAAAGAACAAGCGGTTGATGATGAATGTGAGAATTTTTGATAGAAGCGGAGAGGGGATGGAATACTCGTTAATGCTTCTATCTATAACCAATAACATAAGTTACAAAGATGTCGCACGTTTAATAATAAAGAGAACTAATTCAAAAATTGAGAAAATCGAGATTTTGTAATAAAACGCAAGAACAATGCGAGAAGAATAGGTAGAATGCGACAGCCATTCAATTTGGACGAATATGAACGAGATAAAACATCGGTCGCCTTTTTCATCCCATACAAGTTGTACTGGTTGTCTGAACTTCAAACGTGATTTCCCAACATTCTTATATTTTGAGTTATTACTCTTTATTATTAAGCGTGCGATATGTTAACACTTAAAATTCATATTAAGTGCCACAAACAGACACGTGTAAGTTCGCGCTTCCAAATACTGCATGTGTACTTACAAATTAAAATCCAAACCGCAAATGAACGTTAACCCTGAAACTTTTGCCGGCCTTCCCTGAAACGGGTATGACATTGGAAAAGTGAACCATTTTTTACAGTATGGGTGGTCGGCTTCATACCAACCTATAAGTCAAGTTGTAGGACCGGTCCGTAGGCCAGTGGTAACACATCGGACTCGTAAATGGAAGGTTGTGGGTTTGAATCCCAGCAGAGCACAAAAAATATACTAAATCTAAATCTAAATCTAAGCTGCAAAGATATGTATCATTTGAGATTCATATTAAATGCATTCCCACAAGCAGACATGCATAATTTCGCGCTTACACATGCTGCATGTGGACCTACAATATAAAAACCCCAATCTCAAATGAACATAAGCCCTGCAACTCTTGCCGACCTTCCCTGAAGCAGGGGTGACATTGGCAAAGTGAACCATTTTTTACAGTATGGGTGGTCAGCCGCATACCAACCTATCAATCAAGGAGTACATGCAATTGATACAATCAAATATATAAAACAAATAAATTCTAAGCAATTAAACAGTAAAAAATTAAAAAAACTACAACACATATTTTTTAAATTTAAAAGCCTTAGCTTTAACCGCCAGCATTACAGATCAACCGCCATTTCTTTCGATCCTTGCATACTTCTTTCATTTCATCCAGAGCCATAACCTTTTTCATACAAGCTCTCCTTTTATTATGACTCTGGATATCCCATTCATTCGCTATTTCGAAAATTTGGTCCATCCATACCTTTCTCGGTCTTCCTCTTCCACGACATCCATCAATTCTCGCAGCATATACTTTCTTCGTCAGTCTTTCCTCATTCATTCTCTCCAAATGTCCAAACCATCTAAGCATACTTCTTTTAATCTTTACTTTCACACTTTCTCTTACACCACATTCCTCTCTAACAAAATCATTCCTTACCCTATCACTCCGTCTTTTCCCAATCATACTTCTTAACCATATTTATATTTTCAAATTTTCTCTTCGCTGGGTTGAAAAATTCTGAAACCTTTTACCAAAGACCGGTCATCAAAAGATCCATCCAACCTTACAGCAACTGAGTCTTGCTTGAGAATTGGCGGTTTCTACAGCGACGACCAAGCTCGCAGAGGGCTCTTGAGCTGTGATACACACAGGCCCGGATTAAGAGCGGTTCGAGCGGTACAACCGAACCAGGGCCCCCACACTCATGGGGCCCCCACAGGGCCAACAAAACTCTTATATTTTTATTAGTGCCCAGGTCTTTCCGGGCTTTGTGACCAAAGGGGTCCCCGATGACAGACTTTATAGAAATTAGTTTACAAGCATTACAACAAAATGTCTTTGGGGTGTAAGTCTAATGAGGCATACGCTACCAAGGGGCCCCCCAAAAGCTAAAAAAGATTTTCTAGAAAAAACTTCAACGTACTTTTTTTCGAAAAATATATGCATCAAAAATATATGAGGTTATGGAAAAGTAGGAGGGAAGGGGGGAGGTAATTTTCATGGAAAGGGGGGGGGGGGGCATATAGGGGGCCCCGAGCTTTACCCCGCACCAAGGCCCCCAGAGGGGTTAATCCGGGCCTGGATACACACAAAAACAGCGCTCACCAAATAAATACGATAACACCCTTTTCACACCTAATTTTATTTTTCATCTTTTCACAAAATCTGTCATGTTTCAGAGCCAAGGACTCCAGGCCTTGGAGAACCTGAACGGGGAAGGAGCTCACAACCAGTTTGTGGAGCAGATGCTGGCCATACACACCAAATACAAGGAACTCTTCGCTCAGGTAATAAAAATAATAATAATATTAGGATGATTTATTTGGTGAGCGCTGTTTTTGTGTGTATCACACCTCCAGAGCCCTCTGCGAGCTTGGTCGTCGTCGCTAAAAAGCGCCAATTCTCAAGCAAGACCCAGTTGTTGTAAGGCTGGATGGACCTTTAGTGACTGGTCTTTGGAAGGGTAGGTCGACAAAAGTTTGTATGTTCATTCAGTGGTTTGGATTTTAATTTGTAAGTACACATACAGCATATGTAAGTGCAAACTTACACGTGTCTGTTTGTGGGCATACACTAGAGCAGAGGTGCCCAAACGGTCGATCGCGAGAGGTTTTAAGGTCGATCGCCAAGGATGGCTAAAATTTTCAGTGATCGACCTTAAAACTGTAGTTTTTGAAAAAAGAAAAAAGCGACATACAGAAATATGAAGTTTCACGAAGAACGTACTATCTGCTTGGTGTTTTCTCTTTCGCAATATGGAGCGCGCGCAGTATTATGATATTAACTACCTACCCCTATCCACCCAAAGCTAGAGCTGGCGACAGTAATCCTAAGTTGTTACTGGTCATCTATACCCGAAATAAAATATCCGTTAATAAAGCAAATAGTACTGCAAATAACTGTGTTTTTTGCATCGAAATATCTGTGCGAGTCTGCATTTTCTCATATGAAAGTAATAAAATCAAAATATCGTACTCGTTTCACAAATGATCGACTATGGCAGTGGTCGGAGAAGTATTGCTCGGAAACGATAATTTTAATCAACATTTTATTGATTTGCCAGCAGTGCGTCTACCCCCCCCCCCCTGCCCACCGTCGACGCTATTTATGGCCTATGTTGGACACCCCTGGGCTACAGAGGTAAAATGTCGATCTCCTATTCATTAATCTTTGCTAGGTCTATCTCCTCAAGAAAAAGTATGGGCACCCCTGCTCTAGAGGTTAAATGAATAGAAATAATGTGTTATATGTTTTGTTATGTGTCAGGTGTACAACAGTGATCAGGCGTTTTTGGGAGCCCTGGACAAGGCGTGCAGCGCAGTCATCAACGCCAGGCAAAACGACGGCCCCTGCAAAAGCCCAGAGCTGCTGGCCAGGTTAGTTCTATTGCTGATTTAACCTCTGGTGTGCCAGATTGCGGATCCGCGCTCATAGTACTATTTTTTTTTCTGTAGTTTTTACATAGCAATAAGATCAAAAATCGTATGAAATCTGCTATTGGGTAAAACTACCCACCAATAAACTCAAGGCTTTCATTTTTGTTAGTGAATATTTAATAAAAAAAGTAAAAACGAATTTGACCTTGTAAACTGACAAGTTTTATAAATTTTGTACTTAACACACACATAAGACAAAAAATGCTTTTCTTTAAACTACAAAAGGTCACTGTTTTATTTTAAAAGAATATAATATTAAGATTATGCGATAGGCACCTATTATTGGAGCATTGGAGATACTTATGTATTTGTATTATGTGTTTTTTTGTGTATGTGCTACTCCTTTGTTCTGTTGGTGTCTTTAAGAATAAATAAATAAATACTGGTAGGAATCCGGATGGGGATTGGGAGTCAGGATAAAGGAGGAACTCGGATGAGGACTACGAGTCGCAGAAATCAAAGTCGCTGTTTTTAACACGACATGTATTGGTGAAAATTTACACACGCCACAACCCAACCTTCTTGGTCGGAGGTCGGTACAACAGACAGAGATATCACATACGAAAATGACAGAAGACACGAAAACGTCTTCTTTTTCTTTTTACTTCTTATCCTTTTACGAGTTGTAATACTTGAGTAAAGTAAAGTTTACGGAAAGTATTAAAGAGTGATTTTCCCCAAAATCTGCCATTTTTGTTTCTTACACTTTATGGTCTTAGCAAAAGAGTTACAGTGATGAAGAAAATCAATATAATTAATAAATATAATCAATTATTGATAAATCATTCACTTTGTAACCTTTCATTTTAAAAATATTTTTAAAACAATTTGTATGTGGTTACGGGGCGTAAATCACATACAAATTGTTTTTAATTTAGATATTGTAAGAAAATCAAGTTCAAACAAACAGAAATGGCAGATTTTGGGGAAAACCACTCTTTAATACTTTCCGTAAACTGTATTTTACTCAAGTTTTGCAACTCGTACTCAGGGTACTGATGGCTATTAGAGCTTTATTTGTAGTTGACAAACTGTTACCAATACAGAAATTATTCAATCTTCAATCTGGTCTCCTGCAAAAACCTATTTATGAACACAGGTTAGTCCTGATCTCACATAACAACTTCTTATTTTGCAGATATTGTGATGCCTTGCTGAAGAAGAGCTCGCGGGGTGTGTCAGAGCCCGAGGCGGAGAAGAAGCTGTCGTCTTCCATCGTCATCTTCAAGTACATCGACGACAAGGACGTGTTCCAGAAGTTCTACGCCCGCCTCATGGCCAAGAGACTCATCCACCAGCAGAGCCACAGCATGGACCAGGAGGAAGCCATGATAGACAGCCTCAAGAAGGTAACAGCCCACCTTCCTTGTATTCAGGAGAAAGTACATCAACGACAAGGACGTGTACCAGAAGTTCTACGCTCGCCTCATGGCCAAGAGACTCATCCACCAGCAGAGCCACAGCATGGACCAGGAGGAAGCCATGATAGACAGCCTCAAGAAGGTAACAGCCCACCTTCCTTGTATTCAGGAGAAAGTACATCAACGACAAGGACGTGTACCAGAAGTTCTACGCTCGCCTCATGGCCAAGAGACTCATCCACCAGCAGAGCCACAGCATGGACCAGGAGGAAGCCATGATAGACAGCCTCAAGAAGGTAATAGCCCACCTTCTTTGTATTCAGGAGCAAGTACATCAACGACAAGGACGTGTACCAGAAGTTCTACGCCCGCCTCATGGCCAAGAGACTCATCCACCAGCAGAGCCACAGTATGGACCAGGAGGAGGCCATGATAGACAGCCTCAAAAAAGTAACAGTGACGCCCCTGGCTGCTACGCAGTACAACCCCTTGACATTTAGGCAACGTGTATATGGCAGCATGACTTCTCCGAGTTAAAATTTGTAAAATGGTTCTATAATCTAATCTATAATCTAAGTTGCAAAGATATGTATCATTTGAGATTCATATTAATTGCATTCCCACAAGCAGACACGCATAATTTCGCGCTCACACATGCCGCATGTGGACCTACAGTATAAAAAACCCAATTCTCAAATGGACATAAGCCCTGCAACTCTTGCCGACCTTCCCTGAAACAGGGGCTTAATATCTGTACCTTAGAGCATAAACAACGGTAGTCACATTTAGTAAAATGTGCAGGAGACGAGTTTTAGTGAAAATGTGCACTTTTATAAAACCATCATAACTTCTAAACTAGACGAGATATTTTTGATCTGTAAAAACTGTTTATCTTCTTTTATCAATATTTAATTATAACGTATGTGGAACTTCCGTGGTTTATGCTCGCACTTTTATGTGCATCCCATATTTATTGCACTTGATATCTCAGTAACTATGAGTCCGAGGATTCCAATATTTTACCACTTATAGAACAGCTAATTATAATGATTTCTGCATCATTAACTCAAAAACGCAAAAAAGTGGACTTCCGTTGTTTATGCTCTAAGGTACAGATATAATATAATGGTTAAAAATCGCCGGCACACAAAAGTTAAACCTCAAACATTCCGTACGCCATCTTACAGACTGATATCTTGAAAGTATTGTTTGTTTTGATGTACCAAGTTTGCATTTCCGCTCTTCCTTCCAGGCGTGTGGATACGAGTTCACCAACAAGCTGCTGAGGATGTTCACAGATGTCACGCTGTCTGGAGATATGAACACCAACTTCATGGACTTCCTGAAGGGGGAGAATCAGGACATTGGAATGGGATTCAGCATACATGTAAGCCTTATACTCTCCCCTCCATCGTCTTGTTTGTCTTCATACAAATATTCGACCAGTCCGTAGCTCAGTGATAACACTGCGGACTCTGAATGGGAAGGTTGTGGGTTTGAATCCCGGCACAAAAAAGTACCATTTATATCTTCAAATTTGCTCTTTGCTGGGTTGAAAAACTCATAAACCTTTACCAATGACCAATCACCAAAGGTCTATCCAGCCTTACAGCAACTAGGTCTTGCTTGAGTATTGGCGCTTTGTAGCGACGACCAAGCTCGTACACCTCTGCGGCACTACAACAAGTGTCATAGACCCCTAGAGTCTCTAGAATCTAGGGAGTCTCACGCACAGGATTTCTTAAAAAATATACCGTTATTCGGTAGGTAAGAATAACCGTGGTGATGAAACTTCCAGCCCAGGCATCATTAGTTTGTCAAAGCGTGGGCTCAACGGACGACCAAAATGTCTTAGAATAGCACCGTTAGTGACCAGTCTTTGGTACAGGTTTCATGAATTTTTCAACCCAGCGAAGAGCATATTTGAAAATATAAATGGTATATTTTTTGTGCTCCGCCGAGATTCGAACCCACAACCTTTCATTTTCGAGTCCGTTGTGTTGCCACTGGACTACGGACTGGTCTGATGGCTGTGAGGGTGCACTGGGTAACCTGTTATGCACCACAAAAAAATACTTCTGGATGCGTTAGATAATGTACTCGAATAAAGATCATGTTGGAGTCGGTAAGTTGAATAATTATAAAAATAATTTAGTTTGTATTTGCTTGCAGGTGCTTCAGGCTGGGGCTTGGCCCCTGAGCGCGGCCCAGGGGGGCACCTCGGGCGCCCTGCCCCCCCAGCTGGAGAAGCCCATACAGCTGTTTGAGAAGTACTACCACAATAAGTTCAACGGCAGGAAGCTCACCTGGCTGCATCATCTGTGCATGGGTGAGGGAAAAGCAATTAGCAAAGAACATCTTCTTCACACTGGCACTGTCACAACCATTGATTTAAGATATCTGTACCCTTAGTACGAGTTGCAAAACTTGAGTAATGTAAAGTTTACGGCAATTATTAAAGAGTGATTTCCCCCAAAATCTGCCGTTTTTGTTTGTTTGAACTTGATTTTCTTCATCACTGTGACTCTTTTGCTAAGACCACAAAGTGTAAGAAACAAAAACGGCAGATTTTGGGAGAAATCACGCTTTAATATTTTCCATAAACTTTACTTTCTAAAGAAAAATGAAAAAAAAAATTGCGATTAGTATTATGAGCGCGGATCCGTGTTCCGACACCCTGGAGGTTAAAAGAAATTGTACAAAAAATATGATAATTAAAACATTGTAATCCTACCTGAAGATGACCATATAGATCAAAAACGTTTGTAAATTATAATTCAAATAAAATCAATATTGTGTGTGAAAATAAAACAATGTTTTAATCAAAAATTAGTTTTTCTAAAAAAAGCATAAAACAATCAACATGAATTTTCACAGTGTTAATACCATAAAAAATATAAAAAGTATGATGTTGGTGTCTGCAGGGGAACTGAAGCTGGGCTACCTGCGGCGCGCGTACTACGTGACCATGCAGACGGCGCAGATGTCCATCATGATGGAGTACGAGAAGGCGGAGAGCCGCACGCAGTCCGAGCTGGTCAAGGCCACGCGGCTGCCCGAGGAGGCGCTGGCCAGACACCTCACCGCCCTCATGGACGCCAAGCTACTGGTGGCGTCAGGAGACCTCAACGGTAACTTACATCTCATCCCCTTAGTGCTTATTTGTCTTATATCCATCAGAGGTAATTTCGCATGAGCAATGTTTGTATGTGTACTGGACCGCAAAAACGCAACTAAGGTACACATATAGTATAGTTTTTTGTTTTTATATATATATATTTATAGTGTTTGCCTGCGTTATCCCGAAGACAGCGCATGCGGCGATTTGGGACCTATTTATTTTTACGGGTAAGGGGGCCGGCCTCAGACCAACCACTTTCAGTTGAAGTGGGGGTTTCCCAGTTCCCGGGGGGGGCTGGTTCTCATTTCTTGTGAAGGCTGAGTAAATCTTAAGATCGAACCCTTGCTCTCAGCATGGAATACGAGCATTCTACCAATTGAGCTATCGACCTTTTTACAAGCTTGGTCGTCATCGCTACAAAGCGCCAATTCTCAAGCAAGACCCAGTTGCTGTAAGGCTGGATGGACCTTTGGTGACCGGTCATTGGTAAAGGTCTATGAATTTTTCAACCCAGCGAAGAGCAAATTTGAAAATATAGATGGTATATTTTTTGTGCTCCGCCGGGATTCGAACCCACAACCTTCCATTCAGAGTCCGAAGTGTTACCACTGAACTACGGACCGGTCGATTTTTTTTATTACCAATATTTTATGATTATTATTTATTTATTTATTTAGGATACAGTCTATAATCTAATCTAAGCTGCAAAGATATGTAAGATTCACATTACATGCATTCTCACAAGCATACACGTGCAAGTTTGTGCTTGCTCATGCCGCATGTACCCTACAACATAGAAACCCAAATCTCAAGTGGACATTTTTTTTTTCTAAAAAAGATTTGTGGAAAGGAATACAATCCACTAACCTATTTTGCCTGTCCAGTTGCTCTTCATGTGCAAGCAGAAGCTTGTTTGCATGCAACGGCATCTGTTGAACCAGGGTCGAAGTTATCGTCGTGGGATTCGAACCAACGTTATCCGGTTCCAAATAACCCAACTTGATCCCCGCGGCCATAACACTGACAAACACCGACAATACACCCTGCAACTCTTGCCGTCCTTCCCTGAAATAAGGGTGACATTAGCAAAGTGAACCATTTTTTACAGCATGGGTGGTCAGCTGCATACGCGATTCACAAGTGAAATATTTCAAAAACTGAAAAATATTTTTTAAGTCATCGGCGCATGTGATTGAATTGGTTTTTTTGTGTTTCAGAAGCGGAGACGGTGGTGAGACTGAACTGGGAGTTTGCCAGCAAGCGCACCAAGCTCCGCGTGGCTGGGGGCGGGGGACCCGGAGGGGGCGGCAAGGCTGGGGAGCAGGCTGAGGCCGAGAGGACCGCGGCCTCTGTGGATGAGGACCGCAAGATGTACCTGCAGGCGGCCATTGTGCGCATCATGAAGGCCAGGAAGGTAATGCTCAACAAACAATTATTTTTATATCGGCGATAGAGTCCGCAATGATTGAGTGATGAACAAGTGTGGTATATAATAAGATAATTTCTTGACTTATAGGTTGGTATGAGGCTGACCACCCATACTGTAAAAAATGGTTCACTTTGCCAATGTCACCCCTGTTTCAGGGAAGGTCGGCAAGTGTTGCAGGGCTTATGCTCATTTGAGATTGGGTTTTTATATTGTAGGTCCACGTGCGGCATGTGTGAGCGCGAACTTATGCATGTCTGCTTGTGGGAATGCTTTTAATCTTAATCTTAAATGATATATATCTTTGCAGCTTAGATTTATATTAGATATAGATTTAAATTACATAACAACAATGAGATGGTTCGGACATCTTGAAAGAATGGATGATGAACGACTAACAAAGAAAGTGCACAGAGGAAAGCGTGGAAGGGGAAGACCGAGGGAGGAATGGATAGACCAAATAGGTGAGATTGCGAAAGAATGGAACCTGCAGAGTGAGAATAAGAGAAGAGTATGTATGAAGAAAGTGATGAATGTTGAAGAGATGAAAGGGGTATGCAAGGACAGAAAAAAGTGGAGGTGCATCTGCGGAGGTACCGGCCACCCCTAGTGGAACGGCGGCAAAATACAGTTACAGGCCAGTCAAAGAAGCAACTGAACGGAATTCAGTCTCTTGTGAATACAGCCGCTAGACTGATCTTAGGGATGTCCAAATTCTCTCACATCACTCCGCTGTTGAAGGAGCTGCATTGGCTTCGTTTTCCTGAGAGGGTGGTCTACCGTGTGTGTTTGATGAAATTTAAAGCCATAAATGGTATAGCCCCGCCATATCAGGCAGACATGCTTTCGACTTGTGAATCAATAAGAAGTGAATTAACCGCCCTATGCATATGAACGTACGCGATATGCAAACTTTGAGTGTACCATTCTGCTATATACGAAAAAATAATGTATTTGAAAAAGAGTTTTAGGCTTACACGGCCGGCTGATGATGCTGGAGTGATGTTTTCCGGGATATGTTGCCGTGGTCTGTGGGAGCTGGAGCTTTCGGATGTTTTACCCATTTCTACGATGGGCTTCTTCAGCGTGAAGTATGATGATGAAGATGATCTTGATGAGATCCGGTCGATAGCTCAGTTGGTAGAGTGCTTGCATTCCATGCCGTGAGCTCGGGTTCGAATCCCACCGAGGCGAGGGTGTCAGAAATGATTTCCCGTTTCAGTGTTTATTTCAAACCCCAAAATAAAATACCGGCAAGGTTTACTCAGCCTTCACAAAAAATGAGTACCAGCGCCCTCGGGAGCTGGAAAAACCCCACTTCAACTGAAAGGGTTGGCGTAAGGCCGGCCCCCTTACCTATAAAAAAAGAAAATAGGTTCAACTCGCCACATGCGACCCCTTCGGGGACAACGCGAGATCTGTGATGGTTCACAGTTCTCATCAAAATCCACAGACCACGGCCACAGATCCCGGAAAACATCACTCCAGCGTCAATGTATTTGAAAACTACAAACTGCTTGGTGTCCGCCTGAGTTCCAAAGTCACGTCATTACAAGTCTAGACAAGTTAGTTCCTCAAGGGCAGGCTAAGCGTTCGGTTGTTTGTTTGGCGTTTTGTAATTTTTTATACATACTCTTCAAGAGTCAGGGGTGCGTGCATTGTGGTTTTGAAACCTGATTCTTTTTTGCCTGTTTCTCGGAAAGTAACCTGAAGGTCGGGGAGTTAAAACTGTGTTTTTTCGATTCAATTTCTTGATTTAATTCAATTGATTTGTTTGTTTGCGTTCCAGGTGTTGAGGCACAACGACTTAATACAGGAGGTGTTGGCGCAGGCGAGAGCCGCCTTTGCCCCAAACATTGCCATGATAAAAAAATGCATCGAGTCACTCATAGACAAGCAGTACATAGAGAGGACGCCTGGCGTGAGCGACGAGTACAGTTACGTCGCGTAAAACATAGCCCCACACACATACACACACCTTCTCGAAAATTAATTAATTTATAAATATATATTTGTGGGGAAATCATATGTGAAGATAATTTGATCACAGCATTTGTGCGTTCACAACATTGAGAACTGGTTTATTATGGATATTGATCAAAAAAGCTGGGAATAATTGTGATGTTCGTCAGCACCAAATCAGAGCTCTAATAATAATTTTGTTTTATTTATTTATTACAGAAAACAACAGCACATACACATAAAACAAGTAAAGATTTATAATAAATACATATAAGGCCAATAATAGTTTTCTTAAATAAAAATAATAACAATAACAGCTTGTCTACAGCAAATGCAACAGCAAACGAAAAGAACAAAAGAAAAAAAATAAGAATGCAGAGGTTTTTATCAGAGAAGATTTGGGAAAATAGGATAGAAAGGACAATGGAAGGGGAAGAGGATGCCATTCAATCAGTTTATCATTTCCTCAAGTAGTACATCCGCACCCCTTGAAGAAATGCGTTCTTGGACAAACAAAAAATGTCCAGGTGATTAAAATTTGAGTTATAACAAAACATAGCTCTCGTTAAAGTCGAGTTCCTGGCATAATTTGTAGTGTGCGCTCCCGTATAAAAAAGTGAATTTAACCTAGTGCGCCTTGTAGGTACACGCAAAGTGAGCCCCTCACAAAGAACGGTGGAGTCAATATGGCCGTGTACTATATCGTACAGAAAAGCCATATCTAATAGCGTTCGACGGGCTTCAAATAATAATTACATTAGGATGATTTATTTGGTGAGCGCTTTTTTGTTGTGAATCACGCCTCAAGAGCCCTCTGCGAGTTTGGTTGTCAATATAGAAAGCGTCAGTTTTTCAAGCAGGACCCAGTTGTTGCAAGGCTGGATGGACCTTTGGTGACTGGTCTTTGGTAAAGGTATATAATAATAATAATATAATATTAGGATGATTTATTTGGTGAGCGCTGTTTTTGTGTGTATCACACATCAAGAGCCCTCTGCGACCTTGGTCGTCGCTACAAAGCGCCAATTCTCAAGCAAAACCCAGTTGTTGTAAGGTTGGATGGACCTTTCAGTGACCGGTCGTTGGTAAAGGTTTATGAATTTTTCAACTCAGCGAAGAGCACATTCGAATTATAAATGGTATATTTTTGTGCTCCGCCGAGTCAGAAGTGTTGACCACTAGACTGCGGGCTGGTCAAGAAGAAGGTCCATAAGTATTTCCTAAATGTTATGATGACACAAATGCTGTGATCACATATTCCCCATTTGCTAATTCCCTATGCATTAAAAAAATCATTTGTTGTTACTAAGTAAAAATTGTCTCTTTTTTCTTTGGTTAATTTGTACCGTTAGAAAGGACTGATTTCAATCTACAGATCTGTAAAATAAATCAAAGTAGCGTGTGACGTAAATACAAAGTTGAACTTTGAAAAGGTTTTTATGAATTTTAAAATGTTCCGCTCACTGGCAATACCTACAAAAATGAATTGATTCTGAATCAATGGGCACTGCACTTTAAAAATGTGGGGGAGAAATGTGATGTCTCTATGCCAAACAAGAGACGGGACAGAGAGTCGCAGCTTCAATAAAAAATTACGTGGGTAGGTTGAAAAGGCACTAAAGCGCTCTGTACTGCATTTAGTAAAACTGTCAACTATACGTTTAACAATGCTTTTAACTACGAAAATTCCCTCATGAGGTCCGCACGTGAATTGGCAAAGACAAAATTGTGAAGTCACTCAGTCTGTATTATTACAAATAATAACTTAATTTATTAAAAATCTGTAAAAAAAATAATAACTGAAAAAATAACAGTAAAAAATTATAAGTTATCTTTCACTCTTGCAATCTCTCATATAGGCCGTGGGGTGTGACAATTTTTTGTCTATATTTTGTATTGTTTGTGTATTAACACTGTGAAAATTCATACAGTGTTATTCATTAGATTCCGCCCATACCTGTTTAGTGCGAGATTTTGAGAAACCAATTTAAATTTGTACCAGCCCGCTAAACCAAAATAAATAAAAAGGTGATTCATTAGCGAAATACGTGCATTATTTTTTTTGGTTTACCGAATCCTGCTTAAACAGACTTCCGATAGCTTTTTCTGTATGAAAACATACGAAATGCTCGACATTTATGTAGGTATTTAGGTGTCTATGAATTTTTTTGAGGTTTTTGTGGGTGTTTGCATGATTTTTGACAACTTTCGGAGACGCTCGGAAGCATTCGGGTAAACGCCCCCTCCCGAACGTTTCGCGTCACTGCAGCTGTCAAACTCATGTCGACTGCGACTTCGAATGAACCAAAAATGGAAACAAGTATTTTTCAAAGCATGACTTCAGGTTTTGGCTGTAGGCATCACGAAGAAAATCTCAAAGATGGGCCTTCATACTTCATCTACAAGAAAAGTGTCAGTTTTACAAAATTGGCGACTTGAAAAATAGCACGACGCGGCATCTGTCACTTTTTTTCTTGTCACAGTTTTTATATTTGTTTCGTTGCTGCATACCGTAGATTTGTTGTTATAGTGTAAAATTCTAATGTCTTAAAGTTACTGTAATTGCTGAAACTCTTATTTGATTCATAAATCTTTTATTCTGAAAGTTATCTCGTACATTACAATCAGCTGGGGAATGAGGAAGATCGCCATTTTGCGTATGTCGATCTAGTTTAGAACGAAATAAACCTACTCGGAGGTGGTTTACAAATGTGATCATGTTTTGAAACACGTTTAGTGTTAAACTGAATTATAAAGTTTTTATGAATCACTTTTTTTGTAAATTGAGATTAAATCGAAAAATTAAACCAGATCTCTAAAGAAATCTGGTTTTAAAATTCTAATGAATAACACTGATATTGTTTAATTTATAATTTTTCGAATGAATTCAAACAAAACACTGTTTATTTTCACAATAAAATTTATTTAAAAAGATTGAAATCTTTAAAACAAATTACAAACGTTTTCGACCTAGTAGGTCATCATCAGTATTTTTTGTCTATGTCAAATGTGCGGACTCCATTTAAGTTTGGAAAGGTATTGACAGTAAGCAGATTATATAAAATCAAATAAAAAAAATGAAATCATGAATCTTTGTAAATATAGTTTTCCATAGTTTTTTTTCTATATTTATTTAATACGCAATATGCAATAAATCATCAGACAAGCAATTCAAATAATCTACTCTCCAAAAAAAGACTTCTATCGACTTGTGAGAAAAAATAAAGTATTTTTTGTTTAAACCTCTTACAAATGTTTTTAATTATTTTTCAATCAATTGTCAGATAGAGCCTTTTTTGAAACTAGCTCATTTGTGGACCCCTGTATGTACATATCAATACTTTAAAGGTAAAACTGAATAAGTGACATATTAAGGGCCAATCTTATAAACGAGAGACCAAATATCCGTAAGTATCTCGACAATTAACTTACGGATGGACGTTTATGGACTGATCTTACCGATGGTCGTCCTATAAAGCTTTTTTAACCGTTCGTTAGTTTTCAATAATGCTCTAGTATTTTCGATGATTTTTTACGTGCATTCATAAACATACGTCACCCGTTTGCTGTCAGAGACGAAACATAACCTAAAGTTGCTTGTGACAAATACGAAAATGACTAATACAGCTCAATTTTAATGAATTCTCTATCACTGTCGGATGAAATTATCTTCAACAGGACAGAGCGTAGAAGTCCAATGACACTCAAAACTCACCGCAAAGAAACAATACTTTGACAGCTGACCTAACCTCAAACCTTAACTAACTGGCCGGTATCTGCCATTAATCGATGGGTAGGCTGTCGGTTAGTTCTGTCGGTAACTTTTACCGGAAATAAAACTAACGTATTGTTATAAGACTAAAAACGTGACATTTGTATTATATTTCGATAAATTTGGTACGACATTGAAGTAATGGATGTTTATAAGACCGGCCCTAAGGTAACATGGGTTTCTCAGATAAATGCACCTTTTTCTTATTTTCTACAAAAGAAAACACTAAAAAAAGTGTAAAAACCCTGTAATTTAGAAGTTTTTCATGAGAGCTTCCTTATAATTAGTCCACTTACTATGAGAAGCTACTCCCAGTAGAATGTTTTATCCACATTTTCACAAATCTGTGAATCCGCACTCATTCAGTTTTACCCTTATGTAACGTGGTGATATGATATATATTTAAAAGTGATTGTGTGTTGGGGAAATATGAATGACATGCAAAAGTGGCAACTCAAAACAATCAGTCGCGGTTGATTCATTCAACTTATGGGAAGAACGACAAGCACGAATGCTGTGCGTGCGTGATCGTGTGGGACTCAAAGTCGCTCATTCGAAAATGAAAAAAAAAATGTGATAGACTGGAGAGATGTTTTCCGGGATCTTTTGCCGTGGTCTGTGGGAGCTGGAGCTTCCGGAAGTTTCGACCAAATCTACGATGGACTTCTTCAAGTTCATCACAGTTTTATCAAGATCATCTTCATCATTTCACTTTCATGCTGAAGAAGCCCATCGTAGACATGGGCGAAACGTCAGGAAGCTCCAGCTCCCACAGACCACGGCAACAGATCTCTGAAAAACATCTCTCCAGCATCATCGGCCGGCCGTGTAAGCCTAAAACTCCTTTTAAAATTATGTGGCTTTTGTAGGTGGCACAATGTCTTATTTTTGAGGTTATGTTATTTGATTGTGTGTGTGATATTTTAAGTATACACATACTTATCTACCTACATGTAAGGGACTGTCCAATATGTTGTATGTACCTTTATTTAATAAATAAATAAATATGTATCTATTATGAAGATGTTGTTTTATTACCTGCGAATCAAGGTGGATATATAAAGGTTTGTACACTACACAGTTTTGGATGATCCCTCTTTGAAAGGCGCTAGTTCTGTTGATAGGAGCGAGCTTATTGGTTGCCAAAAAATGGCATGCCCCGATTGTTCCATCCCATAATAGCAAAGATCAGCTGATTCCCCTTTTCGCTCAGGCGCTGCGAGTGGTGTTGGTATGCTAAAATATGATTGTGGGACATTCAGGCAATTAAGGATCGCTATCGCGATTTATACAATATTTCTCACTTTTTTATAGCTTTTTGTAGCAAACTTGCTAAAAATACAGCTTAGGTAGGATTTTCAAACCCAAATGCCTTAAAAACTTATTCATTTTGCCCCAAAGGCAAGCATTTCATACAGGAAAATGTAGGTACAAAGTACAACATGAGACAATGTTATAAAATAGAAATTAGATTTTGTAGGGTTTGTGTATTCACACAGTGAAAATTCTGTTTGTTTTTTTTTTTTCTAAAACGTAGTTTTATTTTCACAAAAGTATTTTCTGATATGATAATGACCTGAATATTGAAGGTCAAAAGTACTTGAGGTAGAAAATATTATTGTGAAAATAAAACTACGTTTTAGAAAAAAAAATTTTTTTTTAATAAAATAGAAATGTATCTAATCTAATCTAAGTTGCTAAGATATGTTACATTGGAGATTCACATTACATGCATTCTCACAACCAGACACATACAGGTTCGCGCTTGCACATGCCTCATGTGAACCTACAACATAAAAACCAAATCTCCAATGGACATACACCCTGCAACTCTTGCCGTACTTCCCTGAGACAGGGGTAACATTGGCAAAGTGAACCATTTTTACAGCATGGGTGGTCAGCCGCATACCAACCTATAAGTCAAGGAACATACACAACATATTACATTTTATACATACACTAATTACTATACATAATTATCTAACTTTGAAATTATAATTACCACTTTTCATATGGCCTGGTTGCAGTCTGGATTTGGTCACTACCTAGTATCATTCACAACAGCTGATAGTTAATCCATGGATAAGCCATGAATTTGCTGCGTGTAAATAACACTAAATGAATGGGATGCTGAGAAGCTTTAAAAATGTGAAGCCTTCAAAACATCCCCATTCAATAAGTGACTTGCGATCCGGTGCCGGAGCAGACCATCTAAAAAATGGCTTAAAGTTGAATTGTTGGAATGGAGGATAAATGTATTGATGCATATCGATCGTCGTAAAGTCCACAAACTACAAAAAATAAATTAGTATTTTTGTCGGAATCAGAATTAAATTCAAGGATTTGAATAAAAACAAGTTTTTTTTCAAACCCTTGAAGTCTATAGGGAGATTTTTTATCAAAATCAACATATTCCGTCTCGGCAATCAGAGACAAGAAAGTGGCCTGTCATGGCCGCCATTGTGATATTGCGAGCGTCTCAGCAGTGCAGTGAATGTTTTCTACATTTCATAATAACAGTTTTTTGTCATTTTTCTCAGTGTAGCATTCCATGCACTTATGTTGTTTGATATGCATTGTTACAAATGGGCCTTAACAAGCAGACTACGAGTTACCATTCTAAGTTGTCTTGCATGATATTCTTATCCAAATATCTTACTTTGATTACTGTCCTGTAGAAGAAAGCTTTCATATTCCTGTCAAACCTCACGCTGAACTGGATTAGGATGACAGAAAATAAAAAAGAGAAGTACCTAACCTAAAATATTATGACTTTGTAAAATCTATCAGGGAAAAATAATGTATGAATAGGTGGATATCCTAATTTGATATTATTATTGATGCTTAAAGTATCAGGGCAATAGAATATAGAAGGAGATAGAGAGCCTAACCTTATTTAATGCTTAAATTATTAGGAGAGCAGAATAAAGAAAGAGGTGGAGAACCTAACCTCATGTAACGCCAAAAGTATCGGGAGAACAGAATGAAGAAGGAGGTAGAGAGCCTAACCTGTTTTTTATTTTAATGCTAAAAGTATCAGGGCGACATACTATAGAAGGAGGTAGAGAGCCTAATCTCATTTAATGCTTAAATTATTAGGAGTGCAGAATGGCGAAGGAGGTAAATAATCCAACCCTACTGATTTTCCCTCCAAATTCATAATCAATATGAGCAGTGACATCTATGTGTCACTTTTCGAAATTACTCACCTCGCCTGCTTTTATCTTTGCAAAGTATCAGGGTAACAGAATGCAGAAGTAGGTAGAGTCGGTAGGAGCCTAACCTTGTGTTGATTTTAATGCTAAAAGTATCAGGGCAACATACTGTAGAAGGAAGTAGAGAGCCTAATCTCATTTAATGCTAAAAGTATTAGGAGAGTAGAATGCAGAAGGAGGTAAATAATCTATCCCTTCTTAATTTCCCTCCATAATCAATATGAGCAGCGACATCTATGTGTCATTTTTTGAAGTATCTACTCACCTTGCCTGCTTTTTATTTTATTGTTACAAAGTATGATGAGAACAGAATACATGAAGAAAAATACCATTATACACGTTCAAATGCCATTTTTCAAATGAAGGTAGCTCGAAAAAATGCAATGACATTCTAAAGACAGTGTTTTGTTGTGTCGTCCATTTGTCTCTGCTGGTCGCCATCCTTTGTAAAGGCAGTGCCTTGTTGTGCTAGCCATTTGTCTCTGCTGGTTGCCATTCTCTTGATTTGTGAATAGGAGGTGATTTCCATAAGCCACTTCAAATCCTCAATGAGCAGTCTGTTCTTAGCTAGCGATCATAGCGGTCGATAGTAAGTGGCAAAACATGACCATAGGTGAATAACAAATACAATGGACTTGCCAATGTTCGCCCAAGGCCATGTTTATCGATTGCTATCAACCAATATGATCCCTTAGCTAAGAGAAACTCACCATGGAAGCATGAAATTCAAGTTTGTCTTCCCAAGATTCTTCTTTCAATCTTTTAACGAAATAAGTATAAAAGTGTAAATTGAAATCATCGATAATAAAGGAACACAAGTGTCATTTTTTTAATACGGATTTATTTGTGAATCAATTAATATTACATTTTAAATCTTCACTAACACATTGAAGAAAGAGAATAAGATGGAGAAATATGTATGCTTAAGACCTAGTCGAGACGAAGACAATTAGGAAAAGATAATAACAAGGTATATGCATGTTCGAGAGTACATAGGAGCAGTGCTATAGCAATTTTACACCAGTACAATCTTTGTTTATTGTCTTCGTCTAAACGGTCAAATTTTGACAAAAAGGGAAAGATTACAATATTTACAAATTACAATAAATGAGTCTTATCGAATCAAAGGCGGTAATCTAGATAAACACAAATAAGCTACACATAAAGTGTAACTTTTTTCTGCGTTATCCCCGAAAAGTTTCACGTGCGGTGAGTGTAACCTATTATTTTTACAGGTAAGGGGGCCGGCCTTACACCAACCACTTCAGTTGAAGTGGGGGTTTCCCAGCTCCCGAGGGGGCTGGTGCTCATTTCATGTGAAGGCTGAGTAAACCTTGCCAGCATTTTATTTTGTGGTTTGAAATAAACACCGAAACGGTAAAAAAAATCCTGACATCCTCGGTGGAATTCAAACCCGAGTTCATGGCATGGAATGCAAGCACTCTTCGAACTGAGAGACGGGACTGGAGATATTTTCCAAAAATGGAATAATTAATGAGTATGGATCTACACAGATTAGGCCGTGTATTTTCAATGTTAGTATAATTGAGTTTAAACTGATAAAAAAAAAAACTACCCACACAATTGACATGAGTGCTAAGTTGCTATGATAACAATGAAAATACTGGGCCTTAAAATTTAGATGACAGCTATAGGAGGGCGCTTTTATGACTTTGCGGACTTCAAACTCCAACCAATGGATATTATTTAGTTTTTCTTCAACAAAATACCTCTAAAATTTTAGCAATTCAGCATACTTGCATACATTGAACTGTAAAAAGTGACGTTTTACAAAATGGCGATGTAAGTTCCGATTTCACCACATTTAATTTAAGCCGTGTCGACTCAATAATTCAAACACAGGAAAACATTTTTACATAAACCTAGATTGTTGTCTTTGGTTCTGTAGGGCTCTATATATTAATTATAATAACAATATTTTAAATTTCATATTTATCTATCAACAAATACTTACATTATATTTATACAAGTTGGCTTGAGAATTGAAAAAAAAAAACAAAACATGAAAAGGAATGCCATTGTTTTTGCCTGACCAGAAACAATATCAAATAATAATTCAGAATCTTTTACTTTGATGATTTATTAATTAAACTCTACAAAAAAATATGTCTTTATCTAATCTAATCTAATCTAAGCTGCAAAGATATATATCATTTAAGATTTATACTAAATGCATTCCCACAAGCAGATATGTATAATTTCGCGCTAACACATGCCGCATGTGGACCTACAATATAAAAACCCAATCTCAAATGAACATAAGCCTTGCAACTCTTGCCGTCCTTCCCTGAAACAGGGGTGACATTGGCAAAGTGAACCAATTTTTATATTATGGGTGGTCAGCCGCCCATTTGGTATATGTAATGGTTTATGAAGTAAAACAATTAAATTACAAATTTCAAGTAAGTATGTATCTACACGATTTTGACCTTAAAATAATTTTTGTAAATAATATTATTTGTATGTATACAAAATCAAAATAATATCACAACCTTAAAAAAGCGCTTGGAATTGCTTAACGAAATTAATGAAACCTTTGTTAATCTTAAAGAATAAGTGCTTCTTTGAGAAACATAAATCATAATATCAATCATAAAATCAAGTATCGCCATCCTGCGAATCCAACGCTCTTTGTTGACAACTTCTTTCAAAGCAGACGGTCATATTGTAACATTTTAATGAATTATTGGCAAAAAATGAGATACAATGTTCTGAAAAGATACAGGATAGCAGTGGCGTGCCTACGGTTTCTGCGATGCGCATGCTGGATAATTAAAGTTGCACTAAATCACACATAATAAATCTTACCCCTTTGTTTCTTTCCTCGGTGTTTCTTAATCTCTTCAGACTTAGATTTTGGATTTAATCAATAAATCTTTACATACTTAAGATCCTTACGAGGTACAACTATATTTTCACAGGAATTCATTGTATACTAAAAAAAAGCGGATTCTCGATCGCTAACAAGGAATAAATTGATTATTCTGATATTTGAATAAAACGCACCGGACGCGACAGTATTTTAAAAACACAATAAGTCATTCATAAATCTGTGAAAAGCTACAGTCTGGAATCGTAAAATTTAATGGACGAAAAGCTTAGCTTATATGACATTGTTATTACGCGTACTCCAAGTACAATCTGTGAATGAATGACGTGTGCCTTTAGAATTAAAAAAAGCTTAACCGACTATCTTCATACAAGCTTACAGAAGCCAAGCTTTTTTTCATAATATGTTAAACAAAGACAGGTCTCTTTGAATAACGTAGTTTCATTGGTCAATAACTAATAATAATATCCCACTGCCACTCACAGATGGCAGTAGCACGGATGTTGATGGCGGAATTTTTAAAAAGATGAATGACGATTAGTGTCTAATCTACGCAAAAATATTCTTATTTTCATTTCTGAGGGTACGCATGCTTAGCTTTTTAGCTTGCAAGAGAGTCACGCCACTGCAGGATAGGCACATACAAAAATCAAGCCGGTGTCATTAAAATATGAAGAACTATGTTTTCACAGATAGGAGGTGCGATTATCAAAGCGATAGTTTTATTTATGTATTTTATTAACCAAATTATTATATTAAATGAGGTTTTATGTACAGATATGTATCCCTATTATATTACAAACATTTAACGGTGCTATTCTTAGACATTTTAGTCGTCAGTTGAGCCCACGCTTTCACAAACTAATGATGCCTGGCTTGAAAGTCTCATCACCACGGTCATTCTTACCTACCGAATGTCGTTAATATTTGTATGAAGGCTAATCAGCTGTTCACTTGGGGCCATCTTGGATTGACAGGTCTTCATACAAATGCATCATTAGTTTGTCAAAGCGTGGGGCTCAACCGACAACTAAAATGTCTAGGGCGTAAGTACTTATATAAGAAAAATGAATTGATGAGCTGGACATTGGTTTTTTTTTTAAATCCCGAGCATAGAGCTTTATCTACAAATTGTTATTCTATAACTTGAGTTGCAAAGATAAATAAACTTTTAAAAACCATTTTTAATACATGCCCACTTCAATTGAAGTGGTTGGCGAAAGGCCGGCCCCCTTACCTGTAAAAATAAATAGGTTCAACTCGCCACATGCGACCCCTTCGGGGATAACGCGGCAAGAAGTTACACTATATGTGTAGCTTAGTTGCGTTTTGCGTTTGCGCCCACAAGTAAATATGTGTCAGTTTGGGCTTACACATCGCACTATAATCTATAATAATCTATAATCTAAGTTGCAAGGATATATTCATTCAAAGCTCTCAGATGTATGCCCACAAACAAACACGTGTAGTTCGCGCTTACAAATGCTGATTGTGTACTTACAAATAAAATCCAAACCTCAAATGAACATAAGCCCTGCAACTCTTGCCGACATTCCCTGAAACAGGGGTGACATTGGCAAAGTGAACCATTTTTTACAGTATGGGTGGTCAGCCTCATACCAACCTATAAGTCAAGGAATACGAGTAATAAATAACATTTAAGTATAAGAAAACAACAAAACCTTAAAAATAAATCTATACAAAAAAAGTAAAAAATGCACGCTTAATAATAAAGAGCAATAACTCAAAAAAAGGAATGTTGGGAAATCAAGTTTGAAGTTCAGACAACCAGTACAACTTGTATGGGATGAAAAAGGCGACCGATGTTTTATCTCGGTCATATTTGTCCAAATTGAACGGCTGTCGCATTCTACCTATTCTTCTCGCATTGTTCTTGCGTTTTATTACAAAATCTCGATTTTCCCAATTTTTGGGTTATTGCTCTTTATTATTAAACATGCGACATACTGCATGCGTACTCTAACCTCAAATGAACATACACCCTGCGACTCTTTTTGACTTTCCCTGAAACTGAGGTGTCATTGACACAAGTTTTTTTTTTAACTTTGTGTGTGATCAGCCTCATATCAATCTATATCTAAGTTTAGTTGATCAATTTTGTGTGCGATGGTTAATCCTAAAATTATTCTGAATTCACAATTAAAACTTATTAAAATAAGTTCATAAGAATATACTTACATCAAATTCAATAACATGTATACGTAACATTGTTAGATTTAAGCTGGAATTACAGTTGTTTGACATATTTACAATTATAACAACCAAATAACTACACAGTAACTTTTTGGATATTAGACAAGCATGGGAGAACTAACTTACTTAGTGACGTAGTCAACGTCTTCAGGAGACACCCTCTCTTCACGAGGAGGACTGAGGGTGAACTGATTATGTAACAATATAAATTTTGTTTTGAGTCTAACGGTGCTATTCTTAGACATTTTGGTCGTCCGTTGAGCCCACGCTTTGACAAACTAATGATGCCTGGGCTGGAAGTCTCATTGAGGTATATCGGTAATATTTGTATGAAGAATAATCAGCTGTTCACTTGCGGTCATCTTGGATTGACAGGTCTTCATACAAATGCATCATTAATTTGTCAAAACATATGCTCAATGGACGACCATAATGTCTAAGAATAGCAACGTAAGTCGCTAGGCGACACAATTTATGTTAAAAAATAGTTCATCTTTAGTCATCGTTCAGAGAGAGTGTCTCCTGAAGGCGTTGGCTTGTCGCCAACGAAACTTCGAGAACCATGTTAGTTCTCCCACGAGTTAGTCTAATATCCGAAAAGTTTAATTACCTAACTGTCAAGTTATTATACTATTGTACACATACATAGAACACTTGAAGGTATAAGTCAAAATAAATCTGTGTTCTATTCACAACATTGATTTATGTTTTTCCCTAAAATAGTGACTTATTCTCTTTGTACCAAGAGACATTGTTTTTCTTAATTTTACATATGTATATGCTGCCTTTTTTTAGTGCTTGCCACCCCAAAAGCGCTTTCACGTGTTAGAGCTTCTGGTTAACAGATTTATCTTACAAACCCTCCTGAAATTGTCAACATTGGTCTCTATTATTCTCAACTCTAGAGGCAGACTATGCTAGCAGCCAGCAGGACAAACTAGCCAAACTAAATTGCCCTGTCCTCGTAGATCAACTTCTGTTTCATGGAAACGGCCATTAAAGCTTATTTGCACAGAACAAAGAATGCCTTGCGCAGTGACGGCTCCAGGTAAGGTGCATCAGTGCATTGCACCCCCAGTAATAATGCCACCATCCAATACTTACAAATTTTAGGGGGGTAATCAATGACGGCTAGTATAAAAATGCACTGCTCGATGAAAAATCGACGAGCCGTCACTGATTGCAAGCAATCTTTATTATCGTGGAAAGGGTAATTTAACTTTTTTTTATTTCATAAAATGAGACTACATATTTTTAAAAAATGCAAAAAAGAATATCTGCCTTAGTTTTTAAATTATAGCTCTTTAAAATTTGCAGATTTTCGATTTCCGGTAAAACAGGTATCTATAATCTATAATCTAAGTTGCAAGGATATATTCATTTAAAGCTCTCAGATGTATGCCCACAAACCAACAAGTGTAGTTCGCGCTTACAAATGCTGAATGTGTACCTACAAATAAAATCCAAACCTCAAATGAACATAAGCCCCACAACTTTTGCCGACTTTCCCTGAAACAGGGGTGACATTGACAAAGTGAACCATTTTTTACAGTATGGGTGGTCAGCCTCATACCAACCTATAAGTCAAGGAATATGAATAATAAATTACATTTAAATATAAAAAAGAACAAAACCTTACAAAGAAATCTATACAAAAAAAGTCAAAAATTTCCTATGCAAAAAATGTAGCAAATGAATACACCAACATTAGAAATAAACACTGCAGATTAGCCGCCACTTCTTCATAGGTCATTTTTTTTATTTAAGCGGATGTGACGTCGATGGTTATTCAGATCTTCGGAGTGTACTGACGGGCCCAGATAGTCTGTCGGTTCCAACTACGTCATTTTGACGTCACAGCGTGGCTAGCCGGCCGCGCTGCGTTTTGGCGGGACTCAAATTCTCGGCATTTTATGTTTGAAAATTAACAATGATATCTTTATTTTTACTTCTTTAAAAGTATATGGTTGTGATCCTCGAAATGTACTCTACACAACCATAGTATTTTCAACCGTTTTCCCTACAACTACAATTAGTTTTCCTCTTGATCAGTTCATTATAAGTGAGCATTTTGCCTGACAGATGTGGCCACAGACGCCAAGGAAGGTCTGGGAGGTCTCTGGGAGACTGTGACGTGAGCGTCCAGGCCGTCTGAGACCCGGGAGAGTCTCCTCGCCCAGGAGCCCGCTGCTCCCCCACCTGGAACATTGGAGATAAGAAATCAATTAGTCAACAGATGTTTAAATTATGCAAGATGTGTATGAAAGACAGGGTAGTACCGATGGACTGGAGAAAGGCGGTCATTGTCCCTATTTACAAGGGTACAGGGGACAAGAAAGACTGCCATAACTTCAGGCCCATTAGTCTCCTTATAGTATACCTGGGAAAGTCTTATGCAAAATTGTCATAAAAAAAGTGAGAATGGCCACCGATCACAGGGTCTCTGATATTCAATCTGGCTTTATGCCAGGACGAGGTTGTGTGGACCAAATCTTTACTCTCAGACAGATTGTTGAAAAACATCTGGCTGTGGGGAGGGTGGTCTACACAGCCTTCGTGGATCTTGAGAGGACCTTTGACTCGGTGGACAGATGTATGCTATCTACTATACTAGTATCTAAGAAACTGAAGATGGAGAGGTATCTCTGAAAACGTTTTTTCGCAAATAAATAAGTAGGTACTCATTACAATCAGTGGACTAAAAATGAGTTTTTTTTTAAATTCATATTTTTTTTTTTTTTTTAAGAAATCCTGTGCGGAAGACTCCCTAGATTCTAAAGACTCTAGGGGTCTATGTCACTTGTTGTAGTGCCGCAGAGGTGTACGAGCTTGGTCGTCGCTACAAAGCGCCAATACTCAAGCAAGACCCAGTTGCTGTAAGGCTGGATGGACCTTTGGTGACCGGTCATTGGTAAAGGTTTATGAATTTTTCAACCCAGCGAAGAGCACATTCGAAATATTAATGGTATATTTTTGTGCTCCGCCGGGATCCGAATCCACAACCTTCCATTTACGAGTCCGAAGTGTTGCCACTACGGACTACGGACCGGTCCAAGATGCCAACGACACGCGGTGTACCTGAGTGGTTACCCATCCAAGCACTGACCGCGCCCAATGTTGCTTAACTTCGGTGATCTATGGGAACCGGTGCTTTCAACATGGCTAACGTCGTTGACAATGAGTTGCTTTTCACATTTTCTCAAACATATAAAGACATCATTGCACTGAACGTAATTAAATTTATGCATTGTTCTTAGCATCTTTAATGCATGTATTATTACTCTACCTTTGACATTATAATCATCAAACGATTGACAATTTAATTTTGAAACACATTCTAAAAAATTATATTAGTCAATATGCTACAATATGTAAAAAAAATTACCCTTTAAGATTGAGTTTACCTATAAATAACATTAAGGAATGGAAGGCTCGATGAATGTTTAGTTTCTGAATGGAATAATCCTGTTCCTACTCTATGGGTCAGTATTATAGCATCCCAACGCTCAAGCTAACAAATAAATTAAGTTGAAATATATATTTTCAGTATAACCTCGATTATCTACGGTCACAAAATTAAATTAGAAAATTAAGTTCCAAATAAAAGGATCATATTTTATAAGAAGTGTATAATTCTGAAGCTTTATCAGTATTTAAACTGCTTATAGTGCATGTACCTACAAACATTGTAGGTATAATAGGTTTCCCTCATTACAGTGCACCCTCACACAGTTATTGACATTCCGGGAGGGACTTTTCATTAATTGAATCCTAAAAAGTATTCATATTTATTTGAAATATACCTAGATCAGCGGAGTTGATTCTATATTTTTCATATATTTTTTTTGTCCACATTTTATTAGCTTATACGTGCTTGTTTGTGAAAATGCATATAATATTAATTCTTAATGTTACATATCTTTGCAACTTAGATTAGATTAGTACTTACCTACCTACAGTAGGACTACAATAAATTGAATTAGAAGAAGAAGAATTCGAATTGATTCGAAGTTTGAATGAAATCGGAATGCGAGGGGAAAGTAAACTTAGTACAAGGTAAGTAAATAAAATAAATTTAAATATTAGTTCTTAATTTGAAAATAGGAACAAAGTACATGCACGCATATACCTACTACGGTGTACGTACACGCATAAATAATATTATTATTATTGGGAAGGCCCATTATTGACTGTCACAAAATAATATCATGTCCGCCCGGTCGCTGACAGTTCCGTGTTTCAGCCATTTAAATAACACAATTTAACATAATATCAACATTGAAACACACATCGAGGGGTGCTATGATAAATATCCCATCGTTTAAGCCATAAATACAATCAAAAGTGTCAAAGGAAACGCACAAATCGACATCGAAAAAATTACGGAACGATTTTTTTTGACAGGTAATTTCTTCATACCGAAAAATTATCTTTCTGCATGGTTTTACGTGAGTTTATCATTGCATCTTGAAGTATGTTTAATGTATTTGATAATCAGTGTATATTTAATAATGTTTTGTTGGAATTTAGTGCTTAAAAAGCGTTTTGAAGTGTCTGAGGGAATATGGAGCATTCTCATATGAAACTGTGTTGAGGCAGGTCGTGTAAACGTCAAACTTTTTCTTGTAGGCAGCTACGAACAGTACGGAATTGTTTACGAAAAGTTTTTTTTTTTTGTAGAATCCAATCATATTGTCTACTTAAATACGTTTCGGGTTAATTTTGACGTAATATTCAACATGGCAATTATTTTTTAACACAATGAAAAAATATTTTATTCAATAGGGACTCCTGTATTTTTTTTTGCAAATAAATGGACTCGCCACAAAACTCTGTACGGACACCGTAAGTGAATTGACATTGAAAAAATTGTGACGTCACCCGGCCGGGTTGCTATGGACAATGCATACAACTATTTTATAATCGGTTGCTAAGAGCGATAGTCCAATACGAGCGTGACGTTTGCTCGCCAAGAAAAATGTTATGAATTCAAAATTACGCTGAACACAGTAGATTTTTTTAGGGTCATAGAAATCGGCAATAAAATATTGGCTAGCAACCCGGCCGGGCGAAGTCACAATTTTTTTCTGTGTTTTTTTCATTCCACTGTCTTTTAAACACAAATTGTATTATTTTGGATGGTTGGTGCATTAACAAATTGTATTATTTTTCAGGGAAGGACGGCAAGAGTTGCAGGGTGTATGTCCATTTGAGATTTGATTTTTATGTTGTAAGTTCACATGCGGCATGTGCAAGCGCGAACTTGTACGAGTCTGCTTGTGAGAATGCATATAATGTGAATCTCCAATGCAACATATCTTTGCAACTTAGATTAGTACAAATGTGATGAAGGTACAAAAGAAATAGAACTAGGACAGAAAGCGGACATGAAAACCGCCGCATCGCTTCCACATCCAGCCTCAACAATGTTTCCGGCATGTGTAAACAAAACCTCGGCAGATAAAATAACTGTATATAGAACATCGTCCATTCCAAAAGAATCCTAAAATCATTTGTCATCTATTGTCAACCACGAAAGTAAAAGTTTACAACTGTATAAAATGAAATTCTATTTTTCTTCTCCCTATCAACCTGGCTGGGTGTCGTTATAATTATTTGACCGTACAATTTGTGCTGACTGCATTTTGGCATGTATTTAAGGATTTTTTTTGTTTACAGCTTCAACTGGCAACATTGGAGGGATTGGCTTGCAAATGGCGACTCTATTTATTGATGTATCCCTCAGCCCATAAACAAGCAGAAATCCCGTGCAACATCTATGGATTAAATACTTCATAATGGGTAAACACAATGCTTCTCTATTTTCTATATAAGTGGTTGCCAACCTGGGGACGAAAATTACATGGGGGATGATAGTTTCATGCAATACAGAGCCACTTTACACCTACACAATACAGCAATCGGTTGGCTTCTTCCCTACAGAGAGCTTTGGTCCTTATTTTATAGTAAGAATAAAGATCATTCTCGAATCATTGAGAATTAGAGAATTTACTAGAACACCATTTTTACTTGACTTACAGGTTGGTATGAGGCTGACCCCCCATTCTTTAAAAAATGGTTCACTTTGCCAATGTCACCCCTGTGTTAGGGAAGGTCGGCAAAAGTTGTAGGGTTTATGTTCATTTGAGATTTGGATTTTGAACTACGCATGTTTGTTTGTGGGCATGCATTTGATATGAGCTTTAAATATTTATATATCTTTGCAACTTAGATTATAGATTATAGATCAGACCAAACACTCAAGCAATACAAATCGATATAAAATACAAATTATATAAGTACCTAACATCTATTTATTTCTAGAGAGACTTCACAGTCTTGATTATTAACTCACACAGACAATCCAGGACACACAACTAAATATTCCTAATAAATTATTTTTACCTAGGTAGTTTTGTTTTTGCACACAGCGCGAAAATTTTGTTCTGAAATGTTCCCATTGTTCTTTGGTTGAAAATTCCTATAAGTCAAATATACAAGTATCATATTTCTCTTTACCAACCAAGCCACATATAATAATTGTTATTTTTTATAGCTGTTTAAAGTATTTACACAAAGACTTGTAACATAATACAAAGAACTGCTTTTGCAGGGTGTAATTAGAGAAGGAAAAACGAATTGCGAATACCAGCTTTTACCAGTTTTATATTTTGCAAAAAATAACTAACCCGAATATATTTCCTAACTAAACGGTCGATAGCTCAGTTGGTAGAGTGCTTGCATTCCATGCCGTGAGCTCGAGTTCGAATCCCACCCAGGGTGTTAGAAATGATTTCCGGTTACGGTGTTGATTTCAAACCCCAAAATAAAATACCGGAAAGGATTACTCAGCCTTCACAAGAAATGCGTACCAGCCTCGTTGGGAGCTAGGAAACCCCCACTTCAACTGAAGTGATTGACATAAAGCTGACTCCCTTATCAGTGAAAATAAATAAGATCCACACGCCACATGCGACGCCTTCGATGATAACACGTAAGAAGTTGTACTGTATGTGCTGGTTATCATTTCTTGTCAATGCTGAGTAAACCTTGCCGCTATTTTTATTTTTGGTTTGAAATTTGCACCGAAATGGGAAATCATTTGTGCCACCCTTGGTCGGGATAAAACACTAGTCCTCTTGCATTTCCACAAGCAGATACTTGTAAATTCGTGCTTACGCATGCTGCGTGTGTGCTCACAAAATGAAAACCCAAATCCCAAAAGAACATAAGCCCTGGCACTCTTTCCACCCTTTCCTGAAACAGGGGGGACATTGACAAAGTGAAATAATAATACAGGATGAGTGGACAGCTTCATACCATCCTATAAGTCAAGGAACTTATTTATTTATTTACTTAACTTCATTTACTTTACTTAACTTCATCATACAAATTTGTGGTACCCTGTTAGGTTTATTTGTAATTTTTTTCATTTGAATACCGGTGTTTTAGTTTGCAATACCAGTTTTACAATCCCTGCTTGATGTTTGTTGTATTATTATTATTGAAATGCATTTGTAAATTTCCCTTACACTTTCAGAAGTTCCGATGCTGCCGGCGGCCATTTTGGCTAGTTTGCGACCAACGGCACACTTTGCACGCGCTATAACAACTTGTGTGGCAACCATTTTCATAATCAACGTCTAGCAAATTCCAAAAGCAAGATGGACGAGAAAAACGGCGACATCTCCGGTAAATATTTGTGTATTTTATTTCTTATTTATTTAAATATTTCAATTTATTTTGATAGAGAGAATATCTAGTTTGTTTTATATCTTTTTATGTGGTCTTTTGACTCTATTGTCATCTCATAAGCTACGGTGTGAGAGATTATATCATGGCTCATTCTGCAGACATTGTCTCTCATCTTACTATGTCCTCTATTTTTTTTTTTTTTTTTTTTGTGCGCAACAGGTTTCCCTTTTTACAGCGCACTCTCACAGCCATCAACACGCTGGGAGAGTTCTAATGCTAGTTTTTTAAGTTTACTTAAATTGCAATAAAAAATGTCTATTTTAGACTCGTTTGTGAGTTTTACACTCCGAGTCACAGAATGTTGCGCAACGACATCAGTCCGGCTTTTCGGCACATGAAACAGGTCACGTCCTCGTCCACGGCTGTAGTCGTCAGGCACATATAGTCTGTAACTCTCTAACAGGGTGGGACTGTCTATTAAGCCGTTGATGACTTTATGAGAGAGCACCATAAGGGAACCGTTGCGCCTGGTTTCCAGGCTCCTGAAGCCTGTCTCCCGAAGTAGCTCCTCATGATGCATGACTCCTCTTGATTACTATCACCTACCTCACAGACTACTATTTTAACCAATAGTTTTAGCTACATAACACTATAATCTAAAATTCATTGAATTCTATAAAACTTTCAGAACTTTAAAAATTCTAATAAACACTGATTTTTTTGAAGTTCTGTAAAGTTTATTAGCATTCAATGAATTTTCGCAGTATTAATACATAAACCATACAAAATATAATTTAAAATTAATATTCAATGCATGTGCACAAACATATAATAAATATGTGTTTGTTCATTTTTCCCGTTATATATATTTTCAATCATATTCTTATTTATTTTTTAGCATCAAAAACATCTGAATCCGACAGTGGCACAAATTCAACCCACAGCAATGTTTCATCTAGCAACGAAGAAAACACCAGCAACTCCAACAAAAGAACAGTCGTAGAAAATGAAGATTCGGGAAGAGGCGACAACGACGATGAAGCCTCAAAAAAAAAGAAGAAAAAAGATGTGGAACCGGTGAAGGAAGTGCCACCGAAACCGGTGCAAGCTAGAAGTGGATTTATCGCCGGAAGTAAAATTCCAGGACCCGCCAGCAAAACTGGAGTTGCTCCGTTGAGCAAAGGCGGAGGGCCTCTTGCGAGCGCAGGTGTTAAAGCCGGTTTCAATGGGCAAAAGGCCACGCCTGGAAGTCAAAAAAGTAGTGCGGGAACGCAGAGTAGTGTTAAGATTGTAAGTAGCGTATCAACCAAAACCGGGAGTGTGCAAAATGCTTCGCAAGGAAGCAAGGTAGTTAGTAAGTCGGCTAGTACAACAAGTGGTGCTCAAATTGCAGGGAAGAATGTTGAGAAAAAGACTGTTGCGGTTAGCGTTAAGCCTGTTAGTGTCGTTAGTAAGGAAGCGGATGTCGAAGGAGACGACGCAAAGAGTGGGATGAAAGTCCCGCCACTTAAAATTGTTATCCCGGGAGGAATCAGTAGCGGAACGGGAATTCAGCAAGACGAAGGAGGAAGTGCGCAGAGAGGTGCGGCTAAAACTAGGGGGGGTAGTGCAACGCTGCCGTATATAATACACCCAGCGGAACCCAACGGGGAAAGTAACGAAACTTCCGATAAGGACGATAAGAGACAAGGCAATGGTAGTGATGATAAGCTGGGCCAGGGACAGAGGGTTTTGAGGTCGCACAGAAACACAGACGGACCTGAGAAGGACAAAGAAAAGGGCATTGCGTCTCCGCATTCCGTATCAAACCCGCCAGTTTGTTCGTCTAATAATAATTCTAGTCTAATGCCTAGTAAAATACCTGTTACCTCGCAGAGTTCAGATTCTAGTGATCGGGATGGATCGTGCACATCTTCTAGCAGTAGTTCGAGTAACAGTCGTTCTAGTGTTTCAGGTCCTTCTGTTTCTATTGCGCCGGCGACGTCCTCCTCTGATTTGCATCCGCGTAAACGGAAATTAAAAGCACAAAAAGAAAGCCACGAAAAACCTGTTACGACGGAATCTACGCAGGTTTCTAGTTCTGTCGCGGATGCTGCATCGCACAACTCCCTACCGTTTGCTAATCCATATCAAACTTACATAGATATAAGGAAACAAGTTAATAGTAGACAGAAAAACCTTTTCCCTGTTCAACCGAAACCCCCGCAAGGCTTCGACGGTTACTTAGTCAACCGAAGAACATACGTCCTGCATAGCAATCCTAAAATACAACCTGAAATAGTTTTCCCTGAAAATTTGCCGGCACAAATGAAAGATGAATTCATCGCACAAGAAAACGATCGTCACAATTTTAGAGTGCAGCACCTAGTCGAGAAAGAGAAGCTCATTTTAGCCGTCGAGCAGGAAATTTTACGAGTGCACGGGAGGGCGGCCAGGTCGTTAGCGAATCAAGCGATGCCGTTTTCCGTGTGCACGATGCTCCGCGATCGAGACGTTTACGATATGCCGACAGCGGAGCAAGAAGAGAAAGATAGGAACGCTCAAAGACCTCGTTACACCGGCAGGATATTCCTATCTTGGCTTCAGGATTTAGATGACAAGTGGGAGAAGACTAAGGATGAGATGGTTCGCCGGCATCACATGGAAGCGGATGCGCTCCATGCGACGCAGACCATGAACTGGGAGTGGAAACTGGAAGAGATGGGTGTGAGTGACTTTAGACTGGCATTGCCCGTTGATCCGTCCCACGTGCCAAAGGTGCATGTGTCAGATGACTTTGATCTTTTGATTACTTAACTGATTCAATATGTGTCTATGCAAATTATTCAATAGGTGTCTATTACTTGATAATTTATATGAGTGATGTAAAACTTGTTGAAGAAGACCTATCATAATTGTGTCTATCATGATAAACTGTTTCAATAGGTGTCTATCGTGATCAAATTACTGATTCAATAGATGTCTATCATGATTAAGTTACTGATTCAATAGATGTCTATCATAACATAACCACTGATTCAATAGGTTTCTATCATGATAAACTGTTTCAATAGGTGTCTATCATGATCAAATTACTGATTTAATAGATGTCTATCATGATTAAGTTACTGTTTTAATAGATGTCTTGATTAAATTACTGATTCAATAGATATCTATTATAACTTCATCACAGATTCAATAGGTTTCTATCATGATAAATTAACAGGTTCAATAGGTGTCTATCAAGATTAAATTACTGATTCAATATATGCTTATTATGACAATAGGGTGGATTGCCCTAATTAATTTAAAAAAAGATGTAAGTATATCATGATGAAGTAAACTGGTTCAATAGGTTTCTATCATGATAATTTATATTATTGAATAAGTGTCTATCATGGGGTAAACACATTGAGTTATAATATAGTGAAGTCAAAACAATTTTTAACCAAGTAGGCGCTATACCCGTTTCAACCTAACTCATCACAAATTTTTGATAGTAATAAAGAGGACAGCAATACTCCGAGTGTCACCACACTGGTAACAGGCAAAAGGTGCAGATGTTGGAATTTTTTTCTGCATTGTTGGCATTACTCAAATGTCATTTCTGCGCGGAAATTGTGTGTACGCTTGCAGTTGTTATGGTCGGTGAATTTGTCAATTTTTAAAGAAAAATGGAATTATTAAAAACATAACGGCATTTGTAATTATTTAGTATTGAATCACAAGATGGAGAAAGCAAGAAAACATAAAATTTCACACGATCATTTAGGCCCGGTATATTGAACTGTAGTAATATTTTAGTTAACTATTACTTGAACTTTTATTCAAAATACTCAATCTCGAGTTAACTAAAACCGAACATTGCCGAAGTATGAAGCCACGCCCCTAAATCTTGGAAATAATTAAAATGCCATTCAAAAGCTTTAAAACAAACAACTATTCATAAAAATCATATCCCTAACCTTCATTAAGCTAGAAAACGAGACAAAAAATGTTCAGTTTTGCAAAAATTTTGATGTATCTACATTAAAAAAGAACAGCTGCTGTCAGTGAAGCGCCGCCATCTTGAAAATCGAAAGTTAAAGTTACTAAATATTTACTGGCGAAATTCGGTGAGTGAAATATTATGATGATTTAACTAAAATTGCATTTTAGTTAACTTTACGATACTTCAAAATACCGGGCCTAAGTATTTTGCGGTGTTTGACACCTCTGTAGTTGCTAGAGAGTTGCTTTCCGAGATCTGTTGCCGTGATCTGAGGGAGTCAAACCTCCGGACGTTTCACCCATGTCTACGATGGGCTTCTTCAGTGTGAAAGTGAAATGATGAAGATGATATTGATGAAAATGTGTTCACTCGGGATTTAAGTATAAAAAGTAATGACACTCTACGTATGTGTTGTGGAGCAGTGACATCTGTTTACTATGTATGTGAAACTGAAATATTTCGACAAATGAAAAATAAATTTTATGAACGTAAACATATAAAATAGTTTTTTAAGTGAAATATTATTCCACATTTTATAAAAAAAAAAAAATATTTTGTTCACACGTTTAGAAAATATCCAGTTTGGCATTTATATGGATTTTTTCCAATTAGGTAACACACCTGTTGACACTTGGAAGGTTACCGATGGATTGAATTTGTATTTTTGTATGATGAGTGTGTTAGCGCATTCCTAATTTTCACAGGGTTGCTTTCTTGGCGCATCTAGTTCTTATATATCGATGGTTGAAGAGCGCCAGATGTTGTGGTTGACAGATCCGGTTGACAGGTTTGTCCCATAGTATGTTACAATGCCGTAGACTAGTTTTGTCTTCATCCATATTATAACTCAATGGGTAATCATGTATTTTTGTTCATCATACTGATGAGTGTTTTTTTTTCTCTTCAACATTGTTGTCTATAGTTGTTAACATGAAATAAAGGTACTCAAATGTAAAGAAATCAACTCGGAATCTATCGCAAAAAGTAACTTGTAATTTTGTGCCATTTTACTAACTAAAAAAATTGTTTTTATAAAAATAATTATAATATTAGGATGATTTATGTGGTGAGCGCTGTTTTTGTGTGTATCACACCTCAAGAGCCCTCTGCGAGCTTGGTCATCGCTGTAGAAAGCGCCAATTCTCAAGCAAGACCCAGTTGCTGTAAGGTTGGATGGACCTTTCAGTGACTGGTCTTTGGTAAAGGTTTATGAATTTTTCAACCCAGCGAAGAGCACATTTGGAAATATAAATGGTATATTTTTTGTGCTCCGCCGGGATTCGAATCCACAACCTTCCATTTACGAGTCTGAAGTGTTGCCACTGGACTACGGACCTGTCCAAGAAATGCCAACAAGACGCGTTGTACCTAGCGCTCACCCATCCAGGTAGCATCCCCGCCCAATGTTGCTTAACTTCGGTGATCTGATGAGAACCGGTGCTTTCAACATGGTATCGTCGTTATGCACAGTTAATATTTTTTTTATCAGTGAATATAACCTTAAAAGTACAACTGAATAAGTCTAAATCTAAATCTAAGCTGCAAAGATATGTATCATTTGAGATTCATATTAAATGCATTCCCACAAGCAGACACACATAATTTCGCGCTCACACATGCCGCATGTGGACCTACAAAAACCCAATCTCAAATGAACATAAGCCCTGCAACTCTTGCCGACCTTCCCTGAAACAGGAATAAGTGCTAATCTAAATCTAAGTTGCAAAGATATGTATATATCATTTGAGATTCATATTAAATGCATTCCCACAAGCAGACACATATAAGTTCGCGCTAACACATGCCGCATGTGGATCACAATATAAGAACTTAAGAACTCAATCTCAAATGAACATAAGCCCTGCAACGCTTGCCGACCTTCCCTGAAACAGGGTGACGTTGGCAAAGTGAACAATTTTGTACAGTATGGGTGGTCAGGGGCATGCTAACCTATAAGTCAAGGAAATATGAATGGATGTAAATAAATTAAGAGAGGTATGCAAGGATAGGAAGAGAGGCTCTGGCCACCCCTAACGGAATGGTGACAGAGCTACAGTTACAGTCCAAAGATGAATGTATCCACATTTTAATATTTTGCAGTTGATTTCTTTATATTTGTTGTTATGAGGCTGTTGATTTCAAGATGTGTTTGTTCCTTTTTTATTTTTAATGTTTCTTTTACCAAAGATTGGCGTTTATTATCGTCATCACTACACTCTGTTGACTTCCAAACACAACCAAGTGCACATATAGTGCGACTTCTTACCGCATTATACCCGATGCACTCATGTGGGGCAAATGAAACCTATTTATTCTCAGTTTATATCATCAGCCTTACACTAACCGAAGTGGTTGCCAACCATTGACCTGAGGGTGTCCCTACTCTCGGGAATTTGATCTAGAGAGTATTGAAAAGGTTAGGACCGGTTTGTAGCCTAGTGGTTATAACTTTTGATTGGAAGTGGGACAGGAAGGACACTGAAAGGTCCATCCAACCTTACAACAACTGGGTCTTGCTTGAGAATTGGCGCTTTCTACAGCAACGACCAAGCTCTCAGAGGGCTCTTGAGGTGTGATTCACACAAAAACAGCACTCACCAAATAAACCATTCTAATATTTTTATTATTATTATAAACATTATCAAAAGCGCTTGAGAAAGTAATACTCAAGTGAAGAAAAAACTACAAATTTATAATTTCAAAATGAATTTGTGAATACACAAATTCTACAAATTTTAATGAATAAAATATTGATGTGCAATAAAATAAAACTAAATTTTGAAACTTACAGCCTCATATGATATATTAAAAGATAATTATATCAAACTATAAATGTGATACTAAGAGTATATATATCTTAAAATAATATATTGGCCTTTTTGAATAATATATGTGTTTTATTTCAACTGTATGTAGGAAGTACGCAACGCAAAATGCAACTATGCTACACATATTGCGTTACTTCTTGCTGCGTTATCCCTGAAGGTTTTCGCATGTGGTGAGTGGAATCTATTTTTACAGGTAAGAGGGCCGACCTTACACCAACCACTTCAGTTGAAGTGGGGGTGTATATGGAAGTATCTACTTTAAAATTATTAGAAGTATAAGTCACGATGAATTGTGATGTCTCGGATTGATTATTATTGCTCAACGCTTTATAGTGGTCAGTCAAAGAAGCATTTCAACCGCTTTCAATCTGTGTTAAATTCAGCAGCAAGGCTCATATTCAGGATACCCAAATTCGCTCACATCACTTCGCTGTTAAAAAAACTACACTGGCTTCGTTTCCCGGAGAGGGTGGTCTACCGTATTTGTCTGATGGTATATAAAGCCATCGATGGCTTGGCTCCACCTTATCTGACTGACATGATTTCGTCTGTTGAGATGGGTGTGAGGAGGCAGACACTCAGATCCGCGGGCGATGGTGCAATCAATTTGGTTCAGCCGCACCGTCAGATCCGTACAAACTTTGGAGACCGTGCTTTTCGTGTTGCGGGTCCGGTGGAGTGGAACAGACTGCCACCCGGAGTAAAGAACTCCAAATCTATGGGTATATTTCGCGGAGCTCTCAAGACGCACCTTTTCAAAAAGTCTTATCCGTGATGCCGGAGAGGGCCCTTGAGGTGTGACACACACAAAAACGGCGCTCTCTTTTCATGTGAAATTAAAAATAAATACGCCTGATATATATATATGTATATATATATATGACAGAATTGTACAGCTACCTTCTATGTTGCGCTTACTGCGACTAAACTTCACATGTAGTGGTTGGGCGAATGCGGATATAAATGGACTGTATTTCGTTTCTTCCTTAGGGGGTTCAATCACACAATTTGCTGATTCCCAAGGGGCGAGAGTATCAGGGCCGAGACGAAACTTTCAGCACATGGTATAGCAAAAATTGACTCACTAGTACACTGGTTCCAATAGTTTCCGGTCGGATAACTCCTCTTGGTTTCCCTTGTGTGATGTGATGCACTTTGAATTCACTGCGTGGGGCGTGCGGCAGGTAAAAGGTTGAAAGATGGTGAGCTGCGATGTTGCGTCGTTATTCGTACTAGTGCGCTATAAGTACCTACCCGCCGAATACAGGTAGGTAAATTGCCAGAACGCCAATGGATCGCCCAAAATTCACCAACCAAATACCTAATCATTTCGTCCCTACCATGCAGTGTGACTTCTTCCTTTCTTTGTCAGTCTTTCCTCATTCAATTATAACAGTAGAACTATTACAATTTAAATTTATTCATAAGACATCAACGGTTGATCTGACCTGCAGGCGGTGGCTGTCGGATGTGGTTGATGATCCTCTCGTAGTCGGAGTCCCTTTCTTTGCTGAGGCCGTGCTCGTACTTGGCTTCCTTAGCCAGCAGCGCCTCCCGCTGCATCTGAGTCTTCAGCTCGGCCGGCAGCCCCGGGATGATGTACTGCATCAGGCCGGTCAGCCCAAACACTATGTGCTGGAAAATAACAGAAAAATATTTTGTGAATTATTCAGTACGTTTTAGTCACACACTGTGGTACCCAATGAGTAATAACTTAGAGGAGCAGAAACTAAATTACTGCATTGATATTTACATACTATAGCCCACATTTGTCTCAGTCCTATCAAACGTTGCATTGGTGTAGTCGTTTGTACAAATCCATTTTGTGTTTCGACACCCAACTATAACACATGCCATAATAATGCCTTTTTCTATTAAATTCATCAATTTTAGTCATATTTATAATGCGTGTTGTCTGTCAGAGGGGCTGGTTCTCGTTCCTCGTGAAGGCTGAGTACACGTTCTAATCTAATGTAAGTTGCAAAGATTTGTTACATTGGAGATTCACATTACATGCATTCTCATAACCAGACACATACAACTTCGTGCTTGCACATGCCTCATGTGAACCTACAACATAAAAACCAAATCTCAAATGGACATACACCTTGCAACTCTTGCCGTCCTTCCCTGAAACAGAGGTGACATTGGCAAAGTGAACCATTTTTACAGCATGGGTGGTCAGCCGCATACCAACATATAAGTCAAGGAACGTTGCCGGTATTTATTTTGGGTTTGAAATAGACACCGAAACGGGAAATCATTTCCGACACCCTCGGTGGGGATCGAACCCTTGATCTCGGCATGGTATGCAAGCACTCTACCAACTGAGCTATCGACCGGACTAACCGGTAATTAACCTTGAAATTTAATTTTAAAATGTAAATATGTCAAATCACAAACTCCAGCTGTCAGAGCATAGTTCTAAGCTGTATAGAAACATGAAAATGCTATTACCTCAAATACAACGACAAACGCCAGTCTTGCGGCAAACACATGCCAGTAGTGGGGAGATAGTCCGTAGGGCTCCACGGGGTCTGTTGGGTCATTCCTGTAGCCGCGGTACTGGCAGCTGGGGGGGTCCAGGGTGCTGCTCTTGCGCCACTCATCTTTGTACTCGGAGGTGTTGAACACTGAAACATAAACGGCGTCATTCAGTAGACTTGTTTAACCAAAACTCAAGCTTAAACCTGCTTTTTGGATGGAAAAACTGACTTAAAAGCGGATTAAAATTTAAAACTTTTTTATGAATAAGGGAGAACATGTAAAACATAACATAAATTGAAAGTAAATTGTGCACAATGAGACTTTAAGGGTACTCTGAGCCAGGCGCGTGCATAGGATATAGGCAAATACATTTCAAATTAAATATTTTCTTCCATTCCTTTAAAAACCTTATTTGAAATTGACTGAAGCGCTAACGATGGCTCCAATCAAACCTTAATTTAGAAAAATAAATCTCAATATCAAGTTTGAATGCATTTTTTACCATAAATTGCCTACCTATTAGGCACATGTGCCTGTATGGGATGCACGCCCCTGCTATGAGCTGACGCCACTGTATCTCGCGGAACTCATAAAAAAAAACTGGTTTGAATAGCAGACAATGAGTTCCACATATGAATTGATATGGACAAAATTGTGACTGCCGGTTATTATTTTGTGTAAAGTTTACCCGTCTCTCTAAATTCAAATTTGTTTTTATTTGAATCCGTTGACTTTGTGCTCTGCAGAAAGTGTAGCCAGAACATTGGTCAATGAGTCTGCAACAGTGTTTGGTGAGCGTGCTTTTGCAGTGGCGGCTCCAAGAGCAGGGAACCGACTGCCATCTGTGGTTCAAAAGATCGCCGACAGCAGCCATTTCAAGAGACATCTCAACACCAATCTGTTCACCGAATGTTTTGGGGCGCCCTTGGAGTGACAATTTCAGGAAACGGAAAAAATCAAATGATTCATCATCATCACTATAGGATTCTTAAGAAGCCCATCGCAGATATGGGTGAAATGTCCGGAAGCTCCAGCTCCCACAGACCACGCCAACGGATTCCATAAAGCAACTCTCCATCATCTTTATATGTTGACTGCACTTGTTCCTTTTCAAAAATGCATAGAAAGAAATTAAAAGTTGGTAACAAGGAAGAGGCTCCATCATATCTGGCAGACATGTTTTCCCCCTGTGAGGTGAGTGTGAGGGGGCGGATTAGGTCAGCGGGGTGTCGAGCTGTCAGGTTGATGCAGCCTCACCGTCAAATACACACTAATTTTGGGGATCGCGCTTTCCGGTTTGTGGGACCGATGGAGTGGAACAGACTGCCACCCGGAGTGAGGGTTTCGAAATCTGTTGGCATTTTTAACGGAGCACTGAAACCGCACCTTTATCTCATTCATGATTAGGAGGGCCCTTGAGGTGTGACACACAAAAAAACGGCGCTCTTTTGTCATGTAAAAAAAAAAAATATCCTCATATATCCATATATATATATAAGAAAAAATGTACTTACATGATAAAGAATGGTCTATATATCCAGACAGAGTGAAATTTGAAGAATAGACATAACGATACACCATCCTGGGTATATAGTCACTGGTGTATGCAATCACAAAGGCCTGGAAGATAAAAAAGGTTTCAGTATGTGAGAAATGAATTGTATTTTTTTTTTAATATTAAGTTCATAATATGCATTGATTGACATATAAGATAAAGATAGAGCATCAGAGCCTTTTGGTGTGCCAAAAGAGTGCACCCTAGGGTGCACTAGGCCGTGTTTGGGGAGCTAGCTTGAGTACTTTGAACGCTTACAGTAAAAATCGTGGTGGGGGTAGCTCGATCGCAAACCTCCCCGAACGATAAAAAGCGAATTTCATATGTCAACCACACAGCAGCTGTCAAAGCTCGGCAGAACGGATGCAGATTTATCTTGAAACGCATTATTGAGCCATGATTCTAATATTTCCAGCAGAACTTTCAATTATTGAAGAGCTTTTGATATCTCGAATCCATTATTTAACATTAATAATTGTGTCTTATATTTGTGTTGTTGAGGTTAGCTGTCAACTGTCAGTGGAACTGTATGAACCATTGGTGTGAAGTTGGAACGCTTCAGCCGACCCACCTTCGCAAAAAAGCGAAAATAGCGAACGGTCGAGGCGTCGTGCGTGACGTCATACCTCATAATATTTGCTTACGATGAGCTCCCTGAACGGTGTGTGAGTGCTTGAAGCGCTTGAAGCGCGCTCCCCGAACACAGCCTATATATGCACTGTGCACTAGACATAGACTAGGTGCACTAGATATAGATGGAGCATCAGAGCCTTTTGGTGTGCCAAAAAGAGTGCACCCTAGGGTATCCAATGACCGGTCCGTAGTCTAGTGGTTAACACTATTGACTTGTAAGTGGAAGGTTGTGGGCTCGAATCCCAGGGGAGCACAAAAAATATACCATTTATATTTTTTCAAATATGCTCTTCGCTGGGTGAAAAATTCATATACCTTTACCTAAGTACTGTCATGTTTGTCTCTTTTTGATGTATGACGTTATTATATTTTGTCTCATTTTTTGTTTTCCTTACACATTTCTTTGTTTCATGCTACATTTCGCTCCCCCAGTTCTTGTTTGCCGTATAGACCAATTCTGTCAAACGTAACGTTTTAATGCCTACACAATCTGAGCTAAGAAAAAACGTAAAACTCAATAATGTGAGAGTTGTTTTAAATATTTTTTAAATAAATTTCCTGTTTTCATCAGACACATTGGTCCAGTACACATGCAAAAATTGCTCATGTAAAATTAGCTGAATGGTCTCTACGGCAAACAAGAACTAAGGCAGCGATTTGCTACTATGGGAAAAAGTTTTTTCTGTTCATTTTCCATCTATGTCTTTTATATTGATTGATGATATCTTATCTTTGATAATTATTGTTTGTATATTTTATAATACTTACATTCGAAACAACTGCAGCATATGTTATTCCTTTCAATATCCCATACCTATAAAAATAAATATAATTAAAAAGAAATAAATACGTAATTTTTGTTTTACTCACAATAAAAATATTATGTCATTTTTGTAGGGTCAATAAAACAGATTTCTATAATACCTGTCAAATGTTAGAAAAACTTTCCAATTTTATTCATAGATGGCAGTGCTGGCATTGAAATTTATGATTTACAATTATTTATTTGATGTCTCTCCATTTAATACATTTTTGAATGAAGTTAATCGTAAATCGTAAATCGTAAATCGTGAATAGCAGCTGCAGAATATACACAAGTAAATTTAATTTGTAAGAGCAGCAAATTTTAGTGTCAGACAAATGTTTTTACTTTTAATTCTGTTTATTTGTGACATAGCTTCTTATCAGTTTTACTCCTTTCTCTATAAGGAAAAAGCCAATGAAACTTTGGTTTTGCATTCAAGACATCATTGATAAAATTAAAATACTGTTCCGTGGTCTAGTTTTTAGCGCTTCGGATTTGTAAACGGAAGGTCGTGGGTTCGAATCCCAGCGGAGCACAGAAAATATAGCATTTATGTTTTCAAATATGCTCATCGCTGGGTTGAAAAAATCATATACCTTTACTGAAGACCGGTCACCAAAGGTCTATCCAGCCTTACAGCAACTGCGTCTTACCTAAGAATTGGCACTTTCTATAGCGACGACCAATCACGCAGAGGGCTCTTGAGGTGTCTAATCTAATCTAAGTTGCAAAGATGCGTAAAATTGGGGATTGACATTACGTACATGTATTTTCACAAACAAAGACGTATAAGTTCGCGGTTGTACATGCCGCATGTGAACCTACAACATAAAAACCCAAATCTTAAATTAACATACACCCTGCAACTCTCGCTGACCTTCCCTGAAACAGGGGTGACATTGGCAAAGTGAACCATTTTCTACAGCATGGGTGGTCAGCCGCATACCAACCTTTAAGTCAAGGTGTAATTCACACGAAAACAGCGCTCACCAAATAAATCATCCTAATATTATTATTATTATTTATAAATATTCAGTCTATTTCTTACCAAGCTCCGATATCTTCCACTCTCTCAGCCAGAGGTCTCCGGGCTTGGGTCACCATTTTGTAAGCATCGAGCCGAATCTCTGCCACATTGTTCAGGAGGGCAAACAGCGGGGCCAGCGGAAATGCCGCCACAAACAAGGTCACAAAGCCATACTGCAGCACTGAAATGTACAACAAACGGCAAATCATTACTGCCAACATTCAAGGCTTTCAAAATAACAAGCAAAACTAAATGTTCATATTTTGTTGATCACGGTTTTATCTATGTCAAGTGCTAATCTCTGTACCTTAGAGCATAAACAACGGTAGTCACATTCAGTAAAATGTGCAGGAGACGAGTTTTAGTGAAAATGTGCACTTTTATAAAACCATCATAACTTCTAAACTAGACGAGATATTTTTGATCTGTAAAAACTGTTTATCTTCTTTTATCAATACTTATTTAATGTGAAGTAATGTGAACAACGTATGTGGAACTTCCGTGGTTTATGCTCGCACTTTTATGTGCATCCCATATTTATTACACTTGATATCTCAGTAACTATAAGTCCAAGGACTGCAATATTTTTACCACTTATAGAACAGCTAATTATAATTATTTCTGCATCATTAACTCAAAAACGCAAAAAAGTGGACTTCCGTTGTTTATGCTCTAAGGTACAGATCTGTAAATCTTTGGCTCTCTAATCTAATCGAATCTAAGTTGCAAAGATATGTGACATTAAGGATTCACATTATATACATTTTCACAAGCAAACATTTATAATTTTGCGCTTAAACATGCCGCATGTGGACCTGCAATACAAAAAACTAAATTTTAAATGAACATACACCCTGCAACTCTTGCCGACCTTCCCTGAAACAGGGGTGACATTGGCAAAGTAAACCATTTTCTACAGCATGGGTGGTCAGACTAAAATCAGTCAGTATAAGTCAAGGAACATACACAACAAATAACATTTTGTAAATCAACAAACAATAATATGTATGTATGGACATCAAAACTACATAAAACAGAATACAAAATTCTAAGGATAAAAGAAAAACAGCTTTGCTTTAGATTACTTGAGTATATATATTTTATACTACAACCGGTTTCGCAAACATCCGTTTGCGTCGTCAGGTGGTTAAATTAATACTCAAACGGATGCTTGCGAAACCGGTTGTGGTATGAAATATATATACTCAAGTTATCGAAAATAAAGCGGTTTTTCTTTTATCCTTAATGATGAATGATTACAAAGTTAATGCCTCTACAATCAAGAAAATACGAAATTCTAATTAAAAAAACCCTAGCCGCCAACATTACAGATCAACCACCATTTCTTTTTGTCCTTACATACTTCTTTCATTTCACCCAGAGTCATAACCTTCTTCATACAAGCTCTCCTTTTATTATGACTCTGAATATTCCATTCATTCGCTATTTCAGAAATAAATGGTTCTTTCCTGATAAAAAGGGAGAGCTGTTTACCCATTTCCAGGTACTCGTCAAACAGTGCCAGCCTCCCCGGGTCCTGCAGGTGGTAGTCCATCTCCCAGGCTTGGTGCTGCCGCTCTCTGTCCTTGGTGGCTGCGTTGTGGTTTCTCTGGCGCCACCAGTTCCAGATCTTACTGATGACAAAGTAAACAAGATAAATAATAATAATAATATTATTTGGTGAGCGCTGTTCTTGTGTGTATCACACCTCAAGAGCCCTTTGCGAGCTTGGTCGTCGCTGTAGAAAGCGCCAATACTCAAGCAAGACCCAGTCGCTGTAAGGCTGGATGGACCTTTCAGTGACCAGTTTTTGGTAAAGGTTTTATGAATTTTTCAACCCAGCGAAGAGCAAATTTGAAACTATAAATCAGGGGTGCTCATACTTTTTCTTGAGGAGATCGACCTAGCAAAAAATTATGAATAGGAGATTGACATATTAACTGTTTAGCCCACCAAATATAGCTCATAATTCATAATGTATAAATATTTATTAAGAAAAAAACTACATTGAGTGCAAAATGTCAAATCAGTTTTAAGGTCGATCACTGAAATTTTAGCTATCCTCGGTGATTGACCTTAAAACCTCCCGCGATCGACCGTATGGGCACCTCTGCTATAAATGATATACTTTTTATGCTCCGCCGGGATACGAACCCACAACCTTCCATTCACGAGTCCATAGTGTTGCCACTGGACTACGGACACTCAAAGTTTGCGCATCGCTTACATTCATATGCACAGAACGGTTAAATACTTACGGGTTGAGGATCTCCACGATGTTGTTGAAGAACTGCTTCCCTATCATGATGATGGCGAGCTGGATGCACAGCTCGCTGAGGCAGCCCGCCGGGTCACACACGTCTCCCTTCAGGCGGAAGAACTCGGAGCGGCGGGCCTGCTCATCACCCGGGTAGTCAAAGAAACGACCCTGGAACATTACAGAACTTCAATGGACTCCTCACATTTAAATTTAAGGGGATCTTCTTCTTCTTCGTGTCAGCTTCACACCGTATTGGCCCAGTAACGAGCAATGTCTACAGCTCTTCGGTTTCCCGCAAAGAGATCATCCATGGAGCAGCTTGTCGGACAGGAGGGACAACACCGCAGGTGCTCCATAGTTTGCTGAGCTCCACACTCACATAGTGTAGAGTCCTCCCGTCCCAGAAATCCCCAGGTAAACATGTTGGCTCGGACTCTTCCAACATTGGTCCTCAATCTGTTCATAGATTTCCACACGGGCCACTCGAGGTTCTTTCCTGGAGGTAGGCTCTCTGCAGGCTGCACAAAGCTCTCAGGGCATTCCTCTTTCCACATTCGCAATCTCTCCGCCACTGGATCCGTAGACAAGGGCTGTACGGAACTAAGGAAGCTGTGTCTCGACTTCAGGCGCTGCTGTGATGAAATGCCACTTCCGTAAATGCAGTGCTGTGTGCACGTTAGAGCCTTCTGCCTCTGACTCTCGAAGGTAATAAAACATTCAACCAGTCAGTCAGGGGTTAATTTTGGATTTGACCAACATCGGCACTAGCTCTATCATTAATAGAAAGCCGTTTGACACGGACAGCTCATATCAATAACTTAAAAGAAAAACTGAAGAAGTGATATTGTTATGTAAATATGAAATATAAATATTGAAATAAGTATGGGTAGTTATAGTTATAAGAATCCTCATAAGTATTGGTGGGTAGGATTGATAATTGTGTATAAGTGGAGAATTCTCTAGGCTAAGTAGGTATTTCGAGAAGCATCAAGCAAAAATATCTTCCAGAGTATTCGATTCTCTTAGTATAAGAAGGGTGCAAGTCGCTTGCACTGGAGTCAGTTATTATTCAAGCTCTCACCACTACAGTCTCCTGCCAGCTTTACAAATACATTGAACCAACTTGACCAGTGAACAGAAACCAAGTGTAATGGAATAATCGAGACTATCTTTTCGAAAATAAATATTTAAGAGTGTAAAATAAACAACTGTAAAAGAAGAGCAGTGTTATTAATTTAAAGACTATTGAACCCTAAAAAAAACGTAACAATATATTAAGCTATAGTGTTACATGGATATTAGTGAATTTAGTTGACTAAAAAAAGCTAAATGACAGCACTATTACAACTTTAGGGCCTTCAAAATGCTGTAATCAATGTTTATTCCTTTCCACTTTGCCAACAAAATACTTCTTAAACGCAACTAAGCTACACAAATAGTGTAAATTCTTGCCTGTGTTATCCCCGAAGGACTCCCATGTGACATTCGGGACCTATTTATTTTTATGGGTAAAGGGCCGGCCTCACACCAACCAGTTTGAGCTGAAGTGGGGGTTTCCCAGCTCCCGTGGGGGCTGGTTACCTTTCCTTGTGAAGGCTAAGTACACCTTTCCAGTTTTAAATAGTCAATGAAACGGTAAATCATTTCTGACACCCTCAGTTGGGATTGAACTCTTGCTCTCGGCATGGAATGCAAGTATTGTACCAACCGGCCTTTTTACGAGCTTGGTCGTTGTTACAAAGCACCAATTCTCTATGGCTGCTTTATGGCTGGATGGACCTTTGGTGATCAATTTTTGGTAAAAGTATATGAATTTTTCAACGCAGCGAAGAGCATATTTGAAAATATAAATGGTATAATATATTTTTTTGCTCTGCCAGAATTCAAACACATTTTCCATTTACGAACCTGAAGCGTTACCACTAGACTACGGACCGGTCTACAAAACTTTTGTAAAAACCTGTAGGTATCCAATGCTGCTTAGAAAATATCTCTTACCTTAAAAAAGGCAATGTAGATTAGAGACGAATAGAAGTTCATGAACTCAAACAGGAATATTTTGAAGGTGTAGGAGTCCTCGTACTCTGTCTGCGTTCTGGGGTTCTCCATGTTGGTCAAGTAGATGGCCAGGTTGGCGTATATCTGAAACGAGGAAGAATAGGATGCACAAAACAGAAGAAATGGACTATTTACTTCAGTGATCAATTGAAGAACAGCAGGAATCGGTGGTACATTTTGAACAATGAGTAATGTTTCAGGGAATTACTGCATTGATACATACTATAGCCCACATTTGTCTCAGTCCTGTCAAACGTTGCAGTTGTGTAGTCATACAAAACATGTTTTTACGTGTCAAATTTTATGTTTTCTTGCTTTCTCCATTTTGTGTTTTGAAACGCAATGACAACACATGCCATTATGTCTTTTTTCTTTAAAATTCGCCAATTTTAATGATCACAAGATTTATCCCGCATGCGTCGTTCCGACTGCTCCGGGCATAGTACGCACGCGGCAATGCTGCCACTTTTCTAGAAACATTTTTACATTTGTTCCGAGTTTATTACACATTTGTTATACATGGAAATGCAACTGTGAAGTTCTTTCTTCTCTTTCTTACTAATGACCATTTTCATAAGTAGGTTGGAACAGATAAATTGTCTTTTTCGTTAAAATAATTTCTAGTCCACAGATATCAAAAGTCAATCGATTTTACTGATTTTCTCTGACCAAGTCTGCGTTGAGCTGGTGGATGTGCTCCTTACCCTGGTGAGGATCATGATGATGATGAGATTGATGATGGCCGCGGTCATGGAGGTGACTATCTTGGCGTGCTGCTGGATGAAGAGCCCGCCCGCCTTGTCCCCCACCCCGTATATCACGGACACCAGCGACAAGCGGTAGATTATGGTGCCCAGGACGGCTCCCAGTACAACTGATATCTGCAATTTAAAAAACAACTAGATGAAGAGTAGAGTTGAAACGAATATTCGGTAACTATTCGGTATTCAGCATATTTGGCTACTTTTTCATTATTCCGCCGAATACCAAATAGTATCATTTTGGCCAAATATTTGGCATTCCGAATACCAATTTAAAAGAAAGGGAATAAGAATTCCAATGCTCTCTCCATTACCATTGTATGGTGCAATTTGAGTTGAATATTTGGAAACAACATTTCGTGAATAAATCGTATATTTGTAGGCTGTAGTAAGAACAAGTAACGCTGCCTCTGTTTTTTTGGGAACCATGCCACCTGTCCTCATGGAGTTATTCCTTATTTCGTGAATTTTTAAATTTTATTTTATTTCATTGAATTTGTATAGTTTCATTGTAGGTAACAATTCATAAAAAACATTTTTAGTACGGAATTAATATGAAAAAGCTACTGTTTCATTTCTAACCTGTACGAGTATTTAAAATCCAATAGAGACAGGTTGTGATGAAGAAAGGCTATCTTGTCAGGATATAGCGTCCATTTTTGTTAAAACAGTTTCTAGTCCACAGATATTATAAGTAAATGCCATGGACTGACAGTGCTGCGAACTAGAAAATATCCCTGATTATCAGGAATCCATTTCTTATTTACTAAGTGTGAGACCGGTCCGTAGTCCAGTGGTAACACTTCGGACTCGTGAATGGAAGGTTGTGGGTTTGAATCCCGGCGGAGCACAAAATATGTACCATTTACATTTTCAAATTTGCTCTTGGCTGGGTTGAAAAATTCATACACCTTTATAAAAGATTGATCATCACAAGGTCCATCCAGCCAACTAGGTCTTGCTTGAGAATTGGCAATTTGCTCGTAAAAAGTCCGGTCGATAGCTCAGTTGGTAGAATGCTTGCATTCCATACCGAGAGCAAGAGTTCTACCCCAAGGTGTACTCAATCTTTACAACAAATGAGAACCAGCCCGGGAGCTGGGAAACCCCCACTTCAACTGAAAGTGGTTGGTGTGAGGCCGGCCCCCTGACCTATAAAAATACATAGGTCCCGAATCACCACATTCCACCCCTTCAGAGATAACACAGGCAAGAATGTCTCGCTGAACTATGTCCTACTGACGTCGCTACAAGGCGACCACTGTGCTCTGCCTCTACTGCTGTCAACAGGATCAAAGAACCAATAAGAGCAAATACAACCAATTTTGCGGACAGGAGCTTTGGGGTAGCCGGGCCAGTTGCCTGGAACAAGCTGCCTGTCGACCTTCACTCTTACCAGCCCACCATCGCCTTCAGAAGAGGACTTAACACGTTCGCGGGCGAAACGGTTATAGCCGCTCTATGAGCTTGTCTAGGACTGGACGAAACAGTAATAGCCGTCGTGATAAAACGTTATTACTAGGGACGAAACGGCTATTTCTGATAGAACTTGCATACATGTAGCATCCGTGCGTCCCTACAGAAATCCAAATAACACGGCAATAGCCGTTGCATCCCTGGATGTCAAAAAAAAAATATATATAATAAAAATACAATTTGAGATGATGAAAGAAGTGTGTTTTTTCTAGCCTACTTCACATTTCGTGTGTCCGCGAATGTGTTAAGAAAATGCTGTTTTCGAAGAGCCACGGCGCCCTTGAGATGGTCTGTGATCATTAAGCGGCGCCACCAGAAATAAATCATCCATCATCATCATCAAGAAGTTACACTATATGTGTAGGTTAGTTGCGACATCACATAGCCGAAGGATATTTTGAATATTCGGAGTTCATTGGCTTATGATTGGCTTACATACAAACCAGATCTTTTAAAATAGTGTTACCATAAAGAAAACTGCACTTCCAGTGGCGAAGAACCTTAGGCCTCTGGACCAGGCCGGCATGTACGGCTCCTTTTCTCTGGTGACGGGGTTGATGCGAAAGGTCTTGACTGATGTCTCAAATTCTGGAACAAAAACCTTCGTTAAAATAATCAGTCGAGAGGTGATACAGTTCACAAATTTATTTCTGCATGGTTAGGGATAGATAGGGAGCTCTAGAAATAGGTGGTGCAGGAGGGCCTAAGAATTCCACGCTTTGGAGACGATTAGTGTCACATGTCTGATTATTTTGAAAGAGTTTTTTTTAAAGAAACCCTGTGTGGGAGACTACCTACATTTCAGAGACTCTAAGGGTCTAAAACACTTGTTGTAGTGCCGCAGAGGTGTTTACGAGCTAGGTCGTCGCTACAAAGTGCCAATACTCAAGCAAGACACAGTTGCTGTAGGGCTGGATGGACCTTTAGTGACCGGTCTTTGGTAAAGGTTTTATGAATTTTTCAACTCTGCGAAGAGCAAATATGAAAGGTACATTATTTGTGCTCCGCCGGGATTCAAACCCACAACCTTTCATATACGAGTCCGAAGTGTTGCCACTGGACTAAGGACCGGCCATGGATTTTCCTAGTTTGAATTACACAGCTTCTCACCAGGTCTTGGTTCCTCATCCTGATCTATTCCATGCATGTCCCACTCCCAGACTATCACCGACTGCTTCCTCTTCCACAACTCTAGGAAACTTGTTGCTGAAACATTACAATGCTAGGTTATCATTTAAATTACAATATTCTCCAACAGATGGCAGTAGTCGTCTATGCAAATTGATAACTATTAATTGTATTAAGACTTCTTAAAAATATTTTGATATTGAGACCATTATAAGGTTTTTTAACTTTAACATGTTATTTTCGGGCTGTGTAACCGTGGTCTGGTTGGTCCTATTCTGTTCAGGCCTATAGGCTTCTATGGGCATTATCAACAGTTAGCCAAGCGCTCTGATCTCTCACAGTGAGTGCTGGTGTACTTGAGTCGGTGCCGGTTTTTGAGACCTCTGAGAAGATGGAAGCGCTTGGCTAACCGCTGATAATGCCCATAGAAGCCTATGGGCAAAACTGTACGGAACAAAAACCAACCAGACCACGGCTACACAGTCCAAAAAAGTTATTTTTATGTCAATTACTACCCGCCAAGAAAGTTTTAATCTACAAAAAACCTCTTTTTTATTTATTGGACGATTTTTCCCTTTAGCCATCAGCTATTTTTTTTATTTAACGCTAGTGTTACATTCATTAACCTTCTGGGTGTCTATTCACGATAGGGGATAGTGTAGATTCATTTCGATTTTACCAGAAAAAGCAATAAATGGTATTGTGAGGCACAATACCTTTATTCCTTTTTTGGGGAAAATCGAGATGAGTCTTCTCTATCCCCTATCGTGAATAGACACCCTGATTATCACTGCAGGATAATTTCTATAAAACTTTAATGGATGCTTTGAACACCACTAACAGAGTTCTATTTGAAATAAGTATAATTCTCTTACAATTTCCGTGGTCCTTACCCCAAAATGACATAAAGATGGCGAAGAACACCGTGGCAGGATTGTCAAATAGATATGTCATCCTGGCGAATAGACACGAGTCTGACAGCTGCTGGTACTTGCACGCCTTGTCACACATGGGGCAGAGCATTATCTTTCCTGGACCCGAAACGTCACAGATTTCTTTACTGAAATAAAAAAAAAAGTGTATTTATATATAATTCTTGATTCAGTTATAAGGATTTGAAGTGTCCACGTGTGCCTGATCATGTTGTGAGGGTTTTTCCAATAGTCCTGCTGATTGACACAATTAATAATTAACAGCCACTTTAATATGTTTACTTTTATTTCTTTCACAATGTATACACAATTAACCACAGCACAATAATATTCTTTATTCTTAATTACACAGGCTTGTGGCTATCCCGCCAGGCAAGCTTCTTTTTTCCTTTTCTATATTCTTTTGTTTTCCTTTTCATTCAAATTCAAATCTCATGTTCCATTTTACCTAACAAACAAATCCATCTCGTTACAATACACCTCCTTCCTCTCATAAAAAAAAAACATTCCCAATTTTTTTTTTCTTTTAACAATGAGTAAATAATGTATCATAATGCTCAGCCGGCGCCACATATTTTGTTTTATTTTAAGGATAAATTTCAAAAATATGAAAATAAAAAAAAACCTGTTTCTGATACATTATTCAGTCATTAATACATTTTTTAACAATACCAATTATTTTCATACTAAAATTAATATATTTTTTTTAACACAAATTTCATATTCAATATTATAAACAAATATTTGTTTTTTTTTTAATACTTAATTCAACAATTCAAAATAATCCAATAACAATACATAATAAACATTCACCAGTTAATTAATCAATTCATTAAAATAACTTTTTTTTTTTTAAACATGTATCACATCTTTCCCAATATTTTAAATTTATTTCAAATTTATTTTTCATTAATAAATTTATCAGTCCATCAATTTTTTTTTAAAAAAACTTTACCTTCATATGTAATACTTTGTTTAATTTATGTTTCATACCTTCATTCATGCAATGTTTCATAATTCATTCTTTCACTGATCACTTTTATATCAACTTTCACCGTATCATTCATCACCTCAAATTTTTCATACACATGAAAATATGTTTTTTTTTTTTTTTTAATCTAATTTGATTATGTCCTTGATGTGATATTTATTTATAACATTTGTGTCTATATCTTTTAATACATAGACTATCTTGCTAACTTTCTTTTCTATTCTGGCTTTGACAAATTTTGGAGCCAACTTTGTACAGAAGTATTTCCCTGCATTTGATTGTATGAAATTTTTACGCCATACAATATCCCCTTGATCATAGACACGATTTGATCTACCTTTATTATAATAATTTGCATTTTTATTATATGCATCCCATAAATTTTCTGTTACAATTTTGTATAATGTGTTTAATTCCTTCATTTTATCTTTATGCATATCTCTATATTTATCTAATTCTTCCTTTGATTCTATTTCATCATTTACTATTTCACCATGAATTTCACCATTTAGTACAATCTCCCTACCTCTTGCTAATACATTAGGTGTGTATCCTGTTGCTAAATTGACTGTATTATTTATTATGCTTTGTACTGAATCTAAAAAAGTATCCCATTTTCTTTGTTCATTTTCAACAAAAATAGCTAATGTGTATCCTATTGTTCTATTATATGTCTCTACATTATTGCACATGGGAGTATATAAAGTTGTATAAAATATTTTCTGTACTCCATATGAGTACATAAAATCTTTAAATGCATTAGACTTTAAATTCTTTCCATTATCTGTTATTATCGTTTGCGGTACTCCTTCTGTTAAAAATATTTTATTTTCTATTAATTTTACTATTTCTTCTGTAGTAGCTCTTCTTAAAGGAAATAACCAACAATATTTGGTAAAAACATCTATTATTGATAATATATGTATATAGCCCGTACTTGATTTTGGTAATGGTCCTATCAAATCAATACTCAGCATTTTTAACGGTCTATCCACTCTTTTTCTATTTTCCATTTTTCCTGCTGGAGGTAAATTATTCGGCTTATACATTTTACATTTTTGACATTTATTTATAAAACTTTTTATATCTGCATACATATTTTTCCAATAGTAACATCTTGATATGTATTTATAAGTTTTAAAAATACCTACATGTCCATTATCATGATGATTCTTTATTATAGTTAATCTATTGTCTATAATAGGTATCTCTTTCCAATTATATTCCTCTGTGAAAGGATTATCATCATTTATTAGTTTAAATAATTTATTATCTACCATTTTGAATTTTTTGTATTTGTATGGTGTTTTTGTACATCCTTCTGCGATATTATTATACCAAGGATCTGCAATATTTGAATTTATTACTTCCATTTCTTTAGTACCAGGAATCCTAGATAATACATCTGGCACTGTATGTTCTTTCCCTTTTCTATGCTCAATCTCAAATTCATACTGTGAAAGTCTCATGGCCCATCTTGCTAATCTACCTGTTGGATTTGATATTTTATTCAAGAATTTTAATGCCATATGATCAGTTATTACCTTGAATTTCATCCCATCTAGATAAGATCGAAAATGTTCTATTGAATCTACAATGGCAAGAAGCTCACGTTCTGATGTCGAATAGTTTTGTTCTCTAACTGTCAAACTTCTTGAAAAATATGCTATTGGCTTTTCGGACCCATTGATATTTTGGTTTAATACTGAAGCTACTTGATTTTTACTGGCATCAGTGTGTAAAAAAAAATCTTTTGTGAAATCCGGACATATTAATACAGGGGCTGTGCTTAAGGCTAATTTTAAATTATTAAATGCATCCTCAGATTCTTTTGACCAATTAAAATTGTTCTGACCTTTTTTACCTCTCAATAATTTATTTAGTGGATATGATATCTCACTGCAGTTTCGTATAACTTTTCTATAAAATCCTACCAAACCTAAAAACATTCGTAGTTGTTTTACATTTTTCGGTGAAGGATATTCCTCTATAATCTTGACTTTATTTGAATCTGGCCTTAATCCATTTTCATCAATAATGTATCCCAAATATTTTAAACTATCTTTGCAAAATTCACATTTTGAAAATTTTACCGTTAACCCTGCTTCTTGTAATATATTTTTAACTTGTTTTAATAAATTTAAATGTGAATTGAAATCTTCGTTAATAATAATTAAGTCATCGATATAACAAAATATGTTAGTATCAAATTTAGGTCCAAATAACTTGTCTAATAAACGCTGTGTTTCAGAACTTGAATTTTTTAAACCGAACGGCATTTTTGTGAATTGAAACAACCCTCTATTTGGTACGACGAAGGCAGTTTTTTCTTTGGACGATTCTTCTAGTGGAATTTGCCAAAACGCCTTGCTTAAATCTATTGAAGAGATATATTTGGCATTTCGTAAATTTGCTAAAACTTGATTTAAATTTGGAATAGGATAGTTATCTCGTTTTGTTACTTCATTGAGTCTTCTAGAGTCCAAACAAAATCTAGGCGTTCCATCCTTTTTAATTACAATCACAACAGGACTGGACCACGAAGATTTGGATTGTTCAACTATACCTTCTTTTAACATTTTATCTAACTCTGTGTTAACCTGTCTCTGTCTTGCTGGACTGAGTGGATAATACTTTTGTTTTATTGGAGGACCTTCTGTCTGAATTCTGTGTTCAATGAGGTTTGTGCATCCTAAGCCTATTTTTTCATAAGAGATGTCCTTGAAATCATTTTCTATTGTTTTTAATTGCTGTAATTGGTTATCTGTTAATTTAGTTCTATTTGTAATTTTACCTAATTCACTAATATTTTTGCTATTTGAATATGTAATTTTACTTATTAAACTCGGTTCTAATTCAAATTTTATCCAAAAATCTAATCCAAAAATTATGTCTTGTTGTAAACCTTGTAAAACATAAAAATCTACATGTTTTATTTGATTGTCACATTTTACCTCTAAATTTATTTTACCAAGTATTTTTATATTTTTACCATTTGCTAACGAGATACTTTCATGGGTTTTTATAATTTTGTAATTTCTTTGTAAAAAATAATCAAATGTTTTTTCATTGATTGCAGAAATAGATGCACCTGAATCTAGTAAACCTGTAAAGTTTTTGTTCTCAATATTTACTGTTAAAAATGGTCTTTTATCAAATTGTTTAGCAAAAATGAGTGGTGCAATTTGATAATTTTTATTAAAAATTTGAATGAAATTAAGCCAGCTCTTCATTTCTGATTTTTGTGTTTGTACTGAAGGCCGACTATCTACAAGTTTTTTTGAATTACTTTTGTATGTCGTATTTGTTCTGTTTTGTATATTTATATTTCTGTTCATTTTTGTTTTGTCTGTATAATCACTTTTTTTATTTTTAACAAAACAATCTTTTTGTACATGTCCTGTACGCTTACATGAGTAACAGATTACTGTGTGTTTTTTAAAATTTCCATTTTTTATAAAACAATTTCTTTCCACATGTCCTCTTTTATTACAAAAGTAGCATACTATATTATTTGTGAAACTTCTACATTTATTCTGTATGTAATCTAATTTTCTATTTTTAGTCCAACAATCTATTTCATCATGTCCTAATTTATTACAAAAATTGCATTTTTGCATTACATTTTTCTCTTTTATGTCATTCATTACATTTAAATTCTTACATTCATTAAATTTGAAAAATGATTCAAACTTGCTACATATTGTAGATAATTCCTCTGTATTTTTAATTTCAGATGTTGTCAGTAAAGTTGCATATTTTTCTGACAATCCATGAATTATTATGTCCATAAGTTCTTTATCGTGCATTCTTTTATTTAATAAATTATTTTTTGATTTTACCTTTAAAATATAAACAGATGCATTATCATGACCTTGTACCATATTTAAAATTTCTAACTTAAGATTCCTTTGAAAGTCATATTTTTCAAATTGTTGTAAGAATTTGGTTTTAAAAATTTTCCAATCAAATTCACAGTTAATTGCTCTGTACCAAGTTAACGGAAAATCTGTTAAAAATATAGGCATACACTCTACCAAATAATCTAATTTTAATTTGTAGACTTTGGCTAATTCTTCTAACCTTATTATAAATTCATTTGGTTCACTTTCACCATTAAAAGATATTTTTAATTTGAGAGGATCAAAATTTATGGACTCCATTGTGTTACTTTCTAAATCCTTTTTATTATTTATTTTTTTAGATTTCGTCATTTGCTGTATATTTTCAATTTATGCAATTAAAAAAATCACTTCATTGAAAAAAATTTTTTCATACAAATGAAATATAACACCATCTATATATATTTATCTAAACTGATTTGAAACCAACTGGTTCATATCCATTCTTCATTCTCCCGCGACGTTCGATTTTTGAATTTCCATTCTTCTGAACGTAGGTAGGTAATTTGAATTCTCTTGCCTTCAATATTTTCAAAACAGCCGTTCAATATTTTCAAAACCGCCTTTTAAAACTTGCAATTTCTTGTTTTAAATTGTATAAGTTGATGCCTTCAATAGCTTTTAAACGTGTTGATGCTTTCACAACCATAATCTGTCCAATTTTAATTATTTCATATTGTTTTGAATGTCATTTATTGGAATCGAATGTCATTTGTTTTTGTTTGAGAAAATTTTCTTCATAGGAATTTCATTTACAGATTTTTCTTTTACGTTGGGCGCCAAAATGTGAGGGTTTTTCCAATAGTCCTGCTGATTGACACAATTAATAATTAACAGCCACTTTAATATGTTTACTTTTATTTCTTTCACAATGTATACACAATTAACCACAGCACAATAATATTCTTTATTCTTAATTACACAGGCTTGTGGCTATCCCGCCAGGCAAGCTTCTTTTTTCCTTTTCTATATTCTTTTGTTTTCCTTTTCATTCAAATTCAAATCTCATGTTCCATTTTACCTAACAAACAAATCCATCTCGTTACAATGTACGCTAGTGTGCAGAACAATCTGGCTCTAGTGTGATGGTAGTAGTCAGGTTCATACGACGGCGGTCTTGTATGAGCGAGAGATCAAATGATCTGGAATATGCAAGAATGATCATTTTTGTACCTATATATACGGACTGCAAAGGGCATCAGTGGATTAGTCGCTCCCAGCATTTTGCCGTGAAGACAGATAAACAGAGATTATCAATTGTTGTAAATTGTGAACCAAACCGTGTAAAATAAATAATTGCAGGGATAAAAAGAAAAACCACTTTGAATTCGATTACTATAAGTATTTTACTTAATTTAATACCACAACCGGTTTCGCAAACATCCGTTCGCATCATCAGGTGGATAAATTAATACTAAATGGTGTAGAAACGGAATCAATCTTAGAGGGTGTCATTGTGTGAGGGTATGAGGTATGAGGGAATACACTTATAAATAATATGTTAGTACCCAATCCATCTCCTCTGTTGACCATATTCCCAAGGAAGCAATCCCTAAACGATCCAGATGACGCAAGCTCCACACACGGCCGTCCTGCACCCCCTCCCTCCCTCATACCCTCACACAATGACACCGTCTAAGATTGATTCCGTTTCTACACCATTTAGTATTAATTTATCCACCTGATGATGAGAACGGATGTTTGCGAAACCGGCTGTGGTTATTAAATTAAATAAAATACTCATAGTAATCGAATACAAAGTGGTTTTTTCTTTTTACCTCTTAAGATGAACGATTACAAAGTTAATGCCTCTACAATAAATAAATAATTGCAGTTTAATTATAAGAGAACCTCAGTGAATCATAACAGTACTTTTAAATAATCCTTCACTGCATCTGATAATCTTAATCTGTGGGTGGCGTGCAAAAAAAAAACTTTCTATGATTCAATGCGCTTGTTTATTTTTCTTGCAATTCTTCCTAACTTGACATTCAACACATTCAATATATATTATTATTTGTGATTTAAAAAATGTAACTTGTTGTAAATGTACCTTGACTTATAGGTTGGTATTCGGCTGACCACCCGTGCTGTAAAAAACCTTTACACTTTTCTAATGTTCCCCTGTTTCAGGGAAGGTCGGAAAGAGTTGCAGAGTATATGTCATTTAAGATTTGGGTTTTTATATTGTACGTTCACATGCGGCATTTGCAAGCGCAAACTTGTACGTGTCTGCTTGTGGGATTGCATTTAATGTGAATCCCCAATGTTATATATGTATCGTTGCCATTTAGATTAGATTAGATAAGATTTAGGACTTCATCAGTCTTTATTCTTTCAGAAAATATAAACTGAACTTGTTTGGAAAAGGAATGAGGTTGGCCTACTTTGAAAATCTGCTATATACACTAAAAACTAAGCTAGTTTGGATAAGGGAATCAAATCTAACCGTTACCTTGGCATGTTGTCATCGGAATCCATGGACATGACTCCGTAGAAGAAGCACAGAGTCCCCACAATGGCCGGAGCGTACAGCATCTTGGTGTAGAAGCCGAGCCAGCAGAAGTACAGGCCGATCTTGTCACCAAAGTACTTGCGCACGAGCCACAGCGGCTGCCGCTTGTACCACTTGTTGGGTCGCGCCCACTCCAAGTAGAGTAACTGCAAGTTTATCAAATAGAGTGTAAAAACGCAAAACGCAACTAAGCTACACATACAGTGTAACTTCTTGCCGCGTTATCCCCGAAGGGGTCGCATGTGGCGAGTTGAACCTATTTATTTTTACAGGTAAGGGGGCCGGCCTTACGCCAACCACTTCAGTTGAAGTGGAGGTTTCCCAGCTCCCGAGAGTGCTGGTACTCATTTCTTGTGAAGGCTGAGTGAACCTTGCCGGTATTTTATTTTGGGGTCTGAAATAAACACCGAAACGGGAAATCATTTCTGACACCCTCGGTGGGATTCGAACCCGAGCTTTCGGCATGGAATGCAAGCACTCTACCACCTGAGCTATCGACCGTATAATTCTAAAATAGTTGCTGTTACTGTATCCTGCGCCGTTTCACTAGGGGGCTTTAAATATCATCAAACACACATGGTAGACCACCCTCTCAGAAAAACGAAGCCCATGCAGCTCCTTCAACGGAGGAGTGACGTGAGAGAATTTGGACATCCCGAAGATCAGTCTAGCGGCCGCATTCAGAACAGACTGAAATCTGTTCAGTTGCTTCTTTGACTGTGCATGCCACTGCATTTTGCCGTCCTTCCATTAGGGGTGGCCGGTACCTCCGCAGATGCACCTTTTTTCTGTCCTTGCATACCTATTTAATCTCTTCAACATTCATCACTTTCTTCACACATACTCTTCTCTTATTCTCACTCTGCAGGTTCCATTCTTTCGCAACCTCACCTATTTTCCGTCCTCGCTCTTCCCCTTTCAATCTTTCCTCTGACATTTCCTCTGTACACTTTCTTTATTAGTCGTTCATCATCCATTTTTTCTATATGTCTGAACCATCTCATTGTGCTTTTTTGTACTTTCATTCTTAAATTCTCTTTTATACCACACTCGTTCATCACCCAATCATTACGGACTCTATCACTCAGTGTCTTTCTAGTCATTGCTCTCAGGTGATAGTGGTAATGGTAATCCGGATGGACAATTTATATTTACCTTAGTGCTTGTGTGTCTTATCTCCAATAGAGGTAATTTCACATATCTATTTACCATTTGATTCAAAGATGACCTCCGAATGAAATTGTCTTAGGAATCACATACCACACAATCTGAGCTAAGAAAAAAATGTAAAACATGATGATGTGAGAGTTGTTTTTAATATTTCCAAAATCAATTCCCAGAATTCATGAGACACACTGGTGAAGTGCACGTACAAACATTGCTCATGTGAAATTACCTCCCACAGACAATGACTTGTCCGTAGTCTAGTGGTGACGCTTTTGGACTCGGAAATGGGAGGTTATGGGTTCAAATCCCGGCGGAGCACAAAAAATATACCATTTATATTTTCAAATTTGCTCTTCGCTGGTTTGAAAAATTCTTGTACATTCGCCAAAAACTGGTCACCGAAGGTCTATCCAGCCTTACAGCAACCGCGTCTTGCTTGAGAATTGGCGCTTTGTAGCGACAAGCAGGCTCGTAAAAAGTCCAGTCGATGGCTCAGTTGGTAGAATGCTTGCATTACATGCCGAGAGCAAGGGTTCAATCCTTACCAAGGGTGTCAGAGATGGTTTCCCGTTTTGGTGATTATTTCTAAACCCAAAATAAATACTCAGCCTTTACAAGAATTGAAAAGCATCCCCTTGGAAGCTGGGAAGCCCCAACTTCAACTGAAGTGGTTGGCGTGAGGTCGGCTTCTTACCCATAAAAAAAATAGGTCCCGAATCGCCACATGCGACCCCTTAGGGGATAGCGCAGGCAAGAAGTTACACTATAAGTGTAACTTCTGACGGAATGGTAACAGGGCAAAATAGTAACAGAGGACTCACTCTTCTGTCGTACATTTCATTGTTAGGTCCTGGCTGGTTGTAGTTTCCTTCATGGAGGGGGAAGAATGATGTGTAAGTCCCGTCATTTATCAACCGGCGGATGCCCACCTGAAAAAGCAGGAATCTGTTTAAAACGTGCATTTCATTATTGTATTTTTCATCTTGGTCTGTGAGTGCCCTGTCAGGTAACTCCAACGTTGGCAATCACCAAAGGCTTCACAGTCCTGCACTGTCTGGAACAACTCCTCCACACTTCTCATCTCAATCTAGTCTCGTACATTGCGCAGTCACAACGTCAGCCTTCTACTAGCTCCCCGGTGTCCCTCTATCTTGCCTGACATTATCAGTTGCAGAAGGTGGTACTTACGTCCAACCCTCCAAAAATCACCCATTGACCAACTCGCAACTCGTAATTGCAACTCGCATGGGTTAAAAAAAGAACTCCCGTGAACTGTTCCCAGTTTCCTTAGCTCCGTGCACCCTTTGAATACATAGCCGGCGGGGGAGAGATTGCACTTGTGGAATCTGGAGCGACTTTGTGCAGCCAAGCGAGAGCCTCCCACCTGGACGGGATCTTGAGTGGCCTGTGTGGAGAGCACTCAACAGGCTGAGAATGGGTGTTGGCAGAACTCGCTGTAACATGAGGGCTTGGGGAATCCTTCATCAAGATGACACCACGCTCTGTGAATGTGAAGCCCAACAGTCAATGGATCATCTTCGGATCTGCCCGGCCTGCCCAACAAGCTGCTTACTGGCCGACCTAATGGAGAGTAATGGTGAAGCAGTGGATGTTGCCCGACACTGGGCAAGAGTAGTGTAGTGTCTGACACGACGAAGAAGAAGAACGCCTTTAAACATGTGATCGATTTTATTGAAAGTGGATTTAGATTTACGATATACAATTTTCAAAACTTCTCAGTTTTACTTTCACTGGGAATATTATCAATGGCAAAATGATACTTTCAGATAAAGAAAAGCACACTCGCAACCAAACAAAAGTCACTCGCAATTTTCGAGCTAGCGAGTAGAATTTTGGAGGGTTACTTACGTCCTCATCATCATGAATTCAACAGCCCTGGGTATATCTTGGCTGAATCCAGGATTCTCCTCCACTCTCGTCTGTGCATCGCCTTTGCTCTCCAGCAACATATGGCTGCATTGGTTGCATCTGCTTTGACACCTTTCACGTTTCCTAGACATGGGCGAAACGTCCGGAAGCTCCAGCTCCCACAGACCACGGCAACAGACCCAGGAAAACACCTCTCCAGCATAATAATACTCATTTATTTTAGGAGTTTGAAGGCCGAAAAGCCATAACAGCGCTCTCCTTTAGCTGTCATCTAAATTCATTAACCACCGTGTACATCTGTACGTGTTAACACTCACCTTCTCTGTGGAGTCGTACTTGGCTCGGAGTAAGATCTGCATGACCAGGAGAGACCTCTGCGCAGTGGTGTAGGAAGTGTGCCGATCTTTCACTAAAAACCTTAAACACAATAGTAAAACAATTAAATAATGGAAATATTGGTAACTTAAAGGTCGGTGCTATGGCCAAGGGGGTAGAGGCGCATGCTCGATTAGCGTATTTGGAACAGAATACGTTGGTTCCTTGACATATAGGTTGGTATGAGGCTGACCACCCATACTGTAAAAAAATGGTTCACTTTACCAATGCCCCCCTTGTTTCAGGGAAGGTCGGCAAGAGTTGCAGGGCTTATGTTCATTTAAGATTGGGTTTTTATATTGTAGGTTCACATGTATTGTATTGTTGTATTGTAGGCATGTATTGTAGGTTCATGTGTGAGCGTGAAATTATGCATGTCTGCTTGTGGGAATGCATTTAATATGAACCTCAAATGATACATATCTTTGCAACTTAGATTTAGATTTAGATAAGTACACATTCAGCATTTGTAAGCGCGAACTACACGTGTTTGTTTGTGGGCATGCATTTGATATGAGCTTTAAATGTTGATATATCTGTACAACTTAGATTATAGATTATTATTTTAGATCTAATAACCTCTGTTGATTCAAGGTCAAAGTTATTATCAATGGGACATGGTGGGGCTCAAACCAGCGCTGATTTCATAAACACCACTTTTGCTGTCACCCCGTTGTCGCTTGACCATAGCATCAAAAAGAAAGCATGAATGAAACCATGATATTTTGAACTTACTGTTCCTCTCTGTCAGCCGCCCCTGGTGCGGTGGAACGGTAAAAGGAAGGCTCCGGAGGTATGAGGCTGTCGTCCCATTCGTGCAGGGCTTTGATCTTGCGTATGATGCGTCCAAACTTGCTCTCCTTCTCTTGTCCCTTGTTCTTGTCCTGTTAAAATAAATCGGTTTTCAAAAGTCCTAAATTACCAATATTGCAACAACAAAAGAACGCAACCAAGCTACATATATCGTGCAACTACTTGCTGCGTTATCCCCCAGGAGTTTCGCATGTGGCAAGTGAAACCTATTTATTTTTACAGGTAAGGGGGCAGGGTTTACGCCAACCACTACCAATTGAGCTATGGACTGAATACTCAGTTATACAACTTACAGGGTATTCTAGGGGTTGATCTAGTGAACCCCCACTTCAACTGAAGTTGTTGGTACAAAGCCGGTCCCCTTACCTGTGAAAGTAAATAGGTCAGGATAGCCACATGCGACCCCTTTGTAGATAACGCGGCAAGATGTAACACCATATGTGTAGCTTAGTTGTGATACTGCAAGGTAAGATTTTTAAATCTGATTGTGAAAGAGAGGAAAGATTCAACACCATGGAGTGTGCGGCTGCTCACCCAGGCTTTGACGGAGATGGTGATGAACCGCTTGGTGGGCAGCTTCATGCCCATGACTTCTGCGTACCTCGCCTCTGTCTTCCACGGGATGTGGATCTTCAGGAACCACGTCTTCTCATCAAACGACAAACACTTGTTCTCTAGCTCCAATTCTAGACCTGAAAAGTGAAAGTACAAAGGAGTCCAATTAGATGGTTCAAGTATTTCAGAAAGAATGAACGATGAATGACTGTCAAAAAGGGAATGTCAAAGAAAAGCATAGAAGGGGTTGACTTAATCTAATCTAATCTAAGTTGCAAATATATGTAACATTGAAGATTCACATTATATGCATTTTCACAAGCAGACACATATAAGTTTGCGCTTACCATCCATCTATTCTTGCAACATACACTTTCTCCGTCAGTCTTTCATCATTCATTCTCTCTATATGCCCAAACCATCTTAACAAACCACTTTTAATCTTTACTCTTAATCTTTCTCTTGCACCACATTCTTCTCTTAGAAAATCATTCCTCACCCTATCACTCTGTTTTTTCCCAATCATACTTCTTAGGAAGTCCATTTCAACGGTATGGATTTTACTAATTTCACTACGAATAGAAGAATGCATTACAATACATTAGCTGACCTTCCTTCATCAGGTTTTCCTGGAACACCCTCCTCTGCTCGCTGCGCTTGGCCTCTGCCTCCGTCATGACCCCCAGGGCCTCCTCCTCGTAGGCCAGCACCATGTCGATGCGGCGCCGCCCATCCCTGAACATCAGCGTGTCGGCATCCAAACCCTGGAAAACATTAAGATTGAGTAGTGAGGATAGCAACAGGAGGTCCAGGTTACAAGAGGGCCCCATCTTGATGAGGAGGACATTGGGAGATGGAGCAGAGAAAGGATCTAGATCTTTTTTTCCAGAAGCCATGGCACCCTTGAGATGGTCCTGGACCATTAAATGGCGCCACAGGAAAGAAATCATCCATCATCAATCAATCTGGAGGGACCATATGAACTGGATAGAGTCTGTAATGAAATTATTTATTAACCCTTTAACTGTGGGTGACACGCATAGGCGTCAAGTGTAAACTTGCATACAGTGCGGCTGTCAAACATAGATGTCATCCAACTTTGAACTTATCCCTGACATCTGTGTTCAACAATTTAAAAGTCTGCAAGTGAAATGCGCTTAACTTTTGTGATTGTTGTTCTTGAATAACTAATACATGTGACTGTGCGCATAGTTTGTTCACAAGCGTCATCAATCAATTACTTAAGGTAGGAAACAATAAATCTTAAAAATGTGCTTGAAAAAGTATTCAGTACTGGGGGTATTGATATCGCCAGAATATTCAGAAAAAGTGACAATCTAAGGTTATTTTGGAAAATCAAATAAATACATTAAACACTGGACATGATTTTCTCATAATTTTCAAAACAAATTGTAGATTAACGCCTTTGGTTGTATCCAATTCAATTTATCTGAAAAATAAAAAGCAATAAAAATAAAAACCTCTCTAGTTGTATGTCCCTCTATCAGGTTGGCTCTGTCCCCGTCGACTCCCTTGTGCAGCTTATTGCTTCCTTCGCTGTCACTCAACGGCTCCTTTTTTATTTCATCCTAAAAACAAAATAATATTTATCCAAGACACAAACCCACAATATACATTTAAATTAGTTTACAGCTTTTTTCATAGATGGTGCTCTTTATTGCAAGAAATCAAAATATCATATTTTCATTTCTTCAATGCAAAGATTATTTTGTTTGTTGCTTAAATTCATAAATTATTTTGATAGTTTACGCACTTACAATTCTACGCTGAATTGATTACAAAATCTATAACATAAACTGATTTCCATTCACTTATTCAATGAAGACTATAATATGAATCGATAATCTTCAGATTAGCTCCACATATAGAGTAACTTCTTACCGCTTTCTCTGTCCGGATTGTCTATGGTTTTGGATGGGATAGCCAGACAAACCAAGTGAAAGTTTACCTATATACCATAATACTACGTATGTTTACCTATTTATCTATGCTTACCTACATTATACATAGATCCCCATACACTGGATTCTCTGCTAGACTTCCAATCTGCCATCAGATACAAATAAACATAGAAAAACCGATCACAATTTGTGTTATGTGAAAAGGTTCTTAGAATAATCGTACCTGTAATGGGGGCAGTGCTATAGATCTGACTGGAGACGCTGAGCAGGGTGTTCCGAAAGGTTCTGGAATGGTTGACGTGGGTGACAAGGTCTTGGCTCTTTGTGTTGATGGTGAACTTATGGGGACTGCGGATCGCCCGGTGACTATGGACTGAAAATAAAATAAAACAATGATTTTTTTAACCAAATTATGACATTTGTAAGTCTGAATCTTGTTAGTGACATTCAGTGCTATTCTTAGACATTTTGATCGTCCGTTGAGCCCATGCTTTGACAAACTAATGATGCCTGGGCTGGAAGTCTCATCACCATGGTCATTCTTACCTTCCGAATTTTGCTAATATGTAAGAAGACTAATCAGCTGTTCGCTTGCGGCCATCTTGGATTGACAGGTCTTCATACAAATGCATCATTAGTTTGTCAAAGCGTGGGCTCAACGGACGACTAAAATGTCTAAGAATATCACCGTTTGTTATCAAACAGATAGGTATCCTGAACACGCATTTTGACAGATTGATAAACCTGGGGTAAACATAACCTAAAAGTGGGTACTTACTCTTTTTTATTATAATCTATAATCTAATTTGCAAAGATCAGCCTCATAACAACCTATACGTCAAGGAATTGGGAATCAAAATTTAATTTCCTGCAACTTAGGTCAGCGGAGAGTGGTGCTGTCAAGTTGATACAGCCTCCCCGTCAAGTGCGCACTAATTTTAGGGACGGTGATGTACAGATTGGACCGATGGAGGAATGGACTGCAACCCAAAGCGAGGAAGGCAGAATCCGTTGGCATTTTTAAGGGAAGAAATAAATAAATAACATTTTTACTATTCATAGTACAAAGGTGACTATTTTACCTAAATATATTAAATACAGTAAAAAAATATTAATTTACTCTTTATATTATGTACCTACAATACATAGTTTTGAGAATAACAAATTTTATGCAAATACAAGCAGGGTATTTTTGGCTCAAAATTTTGTAAATTGTTGTATGTCAGATTATTGAAATAATTATAATAATACATGATAATATTGTTGTATTCTGTGCAGTCATAATTTGAGTACATTGCTGTTTCATTTGTTATATTTGAGTATTACAAAAATAGTCAAGGCAATGTAAAATTCACACAAAATTAATGCTTTTACATAGAGGCAGTGCCTTGTTGTGTCAGCCACTTGTCTTTGTTGGTCGCCATCGCTGTGAATAGGACGAGACATCCATGAGTCGCTTCAAATCCTGGAAGTATGAAGATCTTGATCGACCGCTTGCTCGTTTTCCCAAGATTTTTCCTTGGAAAATATTGCAAATAAAGGTGCTGTGTCCCATTGAGTGTTGTATTAGTTTGGTTTTCCTCTTTAAAATGTGCTTTATAAGCTTTTTTCTTTCTTCTACTTCCTGCAACACCCTTTCGTTAGACTTGAGGTATATTTGGAGTTTTTTTTTGTGCACAACAGGTTACCCTAATTACAGTGCACCCTCACAGCCATCAACACGCTGGGAGGAACTTTAATGCAAGATTTACAAATCTTAATAAATTACTCTTAAAAATGTATATAATAGACGAATGGTCAACGACAATACCATGTTGAACCGGTTCTCATCAGATCACCAAAATTAAGCAAGATTGGGCGCGGAGAGTACTTGGATGGGTTGCAGCTTAGGTACATCGCGTGTCGTTGACATTTCTTAGACTGGTCCTTAGTCCAGTGGCAACACAACTCGTAGATGGAAGGTTATGAATTTGGATAACGTCAGAGCACAAAAAATATGCCAATTATATTTCCAAATGTGCTCTTCACTGGGTTTTCAAAAATCATAAACCTTTCGGTACCAAAGACCGCTCACTACCATTCAGCTTTATGGCAACTGGGTCTTGCTTGTGGATTAGCCCTTTGTAGCGACGACCAAGCTTGTAAGCACCTCTCGGCACTACCACAAGTGTCATAGACCCCTAGAGCCTCTAGAATCTAGGGAGTCTCCTGCACAGGATTTCTTAAAAAAAGACCTTTATACTCCGGGTCACAGGGTGTTGCGCCACGAGTTGAGATATAAGTGGCAAGAATTGCACGGCATGTGTGAGAACAATTATGAATGTGGGTAAGATGACTTACAACTTTGGCAGGACTCTCCATGATGTCAGTCAGAGTTGTCTCACAGCTTCCTGGGACGCTGTGGAAACCTCCCATTCCTGGCCAAAGAATACTCTGAAAAGTTGATTAAGTTATGTAGACAATATAAGTAGAAATACCATGATATGTTTTCCCAATTGCTCTATACGGAATGGTCCTCTATGGCATGAAAGCGTGGACACCAATACAGTGCCTTGAGAAAAAAATCACTGCCTTTGAAATGTGAGTATACCGTTTGATGCTAAAACTTTCCTGGATGGACGGAGTCACAATGCCGAGACTCTTTCCCGTATGAATAACAGAGCCAAACTCCTGATGTCATAAGGCGAATATTGGTTTATTTCGGCCACTTAAGAGACATATGTGCTCATACTGGGAAGAATTCAAGGATGACAAGCTTCAAGTTAAAGGAAAACATCTTGGTTGAAGAACCTGAGACAATGGTTTGGCAGAAGCACAAGATACCTTTTCGTGCAGCAATATCAAAGGTGTAAATTGCTTCGATGATCGCCAATCTAAACTGAAGAGACACAAGAAGATGGAATGGAGGAATTCATGCAGACACTGGAGAGCGGAATAAAAGTGTTTGAAATGAGGGTTTTATTGTGAAATGCTACGGATCTCATTGTGTGATTGCGTGACCAATGAAGAAGTCTTCCAATGAATGAATACCAATAAAGAACTTCTGACAACCATCAAACAGAGAAAGCTGATGCACTTTGGTCAATAATCTCTCAAAGTCTGACCTCTCTTTATGAGTGGTTTGCAATCTAGTGGTTAACACTTCTGACTAGAAAATGAAAGGTTGTGGGTTCGAATTCGGGCAAGCACAAAAAAATACCATTTATATTTTCAAATGTGCTCTTTCTTCGGTGTAAATTCCACACATCTTTATCAAAGACGGGTCACTACAGGTCCATCCAGCCTTACATCAACTGCTTCTTGCTTGAGAATTGGCGCTTTCTATAGCAACGACTAAGCTTGCAGAGGGCTCTTGAAGTGGAATCCACACAAAAACAGCGCTCACCAAATAAATTATCCTAGTATTATTATTATTACTGTTAAAGTCTCCTTATGATTTCCGTACACATTGCCCATACTCCATAGACCTTAATGGTGCAATGACTGTATCAAATCTGTGGATGAGCAATTTTTGTGTATCATGGATTTTTAGTCTTTTTTTTGCAAGTAGTGATAAGAAAACGCATACAAGTGGAGGCTACCACAAAGGAGATGTTAGCAGATAAGTTTACAAAAATATTTAATGCACTTACGTTTGCTATCGGAGACAAGGCGGATCCTTGGCTGTGTCGTCTCTTAGATGGACTGGATCTCGCTCTATGCCAATCTGTGAAAAGAACTTTAACGTCAAATCAAAATATATCTTGAAATGTTGACCAAAAAAGATCCACTCCACAAAACTCAGTGGTAGAAGATGTGTCGCGAGACCAAAACTGAGATGGAGCGATGGGGTGGAAAGAGACTTGCGAGCTTTTGGCGTGAACAATTGGCCTCGACAGGTGATGGAGAGAAAAGCGGAGGCAACTCCTCGAGAGGGTCAAGATCCATTCTGGGTTATCATGCCAATGATGATGATGGTGACCAATTTATGAATTTCTTTGACCACTCGCTAGTCTTGGTCAAATTGTTTGGTCAAACATATGGTTGATTAATAACTTGTAACGAGATGAATTTGTTTGTTTGGTGGAATGGAACGTTAGATTTGAATTTGAATGGAAAAAGGAAAACAAAAGAATGCAGAAAGAGAGAAGAAGCTTGCCTGGCGTGAGAGCCACAAGCATGTGAATTTGGTCATAATTAATATAGCTGTGGTTTATTATATATACATTGTGATTGTGGAATAATAAAGTGTGTTTAAATGTTTGATTCCTTATCTGTTTTATAAGTGATATTATTAAGTGATTTGTAGCAGAGCCACAAATGGTGTGAGAGAGTTCTCCTGAGCACGGCTTGTCTTGAAGCGGATTTTGAACAAACGAAAAGTTAGCAGTGAATATTCTCACATATTACAAACATCCTAATTGAATACTATCAAAAGAAAAACCCTCACAAACTGTAGCTTGATTTGAATGTGAGGGTTTCATGTCATTTACTAAAATATGAAATCATGTCTGGCACCTATGGTGGAATCAAACCTTAGCTCTCTGGCTTTGAGCGCAAGCGTTCTAACAACTGAGCTATAGAAGGAACCAAATGAAACCCACACTGCCCTAAAGGGAATTTGACTGACCTGATATTAGCTTCAGTTTGAAATGTCAATTTTTGACCATGAATAAAGTTCCAGATTTCTCTCGGCGGGTTGACATCACAGGCTTAGGGGACTTAAGTCTTTAGCAACCAATTACAAATTATTAAGTAGCCATTGCCAGGTGATGTCACAATTTGTTTTTTTTTTTTGTCATTTGTGCTGACTCTGACGGCACGGCACCCCCATGTCTCGCTGAGCTATGTTCTGTCGATAAGCCTTCAGAACGACCACTGCGCTCTGCCCTCACTGCTGTCAACAAAGTCATAGTGCCCAAAAGAGCGAACACATCAAATTTTGCAGATAGGAGCTTTGCGGTGGCCAAGCCGGTTGCCTGGAACAATTTGCCCGTTGGTGTTCGCGCGAACCAGCCTACCACCACCTTCAGAAAGGAACTGAAGACACTACTTTTCTCCAGAAGCCATGGCGCCCTTAAGATAGTCCTGGACTATTAAATGGCGCCACAGGAAAGAAATCATCCATCATCACCATCATCATCATCATCTGTTGTCAATCTGACTCATCTGACATTAGCTACACTCTGTGTCATGTTTTCAAAATATTGTTGTTTATTTTACCATTGTAGATCTATGTTGTACGCAGAGGACTCCAGGATGATCAGAAATGTCTTGGATGGTGCACCCTCTAGTGCCAGACCACTCGGACGTCGTAGGATTCGACGAGCAGACAATGTCAAAGCCAACGCAGAAGTGGTAGTAAGGGGACCATGGACAGAAGTGGAACAAGACAGAGAATTCTAGAAGTTTGGTTCGGGAGACCCTCAGCCTTCAAGGCTTGTGAGCCGGATTAAGTAAAAGTATTTTACCATTGGTTTCCACTGAAGATGGTAGCACTGTTTGCAGCAACGAGCCTTCATGGCTCGCCCTTCTCCTTGCCGAGCCACTTTCTTGGATTATTCCACCTTCCTGGATGAAGTCACCATCTTGTGCTGGTCTTTCATAGTCTGTCTTGTCTTCCAAGAGGCCGCGTAGTCCATCCTCAAGGTCTGTCTGATCACGGACTATCATGACAGGCTCATGGTCATCCTCTTCTTCTTCCTTTACGTCAAAACGGGGATCCAATCTGAAGCAGGTGAAAGATATCCGACAATTTAAATAAAAAATGTCAAAAACTGACAGTTTAAGAAAAATACAAAACGTCATTCGTTGTCTATGCATTGATAACTAGGTATAAAAAAGAGAAAGTCACCGCCGCCTTGCAAGTACTTAAAGCGACTTTCTGTAGTATTCAATTCAGTACGCGGCCGTCGTCTGACAGTTGAACACGTCTTCTCCGTGAATTTTTTTCTTGCAGTTTTTTCACGTGATTTTTTTGAAAAGTTAATTATTTATAAATGACATATAGTTTTTAATAATCGTTCTTAGAAAAACATTGTTTTCGTGAAAGTGATGCAGTGTAAACGTAAAAAAGTGAAGTTTGAGAAAATTGAACAATAATTTATTTAATAAAGTTTAAAACTTTCACTTTCATGGCCGGTGTCAATAATAAATAAATTAATTTTGTGTTCTTTCGGGTTTGACCATGTTCTACTTTCAGCTCCCACATCTGCCGACGTTTCACTTTCACGAGTAGAAAGCATCTTCAAGGCGAGTTTTCAAAGCGCCGTGGCGGTCTTCGATGCTTTCTACTCGTGAAAGCAAAACGTCGGCAGATGTGGGAGCTGCAAGTGGAACATGGTCAAACCCGAAAGAACACAAAAGTGATTTATTTATTTGCTATTATTAACAACAAAATTGTTGTTGTTAAACAGAGTGTATGTAGGTAGGCAGTGCATGTGAATAATGATTTCAAAACCAAGTGTTAATCGAAAGAAATAGCGCACTTAATGCTTTTTATGATAGTGTTTTTTTTTTTTTAAATATAAGTGTCATGTGAAAGCCAAATTGGAGACGCAGCTGGGAGCTTGTGCTGACACATGTAAAAAAAGGCTTGCCTTAAAATCAACGCTTAAAAAATATCGTGTGTTCCTGAGGCGGTTCCAGAATTATGTAAGTCATTTTTAATTATATTTTGTATTGTTTGTGTATTAACACTGTGAAAATTCATAATGTTTAGTTTACAATTTTTTTGAAGGAATTCAAAGAAAACACTGTTTATTTTCACTCAAATATATTTAAAAAGATTAAAATCTTTAAATAGGTCCTAAAATCTTTAAGGTCGAAAACGCGTTTGTAATTTATTTAAAGATTTTAATCTTTTTAAATATATTTGAGTGAAAATAAACAGTTCTTTGAATTCCTTCAAAAAAATTGTAAACTAATCATTTTTAATTTATAAACAAGCTTTTCTATTGTATCTACCTGTCTATTTGTTTATTGTATGTGTTTCGTGTCTCAGGGGTTAATGCGGGCCTGAAAGTACCTAATCTAACGTTCTTGGCCCGGATTATGAAAATACGTAGGTATATTGTATGCACCATATAAATTTGAGGACGATTCATTTGGTGAGCGCTGTTTTGTGTGAATCACACGTCAAAAGCCCGCCGCGAGCTTGGACGTCGCTATCAAAAGCGCCAATATTCAAACAAGTCCCAGTTGCTCTAAGGCTAGATGGAACACTGATCTTTGGCAAAGGCAATTGATGTTTTTAATCTAGCTAAGAGCCTATTTGAAAATTATACGATATTTTTACATTGCCTCGCCGGGAATTGAACTCATTATCTTCCGATTACGAAACCGAAACCGTTGCGTGATCGGGTCCCCAACGAGGAAGTCTAATCTAATCTAAGTTGCAAAGATATTGTTATGTAAATAGTATTATATATTAATATAGGTGTACATCGTAGATAGCAATAATTATGGGCCTAAGAAATCTAGAAATAAAATAATATTTTTGTACTCTTGAAGCTGGTAGAATGTGCTGGCAAAATTAGCCCCTAGAGATTTTTTTTTGTACTCTAGTGTTATGTTAAAAGTAGATTGATATAGGTGTACATCGTAGGTAGAATAATTATAGGCCTAAGAAATCTAGAAATAAAATAATATTTTTGTACTCTTGAAGCTGGTAGAATGTGCTGGCAAAATTAGCCCCTAGAGATATCTGTCACTACAGTACATATATAAGGAGCAAAATTGGGTGCACAGAGGCAGTGAGATAGTCGCCTTTGATTGAAGAGAGTGTGTGGTGCTAAACTGTTGTTGCTAAAAGTGTTAAAAATAAATGTAAATTTGTAAAATAAATTAAGTGAAAATAAATATCCAGAAAGAAGAACAGTATGTTTTAATTTAGAGACTTTCCGAACCCAAAAACACTACAATATGTAACATTGGGGATTCACATTACCTACATGCATTCTCACAAGCAGACACGTACAAGTTCGAGCTTGCGCATGCGGCATGCCGCATGTGAACCAACAACATAAAAACCAAATCCCAAATGGGCATACACCCTGCAACTCCTGCCGACCTTCCCTGAAACAGGGGTGACATTGGCAAAGTGAACCATTTTTACAGCATGGGTGGTCAGCCGCATACCAACCTATAAGTCAAAGAAACGCATACCACTAAAAAACTTTTGCCAACTATCAAACAGAGAAAGCTGGGCTGGAAGTCTCATCCCCACGGTAATTCTTATCTACCGAATATCAGTAGTGATATTTGTATGAAGACCTGTCAATAGGTACAAGATGGCCGCCAGGGAACAGCTGATTATAGTCTTAATGCGAATGTTACTGATATTCGGTAGGTAAGAATTACCGTGGTGATGAGACTACCAGCCCAGATGTACTTTATGAGGAGTGAGAAATACCGCCTTCTCTATCTTATCATGCAAGGAAAGATTGAGGGGAGAAGAACTCAAGGACGCCGAAAGACATTGTGGCTGTAAAACCTGCGACAGTGGTTTGACAGAAGCACCAAGTTCCTATTTCGACACGCAGCATCTAAGGTGAAGAGAACCATGACAATTGCCTGTTCCTGTTGACATGTTGGTATGAAGTTGACCCCCCATGCTGTAAAAACTTGGTTTACTTTTACCAATGCCACCCCGGGTTCAGGGAAAGGCGGCAGGAGTTGCGAAGCTAATGTTCATGTGAAGTTTGGTTTATTTAGTAGGTATGTACACATGCAGCATGTGTAAGCGCGAACTTAGATGGGTCTACTTGTGGGAATGCATTAAATATGAGTTTAATTAAATGCCAATATATCTTTGCAACACATGAAAAAAAAACGCTAAAAATGTGAAAAAATGTGTTTTTTTCAATATATTTTTTGTAGTGACAATTTTTAAGTTATATATTTTGTTTACACTTTACAATTAAGATAAAAAAATAATATACATGCTTGATTCTTTTCATTCCTGTAACTCTTTTGCTAAGACCATAAAGTGTAAGAAACAAAAACGGCAGATTTAGGGTATAAAGTGCTCTTAACTAACTAACTTGTCAATATTATATCTTTGCAACTTAGATTATAGATTGCCGATCTTCGTTAGAAGTGGCATTAAAAAAAGAAGAAGAACAATAAGGACTGTTGAATGATTTGATGGTTAGGTACATACCGCTCTAGAAAACGTCTTTTTTCCGCACTGTCCGACTTGTCTCCGTCAGTCACAATTTCCGTCAGCTCTTCGTCCAATCCAAGTTGTATGGTGACGGAAGATCGTCTTCTGCTATCTGTCGACCTCCTTCTAAATTTATTTGAATCCCCTCCACTCATTTTCTTTTTAATTTCATCCTATAAACCTCCTTCGCAATATTGCTAACTAAATTTCATATTTTTTATTTTTAAATTGTTCACAGGTAGGTATTTATTTAAAAAAAATCGAATTAAAATTTGCACTCATCATTTGCGTGATAGTTGCCATAAAACGGAATTACAAAAAGAAGTTCGAAATTTAAATTTGTTTTCTTCTATAATATTTGTGATTTTTAACCTGTTGTTCTAAATTTAAATTTAAGCGTCTCAATATCACTGTCTATGTACACATTATTGTTAACAAATTATCTACATTTTAACATCTTCAAAATTTTTTGAAAAAAACTGATTTATTTATTTGTTTACACAACCAAACAATCACAATTTGTTTCTTTTTTTAAATAATTATTTGTTCAACTTCACTTCATTTTTTGAACTTCCATAAGCTTTTAATAATAAAAATGGCACTTAGGTATATGCACTTCAAAATTAAATGGACTATATTTTAAATGTTATATATTTGTTTTATATTTTTATGACCAAAAGTCATTTCCTTTTTCAATTTGAAATGCCACATAAAAAATGTGTTTATTTATTTTTATTTAACATGTAAGTAATTTATTTTACTCATAAACTTTTCAAATAGTTTTTTTTTCACTAAGAGCACTGTAAATAAATTGCATTGAAGTTCTCTATGTACTTGAAATAGAGTTCAATTGTACATACAAATTTTTTGCAAAGATTCTGGAACATATTTAAGTAAGTATAATATGTAAGAAAAATCAAATTTCTTTATACTTGAAATAAAGCATACACAAAAAAGTAATGTATTTATTTTCACAAATAAGGTAACAACCCTTACGTTCAATCAATGACTCAATTCAAATGAAATATTTTCCATCTTTCATGATACATCTAATCAAAATTTAATCATTTATTGAAGCTTGTAAATTTTTGATAAAAAAAATACATAAAGAAAAATATTTTTCACTCAAATGAGTGTCCGAACCCATTGCATTTCACATAGGTACTAAGCGTGTGTTTTAACCAGCTATACAATGCTGTTCATAATACTATCAACATTAACATTAATTTGAAAGCTTTATATGTTCTTGAAAAAAAAAACTGTTCAATTGAGAATTATAATATTATGTAGGTAAACGGAAAACATTTATTTTTACTTTCACATAAAAATCACAACTCATTCACTGATATATTATTTACAGTTATTATAATATTGTGGACATTAAAAATCATCCCGATATTTGGAAATGCTTTGTTTATTCCGTTGATTCGACATAGTTGGCTACCTAGTGTGTACTGACTTTGCTCCCGAGTTTTTCCGAGTGCAGGATTTCAAAATTGGAATTCAAGATGGCCGCCAGTCACGTGACAGCTGGAAAATGCGCGGGCACTTTGACATTTGACAGTGGCGCATCCAACCATCCATAGAAAGACGTCTAAAGACTCATCTCTTCGTCCAATCATATGGATAACCGCCTTTAGAGTGAAACACTATCATTAAAGGCGCTATATAAATTTTGTATTAACAATAATAATAATAGAGTAATAATAATAATATTAGCTACTCTGTGAGCGCATCGCAATGTCTTTAATTTATTTTCACTCCATTATTTTTAAGATAATAAAGCTAAATCTGCCGTTTTTGTTTCTTACACTTTATGGTCTTAGCATAATAGTTACAGTAATGAAAAAAATGAAGCATGTTTATTATTTTTTCAAAATATATAACTTAAGAATTGCCACCACAAAAAAAAAAACATTTAAAAAAACACGTTTTTTTCGTGTTTGCTGTATTTTGTAAATATTTTTTTTCTGTTTAATTACAGAACTTAACATTGTTTAGCGCCAGTGTTTTACAATTTTTTTTATAATGTCAATAGTTTTTGAGTAAATATGGAAAAACTGACTCTACTTAATGAATTAAATTTTAATTAAATCAAAGAACACAGTTTTTCAATATTTACTCAACAACTATTTGACATTATAAAAAAAATGTTAAGTAACGGCGCTAAGCAATGTATAGAGCAAGGGTTCGATCTCAAGGTTTACTCAGCCTGAGAGAAATGAGAACCAGCCCCTCCGGGAGCTGGGAAACCTCCACTTCAACTGAAAGTGGTTGGTGAGAGGCCGGCCCCCTTACCCGTAAAAATAAACAGGTCCCGAAACGCCACTAAAACGGCGCTAAAAAACATAAGGTCCTTAGCAACCATTCGGTCAATCACAAGCGTCTACCCCGCCAAGCGACGTAACATTTCTGTTTGTGAATGGCAGGTTAGGGTTCAAATCGTGTTAGAAATAGTTTTTGTTTTGAACCCAGGGTTGAACTTAAATATGAAGGGATGGTTTTATATTCAAGCAATATTTTATTCAGTAAGTATTTTTTATGCGTAACATATCGTCCCCTTAGTGCTTGTTTGTCTTAATACGTCCATCAGAGGTAATTTCACATGAGCAGTGTTTGTATATGTACCTACAGAACCAATGTTTCTTATGAAAACTGGAAATTAATTAAAGAAATATCTAAAGAACTCTTACAGATTTAGGGCATTGTTACAAATGTGTAATTTTATGTCTATGTTTTTTATTAAACTTATTTATGATTGTGTATCTAGGCGTATTTACTTGCTTGTAGGTATATATGTGTGTATCAGTGGCGAAGGGTGCCATACAAGCCGATTCCCATCGGTTTCCCGTTTAAAATTAGGCAAAATTGATAATAAAGTAGACTGCATGGTTTCAATGGGGGAAAAAATACGTATTGTTTCTTTGGTTGTAAATGTATTTTTTTATTTTGAGTCTATATTTTTTAACTACTTTGTTACATCATTTTAAAAGGGAAGCCGATGGGAACCGGCTTGTATGGCACCCTTCGCCACTGGCGTGTATAGACATAAGTATTTGATACCTTGTACTTTTGGTACTTCTTGAAGCTTCTCATATAATCTGGCGCTTGCGAGAATAAGCTCTAGTCACCCATAAATACGGACTACCCTAGCCGTGCAAAGCGAAAAGTATAAAGATTTGAAGTGCCCTATGTAATCAGATTGTAAAAATAAATTTAACTGAAATTTTAGTAAAGTGAACCCAAAATAAACCGTAACAGTATATATATGGCGCTCTTAAACATTCACCAAGTCAAAACTCTCAACTCTTGTAATGAAGGTTTTATTATTAAAAATCCATAGACTTTCAGTACAGCCGTTGTACTATAAGCTGCCTAATCATTTTCCGATAGCTTTTGACGTGGACTCCATCAATGGAGATGCTCTATTATTCGGTATATTTCGGTAATGTGGAATCCCACATCATTCCATAAATTAATATTCAATTTTATACGTCACTACCTCAACATACGTCGTTTAAACTATCTACATAATTTAGGAGAAGTAGGAGAAGCTACACGCACACTGTAACTCCTTGCCGCGGTCTTTCCGAAGGGTAGGAGGAACGAGAGGAACCTGTTTATTCTACAGATAAAGGGTCCGGCTTTATGCTAATCACTTCAGTTGAAGTAGAGTTTCCCAGCTCCTGAGGTAACTGGTTCTCGTTTATTGTGAAGACCTTGCCGGTATTCCATTTAGGGTTTGAAAATAACTTCTTCTTCTTCTTCTTCTTCAGCCTGTATTGATCGTCCACTCCTGGACGTAGGCCTCCTCTCGCATTTTCCATTCGTTTCTATCCTGAGCAATCCGCATCCAGGCAAGTCCTGCACTTCTCTGAACATCGTCACGCCAACGCAACTGTGGGCGCCCAACTCCACGCTTTGCCGTCCTTGGGCACCAGCACAGCAGTCGCTTTGTCCATTTTTCATCTGGATCGCGAGCGACATGTCCCGCCCATCGCCACTTGAGGGTTGCGGCCATCTTGATGACATCGGAAACCTTTGTCCTGACTCTTATGTCCTCATTTCTGAGTCTGTCCCGCAAACTGACACCCAACATGGCTCTCTCCATTGCTCTCTGTGTGACTCTTAGCTTGTGGGCACTTTTTTGTGACATTGTGACTGTCTCAATACCATAAGTGAACACTGGCAGGACACAGGCATTGAATACTTTCCTTTTTAAGTTGATGGGTATTTTGGGATTTTTCAAAATGTGACCAAGATTTTTGAATGCTGCCCAGCTTAGTCCGACTCTTCTATTTAGGTCTGCTGTCTGGTTATCTCGCCCGAGCTGTATTTTGTGACCCAAATAAATGTACTCATCGACAGATTCAATGCTGGCATTGTCCAGTACAATTTGTGCTGGTTGTGACGTCATCAACTTGGTTTTAGTGAGGTTCATTTTTAGGCCAACTTTTTTAGATGCTTCATTCAACTCCTTTAGCATTTCCGTCAGTTGTGTAGGGTCGTTACTGATGACAATAATATCGTCTGCGAAACGTAGGTGATTAAGGTGAGTGCCATCTATGATTATACCTTTGGAGTCCCATGGTAGATGTTTTAAGGCATATTCCAATGCTAAAGTAAATAGTTTCGGAGAAATTGGATCTCCTTGTCTCACGCCACGCTTTACTGGTATCAGGTTAGTCTTCCAATCGTCATTTAGAGTCACATGCAATGTAGCGTTCTCATAAATATTCTGTATAAGATTTATGAAACTAGAGTCTATTCCAGCCCTTTTCATCCCCTCCAGGACGGCCCACACTTCAAGAGAATCAAAAGCTTTTTCATAATCTACATAAGCTAGGTACAGAGGAATTTTGTATTCTGTGCATCTCTCTATGAGTGTACGCAACGTGTGGATGTGGTCAATGGTGCTATAGCCACTTCGGAAACCTGCTTGCTCTTTTGGTTGATAGAAGTCAAACTTAGGTGTTAATCTTTTTGTGACAATTTTTGTGAATAATTTATATAAGACACTCAGAAGGCTTATAGGTCTATAGTTTCCAATGTTAGCTGCGTCTCCTTTTTTGAAAAGAAGTATAACTTCAGCATTGCGCCATTTTTCTGGTATTCTTTCCTCTTGTAGACAACGATTGAATAGAGCGCATAGTGCATCCTCTAACACTATTCCACCGTTTTTCAACATTTCGGCTGTAATCCTGTCTTCTCCGGGGCTTTTTCGGTTTTTAAGTTGTTTTATAGCTGCTCTAAGTTCGTCTCTGTTTATTTCAGGTATTTTTTCTGAACCCATGTTCCTGATTGGTGTACCTCTTGAGTTTATTTGACTCGGTGCAGGTATTGACTCACTATACAATGTGGAGTAAAATTCTTGTACAATATTCAGGATATCCTGTTTGTCATGGTGGATAATACTGTTTCTGTCCTTCATGCAATGGATTCTACCCCGTGACTTTGCCAGCTTTGATCTTAAAACTTTAAGATTCATATTATCTTGGATAGCTTGTTCAATTGTTTTCGTTTTGTGAGACCTCGAGTCTTTTCGGATAGCCTTCTTTATCTGTTTGTTTAGGGTCTCGTAGTCATTTGAATCCCTGGGTGTCTGTTTTCTCTTTTCTATCAGTGCCAAGGTACTTAATTTTAACTTAGGGTCGCTTTTCTGTTTCAAATTGCCAACTTTTTTGGCTGCTGTTAATACTCCTTCAGTGATGGACGCACATAAGTCATTCAGGTCATTCCCACAAAGATCTGATCTCAATTTGTTTGTGAGGTGTGTTTGGTACTCTTCGTGTCTTTCCTCAAGTACCGAGGCGGATGGTCTTATGACTTCAGAGATCAGTTTTCTCCTTTCTAACTTCGTTTTGATCTGGATTTTGGCCCGTACTATTCTGTGATCACTCCCAGTGTCGAAGCGGTTCAGCACAGACACATCATTACAGATTTCTTTTTTAGAGCATAAAATGTAGTCTATTTCATTTTTCGTAACACCATCTGGACTTTTCCACGTCCATTTCCTCTGTGGGGGTTTTTTGAAAAATGTTGACATGCAGTATAGATCTTCTCTTCGAAGAAATTCAAGTAGAAGTTGTCCTCTATCATTTCTCTGACCTAATCCGAATTGGCCAATATTATCAGGATCCGAGGTAGTTTTTTGGCCAATCTTGGCATTGAAATCTCCCAACACGATTGTAAACTGTGCGTTTATCTGACTTCGTGCTGTAGCTATGTCCTCATACAATTGTTCGACCTCTTCATCATCCGCTGCACTAGTAGGAGCATAGGTTTGTATGATCTGTAGTTTGTATCTTTTGTTGAGTTGAAGAACCATGTAAATTACTCTGTCTGACACTGCCATTGTTTTGGTAACTAGATGTTTTATATTTTTGTTCGCCATCAGTGCGACTCCACCATTCCTGGTTGTATTTGCATTTCTGTGGAAGAGGAGGTGGCCTGATCTCAATGTGACGACAGCAAAATAACACTGAAGTGGAAAATAATTTCTGACACCATTGGTGGTATTTGAATCCGAGCTCTCGGCCTCTAAGCATGGAATGCAAGCATTCTACCAACTGAGCTATCGACCGGACGGATATTCGGTTATTCAGTTCATCAAAAAATTTAATTTTAATTTTAATCCCCAGTCGTCGTGCAGAGAGGGTGTCTCCTGAAGACGTTAGCTACGTCGCTAACGAAACATCGAGAATAATATAGGTTCTCTTATAACAGTTCGTCTAATATCCGATTGATAATACGTTTTAACTTTGTAGTTATTGTTATTGTTAATATGTCAAACGATTTTTGGTTTACGAATATTCGAAAAGTAAAACGTACGAATACTGAAATGTTTGTGCAGTGACGTTGGTAGGAGTGGGCACCGCCTACGTCATAAAACAAAGGGCAGCTAGTGATCTATTTCATTAGCCAGGTACTTTCAGTATTACCTACCTGGAAAATTTATAATTCAAGTACCATAGACTAGAAATTTATATTCTGAAAGGGTGCTTTCAAATCAGCGACCCTGTTATTTTTTTGAATCCCTTGACTAATAGATTGGTATGAGGCTGACCACCCATAGGTACTGTACAAAATGGTTCACTCTGCCAATGTCACATCTGTTTCAGGGAAAGTCGGTAGAATTACAGGGTGTATGTTCATTTGAGGTATGATATTTTTTTTTATGTACCTACACATGCAGCATTTGTAAGTGCGAACTTACACGTGTATGTTTGCGGGCATGAATTTAATATGAATCTTAAATGGTAACACATCTTTGCAACTTGGATTATTATATAGGTTTATAAAGATGGCGCAGTCTCATACCAGACTGGCGTTCACTACCATAGAAAAAAGTTTCAAATTAAAAAATGTTCCGACCTCTTTAATTATTTTTCGATTCATCTATTTTCCAATGAATTAATTGTAAATAAGTTCAAATTTGTAAATTCCATGAAATATCAGAGATTTTCGTTAGATACCTATACCGATGGGGTGCTTGGTTCACTTTTCCCCATGCTCTACAACTTGGTTCACTTTTGCCAATGCCATACCGTTTCAGGAAAAGACGGCAGGAGTTGCAAGGTTTATAATAATGTGAGGTTTGGAGGGGTGACTCCCTGCTGCTCGACTCTATGCTGTAAAAACTAGTTTCAAATTTACCAATGCCAGGAAAAGGCAAAAATTCTGTATGCATTTTTCTAAGAAACCCGACCTGGGCTGGAAGTCTCATCACCACGGTTATGCTTACCTACCGAATATCGGTAATATTTGTATGAATACTAATCAGGTGTTCACTTGCGGCCATCTTGGATTGACAGGTCTTCATACAAATATTACAACACCTTCTCTCGGGGGTCAGTCTTCCCTCCACTGACCCACGCCCTGTACATCCATCCCATCCGGGGATGGGTCACAGGACTCGCATGCAAAAGTTATGTGAGATGCGAGTGGCAGAAGGCCCTCCCGTGAAGCTACACTTTCCCAAGTGTTTACACAAAGCAAAGGAGGCTCAGAAATCACTGAAAGATTATAGCCGTGAGGGCTTAGGGCTCGAGGATTTTAAATTTACAAACAAAAATGCAAAGTGATTATGAGCGTCTTAACATATTCGAGATGTTACTACTGAGACTTACACTAGACAAGGAATCATAATCTTTTTGCAGGGTCTTCCACGAAGGGTTCAGATGTAGCGAGTGAACTTTACAGGGGAAGTGGCTGTCCTTACGCCAACCACTTCGGTTAAAGTGGGGGCTTCCCAGCTCCAAAAGACTTAAGGCCTAAAACAAATATTACAGATATTCGGTAGCTAAGAATTACCGTGGTGATGAGGCCTGGAGATCTAATTGCAATGTTGATTTAAATGAAAACACAACCAGTTTGTAAACAAAGAATTGAAAAAAAAGTAATGTTAACATATTTTGCAGTACAATGTACCTACTCACTTCATATTTCTCTTTTGTATCATGTTTCATGAGTGAAAGTTAAAAAATAATATTGTTAAGACTTTGCGTAGTTGTGCTTGTCTGTGTAAGTGTAATAATACGTCTCTCTAGGAATAAATAGACAAATAGACAGGTGGATATTTTGTATTTGTCCGAGATAGGTTAAATCCAATGTTCTAGCAAAATCTAGCATGTAGCGATTCTCTATGTTTCGAGAATGATCTTTATTTTTAGTATAAATTAAGGACCGAAATCCCATGCAGCGCAGAGAAATAAATCGGCCGTCATACGATACCGTGCAAATGTAGCACTGAACCTAATCTAATCTAATTTAAGTTGCAAAGATGATTTTTTTTACCAAGCAAAGAGCATATTTGAAAATATAAATGATATATTTTTTTGTGCTCCACCGGGATTCGAAAACACAGCCTTCCATTTACGAGTCCGAAGCGCTAACAAAATATAGAGTACGGATCGGTCTTTAGGTAGGTAGGTATTTATTGAAAATAAAACAAGCATGTACTTTTTTTAGGTATTTAAATAAATATATTTTGGAATGAAGATGTACCTTCATATTATGTGTATGGACATGGACACGGTGGTATAAATTAAATTACCACGGTAATGTACGTATTATATTCATTTCGTGAGATTATTCCTCCATTGATATTATCTATGCCTAGGTCACCAGTGCCTCTCAAACTTTACCAAAAAAAATATATATAAGGCTATTTAATGGGCTTTGCACGTGAATTGATATAGGCAAAACTGTGTCATCGTTAAAATATATATTAAGTAGGTTAATCTAATCTAAGTTGCAAATATATATTTAAATGCAAGCCTACAAACAGACGCGTAAAAGTTTTCGCTTACAAATTCTGCAGAATCTAAGATTAGCATAAGCCCAGCAACTTTTGAGGACCTTCCCTGATTCAGGGGTTCCATTGGCAAAAAGAACATTTTTTTACAGTGTGCGTGGTCACCCTCATACCAACCTATAAGTCAATGTATGATTGCTATAGAGAAAAGACAAATTTCAAATGAACATGTCATACACCCTGTAATTTTGCCGCCCTTCCCTGATTTTTTTATTGCCAACGAGCCTTTAACAGTCACATAATGTGGTAAAGTTAGTCTGACAACATTTTTTTCATATTTAACTTATGTGTAGCCTCCATTTGGGAACCACAGGCAGATAGAGCATCCATACGTTCCATATTTAAACATTTACGACTATCGATTCCACCATTACGGGTAGGTATAAAACACCACTGTCCACTACAGCAGCATATATAGCTGGCCACATACGGTCAAACAGAATTAGCCCCAGGTCAATATCAAACGACACACACATGCAAAGATGGCCGACAAGCATTTGGACTCATGTCTAATCTAATCTAATCTAATCTAAGTTGCAAAGATATGTTACATTGGAGATTCACATTATATGCATTCACACAAGCAGACATGTATAAGTTCGGGCTTAAACATGCCGCATGTGGACCTACAACATAAAAACCAAATCTCAAATGGACATACACCCTGCAACTTTTACCGATCTTCCCTGAAACAGGCAAAGTGAACCATTTTCTACAGCATGGGTGGTCAGCCGCATACCAACCTATAAGTCAATGAACATGTTATTATACAACAAATTACATTTTTAATAATAGACAAATAATCATATGTATAAACATCAAAACCCTATCCTAGCCACCAATATTACAGATCAACATTAGAAATTAACCGCCATTTTTTTCTGTCCTTATGGGGCTTCCACACGCTTGCCAACCCATCTCAAGTCAAGCGCACAGTGTGTCGTCTAGAACATGCTAGCTGGACAAAATGAGTCCATTAGACAAAATTTTGTCCAGCTAGCATGTTCTAGACGACACACTGTGCGCTTGACTTGAGATGGGTTGGCAAGCGTTTGGAAGCCCCATTACAAACTTCTTCATACGAGCTCTCCTTTTATTATGACTCTGGATATCCCATTCATTCGCTATTTCAGGAACCTCCACATGCGACCCCTTCGGGGATAACGCGGCAAGAAGTTAAACTATATGTGTAGCTTAGTTGCGTTTGCGTTTTACTAGTAAACATGCACAGACCTAAATTTATATGTACATTCGCTAACAATACGAGTATAATAGCCGGTACCTCCTACATTTTTTAGTGTAATTTATTAAGATTAACAAATCTAGCAAAAGAGTTCCTCCCAGCGTGTTGATAGCTGTGAGGGTGCACTGTAATTAGGGTGACCTGTTGTGCACAAAAAAAAAAAAATAATAATAATAAGTAAGTACAATTTATCAAAAATTGCACATGCCATTTTGCAATCGACTTAAATTTAATTTTAATGCACAGACCAGCTGTTCGCATCGATGGCATCTGTTATTAATGAAGCGCATTTGACTTCCTTTTAACAAAGTTCAAAATCAGCATTTCGCAAAATGGCGCTGGGAAAACACACATGTGCTTGTGATATTGAAATGCGGTTTAAAATTTTATAAAGAAAATATTTATTCAAAGCCGGTTTCAAACGTACTTAGTGCATACTCTTACTTGTAACTTGGACATTCTGTTATTCGTTCATATCTCATGGACTATCTACACATACCAACTAGAAAAATGCACTACATGTTTGTTTTCACTTTGCCAATGTCACCCCTGTTAAAGGGAAGGACATTTGAGATTCGGTTTTTATGTTGTAGGTTCACATGAGGCATGTGCAAGCGCGAACTTTTACGTGTCTGGTTGTGGGAATGCATGTATATATATATATATATATCAGGCTTATTTATTTTTAATTGCACATGATAAGAGAGCGCCGTTTTTGTGTGTGTCACACCTCAAGGGCCCTCTCCGATCACGGATAAGACTTTTTGAAAAGGTGCGTCTTGAGAGCTCCGCGAAATATGCCCATAGATTTGGAGTTCTTCACTCCGGGTGGCAGTCTGTTCCACTCCACCGGACCCGCAACACAGAAAGCACGGTCTCCAAAATTTGTACCATCGCCCGCAGATCTGAGTGTCTGCCTCCTCACACCCATCTCAACAGGCGAAATCATGTCAGTCAGATAAGGTGGAGCCACGCCATTGATGGCTTTATATACCATCAGACAAACACGGTAGACCACCCTCTCCGGGAAACGAAGCCAGTGTAGTTTTTTTAACAGCGGAGTGATGTGAGCAAATTTGGATATCCCGAATATGAGCCTTGCTGCTGAATTTAACACAGATTGAAAGCAGTTGAAATGCTTCTTTGGCTGCCCACTATAAAGCGTTGAGCAATAATCAATCCGAGACATCACAAACGCACTCACCAGGGTCTTAACCGCATCTGACGGAAGACACTTTCTAATCGCCTTTATTTGGCGCAGTGAAAAAAAAGGAGGAAGCTATTGTGGCATCTATTTGCCTTTCCAATGTCAGGTTCCGATCCAGTAAGATTCCTAGAAGTCTCACCGAATCGGAAGGCTGGATCAGCTTACCTCCTATAGAGAGTGCTACCCCATTGACCAATAGATGGTCGCGCCTAGATGTGGCTGAAAATGTGAATCTCCAATGTAACATAATATCTTTGCAACTTAGATTAGATTAGATGTCTAGCTTAGACAGTGGTTGATAAAGGAATCCAATACTTACTCCGTGTTGTTATACCTATGATGATAAGATGATGGACTCCTGTGTATGCAACGCAACTAAGCTACACATAAAGTGTAACATCTTGCCTGCGTTATCCCCAAAGGGGTCGCATGTGGCGATTCGGGACCTATATTTATTTTTACGGGTAAGGGGGCCGGCCTCACACCAACCACTTTCAGTTGAAGTGAGCGTTTACAATAAATACTCCCCAAAGTAAGCATAGCTTGTGTCTCGGGGAAAAGCCGTTGAAAACAAGTTGCCATAATATACCTAATCTTTAATCTAATATAAGTTGCAAAGGTATATAAACTTAAAAATATCATATAAAAATCATTCCCAAACACAGACACGTGTAGGTACCTACGTTCGCGTTTAAAAATACTGCATGTGTACATTCGAGTAAAAATTAAAATCCAAACCTCAAACGAACATAAGCCCTGCAACTCTTGCCGACTGTTACTGTTATTGTATCCTGCCGCCATTCCACTAGGGGTGGCCGCTACCTCCACAAATATGCGTCTCCACTTTCTTTTGCCCTTGCACATCTCTTTCATCTCTTCAACATTCATCACTTTCTTCATAGATATTGTCTTGTTTTGTATTCTGCCGCTATTCCTCTAGGGGTGGCCGGTACCTCCACACAAGTGCCTCCACTTGACTCTGTCCTTGGATACTTCTTTCATCTCATCTAATTTCATCACTCTTTTCATGCACGCTCTTCTCTTGTTTCCACTCTATAAATTCCATTCAATCGCAATCTCACTTATCTGATCAATCCATTCATTCCTAGATCTTCCCCTTCTACGCTAACCTATTACATTACCGTTATATACACTTTATACTTTTCTCTTATTACGGCCTTCCCCAAAACAGGGGTGACATTGGCGAAGCGAACCATTTTTTTAGAGTATGCGTGGTCAGCATCATACCAGCCTATAAGTCAAAGAATATGAATCATGAAATGATAAAATCGATTGTTAATAAAGATATGTATACCAACTTATAATAAGTGCCTGCCTATACTATAATAGATTTTAGCATTCATGGTCACTTGAACATATATCTAGTATTGAGAAGGATTTGACCTACTTCGCTAAAAACAACGCTTCTAAGCTGCACGGATAGTGCAACTTCTTGCCTTGGATGGTTTGGCATGTAGCGAGTGGAACCTTTTTTATTTTTACTGGTAAGGGCCTTACGCCAACCACTTCCGTGGAAGTGGGGGTTTCTCAGCTCCCGAGCGGGCTGGTTCTCATTTATTTTGAATGCTGAGTAAACCTTGCCGGGACTTTTATTTTGGGTTTTTGTAATAAACACCGTAATCAATTGTTTTTTTTAATCACTGAAACATTACAACTAATTATAAGGAAGTGTCACCAAAGGTCCATCCAGCATTACAGCAAGTGGGTCATGCTTGAGAATTGGCGCTTTGTATCGAAGACGACCAAGCTCGTAAAAAGGTCGATACCTCAATTGGCACATTCCATGCCAAAAGTAAGGGTTCGATCTCAAGGTGTACTCAGCTTTCACAAGAAATGAGAACCAGCCCCCCGGGAGCTGGGAAACCCCTACTTCAACTGAAAGTGGTTGGTATGAGGCCGGCCTCCTTACCCGTAAAAATAAATAGGTCCTAAATCGCCACATGCGACCCCTTCAGGGATAACGCAGGCAAGAAGTTACACTTTATGTGTAGCTTAGTTGCGTTTTGCCATGACAAACTTCTAACCTACAGGATTTTCACACTTTTTTTCCGGTCGATTGCTCAGTTAGTAGGGTGCTTGCATTCTATGCCGAGAGCATGGATTCAAATCCCGCCGAGGGTGTCAGAAATGATTTCCCGTTTCGGTGTTTATTTCAAACTCAAAATAAAAATAAAAACCGGCAAGGCTTACTCAGCCTTCACTAGAAATGAGTACCAGCCCCATCGGGAGCAGGGAAACCCCCCACTTGACGTAAGGCCAGCCCCCTTACCTGTAAAAATAAATAGGTTCACTCGCCATAGGCAAGAAGTTACACTATAGGTACGAGTGTGTAGCTTAGTTTCGTTTTTTTTAGTTTTTCTGTTTTCTCTCATAGAAAATAGGGGGAAAATGTCATTTACCTGAGAAAGCCTTTATTTAGTTACTTATTCAGTTTTACCTTTAAGGTTTCGATGTATACCTACATTATTTGAACTAACATTAGACCTATAATTAAGTGTCAAGAAGTACATCGACTTCGGAAATAGATTAAAAAAAATGTTTGTGTCTAAATATAAAAATAGACTTTACCTACGTCAGCCAAATAAAACAATGTAAAAGAAACTCTGTCATTAACCGGTTCATTTTATACAGAATGTTGATGTATTCCTTGACTTTATGTAAAAAATGGTTCAATTTTTCAATGTCACCCCTGTCTCATTTGAGGTTCAGAAATGAGAACCAGCCCCCGCAGGAGCTGGGAAGCCCCAATTCAACTGAAGTCTATAATCTAAGGTCCAAAAATATAGGATGCGTTGCATTAAATATTCATATGAAATGCATTCCCATGGGCAGACACGTATAAGTTCGCGCTTACACATGCCGCATGTGGACCTACAATATAAAAACCCAAATTTTAAATTAATACGAGCACTGCAACTCTTGCCGACCCTCCCTGAAACAGGGGCGATGTTGGCAAAAATGAACCATTTTTTACAGTGTGGGTGGTCAGCCTCACACCAACCTATAAGTCAAGGGAATCTCACGGAACACAAATGAACAATTACAGTTAACTATATGAAACAAATAATCAATAGGTTCGCAACTAAGCTACACATATAGTGTAACTTCTTTCCTGCGTTACCCCCGAAGGGGTCGCATGTGGCGATTCGGGACCTATTTATTTTTACGGGTAAGGGGCCGGCCTCACACCAACCACTTTCAGTTGAAGTGGGGGTTTCCCAGCTCCCGGGAGGGCTTTCAACAATTGTTGAAATAACCATTTAAACATGGAGTAAATCCATGCATTTAAATAATAAAAATAAATTGGACAGTGGGCTGATTTGACATTGCTTTAAAGCATAAAAGAAGCTTGTGTTTAGGTCATCTTCAATTTTTCAAAACTTGCCGCCCCCTCCTTGTTTTGATGCTGGGTACGTTCTTGTAGTCATGTGTTGTTCTGCCATGTGTCGTTTTGTCATGTGTCGTTATGTCATTTGTCATTCTGTCATGTATCGTTATGTCATGTGTCGTTATGTCATGTGTCGTTATGTCATGTGTCGTGCTGTCATGTGTCGTTATGTCATGTATCGTTATGTCATGTGTCGTTATGTCATGTGTCGTTATATCATGTGTCGTGCTGTCATATGTCGTTATGTCATGTGTCGTTATGTCATGTGTCGTTATGTCATGTGTCGTTATGTCATGTGTCGTTATGTCATGTGTCGTGCTCTCATGTGTCGTTCTCTCATATGTCGTTTGGTCACGTGTCGTTATGTCATGTGTCGTTATGTCATGTGTCGTTATGTTATGTGTCGTTCTGTCATGTGTCATTCGGTTACGTGTCGTTATGTCATGTGTCGTTATGTCATGTGTCGTTATGTCTATAATCTATAAAATAAGTTGCAAGGATATATTCATTTAAAGCTCTCAGATGTAAGCCCACAAACCAACACGTGTAGTTCGCGCTTAGCCGCTTACAAATGCTGAATGCGTACTTACAAGTAAAATCCAAACCTCAAATGAATATAAGCCCCACAACTTTTGCCGACCTTACCTGAAACAGGGGTGACATTGGCAATGTGTCGCTATGTCATGTGTCGTTATGTCATGTGTCGTTCTCTCATGTGTAGTTCGGTCACGTGTCGTTATGTCATGTGTCGTTATGTCATGTGTCTTTATGTCATGTGCCGTTATGTCATCTGTCATAATGTCATGTGTCGTTATGTCATGTGTCAGTGTCGTTATGGCATCTGTCGTTATGTCATGTGTCAGTATCGTTATGTCATGTGTCGTTATGTCATGTGGCATGATGTCATGTGTCGTTATGTCATGGAAACCTTGGGGTCCCTGGTTCGGTCGCACCGCTCTACAAGCGACAAGTTACATTATTCATATAGCAACCAGGTTTATTCGAGAAACAGTTCAGCTTATTGATTTTGTTCAGAATAACAGACAGCATTACTTAATTTGATTTCCAAGTGATTAGTGGCACATGCCCTGTCATAATATTTATTTTAACGGCTGCTCCACACACATGCGGCCAACGTGGACGCAAGCTGGCCATATTAGTGGCAGCGTGGATGTTCCAAATTTGATTTTTCATCGGCGGGCAAACGTCACACGTCTGTGCACAGAGTATACCTGCCCTAACAACCGAAACAAAGCAGGCAATGTCACGATTTTATTTGGGTTCTTTTAATTAAACTGCAATTTTTTTTTCAAGATTTATTTTACACAATGTACTGATTTTTAGCTCTTGGCTTATTTACTTTACGGCTCGATGTTTCAATCGACTCTGGCCTCTCACACAATCGCGGTCCAAAGCGTCGAAACGGACGCCTCTCGCATATTCCAGAGCCTTCTATAGTGAACCTCTCCACACGCCTCTGTATTGTTCCATACTATTCTAGTTACGCATACAAACAACTACGTGCATACATTCAAACTCACAAAAGACTTTAGGTACCTACCAAAGGCGGACACACACACATAAGCAAGCCACGCAATCAGGCTCATTAATCTGTAACAGTATAATGGATGAAAGGACTCTTCATAAATTGTATAGACAAAAAAATTGCAACGTAACACGTCCAGGTTTCTAAGAAAAAAATAAACCAACTGTTTATGCAAGGTCATGTTTCATAGCTTGCTATTTACCGATCTAATGAGTAGATTAGTTGAGAGTGCTGAAGTAGGATATAAAGAAATTTCTGTAGAGGCTTTGACCATCCCTAGCGGCATGCGACAGAGCTAAAGTCAATGGCTACAGTCATAGCAATTTGGATGTAGCTACCTACTACATACCATGTGTGAATAGTATTTCATTTAAATTTTACTGCGTGTAAATAGCACCACCCATCGTAATCATCCGTCAATTTGACAGCTGTCTACTGCGCTTTTATGGTTGACAAAATTGTTGTAACAAAAATATGGACAAATTGACGGTAGATCGTCACAAAAATAAAAATTTAAGTAAAGAAGAACTTCTCAAACTCAGTAAAGAGGTCTAAAATATTTATAAAACTCAATCATCAATTTATTTTTGATTGTCAAAGTTCCACATAACCTCAAAAAAAATTGTTTTGTTTTATTTTGTAGGAACTGGTAGAGGCTATTATCCAATTTCAGGCGCACACTAAACAACTGAAGAATATTATAGCCAAGAACAATAGCAGCGTTCAGAAAATTAATACTAAGTCAAATGATAAGGGAAAGAATAAAAGAGAATTTGACTTTTCCAAGTAAGTGTTTTTCAAATGATAAAAAAATAAAACAACTTTGTTTTTTTATTACGGCGAGTATATTAAGTTCCACGACCGGTTTCGCAAACAATCCGTTGGCATCCTCAGGTGGCTAAATAAATACTAAATGGTTCAGATATGGAATTAATCGTTGGGAGTGTCATTGTGTGAGGGAAGAAGGGGGTGCAGGACGGCCATGTGTGAGGTTTTTGGCATCTGGATCATTTCTTAGGAATTGCTTCCTGGGGAATACGGTCAACAGAGGGGATGAGTACCACTCTCCATAGGAGGTAAGCTAATCCAGCCTTCTGATTCAGTGAGACTTCTAGGAGTCTTACTGGATCGGAATCTGACACTGGAGAGGCAAATAAATGCCACAATAGCTTCCTCTCTTTTTTCACTTCGCCAAATAAAGGCAGTTATAAAGTGTCTTCTGTCAGATGCGGTTAAGACCCTGGTGAGTGCGTTTGTGATGTCTCGGATTGACTATTGCTCGACACTTTATAGTGGTCAGCCAATGAAGCAGTTTAACCGCTTTCAATCTGTGTTGAATACGGCAGCAAGACTCATTCGGGATACCCAAATTCGCTCACATCACTCCGCTGTTAAAAAAACTACATTTGCTTTGTTTCCCGGAGAGGGTGGTCTACCGTGTTTGTGTGATGGTATATAAAGCCATCAATGGCTTGGCTCCACCTTATCTGACTGACATGATGTTGCCTGCTGAGATGGGTGTAAGGAGGCAGACACTCAGATCCGCGGGTGATGGAGCAGTCAATTTGGTTCAGCCGCACCGTCAGATTCGCACAAATTTTGGAGACCGCGCTCTCCGTGTTCTCCAAACAGACAGCCACCCGGAGTGAAGTACTCCAAATCTGTGGGTGCATTTCGCGGAGCACTCAAAACGCACCTTTTTGAAAAGTCCCATCCGTGATCGGAGAGGGTCTTTAAGGTGTGGCGGGGCCCTCCTATTATTTGTAGTTTATAATAAATATGCCTGATATATTCAAGTATATTCTTTGTGTGTCGCTAGATGTCACTTTCGTCGCATCTTGCTGCGCATCTCCTACCTTGGTGGCCGCTACTCTGGTCTGGCCGTGCAGGAGGACTGCCCCCTCACCGTAGAGGCCCTGCTGTTCTCCGCCCTGACCCGCAGCTGCCTTATCAGGTCCAGGGACTCCTGCGGCTATCACAGGTGCGGCAGGACTGATAAAGGAGTCAGCGCGAGCGGGCAGGTATAAATATCCTTCATACTTTTTGCTGGAAGTCTCATCACCACGGTAATTCTTACCTAGCGAATATCGGTAATTGTTAAGAATTCATTAAACAATGTTAACATACCTACCAACGTGCAGTCGCATTCTTTTCTATTGTGGTTTTTGCTGCTAAGTTTTTGACAGCTGCTTCCTGTTCTGTCTCTCTTTCTAGACCCTGTGTGCAGGCTACATGTCGCCTGAGTTCATCCAATTTAACCACATGTAATCCAGTGCTAATTGTAAATAAAACCCAGTGCCTAAACAACAGAACGGCTAAATTCGCCCATAGTTTTGCTGGGAGTCTCATCACCACGGGAATTCCTACCTACCTACAAAGACCTGTCAGGCCGCAAGTGAACAGCTGATTAGTCTTTACACAAATATTACCCATATTCAGTAGGTAGGAATTACCGTAGTGATGAGACTTCAAGCCCTGAAGTGCTATATTTCTAAATTCCTTACGACCTTAAGGCGACGAAATAGCTTTTCGTGTCCAAAAATAAGGTGTAGATACTGTGATTTTTTATATATGGAGTTCTTTTGCAGAGCGCTAGCAAGCTCCGACTTGGATTGATATCCAAAGTGAAAGGAATTTGGCGGAATAGCACTTCAGGGCCTTAAATCTTAACATGGCGTCAGTAGATCTTACTGTATTTATCTGAAGAGAATGTATTATAAAATATTGGTATGCAAACAGCTGCCCGCTTATCATTAGCTGTTTGCATACCACCATCTTATGTTAAGTTCTATCTTGAAACAGATACGGTAAGATCTAATGAATCTCTTTCCAGTATATCGAGGCCAGTACTAACTTCAATGATCCACCCTTTCATTAATCGTGTGATTTCACAAGAAGACATAATATCGTCCTTCTGTACAACTGGGGCTATAGCGACATCTATGGATGTATCACCGAAGGTTAATAAAAATACCTACAACCTTCGATCTCGATCAAACAACAATAATTCAACAGTTTGTGGTTCCTCTTTGTAGAGGACACACGTCTCCTGAGGACGTCGGATATGACTCCGACGAAACGTAAAGAAAATCGCTCTTCTCTTTTGCACGGTCAGTAAAATCCGTTTTTTTTTCATTCTTTAAAATGTCCAACGACCGTAATCATAATTTAAAATCTTTAAAGATCTAATGACTTAGATAGATCCCAAATAAATGGCTTTCTGGAAAAACTGACAAAGGCGGCCATCTCAGGATCATACCACTTTTGGTTGCGAAGATCCGAGAGCCAGGACACCTCTAGAAATGCAACGTAATGAGTCGTATTTTACATATTGGGAGGAAGGATGAGTTGGGAGGAATTGGAAATCTTGTCATGACGAAAGGATCCTTAACCAACCAGAGACAGGTCATAAGTTCTGTGACTCCCATCTCATCCTGACTTTGCGCGGCAGGCCTGAGCCTGGGTCTTGAATTTTCTAAAGAGTAAAGACCTGACTCGCAAAAAAATTGGGAATCCCAAATTTCAAGAAAATGATTAGCTTAAGGCCGAACCCCTCAAGCTACTCCTTCTGAGACAATGCTGAAAAATGTTGAACTAAATGTGCAGCTTAGTTGCTTTGTGCGTTGGTAACCATTGAATTACTAACAATTCCTATGTGTTCAGGTCATATCGTTGGAGGTGCGCAGTAAGCTGACGCAAGAAGAACTCTCTTCACCGGATTCAGGACGTCACTCGGAGCTCCAGTACTGCAAACTCCTGAACAGACTACTTCCTGAAGACATCAGAGCCGTGGCTTGGTCGCCAGCTCCTCAGAGAGATGGGGAACCATACAGCGCTAGGTTTGCATATTTTTATTATTCTCTATTATATTTATATATTCCTATCCTTTCTCTAATCTTATCTAATCTAAGTTGCGAAGATATGTTACATTGGGGATTCACATTATATGCATTCTCACAAGCAGATGCGTGCCTTTCCCGCGTGTGATAAATGCAACTCACACAATTACGCTACACATTTCGTGTAATTCCTTGCTGCGTTCTCCCCAAAGTGGTTGCACGTGCCGAGGGGAACCTATTTATTTGAACAGGTAAGGGGGTCAACCTTAAAATAACCGCTTCAGTTGTAGTGGGGCTTTCCAGCTCGCGAGGTGGCTGGTACTCTTTCCAGCTGGTCGCTGGAAATCATTTCTGCCACTCTCGGCATGGAATGCAAGCACTCTACAAACTGAGCTATATAACGGACAAGATGTTAGTAAATTATGAATATAGATATATCTTGAATATTTTATCAACTTGATAAGTACCTATTTGTTTTCCTTTCCAAAACTTATTTGTCTTCAAGGCTTCTGATGCATTTGTTTCAACAAATGTCACTCAATATATTATTCATTGTAAACAAAACTTTAACTAAAAATCTTATGCAATTTCTTGATCTATTATTGATAATATAATTGTTATGTACCTTCATAAATATTTCTTTTAAGAGAGACCTTTTTTATATGATTGGTTTATTTCAAAGCCAATGTAACAATGTGTGTAAAATACTGGCAAGGCTTACTCAGCCTACACAAGAAACGAGTACCAGCACTTTCATAACCAGCCTTGAAAATACTTTCTGCTTGTGAAAGTGAAACTTTGGCTTATAAAAATGTCCAGTAATGGCTGTCCCATAGTCTAGTGGTAATGCTTCGGACTCGTAAATGGAAGTTCGTGGGTTTGATACCAGAAGGAGCTCAATAAATATACCATTTATATTTTTAAATATGCTCTTCACTAGGTAAAAAATTCACAAACCTTTACCAAAGAACTATCACTAAAGGTCCATCCAGCCTTACAGCAACTGGGTCTTGCTTGAGAATTGGCGCTTTCTACAGCGACGACCAAGCTCGGAGAGGGCTTTTGAGGTGTGATTTACACAAAAACGGCGCTCACTGTATAAATCATACTGATATTATTATGATTAGATGTCTCTGCGTATATATTCTGATAGATCTGTTAGTTGTTCTCTTGATAATGGTGTGATAACATCTAAAGCGCTCAAGGAAATAGATCAACTCATGAAAGAAAACTTTGTGTTTTATTAATGTCATTTTTGAATACGAGTTTTAGGCTTCCACGGCCGGTTGATGATGCTGGAGAGATGTTTTCCGGGATCTGTTACTGTGGTCTATGGGAGCTGGAGCTTCCGGATCATCACATTTTTCATCAAGATCATCTTCATCATCATACTTCACTCTCAAGAAGCCCATCGTAGACATGGGCGAAACGTCCGCAAGCACCAGCTCCCATAGACCACCGCAACAGATCCCGGAAAACATCTCTCCAGCAATGTCATTTTTGTACATTGAAGCTTTCACGGCCGGTTTTTGTTGATATGACAACCACTTTTTTCGAGCTATGTAGCCGTGGTCTGATTAATTCTTTCCGGACAGTTTTGCCCATTGCTCCGATGGATCCTGTATGAAGATCACAGCGACTGGCCAACCGCTGATAATGCCCATTGGAGCAATGGGCGAAACTGTCCGGAAAGAATCAACCAGACCACGGCTACGTAGCCCGAAAAAAGTGATTGTTATGTCAATGTCATTTTTGTTTGTTGCAGATTTGACTGCTCGCAGCGCACCTACAAGTATTGGTTTCCCATTGGCGCCATGGATCTGTCAGCCATGAGGCAGGCCTGCAGCCACCTGCAGGGGAGCCACGACTTCAGGAACTTGTGCAAGATGGACGTGGCCAACGGAGTCACCTCATTCATCAGACAAATACACGCAGCCGACATTGTGCCTGAAAATGAAGAGCAACCGGAGAGTGATGGTATTTTTTTTGTGAATTTTAAGTGAAGCAATTTGAATTTCTTTGAAGAAATAAAAACAATGAACAGATCAATTGCAGTTTAGTTGATACAAATGGCGTATCTGTAAAAATTGTCCAATGCAACTACGCTACATGAATAGTGCAACTTTTCGCCTACGTTATTCCCGAAGGGTTTCACATGTGGCAAGTGGAACCTATTTATTTTTACAGGTAAGTAATTAAACAGGAAGCCGGCCTTACGCCAACCACTTTAGATGAAATGGGGGTTTCCCAGCTCCCAAAGTGGCTGGAATTCGCCCGAACTAAGAATACCTGGAGATTCTGTTGGTGGACGTGCGCTGCTCATCATATGCAGACCTTAAAAGAGCCGCACAAGACAGGGAAGAATGACAGAAATTGCTGCAAGCTTATCCCAGGATTGAAACTAGAGAAGAAGAAGTGGCTGATACTCATTTCTTGTGAAGGCTGTGAAAACCTTGCCATTATTTTATTTTGGGCTTGAAGTGATTGCTAAAAGGGAAATCATTTCTGAAACCGTTGGTGAGGATCAAACCCTGTAGCCCTCTGGCATGAAACGCAGTTGGTGTAAGGCTGGATGGACCTTTGGTGACCTATCTATGGTAAAGGTTTATGAATTTTCAACCCAGTGAAGAGCATATTTGAAAATATTAATGGTAAATTTTTTGTGCTCCACCGGGATTCAAACCCACAACCTTCCATTTAAGAGTCAGAAGTGTTAACCGCTAGACAACGGACCGGTCAAAGTTTTAAAGTATCCATTATCCCAGAAACTAATGAACGAAGACAATGTGATGAAAAATAATTGTTTATTTGCAGGATATTCAATGTATTATTTGCAAATACAAGCAAATGCTTTTCTGTGGCATCAGATACGCTGCATGGCCGCCATTTTGTTCCTAATTGGCTCAGGACACGAGAAACCCGAAGTCATGACACAGCTTTTGGACGTTGACAAGAATCCAAGGTTAGAAATTCTAATAAGTAAAATTGAAAGTTTGTTAATCTGTTCGCTATGGGCTCCTTAACCGCTCGATTTCAGTCAAATTTTCAAGAAACATGTAAGATATTCTCAGAATGGCTCATTCCGTGACTTAAAGGTTGGTATGAGGCTGACCACCCATACTGTAAAAAATGATTCACTTTGCCAATGTTGCCCCTGTTCCAGGGAAGGTCGGTTAAAGTTGCAGGTTTTATGTTTATTTGAAGTTTGGATTTTATTTTTGTAAGTCCACATTCAGCATTTTTAAGCGTGGACTTACACGTGTCTGTTTGTGGGCACGCATTTGATATGAGCTCTTCTTCTTCTTCGTGTCAGCTTCACACCGTATTGGCCCAGTAACGAGCAATGTCTACAGCTCTTTGGTTTCCCGCAAAGAGATCATCCATGGAGCAGTTTCTCGGACAGGAGGGACAACACCGCAGGTGCTCCATAGTTTGCTGAGCTCCACACTCACATAGTGTAGAGTCCTCCCGTCCCAGAAATCCCCAGGTTAACATGTTGGCCCGGGCTCTTCCAACATTGGTACTCAATCTGTTCATAGATTTCCACACGGGCCACTCGAGGTTCTTTCCTGGAGCTAGGCTCTCTGCAGGCTGCACAAAGCTCTCAGGGCATTCCTCTTTCCACATTCGCAATCTCTCCGCCACTGGATCTAAGGAAGCTGTGTCTCGACTATATGAGCTCTGAATGTTAATATATCTTTGCAACTTAGATTATAGCTCCTGTGAAGAGAAGACAGCAATCAACAAGCTGTCACAATAAGGCACTGCCTTTAGAAGATGTGAGATGGCCATGTTTGAATGAGGTCCGCTCGTGAACTGACATAGACAAAATCGTGCCGTCACCCGGCCGGGTTGCTAGGGAAAATGCATACAAACATTTTAAGTTTTTTAAATTTGTAATCTTTTTTAAAATTATAAACGACGGCAGTCCCATACAAGACTGACGTTTGTTCGCCGAGAAAACAGTTCCAAATTTGTTAACGCTTAGTCCTTATTTAACCTCTAAAGCGCCAGCGATTTTCTGCTGTAATGCAGCCACCAAACTCTTGGTTTTGATACTTGATAAGTACATGGAACGCAGATCTGTGTTCCGGCACCTGAGAAGTTAAGATACATTCAATTTATGAACAAATGTTCAGATAACTAAGTTACGAATGGTTTATTTGTACAGACAGTTCCACAAACTTGCCAAAAATATTAATCATGATTTTCTTTCAGGAAACCGCAGTATAATATGGCCATAGAAGCACCATTGAATCTGTTTCATTGTAAATATGATGTTGTTGATGATGAATATCACATCAAACATCAAGAAAAGCAATCTACACTTGACAAAAATGACCTTGAAAGTGACACCTCAATGACAGATGTCAAAAATGACCTTGAAAGTGACACGTCAATGACAGATGTCAAAAATGGCCTTGGAAGTGACAAAGCAATGCCAGATGTCAAAAATGAAAGTGATAGATTAATGACAGATGCCAAATATGATAATGAAAATAATAGATCAATGACAGATGTCAAAAAGGATACATGGTGTGTGGATTTGACAGAACTTGAAAATGTAATAAAGAGTTTTCAAACTCAATGGAGTACAGCGGCCATTCAGTAAGTTTTTTTCTCATGTTTTTTAAGGTTTCGAGGTTCACACAGTTAAGAACCATTTTATAAAATTATACTGGCACTTACTTTTTAGGCAAAAGCGCTCCCTTTGGTTGCGTCAGTAATCGAACCCACATCCTTTCGATTATGAGTCCGTAGCATTAACCACTATTCACTAAACAGGGGGCTGGTTATTGATTGCAATTCTCCCAATGGTATTACTGTACTGCATCCTGCCGCCATTCCAGTAGGGGTGGCCGGTACATCCGCAGATGCGTCTACTTTTTTTTCTATCCTTGCATACCTCTTTCATCTCTTTAACATTCATTACATTCCTCATACATACTCTTCTCTTATTCTCCCTCAACAGGTTCCATTCTTTTGCAATCTCACCTATTTCGCTATCCATTCCTTCCTCGGTCTTACCCTTCCACGCTTTACTTTGACATTTCCCTGTACATTTTCTTCATTAGTTGTAATTAAGTGATAATAATATAATAATAATGTTAGGATGATTTATTTGGTAAGCGCTATTTTTGTGTGAATCACTTCACACCTCAAAAGCCCTAGATGTTTTTTCTACAAAAGAAAGAGAATGCAACATTTGTCAACATTTTTTTTTTTTAAATATTTCAGAGCTTCAATGATTAAAGACATAATTCAAGAACTAGAATGTCTATATAACAGAGAATTGCAAGTCCAGAAAATCAATAAATGCAATGAAAAATTTACTGAAAGAGTTGTTTTCAAGAGTCAAAATGAATGTCTTTTACAAGGTGTCAAATCTAAAATTTATCAACCATTGTTGAAAAGGACGACTTGCGGTAAGAAAGCATTTATAACTCGTTAATTTTTGAGAGATTAATATAGAAATCATTTTCCTCATCATGAATTCAATAGCCCTGGATAGACCTTGGCTGAATCCAGGATTCTCCTCCACCCTCGTCTGTCCATCACCTTTGCTCTCCAGCCACAAATGTTAGTAGAGAAATAATAAGGATACATTTAATACATTGCAATATTTAATGATTTTGCAATCTTTTTTTTAAAGGCTTTAAAGAAGGTCTGCACATACATTGACATAGACAAAATTGTGTCGTCACCTGGCTGGGTTGCTAGGGAAACGGCACAAACAAATATTATGTCATTGCTAAGAAAGGCATGTAGCATACAAGACTCGCCTAAGTTCAAAAATGTTCAAGAGTCCATTAATAAATGCTGCCATTACTTGTTTACAAAACTGCTGCATTACGTTAATTATATAGATTTTCTTTTCTTGCAGAAAGCTTAGAGAACAGAATCGAACATTACGTTAAGAAGAAAAGACTCCGTAGACCTTCCAAGTCTTCAGAAGAAACATTGTAAATACAGCTGCGTCAAACCTTTGATGTATTCACAGTAGTACTTACATCGACACTCTACAACACCCCACAACATACCTCTATCTACTGAGTCAAAAGCTTTTTCCAGATGTTTAAAGGCCGTGAACAGCTTTCCCCTCACCGACAATTGTTTTTCAACTCGAAGAGCGAAGAGTCTCAATTGGATATAGTCCCTTCTTACCAATACTTTTGAAGGAAAAATCCTGGGAAGACGAACTAGAGGTCGTCAAAGAACTTCATACTTATAGGATTTGAAGCAGCTCATGGATGTCTCCTCCTATTCGCAGCTCAAGAGGATGGCGACCAACAGAGACTGATAGCTAGCACAAAGGCACTGCCTTTAGAAGGCAATGATGACTTGATGCTGGAGAGTTGCTTCTTAGGATCTGTTGCCGCGGTCTTTAGACATACTTTCATCAACGTCATTTTCATCACTTTACGCTGAATAAGCCCATCGTAGACATGGGCGAAACGTCCAGAAGCTCCAGCTCCCACAGACCACGGTAACTGATCCTGGATAGCAACTCTCCAGCATCAACAGCTAATCGTGGAAGCCTAAAACTCCACTTCAATGATAACTTGAGCTTTGCTGGTCCATTCTGCTGGAACAGTCTACCTTTGGAGTTGAGAACGGAGACCAGTGTTGGCAGTTTCAGGAAGTTGCTTAAGACACATTTGTTTAACAGAAACTGCAACACATAAAAGCGCCCTTGGGGTGGCAGTGCCAGTAAACGGCGCTATATACAAATTGTCCAATTATTATTATTATTATTATTACCATGACATTTAAGAGTCTTCGTAAAGCGTTATTATAAAGATGAAACGTCTAGAAGTCAATGTTCTCGAGAGGTTTAACTTGTTGTATCTAAAGAAAAAGATGTCTGCTGGGATATATTAAATTTTTAATGATATTCCCCACTTTAGGCTTAAAAATAAAAAAAAGACTTGTATTATTTTTGGAATAAATTATATATTTGTTTATAATAATATCCTACAATTGAAATGATGTACAAGGATTATTTGTGAGATTCACAGGACAAAAAAAAAACAAGAATATGAAAATATTATGTAATACAATTTGTATATTCACAATAAAAATAATAACACTGGTGCATTTTGTTTATTAATCAAATTTATCTGCTTACTGTCGAAGGACAAAGAAACCTTCTTAACTCTTTTTTGGATCAGTACCCGTAGCACGAGTTTTTTCAAAATACTCGAAGTATTGAGTATTCGAGAAAAAAAACTTGAAAAGCACCTCTGGCGACACAAAACTCGAAACTTTTTTTGCCAGAGGTGCTTTTCAAGTTCACATACATTTTTCTTGAATACTCAATACTTCGAGTATTGTGAAAAAACTCGTACTGCGGTTACAGGGCTAAGCTTTCATTGACTGTCACTTTTGCAATTATCACGAGAAAAGGGGGATGGATGTATCAATGAAGCCAGGATTCAAACCCACGACCTTCCATTTACGAGTCCGAAGCGCTAACCACTAGACTATGGACCGATCTGGCTGTAGCGCCATTGAAAAAGAAGAATGAGGCAAATGAATGACCAGGGCTGGAAGTCTCATCACCTCCGTAATTCTAACCTACCGAATATCAGTAATATTTGTATGAAGACCTGTCAATCCAAGATAGCCGCAAGTGAACAGCTGATTAGTCTTCATATATAATATTACCGATATTCGGTAGGCACGAATTACCGTGGTTATGAGACTCCCAGCCCTGAAAATATTGAAAAAAAAACTATTTTGTTATGTGGTCTATGGGACAAGCATCTTGGACACCTAATTTTCATTTTTTAAATCATTCTCTTCTAGTTCATTTCTGAGTTTAGAGAGATATGGACAGTGAGCAGACAATATTGAAAAAATACGATTAAAAAAAGGTTTAGCATGGCTAGAATATAAAATAAATCCCATGTAAAAACACACAAGGCTGTTATCAGTTCTTAAAATTAAAACATTTTTTTTTAAACATAATCACAGATTTTATACACTCGCCGTAAATTTAAAAGATAATACAGGCAGTTTGAGTGACAGCAGGACAAACCACATTTTAGGAAAATCAAAAAAAAAAGCCGGAACCTGAAATCTCTGCTTTTTGTAATTTTTATTTATTTATATTTTACGAGTCGTCTGTTTGTTCACAACACAAGTTTGCAAATGATTTTCAGAAATCAACATTTTTAATAAAGAAGAACGACGAACTTGTATATATATAATTTATATATATATGATGATTTCTCATCCCTCGACTTGTGAAGGAAGCAATCAAAATACACAGACACCCCAACTTCAACAAAGATGACAGCTACAAACTTTCCAGTATATGGAGGCCAGTACTAACTTCAATGATCCACCCTTTCATTAATCGGACGATTTCACAAGAAGACATAATATAGTCCTTCTGTTTTATTCCATCCAAGAATGAAATATGCATAAAGCTTACGCCACTTTTTTGGTATCTCAGATGGCAAGAAATTTCTTTAAAATACATACATTCAAAGTTTTTTCAAAATGTGGTTTGTAGCCCTTTACCCAAAACTACCTTTCAATAATATAATTATACTAAAAATTATTCACATAATTAAAAATAATATTATATACATGGCAATAATAAAGATTATGTATTGTAAATACAGGGAAATTAATAAATAATTTAAAAAAAATACAGATTCAATATCGTTGCTTGACACTTCGCTGCCTTAGTTCTTGTTTATCGTATACGCCATTGAGAAACTTTTACATGAGTAATGTTTGCGTGTGTACTGGACCAATGTGTCTTATAAAAACAAGAAATTTATTTAAAAATATTTAAAAGAACTCTCACATTATCGAGTTTTACGGTTTTTCTTAGCTCAGATTGTGTAGAATTTGATTCATAAGACAACTGCATGAAAAAGTCATGTTTGACAAGATTGGCGTATACGATAAACAAGAACTGAGGGAGCGAATTGTGTGACCAACTAGTTTTGAACTTCCTCAAAGCTGCCTAAAATCACTTTTTTTTTGTTCTATTTAGTATTTAGAACGCACGAGTTAACAAATCAAAAATACCATACATCAGTGGCGAAGGGTGCCATACAAGCCGGTTTCTATCGGTTTCCCGTTTAAAATGAGGCAAAAATGATAATAAAGTAGACTGCAAGGTTTCAATGGGGAAAAAATATGTATTGTTTCTTTGGTTTTAAATGTATATTTTTACTTTGTGCTTATATTTTTTAACTACTTTGTTGCCTCATTTTAAAAGGGAAGCCGATGGGAACCGGCTTGTATGGCACGCTTCACCACTGCCATAGGTACATATTGTTCGCTAAGGGTCAATCTTATAACATGGGACGAAATATCCGTAAGTAAGGTGTTTTATTTCAAACCCCAAAATAAAATACCGGCAAGGTTTACTCAGCCTTCACATGAAATGAGAACCGGCTCTCTCGGGAGCTGGGAAACCCCCACTTCAACCGAAGTGATTGGCGTAAGGCTTATACCCTTACCTGTAAAAATAAATAGGTTCAACTCGCCACATGCGAAAAGAAAATGGAAAAAGGGACTGAAGCACCGGCATATCGCTGCCTTAGTTCTTGTTTACCGTATACGCCATTGAGAAAAATTTACATGAGCAATGTTTGCATGAGTACTGGACCAATGTGTCTTATGAAAACAAGAAATTTATTTAAAAAATATTTAAAAGAACTCTCACATTATTGAGTTTTACGGTTTTTCTTAGCTCAGATCGTGTAGAATTTGATTAATAAGACAACTGCATGAAAAAGTCATATTTGACAAGATTGGCGTATACGATAAACAAGAACTGGGGGAGCGATATGGTGATGCTTGCAAGAAAATATATATAAAATACTGGCAGGTACAAAATACTAACGAAAAGTAACTCACTATGGGGGGAAGCTCGACTAATACATATTTTTTCATTGCATGTGTTTTTATGTGAAATCAATGAATTTTTTTTTTTAAAAGAGAAATGAAATAATTTAAAATAAATATTTTGGCAAGATGGCTTTCTTACAAAGATGTGGAACGTTATACGAGTTGGATAGATCAAAAGGAGCAATCGAAGATTCTTTTTAACATGAAATACATGTATGCAAAAACTTACATAAAGACATTCTGTATTTACATACATTTATTTCATTGTCAGAAAAATTCTAGGTTAAATAAGAGTTTTAGGTTTACATGGCCGGCTGATGATGCAGGAGAGATGTTTTCCCGGGTCTGTTAGAGTTGGAGGTTCCGGACGTTTCGCCCATGTCTACAATGGGCTTCTTCAGGGTGAAAGTGAAATGATGAAGATGACCTTGATGAAACCGTGCATCATTTCAGTTGCACGCTGAAGAAGCCCATCGTAGACGTGGGCGAAACGTCCGGAAGCTCCAGCTCCCACAGATCCCGGGAAAACATCTCTCCAGCAAATTCTAGATTGCCATCTTTGGTTCTGTACAATGCATGTAAAAACTGAATAAGAGTTCATCATCTTCATCATCATACTTCACACTGAAGAAGCCCATCGTAGAAATGGGCGAAACGTCCGGAACCTCCAACTCTAACAGACCACGGCAACAGATCCCGGAAAACATCACTCCAGCATAATATAAAAACTGGCAACAAAATTCAAACAGCCTTATTCATCAGATTTGTTAAAAAAAATAATGTTTCAACTTTATTTATTATTTGGAAAAACTGATTTAAAAAACTGGATATTTTTTTTGTCATTATTATGAATAAAGGGGAAGAACAGTGCTTAGAAAATCTAAAAATCATTTGCCATTGATGATCTTTTTTTTTAAATCTAACGCCCGGTATATTGAAGTGTAGTAATATTTCAGTAAACTATTACTTGAACTTTTATTCAAAATACTCAAGTTCAAGTTAACTAAAACTGAAAATTACCAAAGTATCAAGCCCCGCCCCCAAATCTTGGAAATAATTAAAATGCCATTCAAAAGCTTTAAAACAAACAACTATTCATAAAAATCATATCCCTAACCTTCATTAAGCTAGAAAACGACACAAAAAATGTTCAGTTTGCAACAATTTTGATGTTTCCTTACATTAAAAAAGAACAGCTGCTGTCAGTGAAGCGACGCCATCTTGAAAATCGAAAGTTAAAGTTACTAAATATTTACTGGCAAAACTCGGTGAGTGAAATATTATGATGATTTAACTAAAATTGCATTTTAGTTAACTTTACTCCTTATACTTTTACTACTTATAGGTCGGTATGCGGCTGACCACCCATGCTGTAGAAAATGGTTCACTTTGCCAATGTCACCCCTGTTTCAGGGAAGGTCGGCAGGAGTTGCAGGGTGTATGTGCATTTGAGATTCGGGTTTTTATATTGTAGGACTACATGCGGCATGTTTAAGCGCGAACTTAAACATGTCTGTTTTGTGAGAATGCGAATAATGCGAATCTCTAATGTCACTTATATTTTGCAACTTAGATTAGATTAGATTAGATTACTATACTATACTTCAAAATACTGGGCCTTAGTGTGGTCGACTACAAAAAAAAAATCAAATCGAATGAATAAAGTTATATATATTTTATAGTTACAACACAGATCACGCGGAACATTTATTTCCATACATTAAACGCACATACAAACTACATTCAAACGACGACGCATATTACACAAAGTTCACTAGGGTCATGGGTTGCCGGTGTTGAAAAAAACACCTACCTTAATGTGTCTAATAATACAAACATTAAATTGTATGCTACTTAAACAAAACGATGGTAGAAAATGAGAATTTTCAACCACCAAAGAGGAACTTATTAAAATAGGTTTAAACCGTACGTAGAAGAGATTGAAGTATCTTGTTATATTAACGCTTAAAAAGGAAAACGACAGCTCGAGTTGCCTTTTGAAAAATAAAAATACAGAATAAAATGACTGCGTACCTAATATTATTAACGTTATCAATAGTTGTTCACTTAGTTTATTTTTACCGTATGGCAACGAAAATGCGGCAATACTCTTTGAGACGTGTTCTAAATTTAAATTTAAAACTAGCAGAATGTTGGAAATTTTTAAACTGTCAAAATTATTTGAAAGTTTGCAGCGTGGTTCCGAATTCAAATTGAACGTTGCCGCATGAAAAAATAGCATACAACATGTAAAAAATGAAATACTTAGATGATTATGAAAAATATACAAATTGCTTTGTATCTTTTCTTTGTGAAAGTGAGACGTAGAATTAAATAATAAAAATAAAGTTAAATGTAATTTCAAAAGCTTCAAGAGTGGTGAAGAAAAAATATATTTGTTCTTAAAGAATGGCAATGTCGCAAGATAGCTAAAATTGTCTACGCTATTTATAAGAATAAGAAATACTGGTAATAAATGCAAGTATATCGCAAACAACAAAATTAATTCAATATTTTTACCACAACGAGATTCACATTTGAATATCTTGGTTAATTTTGAGACACGTGAATATTTCTTAGGGTCTGACATATTGTGACATCCATTCAACACTGAATACCTAACACCTAATTGGGATATTTGAATAGTACTGGCAACATTAAATCGGGCCACATTGTTTACAACACACCGAGCGACATTAATTTTTTTAACATTCATCGGGATTAAATGATTCGTCTCCGTCGAAATGCAATACAAAACAACTTTATAAATAAACGCTAAATTTACGTAAACTTTAAGTAAGACGGCTGATTTTTCTAAAACCAGCGTAAATAAATATACAAATTCACAAACCTTGGGTTCAAATCTTGCGTAAACGCAATACGTAAAATGTTTTTCGAGTAGCAAGCTTCGCACTGGTGAAACTGAAGTCAAATTTACATAAAATGAGTTAAAATGATTCATCGAATTTAAATACACAAGAACTAAAATCTTGCACGAAGAAAATGTTGCTACGATCCAGAATATTAAAGTTACAAATGACACGGAGAGATCATTTGTAAGACGGTATACGGCGAGATTGTTGGGGTAAAATTCACGACATCTACACAAGTAGTTTATGGTCAGATCTGAACGGACTACGTGTTAAGGGGGACAATGGGGTCGCTTTGGTTTTTTGAGGTTAGGATCTTCTTCGGTGCCTGATCGGGAGACCTCCGTGTAGCGCTCCCCCTTCAGGGAGACAATCTTGTTGTCCCGGTAGCGCACCATCTTTTTGGGCTCAAGTTTTGGGGCCAGCGGCTTGTGCTCCTTGGAGTCGGAGCTCTTGTCCACATAGGAATATCTGAAAATAATTAAAAATATGTACTTAAAATAAAAAAAACAAATAGTAACTGATTTTAATTTTCTATACATAATTTCTACATATAATTTTATATGACTTTGGCGGCTAGGACTAGGGTTTTTTGGACATCAAAACTAAAACATAATACAAAATTCTAATTAAAAAAACCCTATTCCTAGCCGCCAACATAACAGATCAACCGCCATTTCTTTCTGTTTATACATACTTCTTTCATTTGATCCAGAGTCATAACCTTCTTCATACAAGCACTCTTTTTATTATGACTCTGGATATTTCATTCATTCGCAATCTCAGAAATTTGGTCCATCCATACCTTTCTCGGTCTTCCTCTACCACGACATCAATCAATTCTTGCAACATATACTTTTCTTTGTCAGTCTTTCATCATTCATTCTCTCCATATGTCCAAACCATCTTAACAGGCTTCTTCTTTTTCAAATTTCAAAAAAAAAAACAGAATCTTCACTTTCACACTTCCCTTACACCACATTCTTCTCTTACAAAATCATTCCTCACCCTATCATTCCGTTGTTTCCCAATCATACTTCTTCACAATGATCTATAATCTAAGTTGCAAGGATATATTCATTCAAAGCTCTCAGATGTATGCCCACAAACAAACACGTGTAGTTCGCGCTTACAAATGCTGATTGTGTACTTACAAATAAAATCCAAACCTCAAATGAACATAAGCCCTGCAACTCTTGCCGACATTCCCTGAAACAGGGGTGACATTGGCAAAGTGAACCACTTTTTACAGTATGGGTGGTCATATGCATAGATAACGGAATAAAGAGATGTGGTATGGATTCATCCGTAGAACAAAACGCGTGTTCTCATATTTTTTAAAGCTCCGCCTATTGCATAGGTATTTTTCCTATACAAACAAATGTGACTTGTGATTGGCTAAGAAAGTTAAAAACAATAACGTTATCAAAACTACTAATGCATAGGGACGTTTTTCCTTTGCATTTCAATATGTGTGCGTGAGTGACCTAATATCATACCAGAGAATATCAAACAATACCGCTGACTGAAAATCTATTATTTTCTAACACTCCCCAATTTTTTTTTAACATTTCCAAAACTGAAAACCCACAATGGCATTCATTAATTAAATTATAATTTACTTTATAAGTGTGGTCTTGAGCTTACATTTAATTCTAAATGAGACATTTTTACCAATGAGAGCAATTAAAACATAACTTTATAATTTTAGTATTATAAAAATACCTTTCATTCAAATAATAAACAATATAGATAGGTAATCTAATTGCGAGATTGGCTTTTGTAGCTGAAATTCCTGATTGCTACTTTTGAATTACATTATTATTTCTTCATTCATCTTTAGTTCTATAGGCTAGAAGTTGTTTAGCAGTGTAGATATATCCATTCTGATGCTTCCAATTCCAAAATGTCTTAGAATCTTTCTAACGAATCAGTTGGAGGTTTCCCTAATGTTGGCAGTGAACAAAAAGTCGTCGTTGTTGCCGAAGAGTGATAAATTGGGAAAACTATGAAACTCACCTACGAGATCCAATGAAAGTTTTGCTATTCTTTATTCGTATACAATCATACAGAGTTGAAATATTAACAAAAAAATAGTTTCAATGTTGAGGGTAGGTTTTAATTGAAGTGAATTTTAAAATTGTAAAGAAAATAAAATTAAATGTCAGCCATCATATTATCGCCCGCTTTGAGAAACACTGTCCTATTTCGAGCCTAGGGATGTGACTAAATTCAATACATCGATACATCGTTAGATCGATACCCACTCGATATTCACGATTTTTTGATGTCTGAAAATATGTTTATGTCTACATAAATAATTCATTTTTTCATTACTTTTCCTACGATATATACTTAAATTTACATTATAAAAAATTGAAATGAAATAAATACTCCGAATCAATTTTTAGAAAATCGACCAGATTCAATTTTTTTTGTAGGTAATAAACTAGCTATCTATAACCCGTTATGAAAGTAGAAAGACAAGTAAAGAGAAGAGCATTTTCTGTCCACGTACGTTGAAATCAATTTGGTAAATTTAGTTAGAAAAAGGTGTAAAAAATAGTTCAAATGAGAAGAAAGCATTCAAAAACGAAGTTTAGTTTGTTACGCAAAAAAACACACAATTTGGAGTATTTGAATAAAAAAGATCATTTAAATGAAAACTCGAGTATACAATACAAAATAAAATTATTTTTATTAAATTTATTACACATTTGATTTAAAAAAATAATAATTTTATAAACTTTTAATACAAAACTTTGTTTTATTCCACTGATGTGCATTTTTTATCGTATCTTCATATACCTTAGATATGTACCTTTCGTTTCTTCAATAGGTATCTAGATAAATATATAAGAAACTGAAGAAACAGAAATATCTCTAACAAAAATTCTCATCAGTGGAATAAAACAAAGGTTTTTTATTAAGACTTCTTAAAAACTGTTTTTGTAATCAAATATTTAAAATGGAATTCCACAATGTTTCACCACAAAAATTTGAAAAATAAATATATGACACTTTACAGGTAAAATCTTACACGTATAACAATTGAAAGGTCAATAAAATGAAATAAAAAGATCCATAAAAACTAAAATCAATGAAATACAGCAAAAATGAATTACTGAATCAACTTAGTAGAAATGCAAGCCTCTCTGTAAGACGCTGCCTGCCAAATTTGCTCGTGATTTTTGGTCAAAAAAATAAAATTTAAAAATATACATCAACTTACGCAAAGTAATTTACAAAATACAATATAATTTACAAAACCTGGAAACAAAATCAAGTATCTGCATCCGCCGTAAAAGCCTAAAAACTTAAAGTGCTTGTTGAATGTTAATGAATGTTTTGTCCGACGTTTATAAAACTGCACCAATAAAGATTTAACAGAAAACAAACCCAATATTTTTATTAATTAAAAAACACACTGTTTCAATTCACTTATTATTATTATTATTTTTTTTTTTTTTTTTTTTTTTTTTTTTCTACATCCTGTAACAATCAATGTATAATTCTTAAGTTTTGAACTACTTTTTTCTAACACATAATAAATATTTAAAGGATTTACTTCTGCATATATTTGAAGCAAACGTAGTTTTTTTGTAGGTATAGCCCATTGAAAAAGCCTACGTTGCTTTTTCGTTAATCGGAAACAACTTTCTTTAAAATGTGATGAGCAAATCGTGCTTGTCTTTAAAGGAAACCAGGAGGATGGTTTCCCGGTCGCATCAATCCATTGCTCCTTTATTTTTGGATTTTGTGGAAATCTAAAAAAAACAATGTTTATTTTTCACACAGCAAGTAAAAGTTTGTGTAAATAACACCTGGATGGTGAACTTTGGTGACCGATCTTTGATAAAGTAAAATGAATTTGTTTTCATCCCAACGAAGGGCATTTTTTTTTTGTGCTCCGCCAGGAATTGAACTCATAAATTTCCCATGAATGAATTGAAAGAGGTATGTAAGAATAGGAAAAATGGAGGCAGCTCTGCAAAGCCTCTGGCCACCCCTATCGGAATGACGACAGAGTTACAGTTACAGTCCGTATAGTTAATCACTAGACTACGGCTTGATATTTTATTTCTTTATGAAAAATAAATAAATATAAAAGGTATCGATGTTTGGCATACACAAGCGCGTATTGCACAACACTAGTGATGCTATGTAGAAATGTCAAAAATTCAAGACACCTAAAAGATTGAAATCGATGTAAAACGTTTAATACGTGTGGAATTGATTACTCACCGGTGAAAAGTGATGCCGTGATCCTTAAAGTTTTTATATCGACTTACATTGTTACACTTGACCACACAGCAACACGGCATTTTGATAAAAACCAAGAGCAGTTGCCAGTACAGCAGTATAAACGTGACTGATTTGCGCAATAATACGGATTTTCAACTAAGATTTTTTTAAGCATAATTGATTTACCTAGGGAATGCCCTCATACCATATCTCCTTCTTTTTGTGATCTGTGGTCATATGTATGATGATTAACATATTATTGAGTAAATACTCATAACAGCCGTGAATCCAAAATATCCGTGATGGATATAAATGAACTTGCTCTCCCAGCATAAAGAGAGTGTGGTCACCTGTTGATGATGCGGCTCTTGAGCTCGGTGTCGTTGAGGGTGTGGTGGTGGCGGGCGGGGGGCGGGGGCAGCGGGGGCGCCGCCCTGGCCTGCCCGCTCTCCCTGCGGTGCAGCACCAGCCCTGCCGCACGCTCCACGTCCCCGCACGCGATGCTCACACACTGTTGGATCTGCAACGTCAGTCCATGTGGATGATATATTAAAAAATCAAGAGTAAAGCAAGTCACTGTCCTATTTTTGCCTGTCCAGAAACAGGTATTTACATGTACTGCACTGTAAACGTAACTCTGTCGTCATTTCGCTAGGGGTTGTATATAAATTTTAATAAAAAAATCAACCTTGTTTTAATTCACTTTTTGAGTTTAACCTTTTCATTTCTGAAATTCTGGCTATATGAATACCCCCAGTACAGAATACTTTTTCAAGCTCATTTATTGTTTCCTACCTTAATTGATTGACAAAACTTGTGAACAAACTATGTGCACAGTCACATGTATTAGTTACTCAAGAACAACAATCACAAAGGTTTAGCACATTTCACTTGCAGACTTTTCAATTCTTTAACATAGATGTCAGAGATAAGTTCAAAGTTGGATGACGTCTATGATTGACAGCCGCACTGTATGCAAGTTTACACTTGACACCTATGCGCGTCACCCGCAGTTAAATGGTTAACTTCCCCACCTTCAGGTTACTTTCCGAGAAATATACAAAAAATAATCAGGAATCGAAACCACAATGTACATAACCTTGACTTTTGAAGAGTATGCCTGAAAAATTACGAAACGTGAAACAAACAACCGAACGCTTAGCCAGCCCTTGAGGAACTAACTTGTCTAGACTTGTAATGACGTGACTTTGGAACTCGGGCGGACGCCAGGCGGTTTGTAGTTTTCGAACATATTATTTTTTCTCAAGTGCGTACGCGATATGGGATGTAGCAGAATGGCACACTCAAAGTTTGCGTATCGCGTACGCTCATATGCATAGGGCGGTTAAAGTGAGCCGAGTTACAAGAGTTCAGGACGACGTTACCTCTATGGGGCAGGTGTCAGGAAACATGTCCTGCAGAGCGAGGAACTGCGACGGATAAGCAGGCACGGCCACCGCGGCCTTGCCGACACCTCCATCTGAGCTCTCCGAGTTGGAGTGGGACCTGAGGAACCATTCAATGTATATAAATGTGTATTATGCAATAATAATAATATTAGGATGATTTATTTGGTGAGCGCTGTTTTTATGTGTATCACACCTCAAGAGCCCTTTGCGAGCTTGGATGCCGCTGTAGAAAGTGCCAATTCTCAAGCAAGACCTAGTTGTTAAGGTTGGATGGACCTTTCAGTGACCAGTCTTTGGTAAAGGTTTATGAATTTTTCAACCCAGCAAGAGCACATTTGGAAATATAAATGGTATATTTTTGTGCTCCGCCGGGATTTGAATCCACAACCTTCCATTTACGAGTCAGAGGTGTTGCCACTGGACTAAGGACCGGTCCAAGAAATGCCAACAACACGCGGTGTACCTAGCGGTCACCCATCCAAATAGCATCCGCGCCCAATGTTGCTTAACTTCGGTGATCTGATGAGAACCGGTGCTTTCAACATGGTATCGTCGTTTACATAATATGACAATAATATGTAGAAATAAGATGAAATGTGTTGATGTATTTACCTAGGAGTTATTGTTGGTAGCATTTCTTGTAGACTCTGAAGTGTCAGGCTGATTCTCTCGTCTTCTGTCTCTGATACTGCAACAACAAAATTGAAAGATGATAAAAATAATATTGTTACCAACTTATGAGCCCGATTGCGTGGCTTGCTTATGTGTGTGTGTCCGCCTCTAGTAGAGTCTACTGTGAGTTTGAATGTGCGCATGTGCCCAGGCACGAAGTTGTTGGTAACTAGAATGATATGGAACAATACAGAAGTGTGTGGTTCACTTCTGGAATATGCAGGAGGCGTCCGTTTAGACGCTATATTTTCGGACCGCAATAGTAATTTCACTTATTTTTTTAGACTACCTTTTAAAAAATGCATCTGCGTTTTTAAAAAAAGTATATCTGGCTTAGTTTTTAAATTACAGCTCTGTAAAAATCACCCATTTTCGATTTCCGCTAAAACAGCTCATTTTTTTATTTAGGCGGATGTGACGTCAATGGATCTCACGATGTATGGAGTGTACCGTAAGGTTTTCTAAGACCGATGGATCCATCTACGTAATTTTGACGTCACAGCGTGTTTCTTCGGTCCCACTGCGTTTTGGGGGGATTTAAATTCTCGACATTTTATTTTTGAAAATTATCAATGATGTCTTTATTTTTACTACTTAAAAAATATATGGTTGTGATCCTTGCAATGTACTCTACACAACCATAGTATTTTAAACAGTTTTCCCCGCCACTGCAATTACCCTATTGTGTGAGAGAGCAAAGTCAATTAAAACATTGAGCCATGAAGTCAATAAGCAAGAGCTAAAAATCAGTACATTGTAAACCGACATTGTGTAAAATAAATCTTGAAAAATAAATTGCAGTTTGATTAAAAGAACCCAACTAAAATCATAACAATATTAAGATGATTTATTTAGTGAGCGCTGTGTGTGAATCACACCTCAAGAGCCCTCTCCAAGAGCTTGGACGTAGCTATAGAAAGCGCCAATACTCAAGCAAGACCCAGTTGCTGTAAGGCTGGATGGAGCTTTAGTGACCGGTCTTTGGTAAAGGTATATGAATTTTTCAACCCAGCAAAGAGCAAATTTGAAAATATAAATGGAATTTTTTTGTGCTCTGCGGGATTGGAACCCAAAACCTTCCATTTACGAGTCCGAAGTGTTGCCACTGGACTACGGACCGGTCATGATGATTATGATAAGTATCTTACATCTCTTACAGTCTTGCAGGCTGGAGCCCCGCCGGGTGAGCTGCGCCTCCAGCTCGTAGATCCAAGTGCAGACGGCCGCCGGGTCTATGCCCGAGAACTCGGGAAAGTATGCCGACATCATCTCCACAAAACCTGAAACACACATTTTTTACAAATTCAAAACCTTTCAGTGAAACAGAACTAAGCTACACATATAGCTTTTTTATTTAAGAAATCCTGTGCGGGAGACTTCCTAGGTTTCAGAGACTCTAGCGGGGCTATTCTTAGACAATTTAGTCGCCCGTTGAGCCCACGCTTTGACAAACTAATGATGCCTAGGCTGGAAGTTTCATGACCACGGTCATTCTTACCTACCAAATTTGGTAATATTTGTATGAAGACTAATCAGCTGTTCACTTGTGGCCATTTTGTCTTCATACAAATGCATCATTAGTTTGTCAAAGCGTGGGCTCGACCGATGACTAAAATGTCTAAGAATAGCCCCGTAGGCGTCTATGACACTTGTTGTAGTGCCGCAGAGGTGTTTACGAGCTTGGTCGTTGCTACAAAGCGCCAATACTCAAGCAAGACTTAGTTGCTGTAAGGCTGGATGGACCTTTGGTGACCGGTCATTGGTAAAGGTTTATGAATTTTTCAACCCAGCTAAGAGCAAATTTGAAAATATAAGTAAATGGTATATTTTTTGTGCTCCACCTGGAATCGAACCCACAACCTTCCCATTTAGAGTCCGAAGTGTTGCCACTGGACTACGTACCGGTCAAATATATAGCGAAACTTCTTGCCACGTTATCCCCGATAGGTTTCTCATGTGGTGAGAGAAACCTATTTATTTTTACAGGTAAGGGTATTAGCCTTATCCCAACAACTTCAGTTGAAGTGGGGGTTTCCCAGCTTTCGAGGGGGCTGGTACTAAAAATCTACTAAATGTTTTGTTATTGGCTGCTAAAGACTGCAGTCTCAAAAAAAAATCTCAGTACATAAATGTAATGTTTGCTGAGAAAATTCTAGAATCAAATTTGTGGTAAATCCGTTATTGCTATCATATTATCTAGCTTACATATTTCTCCAAATAATATACCTAGCTAGGTTTTTGTAACATGATACGCATTTTCCTTGTGAGCCTTTATGTTTAAGTTAGTTTATAAAGTTGTGTTAATTTCATTGTCAGCTGTTGTACAGAAACAAACAAGCTGGCATTGTTTCTGACATGTTGCCACACTTGCATCATAGACAATATCAGGTTACATAGACAATCTGCACTTTGTATACTGGTAGGTATAATATTATTATTATTTTTGTATGGTTTGAAGTTTTTAAGGGTGTAAGGCAAGGATGTGTGATGAGCCCATGGCTATTTAACATAGTCATGGACAAGTGTGTTCGAGATGCTAGACTTGATGATTGTGGATTAATGATAGGAGAGAGCAAAGTAAGCGTTCTACTGTATGCGGATGATGCAGTCCTTGTATCTGATTCAGCAGTGGAATTGCAAATGATGCTCTCTAGATTGAACGAAGCTTTGAAAGGTAATAATTTGAAGTTGAATGCAAGAAAGACGAAAGTTTTGATTTTTGAAAGAGATGATGAAAATATGAATTATGAATTTAAAATTAATGGAATGAATGTTGATGTCGTAAATGAGTTTGTATATTTGGGAAGTAAGTTTGAAAAAGATGGAAGAATGGCCGGTGAATTTGAAAGAAGAATAATGAAAGGTAGGTGTGTACTGGGTGCGACCGCTTGCATCGCCAGGAACCAAAATCTCTCAAAAAATGTTAGATTGGCGGTGCACGGTGGTATACTAGTGCCAACCTTGATGTATGGAAGTGAAGCCTGGACGGTGAGTGAAAGGGAAATTAGTAAAGTCCATACAGTAGAAATAGACTATCTAAGAAGTATGATTGGGAAAAAACGAAGTGACAGGGTGAGGAATGATTTTATAAGAGAAGAATGTGGTGTAAGGGAAAGTGTGAAAGTGAAGATTAAAAGAAGTATGTTAAGATGGTTCGGGCATTTGGAGAGAATGAGTGATGAAAGATTGACGAAGAAAGTATATGTTGCTAGAATAGATGGATGTCGTGGTAGAGGAAGACCGAGAAAAGTATGGAAGGATCAAATCTCTGAAATAGCGAATGAATGGGATATCCAGAGTCATAATAAAAGGAGGACTTGTATGAAAAAGGTTATGACTCTGGATGAAATGAAAGAAGTATGCAAGGACAGGAAGAAGTGGCGGCTAATCTGCAATGTTGATTTCTAATGTTGGTGTATTCATTTGCTACATTTTTTGCATAGGAAATTTTTGACTTTTTTTGTATAGATTTCTTTGTAAGGTTTTGTTCTTTTTTATATTTAAATGTAATTTATTATTCATATTCCTTGACTTATAGGTTGGTATGAGGCTGACCACCCATACTGTAAAAAATGGTTCACTTTGCCAATGTCACCCCTGTTTCAGGGAAGGTCGGCAAAAGTTGTGGGGCTTATGTTCATTTGAGGTTTGGATTTTATTTGTAAGTACACATTCAGCATTTGTAAGCGCGAACTACACTTGTTGGTTTGTGGGCATACATCTGAGAGCTTTACATGAATATATCCTTGCAACTTAGATTATAGATTATTATAGATTTATAGATGCCATGAAAAAATAAAAAAGTACACAAAGGATTTTTTCTCCTTATGATTGAGTCAGCACAACACCCAGCCGGGTTGCTAGGGAAATAGCTTACCAATATGTTTTTTTAGACCCTAGTAAACTATATCTGTTGTCAACTCAATGTAATAAATTTTAAATTTGGAACTCTACTTCAATTTTTTCCATAATTTCATTTCATATTTATTCGCTATTTAAGCATCACTCTTGCCAATTAGAGTAGTACCCGTTATTTTCTTCTCTTACCTCCTCCTCTCGGCACAACAAGGGCACCTCGTAGAACGGCTCGCATTCAACCATTTGCAGTCGATATCAAAACTATGAGAACTTGGTGTTTTCACGACTCATTCCTTTGCCAAACTGCCCGATTATGGAATGAGTTACCGGTATCTGTGTTTCCATCCCAATTTAACCTTGCCCTTTTCAAATCCAATATCAATGGCCATTTCCTCTCAGTGTCTCAAAACAAAACAAAGCAACCCCACACACACCACAGCACTGCGCAGCTAACGGCCCTGCAACCGGACATGGACAACTGCCACATCACCAACACCTCTGCGGCACTATAACAAGTGTCATAGACCCTTAGAATTTCTCGAATCTAGGGAGTCTCCAGCACAGGCTTTCTTAAAAAAAAAAAAAGTATCCAAAGTTGATTTTTTTATAATAAGTAATCTAATCTAAGGTGCAAAGACATGTTAACAATTAAGGTTCATATTAAATGCATGCCCACACACAGGCACATTATGTAGGTTTGCGCCTACACACTCTGCATGTGTGCATACAAATAATCTAAACCTCACATGAACATAAACCTTGCAACTCCTGCCGCCTTTTCCTTACACGGGATGGCATTGGTAAAAGTGAACCAAGTTTTACAGCACAGGGGTCAGCTTCATGCCAACCTATCAGTCAAGGAGCAGTTTTTTTTTTTGTGAACAGAAATCAAACTAGATACCTTCTAATCAGCAGTCTGAGGGGATGACCACTAGACTATGACCAATTAAAATAATAAATAAAATATTTATTTTACCTTCTACATCGAAGCACGGATCTTGAGAAGCCTCCTCCAATATGGAGATAACATAAGAGAGGACAATTTCATCAATGAGGTTTAAGTCAGCTGAGGGGATATTCTTGGTGACAAACTGGAAAAGGCTTTCTTTGACGAGGGACTCTTGCTGGGCGATGGTGCTCATCCTAAAAAAAAACATTTTATTTTTAAGTAAATATGACACCTTTTTTGTTTTTTTTGCAAGAAATGACTTTTCATAGGGAAACCCCGCCATTTAAAAGTCGCCAGGGAAATTTTTGACGTTCGCGTTCGATTTTCAAAATTTCAAAAAAGCTTTGTTTTCCCTAGACGCAAAGATGTACCTAACAAAAACATCCCAGGTAAAAATCGATTTCAGTTCATTAATTAAGCTTTTATCGTGTTTGACTGGTGATTTAGTATTGTTTCTAATGTGAGGTGTACCAAAATTGTAAACGTTGCAGGTTTATTTGAATATTTTAACATTAAAAATGGATATTTTTGCATTTGCGCGAGGTACGTTTGACAGATGGACTCGCCGAGTGATTTTTAACACGGTTTTATTCCCGGTTTATAACAAAAAGCCGGTGTTTTTCGGTGTATGGGTAACTCACCTGGATAATGGGACGAAGGGCGCCGCACGAAAAATGCAGTTCACATAAAGAAATTGTATTTTTCACGAAAAATCGATAGCGGCCCCGACAGCGAGCGAGACTATCCCTTTATCCCTTTGCTTGTATTTTTTTTTCTTTTTGACAGCCGCTGATGGCGCTGCTCGGTGGACAAAATATGAAGCTCCATTGTGCTACTGTTAAATGGCTGTTAACTGCTCATTTATCCAGCCATAAAAAACTTTACAATATACCTACCAGTAAAACTCAAAATGTAAAAGTTGGTAGATTTGTTTCACCGGGAAAAACGAAATCGTTTGTTTTTCAAAAATTAAAATAAGTCACGTATTTTCCATACTTGTTTTCACAAAAAATATAGTATTCCTTCCACTCAATATTCCTTCACAATATCCAGTTGAAATTATGTCGACGAAAAGAAGAAAATGCCTGAAAAAGGCGATGGATATGAATGAATTGGAAGAGGTATGTAAGGATAGGAAGAAATGGAGGCAGCTCTGCAGAGGCTCTGGCCACCCATAGCGGAATGGCGACAGAGCTACAGTTACAGACTCTGATTTGACAAGGAATTCTTAAAAATATTCTTCATTGTTTTGTCTTTTAAAATTTGTAAGTAGCAGCCATTGTCTTTTTTTTTTATACCGAGAAAAATCTTTCATTCCTTTTAAAATTTTCAGCATCAAAATTAAATAATTTTTCTTGTCATTTAGTTTTTCTTTCTTCTTTGCTTTTCTAGACTTTGTTTTGCAAAAAAAATCCTTGAAGCCTTTATTGGGTGCAGTAAATTCAAAATAAAATAAACAACAAATTTAAAATGGCATTTTCCCCACAATGCTCTGGAGAAGACTATGGAGGAAATGAAAGAAGAATGTAAGGATAGAAAGAAATGGCGGTTGATCTGTAATGTTGGCGGCTAGGGTTTGTTAAATTGGAATTTGTTTTCTGTTTGTTGTCCATAGATATTATTATTTATTGATCTATAAAATGTAATTTGTCGTGTATGTTCCTTGACTTATAGGTTGGTATGCGGCTGATCACCCATGCTGTAAAAATGGTTCACTTTGCCAATGTCACCCCTGTTACAGGGAAGGACGGCAAGAGTTGCAGGGTGTATGTCCATTTGAGATTTGGTTTTTATTTTGTGGGTTCACATGAGGCATGTGCAAACGTGAACTTGTACGTGTCTGGATGTGGGAATGCATGTAATGTGAATCTCCAATGTAACGTCATATCTTTGCAACTTTGATCAGATGAGATGCCATTTTTGAGTAGCCATAAAAAAAAATCTTGTCAAATGTTTTGAATTTGAATAATTTACATAATTTTTACAACTTACCATTATTTTCATGTACGTACACATCTTTTTTATTCACATAGTTTTTCTTCCGTTGTGACCTCGCCCCACCAGGTTGCTAAACAAGGCTTGATAATTTTTGTGCTTATTTGCTCAGAACCCTAGTCATATAGACTTCTGATGTCACGACGCAACAACACTGTAAAGGGAAATTTGGAAGGTTTTTACTGAATGGATCCTGCACTTTAAATTGGAGTGAAAAAAATGTGATGCTATTCTGCCAGTTTACTAGGGAAAAGGCAAACAAGTATTTTGTTTGAAGGTTTGTGTATTGATATTGTGAGAAGATTCATTTTAAATTAATAATGTAAAAATAAAAATCAATATTTTTCATGCATTTTCTTCTTTTACGCTCACTTTGTATATCCCATTCTTTTACAATCTCCTCAATCTAATCACTCCATATTTTTTTTTCGGTCGTCCCTTACCTATTTTTCCTTTCACACTACCTCGTATACATACTTTGTCAGTCTATCATCATTCATTCTTTCCACATGCCCAAGCCATCTCATCAAATTCGACAGAGCTCAAGAAAATAATCCAACCCGCGAAGAACAACTTTGTTAAATATTAAAAATCAAAAATAATTTGTAAATAATTACGAGGCAAAGGAAAGGTTACATAATGGTTATGGAATAAAAAGATTTATTTTTCAATTTAAGACACATTCATTACAAGGCTAGTTTTGTATACATAGATCTCTAAGAATAATTGTAAAATGTAGACGGAATATTTTAAAATTTGTTCCTTCAAAAAATTCAAGGACACTGAGTAGGTTTACTAAATAAAAAAAAATACTAAAGACATTTACTAAGTTTTTTTCAGTGGAATGTTCATAAAACTAACAAAAAAACATGGTTGCTTATAAAAGACAATTTATATACCTTCCTAAACATTTTTTTTAAACTAACAAAAAATATATAAATTTAGCATTAAAATTACAATACTTAAAATGTATTTTTGCATAAAAAGGTAATGGATTTATTTGAAATGAAATAGTTTTTTTTTTATTAGAATTATGGCACTAATGAGAGAAAAATGCATATTTTTATTATTATATCATGGCTGTATAAAAACAAGAAAGAGCAGAATTAATAATTTTAGATTTTAGACCAAAAAGAAATCTTTAGCGTATTTGTTGGTATGAAGTTTGTTTTAATATTCATCAGGCTACTCGTGATCTAGCAACAATTAACTCGACACATTTAAAATGCATTGAAAAGGCTTCTTCAGGGGGAAAGGGAAATGATGAAGATGACCTTGATGAGAACTGTGATGTCATCACAGTTCTCATCAAGATCATCCTTCATCATCATACTTCACGCTGAAGAAGCCCATCGTAGAAATGGGCGAAACGTCTGGAAGCTCTAGATCCTACAGACCATGGCAACATATACCGGAAAACGTCACTCCAGTACTGATAGGTATTCGAAAAAGAAAACTAAATCCATTACCTTTACAAATTAAATTAACAGTGAAAAGGCAAAATGATGGGAGTGTGTGTTGTGGGTGATTCGGGAAGATAGCACCTTTAAATATATAACATTAAGCACCATTTTAGCTTCACTACAATCAAATCACCTTTGCACATTTAAAAAATCTACATAAATCAAGAATGCTCTGAGAAAATCATCAAGACTCCATCATTTGATATTTAATACATTTTTTAACTAAAAGGTTGGTAAGACACTGACAATGACTGAAAGACGCGGCACAAACTCGATATTCAAAAATATTGTGTAGTCAGATGGCAGGTTGGCAGGAAAAAGCAAACTTATATTTTGTTCTTGGTTGCTAAGGACCTTAGTCACATTTTGACATTTGCTCGCTGAGAAAAAAAATTGTGTATACCTGCAAATATATTTACCATAGAGTTAGGTAATTAAGCTTTTAGATGACCACTTATGGGAGAAATTCATTCTCATTCTCGACTTTTGTTGGCGACGTACCAATGTCTTCAGGAGATGCCCTCTCTGAACGACCACTGAAGGTGAACAGATCTTTTCATCACAATTTTTTTTACATAATTATTATCTCCATCCCAGGGTATGCAGCGATTTTTGTGATCTAACAATTAGTTCATCCTCAGTCGTCGTGCAAAGGGTGTCTACTAAAGACGTTGCCAATGAAACGTCAAGAATGATGTAAGTTCTCCCATAAAGGTTTATTTAATATCCAAAAAGTTTAATTACCTATCTGTATAGTAATTATATAGATTTGTAAATATGTTTGACGACTGTAATTCCAGCTTAAACTTAACAAAAACATTTTTAATTTTGTACGGAATTAATTTGTGATTGAGGTAAGACTCAATAAAGCGCCGCTGTTACATGTTTGACAGTTTTTTGTGACATTTTAGATGTAGTGAAATAAAACTGTATTATGTACATTTTTCAGAATGTGTTCTTATCCAAGCTTAAACATTTTATTACTTTTGACAAAGAAAAAATGGATCCTTTTCGGCATTAATTCCTGATTGATGATTTTACCAAACTGTCAATGTATCCATGTTGTTTTTTGGTGAAAATATTGAATAAGTAGATTTAAATTAAGAACACACACATCCTGTCAGTTACTAGTGTGGCTGTGAACAAAAATATTTATTCCCTTTGTAGGTAAGCAATAGTAAGTATTATTGGGCAGTAGATTTTTTTCACATTGCAATAAAGCTTTTCATGTTAGCAAAGATGGAACTACCACAAGAATTAATGAAACTAAAATAATGGAGTGATGAGATTGAGTAGAGCATAAATGACAGTTTAAAATTAAATCAAGACAAATTTTATGCTTTTTAGCGCAAAAATCACAAAACCAAGAAATCATGCTTAAATTTAAGTGTAAATACGAAATAAAAAATAATTGTACTTTTTTTTAAAGTGGTAGGTAGATACAATAATAAGTATTAAGTAATTATTTAAAAATATTAAGTAAGTAAAAAAGCACCGTAAGAATATTTTGTGTCTATGGATCTTTATGTAAAAGTATTTTCTCTTTTTACACGGATCTTCATGAAAGTAAGTCCCATTAGAGCAAACACGTTGCTGTGATGGAATAATTCAAGGAAAAATAATCCTTACATTTTGAAGAAGCAGTATTTTAAAATTGTGACATTATTTTTGAAGGTGCATATTTAAAAAAAAAAATACAACAATTATAAGATTAAGCTAAACATTAAGAACTTCTATTACATTCAAATTTAAGACAATAATTAAAGATTATATAAAAAAAAAACATTTAATTCTATGTACAAAAAATATGTATAAGTATTATAAATAAAAAAAATCTGTATAAAAAAATTATGGTCATCTTGACACATATTTCTTCTGAATTTTCGTTAATATCAAAAGAGTGGATGAGAATTTATTTTATTTAAAAAATGCAATATCCTTATAAAATTTACTCAATTTAGTTTGTATAAAAATCATTTTTTTGTTTATTCTAAAAATGGTCACTTAGAATAAAAGTATCTTAAAGGTAAAAGTAGAAAAAGGTAGTGGATGAAATGAAAATAAGTAGGTATATGAATGGTACAAGATATTATAAAAAAGGTTCCGTATTATAGACAAGCCAGAAAATATTTTTTTTTTACTAAAAGTGTTATTGTGAAGCTTAAAAATGCTAACAATACTGAATGATAGCTCTGAAAGATTGGTAAAAAGGATAAAGATGATGAAAATTGCAAAAATTAGTCATTGGATGTTTGGAGTGCCTCAAGGCTCACACCTTGGGCCACTATTGTTTCTACTTTTTACTGTCATTTTTGTTTGGCAGCGGTTGGTTGCCGTAGACAATTTCTGCGTACTCAGTCTTCTCTTCTGGGGGTCTCAGGACGTTGGGCTGCTCTTTGGTGGGACGGAGAGATAATTCGGCGTAGACAACATTCTTGCCGAATGGAGTTGTGTCCGACTCTTCCACCTTTGTCTGCAGGGGCTGGAAAAGAAATGTTTAAAAAAATTACGGTTCTGTTTTGTAATACTATTCAAAAGATCTATGTAATGTGTTTAGTAGGTGTTATGGCCGCGGGGATCAAGTCAGATTATTTGGAACCGGATAATGTTAGTTCGAATCCCGCGACGATAGCTTCGACCCTGGTTCAACAGATGCCGTTGCATGCACACAAGCTTCTGCTTTCGCATGAAGACAACTGGCCAGGCAAAATAGGTTGGTGGATTGCATCTCTTTCCACAAATCTATTAAAAAAAAAAAAAAACACTGCTCATAAAATGATGAAAGTTAAAAAAAATAACCTACTCCTGTGAGAAACAAAACCGGTTTCTTCCAACTATGATTGGCTACGGAACCACAGAAAATAGTACAATGAGTCATTATTATCCCATACTGTAAAAAATGGTTCACTTTGCCAGTGTCACCCCTGTTTCAGGGAAGGACGGCAAGAGTTGCAAGGCTTATGTTCATTTGAGATTGGGTTTTTATTTGTAAGTACACAATCAGCATTTGTAAGCGCGAACTACACGTGTTTGTTTGTGGGCATACATCTGAGAGCTTTGAATGAATATATCCTTGCAACTTAGATTATAGATTATAGTCGCAGGTATAAAACACAACTAAACGCGGGCGCAACTAAACTACACATATAGTGCAACTTCTTACAGTTTGGTCCCCCAAGGAATCCAATGTGGTGTGTGTAACCCATATATTTATTTTCAGAGGTAAGATGATCAGCCTAGCACCAATTACATGATTTAAAGTGAAGGTTTTTCAGCTCACGAGAGGGCTGATTCTCATTATAATTTCACTTCCTTCCAAAAAGCACTTCCTTATAATTAGTTCATTTTCTATGAGAAGTTACACTTCATAAAATGTTTTATCTACGATTTCTAAAATCACTGAATCAGCACGTATTCGATTTCAGGTGGCGATATTTAAAAAAATCAGGGAGCTCTTGAGGTGTGATTGCACACAAAAACAGCGCTCAAACAATTTTTTAAATAATGATAAATAAATAGTAACCTTTTCTTCTTCCACCTTGGCCTCCAGCTGTTCAGCCTGTGCCTCCACCTGCGCCACCCTATCCTTGTTCTTGGCTCCGCCCGGCAGCAGTTTCCTGAAGTTGATGTTCCTGGGAATGCTCAGCACTCTGGCCACGGCTCCTTCTTTGGCTCTTCCTTCTTCGGGGACAGCCTGGGTCTGCTGACGGGATTCTTCACGGGCACGACTCAAATGGGCGGCGTCTGCGCTCTCTGTATCGCTGCTAATGAAAATATGTCTACTTTAGTTGGTTTTCAAATTATTTTCTCATGTTCACAGAATGTTGATTGATCAAATTAATATATTCAATCGTCTTGTGTAAAATACTGTATCTGCAATACATGTTTGTTGAAAAAGTATATTTAAATCTCTTTCAGTAACAATAACTCCAAATTTTATGTTTTGAGTGCCACAAGGCTCACACCTTGGACCACTATTGTTTCTACTATTTACTATCCTTTTTGTTTGGCAGCGACAGATCTAAAATTATAAATGTGAATTTCGGAGAAAGTTTATGGTGGCAAGCTATGGTGGGGTGAGGGAATAAGGAAAATTAATATTGAAAAAGAATGCAACAGGCGTTCAGAAAGTTGTAAATAAAGGGTGGGGCTATGACGGGTTGCGGAAAGGGTAATTAGTAAGGGGGAAACTGGAGGCATTTGTATGTTTATGATACAACCATTTTGTTTACGTCTATAGATTTCTATTGTTTCTAGGGTATTTTCTCCGGAATTCACATTTGTAATTTTAGATCTGTTAGTTGTCCCGTTGATAATAGTGTGATAAAATTGAAAGCGCTTGAGGAGATAGATCAACTCGTGAAGAAAAACTTTGTGTTTTATTTATACATTATTAATTAAATTAATGTAATTTTAAAAGATACAATATAATACAAAGTTGTATAATGAATCAGGATAGCTATACATCCTCTTTATTCCTGATTTATATGCTTGTATACTATAAGGTCAAAAGACGCATACAATGAGAATGAAAAAACAAGAGTATTGTCAGACATGGATCATTTATTATGTACTTTGTATACTTAAGTAATATTTGTCTTATAATTTTTGAAATTACTAATCCTATGATTTTTTTCACCATGGCTACATTTCCAAAGTCGTATCTGAAACTATCATAAAATGGGAAAATTGCAAAACAAAACTGTGGGTCAAACTCAGTCCTGTCCAACATACGACCCGCGACGACATCGATAGTTATTGCGCAATATTGGGGGGGGCGTCGGCCTTAATTTTTTTTGGCAATGCGTGCTTACACCCCCCCCCCCCCCCTCCTATCGACAGAGTTTTTATGGGCGAATTTTACGTGCCTCCCCCCCCCCCCCCCCCCCCCCCTTCGACGCTTTTTCTAGCCTGCCACGATTACAAAAGTACTAAATCTGGCCCGCCACGATTTTGAGTTGGACACCCCTGGTCTAAATAAACATTGGACAAAAATGATGAAAAAAAAACTATCTTCCCCATGCATATTGCTCATTCGAAAGTACTTTTTTTTAATATATGTAGCTACAAATATGACCTTTAAAACATAACCTATTACACAGGGGAAGTAGCCAAATTATAAATAATAAAACAATTATGTATTTAAGAAGTATTATGAATTGTTAATTAATATATTATATAAAAAATACAAGCATTATTAACAAATAATTATTTGAGGATCTTTTACTGCTACTGGTATTCAATCCAACTATAACAGGTAAAAAACAATGATACTTTTGAGGAATGAAAAAATCTGAAGGGTTGTAAAATGAACTCAGTGCATGAATCGCCATAGACAATATTATGATATCACACTGTCGGGTTGCTGGGGAAAAAGCAAATAAATATTCTGTTATTGCTTGCTAAGAATCATTTTCCCATACAAGTATGACGTTTTCCTGCCTAGAAGAAAGTTCTATTTTCAAAATGTAAATAAAATGACTATAGACAAAGTGATTTGACTATTGAAACAATTTTGAGGTTATGTTAATAAAACTTCAAAAGTGCAATTACTTTTTTTTGATGTCAGTACGCCGATTGTTAAACATTTCGTAAGCTTACCTCGTTGGCGAGAACAGAAAAAGTATGGAATATACGACGGCACTCTTGGAGAGTGATTTAGTTTTCATATATTTTTTTTATTTAAGCAATCTTGTCGGTGTTATAGCCGCGGGGATCAAGACAGGTTATTTGGAACCGGATAACGCTGGTTCCAATCCCGCGACGATAACTTCGACCCTGGTTCAACAGATGCCGTTGCATGCACACAAGCTTCTGCTTTCGCATGAAGACAACTGGCCAGGTAAAATAGGTTGGTGGATTGCATTCCTTTCCACAAATCTATTTAAAAAAAAAAAAAAAATCGAGGTGAGTTCACACAATGTTTCACACTTGGGGTACTGATGTAACAAGTTGATGTAAATGTAACAAAGGGTACTCATGAAACAAGGTGTACTAATGTAACAAGGGGTACTAATGTAACAAGGGGTACTGATGTAACAAGGGGTACTGATGTAACAAGAGGTACTGATGTAACAAGGGGTACTGATATAACAAGGTATACTGTGTAACAAGGGGTACTGATGTAACAAGATCAACCAATAACAAAATATTACAGTAGCAGTAAACGAACCCTTTTGATTAGTAGTTATTTCTTAATTACTAATTAATTGATTTAAATATTAAATATAATCAGTTAAAAATAAAAAAAATGCCAAAATTAAAAACTAAAAAGCTGTAAGCTAAAAAAATAACATGCAAAATAAGAGCTCGTTCCCACTTGTCGGGTGTCGGATCCGTATATTAATCGGAGGTTCCACTGGCAGAACATTTCGGACAAAATCGGTTTCCGACAAGTGTGAATAGCTCCATACATGATGTTCTGCCACTGGAACCTCCGATTAATATACGGATCCGACACCCGACAAGTGGGAACGTGCTCTAATACCCAAAAAAATTGTTCATTCAAGATATTAAATTAAAAAGCATTTATATTATTTTAAACTTAAGTCTAAGGGATTTTTTCAAATGGCACATAACATACTTTGTTTCGATTGGCAATGATAGATTTGTCATTTTTCTTATAAATAAAATATCTTAAATGTCTACAAATATTTTTGACTGTTCATCAAGTATGTTAAGGTGGGTCACTTGGAAAGTTTCTGGAATCAAATACTAAGTATTATTATTAGTAAGTAGTCAAATATACAAGTATTTCTCAATTTTTTTCAAGTTTTTTCAGGAGCTTTATTTAGGCCCAATATTTTCAATGTTGGTTTATGTGACTTTAAACTGATACTATCTAATCTAATCTAATCTAAGTTGCAAAGACATGTAACATTAAGGATTCACATAATATGCATTTTCACAAGCAGACGTGCATAAGTTCGTGCTTCAACATGCCGCATGTGGACTTACAATATAAAAACTCAAATCTCAAATGAACATACACCCTGCAACTCTTGCCGACCGACATTGGCAAAATGAACCATTTTCTACAGCAGGGTGGTCAGCCGTAAAAAACTACCCACATGATCTACATAAGTGCGTATTTTTCATCCAATGTAAAGTCACTTTGCTAACGTTGAAAATACTGGGCCATCTGCAAGGGTAACTTCTTTGCCATTCCACTAGGAGTGACCAGAGTCTCTACGGAGTTATTTTCACTTATATTAACCTTTCAGACTTTTTCCCCTTAATTCATAAAGATGTTTTTCAATACAAAAAGAAGAAGGTTTAAGCCTGATTTTCGGTACAAAAATCAAATGAAAAAGACGTTTCAGTTCAGTCACACTTTGACCGATCCGTAGTCCAGTGGTAACACTTCGGACTCGTAAATGGAAGGTTGTGGGTTTGAATCCCGGCGGAGCACAAAAAAAATCCCAATTATATTTTCAAATTTGCTCTTCGCTGGGTTGGAAAATTCATAAACCTTTACCAAATACCGGTCATCAAAAGGTCCATCCAGCCTTACAGCAACTGGGTCTTGCTTGAGAATTGGCGCTTTCTACAGCGATGACCAAGCTTGCAGAGGGCTCTTGAGGTGTGATATACACAAAAACAGCGCTCACCAAATAAATCAGCCTAATTTTGACACTTTTAATAATATAAATAATAGACCTTTCAGTGACCGGTCTTTGGTAAAGGTTTATGAATTTTTCAACCCAGCGAAGAGCACATTCGAAATATAAATGGTATATTTTGTGCTCCGCCGGGATCCGAATCCACAACCTTCCATTTACGAGTCCGAAGTGTTACCACTACGGACTATGGACCGGTCCAAGATGCCTGGTGTACCTGAGCGGTTACCCATCCAAATACTGTCCGCGCCCAATGTTGCTTAACTTCGGTGATCTGATGAGAACCGGGGTTTAGTTTTGTTTTTTCTTATTTTATTTGTTTTATAAACATTTCTTTCCTTTAACACTAAAATATAAATTAAATTGATATAGTTTTTCTTACAAAAAATTAGGATCCTGTGGCAAGTTAGAAAAAAATATATAAACCTTACTTAAATCACGTATGTAATTGGCAAGACTTGGTTTTAAAATTGGTTGGAAATTCTTTTTTTAAATCAAAACAACTTCTTCAAGTATTTATGTGATTGTCAAGTCATTTGACAAACGAGATGTCTGCAATAGATAAGAGTACAGCAGTGGTGAAGGGTGCCATACAAGCCGGTTTCCATCGGTTTCCCGTTTAAAATGAGGCAGAAATGATAATAAAGTAGACGGCATGATTTCAATGGGGTAAAAATATGTATTGTTTCTTTGGTTTTAAATGTATTTTTTTACTTTGTGCCTATATTTTTTAACTACTCTGTTACATCATTTTAAAAGGGAAGCCGATGGGAACCGGCTTGTATGGCACGCTTCGCCACTGGAGTACAGTAAGGCATCACTAATCCAGACCCCCCCCCCCCCTCCCCTAATTCAGAGCCCCGCTAAATTGGTAAATTAGCAAATTGATCGCTTTCCCGCTGAGTAAAAAAAAGTCCATTTTGCGTTAATTTTTAAACAACTGATTGATTCTACGTTTCTATACAACTACGATTTATATCCCTTTTAATACAAATGCAATGTTTTCAGTCAATAATGTTTTTTCTTTCATTTATGCTTCATCATGAAATTTTAAATAACTTTGAAGATTTGAGCTTTCTAGGTATCTAGGTCTGTGTCCATACTCTCAACGGGCTCCCGTAGATGATACCGTATCTATTCAAAGATGGTAATCAATAAAACATGGTGGAGAATAAACAGTTGATTGCTGTACTGTAAAGTTTTGATGGAAAAAATACATGCAGCAATCAACTGTGTATGCTCCACCATGTTTTATTGCTTGCTATCTTGAAATAGAAACAGTAAGATTTACAGACGTCTATTGAGAGTATGTGTCCTGAAGCACTATTCTGATAAATTCCTTACGACCTTGAGGCGACGAGATAGCGATTTGTGTCAAAAAATAAGGTTTACTGTGATCGTTTATCTATGGAGCTCTTTCGCAAGCGCTAGCAAGCTCCGACTTGGATTTATATCCAAAGTGCAAGGAATTTAGCAGAATAGCTCTTCTGGTCTGGCCAAATATGTTTATCTTTTAATATTTAAGGAGGTGCAATTGGGGTGTGTGACTTTTGATTAATTTTAAAACTGCTCAATAGATGTCAGTGCTATAGCTGCGGGCGTTAGCTTCCCTATTCTGCACATAGATGGGAGGCCTCTCCTCGCGATTCATGCTGTCGTCGCTGTCAATGTGTATTTGCAAAGATGGCGACGCAGATTTCGGGGCGGGGTGTCCCGCAGACTTTGGCGGAAGGGGTGGGGGACGGTCGGGAAGCAAGGCTTGAGTGTTGGCGGGCCTGCAATGAAAAACAACCCAAATTCCCCCATTTTTTAACATGCAGCATGCAAGGGTTAGTACAGATGTAGCGTAAAAAAATGTTAGCAAATGATAATTAATTAAATAGTTTTGACAGATTATTTATTTGTATGTACATTAAGAATGAGAGTAATTATAAATTAAAGTACTATTTACTTTGGATTATTGATAAATGAATATGAATTAAAAGATATTTGCGATTAAAAAATATACCAAAGGAAGGATTTAGGGGTAAAAGGTTGAATGTCGGTATTATTGGTATTAAAAGCAATTTTTAAGTACTGGATTCCAAATGAAAGCTTAAATAAAATGTATAATGAGGTCTGAAAACTTTGAAAATTGGGAATCCAAATGCTGTCTTCTCGTCGGAATAGTTACAAATCTGACAGCCAAAGACGCTGAAGTCTCTGATCCGTAAAAAACCATTTGAATTTGAAATTTCATACATTTGGAGGTTAAAAATTTGACACAAACTAATGAAAAAAAAATGAAATAAACAAGAATGTGTTGCTTTAATGCCAAATAAAATGATACACCATCTTAATTACATTATAACGTGCAAGAAATTCAGACTTTAAAGAAATTAATGTAGTTATTTCACAACCATATCTTGTTTATGTGGATTTGTGTGCATTTTTTATGATATTTCAAACAAAATGAAGTATTGATAGTGCTTTCTTTGACATACAGAGTGGCTGTCAAAAATGCTGTAAGCTAGCAAAAAATTCCTGATAATCGGGATATGATTATGGCTGACATCAGATAGCTGAAGGATATCTTGAATGTTTCGACCTCATTAATATTATTGACAATCTATCTTTTTTTTTTTTTTTTTACTAAGCTACACATAAAGTGTAACTTCTTGCCGCGTTATCCCCGAAGGGGTCGCATGTGGCGAGTTGAACCTATTTATTTTTACAGGTAAGGGGGCCGGCCTTACGCCAACCACTTCAGTTGAAGTGGAGGTTTCCCAACTCCCGAGAGTGCTGGTACTCATTTCTTGTGAAGGCTGAGTAAACCTTGCCGGTATTTTATTTTGGGGTTTGAAATAAACACCGAAACGGGAAATCATTTCTGACACTCTCGGTGGGATTAGAACCCGAGCTTTCGGCATGGAATGCAAGCACTCTACCACCTGAGCTATCGACCGGACTTGTCTACTAGAAACAGTATTATTAACAAGTATTGCCAGTTAAATTGAAATACATATTTAATTCTTTTGCAGAAGGATTACTAAAAAATGCTTTGAATATCAACCCGTTATTGGTCACATTTTGGATAATGGTGGAATGAAAATAAATGAGGATTTCAAAACTATTAATATGACCGTTTGAAAATGAATAATAACAAATTAATGAAGCTGTTTGTATGAAAAATTATTACGAAAAACCATGCTTTAAGTTAGAAAATGGTCTAAAACTCATACTACGGGTACAGAAAAAGGAGATTTAGTAACAAGAAGCATAGATAATATTAGAAAAAATAAATCAACTCACGATTCCCCTGCGTTCCTAGACTTCACTGGTTTCCCGGCTCCTTCTAAAAAATAAACATTTAATAAATAATTTGTCATTGAATAAATTATAATGTATAACTTAAAAAAAAAAAAAAAAGCAATGTATAAATTATTTAAATTTGTTACCTAAAAATTGCCTTGTGTACTCTCCACACCATTTTCCCGTTCCCATTTGTCCGATGTCGGATCGGTATATTCATCGAAGGTTCCAGTTGCAGAAAATTTCGGACAAAATCGGTTTCCGACAAGTGTGAATAGCTCCATACATAATGTTCTGCTGCTGGAACCTCCGATAATTATATACGGATCCGACACCCGACAAGTGGGAATGGGCTCTTAAGAAATATATCATTTTGAAGAGAAAAACATGTTTTTAGGACACTGTATATTTAAAAATAAAATGACAATCATATTGCAATATATTTGAAGCAAATAAATTGAAAACTAATTGCGATAATCTATTCTATCTTTTGTAATCCAAGTATACATTTAATTGTTAATAAATTCTGGAGCATATTATATAATGAGTTCTAGAATAAACAAAAATATACTTGGTTTACAAAACATGAGTGATGTACTTAATTGAAAATAATACAAGGTTTTAAAGATTATTATTGTACTGACAAAAAAGTGCCGAGATTAAAAAAAATTGAGGTGAAAATGAAATGAACTATCCGTTTGAAATAACTGTCAATATGACAGTTCTGTGAATGAGGTCAGAACATTTTGAATTTGGAACTCTGCGAGCAAAAGTCACACAACAACTTTTCTTTAGTGGATAACACTTCAGACTCGTGATTGGAAAGTAGTGGGTTGGAATTCCGGCGGAGCATGAAAAAATATTTAACTTTCCAAATTTGCTCTTCGTTCCTTGACTTATAGGTAGGTATGAGGCTGACCACCCATACTGTAAAAAATGGTTCACTTTGCCAATGCCACTCTTGTTTCAGCGAAGGGTCGGCAAGAGTTGCAGGGCTTATGTTCATTTGAGATTGGGTTTTTTATATTGTAGGTCCACATGCGGTATGTGTGAGTGCGAAATTATGCGTGTCTGCTTGTGGGAATGCATTTAATACGAATCTCAAATGATACATATCTTTGCAACTTAGATTTAGATTTAGTTGGGTTGAAAAATTAATCTGACTTTACCAAAGACCGGTCACCAAAATATCTGTTTGCCTATCAACCAGGCCACGTGACAGCAAAATATGTTAACAAATTGAAAATAACTTTCCAATTAATAAAAAATTCCGATGACAAATCCTTGCAAGAGAACTTAGATTTTTATCAACGTTAAATCCGCATTTGAAAGTGAGAGATTCGTTTTTTTAAGCACTTTTTGTCCGTACAATTATTTTTTACAGTTTTTCAAATAATACAGCTAGAATATAAAATACAATTTCAAAAAGACTGTAAGTTTATACATAATTTTATATTTTTAAAATCCAGCCAACACAACCCGCGCTACGCACAGGCAGACAACTATGGCCTACTTTAAAAATGTGAATGTAGTTTTTTTTTATATATATAGTTACTATTAAGTATAAAACAACCATTTATAATTATAATATATGTCTTATATAATTATATTTATATATTTTTTAAAAACTTAATTACCTTACCTGTTAATTATTTAATCAATAATAATAATTAGAAAATGGCATCTTACAGTTTTTTAAGTTTATTAAAAGCATTACCCATGAACTAGACATGACCACATTTTGAATTAAGAATGGAATCCACAAATTTAAAATTTCCTTTTGCTCTATGAAATCACAGGTGTGACCAGTAGTAAATAAATAATTGAATTACAGATATTCATGGTTCATTTTATTTTATCGCATTGACAGCAATGACAGATGTGATAAATACAGTATGCAGAGCTTTAATATATTTTCAATATTTTTCACCTGTTTTGAAGAATAATTATGTTCTGTCTCTAGTGTTATCTTTTATTTTCTATTAATAACAACTCTAGGAAGGCGGTGGTCAGATATGGAACTAAGGTCTGCAACAACCATTCAACCAATCACAAATACCTAACATTCTATCTCACATTTTTCCCTCTAAATTTAAATGTGCGGACTCCATTATTCCATTTTCAAAAAGCAATGCCTGGTTTTGAGTCAAGGTGGATATACATACATAGGTGTGAAAACTCATACGTACGATGGTATTAAAGTCGTTGATTGTCTATGTGTCCTACGATCATAGTTGCGCTTTCTGCAGCATATTAAGCGTCAGAAATAGCTGGAAAAACAGCTGATAGTTGTTATTTTGGTGTGGACCTATGGCGCATAGATGTTTTTTGATAAGTTTGCTCAAATGACAACACTAGCACCGGTCTGTAGTCCAGGTGGTAACACTTCGGACTCGTAACTGGAAGGTCGTGGGTTCGAATCCCGGCGGAGCACAAAAAATATACCATTTAAATTTTCAAATTTGCTCTTTACTGGGTTGAAAAATTCATAAACCTTTACCAAAGACCGGTAGTCAAAAGGTCCATCCAGCCTTACAACAACTGGGTCTTGCTTGAGAATTGGCGCTTTCTACAGCGACGACCAAGCTCGCAGAGGGCTCTTGAGGTGTGATACACACAAAAACAGCGCTCAACAAATAAAGCAGCCTAATTTAATTTTTTTAATTTTTTTAGCATCCTCTAGTGGAGGGATAGGCAACCATAACTGTCAGTTTACACACCTTATATATCCACCTTGTTTTCAGTGTTGCCAAATATGCAAGTTTTTTTTTTATCATTATCTTACAAATTTGTAATGAAAAATTTAATAATTTACATTATAAAATGCTAAATAATTTTATTTTTTATATTTAAAACATTTTGCACTTATAAATAAAAGTTAAAATAAAATAGCTGCACATACGAATGAGTTTCTTTTAGAGATTTTTAATTTTTCATTAAAAGATTCTTTTGAGATTTTGATAATATTACAGCGTATTTTTAAATAATCTAATTATTGACATTTCTTTAGCGAGACATATTTTATTTACAAAATTGGGAAAATTATTTATTAGCACAATTTTAGATAGTGTAAAAAAATATTTTCCCAACTTTAATACAAAATTTTCTCTTCACACATTAAACTTTATTATTTTGAATTTATACATCAACATTTAAAATGACTTATGTCGGACACTTTTAAATTTGGAAAGATATTTGAATAAAAAAAAAAGAATTTGATTACCTACATCTTTCCAAACGTCGAGATCAGCCGTTTAAGTAAGTTGATACGTAGAAAGTATTGTTTTCTCTTAAATTGAATAAATATTATGAAATGCACGTAACTTATTTCTTTACACACCTTTCATTAGATTTATAATAGACAAATTGGCTACGTAACTACCTACCTAAAATTTGAAATTTCAATGTATTTTTTTTTAACTAAATGATAACACAGTAAGTAAGGACAGTTCCATGGAACTTTAAAACGTGTTGAAAAAAAAGATCAAAGAATGAAGTACGAGAGGCTATATATAAAACCAAAAACGGTAATCTAGAATTTTTTCAAAACTATATTTTAAAAAAATATGGTCACTTTGGGTTCTATACGATTCAAATCGTAACTTGTTTACAAAAAGATGAATTTATAAAAAGGAATCCTACCTACAGAGTGTGTCAGAAATGATTTCCCATTTTGGTGTTTATTTCAAACCCCAAAATAAAATAACGGCAAGGTTTACTCAGCCTTCACAAGAAATGAGTACCAGCCTTCTCGAGAGCTGGGAAACCCCCACTTCAACTGAAGTGGTTGGCGTAAGGCCGGACCCCTTACCTGTAAAATAAATAGGTTCAACTCGCCACATGCGACCCTTTGGGGATTACGCTGCAAGAAGTTACATTTTATGTGTAGCTTAGTTGCGTTTTTTTATTAAAATTGTTCAAAAATTAATAAAGGATGATGGTGAACATCATGGCTGAAAAACCTACGCCATTGGTTTAACCAAAGCACTAAATTCACATTTAGAGCGTCAGCATCTAAATGAAAAATAGCCACGATTAGCCACGATCTTCGGTACAATTATACAGAAAAGGAGATGAAGAAATTTACCAAACCTGCGTAAATTTAGCATAGCGTAAACATTGTACAAGGAATTTTTTACATGAAAATGACATTGCCTCTTTGTATTTTTTCTATTCTGAATGAAATAATGTATTTACATACAGAATGTATTGTCAATTTGGATTGGTAAAAATATATTAAAACTGATTGAGTGTAAGAAAATAAAGAAATATAATATGTAAAGTAAGTATCTCTAATAAATGGAATATGAGTGTAAAATAAAACAAAATAATTATACAATTTGTAATTTAATATTACGTTGAATGTAAAATTGAAATGTAATTAAAAGTTACATTGATGTAAAATATTTTAAATGGAAAACATATTCAGCCTTGAATATAAAACAATACTAGATAAATTGAATGTAAAATACCTGTATTGTATAAGTATCAAAAATGGAAGTTACATTGTGTAGAAAATATTATAAATGGAAGAGAATAAGATTGTAAATAAATTGAAAAAATATAATCTCATAATTGTAAGTAAAATTGAAATAGGAAATACCTAACTATTTTCACTTTTGGAAATATTTAAAATGGAAGATGTATTGTGTTTAATTAAATTTGGAAAATTTATCAAAACTATGAATGTGGAAGATAAAACGGTATACCCCTCTTTTCAAAATCAGTGTGAGGCTGTAGATCCGTACTGTAAAAATTGCACACCTTTGCCAATGCTATGCCTGTTTCAGCTAAAGACGGCAAGTATTGCAAAGTTTATTTTGAGTTGTGTTTACACATGCAGCATGTGTAAACGTGCCTGCTTGTATGTGTGCATAGAGAGTGAATCTCTTTGTTGATATATCTCTGCAACTTGGATTAAAGATTCTGTGTAAAAGGGAAGATCTGTTACAAAATATTTCAAAGAAGTCTTTTAGTATTTGGTGTTAATAAAGATTGTATAGAAAAACTGTATAAATAGATACCTACATATGAAAATCAAATTGTGAATTTATTTTAGAACCTATTTATAAAATTTAAACATGTTAAAACACTTCACTAAGGGCCGATTTTTCAAAGATTTCTAGGGTCAGGATTGAAATATATTCGACTGCGGTGGGAGGATTTAGTGAGGAGACATGCCACACAGCTTTTCAATCTGGCAAGTTGTTATAATTGTTTTACGATTCATCAGAGATTAAAATACTTATAAAAATAAAATTATTTTTATTTAAACCAAGCAAAATTGTAGACTCGTTGAATTATTTCACAGATTCAACCAATTTAGAATGTGTATTATCTTATTTTGTATCAAAATGACCGGCTTCCGACATGTCAAGATATTTTTGGATTCTAACCTCCAAAAGATTTCTCAGGTAAAAAAGCTTGTATGGATGAGAGACTTGCGCCTCGTATCCGTCAGACTTGGAAGTAATCTGGCAGAATTACGAGGTCTATTTTTGCGTCCTTTTCAATGTTTCGTCCTCATTGTGGATAAAATGGAATTCAAACCCTTTTTGAAAGTGATTCTAACTATGTAAGTGTTAAAATTGAAAAATCGGCCCTTTTTTTAAAATTTAATTTTCTTAAACTATCAGATTATTTTTCAGACATATTTTAATCGGCTTCTAATATTATAAATAATCAATTATTTTCTCACAAACATTACTACATAAAACCGTTTCACTTATCAACTAGGCGTAACCTTTTGAAAATGGAATTTTCCATTAAAAAAGCACATTTTGTGAATGAACTTTCACAGAGATAAATTTCTTCAATTTGAAAAAGGAATTTGCCATCGACAAATTTCAAATATACTTATATATTTTTTTAAATAGATTTGTGGAAAGGAATGCATTACACCAACCTATTTTGCCTGGCCAGTTGTCTTCATGCGAAAGCAGAAGCTTGTGTGCATGCAATGGCATCTGTTAAACCAGGGTTGAAGTTATGGTCAAGCAGGCTAGACAAAAGATTCGAACCTAACGTTATTCGGTTACAAATATGCTAGTCGAACATGCGCCTCTACCCCTCGGCCATAACACCGACGTAATATATGAAAATGAAACTATCCATAGACAACCTTAAACACTTTTAAGATGGAATTTGCAATAAACTTATGCAATAAATGGAATTTACTATAAAATAATTATACAAATGTAAGTAAATTATGCCTGGTTGATAAGTAAAATTGATAATTTAATCACTATCTATACATCAATATTCAAGTCCACAGTTTCAGAATATTTTAAGTATATATAAACTAACAAGAATATACATTGTAAATTTGAAGAAATATAAAAGAACCATAGAAAATTGACAAATTAAATCTATGTTTCAAGTTTTGATTACTAAAATGAGTATTGCCATCTATTGGAGAAAATAAAAAACTTTATTAATCTCATACAAAATACACTCAAAACATTGTTTTTTAATTTTCATAGAAATTTACAATGTATATTCAGACAATCGTTAAAATATAATGCACAATGTGCAGGAGGTTCCATGAATAATTTAGCGACATAAAACTGAACAAAAGTCACACTTTTGTGTTACCTTTTTGTCGAGTTCAAGGTCAAATAAACTGTCATTGAAACACCCCGCTCAAGATCAATGCGGTAAAGTAGTTATTATTTATTTATTAATAATATTGGCTTATTGTATCATTTTGGCTTGAAGTTTAGTCAAATAATAATTCCGATGGCTTGGCTTAGTCAATTGGATTTTAAAACGAGAGATTAAATTTGAGATTTAAATTTGCGAAAAGCTACAAGACTATTTTGTAATTAAATCATTTGTAATCAATTAAAAAATTAGGATATTAACTGAAAATTAAGAAATGTCACCGAATTATTAGTGACAAATCCAGTTGACAACGAAATGAGTGAAGTACTAAGCATTAAGCTAAGTGTTATACCCCCGTATTCACCAATCCTACTAACACTTCCCTTAGGCCTCACAAGCGCTTAGAATAGCTTTTATGTATGCACTATTTAAAAGACAATCTAAGCGCCAGTAATGCCTAAGAGAAGAGTCAGTAGGATTGATGAATACCGGAGATAAAAGTCATTCAGTCACATGGCAAAGAAATAGAGATTCACTTTGTGGAAAGCCAAATAAACATGAGAAACATGAGAAAATAATTGAAAACATGAAACATGAGAAAATGAAAACATGAGAAATCCACTCGACAAAAACTGAAAGAACAATTTAGTACAAAGCTAACAGTCCAAGGTTTATTTGTATTAAACATTTATCAATAAATGTTTGATTCAATAAAAAGTCAAATATCCAACCAGGAAGTAAAAGAGTTTTTCGATATTATTGCATTTGACTAAACGTCGAGCCAACATTACAATTCTAAAATCTATGCATAATCTAGACGGCAGTGTCTGGTTTCTCGGCCTTGATCTCGGCTGCTTTGCCGTTGCCGTTGTGGGCGATGTACTCGTCGTGCGTCTGATTGATGACCCCCGCGCTGGCGCCGTGTTCACTCCTCGCCCCGGCCGGAAGGGGCGCCTCCGAGTCGGCCATGGATGGAATGTCGGTGCGGAGTTCCCCTCCTGCAACAAGCAACCAAGTGCCGACCTCAAATTCTAGAGTTTACCCCACTTTTTTAGGTTATGTTTTGAAACGATAATGTAGAGATTATGAATTTAATATGTTGCTTATATTTTTAGAAGAGCAAACTAAACTTTTTATTCTAAGCCAATCCAATGTCATACTTATAATAATAATAACTACAAAGTTAAAATTTGTTAATCGGATATTAGACGAACCGTTATAAGAGAACTTACATTATTCTCGATATTTCGTTAGCGACGTAGCTAACGTCTTGCTAAAACGTTAAGACGTTAGCTATGTCGCTAATGAAACGTCGAAACTAATGTAAGTTCTCTTATAACAGTTCGTCTAATATCCGATTAATAAATTTTAATTGTGTGGTTACTATTTTTGCAAATATGTCAAACGACCGTAATTCCAACCTAAACCTAACAATGTCATACTTATTATTCTAAGCCAATCAAATGCCATACTTTTCAATACAAACAAATCCATTGTCATACTTTTCATTGTTAATCTAATCTAATCTAATCAAAGATATGTGACATTGGGGATTCACATTATATGCATTCTCACAAGCAGACACGTACAAGTTAGCGCTTACACATGCCGCATGTGAACCTACAATAAATACCCAGATCTCAAATGGGCATCCACCCTGCAACTCTTGCCGTCTTTCCCTGAAACAGGGTTGACATTGGCCAAGTGAACCATTTTTTACAGCATGGGTGGTCAGCCTTATACCAACCTACAAGTTAAGGGACCATGCCCATCTTCACAAGAAGAGAGTGAGCGGTGGGCGCCCTTGGGGTGGCTGGAGCCACTAAACGGCGCCCAAAAGAAGTCATCCAAATATATAAATATATATGCCCTATTTACCTTGATTTTACATATCAATATCATAATCAACAATTTATTAAAATAAAAAATTATGAATTGTTAATTGATGATGTTAATAACTGTTTCTGGTCAGGCAAAAATACTTTGGTGAATTGCATTTTTCTTCACAAAGTCTATCAAAACAAAAATACTGATCCACCCGGCAAGCGCTATTTTTAGATGCCAAACAAAAGAGACAATAAAAAAACTTTATAGAGTAATGCATGATGAAAAAGTCCTGGGCTCACATTGCCAAAGCCACCCCTGTTCAAGGATAAAGCATCAATAGTTGCGATCATTGCCGGTAAAAATAAAATAATAAAATAAAATTTGAGAATAAAAAAAAATGTCAACATTCCCTGCAAATAATCTATAAAGATTGACAAGATGCTAAAATAATATGTATTAAAAATACTTATACATGGGCAGGCATTCATTCATAACAATATATATTAAAATATCATGCCATTATAATAAATTATACTAGGGAATTACTAGGGTAGGTTGTTTCAACTGATGTAACAGTAAGAATCTGAAATCCTGTGGTTAATGCAACAGTCAGTAATGTGATGTTTTGTATCCAGCCGCTATTCCACTTCTTTTAATCACTCTCTTCACGCTTTCACTCTGTAGATTTCATTCATTTCCAATCTCGCTTATTCCATCAATACATTCTTCCCTTCCACTTTTGACATTTCCTTTGTACACTCTTCTCGTCAGTCATTTATCATCCATTCATTATGCCTTAACAACCTCATTGTACTCTTTTTTACTTTCATTCTCATATCTAATCTAAATCTAAATCTAAGCTGCAAAGATATGTATCATTTGAGATTCATATTAAATGCATTCCCACAAGCAGACACGCATAATTTCGCGCTCACACATGCCGCATGTGGACCTACAATATAAAAACATCTCAAATGAACATAAGCCCTGCAACTCTTGCCGACCTTCCCTGAAACAAGGGTGACATTGGCAAAATGAACCATTTTTTATAGTATGGGTGATCAGCCTCATACCAACCTATCAGTCAAGGAATCAGATGCAGATTCCATTAATTTCCAATCTCGCTTATTCCATCAATACATTCTTCCCTTCCACCTTTGACATTTCCTTTGTTCACTCTTCTCGTCAGTCATTCATCATCCATTCATTATAGATGCCTTAACAACCTCATTGTAATCTTTTGTATTTTTTTTTTTTAAGAAATCCTGTGCGGGAGACTCCCTAGATTCTAGAGACTCTAGGGGTCTATGACACTTGTTGTAGTGCCGCAGAGGTGTACGAGCTTGGTCGTCGTTACAAAGCGCCAATACTCAAGCAAGACCCAGTTGCTGTAAGGCTGGATGAACTTTTTAGTGACTGGTCTTTGGTAAAGGTTTATGAATTTTTCAACCCAGCGAAGAGCACATTTGGAAATACAAATTGTATATTTTGTGCTCCGCCGGGATACAAATCCACAACCTTCTATTTACGAGTCCGAAGTGTTGCCACTGGACTACGGACCGGTCAAAAATGCCAACGACACGCGGTGTACTTAAGCGGTAACCCATCCAAGTAGCATCCGCGCCCAATGTTGCTTAACTTCGGTGATCTGATGGGAACCGGTGCTTTCAACATGGTATCCTGGTTGACTTTCATTCTCATATTCTTGTTAATAATGCACTCATTCATAGCCCTATCATTCAGAATGGACTCCCAACATTCAAAATATCCCTGGCTATGTGACATCACACATAGTAAATAAAAAATGAATTCCCAATAATCAGGGATTTTTTTCTAGTTCACAGCACTGCGAGCCCATACACTTGGGGGGCATGCTAAATGCAGTACGGTGCACTTAAGTGTCCTTTTAAACTATCTACGTAAGATTCTATTAAACTTATGACGCTCTGTACTGTCTTTAGACAACACAAATGCTCCCCCAATTTAAAACATTCCGAATCCACAATACCAGTCAATCATTTTAATATACTTTTTAAAATAGTTTCCAGTCCACTGTCAATGGTAGGTATTTTGTTTTACCTTTTGAAAAATTATATTCCGACTATAACAAAAGCTACAAGAATTAGGGTTTCTATAGATAGGTATTGAATTAAAACAACAAGATGATTTACGACTTCACTCATAAGCAAGGTACAATTTTTTTATCATGGAATTATCCATTGACGAGATTTCTGCACAAATAACAAAGATAGAACGTTTTCCTTTTTGAAATTTGAAGTTAGGAGGTTATTTTTGTGAATTTTTGCACACTTCCCAAATTTAATTTGCCTTACATAGCCTCTCATTACGTTTAAGATTTTAGTTTTTCTGAAGATGGCCAAGAGGCCGAAACCGGTCAAAACTTATTTGGTCAATGAACAAATAAAAATATCAGTAGGTAAAACAGTGTTTTGTTTTCATATATATTTTAAAATAAATTCTACAAAGTCTCCACCGAAACGTTTCATGAATTGTTAAATGATATTATGTTGTTTGTGTTTTGCCGGGAATCAAACCCACGTCCTTCCAATTACGAGTCCTTAGCACTAACCACTGGACTGCGGATCAGTAGGACAGAAACTGATTGCCAATGCCACCTCTATTTCAGGGAAAGGCTCAGTTCTTCTCACTTCCGTTCACATGCAGCATGTGTAAGCGTTAATTTATGCAAGCTTGCTTATATAAATTTGAAATATCTCTGCAACTTACATCAAAGATTAATTTTGTTTTACCATTCTGTTTTTATTGCATATGCAGTGACCTTGAAAAAAATTACGTCCTGATTATGAGTAAAGCCATTTAGGTAGGTAACTATTTTCTAAAAAAAAACATGAAATATGACATATCAAAAATTTTCTACTTATTGTACTAAAAATGCAAGTATTAAAGACGACAAATGAATAATATAGTTTATTAATAATGATTTTTTGATGGATTAATTTGCGTACAAGCTGCGTAATGCATAAAATTTAAATAAATATCTAAAAAAATGGGGCAAAACAGGACAGTTCTTGGTTGCTTGTTTTAGGATTCTTACAAGGTAGCCAACTTAACCATAAAATATTAATTTATACTAAGAAACAGTTAGGTATACAAAATGGACAGCTAGTCTATGGTCGACACGATGGGTACAAAATTTTTCAAACTATATTCAAACAGGAGGACTAAATTTTGTTTTTACTTTATATTTAGATTTAAAATAAATCACTTTCAAATTTACAACTAAACAAAATTGGTTTTGGTTTGACAGATTGATATTTGGAATAGAAAAGTTTTTTGAATTTGGAACACAAAATTGAATATCCAAGGTTCAAAGTAATTCCTTATCAAAGAAATTGCCATCTGTTTAAAAGACAGAAAAGCTTTATTCAATACCTTTTTCTTTAATTTATTCAAGATTTTTTTGTACCTCCTGTATCAATATGTAAGAAATTACAGTAAACAATCAAAATAATGAAAAAAACCTTTGAATATAAAAACAAACAAACAAAAACTAAAATTCAGTTTTAAATGTTAATTTATCCAATACACAAAACACAAGACAGGCACACAAAGGGTTAACAACCATGAAAGTATTATTAGTATTAGCAATGAAAACGATATGAGATTGGCTTTGTTAAAAAAATTAGAAAAAAATGAATGACAACTAAATAACTCACTAGAGGTGCTATTGTATCTTCAATATATAATTCAATTTACATAATGGCGCGGAATTTATGCAATATTTTTTAACTAGGGGTAATTTAAGCTTCTGAATCACATAAATTTTGATCAGTAGTCTGAGGTGATGAGTATAAGACTACAAGCTCTTGTTTAAAATCCCTCATCAATGTGTCAAAAAGCTTCCATAGAAATATGAAAGATGTCTCTATCTAGTTTTATATTAAAAAAAAATGGTAAGCAAAAAAAAAAGTGCAATTTTTCTTTTATAATACTTTCATGGTTAAAACATATTTTAAATATTTAAAGACATGAAATTGCTTCAATTTTTCAATAAGATATGAAAATATTTCATCCCAATTTCATTTCTTTAATTATTTTAACTGAATTTCATGATTTCTAAGCTTCATGCTACAAACATCTAGAGTTTTTTTAAATAAAATAATTATGTAAAGAATGTATTTCAAAAGATTTCTGGAAAGACTTAAGAATGTAGAGAAAAAGGATTTATCCTATGCAAGTTGTATAGAACCAAAAACAGCAATCTAGAATTTATTTTGAAGATGAGATGAATATATAGAAACCAACGGTGCTATTTTTAGACATTTTAATCGTCCGTTCAGCCCACACTTTGTGTCACACTAATGACTCATTTGTATGAAGACCTGTCATTCCAAGATGGCCGCAAGTGAACAGCTGATTAGTTTCCATACAAATATAACCAAAATTCGGTAGGTAAGAATGACCGTGGTGATGAGACTTCCAGCCCAGGCATCATTAGTTTGTCAAAACGTGGGTTTAGCGTACGACTACAATGTTTAAGAATAGCACTGAAAGAAATTAACATTCTCAGTGTATCCAAATATTTTTCAAATTTTGTAAAAGAATAACCTAGATTGTCGGCTTTGGTTCTTTTCTAGTTGTGTACTAAGAATGTGAAAGATCAAGAAATAGCTAGCGATTAAAAAATGCCATCTCTGCAAGCGCTGAGGAATTAAAATATGTTTGATGGTATTTTAGGCTGACACACTTACAGCAATAAAAAGCAACTCTTTGTTAACTTCCATTACAAATCAGTATTTAGTCAATCTCTTAAACAAGCAGATTTCTCCAAAAATACTTTACTCTTAAATTGTATCGATTTGAAATAATTTCCCGTTTCAGTGTTTATTTCAAACCCAGAATAAAATACCCGCAAGGTTTACCCAAGCTTTACAATAAATGAGAACCAGCCTTCTAAGGAGCTAGGAAATCCTGAATTCAAGTGAAGTGGATGGCATAAGGCCAGCCCCTTTTCTTGTAAAAATAAAGCTCCACACGCCACATGCAAGCTCTTTAAAAACAATGTGGCAAGAAGTTGCACTATATGAGCAGATTAGTTGCGTTTTTTTAAATAATACCTTCAGCTCATATAAGCTGTATACTAATAATAAGTAATGACAGCCATTTTTAAGTTTCCTTATAGTTGCTTTGTGTGCGCATAACCTAAAAATGCCTATTTAGTATGTGTGAATGATTTTGAGCATTTTAATAAAAAATGTAGACAAATATACGAAAAGATTAAGAAAACACTATGTCAGGTACATTTTATAATACTTGTAGGTACTCACAAATACAACCAAATTAACTTAAATTGTGTTTTCCTGAAAAAAGAACGAGTTTGAATTTTCATTTTAGTTTCTGCCATAGAATATAGATGGCACTTTTTCAGTAGAATATTAATTTTTAATCAAAAGTATATTTTTAATAATTTTAAAAATGAGAATAAAAAATACTTGATTAATTTTAAGAATAAAAATAAAATAAAATGTTTTTAGTTGAGTGAGAGTGAATTCAAACAAAAAACATTTTATTTTATTAAAAATGTACTTTCACAAAGTAACTGCCGAAACTCTACATAATTCATTTTTGTTGTTGCTTTTTATTGATTTTTTTAAATTTTAAATTTTATTGATTTTTTATTTTAAAAAGAGATAATGGATATTTACATATAATAAAGACAGTTTTAAGGCAACTTTTGAAGAATATTGCCACCCTAAAGTCAATATCCTGTACAATAATAATAATATAAAAAATATATATATATAAACGCAACTTTTTTAGTTGCGTTTATATATAGACCAAGTATTTAAATATACCAGTTGAAAAGATACATTAATTTTTCAACTCAGCGAAAAGAATATTTGAAAATATAAATGATATATTTTGTGTGTTCCGCCGGGATTCAAACTTATGATCATCTATTTACAAGTCCGAAGCGTTACCACTAGACTACGGACCAGTAGTTCAAGGTTAATTACGCTTTTCGGATGTTAGCCGAACCGCTATGGGAAAACTTACATAAGTTGTTGGCAATGTAGCCAACATCTTCAATGGCACCCTTTCTGCACAGAGACTCAGGAGTGAACCATGGATTTTACGTCTCAGAATTATGTTGTTTGATTCTACCAAGATATTGACTGAAAGTGGACAGTATTTCGGGATGTTAAGAACCAAAGGTAGCCATCTATGATTTTATTTTGAAATTAATTTGAGATAAATACAGATAAACGCTAATTTCTATGCTTTCATAAATTCATCTCATAAAAATCGTAGGTTGTCGCCTTTCGTTCTACATGACTCATATTTGAAGATTATTTGTCAGAAAAGAGAGTACATTAAGTATAGATCAAGGTTCAAAAACTCACCGCCAAAGCACCATCTGTTGGTGGCCTTCGCGAATATAACCATGAAGACTATGATGAGAAGGACCAGGACTCCGATGACGATTCCGACGATAGATCCGACTCCCAGATCAACTCCTGCAATTTAAAAAAAGTTAGAGGACTTGTCACATAGATGGTGCTGTTTTCAAAATAATGCATTAAATATGGTCAAGACAGTAACTTCAACTAGCGTTTTGAATAAAAACAACGCTGGTTTGATTCCCGTCAGGCCCCCATGACAATAGCTTTGATGCTGGTTCAAAAGATGTTATTGGGTAAATAGAAGTGGCTAAGGGTACCATACAAGCTGATTCCCATTGGTTTCTCGTTTAAAATGAGGCAGAAATGATAATAAAGCAGACTGCATGGTTTTAATGGGGAAAAAATACATATTGTTTCTTTGGATTTAAATGTTTTTTTTTACTTTGTGCCTATGTTTTTTAACTACTTTGTTACATCATTTTAAAAGGGAAGCCCATGGGAACCGGCTTGTATGGCACCCTTCGCCAATGGTAAATAGTAATAAAAAATTGTAGTTTTTTTTCCATACATGTATAATACTAATAATTACTTCATACAAAATAAATAATATATACCTGTTTCTGGCTAAGCAAAAATAGCTTTGCAAATTGCATTACCTACAAGGGATCAGTAAAAAAAAAAAAAAAAAACCTTAAAGTAATGTATATATAAATACATTACAAAAATTACAAAACAGGGGTATGAGAACTATATTGAATAAAAAACTAGACTGTAAAATAAATTATATGATAGATACGTTAGATTGGTTATATATTGAAGAAAATTTAAGAATGAGTGCTATTATTTTTATACACAAAGTAGAAAAAAACATATTACCTCAGTATTTGAGCAAATTTTTAATTAAGAACAGAGACATTCATGAATATAATACCAGGAAAAAGGATAATTTAAGGAAGCCAAAATTCAAATGTGTAAAATATGATAAGGGCGTTTTGCACAGAGGATTGGATTTGTATAATGATTTACCTGTAGAAATAAAAGAAAGTAGGGATATTAATGAATTTAAAGTAAAATTAAAAAAATATATACGTGCAAACCGGCCTTAGCATAATTATTAATAAGTTTTGATTTGTTCATTTTTGTTTGGTTTTTTTTTTGTTTGTTTATCTTTTGTTGTTTTTTATTAACATAGCTTAAGTTGTAATTAGCAATAGCTAAATAAAATAATATAAATATATAAAGTAGGTACCTACTTTACAATATATATTTGTTGAGAATAAAGAGAGAAAGAAATTGAGAAAAAATAAAAGATGTTCATACTTTAAAATCATGCTCTAATGATGAGTGAATATTTTGAAATTTAAAATTTAGAATAGTAAAAATAATGTAAAAAAAATTGTGTGAATGAAAGAAGATAAAAATATTGGAAACGCAAGATTAGAAAGGATTAAAGTTAAAATACTCCAAGAATAAAATATTGCATAAGCTCCCCTTGATCTTCGAAATGGAAAAAATGTATGAAAACTAAATCACACACTAGGGTTCCGTTTAAACTTCCATACATTTTTCTATATTTTTATATTTTTTTTAAGAAATCCTGTGCGGGAGACTCCCTAGATTCTAGACACTCTAGGGGTCTATGACACTTGTTGTAGTGCCGCAGAGGTGTACGAGCTTGGTCGTCGCTACAAAGCGCCAATACTCAAGCAAGACCCAGTTGCTGTAAGGCTGGATGGACCTTTGGTGACCAGTCATTGGTAAAGGTTTATGAATTTTTCAACCCAGCGAAGAGCAAATTTGAAAATATAAATGGAATATTTTTTGTGCTCCGCCGGAATTCAAACCCACAACCTTCCCATTCAGAGTCCGCAGTGTTACCACTGAGCTACGGACTGGTCAGGACATTTACATGATCTATTGGAGTTAATACAATGTTTTACACTTAAAATTTAACTGAATATTTTACCTGCATACATGTTACCCTGATACTTTTAATTAAACTGTATAACAATAGCTTCTACTAACAAAAGAAGTAAAATCAGAATTTCAACTTGCGAGACTCATAACCAAAGAAAATATGCATTTTAAAGGTATGTTACCTGATGCCATCTACTTATAAACGACCATTATTATAAACAAATATCTATAATCCTACAGGAAAAAATGCTATGTAGGTATACAAAATAAAAACATCAAATAGGGGCAATGAGGTCGGAACATTTTTGAATTTGGAACTCTTTTCTCGGCTAACAAACTTCAGTCTTGTATGGGTATTGTACACATTTTCCCTAGCAACCCAGCCGGGTGACGACATACTTTTGTCAATGTCAATTCACGTGCGGACCTCATTGTCCAAAATCCAGATCGCATGGACTTAGCACAAATTAACAAAATATATAATTTATACTCAATGGAGATTAAGTTCGAAGCAACCAATATCAAAATTCAATTTGTCCTTTTAATAGCAACCCTCCCAGGTGACATCACATTTTGTTTGTTTGTGTAATTTGTGCTGAATCCATGGTATAAAAAGAAATTGATGTATTCACACAATCAATCACCATTAAAGAAAAAAGATGGAGCAGTGTACAATAGACGGCGTAGGGCGCCATTTTAATACAAACAAGGTTTTGTTGTTATCAGTTTCCAGGCAACTGTCAAGGAAAACTTAAAAACAAATTGTTATTATTTTATGTCTCTTTTTTGACGTATGGCGCTGATATCTCATGTTTATTTTTTTTATTTCATACCCATTACCATGTTTCATGGCACGTGTTTTACTATGTATGTGAAGAAACTAACATACCCCATCTATCTTTCTTGTCTTTTATAATGATTGATGATGGTTCACATATTCAGTTGTATCAAAAACAGGTAAAGATAACAAAAACAAGATTTTTAGGTTATATAAAAGGAAAAGAAATTCAAATTCAAATTTAGAAAAAAGGAAAACAAAACCACGATGCATATTTGTTGGTTATGTTGGCAGTTCTTACCGTAGATGTTCAGGGTGGTCTTTCCCGCTAAAAATAAGGACAGAAAATCGACTGCGCTTCAATTAGTATGCCCTTTAATAATGCACATATTTCTGTGTATCTAATCAAGTAAAAATAAAAGTTTGTTTTGATAGGCTCTATTTTATAGAAGGAACTTTTTTAAGAAAGGAAGAAGGAAGGATTTTCCGTTTCGGTGTTTATTTCAAGCCCCAAATTAAATTACCGGCAAGGTTTACTCAGCCTTCACAAGAAATGAGTATCAGCCCTCTCGGCAGCTGAGAAGGCCGGCCCCCTTACCTGTAAAAATAAATAGGTTCCACTCGCCACATGCGAAATCCTTTAGGGATAACGCAGCAAGAAGTTACAATATTTGTGTAGCTTAGTTGCATTTTTTTTTAGTTGCGTTTGGAACGAGTTTGTCAATTAAAAATAGGTGGTGCCCGCCACCCTTCAGATATTTTAGAATGTGCTCTAGAGTAAAAAAAGGTTGGGAGCCCCTGTTTTAGAAAAAGATTAATAGTTGATGTTAATACTTGTTTTTGACCTGGGCTGGAAGTCTCATCCCCATAGTAATTCTTACCTACCGAATATACATTATATTTTGTATGAAGACTAATCAGCTGGTCATTAGCGGCCATCTTGGATTGACAGGTCTTCATACTTATATTACCAATATTTGGTAGGTAAGAATTATGCCCGCTTTCCACTGCGAGCGGAGCGGACTCCGTACGGACTCCGCTCGACTAGCAACAGTAAATTTCATAGAAGTGCTTCCACCGACAGCGAGTCAGCGGAGCGGACTGAGCGAGTACAAAGAGTTACAAAAGTGGTCGCAGAGTTGAGCGAGTTTCCAGCGGACTCCGTACGGACTCCGCTCGACTAGCAACAGTAAATTTCATAGAAGTGCTTCCACCGACAGCGGAGTGAGCGGAGCGGACTGAGCGAGTAAAAATGGGTCCGCTGTGTCATGGTCTCGGCCGCTAGTTTTCAACTGACTCTGCTCCCCCGTGCCCCCCGCGCCAACCCGCGCAGTTGCGTGACAGCGATAAAACACATCATACATGATTTACAAAAACACATCATACATTATTTTATAAATTTGAAAATATTAAAATGTATGTTTTATTTCAAACATCTACTTTTTATGTTTAAAGCAAAATAATACATTACTTTTTATGTTTCGAAACAAAAAAAAACTCTTTTATTAATAATTAAAACGTTTGATCTGGGCGTAGGCTGCAACGAGCTGTCACACACTAGTTGGCTCCGCTAAGCCCGCTGTAGATGGAAGGCAAACAACTCTTTCATCTGACTCATCTCATTTCCCGCCTAGCTCACTCCGCCGAGCTCGTTGGCTGTGGAAGGCAAATACCATTATTTTTTAAAACTCTTTCGCAATGGAAGGCCAAAACTATTTCACTACGCTCCGCTCAGCTATTTCCCGCTTCCGCTCAGCTATTTCCCGCTCGCAGTGGAAAGCGGGCATTACCCTGGTGATAAGACTTCCAGCCCTGGCAAAAACAGGTTGGACTCGACACGAGGCAAGTCTTTTGAAGTGGCGTGTCTTTGTGCTCACCTTGAGGCTCCTCCATGGTGCTGATGATGATCCTGTAGTTGGTCTCCCCCTCCTGGTTGCGGGCGTCCAGGATGTAGTCCACCTCCGTGTCCTCCTTGGTGATGCTGGCGATGGTGAGAGAGGCGTTGTAGTACCCGTCACCCTGGAAATGTAAATCAAGCATTTGTAGCGGTTTCCTTCTGATAGTCAGATTGCTGGTTAACCGTCGAATCGCTTCCAGTAAAAAGAAATACTGTTGCGAATGCGTAATTATTAGGGATGGGCCAAAGTTCGGTTGACATTAGGTTCAACCAAATTTCAGCAGCTTGAACCAAACTTCAGCATTCGGCCAAAATTCGGTTCAAAAGCCGAACATTCGGAGTAAAAAAAAGTATAATACAATACGTACTTGCCTCATTTTGACTATGATAATAATTGGATGTCACAGTGTCTTTTATTACCGTAAAATAAAAATAAGGCCTTTATATTTCGAAACATTTCGAAAAATATTAGAATTGTATACCACTTGATATTATTGCCTGTGCCTTGTATTGTTTCTTGTCATTAGTAGACCTCTATAAATCATATGTATGTATGTTTTTCTTTTATTATACTTTAGTACCTACTTGCCTATATTATCTATGTTTATATATTTGCTTTTGTTTATTATACAGTTTTTCTTATTTTAATTTGATTTCTTCACATATCAAATCTCTTCACACTGAAAAATACACATCATAAGTTTTTAACTTAAGTATATGAATTAACTTAAATAAATTTCTAGTTTATAACTTAAATATATAAAATAACTGAAATAAATTTGTTATTACTATTGACTAAATTAATTGTGAATCCCTCACCACACACAAGAGCTTTGACTCTTTTTGGTGAGGTACCTATAGCATATAAAACAATTGAATATTATGTAGTAGAAATAAGTTTAAAAAAAAAAATGTAATGTATGTACTAAAAATGTCTTATATTAAAATAAAATAAAAAATAAAAAAAAATATATACTCACTCATGGTCATTTATTTTAGTAGCAACAAGTGGACATTAATTAACAATTTGATAAAAAATGTGACTGTTACCAATGGCAGTGGTGGTGAGGCTGCGATCCTTCCGGTGCTGTCGGTGTCTCCGCTTCTGATGACTTGTCCTGCCACTCTCCACTGCACCGACGGAGGCGGGTTGGCCTGGATGGTGACGTTGATGATGCCGTTCTCTCCGATCTTGATGCCGAAGATGCCGATGGCGTCCTCACGAGGAACCGGGGCGACTGAAACGAAGTAATAAATTAAATAATAGAGCAAGCAAGAGAAACTTTGATTAAAATGAAAACGTTGACTAAGGCCCGGTATTCTGAAGTATCGTAAAGTTAACTAAAATGCAATTTTAGTTAAATCATCATAATATTTCACTCACCGAGTTTCGGCAGTAAATATTGAGTAACTTTAACTTACAATTTTCAAGATGGCATCGCTTCACTGACAGTAGCTGTTCTTTTTTAATATAAGGATACATCAAAATTGTTGCAATGAACATTTTTTGTCTCGTTTTCTAGCTTAATGAAGGTAAGGGATATGATTTTTATGAATAGTTGTTTGTTTTAAAGCTTTTGAATGGCATTTTAATTATTTCCAAGATTTGTTGGCGTGGCTTCATACTTTGGTAATTTTCAGTTTTAGTTAACTCGAACTTGAGTATTTTGAATAAAAAATCAAGTAATAGTTAACTAAAATATTACTACACTTCAATATACCGTGCCTAATAGAAGTCTCATATTGCAGTTATGTCTGCGTATGGTGACATGCTACAACTAACGCAAACGCAACTGACCGACACTTTAGTGTAACTTCTTGCCGCATTATCCCCCAAGGGTTTGGCGAGTGAAACCTGTTTATTTTTACAGGTAAGGGGGCTAGCCTCACGCTAACCACATCACTTGAAGTGATGGTTTCTCATTTCTTGTGAAAGCTGAGTAACACCTTGCCGGTACTTTATTTTGGGTTTTGAAATACCCACCGAAACGGGAAATCATTCTGACACCCTCGGTGGGGATCGAACCCTTGCTCTCGGCAATGCGTGGGATGCAAACCCGCATGGAATGCAAGCCAGCCTACCAACTGAGCTATCGACCGGACTGTGATACTGTGAACTGTGAAATTGAAGCTAATCACGGTTTTATAAAAATCAACATCATCATTTCACTTGCACACTGAAGAAGCCCATTGTAGACATGGGCACAATGATTTGTGGCAATTGTTATAGGAAAAAAATCAGTTGATCCTCAGTCGTCGTGCAGAGAGGGTGCCTCCTGAAGACGATAGCTACGTCGCTAACAAAACGGCGAGAATAAGGTAAGTTCTCTTATGACAGTTTGTCTAATATCCGATAAATTCATTAATTTAACTGTGTAGCAGTGGTGAAGCGCCCCATACAAGCCGGTTCCCATCGGCTTGCCTTTTAAAACGATGTAACAGAGTAGTTAAAAAATATAGGCACAAAGTAAAAAAATACATTTAAAACCAAAGAAACAATACATATTTTTTCCCCATGCAGTCTACTTTATTATCATTTTTACCTCATTTTAAACAGGAAACCGATGGGAATCGGCTTGTATGGCACCCTTTGCCACTGCTGTGTAGTTATTATTATTGTAAGTATAGGCACAATGTCCGGAAGCTCCAGCTCCCACAGATCCTGGAAAACATCTCTTCAGCACCATCAGCCTTAAACTCGTATGCAATAATTGCATTGACTCACAATAGATCTGCAGCTGTCTCTGCACTTCCAGAGGCTTCTGCAGGGCCATATGATGGGCCTCGCACCTCAGCGCCTTGTTCTGGTCACTGGGCAGCACTCTCCTGGTGAGGTTCTGCACCACGGTCACCGTGTCGTCAGGGTTGAAGCTCAGCGAGGGGTATGTGACTCCATCCGACAGCTCTTCATCACCTGAAATACGGAGAAATTGTATAATTGCACGTGCTTCCATACTACCGATGTTATGGTCAAATAGTCCCTTTATATTTATACAATGATAGTCTCTTTATATATCCTTTTTACAGTTAAGGTCCCAATTACTGCAAAGAACCACAAAAACGCTTACATCCAAAACTCTGATCAAGCCGGTCCTTAAATACGCTTCTGAAACCTGGGTGAAGACAAAACACACTGAAGGGTTCATCGCAGCATTTGAAAGAAGGATCCTTAGATCAATCTACGGCCCTGTGAGAGATCCCAATGGTTTGCGTCGTTGATATAGCCCAAGAGTTGTACGATATCTATAAAGAGCCAGATGTGATCAGCTCCATCAAAGTGGGGTGCTTGAGATGGGCTGGTCACATAATCAGAATGGACGACAACAACCCTACAAAACGCCTCGCACTCCCAGCACCACAGGGACGTAGAAGACCAGGAAGGCCCAAAATGCAATGGATGGATAACGTCAACGCGGATACATCTGTGATGCGAGTGAGAAATTGGAGAATGAGGGCAACAAACCCACAAGAATGGAAGGAGCTCCTGGATTCATCCAAAGCCCTCCCAGGGCTGTTGAGCTTAGGATGATGATGATGAGTCCTTTTATATAGAAATTGCAAACTGGAACATGTGAGATTTTGCCAGAATATTCAAGCTAACTTTAGTAAAATTATCCAAACACCTACATCTACAGATACACTCACACAATCACAATTGCACATTTGTAACAATACCCTTGCAGCTTCGTATTCAAGAGGCTGTTAACAGAATCCAGCCACTCCAAGATCATCTTTGGCTCAACCGCTTCTAGCGAACAGATGTATCTTTAGTTTCTTCTTGGAAATTATTGAAGATGATTGTTCTTACCGAGCAGCCATCTGATCCTTGCTTCGGGTCGTCCGTATCTCACTTCGCAGCTGGCAAACAGGTCGTCGCCGGCCTTGTAGCTGGACGTGGAATCACGGGCATTCAGTCTCAATCTCGGCTGCTCTGGGGCTTCTAGAAACATCAAACAAACAATATGGTTTAAAGCAGTTCAAGACAGTTGAAACGATTGGGGTCCAAATTTGGATTGTAGCTGGAGAGCATAGTCGATGGACAGACTGCATCAAGGCTTAAAGCGCCCTTGCAGTGACAACAGTCACAAAATGGAAAATCTTTTATTTTTGACCGGTCCGTAGTCTAGTGATAACGCTTCGGGCTTATAAATGGAAGGTCATGGGTTTGAATCCCGGTGGAGCACACTAAATATACCATTTATATTTTCAAATATGCTCTTAGCTGGGTTGAAAAATCCATATACCTTTACCAAAGGTCCATCCAGCCTTACAGTAAATGAGTCTTGTTTGAGAATTGGCGCTTTGGGGCTGTCCATATATCAAGTCATTCGCATTAAGAGAGGGGGAGTCTGGTCTGCGGATGATGGCAAATGATGTACGAGTACCAAAAGTGACGTCGTTCTTGTAAATATAAATTTCTACAAAATATACAAAATATTATGTAAGTAATATAACAGTATTAATTATTAAGCTCATCCATTATTACAGCAAGAAGGGGGGGGGGGGGGTCGAAAATCGGCCAAGATCGATGACGTAATTTATGGACGGCCCCTTTCTATAAGTTTTTGAGGTGTGATTGACACAAAAACAGCGCTCACACAATGAATCATCAATGTTTGAAGAATGTTTTGACTTACTGGCAACAGTCAGGTTCATGTTGCCCTTGGGTTCGTCGTCTTGAGACGGAGGCGGACTCACGCTGCACTCAAACTTGCCGTTGTGCTTCTCTTCAACGTTGTGGATGGTCACCCCACATTCTCCTTGCTGGAAATGCAACAAATTCAGCATTAAATACTGTTATGTAAATATGAAATATAAATATTTAAAATAAGTAGGTATTAGTTATAGTTATAGGAATTCTGTATTGTATTGTGTGGGTAGGAATCATTGAATAAAAATACTTGAAGCATCGAGAAATAATGATTACTACGCCTTTCTGGAACTGTCTAGCGAATATGGATCTGGATTGTACTGTTTTGAAGAGTATAAGAAGGGTGCGAGTTGCTTGCAGAGCCAGTATCTTACGAGCTTTACTACTAGTTACTACATACATTGAACCAAAACCAGTGAACAGAAACCAAGTGTAATGGAATAGTCGAGACTACCTTTGTGAAAATAAATTATTAAAAGTGTAAAATAAACAACTGTATTAGAAGACCAGTATTTTTAATTGAAAGACTTTTGAACCCTAAATTCGTAACAATACTATCAAAAATCAATCACTTTCTTGACTAATTGGTATGTTGGTATGACGCTGATCCACCATTCTGTAAAAAAGGTAAACCTGAAGTGCTATTCTGCTAAATTCCTTACGACCTAAAGGCGATGAGCTGGCAGTTCATGTCCAAAAATAAGGTGAACTGTGATCTTTTTATCTAAGGAGTTCTTTCGCAAGCGCTAGCACTCCCGACTTGTATGGATATCCAAAGTGTGAGGAATTAAGCAGAATAGCGCTTCTGGAAGGCTGCCATGAAATCAAGTTGCTGGGAAAAATTGATGCTTTTGATATGTGGTGCTGGAGGCGCATGCTCCGAATCTCATAGAAGGCTAGACGTACCAACGAGCCCATTCGTCGGGAGCTACGTTTGGAAAGCATGAGTCTGGTCAATATATGCACACACCGTATTCTTCAGTTCTTTGGTCACGTTGTCCGTGGCAATGAGGATAGCCTGGAAAGACTGGTTGTGATCGGTAGCTTGGAGGGGAAGAGAGATCCCCCACACGATGGACTGATCCAATGAATGGAGCAGGCACCTCAGTGCTTCTCCAATTCCCGCTTGACTGCGCTGCAAGTAGCGAGTGGTACTTCTACAAGGGTCACAACCCTCAGCAATGAAGAAGAAGTTAACATATTTGTACCTGATATCCTTTTCCAAAGTAGCTGATGTCAGTATCGTTCTTCTGCTCCCGCACTAATGTGAAGTTCCCGCGGCCAATCTTTATCCTGGAACAGACAATTTATAATTGTTTTAGTATTGTCGCTGTGATAGAATGATAAAAAACAAAAACCAATTAACAACATAGAAACCACAGCTTTTTATGGTGTGACAAGCTTTTTCAAAGCACTCTACCTCTCCGTCTATGACATTTTGAGCAAGTTGTTAGGTATAGGACTTGTCTATGGGTCACAGGCTATTCAATTCCTTAACACTTTTGACTTTAATTAGTCTTTTACCTCATTCTTACCTCCCTAACAAACAACAATGTGAAGTACCTGTTAGTTCACCATTAAAAGTGACAGTTTATGAATACCAATCATTCCAAAGCTCTTTTGAACCAAACGCGCATGATCAGTGCTGGTAAAAATTTGCAAAATACAGCACATTCAAGCAGAGCACAACAGTGGAATTGGTGAGTCCTTTTCATTATAACCTAGACTCCAATTTTTATTCCTGGATTGTGTGTTTCTGTGGCAGATTTGTATTGAGAAGCCCGCACATTCACGCAGGGAGGATTTAGAATTTTTAGAATCATGATTCTATAAGTTCCTTGACTTATAGGTTGGTATGCGGCTGACCACCCATACTGTGAAAAAATGGTTCACTTTGCCAATGTCACCCCTGTCTCAGGGAAGGACGGCAAGAGTTGCAGGGCTTATGTTCATTTGAGATGGGTTCTTATAATGTAGGTCCACATGCGGCATGTGTTAGCGCGAAATTATACGTGTCTGCTTGTGGGAATGCATTTGATGTAAATCTTAAATGGTATATATCCTTGCAGCTTAGATTAGATAAGATTAGATTAGATGATTCCTTGACGTATAGGTTGGTATGAGGCTGACCACCCAAACTGTAAAAAATGGTTCACTTTGACAATGTCACCCCTGTTTCAGGGAAGGTTGGCAAAAGTTGCAGGGTTTATGTTTATTTGAGGTTTGGTTTTTATTTGAAAGTAAACATTCAGCATTTGTAAGCACAAACATAAACTGTTTGTGGGTATGCATTTGATATGAGTTTTGAATGTTAATATAACTTTGCAACTTAGATTATAGATAACCTATAATCTACGTTGGATTTAGGCTTGCACTCAATTACATTTAAGATTCATATTACATGCATTCCCCTAAACAGACACGTAAAAGTTCGCGCTTACAAATGTGGACTTTTTTTTTTTTTTTTTTATATAAAAAAATAGATTTGTGGAAAGGAATGCAATCCACAAACCTATTTTGCCTGGCCAGTTGTCTTCATGCGAAAGCAGAAGCATGTGTGCATGCAACGGCATCTGTTGAACCAGGGTCGAAGTTATCGTCGCGGGATTCCAACCAGCGTTATCCGGTTCCAAATAACCTGTCTTGATCCCCGCGGCCATAACACCGACTTACAACATACAAATTAAAAACCCAATTTCAAATGAACATGAACCCTGTAACTCTTGCCGACCTTCCCTGAAACAGGGGAGACATTGGCATTTTACAGAATGGGTGGTCAGCCTCATACCAATCAAGTTTAAATGCAACTTAGATAGTGGATTATACGACCTGGGCTGGAAATCTCATCACCACAGTAATTCTTACCTACCGAACATCAGTAATATTTGTATGAAGACTAATCAGCTGTTCAATTGCGGCCATCTTGGATTGACAGGTCTTCATGCAGATATTACCGATATTCAGTAGGTAAGAATTATCGTGGTGATGAGACTTCCAGCCCTGAAAAGCCACGAAAAGAAGCAGTGAAAGTTCACTTACCGGCAGTATGAGATGGTGTAGCCAACCCTGCACAGGATGGAGACTTCTTTTCCGGGGGTGACTGTCAGCTTTGAGGGTGTCACGTCCACGGACACGATCTGACCTGGAAACAAGGAGAAGAAATTGGTTAATGCCAGAATCAGAATGGTGATAAAAAAATATGAAGACTGTGAATGAGGAGGTTAACATTCTGTAACTGTATCTCTGTCGCCATTCCGCTAGGGGTGGCCAGAGCCTTTGCAGAGCTACCTCTATTTCTTCCTATCCTTACACACCTCTTTCGATTCATTCAAATCATGCATTTTCTTCTTTACGCTCACTTTTTATACCCTTTCATACATTCTTTCACAATCTTCTCAATCTGATCACTCCATACTTTTTTCGGTCATCCTAACCTCTCTTTCCTTTCACACTTTCTCTGTATACATACTTTGTCAGTCTATCATCTCTTCTGTCACATCCTCTTTTAACTTACATTCTTTCTTTACCCATTCATTCCTAAGGTCAAGGTAAGGTTAGGACATTATTATCAACAACAAAAAATGTTTTAAATGAAGTTCAAACTTAAGGAACAATTCATATTGATTGTCAAATCTAATGAAAACATTTTTTTTTTTTAATAATAATGACCTAAGCGAATCATTAGAATGGCAGGATAATGATGATTGCACAATGTACTCATTACCACACGGCAGTATCACCAACACACTGTCCACATGATTAGGGTAATTTACCCGGTTCCCGAAGTACAAAGTAACCGCCGCACATTGCATTACATATAACACAGTGGAGCCGAAACTATTTTGACGCAAGTAGATACTGCATCCGTTTCAACCTACCTCTACACAAATCTTCGTTAGTAAGTGTCACCAACATTGACTTATAATATCTGTGGACTAGAAATTATTTTAACAAAAAAAAAACATACATATCTGTCTCAACTTACTTACGAAAATGGTCATTAGTTAGAAAGAGAACAAAGAACTTCACAGTTGCATTTCATTATGAACAAAAAATTCGGTAGAACGAAAAAAAAATCTTGAATGTTGGTACCATTGCAAATAATGGCTGCCGATTAGACCGGAAATAGCTAAAGTTGACAGATAACACGCGTTATAAATATTGTGATCGCCAAAATTGGTGTCAATATTTCATATTTTCAAGGTGTATTTATATTCATATTTTAATTTTATCACTCACTTCATTAAGTCTATTGTGATATTTAATGCGTCATATTTGTAATTGTTGCCGCCGTACATTGGCACCACTGCAACGTTTGACAGGAGAGGAACGCAAGTGGGAACAAGTATAATATATCAATTCAGTATGTTAGTTTCCGCTCCCCTATGTTATAACTCAATGGTCACCACCCTTGAGTAATAACAAAGAGAAGCAGAAACTAACTTATTGCATTCTATCTACCACATAAGTCTCAGTCCTGTCAAACGTTGCAGTTGTGTAGTCACACACAACATGTTTTTACATGTCAAATTTTATGTTTTCATGCTTTCTCCATTTTGTATTTTGACACCCAATTACAACACATGCCGTAATGTCTACAAATAATGCCTATTTGCGTTAAAATTCGTCCGAAAGATTTGTACCGCACGCGTGACCTATGTTCGGACTGCTCCGGGCATAGTACGCACGCGGCAATGCTGCCACTTTTCTAGAAACATTTTTACATCCACCAGTTTTTTTTTATACACATAGAAATGCAAGTGTGAAGTTCTTTGTTCTCTTTCTTACCAATGACCATTTTCGTAAGTAGGTTGAGACAGATATATATTGTCTATTTTCGTTAAAATAATTTCTAGTCCACAGATATTGTGAGTCAATGTATGCAATCAGGTAAAATTACAAATTATTGCGAATTGTTATCGAGGAGAATTCAATATGCAAAACCCAAAGTACACAAAAATACTACGTTAAAATTCTACAAATGCGTTTTCGAAAAAAAGTATGAAAACTGAAACAGCGCCTCTAGTGAGCGTATATTTTTTTTGCTCTAAATTTTTTTAGTAGGGGAGGGCGAGGTAAGGTGACCCGGTAAGGTAAAGTGGCCTCCAGTTCATAGCGATCGAAACAAGCAACGCCATCTAGTCATTGTAACGTAAACATGTTGGTAACGCGACGCCATATTGACCCGCCGACCGGCATCAAGTTGTGACGAGTCTCTGCGTTTTTATTCCTAAAATTGTGTTCTATGGTAGTGCTGATATAAGGTAAGCTGTTTAAAATGTTCATTTCAATGTCTGTGTGTGGTGTGATGATGTTTCTTGATCGCATGCAGTGGTTAAAGTGGTTATCGAAGTGTTGATTACAGAGTAAACATTTAGGTTGTCGTGAAGTTAGGTTATTATTATTGAATTCTTTCTTGATCATTCCAATTTAGGTAAAGTGGCCCACTTTGTAGGTAGGTAAAGCGACCTGGTGGGTCACTTTACCTACTAGTACCTATGTAGGATTATTTTTTTTTTTTTTTTGTTGCAGTCTTTCAATGCCGAATAAATACATTCGGAAAACAACACAGCAGTCATGGGATGCAAGTGCAATGCAAGAGGCCTTCGACGCCGTGAAAAGTGGCGAAATGGGTTTTCTAAAAGCTAGCAAACAGTTTCAGGTTCCACGATCTACTCTGAAGCGCCGAGTGAGAGGTATAAACAAAATAGCTATTGGATCTGCGAAGGGCCTGGGGTCTCGTCGCCCTGTATTTTCTGTCGAACAAGAAACTGAACTGGTTGCACATATTCTTGATATGGAACGCCGCTTCTACGGTTTGACGCTTGAAGACATCAGGCGTTTGGCTTATCAGTTAGCAGTGAAAAATAAATTGAGTCATAACTTTAATGAAGAAAAACAAATGGCCGGTAAGATCTGGGCGCAAGGTTTTAGAAAGAGACACCCTGAGATAACACTGAGAAGCCCTAAAGCTACCTCACTTGCGCGAGCCCAAGGATTCAACAAAGTTAGCGTTATGGCTTTTTTTGATCTTCTAGAGGAAGCTAGAACTAAAATAAATTACCCCGCACATCGTATTTATAACGTAGACGAAACCCATGTGCCATGTGTCTGGGTGGATGCAGCTAGAAATCTTTACTGAATGGTTTAAGCACTTCTTAAAATTTGCTAAACCAACTGCAGATGATCCTGTTTTGCTACTTCTAGACGGTCACAATACTCACACGAAAAATATGGATTTCATTGAAATGGCGAGACAAAATCACACAACCGCAATAGTCTTTCCACCACATTGTACTCACAGACTACAGTCTCTGGACGTTGCCTTCATGGGACCATTCAATAAATATTACATTCGTGCCATAGAAAAATATCTGCGAAACCATCCAGGAAGAGCCATCACGACATTCCAACTCTCGAGACTTCTAGGTGAATCATATCCTGAGGCAGCTCAACAAACCATCGCCATAAACGGATTCAAGAAATGTGGTATTGAGCCACTGGACCGTCACATTTTCAAAGAATGAATTTCGAGACTTCTTACCATCTCAGACAACGGAAATGGAACCACCTCCCCCCCCTCACACTACAGAAATTCCTCAAAGTCTCGAAAATATTGCTGCTGCGACGACGGTTCCAGACGCTGAGCTACTAGCATTAAACCCACCAAAGGCGGACTACGAACCACGAACCACGAACACCCCACTTAACATAGAACCCGAGCCAGGCACGACCACCCCACGAAACATGACCCCTGAACCAGTCATCCAAAACCTACAAAACATTGACCCACAGCCCAGCACCTCATCGTTCATGGCTTTCTCACCAGGAGATCTATTTCCTGTACCGAAAGCACCGCCTAGAGTAAGAAAACTGAACAGAAAGAAGGGTATAACTGTAATTTTGACCAGCAGTCCCTACAAACAAGAATTACTCGAAGAAAAGCGTAAGCAGGGAGAGAAGAAACATAAAAAAAGACTTCCAAAACCGATTGACATTGAAGAAAACTCAAAGAAGAAAAGAACAAACATAGCGAAGCGGGCGAAGACTGAAAATATACAAAAAAGAGAACATAAAGAGAAAGAATTCACTGATACTGTCTGATTTTACTGTATGGAGCTTTGGTCAACTTCACGAGCTAATGAAGGTTGGATCAAATGTAAAATTTGTAATCGTTGGGCACACGAAGCGTGTGCAGGATGTGACGACGACGATGATGACTTCACGTGCGAATTTTGTGCTTATTAAATACGCAGGTCTACTTCACTTTGTTTTTTGTCATTTATTGTCATGTAGGTAAATTTGTCATTTATTTTTTATTAATAAAATTAAAATCTCAATAGAGAATTTTCGTATTTCATTTCATGTTTCCATTTATGGGTCACTTTACCTACCTACCTAAAAAAAGGTATGCCACTTTACCTACCTCGACGAGGTAAAGTGGTCAGTTTCCCTGATTCCATTGTGTATCTTATTGTGAGTTTTCGTTAATAATAAATGATATAATGTTTTCTAAAATACAAAGTAGAACATATTCGTCAAACACATGCAAAGAAATCATCACAATTACTCAATAGTTCTAGTAGATAATGGCAATTTTTCCTTAAGGTGGCCACATTACCTCGCCTTCCCCTACAACGCTATGATTGAATTGTGTAAAAGTACCTAAAGGAAAAACGTACAGTCCACTTTATTTGTTGTATTTAAATAATAAAGGTAATGCGTTCTAAAATTGAATTATACAGGGTTGAAGTCAGAATATTGTAAAATATTTTTTAACCCAAGTTGCAAAAATATCGATACCTAAAAGGAAAACCTGAATAAGTGATATATGAAGCTGACATGGGTTTCTCAGATAAATGCACCTTTTTTCCTATTTTCTACGAGAGATAACACTAAAAAATTGTGAAAATCCTGTAGTTTTGAAGTTTGTCATGAGCACTTCTTTATAATTAGTTCACTTACTATGAGAAGTTATCGATATTAAAATGTTTTATCCACGATTGAATAGATTTTAGAAGTGTACCTACACTGCAGCATTCATTGGTGCAAACTTACACGTGTCTGCTATAATTTATAATCTAAGTTGCAATGATATATAAACATTCAAAACTTATGTCAAATGCAAGCCCACAAACAGACACGTGTAAGTTCGCGCTTACAAATGCTGAATGTGTACTCACAAATTAAAACCAATCCTCAAATGAACATAAGCCGTGCAAGTTTTGTCGACTTTCCCTGAAACACATGTGATATTGGCAAATTGACCCATTTATATAAGTCAAGGAATTAAATGCTAATGAGCAAATATTTTGCAGGTCCGTAGTCTAGTGGTTAACACTTCTGACTCGTAAATGGAAGGTTGTGTGCTCTTCTCTTGTATGCTCTTCGCTGGGTTGAAAAAATCAGAAAACCGGTCACTACAAGATCCATCCAGCCTTACAGAAACTGGGTCTTGCTTGAGTATTGCTGCTTTGTAGCGACGACCAAGCTCGTACACACCTCTGGGGCACTACAAGAAGTGTCATAGACCCCTATGGTGTTATTCTAAGACATTTTAGTCGTCCGTTGAGCCCACGCTTTGACAAACTAATGACGCGTTTGTAGGAAGATCTGTCAATCCAAGATGGCCGCAAGTGAACAGCTGATTAGTCTTCATATAAATATTACCAAAATTCGGTAGGTAAGAATGACCGTGGTGATTAGACTAGAGTCATTAGTTTGTCAAAGCGTGGACTCAACCGACGCGACGGCTAAAATGTCAAGAATACCCCCGCTAGAGTCTCTCAAATCTAGGGAGTCTCCCGCACAGGATTTCTTAAAAAAAAAAAAAAAGTCGGCATGCGTCAAAGCTTACATGTGTTTGCTAATGGAGAATTATTCAACTCGAATACTAAATGTTGATGTGTCTATGCAACTTAGATTATATACGACTGAAGTTTTTTTCATCAGAAAATTCAATAAAGCCGGCCCTGTAAAAAATTACGCCGTCGCGCGTATACCTAGTAGGTAATTTGGTTTTGAAATTGGAATTAGTGGAGAGAGCGTCATTAGTTAGTAACAGCTGCTGCCGCCAGGAGCGCTGCTGCACCACTGCTTAGCGAGGAAAAACACCCATCTGCATTCATGCACCTATTTAGCGCGGAAACAAACCATTCCCGACTGGAAATTGCACCGGAAAAATAATTATAATATTTTATATTTACTACAGAAGTCTGAAATTTTTGGGTTATAATATCGACCGGTCCGTAGTCCAGTGGTAACACTTCGGACTTGTAAATGGAAGGTTGTGGGTTCGAATCCCGGCGGAGCACAAAATTTTTTCAAATATGCTCTTTGCTTGGTGAAAAAAATCATATTTTTGTCCTGCCACCATTCCTCTAGGGGTGGTCGGTACCTCCACACAAATGCCTCCACTTGACTCTGTCCTTGCATACTTCATCTCATCTAGTTTTATCACTCTTTTCATGCATGCTCTTCTTTTGTTTCCACTCTATGGATTCCATTCATTCGCAATCTCACTTATCTGATCCATCCATTTTTTCCTAGGTATTCCCTTTCCACGCTTACCTATTACATTCCCTTTATACACTTTTGTTGTCAGTCGGTCTTCATTCATCCTTTCAATATGTCCAAATTCATTCAGAACCCATAAACCTTTACTAAAGACCGGTCTCTAAAGGTCCATCCAGCCTTAGAGCAACTGGGTCGTTTTGCTTGAGAATTTGCGCTTTCTATAGCGACGACCAAGCTCGCAGAGGGCTCTTGAGGTGTGATACACACAAAAACACCAAATAAATCATTCTGATTTAATTAAGGTAAAACTGAATAAGTGATGATTCACTAACCTAATCTAAGTTGCAAAGATATGTTACATTAAGGATTCACATTATATGCGGTTTCACAAGCAGACACGTACAAGTTCGCGCTTGCACATGCCGCATGTGAACCTACAATAAAAAAAAACTATCTCAAATGAACTCTTGCCGTGCTTTCCTGAAACAGGAATGACATTGACAAAGTGAGCCATTTTCTACAGCATAGGTGGTTAGCCGCATATCAAGTCAAGGAACATACACAACAATTTGCATTTTAACAAACCAACAAATAATAATATGTATAGACATAAAAACTAAAACATTATACAAAATTCTAATTTTAAAAATCCTAGCCCTAGCCGCCAACATTACAGATCAACCGCCATTTATTTCTGTCCTTACATACTTATTTCATTTAATTGGTTTTGAATAGGACAAAGTTAAATTGTATTGAAAACACACAGACACCGGTAACTCATTCCATAAGCGGGCAGTTTGGCAAAGGAATGAGTCGTGAAAGCACCAAGTTCTCATAGTTTTGATATCCACTGCAAAGGGATGAATGCGAGCCGTTCTACGAGTTGCCCTTGATGTGACGAGAGGAGGAGGTTTATTTTTTATATCATTGCAACTTAGATTAGAGATTGGTAGGTAGCGTATACTTTTGTAACGTTCACGCTTTACGCCCCCAGCAATTATAATAAAGCAAGAAGTCATCATCTTCTCACGATCTTCGCATGCCGAACCAATGTTCTCCGTCAGTCTTGGGTAGTGCGTGCGCTATCGCTGCTCAATACTCTGGCCTCCTCAGCCCCACACCTGGATATATTTACAACTGGTGTGGATCGCTTACTATCAGAGTCTGTATGTATATTGAACGACGTATGGATGCGTAGACTAATTTATCTGTGTATTGTTCTATTATGTCTGCAATGTTTCACTGTCAGTCCTGTATATATTTGTTAAATAAATGAAATAAATAATCACTTTTTTGATACAGCTATACTTTTCCCGGTCTACCCTGAACAGCGAGCACACCACTCTTTCGCAATTTCATTCTTATGCTTAAATAAACAGATTTTACATTACCCCGTGTGCACTAGAGGAATTTTTAAAATACGTAAAAATATGTGCATGCTATTCACACTGCATTCTTACGCTCTACAAAAGAAGTATGCATAGAGTATAATGTGTAAATAGGAACATTTCACAGCGTCTAGACTAGAGATGTTAGAAAAATTCGAAACCCGTATTCCGGATTCGAATTTTTCAAATTTCGATAGGGTTTTAAATTTGCATGTAAGCCGGATTCGAAAAATGTCATAATTGGAATGTTTTTTTTTATTTAAATGTAGCTCGTAAGCCGTTGGATTCTTCTTCTTTTTCTTTCTCAGGCATTCTCAGTCCACTCCTGGATTTAGACCTCTTCCAATCTTGTTAGGTTTAAGTTGGAGTTAAGGTCGTTTGACATATTTACAATAATAATAACTACACAGTTATTTTTACTCGGATATTAGACGCAATGTTAAAAGAGAAGCGACGTAGCCAACGTCTTCATCAGACACCCTCTCTGCACGACGACTGAGAATAAACTGATTTCTAATTAAAACAACTGTATGCGGCTGACCACCCATGCTGTAAAAAGGTTCACTTTGCCAATGTCACCCCTGTTTCAGCAAGAGTTGCAGGGTGTATGTCCATTTGAGATTTGGTTTTTATGTTGTAGGTTCACATGAGGCATGTGCAAGCGTGAACTTGTACGTGTCTGGTTGTGAAAATGCATGTAATGTGAATCTCCAATGTAACATATCTTTGCAACTTAGATTAGATTAGATTAGGTCATAAATCATTGCATACCTTGGAGCTAAGTTAGTAAGTATGTTTAGGTTTGACACGATACTCACACTTTTATTTTGTTTAAGGGTTTCTCAGATAAATGCACCTTTTTCCTATTTTTTACGAGAGAAAACACTTATAAATGTGAAAATCCTGTAGTTTAGGAGTTTTTCATGAGCACTTCCCTATAATCAGTTCACTTACTATGAGAAGTTAAGCCCAATAAAATGTTTTATCTACGCTTTCTCAAAACAGTAAATCAGCACTTGTTCAGCTTTACGTTTAAGTTGGCGATTTATAATGCTTTGATCGTGATGGCAATTTTAATTATTTTGCAAGATACAATACTTATAGGAGCACAGCTTCATTTCATTTCTGCATTATCTCCATTAGCCGCATTGTAGTTTGTACAGTTTTACCTTTAAGGTTACGAAATTAATTTCGAATTAGGCATCTGAATTCGAAATCCTTTTATCTTTTATCCGGTATCTCTTTTCCTTTGCCACCCCTATTCCATTAGCCTAGAATTTAAGTAAGAGATGCACTCGGGTAGAGTGCAAGGAGAGCTCCGTGTAACATGGGAAATACAGAGCGCAGTGTGTATGGGAGAATAGGGTAATGGATGCAGTAATTGACTGTTTTAAAATTCAATTCGTTATTTTGGTTGTTGTTTATTAGCTCTTTTACTTGTAGGTTGGCATGTGGTTAACCATGCATGCTGTAAAAACTTTAGTCAACGACGTTGCCATGTTGAAAGCACCGGTTCCCATAGATCACCGAAGTTAAGCAACATTGGGCGCGGATAGTACTTGGATGAGTTACCGCTTAGGTACACCGCGTGTCGTTGGCATCTTGGACCGATCCGTAGTCCAGTGGCAACACTTCGGACTCGTAAATGGAAGGTTGTGGATTCGGATCCCGGCGGAGCACAAAAATATAGCATTTATATTTTCAATTAATATGCTCTTCATGTATACCTTTACAAAAGACCGAATACCAATGATCCATCCAGCCTTACAGCAACTGTGTCTTGCTTGAGAATCGGTAATATCTTTAGCGACGACCAAGCTCGCAGAGTGCTCTTGAAGTGTGATTCATACAAAAACAGCGCTCACTAAATAAATCATTCTGATATTATTCTTATTATTATTTCCAAGGAAGAAAGATATCAGCACATTAAAAATATATCAGCACATACCAAAGACCGGTCACTGAAAGGTCCATCCAACCTTACAACAACTGGGTCTTGCTTGAAAATTGGCGCTTTCTACAGCGACGACCAAGCTCGCAGAGGGCTCTTGAGGTGTGATACACACAAAAACAGCGCTCACCAAATGAATCATCCTAATATTATTATTTTATTATTTCACTTCAAGGGCGTGCATCCCATACAGGCAGATGCGCCTAATAGGTAGGCAATATATGGTAAAAAAACGAATTTACGCTTTATAATGGGGGTTAAATAGTACTTGGATAGTACTTGGATGGGTGACCGCTCAGGTAGGTACACCGCGTGTCGTTGGCATCTTGGACCGGTCCGTAGTCCAGTGGCAACACTTCGGACTCGTAAATGGAAGGTTGTGGATTCGGATCCCGGCGGAGCACAAAAATATACCATTTATATTCCAAATGTGCTGGGTTGAAAAATTCATAAACCTTTACCAAAGACCGGTCACTGAAAGGTCCATCCAACCTTACAACAACTGGGTCTTGCTTGAGAATTGGCGCTTTATACAGCGACGACCAAGCTCGCAGAGGGCTCTTGAGGTGTGATACACACAAAAACAACGCTCACCAAATAAATCATCCTAATATTATTATTAAAATTAAAAATTTAAGTTGGATTGTAGCCATCGTTAAGTCAATTTCAATTGAGTTATTTTAAAGGAATGGGAGAAAATATTTATTCTGAAATGTATTTGTCTATACCCTATACACGCGCTTGATACACTTGTACCAATGCCACCCCGGATTCAGGAAAGGACGGCAAGAGTTTCAGTGTTGTTGTAATTTGATATATTTGTTTTTATTTTGCTTATACACATCCAGCGTGTGTAAGCGCAAACTCACACGTGTCTGCTTGTGGGCATACATTTAATACGAATTTTAAGACAAGAGTTGCAGGGTTTATGTTCATTTGAGATTTGGTTTTAAATTTGTCAGTACACATGTCAGCATTTGCATTTTGATTTTACAATGTTAATATATCTTTTAAAATTGGATTATTTTGTATAGATTTATTTTTGAGGTATATTATATACTTATACGTAATTTATATTCATTGACTTATAGTTTGGTATGAAGCTAACCACCCATACTGTAAAAAATGGTTCACTTTGCCTATTTTAACAATAAGCCTTCTTAACGCAAACGTAACTAAGCTACACATATAGTGTAACTTCTTGCCGCGTTATCCCCGAAGGGTTCGCATGTGGCGAGTTGAACCTATTTATTTTTACAGGTAAGGGGGCCGGCCTTACGCCAACCACTTCAGTTGAAGTGGGGGTTTCCCAGCTCCCGAGAAGGCTGTTACTCATTTCTTGTGAAGGCTGAGTAAACCTTGCCGGTATTTTATATTGGGGCTTGAAATAAACACCGAAACGGGAAATCATTTCTGACACCCTCGGCGGGATTCAAACCCGAGCTCACGGCATGGAATGCAAGCACTCTACCAACTGAGCTATCGCCCGGACTAAGGTTTCTTAAGATTCTTAAGATTTATTTTACGATAAATCCATAGCTTTCAGGGCTAGGAAAACATTTATTTTTACTAAAAAATTCACTTCCAGTTTAACGATTAGGATTTTCTATAACAATAAAGTTTAATGTTAAACCCGAATAAAATCCGCTACACTAAAATGTATTCCATTGGGTCAATGATTATACCCTTTACCCTACTTAGATAACTTACCTTCTCTATGGGATAAAAATGTATGAAAATAGACTTTTTTCGACCGGCGAAAAGTGTCTATATATTTTATACAAATACCCTTAAATATATTTTATCCTTTTATGTTCGGTCCGTAATCTGGTGGTAACACTTCGGGCTTCAGTAAATGAAAGGTTGTGGGTTTGAATCTCGGCGGAGCACAAAAAAATACCGTTCACATTTTCAAATATACTCTTCGCTATTTCCTATTTCGAACCGCAACATCAAAAGTCAAAATAACCATGTTGATCGCAGATCTGTAGGAAATGGTTCACTTTGCCAATGTCCGGTCGATAGCTCAGTTGGTAGAGTGCTTGCATTCCATGCCGTGAGCTCGGGTTCGAATCCCACCGAGGGTGTCAGAAATGATTTCCCGTTTCGGTGTTTATTTCAAACCAGAAATAAAATACCGGCAAGGTTTACTCAGCCTTCACAAGAAATGAGTACCAGCCCTTTCGGGAGCTGGGAAACCCCCACTTCAACTGAAGTGGTAGGCGTAAGGCCGGCCCCCTTACCTGTAAAAATAAAAAGGTTCAACTCGCCACATGCGACCCCTTCGGGGATAACGCGGCAGAAGGTTACACTATATGTGTAGCTTAGTTGCGTCGCGAACCCTGATTCAGGGAAGGTCGACAGGAGTTGCAGGGTGTATGTCAATTTGAGATTTGGCTTTTATGTTGTAGGTTTACATGCGGTATACGCAAGCGCGATCTTGTACGTGTCTGATTGTGAGAATGCATGTAATGTGCATCCCCAATGTTACATATCTTTGAAAATTAGATTGGATTAGTCCAGATTCATACCCACTAACACTGCGCTCGGCTGAAACTGGAGCCAAATCAAAGATTGAACAACCGATAAGAAAAGTTAATACAATGTTTGGAGAACGTGCATTTGCAGTTGCTGGTCCTCTGGCCGGAAACCACCTGCTGCATCATGTGAGAGAGCTAGAGGACCATGGAAAGTTCCGGAATGCACTGAAGACAAGCAAATTTCTGGCATCACATGCACAAGCGCCCTTGGAGTGACTACATCACGAAACGGCGCTATAAAGAAATCATCAACTCATCATCATATTAATCATACAACAGCATTTTGCTCTGATTTCACATACATAATTTCACAGACAGGGAGGAATGAAGAAAATGATTGATGAATCAGAGTCAGGAGAAGAAGAAGGATAATGTAATCCGGGTTGATAAGAACAATACACGCGACGGTTGCCGGTTGTAAAAACACTCGGAAGTAAATAAAATTTGCCAGCCGAAGCCTGAAGTGTATTTCTGCCCGCGGATTTCTCGCGCAAAATGTACAAGGCGGGAGAAAAAACAAAACACAATTTACGGGAGAGGTTCTAAAAATTCTTCGAAAATGGATTAATATATAACTGAAACTTTTTCTTGACTAATAGGTTGGTAAGAGACTAAAAAAATGGTTCACTTTGCGAATGTTACCATGTAACTATACTGTAAAAAATGGTTTAGTAATCCAATGTTACTCATGTTTGAGGAGAGGTAGGTAAGAGCTGCAGGGCTTATGTTTATTTGAGATTGGATTTTTATGTTGTTAGTCCCACATGCGGCATGTGACAGCGCGAAATTATAAAAATATTAATTATTCCTTGACTAATAAGATAGTATGAGGCTGACCACCCATACTGCAAAAAATGGTTCACTTCTATCACTGCTGTTTCAGTTGAAGTCAGCTTTTCAAGTTTCAGTTGCTGTCAGAGTTGCAGAGCTTACGTTTATTTTAGATTGGAATTTTATGTTGTAGGTTCAAATGCCGCATGAGTAAGCGCGAACTTATACGTGTCTGCTCGCGGGAATACATTCACTGTAAATCTTAAAAGTAATATTTTTTTGCAAGTTTAATTAAAGATTTAAGTAAAAAAAAAACACTTATTTTATTTTTTAATTATTGAGAATCGCTGCCTTGTCGTCTGCGTTAGCGGCGGAGACTTTTAAAAGCATTCTAAAAAAATCACGAAAACGTGGGAATAATAAAATGCGCGGTTGCTGCTGCTGCTCAATACTAATGTATGTAAACAGAGAGGGGGCTTGTATCGAAGACAGTGGGTGTACATAACGGTAGCCCAAAAAAAAAAATATACTAAAAAAGTCGATCATATTTGGTTCTGTTTCTGCGGTTTTTTTTCTTTAAATAGATTTGCGAAGTGGAATGCAATTCACCAACCATTTCTGCCTGGCCAGAAACAGGTAGCAATATCATCAATTAATCATTCATTTTTGTTACTTTAATGAATTATTAATTATCCTTGACTTATAGGTTGGTATGAGGCTGACCACTCATACTGTAAAAAATGGTTCTCTTTGCCAATGTCACCTCTGTTTCAGGGAAGGTCGGCAAGAGTTGCAGGGTTTCTGTTCATTTGACGTTTGGATTTTAATTTATAAGTACCTACACATACAGCATATGAATCTGAAATGTAGTACATCTTTGCAACTTAGATTATAAATTACAGATTTTGCGTATGTGTAAGTGTTTTTTTATACTTGTATTCGATCGATGGTGTGAGCATTCGCTAAAATCGTCCAGAATAACCCTTCTACACCTACAAATAGAGATCGCGATGCTTTGAAAGGTGACATGTATACAGGACGGCGAGTTGACCAGTTAAAAAGCCACTCTAATTAACTTAAGTAATCACAATGTTTGGAGAGCGTGTATTTGCAGTTGCTGGTCCTCTGACCTGGAACCACCTGCCACATAATGTGAGAGAGCTAGAGGACCATGGAAAGTTCCGGAATGCACTGAAGACAAGCAAATTTCTGGCATCACATGCACAAGCGCCCTTGGAGTGACTACATCACGAAACGCCGCTATAAAGAAATCATACACTCATCATCATCACTCTGTAATCGAACCAAATGTGAACGGAGTCATGAAAGAAAATGTGTGAAATAAATTCACCAAATACAAAATATAACAAGTGGAATGGATGAACAGAAACAGTTACAAAATATTGAATGACAGACGAAAACCAGCGGGCACACTGCATCAACGTTTGACGTCAAGTAAATTTAAACAAAGATGTATGAAAAAGAGTGTTTGAGGTGGAAAGTAAAATGTAGAAAGAAAAGAAAGGGAAGAGGAAGTGAGAGACAGCGATAATGGCCCAGAAATAACAATAGCATTCCATAAAGTTGAACGCATGTGTGGAAATATATGTAGTGACATATGAAAGGGAAGAGTACACGGAAATGTAACAGGTATGCAATGTATCATATCATATCAGATACTTACTGTATCTATAATCTATAATCGAAGTTAATTGTAACTGTACCTCTTTGTCAGGGGTGGCTACAGTCTCTGCAGAACTGCCTCCGATTCTTCCTATCACCCATGCTGAAAAAATGGTTCACTTTGCCAATGTCACTCCTGTTTCAGGGAAGGACGGCAAGAGTTGCAGGGTGTATGTCCATTTGAGATTTAGTTTTTATTTTTTTATTTTTTATTTATTTTTATTTATTTTACTTACGGACATAATAGTCCAATTACATAGTTATATGAAAAAGTAATTACAGAAAATGACTGTTGTACATAGGTTTACATGAGGCATGTGCAAGCGCGAACTTGTACGTGTCTGGTTGTGGGAATCTCCAATGTAATATATCTTTGCAACTTAGATTAGATTACACATACCTCTTTCAATTCATTCATATCCATCACATTTTTCATGCATTTTCTTCTGCCAATTCTCAACCAAGACCCAGTTGCTGGAAGACTGGCTGGACCTTTAGTGGTATTTGGTAAAGGTTTATAAAATTTTCACCCAGCGAAGAGCATACTTGAAAATATAAACGGTATATTTTTTGTCCTCCGCCGGGATTCGAACCCGCAACCTTCAGTTTACGAGTCGGCACGTTAACCACTAGACTACGGACCGGTCGAGGTGGCGATTCGACTCTGCAATAAGACAATAATCGATCACTTCAGCTGTAAAAAAAATAGGTTCCAAACGCCAATGCTAGCTTTTGTAATGTAAAGAAAATGTGCAAGTTAAATACATTGCAAAACATCCCTAGCGACAGGTACACGGTGTGGCAAACATGTGTCTGGTGAATATATATATTTTTGTTTTTTTATTGTGAGGTAAACACTTTCAAACAAGGAGACAAAGTGTGGGAGTTATCTTTTTATATTTTCCTTGCATAATGTATCACCTGTTTATTTTATATAATATATTCTTTACCATGGGCGTAACCAGTCTAATCTAATCTAATCTAATCTAAGCTGCAAAGATATATATCATTTAAGATTTATATTAAATGCATTCCCACAAGCAGATATGTATAATTTCGCGCTAACACATGCCGCATGTGGACCTACAATATAAAAACCCAATCTCAAATGAACATAAGCCTTGCAACTCTTGCCGTCCTTCCCTGAAACAGGGGTGACATTGAAAAAGTGAACCATTTTTTACAGTATGGGTGGTCAGCCTCATACCAACCTAAAGTCAAGGAATAGGAAATTCAAGGAAAGGAATAGGAATGGAACGGTAGATGTATAAAATTTTGGTTTTTATGTCCGGTCAATAGCTCAGTTGGTAGAGTGCTTGCATTTCATGCCGAGAGCTCGGGTTCCAATCCTTCCCAGGGTGTCAAAAATGATTTCCCGCTGGGCTTCACTGTACATAGGACTTGCAAGGAGTGGCGCCGGAGTCTCTGCAATAACTGATAATGTGAAAGAGACTTAGCCTTAGGGAGCTGACTTTGGGATCTGTCGATGGTGCACTAACCACTCTTAGCGTACTATGCAGTAAAAAGAGCAGTGTTCGGAGACCGCGCTTTCGCCATTGCTAGACCGTCCACTTGGAATCAGCTGCCCCCAGAAGTACGCGCCAAGGAACGAATTGAGAGCTTCAAGAGGGGAATGAAGCCCCACTTCTTCACCGCCGCGTCAAGACTGAAAGCGCCCTTGCAGTGACAGAAGTCACGAAACAGCGTTCTATAAATCATCATCATCATCTTCTTCTTTCTCTTGTTATAGATCTATGATCTGTTTATTGTGGAACTCCATCCTGGGATGCAGAATAACAGCTGTTCTTCCATCTTTTGGGAGGGCGACGTGGTAGACGCTGGCCGTCCGGTATCTCCTGCGCCACGACTCGGGCTATCCTTCTATCGTTCATGCGGTCTACATGGTCCCTCCAGAACCGTCTCCTCTTCCTGCTTCATCTGACGATGTCTTCAGTATCGCTCATGCTTCTGATTTCTGAGTTCCTCGATCGGTCTCATATACAGTGCTATTCTTAGACAGTTTGTTCGTCCGTTGAGCCCACGCTTTGGCAAACTAATGATGCTTGGGCTGGAAATCTCATCACCACGTTTATTCTTACCTACCGAATATCTGTAATGTTTGTATGAAGACTAATCAGTTGTTCGCTTGCGGTCATCTTGGATTGACAGGTCTTCATACAAATATTACCGATATTCAGTAGGTAAGAATTACTGTGGTGATGAGACTTCCAGCCCAGGCATCATTAGTTTGTTAAAGCGGCTCAACGGACGACCAAAATGTTTAAGAAGAGCACCGTTAGTGTCTTTGCAGTAATGGTTTGGAGTGTTTTCATCTCAGATGTTCTGAGTAGGCTCTTGGTTCTCGAAGTGTCTGCTCTTGTCATGGTTGGTCTCACACAGGTTTCATAAATGCGTACTTTGCTTTCTATTCGCATATGTTTGTTCTTTCATATGAGACTGCTCAGACATCCTGCTATTGCAGCAGCTCTGGTGGCCTATGGTGGATCATTTCTAATCTAATCTAATCTAAGCTGCAAAGATATATCTCATTTAAGATTTATATTAAATGCATTCCCACAAGCAGGTATGTATAATTTCGCACTAACACATGCCGCATGTGGACCTACAATATAAAAACCCAATCTCAAATGAACATAAGCCTTGCAACTCTTGCCGTCCTTCCCTGAAACAGGGGTGACATTGGCAAAGTGAACCATTTTTTACAGTATGGGTGGTCAGCCGCATAACAACCTATAAGTCAAGGAACATACATGACAAATTACATTTTTTTTTTTAAAATCAATAAATAACAATATATACATGGACATAAAAAAAAATCATAAAATCAATTTCACTTTAACAAACCCTAGCCGCCAACATCACAGATCAACAGCCATTTCTTTCTATCCTTACATACTTCTTTCATTTCCTCCAGATTCATAACCTTCTTCATACAAGCTCTTCTTTTATTATGACTGGATATTCCATTCATTCGCAATTTCGGATATTTGGTCCATCCATTTTCTGATTGGATTTTTTTTTTTTTTTTTTGTGCACAACAGGTTACCCTAATTACAGTGCACCCTCACAGCTATCAACACGCTGGGAGGAACTCTATTGCTAAATTTTTCAATTTTAATAAATTACATTAAAAAATGTCTATATTAGACTTATTTAAGAGCTTTATACTCCGAGTCATAGGGTGTTGCGCCACGACATCAGTACGGCTTTTCGGTACATGAAATAGATCATGTCCTCGCCCTCGGGTGTAGTCGTCAGGCACATACAACCTGTAGCCCTCCAACAGGGTGGGACTGTCAATTAAGCCGTTGATGACCTTATGAGTGAGCACCATAAGGGATCTGTTGCGCCTCGTTTCAAGGCTTCTAAATCCAGTCTCCCGAAGTAGCTCCTCATGATGCCTGAATTGTGGGTAACTTCCACACCGCCTCATGAGGAGATACCTGAGAAACTTTTTTTGGACTTGTTCTATATATATTTTTAAATATATTTTTTGGTGAAGCCACTGTCCTGGGTCTACGCTTGCTTGTCAAACCCCTTTTGCAACATGTTCATTCACTTAACTGCTTTTAGCGCCGAGCCCCGTTCATACAAACACCCCCGAATATCCGATACATATAAAATTTATTTTACTTTGTTTCAGTATAACAAAATAAAATAAAGATGCAATGAAATGTCGTCTCATCATCATCAATTTTGACCGGTCTTTAGTCCAGTGGCAACACTTCGGACTCGTGAATGGAAGGTTGTGGGTTTGAATCCCGGCGGAGCACAAAGAATAAACCATTTATATTTTCAAATTTGATCTTCGCTGGGTTGAAAAAATCATAAACTTTACCAAAGACCGGTCATCAAAAGGTCCATCCAGCCTTACAGCAACTGGGTATTAAAAAAAAAAAAAAAAAACGCAACTAAGCTACACATATAGTGTAACTTCTTGCCGCGTTATCCCCGAAGGGGTCGCATGTGGCGAGTTGAACCTATTTATTTTTACAGGTAAGGGGGCCGGCCTTACGCCAACCACTTCTGTTGAAGTGGAGGTTTCCCAGCTCCCGAGAGTGCTGGTACTCATTTCTTGTGAAGGCTGAGTAAACCTTGCCGGTATTTTATTTTGGGGTTTGAAATAAACACCGAAACGGGAAATCATTTCTGACACCCTCGGTGGGATTCGAACCCGAGCTTTCAGCATGGAATGCAAGCACTCTACCACCTGAGCTATCGACCGGACTAATTGGACTAATTGCTTGAGAATAAAAGCTTTCTACAGCAACGAGCAAGCTTGCAGAGGGCTCTTCAGGTGTGATATACACAAAAACAGCGCTCACCAAATAAATTTGCCTAATTTTTTAATGGCGCGACAACTAGGGGTGTGTCGTGGCCTTCTTGATCAACTGCAGCCACCGATGACTTGCAAACGCCTTCCTTTTCTAGGGCTGGAAGTCTCATCACCACGGTAATTCTTACCTACCGAATATCGGTAATATTTGTATAAAGACTAATCAGCTGTTTACTTGCGGCCATCTTGGACTGACAGGTCTTCGCACAAATATTACCGATATTCGGTAGGTAAGAATCACCGTGGTGATGAGACTTCCAGCCCAGATACCTCTAGAGAGTTGCAAAGTTCGCGCACTATGTTACACAATATTGAACGACGAAATAATAATTGAGAAATCGCCGTCGAGTCTTTCTCGGTAGAAGATGGAGAAGTAATTTGATTTGCCCCGTGTAGGTAACAACTTTATTTCTCTCCTATATACAGATGGCTCCTTCGCCGTCAGGAGTGGCGGGGCAAAGTCAGTCTCAGGAGTTTACTGTCGCGCCGGGCTGATCTGAAGCGTCCTCGGGGAGCTATTGCGAGGGACGGTCCAATGATTGCGACAAAAAAGTAAAGAGACTGGTCTGAATTTAGCCTGACAGTCTGTCAAATAGGGAAGTAAGCTCTAATAGCAATCAGAAGTAAAAAGAAAATGAAGACGTTTTCTGTGTCTTCTGTCATTTCGTATGTAAACTCTCTCTGAATAAGAGTTTTAGGCTTACAAGGCCGGCTGATGATGCTGGTGTGATGTTTTCCGGGATCTGTTGCCGTGGCCTGTGGGAGCTGGAGCTTCCGGACGTTTCACCCATTTCTACGATGGGTTTCTTCAGCGTGAAGTATGATGATGAAGATGATCTTGATGAGAACTGTGATGAGAACTGTGATACGCCTTCAAAACGACCACTACGCTCTGCCCTCACTGCTGTCAACAAGGTCATGGTGCCCAATAGAGCGAATACATCAAATTTTGCAGACAGGAGCTTTGCAGTGCCGGGCCGGTTGCCTGGAACAATTTACCCGTCGGTGTTTGCTCGAATCAGCCTACCACCACCTCAGAAAGGGACTGAAGACACTGTTTTTTTCCAGAAGCCATGGCGCCCTTGAGATGGTCCTGGACCATTAAATGGCGCCACAGTAAAGTAATCACCCATCATCAATCAATACTGTAACTGTAACTGTAACTCTGTCGCCATTCCGCTAGGGGTGGCCAGAGCCTCTGCAGAGTTGCCTCCATTTTTTCCTATCCTTACATACCTCTTTCAATTCATTCATATCCATCACCTTTTTCATGCATTTTCTTCTTTTACGCTCACTTTGTATATCCCATTCTTTCACAATCTCCTCAATCTGATCACTCCATACTTTTCTCGGTCGTCCCTTCCCTCTTTTTCCTTTCACACTTTCTTTGTATACATACTTTGTCAGTCTATCATCATTCATTCTTTCCACATGCCCAAACCATCTCATCACATTCTTTTGTACCTTAACTTTCACATCCTCTTTCAAATTACATTCTTTTTTTACCCATTCATTCCTAACTCTATCCCTCAGAGTTTTTCCTCAATCAATAATGAAAACTGTGATGATGAAGAAGCCCATCGTAAAAATGGGCGAAACGTCCGAAAGCTCCAGCTTCCACAGACCACGGCAACAGATCCCGGAAAACATCACTCCATCATTAATTTTCTCTGTTGTAACGACCTCCGAACAAGAAGGTTGGGTTGTGACGTGCGTTAACTTTGAACAATATATGGCATGTTAAAAACAACGACTTTGATTCTTGTGAGTTATAGTCCTCTCCGGTGTTCCTCCTTTATCCTGATTCCCAATCCCCGTGCGGATTCCTACCACAGACTGTCGACCAAATAATTTAAAAAATAATATCGATTTATTATGGATGGATGATGAACGACTAACGAAGAAACTGTACAGAGGAAATGACAGAAAAAAAGGAAAGTGTGATCGAGGAAGACTCGAGGAAGGAATGGATGGACCAAATACCGGTCCGTAGTCTAGTGGTAACGCTTCGGACTCGTAATCTGAAGATCGTGGGTTTGATTTCCGGCGGAGCACTTACACATACAAATCTCTAATGAAGATACACCCTGCAACTTTTGCCGACCCTCCTTAAGAGGAAACCTCAAGGGCTACAGAATTGAAAAATAGGTATTTGTAAAATCTGTTGCTGTCTCGCATTGCCCGCACAATCGAGCTATCGATGTGTGAGTGAGGCTGTCAATGTATGCGTACCACGCTGCCCCTCCCCCCTCCCCTCGCCAAGTACCCGCGCCCGCCTGCGCCTGTCTGCGCCCGCCCCGCCCGCTGGCCCCATACTTCACATCTTGCTTCCATGTAGATTGAAGTATGAAGGCCTTACAAACAAATTTGTATGAAAATAATAAGTTTGTATAGAGACTACCATTTTTTTTTGTTTTTCTGGAAAAATAATAATTGATTATTATAGGTATTATTGTAATGTGAAAAATTGCAATGCATCGTTTTTTGTTTAACCAATGGTGTTCCGAGATATTCGCAAACGATTGCTTTTTTTATATGGCAACCCACAAAAAATGACTTTTTTGGAAAAAATGTTTATAACTGTCTGGTAGAACTAATAAAGCAATGACTACACAGAAAATTTAACGAAAATCGTTGAAGCCGTTTTTGAAAAAATCTCATTTTAAGTTTTTAGGTGCTCGGGAGCCATCTTAAATATTAGAATTATAACAAAAAATGTTGAATGAACAATTACAGATATTTGTTAAAACTATCTATAAAAGTTTTAAAATAGCTGTTTTTTTTGCATTATAATGTCTTTTTAGAATTATTAAAAAAAAAAAAATCACACACACACACACATACAGCCGGACGTTTTTGCAAGATAGTGTTTTTTGGCATGTCCTGCACCAGGACAACTCATTTCCGTGAAAATCTCGATTTTTTTTTCCTCGCCAAAACAAAACTTTCTTTACTCCGTACCGGGAGCAAGAAAGTAAAAATCAAATACCAAATTTTCAAGATTTCTGCTTATATGTAATTCGTGTTTGGATTCAGACTTTTGCATGTTTTTTTTAACAGATATCACATATACCTAGTGACGCACATTTTGATGTTGAAATGAATGGACTTGTTTTTATCAAATCTTTCGTTTTCTTCAAAAGTCAGTTTGAGCTCAATTTATTGAATAGTTTTTTCTGTATCAAAAAAATGAAATAAAAAAATTGACACCAAAAGATTTTTGCCAGCCGGCCCTGGTCAAAGGAAGCAATAAAAAAGTGTATAATGGAATATCTCCTTATTTTCGCAGCAATTATTATTGCTTTTTCTTCCTTTGTCTGTATACGCATTGGTCCGCCCGTCCCCAACCTCAAGCCTCCCCCCGCAAAGCGCGATAGGGACAACTGCAGCTTGGACCGAAAATACCTATTAAAATTACACAAAATCAACGTTTCGTAATCCCCTGTTCGCTTCTCCAAAACTTGACCAATTTAACTATTTTTTTTCTTTAATAAATAAAGATAGACTTTGGCCGTGTTTCTATGTTTTCCTTTTTTTATATAATTTAGTCAATTTTGTTTTCTGGATGTTTAAACACAGCGAAAAATCTGACAAATTTTATGGGTTTTTGAATGTTCATATCTCTTTTAATAATTAATTTATGAAAAAAAAGAAAACCGAGGGACATGCCAATAGTAGTCATTGATTTTTGAGACAAAAATGATTGCTCTACTAACATTATCCAGGGAGAAAACAGGGGACTACGTTTGTATGGCGTAACGGCCCTTTTGTTTCCTCTTAATACAAGAGCGACATCGGAAAATCGAACGGATTGTTACAGTATAGGTGGTCAGCCTTATACCAACCTACAAGTCAATGAAAAATACATCTATTTTTATCATCTACATTAACAAAAAAATGCGTATTTTTAAAGTTCAGTCTTGTATCTTGGCAGCGCCACCGCGTCAGAATCATAGGGATCCTGTCCAAACTCAAGACGGCAATGAAGCGAGTAACGGAGACAGTAACTAGCTCACCAACTAGCGCCACTAACTAACTTTGTTAGATTTAATACTTGCAACTAGCTACGCTACTGTTCGCGGGTGAACGAGCCATGGAATGTAATTCAGAGGAAATCGTTGAGCTACATATATAGTACAACTTTTTTTTAAATAGATTTGTGAAGAGGAATCCAATTCACCAACCTATTTTTCTTGGGCTGGAAGTCTCATCACCACGGTAATTCTTATCTACCGAATGTCGGTAATGTTTGTATGAAGACATGTCAATCCAAGATGGCCGCAAGTGAACAGCTGATTGGTCTTCATACAAATATTACCGATATTCGGTAGGTAGGGTCTACCGTGGTGATGAGACTTCCAGCCCTGGCCAGGTGTCTTCATGCAAAAGCAGAAGCTTGTGTGCATGCAATGTCATCTGTATAACCAGGGTCGAAGTTATGATCAAATGGGTCAGACGTGATTCGAACCAACGTTATTCTGTTCCAAATACGCTAGTCGAACAAACGACTTGACTCCCACGGTCATAACACGGAAAAACTTTTTGCCGCGATATCCCCGAAGGGGTCGCATGTGGCGAGTTAAACCTATTTATTTTTACAGGTAAAGGGGCCGGCCTTACGCCAGCCCCTTCAGTCGAAGTGGGGGTTTCCCAGCTCCCGAGAGGGCTGGTACTCATTTCTTGTGAAGGCTGAGTAAGCCTTGCCGGTATTTTATTTGTGGCATGAAATAAACACCAAAACGGGAAATCATTTCTGGCACCCTCAGTGGGATTCGAACCCGAGCTCGTGGCATGGAATGCAAGCACTCTACCAACTGAGCTATCGACAGGATGCAAAAGAAAAAAATGACAGTATTTATTTTTTGTCACAGGGAAATAATCTAAATCTAAATCTAAGTTGCAAAGATATGTATCATTTGAGACTCATACTAAATGCATTCTCACAAGCAGACACGCATAATTTCGCGCTCACACATGCCGCATGTGGACCTACAATATAAAAAAAAACAATCTCAAATGAATATAAGCCCTGCAACTCTTGCCGACCTTCCCAGAAACAGGGGTGACATTGGCAAAGTGAACCATTTTTTACAGTATGGGTGGTCAGCCGCATACCAACCTATAAGTCAAGGAATAATGGAAACCGAAAAAAAGAAGATTTAAGCCTTTGAAACGTGTACAAGCTAAAACCGGAATTATAAAGACGGGCCTAGGAATTAATATGGATTAGCTCGAGACACATTTGCGCGCCTTTTTTTAAATATTCAAATTCAAGACTCCCATGGACCCCTCGTTGCGGGGTTTACAAGACCCCTCGCGCTCCTGACGTGGAATATAAATGGGGGTTTATGCAAAAACTCCCGATACACCCCGCGACCGGAGGGTTATCAAAATATTCTGAATTTGAAAATTGACGATTTGAATTTGGAAGGATTCGAATTTTTGTATTTTTTTTTTTTTTAGAATGGGATTTAAAATTTACTTGTGGACTATTTCAAGAAATCACCGAAAAAAAAACTGTTATATTGGTGTCTGAGACGTTAAAAAATTCATTGTTAATTTTTTGTTATTCGGATATTAGACGCGCCGTTATAAGAGAACATACATTATTCTCAACGTTTCGCTAGCAACGTAGCCAGCATCTTCAGGAGACACCCTCTCTGCACGCAAAAAGACTGAGGATGAACCTATCTATAATCTAAGTTGCAAAGATATATTCATTTAAATCTGTCAGATGCATGCCCACAAACAATACGTGTAGTTCGCGCTTACAAATGCTGAATGTGTACTTACTTACAAATAAAATCCAAACCTCAAATAAACATAAGCCCTGCAACTTTTGCCGACCTTCCCTGACATAATACCAACCTACAAGTCAAGGAATACAGTACAATTATTTTTAATTAATTATCAATGCCTGATTAAGGCAAAATAGGTTGGTGAATTGAACTCCTTGCAAAATCTATTTTAGATTATCTACCTACGACACATATAGTTTTCCATAAATCGCCATTCGTCTGAATTTGCACACGATTGCGAAACGCTAGTTATAATTCCTGTCCGGCAGATCAAAGGGCCGCATTGTGAAAAGGGGCAAATTGGCAAAGGGTTGATTTTTTAGGGGCAGAACGCTCTCTCTCTCCACAGGAAAACCACAAAATTGACGCTTCGAGGTATTTGTTTTATTTCTCATTTGAATGCCGGCCCGTCCCTCAACTTTGATCTCCGTTTATTTAAATTTACTTCAAATGTATTTTGGACTCACTTAAAAATACATTCAAGAATAATCCTCGCAATTCTAGTTTAGAGACTTGATAAATTTGACAATGAGATGGATTTCTTGCTGAAGCTGATTTTTTTTTTCAAAATCTTTTAAAAAGCGTTCATGTGCTCCTTCTGACACACTATAAATGAAGAGGTTCTCCAAAGAATCGAAGCAGGAAGGCATCTGCTCAGGACCTTGTCCGAAAGGCGTGCAAGATGGATCGGCCATGTAATACGAGAAGAAGTTCTCTTAAAAAAACGCAACTAAGCTACACATATAGTATAACTTCTTGCCGCGTTACCCCCGAAGGAGTCGCATGTGGCGAGTTGAAAATATTTATTTTTACAGGTAAGGGGGCCGGCCTTACGCCAACCACTTCAGTTGAAGTGGAGGTTTCCCAGTTCCCGAAAGTGCTGATACTCATTTCTTGTGAAGGCTGAGTAAACCTTGCCGGTATGTTATTTTGTGGTTTGAAATAAACACCGAAACGGGAAATCATTTCTGACATCCTCGGTGGGATTCGAACCCGAGCTTTCGGTATGGAATGCAAGCACTCTACCACCTGAGCTATCTTGCATGCCATAATGGAGGGGATCAACTCTAGGGGACTGCCGCGCCAAGAATACCTGGAGGACCTACTGGTGGACGTGCGCTGCTCATCATATGCAGACCTTAAAAGAGCCGCACAAGACAGGGAGGAATAGAGGAGAAGAGTGAAAGAAATTGCTGCAAGCCAATCCCAGGATTGAAACTATAACTAGAGAAGAAGAGAAGAATAATAATTTTAAAAAAAAATGTAATTTGTCATGTATGTTCCTTGACTTATAGGTTGTTATGCGGCTGACCACCCATACTGTAAAAAATGGTTCACTTTGCCAATGTCACCCCTGTTTCAGGGAAGGACGGCAAGAGTTGCAAGGTTTATGTTCATTTGAGATTGGGTTTTTATATTGTAGGTCCACATGCGGCATGTGTTAGCGCGAAATTATACATATCTGCTTGTGGGAATGCATTAATATAAATCTTAAATGATATATATCTTTGCAGCTTAGATTAGATTAGATTAGATTAGAATAATGTACGATTGCTGATAAAAAAAGTTGACCCTCGATTTCATAAAAAAAAGGTACAACAACAAACTATTGCACCATATTTTTTTCCAATGAAATTTAACGTCCAAATTTTTTTTCTGCAAAAATGATAATTGTGTCATAAAAATATTACATTACAGTATATTATTTTTCAATGGTGAATGAGTTGGAACCCTTTTATGACTGTGCGTCGTTCTGTCAGGGGAGCACCGTCCATTTGCCAAAAAAGGGTTCCATGTTGAAAACACGGATTATATTATAGATAGTTCGATACTCGAATGCTTTGAATTACGAACGATTTAACAACACTAAATCTAAATCTTAAAGATATGTATCATTTGAGATTCATATTGAATGCATTCCCACAAGCAGACACGCATAATTTCGCGCTCACACATGCCGTATGTGGACCTACAATATAAAAAAGGCCTTAAAGAGAACAATCGGCAAATGCATTGAAGACGTTGAGCGCTGGATGACTGCAAATAAGCTAGTCCTAAACCCAGAAAAAACAGAAATTTTGTGTGCGGTGACAAAGAAGCGCAATGAACTTCTTGACCTGTCGCCCATCAGAATCTGCGGAGTAAATGTCAACCCGTCTGCCAGCATTAAACTTCTTGGAGTTTGCATCGACCAGCACCTGACACTGGATAATCAACTATCAAACACTGTCAGATCCGGATTCTTTGCTCTCCGGCAAATTAAGACCGTGGTTAAAAGTCTGCCTAGGAGTGCTACAAAGGCGATTGTAAATTCCTTTGTTGTGGCCAAACTTGACTACTGCAATGCGATCTATGCTGGCCAGCCCAAAAATCAGCTCAAAAGGCTTCAATCGCTGCAGAACGCTGCAGCTAGACTCATATATGGCGCTGCAAAGTCTTGCCACATCACTCCTCACCTTCAAGCTCTGCATTGGCTGAAAATCCCTGAGAGGATTACCTTTAAAGTTGGTCTGCTCACTTTTAAAGCACTACGTGGGAGTGCTCCGGGGTACCTCATGGAGCTGGTGTCTCCAACAACTATAACCTTGCGTGGACAAACACTGAGGTCAGCTGTATTAAGAAGCAGCTGCCTGGAAGTCCCAGCAAGAAGACCCCACACTGTTTTTGGAGACAGGGCATTCAAGGCAGCCGCTCCAATGACCTGGAATGCTTTTCCTGACACACTGAGGGAACTGGATTTGGAGACGCAATTTAAAAGAAGTCTCAAGACTCACCTCTTCGTCCAATCATATGGACAAGCGCCTTTGTAGTGACACATTGTCATAAAAGGCGCTATATAAATTCTGTGTTTATTATTATTATTATTATTAAAAAAATCAATCTTCCCTGAAACAGGGGTGACATTGGCAAAGTGAATCATTTTTTACAGTATGGGTGGTCAGCCTCATACCAGCATATAAGTCAAGGAATACAAGCGATTAATAACATTTGAGTACATAAAATATTCACGTTCCGTAACTTATAGGTCAGTATGTGGCTGACTACCCATACTGTAAAAAACGGTTCACTTTGATGATGACAAAATAAGATGTACCTACCTACTGTGTTTTTTTTATATATGGAGTTCTTTCGCAAGCGCTAGCGCTCCCGACTTGTTTTGGACACAAATCGCCACCTCGTCGCCTTAAGGTCGTAAGGAATTTAGCAGAATAGCGCATTAGACCAAAGATAATATGGTGTTGGCGATGGCAAGCTGAGAAAGAAGACAGACAAAATATGCAGTCATTTAAAAATAATGTATCCCGATTTTTTTCCACGTTTTGGTGTACAAGCATTCGAACAATGAGGTTTTCCTTTTCGGATTATGTTTCAAATGCGGTACATTAACTATGAAAAGAAATAATTTTCATGTTTGTCCATAAAGCGAAAATAAGCCGCCATTGTTTTTGTTTTTCCATCGTAAATTATAGAATCGGAATATTGAGGTATTTCATTTTTATTTTCCAAAAATATAAATGTGAAAATTTGAATGTATTTAATATCCATGGTGGAAATAAAATAGATAAATGAATAGGGAGTTTGTTGCCAAAATGAGATTTTTAATATTTGACATTGTACATACGACCGTGATGGAGGTTTGAAAAAAAGATTTTATAAATTTTCAATTTCAAAAATGACCATGAAGAAGGCTATATGACTCTGGAGGAAATAAAAAAAGTATGTACGGACAGAAATAAATGCCGGTTGATCTGTAATGTTGGCGGCTAGGGTTTATTAAATTGGAATTGGTTTTCTGTTGAAGTTTTAATGTCCATACATACGAGTATTATTATTTATTGATTTAAAAATAAATAAATAATGTGTCGTGTATGTTCCTTAACTTATAGGTTGGTATGCCGCTGAGCACCCATGCTGTAAAAATGGTTCACTTTTCCAATGTCACCCCTGTTTCAGGGAAGGTCGGCAAGAGTTGCAGGGTGTATGTCCATTTGAGATTTGGTTTTTATGTTGTAGGTTCACATGCGGCATGTGTGAGCGCGAAATTATGCGTGTCTGCTTGTGGGAATGCATTTAATATGAACCTCAAAGATGCATATCTTTGCAATTTAGATTTAGATTTAGAACCTGTAAGTCGAGAAATATCCATGTAAAAGAGAGTAGAAGAAGAAGTTTTAGTAGCGTTTTATAACGATGATCTATTGCTTCATAACAAAGGGTGATGGAATAAGCTGTTAACAAATACGGCGGGCTGATGTGACACAACTTCCCCCCTCTTATATACAGGGTATTGTATTTTTTTTCGCCGCGAATCGAACCCACAATCTGCTGCAGCTAATCCCTGCGGTTAACCACTCGACCGAAAATTGCATTAAAATAAAGGGATGAAGTTTCACATTCATGATGTTTCAGTTACTGTGAGGCCTTTCCACTCGTTTCCAATGTGCTGATATGAAGGAAGGATGGATATGAAGGAATTGAAAGAGGTATGTCAGGATAGGAAAAAATGGAGACAACTCTGCAGAGGCTCTGGCCACCCCTAGCGGAATGGCGACAGAGTTACAGTTACAGTGATATCTTTCTTCCTTGGAAAGAATAATAATAATATCAGGATTATTTATTTGGTGAGCGCTGTTTTTGTGTGAATCACACTTCAAGAGCTCTCTGCGAGCTTGGTCGTCGCTGTAGAAAGCGACAATTCTCAAGCAAGACCCAGTTGTTGTAAGGTTGGATGGACCTTTCAGTGACCGGTCTTTGGTAAAGGTTTATGAATTTTTCAACGCAGCGAAGAGCACATTTGGAAATATAAATGGTGTATTTTTGTGCTCCGCCGGGATTCAAATCCACAACCTTCCATTTACGAGTCCGAAGTGTTGCCGCTTAATTACGGACCGGTCCAAGAAATGCCAACAACACGCGGTGTACCTGAGCGGTCACCCATCCAGGTAGCATCCACACCCAATGTTACTTAACTTCGGTGATCTGATGAGAACCTGTGCTTATGTTTGTGAACATGGACATCTTGTCGGTGGACATTGTGTCGTGACACGGAGCTCATGTACTCTGACTGCTTTGAACGCAAGCGTTCTATCAACTCAGCAAGTCAATGTAAAATAATTTATGTATCAAAGATATACTTCAAAAGCCTTCATTTTACGTAATTTCTAGACCGAGTACGAGTTGCAAAACTGGAGTAATGTAAAGTTTACGGCAATTATTAAAGAGTGATTTCCCCCAAAATCTGCCGTTTTTGTTTGTTTGAACTTGATTTTCTTCATCACTGTAACTCTTTTGCTAAGACCATAAAGTGTAAGAAACAAAAACGGCAGATTTTGGGAGAAATCACTCTTAAATATTTTCCGTAAACTTTACTTTTCTAAAGTTTTGCTACTCGTACTAAGGGTACAGTATGTTCACGCTTACACACTGTAATTGAAGAGGACTCGGACACATAAATATTTAAGTGAAATATATTAGGGAATGGTATTCCACCCTCAAATCTCTTGATCATAGTGTTAGGAGTCGTTAGGGGGACCATTTATATCTATTGTAATTTCCTCTTTGATGTCCCCGCACCTACTTCTAGTTGCCATATATCACTTCATGGACACCCTATGGCCTAGACACCCCTATTTCAGCGAACGAATTTGCAATATTCATCTGAAATAGGAAGTTGAATGTCATTCCTTGAATATTTTAAAGAAATGAAAAATCACCAAGTATATTCAATTGATTATATTCGATTGATTCCTTGACTTATAGGTTGGTATGAGGCTGACTCGCCAAACTGTAAACAAAAGGTTCACTTTGCCAATGTCACCCCTGTGTCAGGGAACGTCGGAAAAAGTTGTAGGGTTTATGTTCATTTGTGGTGTGGATATTATTTGTAAGTACACATTCAGCATTTGTAAGCGCAAACTACACGTGTTTGTTTGTGGGCATGCATTTGATATGAGCTTTAAATGTAAATATATCTTATAACTTAGATTATAGATGTATTGAAAAAAAGTACACAAGAACTTTGTATTTAAAATTGTATCATGTAATCTATAATCTAAGCTGCAAGGATACGTTAACATTTAAGGCTCATATGAAATGCATGCCTACAGACAGGCACATGTAGGTTCGCGCCTACACATTCTGCATGTGTGCATACAAATAAAGAAAACCTCACATGGACATAAACCTTCCAACTCCTGCCGCCGTTCCCTGAACCGGGGTGGCATTGGCAAAAGTGAACCGATTTTTACAGCACGGGTGGTCAGCCTCGTACCAACCTATCAGTCAAGGATAATTTTCCATAAACTTTGTATTAAATTGGGTGTATACCTACCTACTAGGATTATCAGAAAAAGAGAAAAATAAATTGTCTATGGAAGAAATGGCGGGAGTTTGCCGCCATGCTTTATTGGCGTCTATGGTCTCGTTCGTAATTTAAATTTATGTGACCAGCGACAATAAAATGTTAGAGCGCAGTTAGGTTGATAGAGACACCGATTATTATTATATTGTCGTGATTATTATTATTATTAATAGAGGGGTGGATGTATAAGATAATAATGGTGGAAAATCATGGGTTTACAAACAAGGGATGATTATCTTGTAACCACATTGACAAAGAGCGTAACCGTCTATGTTTTTTGTTTTTTTTGTAACCGATTTTTTAACCGATTTTTAAGTAACCGATTTTTGCGCAACCGATTTTTTACTGTTTTATTTCTAAATGGATACTCGTTGTGTGCAATACGTAATCTAATCTAATCTAAGTTGCAAAATATGTGTAACATTGAAGATTCACATTATAATATGCACTTTCACAAACATACATGCACAAGTTCGCGCTTAAGCATGCCGCATGTGGTCCTACAATATAAAAACCCGAATCTCACATGGACATACACCCTGCAACTCTTGCCGACCTTCCCTGAAAACAGGGGTGACATTAGCAAAGTGAACCATCTTTACAGCATGGGCGGTCAGCCGCATACCAACCTATAAATCAAGGATTATTTCTAAATGGAAGTTCCTTGACTTATAGGTTGGTATGCGGCTGACCACCCATGCTGTAAAAAATGGTTCACTTTGCCAATGTCACCCCTGTTACAGGGAAGGACGGCAAGAGTTGCAGGGTGTGTGTCCGTTTGAGATTGGTTTTTATGTTGTAGGCTCACATGAGGCACGTGCAAGCGCGAACTTGTACGTGTCTTGGTTGTGGGAATGCATGTAATGTGAATCTCCAATGTAACATATCTTTGCAACTTAGATTAGATTAGATTAGATACGCGTTGTGTGCAATACGTAACCAGCCTTATACATAAATCCAAATTACAAATATTAGGATGATTTTGTCTGGTCGATAGCTCAGTTGGTAGAGTGCTTGCATGCCATGCCGAGAGCTCGGTTTCGAATCCCTTAACTGAAAATCGTCAGCAACCTCTCAACGCAAATAAAGTGCAACTTCTTACCGCATTTTTCGTTACCTCCTTGAGTAAATAGTACAACAACCCTATAATCAATTATCTGGACTATCTAAGTGCAGTACCAACCTGTTGTAGCAACTAAGCTGCACATTAAGTGCAACTTCTTAGCGTATTGCCTACCATCATATAATTGAATTTTTGCGTTACTTCTAATCTAATCTAATCTAAAATATTTTTTAGTGTTGATCTGTTAATGATCTGTTTTGTTTTACCATTTATATTTTTAAATATTTATAATCTAATCTAAGCTGCAAAGATATATATTATTTAAGATTTATATTAAATGCATTCCCACAAGCAGATATGTATAATTTCGCGCTAACACATGCCGCATGTGGACCTACAATATAAAAACCCAATCTCAAATGAACATAAGCCTTGCAACTCTTGCCGTCCTTCCCTGAAACAGGGGTGACATTGGCAAAGTGAACCAATTTTTTATAGTATGGGTGGTCAGCCGCATAACAACCTATAAGTCAAGGAACATACATGACAAATTACATTTTTTTTAAATCAATAAATAACAATATATACATGGACTTCATTGCGTGAATAGTAATACAACCACCCTATTGTAGGAACTAAGCTGCACATCCAGTACAACTTCTAACCGAATTTCATGCGTCACAAATAATATTGCATTTTTTGCGTTACCTCCTTGGGTAATTAGTAATACAACCCGATAATCAGTGATCTAGACTACCCTAAAGTACAGTTCCACCCTGTTGTAGCAACTAAGCTGCACATCTAGTACAACTTCTAACAGAATTTCATGCGTCAGAAATAATATTGCAATTTTTGCGTTACCTCCTTGGGTAAAGAGCAATGCCACCCCATAATCAGTGATCTAGACTACCCTAAAGTACAGTTCCACCCTGTTGTAGCAACTAAGCTGCACATTCAGTGCAAATTCTTACCGAATTTCATGCGTCAGAAATAATATTGCAATTTTTGAGTTACCTCCTTGGGTAAGTAGCAATGCCACCCCATAATCAGTGATCTGGACTACCCTAAAGTACAGTTCCACCCTGTTGTAGCAACTAAGCTGCACATTCAGTGCAAATTCTTACCGAATATCATGCGTCAGAAATAATATTGCAATTTTTGAGTTACCTCCTTGGGTAAGTAGCAATGCCACCCCATAATCAGTGATCTGGACTACCCTAAAGTACAGTCCCACCCTGTTGTAGCAACTAAGCTGCACATCTAGTACAACTTCTAACAGAATTTCATGCGTCAGAAATAATATTGCAATTTTTGCGTTACCTCCTTGGGTAATTAGTAATACAACCCGATAATCAGTGATCTAGACTACCCTAAAGTACAGTTCCACCCTGTTGTAGCAACTAAGCTGCACATCTAGTACAACTTCTAACAGAATTTCATGCGTCAGAAATAATATTGCAATTTTTGCGTTACCTCCTTGGGTAAAGAGCAATGCCACCCCATAATCAGTGATCTAGACTACCCTAAAGTACAGTTCCACCCTGTTGTAGCAACTAAGCTGCACATTCAGTGCAAATTCTTACCGAATTTCATGCGTCAGAAATAATATTGCAATTTTTGAGTTACCTCCTTGGGTAAGTAGCAATGCCACCCCATAATCAGTGATCTGGACTACCCTAAAGTACAGTTCCACCCTGTTGTAGCAACTAAGCTGCTCATTCAGTGCAAATTCTTACCGAATTTCATGCGTCAGAAATAATATTGCAATTTTTGAGTTACCTCCTTGGGTAAGTAGCAATGCCACCCCATAATCAGTGATCTGGACTACCCTAAAGTACAGTTCCACCCTGTTGTAGCAACTAAGCTGCACATCTAGTACAACTTCTAACCGAATTTCATGCGTCACAAATAATATTGCATTTTTTGCGTTACCTCCTTGGGTACATAGCAATGCCACCCCATAATCAGTGATCTGGACTACCCTAAAGTACAGTCCCACCCTGTTGTAGCCGATATCTAATATCTAAAGTAGCGCCGCATCGCTGGCTCTCATGCAATTAACGTCTATTGTTAACAGGGGACCGCAGAAAGGCGAAATGACTCAAGCGACCTGGTTACCGCAATGGACAGAGCTTTCAAAACTTTTAACACGAGTTTTTTTTTAAATATACCTATTTTGTCAGGGCTGGAAGTCTCAACACCACGGTAATTATTACCTACCGAATATCGGTAATATTTGTATGAAGACCTGTCAATCCAAGTTGGCCGCAAGTGAACAGCTGATTAATCTCCATACATATATTACCGATATTCGGTAGGTAAGAATTACCGTGGTGAAGAGACATTCAGCTCTGGCCAGATACATCTATTAAACCATTAATTAAAAAGTCTTTGTTTTTATTTAAATCAATTATTAATCAATAATTACATAATTATATACGTTGACTTATAGGTTTGTATGAGGCTGACCACCACCCATGCTGTAAAACAAATGGTTCGCTTTGCCAACGCCACCCGTGTTTCAGGGAATGTCGGCAAGGTTGCAGAGTTTATGTTCATTTGAGGTCCGAATTTTAATTTGCAAGTACACACGTAGCATTCGTAAGCGCGAACTTACACGTACGTGTCTGTTTGTGAAAATGACTCAAACATGAATTTTAAATGTTAATATATCCTTGCAACTTTGCTTATGTATTTTAGTATCTTATGTATTAGTGAATGACGAAATTCCTGAGTAAAATTATTCACTCTGCCAATGTCCCCTTGCCAATGTTCCCTGAAAAAAAGTTCAGGAAAGGTCGGCAAGAGTTGCAGGGCTTATGTTCATTGTGAAATTTACATTTTTTTAATGTTGTAGGTTCACATGCGGTATGTATAAGCCCGAACATATTTTAGAGTCATATACACGTCTCTTACCTTCACGGGAAAGCCATCCACCACTCTAGAAAATCTATAGCTTTGCATGAGCGTCCATTTGCTGTGGGTCCTTCTGACGCACACACAGAAGACGGGTATGAGGAGGTTTTTAACACACGTGTCTTTTTGTGGGAATGCACGTAATATGAATCTAAAATGCATTATATTTCAATATCAATAACCAATTGAATAATTAAAAAACAATTTAAAAAAATGTACAAGCGAACCGTATACCACAGGTTTAGAATCACTGGTGTATAATGCGTCAACAGAATAAATTTCCAATATACTATTTGCTCAGCACGCTCCCATAAATTTCAATGCAATTTTTTTCTTGCAAAAAAAATCCCCTGCAGTATATTTTTTGCTTAGCTATGAGGCCCTTCACTTTGAATGTGACAGATATTTTCGGATACAAAGTATCTCTATCTAGCAGGCGCGTGCATGGGGTATAGGCAAATAAATCTAAATCTAAGTCTAAGTTGAAAATATATATCATTTGAGATGCATATTAAATGCATTTCCACAAGCAGACATGTATAAGTTCGCGCTAACACATGCCGCATGTGAACCTACATTATAAAAACCTAATCTCAAATGAACATAGGCCCTGCAACTCTTGCCGAACATCTCTGAAACAGGAGTGACATTGGATTACTGAACCATTTTTTACAGTATGGGTGGTCAGCCTGATACCAACCTTTAAATCAAGAAACATTCCATTCCTAGAAATTCTCCTAATCTCTTCCATCATGTAACTAAACTAAGCTACACATATAGTGAAACTACTTGGCGCGTTGTCCCCAAAGGGATCGCATTGAACTACTTGAACCTATTTATTTTTAGAGGTAAAGGGGCTGGCCTTGCGCCAACCAGTTTAAGTAGGGGTTTCCCAGCTCCCAGTATGGGCTGGTACTCATTTCATTTGAAGGCTGAGGAAACCTTGACGGTATTTTATTTTGGGTTTGAAACGAACACAAGAAAACTTACAAATTTAAATATCTAATCTAATCTAATCTAAAATATATAAATGAAAAAAAAACAGAAAGAATTACGAGAAGGTATTAATTTGCACTTAACAGAATTAAATAAATCACGTATATATCACATGAAAAGAGTGATGAAATTAGATGAGATGAAAGAAGTATGCAAGGACAGAGTCAAGTGGAGGCACTTGTGTGGAGGTACTGGCCACCCCTAGAGGAAAGGCGGCAGGAAACAAGACAAGACAAGACGTATGAGATTGGCAAATACAATATTACGACGTCATTCGGCGGGGTTGCTAGGGAAAAGACAAACAAATATTTTATTATTGGTTGCTAAGAACGGAAGCCCCATACAAGCCTGACGTTTGCTCAACGAGTACAAAGTTCCAAATTCCAAAAAAGTTTCGATTCTATTTGCTTTAATCAAACAAACAGATCTCCATATTTTTTTTTGTATTTAATCCAGAGAATTTTTACACTAAAAAACGTACAAAAAAATATTAAATACCTACATTAAAAAAAAATTTAAACACAAAAGCATAAATAATCATTTGAATACTAAAAATATTTTTTTGTACGTTTGAATTTTTCCGCTGCGAAATAAATTCCCCATAAATTAGGGAAAATGTTTTTCATTATGATGGGTGGCGCTGTGAAAGAATAACAAAGCGTCGGGGAAATTATGAACCGCCATCTGGCAACACAACAATAATTATAAATGTAATAATTTAAAAAATAAAACGAATGGAATTCAAGGGATGATTTATAATGATTGAAATTTGATGAGTTCATACAAATTTTGTTTTTCAAAAAAAAAAAACTCATTTGTTTGATTTCTGCAGATCAAGACCCCCCCGCCTTCCCAATGCTATATTTCTAGATTCAGAATGAAAAAAAAACGTGAGAAGGAACCCTTGCTCTCGGCATGGAATGCAAGCATTCTACCAACTGAGGTATCGACTGGACTTTTTACGAGCTACAAAGCGCCAACTCTAAAGCAAGACCCAGTGCTGTCAGGCTGTGTGGACCTTTTGATGACCGATCTTTGTATAGGTTTATGAATTATTGAACCCAGCGAAAAGCAAATTTGAAAATATAAATGGTCTATTATTTTGTGCTCCGTTGGTATTCGAACCCACAATCTTCAATTTACGAGTACGAAGTGTTAGCACTGGACTACCAACCGGTCCAAGTTACTGCAAATAAAATGCTTTATCCACGATTTCTCAAATCTGTGAATCAGCATAGGTTACAGTCTTATAGGTTGGTATGAGGCTGACCACCCATTCTGTAAAAAATGGTTCACTTTTCCAATGTCACCCCTGTGACAGGGAAGGTCGGCAAAAGTTGTAGGGCTTATGTTCATTTGAGGTTTGGATTTTATTTGTAAGTACACATTCAGCATTTTGTAAGCGCGAACTACACGTGTTTGTTAGTGGGCATTCATTTGAGAGCTTTAAATGAATCTATCCTTGCAACTTAGATTGTAGATTATTATTATAATATAGCACCATTTCACTTTTATCTTTTATGCGTTCATTTTCTAGATAGGTGTGTAGAAATTCACGTAAAATGTGATAAGTCATTTAGGTACGTAAAAATTTGAAAAAAGAACACGGGTTTTTTTTTAATGGTGGTGATTTTCCAAAATGGCGTCAATTACTTGAACAGCTGATGTTGGCTTTTAATTCCCGCGCAGAAATATCAATTATGTATGTACGCGTATAAGGGAAAACCAACTGGGGCCCTGTCGTGCGGATGTGTACCTCGTGTGAAGGCAGCGATCGACAATCTTACACTTTTATATAAACTGCTACGATTTACTTGAGTTCAATTTAATACAAAACGTCCGAAAGCTCAGCTCCCACAGACCACGGCAACAGATCCCGGAAAACATCACTCCAGCATCATCAGCCGGCCGTGTAAGCCTAAAACTCTTATTTAATACAACTTCGATAAAAATTTATTTTAAACAATTTATTTTTAAATGTTGTTGTTGAATGTTGTCATACTGTAAAAAATGGTTCACTTTGCCAATGTCACCCCTGTTTCAGGGAAGGTCGGCAAAAGTTGTGGGGCTTATGTTCATTTGAGGTTTGGATTTTATTTTTAAGTACGTACGCATTCAGCATTTGTAAGCGCGAACGTGTTGGTTTGTGGGCATGCATCTGAGAGCTTTAAATGAATATATCCTTGCAACTTAGATTATAGATTATAGTTCACATCTAGGGTGGAAGTCTCCTCACTACACGGTTATTCAAACCTACCGAATATCAGTAATATTTGTACAAAGACTAATCAGCTGTTCACTTGCGGCCATCTTGGATTGACAGATTTTCATACAAATATTACCGATATTCGGTAGGTAAGAATTACCGTTGTGATGAGAATTCCAGCCCTGGTTAACTTAATTTATAGGTTGGCATGACATTGTCATGAGGTCCGGTCGATAGCTCAGTGGTAGAGTGCTTGCATTCCATGCTGAGAGCTCGGGTTCGAATCCCACCAAGGCGAGGGTGTCAGAAATTATGTCCCGCTTCGGTGTTTACTTCAAACCCCAGTACTAGCCCCCTAGTCCGGTCGATAGCTCAGGTGGTAGAGTGCTTGCATTCCATGCCGAAAGCTCGGGTTCGAATCCCACCGAGGGTGTCAGAAATGATTTCCCGTTTCGGTGTTTATTTCAAACCCCAAAATAAAATACCGGCAAGGTTTACTCAGCCTTCACAATAAATGAGTACCAGCACTCTCGGGAGCTGGGAAACCTCCACTTCAACTGAAGTGGTTGGCGTAAGGCCGGCCCCCTTACCTGTAAAAATAAATAGGTCCCGAAGCGCCACATGCGACCCCTTCGGGGATAACGCAGGCAAGAAGTTACACTATATGTGTAGCTTAGTTGCGTTTTTGGGAGCTGGTAATAGTGTGTCACATCCTTGCCCACAGGTGTTGTGGTCAGGCGCATACAACCTGTGACTCTCCAACAGAGTGGGACGGTCAGTTAAGCCGTTAAAGACTTTATGAGAGAGCACCAAAAGGGAATTGTTGCGCCTAGTTTCCAGGGTTGCGAAGTAGCTTCTCTATATATTTTACTTGTTCTAGCATCTCCATACACAATATATAAAAAAAACGACCGGTCCGCAGTCCTGTGGTTAGCGCTTCGTGCACGTAAATGGAAGGTTGTGGGTTCGAATCCCGGCGGAGCACAAAAAATATACAATTTAAATTTTCAAATATGCTCTTCGCTAGGTGAAAAATTCATACACCTTTACCAGAGACCGGTCACTAAAGGCCCATCCACCCTTTCAGCGGCTGGGTCTTTCTTGAAAATTGGCGCTTTCTACAACGATAACCAAGCTCGCAGAGAGCTCTTGAGGTGTGATACACACAAAAACAGCACTCAACAAATAAATCATCCTTAATTTATTATTATTATTGAGACTTCCATTTTTGTTTTTCGTTTTTTTTTCGCTCGCAAGTCTCCGGTGCACCATCTCTTCTTCTTCCCTGCTCCTTTCCCTTGCCGCCATTAATCAAAAAGCGCGGGAATTAATCACGGAAAAATGGCGGCATCAAGAGCACGGCTGCCAACCGAACCGGGGCCAACTTCAGAGCGGTTATAGCGCTTGGCGTACTCCGACATCTATAAAAGGAACTGCGAAGCTTGCCTCGAGTGCAGTCAAAGCATTGCGTAGTAACATAGAGAAGCAGAAATTAACATACTGCACTGATACATACTATAGCCCACATTTGTCACAGTCCTGTCAAACTTTGCATTGGTGAAGTCATACGTTGATGAAGAAGGTTATGACTCTGGATGAAATGAAAGAAGTATGTAAGGACAGAAAGAAATAGCGGTTGATCTGTACCCTTAGTACGAGTTGCAAAACTTAAGAAAAGTAAAGTTTACGGAAAATATTATTAAAGAGTGATTTCTCCCAAAATCTGCCGTTTTGATTTCTTACACTTTATGGTCTTAGCAAAAGAGTTACAGTGATGAAGAAAATCAAGTTCAAACAAACAAAAACGGCAGATTTTGGGGGAAATCACTCTTTAATAATTGCCGTAAACTTTACATTACTCATGTTTTGAAACTCGTACTAAGGGTACTGTAATGCTGGCGGCTAGGGCTTCTCATGTTTTCCAGTTTTTTTGTACATTTTGAATTAAAATGAATTTTGTACTTTATATTTGATTTTAATGTTAATCCATTTGTTTATGTCTAAAATGTTATTTGTTGTATATTGTATATCCTTGACTTATAGGTTGGTATGCGGCTGATCACCCATGCTGTAGAAAATTATTCACTTTGCCAATGTCACCCCTGTTTCAGGGAAGGTCGGCAAGAGTTGCAGGGTGTATGTCCATTTGAGATTTGTTTTTTATGTTGTAGGTTCACATGAGGCATGTGCAAGCGCGAATTTGTTCGTGTCTGGTTGTGGGAATGCATGTAATATGAATCTCCAATGTAACATATCTTTGCAACTTAGATTAAATAAGATTAGATTAGGTACACATGCGCCATGTAATATTATGCGTGTCTGCTTGTGGAAATGCATTTATTATGAATTTAAATTGATATATATCTTTGCAGCTTAGATTTGGATTTGGATATATCGACGTTAAAAAGGCAGGATAAGCGACATTTTGGTCAAAAATGACTTATGAATGCTATCTTACTTGAAATTTACCGCTCTTTCTAATGCGCTAACTCCCATAGTTATACGATGATTTTTGTGTTGTTTTATGCCCAAGCAAACGGCATTTTCGATAAAAAAAATAAAGGCATTTATTGGCATAATAATATCTATTAGGTACTGTGCTTTTACTATTGTTTTTGTCACAAGCGCCTTGACTTATAGGTTGGTATGAGGCTGACCACCCATACTGTAAAAAATGGTTCACTTTGCCAATGTCACCCCTGTTTCAGGGAATGTCGGCAGGGGTTGCAGGGCTTATGTTCATTTGAGTTTGGATTTTATTTGTAAGTACACAATCAGCATTTGTAAGCGCGAACTACACGTGTTTGTTTGTGGGCATACATCTGAGAGCTTTAAATGAATATATCCTTGCAACAACAAGATTATAGATAGATTATAGCCTTAAGGTCAAAAATTGCCAAAATCTTGTCGGTTACACCAAAACCATACTTCGAAAACGCAGTTGTTTGCTTGGGCATAAACAACAACAACAAAAATCATCGTAGAGCTATGGGAGTTAGCACATAAGAAAGAGCGGAAAATTTTCAGTAGGATAACATTCATAACTCATTTTGACCAAAATGTCGCTTATGCCTTACTTCCTTTTAACCGTCGATACATAACTTTCTCGGTCTTCCTCTACAAGACATCCATCTATTTTAGCAACGTACACTTTCTTCGTCAGTCTCTCCTCATTCGAAAAAAACAAAATGATATCCGAAGTATTTGCAACGTTTTGAAAGAGCCTCTTTCACAAATCACTTGGTACATGGATGCAACCAATAGTCCTCTAGGGTCGTAAATCCTGCAGCGACCCTTGTTCACAGCCTGGAGGATGATAATTTAACGGCCTCCTACAGGAATGCCGTTCCATTAGAAGAAAAGGGTGAAAGGGGAAGAACCGAAACAGATAGACTTACACTTCGTATCTATATCTGTACCTTGGACCATACACAACGGTAGTCACATTTAGTAAAATGTGCAGGAGACGAGTTTTAGTGAAAATATGCACTTTTATAAAACCATCATAACTTCTAAACTAGACGACATATTTTTGATCTGTAAAAACTGTTTATCTTCTTTTATCGATATTTATTTAATGTGAAGTAATGTGAACAACGTTTGTGGAACTTCCGTGGTTTATGCTCGCACTTTTATGTGCATCCCATATTTATTACACTTGATATCTCAGTAACTATGAGTCCGAGGACTCCAATATTTTTACCACTTATAGAACAGCTAATTATAATAATTTCTGCATCATTAACTCAAAAACGCAAAAAAGTTGACCGTTGTTTATGCTCTACGGTACAGATATATATACTTCTACTAGGCTGGAAGTCTCAAGACCACGGTAATTCTTACCTACCGAATATCGGTAATGTTTGTATGAAGACTAATCTGCTGTTTACTTGCGGCCATCTTGGATTGACAGGTCTTCATACAAATATTACCGATATTCGGTAGGTAAGAATTACCGTGGTGTTGAGACTTCCACAAAGTTGAAAAGATATATGAACATTCAAACCTCATATTAAATGCATGCCCACAAACAGACACGTGTAAGTTCGCTCTTACAAATGCTGAATGTGTACTTACAAATTAAAACCAAACCTCAATTGAAAATAAGCTCTGCAAATTTTTCCGACCTTCCCTGAAACAGGGGTGACATTGTCATAGTGAACCGTTTTTTACAGTAAAGGTGATCAGCCTCATACCAACCTATAAGTCAAGGAATACAAATAAGAAATAACATTCAGGTATAAACAGGTAGGTACACAACAAAATCTTATACAGAAATCTCTACAAAAAAAAACGATACGTCTACAAAAAACAAACATGAGATTATGACTAAATATGCCGCCAACATTACAGATTAGCTGCCATTTCTTCCTATCCTTACATACTTCTTTTATTTCATCCAGAGTCATAACCATTTCATACAGGCTCTCTTTTTATTATGACTCTGGATATCCCATTCATTCGTAATTCCGGAAATTTGGTCCATCTATAATAAAATGGATATATCTATAAACATGTACAAATTGAAATACTTGGCATGTACTGGGAGACAGAAAACATATTGTGAAATTCCTTCTTTTTCTCTCCCCCGGCAATCTGTCTTTTCTTTTTCAATCATGACCCCCTCCCGTTTCCCAAAAAAAGATAAACTAAAGGCCTGCTACATGTTCAATCTAAGTTGCAAATGCCGTGCCAAAAGAAAGATAATAAATAGGAGAACACGAATCTCCTATCACATCAGAGTCATAATAAACGGACGGCTTGTATGAAGAAGGTTATGATTCTGGATGAAGTGAAAGGACAGAAAGAAATGGCGGTAATGTTGGCAGCTAGGGTTTTTTAAATAAGAATTTTGTATATATATATTGAGATTGAAATAAACATCAAAACAGGGAATCATTTCTGACACCCTCGGTGGGATTCGAGCCCGAGCTCTCGGCATGGAATGCAAGCACTCTACCACCTAAACTGTCGATCAGACGATGTATCTATAATCTATAATCTAAGTTGCAAAGATACAATTAACACTCAAAACTCATACCAAATGCATGCCCACAAACAGACACGTGTTAGTTTGCACTTGCAAACGCTGAATGTGTACCTATTTAGAAATTAAAACCAAACCTCAAATCAGCAACTTTTTCCGACCTTCCCTGAAACAGGGGTGACATTGGCAAAGTGAACTATTTTTTACAGTACGGTTGGTCAGCCATATACCAACCTATAAGTCAAGGAACAAACACCCTCGCCCTCGGTGGGATTTGAACCCGAGCTCTCGGCATGGAATGCAAGCACTCTACCAACTGAGCGTTCGATCGGACGATGAATAAAAAGAGTTAAAAGAAAAATATCCGCATTATGTCGTAGGGCTTTTTTTTCAAGAGATTTTTATGTCATTTTCCTTGTAAGGAATATTTATATATCTAGACACTGATGTGCTGTAATTGTAAGAGGGAAAATAGGAAATGGGAGAGATCGTGTTTGCTGGCACAGGTTCAAGGCAGACTCCGCCGAAATACTTTTTAAAATATTGTTTTCCGTACACATCATATCCTAGCAGGGCTGTGGGTATTTGTAGAAAAACATTTAGACTCCAAAAACTAGAGTCTTTAAGAGATGTCTGTACACAACATATCGTAGCAGGGTCGAGGGTATTTGTAGACAAAAATTTAGGCTCCAAAAACTAGAGTCTTTGGGAGATGACTTTACACCTCATATCCTAACAGGGTTAGTCCGGTCGATAGCTCAGTTGGTAGAGTGCTTGCATTCCATGCCGTGAGCTCGGGTTCGAATCCCGCTGAGGCGAGGGTGTCAGAAATGATTTCCCGTTTCGGTGTTTATTTCAAACCCCAAAATAAAAATACCGGCAAGGTTTACTCAGCCTTCACAAGAAATGAGTACCAGCCCTCTCGGGAGCTGGGAAACCCCCACTTCATCTGAAGTGGTTAGCGTAAGGCCGGCCCCCTTACCTGTAAAAATAAATAGGTTCAACTCGCCACATGCGACCCCCTCGGGGATAACGCGGCAAGAAGTTACACTATATGTGTAGCTTAGTTGCGTTGCGTTGCGTTGCGTTGCGTTGAGGGTATTTGCAGACAAAAATTTTGACTCCAAAAACTAGAGTCTTTGGGAGACGACTGTACACATCATATCCTAACAGGGTTGTGGGTATTTGTAGACAAAAATTTAGACTCCAAAAACTAGAGTCTTTGGGAGACGACTGTACACATCATATCGTAGCAGGGTTGAGGGTATTTGCAGACAAAAATTTTGACTCCAAAAACTAGAGTCTTTGGGAGACGACTGTACACATCATATCCTAACAGGGTTGTGGGTATTTGTAGACAAAAATTTAGACTCCAAAAACTAGAGTCTTTGGGAGACGACTGTACACATCATATCGTAGCAGGGTTAAGGGTATTTGTAGACAAAAATTTAGGCTCCAAAAACTAGAGTCTTTGGGAGATGACTGTACACCTCATATCCTAACAGGGTTGAGGGTATTTGTAGACAAACTTTTAGACTCCAAAAACTAGAGTCTTTGGGAGATGAGTGTACACATCATATCGTAGCGGGGTTGAGGGTATGTGTAGACAAAAATTTAGACTCCAAAAACTAGAGTCTTTGGGAGACGACTGTACACATCATATCCTAACAGGGTTGTGGGTATTTGTAGACAAAAATTTAGACTCCAAAAACTAGAGTCTTTGGGAGATGACTGTACACCTCATATCGTAGCAGGGTTGAGGGTATTTGTAGACAAAAATTTAGACTCCAAAAACTAGAGTCTTTTGGAGATGTAAAACGAAGTGAAAATAAATATGACGAAGACCAGCCGGGTTGCTAATCTAATAGTTGCATCAATTTGGTTTTTGCTTTCTTAGAATCTTAGACATACTGCGAGTCACCCGACTTTTATTATGGTCTAAAATGCTGTTAAAATTGGTTCACTTTGTCAATGTCACCCATGTTTCAGGGAAAGTCTGCAAGAGTTGTAGGGATTATACCGAATTGAATTTTTTGTTTTTACTTTGTACGTACTCATGCAATATGTACTTGTACGTAAATTGAACGCTTATATTTAATGCATGCCTAAAAGCAGGCACATGTAAGCTCGCGCTTACACACGCTGCATTTTTGCAGCTTATATTTTTGAAAGGTCGAAAAAGTATTTATTCTTGAATTGTAGGACTCCATTTTGGATGCATTTTGCAGCCCTATTTTCGCGCATTTCTACAATATTATAGTTTTGGAACTTACCGCGGGTCTGAACTCGACTTGCCATTCATTTCCGAGGGAGAATTTATACATCAACTCTTTTTCTCAATGCGGTGGAATGTATTCATACCTGAAAAGAAACAGAAAAATGCAGGCGTTAGTTATGTTTCTAGTGCACTCATAACTTTCAAAATATCCTTCGGCTATCTGACGCCACCTATCTATAATCTATAAACTAAGTTGAAAAGACATATCACCACCTTAAAGGCTCCTAAAATTAAAGGTAAAAACCACCCATGCTGGAAAAAATGGTTTACTTTGACAATGTTTGACACATCACTCCGCTGTTAAAAACACTACATTGGCTTCGTTTCCCGGAGAGGGTGGTCTACCGTGTTTGTGTGATGGTATATAAAGCCATCAATGGCTTGGCTCCACCTTATTTGACTGACATGATGTTGCCTGTTGAGATGGGTATAAGGAGGCACTCAGATCCGCGGGCGATGAAGTAGTCAATTTGGTTCAGCCACGCTGTCAGATTCGTACAAATTTCGGTGACCGCGCTTTCCATGTTGCGGGTCCGGTGGAGTGGAACAGACTGCCACCCGGAGTGAAGAACTCCAAATCTATGGATGTATTTCGCGGAGCCCTCAAGACACACCTTTTTAGAAAGTCTTATCCATGATCGGAGAGGGCCCTTGAGGTGTGACACACACAAAAACGGCGCTCTCTTGTCATTTGTAATTTAAAATAAATTAGCCTGATATTATTATTATTAATGTCAATCCCTGTTTCAAGATATCAAGATATGCAACATTGGGGATTTAGATTATACCTATGCATTCTCACAAGCAGACACGTACAAGTTCGCGCTTGCATATGCCGCATGTGATCCTACAACATAAGAACCCATATCTCAAATGGATATACACTCTGCAACTCTTGCCATCCTTCCCTGAAACAGGGGGGGCATTGGCAAAGTGAACCATTTTTACAGCATGGGTGGTCAGCTGCATACCAACTACTTGATTCATCCATTTCATTTTTCATGGCATCTTGAAAGAACGGACGACGAACTTAATATGTATGTCTCTTTATTCTAAGTTGCACAGATATATTAAATTAAAGATTCATATTTCATGCATGCCCTCAAGCAGACGCGTGCATACTGTAATGACAGATACATTTCAAAATAAATAATTGCTGTCATTCCTTTAAAATAAATGATTTTAAATTGACTGAAGTGCTAACGATGGTTGATTGATTCTTGCTCGGATGGTGACATTGGCAAAGTGAACCATTTTTTACAGTATTTTTACGACAGTGAACAATTTTTTTTAGGACAAAGTTAAAATATTTTCTTTCTAGAGTAAATTCGCCTCTTAGGAGTGTGCGCGTCTGATAATAAGGGATGTAATTTTTTTTTTCAAATAATCATCCCCAAGAAAAAGTGATTGACAATAAATTGGTGCGTTGGAGAAAAATAAAGAAAGAAATGGCGCGAACGGAAAGTCATCTGAAAAGTCAGTTATAGAGTTGGGAAATACGCGGTTGTTGATGTTTCGAATTTGTAATTTTTCGAATTTCGAATTTTCTGAATTTGGAATTTTTCGAATTTTGGATGTTTCGAATTTCGAATTTTTAATAAAAATGCGTTCGATAAAAATTAAATTTTCAACACGCTCGTGTGTATACGATCCATCTATCTATCTATAATCTAAGTCTCAAAGATATATACATAAACATCAAGATTTAAAGCACGCCCACAAGCAGACAGTTGTTAGGTGTCGAACTCACAAGTGCTGCACCTTTATAAACAAAATAAAAACTTAAATCTCAAATGAGCATAAAGCTACGCAACTTTTGCGCGCCCTACCTGAAAGCAGGGAATCTAATCTAATCTAAGTTGCAAATATATATAACATTGGGGATTCACATTACATGCATTTTCAATATGCAAACACGTATAAGTTCGCGCTTGTAAATGCCGCATGTGACCTACAATAAAAAACACAATCTCAAATGCACATAAGCCCTGCAACTCTTGCCGACCTTCCCTGATACAGGGGTGACATTGGAAAAGTAAACCCTTTTTGACAGTATGGGTGGCCAGTCTCATACCAACCAGTAAGTCAAGGAACTATAACCAAATAAACCATCCCAATAAAATGATTATTAAATGTTCGTCAAACTTACATGGCCTATCTCAAAATAAAGAAACTGTTCATAAAGCTTGCGAAGGGAGAAATGATCATTTTAAAGGATCGCAAATTTCGAATAGTGAAATTCGAATTTCTAAAAAGTATACACAGCATCGACAACTCTACACGGAAGGAAGCAAGAGGGGGAAGGGGGTTCGTCGATACTTAGAACTTAGTCAATTTTCAATACATCAAAAGCTACGTAGGAGAGGATCCTTGAGGGTGGGGGGTGGGGAATGGGGGTAATCTCACTTCCGGCAGGCGGTGCCGATCAACGTCAAAACTTTCCACTCTGCACTGGAGTAACACCCCCATAAAAACAGAAAGGACTCACCAATCAATGCTCTGCTGGGATTTCTGCAATAACTGTCACATAATTCCGAATCATTACTTATAGGTTGGTGTGAAAAAATGTTCAAAAAAGGACAGAGTCAAGTGGAGGCACTTGTGTGGAGGTACCGGCCACCCCTAGATGAATGGCGGTAGGATACAAGACAAGACAAGGCACATACGGGTTTATATATTGTAAGCCCACAAGCGACATTTGTAAGCGCGAACTTATACGCGTCTACTTGTAAAAACGCATATAATGTGAATCTTTAATGTGACATAATTTTGCAGCTTAGATTGGGTTAAATTGGATTAGATCATAATCTTAAGAAGATACCTAAATCAAAATAAATGAAAAGCAAATGTGAGGTTTTGTTTATTTGTATGCACACATGCAGAATGCGTAGGCGCGAACCTACATGTGCCTGTCTGTGGGCATGCATTTAATATGAGCCTAAATTGTTTACATATCTTTGCAGCTTAGATTATAGATTATGTATATATTGTTATTTATTGATTTAAAAAAAAATTAATTTATCATGTATGTTCCTTGACTTATAGGTTGTTATGCGGCTGACCACCCATACTGTAAAAAATTGGTTCACTTTGGCAATGTCACCCCTGTTGCAGGGAAGGTCAGCAAGCAGGGCTTATGTTCATTTGAGATTGGGTTTTTATATTGTAGGTCCACATGCGGCATGTGTTAGCGCGAACTTATGTATTACATACATGTCTCCTTGTTGGAATGCGTTTAATATGAATCTTAAATAATATATATCTTTGTAGCTTACATTTAGATTAAGTACTATATTACTTTTATTCTTATTTGTTCTTTAACTTGATCTATCTACAACCTAAGTTTGCAAAGATGTATCACATTTAAGATTTATATTCAATGCATCCCCATAAGCAGACACAGTATGCACACACCCTCCTCGTACCCGTCCTGTATGTATGTGTTAGAAGGACCCACAGCACAAGGACGTTCATCAAAACTATATATTTTCTCAAGTGGCGGAAGGCCTTACCGTGAAGTAAAAGCAACGGCACGATGAAACAAAAACCTCGAGGTCAGAGGCGTGCCCATGACTCTATAAGGAAATGGTTCGATGTTACTGAAGATAATAGCATACCTCGGGTGGCACTCTTAGTGGGATTGCTGCTAGATCACGACACGTATAAGTTCGCGCTTACACATGCCGCATGTGGACCTACAATATAAAAATCCAAATCTCAAATGAACATAAGCAATGCAACTCTTACCGACCTTCCCTGAAACAGCAGTGACATTGTCAAAGTGAACCTGTTATTTAACAGTATAGGCCAGCCTCATACCAACCTAATAAGTCACAACTAAGTAACACATAAAGTGTAACTTCTTGCCTGCGTTATCCCCGAGGGGGTCGCATGTGGTGATTCGGGACCTATTTATTTTTACGGGTAAGGGGACCGTCCCCACACCAAGTCACACAGTCAAGGAATTATATCTTATCATTATAATATTGGGATGATTTATTTGGTGAGCGCTGTTTTTACGTGAAGCACACCTAAAGAGCCCTCTGCGACCTTGGTCGTCACTAGAGAAAGCGCCAATACTCAAGCAAGATCCAGTTGCTGTAAGGTTGGATGGACGGTGACCGGTCTTTGGTAAAGGTTTATCAATATATAATTTTTCAACCCAGCGTAGAGCTTGTTTGAAAATATATTCGGTATATCTTTTGTGCTCCGCCGGGATTCGAAACCTCAACCTTCCATTTACGAGTCCGAAGTGTTACCACAGGACTACGGATCGGACAAAGTGTGAATGAACTTAAACGTCTTTTTCATTTGATTTTCATTTTTGACCAAGCGTTGCCACAAGGCTACGAACTGAAAAGGTGTTTAAGAAGAGAAAAGATGTTAAAAAAGATTAACGAAAAGAAATAAAAGACAAAAGGTAGGAACAATTCATTAAATGCATTCTGCGAATTCCTACAAACTCGAAATTTCCTTGAATCTGCTTTTTTTTAAAATATAAAACGACAGCTTTTATTCCTTCTTTCTTTTACTTTTCCGATCTTCGAGAAACTGAAAAACTTTCGGATCCTTTTAAACGATATGAATCTCTCTTTAAATATGTCTCTACCCCAATATACGAACGCTTCTAAAAATATAAATCTAAATCTACACTGCAAAGATCATTTGAGATTCATATTTAATGCATTCCCACAAGCAGACACGCATAATTTCGCGCTCACACATGCCGCATGTGGACCTATAATCTATAATAATTTATAATCTAAGTTGCAAGGATATATTAATTTAAAGCTCTCAGATGTATGCCCATAAACCAACACGTGTAGTTCGCGCTTACAAATCCTGAATGCGTACTTAGAAATAAAATCCAAACCTCAAATGAACATAAGCCCCAAAACTTTTGCCGACCTTTCCTGAAACAGGGGTGACATTGGCAAAGTGAACCATTTTTTACAGTATGGGTGGTCAACCTCATACCAACCTATCAGTAAAGGAATACAAGCAATTAAATACATTCAATATTAATGTTTTTTTATCAAATAAGTGTTTATTTTGTTTTATATACTTGAAAGAAATGAATGAATGAATGAAAGCTTCGATTTAAAAAAAATGTAATTTGCCGTGTATGTTCCTTGCCTTATAGGTTGGTATGCGGCTGACCACACATGCTGTAGAAAATGATCCACTTTGCCTATATCTCCCCTGTTTCAGGGAAGGACGGCAAGATTTGCAGGGTGTATGTCCATTTGAGATTTGGTTTTTATGTTGTAGGTTCGCATGCGGCATGTGCAAGTGCAAACTTGTACGTGTCTGCTTGTGAGAATGCATATATAATGTGAATCTCCAATGTTACATATATTTGCAACTTAGATTAGATTAGATAAGATTTGTGATACGAATCTGAAACTAACTGACATTTGTTAAATTACGGAGCCCTCATTAAAATGGTTGGCATACGACTGTTTTACTTAAATGTGAAAACAAATGGGTTACACTCGCTGTCTAAGACAACGCAGAGAGACATAGCATACCAGTACCGTTAGTACGAGTTGCAAAACTTGAGAAAAGTAAAGTTTACGGAAAGTATTAAAGCGTGATTTCTCCCAAAATCTGCCGTTTTTGTTTCTTACACTTTATGGTCTTAGCAAAAGAGTTATGTTACAGTGATGAAGAAAAACAAGTTTAACCAAACAAAAACGGCAGATTTTGGGGGAAATCCCTCTTTAATAATTGCCGTAAACTTTACGTTACTCAAGTTTTGCAACTCGTACTAAGGGTACAGATCCGACCACCAGATCGATCTGTAGTTTAGTGGTTTAAGCTACGGACTCGTAAATGAAAGGTCATGAGTTTCTTTTCCTGGCTAAGCAAAAAAATACTCGTATGTGATTTAATTTTTCGAGTCTGCTCTTTACTAGATTAAAACATTAATCTGTATTTACATGCGAAAATTGACGCTTACTAGTGACGACGAAGCATTCAAAGGACTCTTGAGGTGTGATGCCCACAAATACAGCGCTCACCAATTCAATCACCCAGGGTTTTTTAAAGTATTTAAATGTGGAGCATAGAACGTTATATATGTTTTTTAAAAGGCTTAAGACTACGTATCATTCTAACAACTAGTGATGGGATCGTAGATCGTAGAGGATGAAAGAATCATCGTTTTGCGACTCTATTTAAAAGAATATTTTTGTCAACCTAAGAGCAGAGACACTAACTGTCACCAAATTGACTATCAGGAAACTCCGTGTAGCACAACGAAAGCACGAAAGAGCTATGCTACACATAAGACTGTCAGATCGGATACGAAATACCGAAATACGTAGAATATCGGGAGTTACTGACATAGTCAAAAGAGTGACAAAGCAGATAAAGGCAATCAGGAGATGTTTACCATCAGGGGCGGTCAAAACCCTGGTTAACGCTTTTGTGATGTCTCGGGTTGACTATTGCTCAACGCTGTATATAGGTCAGCCGAAAAAACAGTTCAGCCGGCTTCAATCTGTGCTGAACTCTGCAGCAAGACTCATATTCGGGATGTCTAAATTTAACCATATTACTCCATTGTTGAAAAAACTGCATTGGCTTCGTTTTCCGGAGAGGGTGGTCTACCGTGTTTGTCTGATGGTTTACAAAGCTGTCAATGGTATGGCTCCTTCATACCTGTCTGACATGTTCTCACGTGTTGAGATAGATTTGAGACGCCAAACTCTCAGATCTGCGGAGTGTGGGGTGGTTGACTTAGTCCAGCCGTCACGTCAGACACGCACTAATTTTGGGGACCGTGCTTTCCGGTTTGCGGGCCCAATGGAGTGGAACAGACTACCACCTAATGTGAGGAAGGCAGAAACTGTTGGTGTCTTTAAAGGAGCACTAAAGACGCATCTTTACAAAAAGTCTTATCCGTGATTTGAGAGGGCCCTTGAGGTGTGACACACACAAAAACGGCGCTCTTCTATTATGTGTACCTTATAAAAAAATTATCCTTGTATATATATATATATATATATATAAAGCAGAAGTGGTCGTGGGCAGAGCGTGTTGCCAGATTGAGCGAGCAAAGATGGACGAAAAGAGTGGTAGAATGGAGAACTCGTGAAGACAAAAGAACTAGAGGAAGGCCTCTTATACGATGGTCAGATGATATTAAAAGAGTTGCTAGTGACTGGATGCAGAGAGCCCAGGACAGAGACGCCTGGAGAGATATGGGGGAGGCCTATGTCCAGCAGTGGACAAGAAGTGGCTGACTAAGTAAGTAACAACTAGGATGTAAAACAAAGTCATGACGAAAACTGAGGCACAGTTGAGAAAACTTATTTTTAAACTAAAGTTCTTTTTTTTTAACTTCTTTTTCAACGACATGAAATGCTGTGGATTGAATTTTTCATGCATAATAATCCTCGGTGTAATTTTTAAACGTGGCAAGAAAAATCGGTCACAAAAAGCCCGTCCATAGACAAATCGGTCACAGAAAGCCCGTCCATAGACAAATCGGTCACAGAAGCTCGTCCATAGACAAATCGGTCACAGAAAGCCCGTCCATAGACAAATCGGTCACAGAAAGCTTGTCCATAGACAAATCGGTCACAGAAAGCCTGTCCATAGACAAATCGGTCACAGAAAGCCCGACCATAGACAAATCGGTCACAGAAAGCCCGTCCATAAATAAATCGGTCACAGAAAGTACGTCCATAGACAAATCGGTCACAGAAAGCCCGTCCATAGACAAATCGGTCACGGAAAGCCTATCCATAGACAAATTGGTCAGAGAAAGCCCTTCTAATCTAATCTAATCTAATCTAAGCTGCAAAGATATATATCATTTAAGTTTTATATTAAATGCATTCCCACAAGCAGATATGTATAATTTCGCGCTAACACATACCGCATGTGGACCTACAATATAAAACCCAATCTCAAATGAACATAAGCCTTGCAACTCTTGCCGTCCTTCCCTGAAACAGGGGTGACATTGGCAAAGTGAACCAATTTTTACAGTATGGGTGGTCAGCCGCATAAAAACCTATAAGTCAAGGAACATACATCACAAATTACATTTTTTAAAATCAATAAATAACAATAGATATATACATGGACATAAAAAAAACAATTTTACTTCAACAAACCCCAGCCGCCAACATCACAGATCAACCGCCATTTCTTTCTATCCTTACATACTTCTGTCATTTCTTCCAGAGTCATAACCTTCTTCATACAAGCTCTTCTTTTATTATGACTCTGGATATTTCATTCATTCGCAATTTCGGATATTTGGTCCATCCATACCTTTCTCGGTCTTCCTCTACCACGACATCCATCTATTCTACCAACATATACTTTCTTCGTCAGTCTTTCCTCATTCATTCTCTCCATATGCCCAAACCATCTTAACAAACTTCTTTTAATCTTCACTTTCACACTTTCTCTTGCACCACATTCTTCTCTTACAAAATCATTCCTCACCCTGTCACTCCGTTTTTTCCCAATCATACTTCTTAGAAAGTCCATTTCAACAGTATGGACTTTACTAATTTCACTTTCATTCACCGTCCAGGCCTCGCTTCCATACATCAAGGTGGGTAAAAGTATGCCACTGCGTACCGCCAATCGAGCATTTTTAGATATGTTTTGATTTTTGGCGATACAAGCTGTGGCACCCAGTACACACCTGCCCTTCATTACTCTTCTTTCAAATTCACCTGTCATTCTTCCATCTTTTTCAAACTTACTTCCCAGGTATACAAACTCATTTACGACATCAACATTCATTCCATTAATTTTAAATTCATAATTCATACTTTCATCATCTCTTTCAAAAATCAATACTTTCGTCTTACTTGCATTCAACTTCAGATGGTTACCTAACAAAGCTTCATTCAATCTAGAGAGCATTGTTTGCAATTCTACTGCTGAATCAGATACAAGAACTGCATCATCTGCATACAGTAGAACACTCACTTTGCTCTCTCCTATCATCAATCCACAATCATTAAGTCTAGCATCTCTGACACACTTGTCCATGACTATGTTAAATAGCCATGGGCTCATCACACATCCTTGCCTGACACCCTTATAAACTTCAAACCACTCGCTATACTCACCATCAATACGAACACATGCCTTACTATTTTCATAGTTGGCATGCACCGCATCTAGGAGAGCCCCATTCACTCCGTATGCTTTCAAAACATCCCATAACATACCTCTGTCTACTGAGTCAAAAGCCTTTTCCAGATCTACAAAGGCCGTGAACAGCTTCCGCCTCACCGACAATTGTTTTTCAACAAGTTGTCGTAGAGTAAAAATCTGATCAACACAGCCTCTACCGGCCATAAAGCCGGACTGTATATCGGAAATCCTTTCACTAGTAGTCAGAATCACATTTTTTATAATCACCTTACAGAAGACCTTTCCTGGTATACTGAGTAGACTGATTGGTCTGAAGTTCTGACAGTCTTTTTTGTCCCCTTTACCTTTGTAAATGGGAACAATGACTGCCTTCCTCCAATCCATCGGTACTACTCCTGCATTCACACAAAGCTTACATAATTCCTTCCCATAGACAAATCGGTCACGGAAAGCCTATCCATAGACAAATTGGTCAGAGAAAGCCCTTGCCATAGACAAATCAGTCACAGAAAGCCCGTCCATAGACAAATCAGACACACGACAGTTCCTCCACACGACCCACTTTCCGGTCAACGACATTTCGTTCACAGAAAACTTCGCCTCAGATAACTCGTCAACAGACATTTCGTTCAACGACATTAGTGAAAACCCGATGTATGCTATTAGCTTTGAGTAACATCCAACCACTTACTTTGAGAGTCATGGGCACGCCTCTGACTGAGGCCCGGTATTTTGAAGTATCGTAAAGTTAACTAAAATGCAATTTTAGTTAAATCATCATAATATTTCACTCACCGAATTTCGGCAGTAAATATTTAGTAACTTTAACTTTCGATTTTCAAGATAGCGGCGCTTCACTGACAGCAGCTGTTCTTTTTTAATGTAAGGATACGTCAAAATTGTTGTAAACTGAACATTTTTGGTGTTGTTTTCTAGCTTAATGAAGGTTAGGCATATGATTTTTATGAATAGTTGTTTGTTTTAAAGCTTTTGAATGGCATTTTAATTATTTCCAAGATTTGGGGGCGTGGCTTCATATGTCGGTAATGTTCGGTTTTAGTTAACTCGAGATTGAGTATTTTGAATAAAAGTTCAAGTAATAGTTAACTAAAATATTACTACAGTTCAATATACCGGGCCTTAGAGGTCGTTGTTTTGAGGTGCTGTTACTTTTACTTCACGGGAAGGCCTTCAGCCACCTGAGAATTAATATAACTTATAACAAGAACGTGTATGTAGAAGGGTCCTTCTGACAAATACACACAGGTATGAGGAGGATTTGAGCATTTCGGTCACAGATAGTTTTATCACACAAAAAATCCTCTCCAAACTACCTATGTAATAACTGTATCTAGGTTGCAGAGATATATAAACATTAAAGATTCATATTCAATACATGCCCACAAACAGACAAGTGTAAGTTCGCGCTTACATATGCTGCATGTGTAGGTACTTATATTCTACGTGACAGAAATATCGTTGAATGAAAAGTCGTGTGAACGAACTGCCGTGTAACCGATTGGTCCGTGGACAATTTATGTTTGGGCGGATTGTTTAGGTAGGTTTGTTATGGGTAGCTGGCCATAAAATCCTCTGTCCTTGTACCCATAATCTGACCTGTCCGATTTACCCAATCACCAATCTCCAGCTGACAGTACTTGTGTGAATGTGGCAGTGGACAGACTTGTCTACAGTACCTACTCACATCGCGCGCGAACGAAGGCGAAACACACAAAAAACGCGACCAGTGCTCCGCGAAGAAGCCATCCATTGGAGACCAGGTGAGTCCCGAATAATTTCCGTGATTCCTATCCCCTTGCTCCTTTGGTTAGCTGCCTGGGCAGATTTGCTGGGCAGTTCGCTCGAACGCGATTTATGGAGAACCAGTGCGGTTAAAAAACCCTCTCCACGCTTAACATGGTAAAGCCAGACTTGGCGTTATCAATTTATATGTAGCCGAGTTGTCTGCAACCAAAATGTGGTTGAGTAGAAAGACGTGTGTATGAACTGTCGACTGACTGATTTGTCCATCGCCGAGCTGTCTGTGATCAATTTGTCGTGGATCCATTTTTGCAACTTTCCAACTCTTTCCTTTATAAATTTTCTCCATCGTGTGGAAACTGAATTTTTAATTAGACAAAGAAACGTTAGACCGAAATTCTTTAACAGTCTGGCGGCAGTTTTTTGTTTCTGCTTTTTAATCAAAGTTGCAAATGAACATTAAAATTCATGGAAATATCTGGAAACCCATAAACTGCTTAGCGACCACCAATACGGTTTTCGCCGTAACCGCTCCAGTGGTGACCTTCTCACTTATGTCACACACGTCTGGGGTCGACGCCTCGATCTTATGGGCGAAACACAAGCTGTTGCTCTTGATATTTCCAAAGCTTTTGATAGAGTTTGGCACTCCAGCCTCCTTAACAAATTGTCATCATTTGGACTTCCCCTTCTCCTCATAGAATGGATTTCCAGCTTTCTAAAAGACAGATCTATCCAAACAGTCATCGATGGTAGTAAATCAGCCCTGCTACCAATCAATTCCGGTGTCCCCCAAGGATCCGTCTTGTCTCCGACACTTTTTCTTATGCACATCAATGATTTACTATCCTGTGCTCCTATCCACTGCTATGCCGATGACAGTACAATACATGACGGTTTCTCTTTTACAAAGCCCCCAAATAGTTCAGCGATATCTATTGCTCGTGAATCATTAGCTTCAAAGATCAATACAGATCTCAGGGCTGTCAGCCGTTGGGGCACTGACAACCTTGTAGAGTTCAACGTCAAAAAGACTCAAGCATGTCTGATATCCTTAAAGAGGATTCCAAACAACTATCTCCCAACTTTCGACAATGTCTCCCTCTCTAACCATGAACACTTAAATCTTCTTGGTGTTTCTCTGTCATCAGAGTTAAAATACCATGATGCTATTGAGTCTCGCACAACTTCCGCTTTCCGGCGACTCGGCATATTATACAGAGCCCGTAGGTTTTTTACTTCAGCCCAGTTATTGACTCTGTATAAATCCCAAATCCGCCCCATTATCGAGTATGGCAGCCATCTCTGGTGTGGTATGTCCAAGAAGTTGAGTGACCAACTTGATTCTGTGCAAAGGAGGGCAGTGAGGTTGATCAATGATCCTTCTCTGACATCCGATCTGCAGCCGCTCCAGCACAGAAGAAAAGTTGGAATGCTCAGTCTTTTTTATCGATATTACCACGGAGCTTGTTCTAATGAGCTCCATTCATTAATCCCTCCCCCTCGCATTTCAGAAAGGGAAACTCGTAGTACGACTCTCATTCATCCCTTTGCAGTCGATCTCAAAACTATGAGAACTTGGCGTTTTCATGACTCATTCCTTTGCCAAACTGCCCGTTTATGGAATGGTCTACCAGTATCTGTGTTCCCTTCCCAATTTAATCCGGTTTTATTCAAAACCAACATCAATCACCACTTCCTTGCAGCGCCTCACGACAGAACCAAGAACTCAAGCAACACCTCTGCGGCACCCTTCCAGGGTGACATAGACCCCCAAGACTCACAAGAATTGGGGAGCCTCCCGCACAGGATTCCTTAAAAAAAAAAAAAAATGAACCAAGCTTTGGGCGCGTATGCAAGCAAACACTAGTAAGTCTACGCTTAAACCTTTGCCTTAACCGGTCCGTAGTCTAGTGGTAACGCTTCGGACTCGCACTTGAAAGGCTGTGGGTTCTAATCCCGGCGAAGCACAATAAATATAACATTTAGATTTTCAAATATGCTCTTCACCAGGTTGAGAAATTCATATACCTTCTTTTACCAAAGACCGGTCACCAAAGGTCCATTCAGCCTAACAGCAACGGAGTCTTGTTTGAGAATCAGCGCTATCTATAGCGACGACCAAGCCCGCAGAGGGCTCTTGAGGTGTGATTCACACATAACAGCGCTCACCAAATAAATCATCCTTTTAATATTTTATTACTTGCGATTTACAATGGGTTGGTATGAGGCTGGTATACTGTAAAATAAAAGGTTCACTTTGCCAATGTCACGGCTGTTTCAGGAAAAGTCAGCAAGTGTTGCAGGTTTTCTGTTCATTTCAAATGTGGTTTTTATTTTGTAAGTACACATGCAGCATTTGTCAAACCCGAAATTACACGTGTCTTTTTGTGGGCATGCGTTTCATAATATGAATTTTAAATGTTGATTTATCTTTGCAACTTAGATTATAGATTTATACAAAAACCTAAATTCAGTGAAAACGGTTAACTCCCTTTAAAAAAACTTCTCCCTAAAAAAGTGTGAAAAAAAGTTGTAATGAGGTCCGTCTATTTTTTACGATCGGATTAAAAATCTAACGTAGCGAAAAAGAGGACAAAAAGTTTTATTTTATCTATATCGGTGACCCAAGTCCATTGTCTTTCAGGCTGTGTAAGATTTTCACCCTTAATTTAAAGGGAGTTTATGGGTAAAACTCTCTTTTTAATCAAGAAAGAACTTTCGATTACTTTTGAGAAAATGTCTCCAGTATGAGCCATGATAGACTCACTCACACCGTAGTTTGTGAGATGGCAATTGGTCAAAGGCAAGCTGTTGTAGACCACATAAAGGTCTGTGAAATAGAGGGCAAAATAAGATGAGACACCATGTCTCCAGAATGAGCCATGATAGACTCACTCACACGGTAGCTTGTGAGATGACAATATTGGTCAACGTCCAGTTATAATTAAAACATCATATTTAAAAATATAAATAGCATATTTTTTGGGTTCAGCCGGGATTCGAACCCACAACCTGCCGTTTACGAGTCCGAAGTGCTTCCACTGGCCTACGGACCGGTCAAACAGAAAACTCTTGTCGCCTTCTCTGAAACAGGGGTGACATTGGCAAAATGAACCATGTTTTACAGCATACCACATACCAACCTACAAGCTAAGTAACAAAAAGTAAAAAGCAATATATTTCAGTTGAATTTTAGACTAGAATAAAACTTCGCTGGGACAATGATGATATTAAAATCCGTCTACCTAGGGGCGATCCAACTTTCGGATATTATAAATTCGATTCCCGTCGCATAATCCATTTGTGGATAAGCTCTGACTTAATTGGGTTAAAATTTCGCAGAAGAATTTGCAGAATTAGCAGATTACTGTGCGAAGGCACCCTCTCATTTAAAGTCCATCTTCATTTTAGGTTAATCAAAAGCTTAGGGGAAAAACGAACAAAAGAATCTGTAACTGTAACTCTGTCACCACTCCACTAGGGGTGGCCAGAGCATTGGAATATTCAAAATACACCATCGGAACATTAATAATACTTCTAGGCACTGTAAAGTCACAGGTCTACGAGATGATCTATAATCTGAGTTGAAAGGATAATAAAATGATGATGATGATGAGTTGATAATTTATTTATAGCGCCGTTTCGTGATGTAGTCACTCCAATGGCGCTTGTGCATGTGATGCCAGAAATTTGCTTGTCTTCAGTGCATTCCGGAACTTTCCATGGTCCTCTAGCTCTCTCACATGATGTGGCAGGTGGTTCCAGGCCAGAGAGCCAGCAACTGCAAATGCACGCTCTCCAAACATTGTGTTAACTCTTATTATAGGTTCTTCAATCCTTGATTTGGCTCCAGTTTCAGACGAGCGCAGTGTTAGGCTTTTTTTGCCGAGGGTGATTGGTTTGATTAAATCAGCGATAATGCTACGAATATGTGAGATATTAGAAGCGGTGTTTGGTTTATGTGTTAGTTAATAGTAAGACTATATTTCTCTACAAATGAGTAATAATCTATAATCTAAGTTGCAAAGATATATTGACATTTAAAGCTCATATCAAATGCATGCCCTCATACAAATACGCGTAGTTCGCGCTTACAAATTCTGAATGTGTACTTACAAATAAAATCCAAAAATCAAATGAACATAATAATAATACAATATTTTTATAGATCCTTTTTATGACTTTGGTCATCCCAAAGGCGCTTGCTCATATGAGCGCGCGAACAGGTGGGTCTTCAACCCTTTCTAAAAGTACTCTCCAGATCCATTTCGCAGGTCATCTGGGAGGCCGTTCCATATCGTTGGAGCAGCCACCTCGAAGGCTCGATCTCCAAAAACGGTCTTCTTTTCCCTTCTTGGAAACCCTACAACTTTTGCCGACCTTCCCTGACACAGGGGTGACATCGGCAAAGTGAACCATTTTTTACAGTATGGGTGATCAGCCTAATACCAAGCAATTATGTAGTCTAGGAATGCATACTGTACAAATGATTCACTTTGCCAATGCTACCTCTGTTTCGGGAGAGTCGCATAGCTCATGTGAGCATCGCTCATGTGAGGATTCGAGCCCGAGCTCTCGGCATGGTATGCAGGCACTCTACCAACTGGGCTTTTGACCGGACCGGAATTCTAGGGTGTACTTCTAATGTAATATAATTTTATTTTATTCCGAGAGTACGTTGTGTTTGTACCTATTTTCGTTCCGCTTTCTAGGAATGAGGAACTCGTATAAATATTCCATCTTTTCTATGGAATTTAATTTCGTGAATTCCCCCGCCATATAACCCCACGATTCCGATAAATGCCTCACTTTTCGCACTCCAACATTTTATCAATGGCGATTTTATACAATTTAAGTTATCGATTCTACACTGTTAAACGGGGCACGTGAATGGGTTAAGGGCAGTCGCTGTAAACCGGTGGTTTGCGAGCGCCCCGGTAATTGAATTATTAATTTAAAATCCAAGTCTAATCTAATCTGATCCATCTTGCAAAGATATGACATAGCGTGCTTCACATACAGGCATAATATGCTCCCAATACGTAGGCAATGTATGGTAAAAAAAACATTTAAGCTTGATGACGATGATGATGATTTGTATAGCGCCGTTTCGTGACTACCTGTCACTGCGAGGGCGATATTCACATTTGAAATTCAATTCAAAATTTAAGTTCGATTATAGCCATCGTTAGCACTTCAGTCAATTGCGCATGAGTTATTTAGAGGAACGGGAGAATTTTTTTATTCTGAAATGTATTTGCCTTTACCCTATGCACGCGCCTGAAATATGTCACTTTGGGGATTCACATTATATGCATTCTCACAAGCAGACATGTACAAGTTCGCACTTTCATATGCCGCATGTGAACCTACAACATAAAAACCCAAAATATGAAAAAATGGACATACATCCTGCAACTCTAGCCATCCTTCCCTAAAACAGGGGTGACATTGGCAAAGTGAACCATTTTTACAGCATGGGTGATCATCCGCATACCAACCTATAAATCAAGGAACAAGATATATCGTCGCTGCATTTATAATGTATCCAAGGTGCAATTTGGTCCGCAAAAGAACGCAACTAAGCTACAAATATATTGCTATTTCTTGCCGCGTTATCCCCGGTGTGGGGAGTAGAACGTATTTAATGTTATTGAGAAGGCCTTACGCCAACTACTTCAATTGAAGTGGGGGTTTCCCAGCTCCCGATAGAGGGCTGGTACTCTTATTTCTTATGAAGGCTGAGTATATCTTGTCCGTATTTTATTTTGGGGTTTGAAATAAGCCCCGAAACGGGTAATCATTTCTGACACCCTCGGTGGGATTCGGACCCGAGCTCTCGGCATGGAATGCAAGCACTCTACCAACTGAGCCATCGACCGGACTAACATGTCCCTCCTCGCATGACTTGCATGCAAAAATTGAAAAGATGCTAGTGGCAGAACGCCCTCTGGTAAGGCTAACACTCTCTCAAGTGTTCAGAAAAGTAATTGTGGCTCAGAAAAAAGCAAAGGCAAGCAGTAAAAGCCGTAGAAAAGATTTTAGTGGCTCGGTGATTTCAAAATTTAAAGTAAAGAAACAAGTCCGATGGTTGTGTATAACTATATGTGAAGAGGATATTAGCTTTGCTCTCCTTCGTTTTATTCTCAGAGATCACCCGCCATATACTCTTACACAGCGAACACGGCGGAGTTACGGAGGAAATCCCTTACACTAAGAACTAAGCGATTTCAATTCCTACTTACTCGTATACTTACAACTAACGTAAGAATGGAATGTGAAGAGAATGCATAGAATATAGGAAAACAGGTGCATTTATCTGAGAAACTCAAGATATAGAGCTTAATATGTCACTTATTCAGTGTTATGCATTAGAATTTTTAAACCAGATTTCTTTAGAGATCTGGTTTACAAAAAAGGTGATTCATAAAAACTTTATAATTCAGTTTAACACTTAACGTGTTTCAAAACATGATCACATTTGTAAACCACCTCCGAGTAGGTTTATTTCGTTCTAAACTAGATCGACATACGCAAAATGGCGATCTTCCTCATTCTCCAGCTGATCGTAATGTACGAGATAACTTTCAGAATAAAAGATTTATGAATCAAATAAGAGTTTCAGCAATTACAGTAACTTTAAAACATTAGAATTTTACACTATAACAACAAATTGAGGGCATGCAGCAACGAAACAAATATAAAAACTGTGACAAGAAAAAAAGTGACAGATGCCGCGTCGTGTTATTTTTCAAGTCGCCAATTTTGTAAAACTGTCACTTTTCTTGTAAATGAAGTATGCAGGCCCATCTTTGAGATTTTCTTCGTGATGCCTACAGCCAAAACCTGAAGCCACAATGAAGTCATGCTTTGAAAAATACTTGTTTCCATTTTTAGTTCATTCGAAGTCGCAGCCGACATGAGTTTGACAGCTGGAGTGTCGAGAAACGTTCGGGAGGGAGCGTTTACCCGAATTCTTCCGAGCGTCTCCGAAAGTTGTCAAAAACCCACAAAAACCTCAAAAAATTTCATAGACACCAAAATACCTACATAAATGTCGAGCATTTCGTATTTTTTCATACAGAAAAAGCTACCGGAAGTCTGTTTAAACAGGATTCGGTAAACCAAAAAAAAAAATGTACGTATTTCGCTAATGAATCACCTTTTTATTTATTTTGGTTTAGCGGGCTGGTACAGATTTAAATTGGTTTCTCAAAATCTCCCACTAAACAGGTATGGGCGGAATCTAATGAATAACACTGATTCAGTTTAACCTTTAAGGTATCGATATGATTTTCGCGGTTTGTCCATGAAAATTCTTGTACTTTTTTGGCAACTTTAAATAAATAAGTAACAAAAGCCAAAACGGTCTTAATTCATAAATGTCAAAAGCGAAACATACAGGAATCATGTGAAAACAGGTCAAAAATATTTTACAAAGATGAATACAGGTATACCTACCCATCCTACAACTTTTTCCGACCTTCACACACGTCTTTTTACAGTATGGGTGGTCAGCCTCATACCAAACACCAAGTCAAGGATTAAAAAAAAAACAATATCTAATCTAAGTTGCAAAGATATATAACATTGGGATTCACAGTAGTATTTGCATTTTCACAAGCAAACACGTATAGGTTCGCCTTTGTACATGCCGCATGTGAACCTACATCATAAAAACCCAAATCTCAAATGAACATACACCCTGCAACTCTTGCCGACCTCCCATGAAACAGGGGTGACGTTGGCAAAGTGAACCTATTAGCCAAAGAAAAACAAAATAATACGCATTCTTTGAAATCGAAAAATTCTTTCGTACAACTTTGTAAAGCATAACCATGCAGTTTACTTTGTTCTTACTTTCTTTTTATCTATTATATCTTTCTTTCTATCTCCCATCTCCTATATCTTTCCATCTATTTTATCGCTCCGAGTACGTATAAGCCCGTACTTGGGGATCACGTATCTTAGAGACGAGGAAATCTCCGAGATTTTCCACAAAATGTACTTCCACAAGGGAAAAGGAATTTTTCCCTGCATTGCTTTCCGGTGCAACTTTTTACTCCAGACAAAATATTAGAAATGATTTACAATTTCTCTATAGTTTAGACCGGTCGATAGCTCAGTTGGTAGAGTGCTTGCATTCTACCCCGTGAGCTCGGGTTCGAATCCCGCCGAGGAGGGTGTCAGAGATGATTTCCTATTTCGGCGTTTATTTGTGGCGGCTCAACTACCCTCCTGGAATGGGTTGCTGCGAACCCGAATGGCTGGGTTCAGAGACAGAATTGAATCCGGCGAAAACTCTCTGATCGTAGCAATCAGAGGCCTGAAATGGGAGTTGGGCATATGGCGTCATTGGGCAAGGAACTTGAAGCTTACGTAGCCTTTTTTCCCTGTTTAATATGTTCCTGATATTCTAATGTACAATGACCATTTATTTCTCTTTTCTTTCACTGTTTAACTATATATTTTGTTTGCTCTTTTTTCTCATATATTTCATCACATATTTTTCATGTTTCTACATTTTTGTAATTTTCTATGTACTTTTTCTATTGATGTATTATTTTTTTATGGCTGGTCATGTATTGCACCCTCCACATGACTAAGCTGGAATAAACGCATATTATTATTATTATTATTTCAAACCCCATAATAAAAATACCGGCAAGGTTTACTCAGCCTTCACAAGAAATGAGTACCAGCCCCTTCGGGAGCTGGGAAACCCCCACTTCAACTGAAGTGATTGGCGTAAGGCCGGCCCCCTTACCTGTAAAAATAAATAGGTTCAACTCGCCACAAGCGACCCCTTCGGGGATAACGCGGCAACAAGTTACACTCTATGTGTAGCTTAGTTGCGTTGCGTAGTTGCGTTTTGAAACACAAAACAGAGGTACAAAAACCTTTTAAGACAATCACTATCACTGTAAGGACAGAAAATATCTCGCTGATGTAATCAAACCAGTCACCCTCGGCAAAAAAAGCCTAACACTGCGCTCGGCTGAAACTGGAGCCAAATCAAAGATTGAAGAACCAATGAGAAGAGTTAACACAGCGTTTGGAGAGCGTGCTTTAGCAGTTGCTGGTCCTCTGGCCTGGAACCACCTGCCACATCATGTGAGAGAGCTAGAGGACCATGGAAAGTTCTGGAATGCACTGAAGACAACCAAATTTCTGGCAAATCATTTGCACAAGCGCCCTTGGAGTGACTACATCACGAAACGGCGCTATAAAGAAATCATCAACTCATCATCATCAGAGAAATGGCGGTTGATCTGTAATGCTGGCGGTTAGGGTTAGGGTTTCTCAAAAATTTCCCTTTTTGTTAATTTTAAATTAGAATTTCGTATTTTGTATTTGACTTTAATATTTGTCCATATTATTGTTTGTTTATTTCTGAAATGTAATTTGTTGTGTATGTTCCTTGACTTATAGGTTGGTATGTGGCTGACCACCCATGCTGTAAAAGATGGTTCACTTTGCCAACGTCACCTCTGTTTCAGAAAAGATCGGCAAGAGTTGCAGGGTGTATGTTTATCTGAGATTTGGGTCTTTATATTGTTAGTCCGCACGCGGCATGTTTAAGCGCAAACTTATACGTGTCTGCTTGTGTAAATGCATATAATATGAATCCCTAATGTTACATATCTTTTACATATCTTTGCAACTTAGATAATATTAGATTAGACGGCGGAGTCGAACCTTGGCACTATGGCTTCGAAAGCAACTGAATCACAAAATATGTAAAAAGGAAGAAAAAAACAATGCATTTTAATTTTACCATCATAACTTAAAATGTTACTTTTTTTGGCATGAGCTAAATATAAAAACTTAATAAAAACTACAATGAATTAGTCAATTTTTGCGAGTCGCCATCATTTGCACCTGTCTTGCTTATATAATATTTCACATTTTCCCATTCTTCTTGTTTAGCCGAAAAAATACACATCTAGGAATATGTTGTGAACTGTGTGAACGGTAACAACACGAGGGCTTAGATTTTAAATTAATATTAGACAAACTAAAATTAAAAAAAAACAATCGGGATTGGAGTGATCGGCATTGAGTTAATCGAGTTCTATGAGAGTTCTCTGTTGAGTTCTTTGAGAAATCTATAATGAAAACTCTCCGCCCTATCGCAGGATTGACCATGCGAGACAGAATACGAAATTCCGAAATTCGGAGGATCTGTGATGTCGAGGATGTCGTGCGATGGGGTAGAAACAGAAGACGTTACTGGAGAGATCACGTCGAAAGAATGGATCCGGTGAGAATGGTGAAAATAGCGGCAGACGAGATACCATCAACCAGCAGACCCCCTGGACGACCACCAAAGAGGTGGAAGGACAGCTGGACATCCGCGTCCCAGGAGTGAACCCGAGAATAAACAGGACCTACTCCTAAAACAAGCTGAAGAAGAAGAAGAAGAAGAAGTATTTGAGTTCATCGGGAAGAAGTTAATCGGGATGAAGTTCGTCGGGATTGAGTTAATCCGGAATGAACTAATAAGGACTCGTTTTATCGTGGTTAAGTTTATCGGGATTGAATTTATTACGCAACTAAGCTACATATATTGTGAAACTTATTGCCTGCGTTTTCTCTGAAGGGGTGGGTCGCATGTGGTGATTCGGTGTTTATTTTCACGGGTAAGGGGGCCGGCCTCACAGCAACCACTTTCAGTTGAAGTTGGGGTCTCCCAGCTACCGCGGGGCTGGTTCTCATTTTTTGTGAAGGGTGAGTACACCTTGACGGTATTTTTTTTGGGTTTTGGAATAGACACCGCAACGGGAAATCATTTCTGACACCCTTGGTGGGAATAAAACCCTTGCTCCCGGTTCGAAATGTAAGCGTTCTACCAACTGAGCTATAGACCGAACTTTTTACGAGCTTGTTCGCCGCTACAAAGCGCCAATACTGAAGCAAGACCCAGTTGCTGTAACGCTGGATAGACCTTTTGATGACCGGTCTTTGGTTAAGGTTTCTGAATTTTTCAACCCAGCGAAGGACAAATTTGAAAAGATAAATGGTACATTTTGAAAGGCTAATTAATTGGTATTAAGTTCATTCCATGCATTCAGTTCATTTTTGTCTACTCAGCAATAAAGCCTCCTGTATAACCTCTATTTTTCCGATTGACAGTTCCGATATCCATCTTAATTAGGCAAGTCGTGAAATATCAAATGACCATCGGTCTTATTGTTATTTTTGTGAGTGTGCAATGTGTCTTCCGTGCAAATAGGTAGTATTGCTTTCCGTTGTATATGTAGAATGTCCAGCTGTCAGCCCACGAGTCCAATCTCTTCGCTTTCGGACCCCCAGCCCCCCTCCTACATACGGTGACAGGGTAGAACAGCACAGGGACAAAACGACACATGACAGAACGACACATCATAACGGAACGACACAAGACAGACCAACACATGACAAAACATCACTATGACAAAAATCACAGGAATTTAATCTAATTGCAAAGATATGTAACATTGGGGATTCGCATTATATGCATTCTCGCATATAAGTTCGCGTTTGCACATGCCGCATGTGAACCTACAACAAAAAAACCCAATCTCAAATGGACATACACCCTGCAATTCCTGCCGACCTTCCCTTAAACAGGGGTGACACTGGAAAAGTGAAGGGTGGTCAATGGTCAGCCGCATACAAATCTACAAGTCGACGAACAATGACAATCAAACCAATGAATTACTGTGACAAAAAATCACAGGAAAGAACATCACAATGACAAAACATCACATACATATCTAAAACAGAACATACCATAACCGGCACATGAAAAAACATTACAAAACAGACAACAACAGACGTCAACGACGTTACCATGTTGAAAGCTCCGGTTCCCATATATCACCGAAGTTAAGCAACATTGGGCGTGGACAGTACTTGGATGGGTAACCGCTCAGGTACACCGCGTGTCGTTGGCATCTTGGACCAGTCCGTAGTCCGTAGTGGCAACACTTCAGACTCGTAAATGGAAGGTTGTGGATTTGGATCCCGGCGGAGCACAAAAATTTACCATTTATATTTCGAATGTGCTCTTCGCTGGGTTGAAAAATTCATAAACCTTTACCAATGACCGGTCACCAAAGGTTCATCCAGCCTTACAGCAACTGGGTCTTGCTTGAGTATTGGCGCTTTGTAGCGACGACCAAGCTCGTACACCTCTGCGGCACTACAACAAGTGTCATAGACCCCTAGAGTCTTTAGAATCTAGGGAGTCTCCCGCACAGGATTTCTTAAAAAAAAAAAAATGGTCATGTGTCGTTCCGTTATGTGTCGTTATGTCATGTGTCGTTATGTCTAATCTAATCTAATCTAAGCTTTAAAGATATATATCATTCATTCCCACAAGCAGATATGTATAATTTCGCGCTAACACATGCCGCATGTGGACCTACAATATAAAAACCCAATCTCAAATGAACATAAGCCTTGCAACTCTTGCCGAACATCTCTGAAACAGGAGTGACATTGGATTACTGAACCATTTTTTACAGTATGGGTGGTCAGCCTGATACCAACCTATAAATCAAGAAACATTCCATTCCTAGAAATTCTCCTAATCTCTTCCATTGGAAAAGTCATGTGTCGTTTTGTCACAGTGCCGTTCTATCCTGTATATCGCATTGCCCGCTGGGGATCTGGATGCCGACATTATGGTGGCTTGTAGAAAATGGACGCGATTTCAAAAACCAAATCATTCTCAAAAGATGAAAAATAAAAACGACATTGTTTTAGACTACGGCGAGTACATATTAAATTCCACGACCGGATTCGCAAACAATCCGTTTGCATCTTCAGCTGGCTAAATATGATGAAAGGTTACCAAGTGAATGCCTCTACTATCAACCAAATCATTCTCTTTTGTTTGGTTATTTCATAACACTAAAGAATTTATTTTTACAGATACCTACAGGCTTTCTACAGCGACGGCCAAGCTCGCAGAGGGCTTTGGAGGTGTGATGCACACAAAACAGCGCTCACCTAATAAATCATCCTAATATTATTATCATAAGGGGGCTGGGCCGATGGGACTGGTAATTATTTCTTACGAAAGCTGAGTAAACCTTGCCGGTATTTTATTTTGGGTGTGTTATAAACACTGAAACCGGAAATCATTTCTGACACCCTCTCGGTGGGATTCGAACCCGAGCTTTCGGCATGGAATGCAAGCACTCTACCAACCGAGCTAACGAGCGGACCGGACAATAAAGTTGAATTTTTCAAATGAAACAGCTTCCATTCCATATACGAGTAGGTGCATATCGAGAACATAGGAGCTATACGTTTTGTTACAAGGTACAAAGATAGATAGAATTTTCAGTTTTTCTTTTTGTGAAGTGCAAAAAAACGAGCCCTGGTGAAAATGACTGCTTTAGCGTCCGTATAAAGGAAACCACCCTCAGAGTGAATTAAAATATTATTATTAAACGGCTACTCAGTGAGTTTTAATAAAGAGGAGTAGAAAGCAGCTTTAAGAGTGTAAAGTGTTCAAGATGGTCTACAAAGCTCAACACAACGCAACTAAGCTACACATATAGTGTAACTTCTTGCCTGCGTTATCTCCGAAGGGGTCACATGTGGCGATTCGGGACCTATTTATTATTACGGGTAAGGGGGCCGGCCTCACACCAACCACTTTCAGTTGAAGTGGGGGTTTCCCAGCTCCCGGTGCGGCTGGTTCTCATTTCTTGTGAAGGCTGAGTAAGCCTTGAGATCGAACCCTTGCTCTCGGCATGGAATGCAAGCATTCTACCAATTGAGCTATCGACCTTTTTACGAGCTTGGTCGTCGTCGCTCTATTTGGAAAAACACCAAAATATCTCGCTGATTTAATCAAACCAGTCACCCTCGGGAAAAACAAACCTAACACTGCGCTCGGCTGAGACTGGAGCCAAATCAAAGATTGAAGAACCGGTAAGAAGAGTTAACACAATGTTTGGAGAGCGTGCATTTGCAGTTGCTGGTCCTCTGGCCTGGAACCACCTGCCACATCATGTGAGAGAGCTAGAGGACACAATGTTCGCGCAGGAATGAATATCAATGCTGCCAACATTCTGGAAATATTTCTTAGTTTCATCCAAGTTTTTCAGTATACAACTAAATGACACAGTGAAGATCTTTGTTTTCATTCTCACTAAGGCCCGGTATTTTCAAGTATAGTAAAGTTAACTAAAATGCAATCTTAGTTAAATTATCATAATATTTAACTCACCGAATTTTGCCAGTAAATATTAAGTTACTTAAAAAACGATTTTCAAGATGGCGTCGTCTTCACTGACAGCAGCTGTTCTTTTTTAATGTAAGGAAACATCCAAATTGTTGCAAACTGAACATTTTTTGTGTCATTTTCCAGCTTAATGAAGATTAGGCATTTGATTTTTGTAAACAGTTGTTTGTTTTAAAGCTTTTGAATGGCATTGTAATTATTTCCAAGATTTGGGGGCGGGGCTTGCCACTTCAGTAATTATCGTTTTAGTTAACTCGAACTTGAGTATTTAGAATAATAGTTCAAGTAATAGTTAACTACAATATTAATAAACTTGAATACACTGAGTCCAATTACCATATTTTCGTAAGTAAGTTGAAACAGATATATTATTATGCCTATTTTCTTAAAATAAATTCTAGTCCAGAGATATCAGAAGTGAATGCGGCCACTCTAGTATTCTACTCCCGTGCGAGAAATTAAATTAAAATTAATTAATCATCATTCCATTTTTTAATTCAATTATTCGCATAATTATTAAACAGCTCCAGCTCCTTGAAATATCATGATTCTCTTACAACTTTTGTGTAGAGAAGAAATAACGAAAAGCAAAAAAAAATGCTTTTTTTTTGACAATTTAATTCGAGTTTTGGCATCGGAGAAGAGACGGATACATATATTTTTTTAAATAGATTTGTGAAGAGGAATGTCATTCACCAACCTAGTTTTCCTGTGCCAGGGGTCTTCATGTGAAAGCAGAAGCTTGTGAGCATGCAATGGCACCTATTGAATCAAGGTCGAAGTTGTGGTCAAATGGGCCAGACGTGATTTGAACCGACTTTATTCTGTTCCAAATAAGCTAGTCGAACAAGCCATTTGAAACGTAGAGAAATGTATTCTTCTCTACGACGCAAATGCTAACGGAACTAAGCTACACGTATAGAGCAACATCTTACAGCGTTGTACCCGAAGAAGTGGCATGTAGTGAATGAATTCTATTTATTTTTACAGATAAGGGGACCGGCTTTTCGCAAATAACTTCAGTTGAAGTGCGGGTTTACAAGCTCCCGAGGGTGCTGCTTTTTTTATTTCTTGTTAAGGCTGAGCGAACCTTAACGGCATTTTATTTTTGGTTTTGAAATAAACAACGAAACATCCGGTTGAAAGCACAGTTGGTCCAATGCTTCTATCCCATGCTGATAGCTCAGTTTGAATCCTACCCAGGGAGTCAGAAATGATTTCTGTTTTCGGTATTTATTTCGAACTCAAAATAATTAAAAAACCTCAAGGCTTACACAGATTTCACAAGCAATGAGTATCAGCCCCCTCGGCAGCTGGGAAACCACCACTTCAACTGGATTGGTTACCTGTAACAATAAATAGTTTCCACTCGCCACCGCGTCGGGGAGGACGTGGCAAGAAGTTGCACTATGTATTGTGAAGTATGTGCATTCATTTTCATAGTGATATGATTTAATATTTGTAAGGGATTCCTCGACTTATAGGTTGGTATGAGGCTGACCACCCATACTGTAAAAAATGGTTCACTTTGCCAATGTCACCCCTGCTTCAGGGAAGGACGGCAAGAGTTGCAGGCTCATGTTACATTTGAGATTGGGTTTTTATATTGTAGATACACATGCGGCATGTGTTAGCGCGAAATTATACATGTCTGCTAAAGGGAATGCGTTTAATATGAATCTGACATGAAATATATCTTTGCAGCTTAGATTTAGATTTAGATTTAGAATACGAACGGAAGATGATGATGGATATAGAAAGAGTACAAAACCTGTTACAAATAATGTCCAGAAACGTCCCTAGGGTGTTTCCAATACATATTGTTCCTGGAGCGAGGGCATTGAGGGAATTGTAAAAAAATGGTTACAGGATAGAACGGCACAGTGACAAAACTACACATGACAAAACTACACGTGACAGAACGACACACTACAGAACATCACATGACAAAACAACACATAAATAAATTGCACAGAATCTGTACTCGACTTTCTTGCAAAAATTAACCCTTTGTATGACGTATGTAAAGCTAGAATCATCTACCAGCTTATGCCGTTTCAATAAAAATATAATAAATCAATAATAAATCAATTTTATTCCACCGCGGTGTGTACCTGCATACTCGTACAATATGGATATAGGCATATAAATACTTACATGAATATAAATATTTGGTTAATTTATTTGTTGAGCGCCGTTTTGTGTGAATCACACCTCAAGAGCCCTCTGCGAGGTTGGTCTTATCTGAAAAAAGCGCCAATTACACAAGAAAGATCCTTGAGTTATAGGTTGGTATAAAGCTGACCACCCATAGTGTATAAAATAATTCAATTTGTCAATGTCACCCCTGTTTCAAGGAAGGTCGGCAAGAGTTGCAGGTTTTATGTTCATTTGAGATTTGGTTTTAATTTGTAAGTACACATTCAGCATTTTTAAGCGCGAATTAACACGTGTCTGTTTGTGGGCATGAATTTGATATGAGTTTTTAATTTAAATATATCTTTGCAACTTAGATTTTAGAATCTAGAATCTAGATTATTATACATGGTCATTGAACCCTTTTGTATGCAAACTAGGACTTTGTATGGTGGGTAAACTTTTTAGTTATATTTTGAAAACGTAACGACTGATTATTATTGGTATTTATAAAATTTTAAGAATCGCAGCCTTTTATCTAATTTTAACCCTTTGACTACGAAGAAAATTGCTAATATATTTTGTATGGAAATTTTTCACTTTGTATGGCGGCTATACTTTTAATTCACTTTTTGGAAAAAATAATGATGGCAATATATAAGTTATCATTATTTACTTATATTTGTAGAAGATTATTTTTTTATTAAACCTCTAACTGCCCAGAAATTTTTAATATTTTTTTTCTTTTGTATGGCAACTCCCTTAACCGAGATCATGATGAAGCAATGATTATAATCGTTAGATAGAACTATTTTATAAACGGATTCACAGAAAATTTGAAAAAAATCGTTGAAGCCGTTTTTGAGAAAATCGCATTTAAAATTTTCATCTCTTTGGAAGCCATCTTGAATTTTCAAAAAAGTCAAAAATCTTTCTTAATGAGTTATAGTGATAAACTTGTTATTTCTATTAAATCTAAAACAAATTTAAAAATCTTGCATTTTAATGGGTTTTGTAATATTTTCGATTTAAAATTTGAGGTCGTATAAACGGTGCTTTATAATATTTTTTTCAAAAAACTTTTATTTTTATTTTGTAGAAATTTATGTTGTCCATAATATTGTGGAACATTATATTTTTATTGACTCCTTAACTTTCGAGAAAATCACAATCGTTTTTTTTTTTCATATGGCAACCCATAGACACAGATTAGTAAGAGTGTTACCATAACTAATTTATTAAGTTAAAATCTAATTAGTGGCACTGAAAATTTAAGAAAAATTCTTGGAGCCGTTTTGGAGAAAAGTGCAATTTTATGTTTTTTTTGTATGGCAGCCATCTTGAATTTTCAAGTTGGTGTAATGCCATGTTATTCATACTTAATACATGTCTAAAAAAGTTGATGTAGCCAAAATTTGGTATTTCTAGGTCTTATACTTTGGAAAGTGACACACATACACACACACACACACACACACACACACACACACACACACACACACACATACAGACGGACGTTTTTGAAAGATAGTGTTTTTTGGCATGTCTTGCACCAGGACAACTCATTTCCGTGAAAACCTCGAATTTTTTTTTTCACACTAAATCATAACTTTCTTTATAGCCTTCAGCTATAGCAAGAAAGTAAAAACATCATTATGACAATATTTTTCATGTGCCGTTTACGGTATGTTCTGTTTTATGTATTTAATGTTTTGTCATGCGATGATTTGTCTTGTGATGTTTTGTTATTATGATGTACTTTCAGTGATGTTTTTTCATGGTGATGTTTTGTCATGTGTCGTTCTGTGATGTGTCGTATGTCACTGTGTCGTTCTATCATGTGTCTTTTTGTCACTGTATCTAATGTGTCACGTGTCGTTTTGTCACTGTGTTGTTCTGACATGTGTCGTTATGTCATGTGTCACGTGTCGTTTTGTCACCGTGTTGTTATGCCATGCGTCGTTCTAGAATGTGACGTTCTGACATGTGTCGTAATGTCGAATGTGTCGTTTTGTCACTGCTCGTTCTGTTATGTGTCGTTTTGTTTCTGTGTCGTTATGTCATGTGTCGTTATGGCATGTGTCACGTGTCGTTTTGTTAATGTGTTGTTCTGTCATGCGTCGTTCTAAAATGTGACGTTCTAACATGTGTCGTAATGTCATGTGTCGTTTTGACTCTGTGTCGTTCTGATATGTGCCGTTATGCCATGTGTCGTTTTGTCAATGTGTTGTTCTGTCATGCGTCGTTCTAAAATGTGACGTTCTAACATGTGTCGTTATGTAATGTGTCGTTTTGCCACTGTGTCGTTCTGATATGTGGCGTCTTTTCACTGTGTCGTTCTGTCATGTGTCGTTATGCCATGTGTCGTTTTGTCACTGTGTCGTTCTAAAATGGAACCGTAAAAAATAGCCCCTATCCCAGGGCGCCACGAGGGACCGCTATAGCACATTTTACTTCCTCCTTTATTTTTTCCATTCTCTCCTCTTGGCCCAGTTTCTCTTTTCGATATATAAACTGCAGAACATTAAAAAACAGGCAGGGACGTTTCTAGGTTTAAGGCAGATTCGAAGCTTAACCCCTGCAACTCTTGCCACTTTTCCTTGATAAATAAAAACTATTGGGAAATTTCTACAGTTACAGGTAGGTAATCAGTACCATGTTTTTTGTTGCTAAGAAACCTAATCACTTCGACGTTTACGCTAATCTAATCTAATCTTAGTTGCAAAGATATTTAAACTTGGCGATTCATATTATATGCATTCTCATAAGCAGAAACGTACTAGTTCGCGCTTGCACATGCCGCATGTGAACCAACAATATAAAAACGCAAATCATCGAGAAGAATTGAAATTTTGAACATCGCTTCCGAGTGGCAATTATTATGAATGTTCGGTAGCACAATTGGTAGAGTGCTTGCATTCCATGCCGAGAGCTCGGGTTCTGAGAAACCTAAATTACCTCAATATGTCACTTATTCAGTTTAAACCTAAAGGATTTTTTTTTCGTGGATAAAATATTTTATTGTGTGCAACTTCTCATAGTAAGTGAACTAATTATAGAAAGTGCTCATGAAAAACTTCTAGACTACAGGATTTTCAAACTTCTACAGTGTTTTCCCTCATAGGAAATAGGGAAAAGGTGCATTTATACCGGTTATTATTATTACCGGTCATTATTACCGGTCTGTAGTCCAGTGGCAACACTTCGGACTCGTAAATGGAAGGTTGTGGATTCGGATCTCGGCGGAGCACAAAAATACACCATTTATATTTTTCAAATACGCTCTTCTGTCTGTGAAGTATATAAGGCGTAATGTTGAGTGCACCAAGTCAGTGAGATAGTCGCCTTTGATCGAAGAGTGTGAGCGGTGCTGAACTATGAAAATAAATTTGAGTTGCTAAAAGTGTTAAAAATAAATATAAATTGTAAAAATAAATTCAGTGAAAATAAAGATCCTGAAAGAAGACCAAAAACTGTAACTGTAACTCTGTCGCCATTCCGCTAGGGGTGGCCAGAGCCTCTTCAGAGTTGCCTTCATTTTTTCCTATCCTGACATACCTCTTTCAATTCCTTCATATCCATCACCTTTTTCATGCATTTTCTTCTTTTACGCTCACTTTGTATATCCCATTCTTTCATAATCTCCACAATCTGATCACTCCATACTTTTCTCGGTCGTCCCTTCCCTCTTTTTCCTTTCACACTTTCTTCGTATACATACTTTGTCAGTCTATCATCATTCATTCTTTCCACATGTCCAAACCATCTCATCACATTCTTTTGTACTTTAACTTTTACATCCTCTTTCAAATTACATACTTTTTTTACCCATTCATTCCTAACTCTATCCCTCAAAGTTTTTCCTGTCATACTTTTAAAATGCTTCATTTCCACCGTACATACTTTACTCATTTCACTATCATTCACTGTCCATGCTTCACTTCCATACTACACTATATTGCCAAATACCTTAAACTTTACAATTTCAGGGGAGAAGTTAATGAAACAAGATCCAGTTTGAATTGAAATTACATGAAAACAGTTCCATGGGGATGGTCCTCGTCTTGCTTCTTATCGGATTCCACAACCCTCGCTGGCCCAAGCTCTGTGAAATACACTGCAAGTCTAATCTCTTCTGTGATACTGGGGGAGCATTAAAACTATCGCATGCATTTCAGGAAAAAATCTTTAAAAATCCAAGGAAAAATAAGTAAAAACGGGCACTTACAGGTATGATACGAGTAGCCCTAGTATATAACACAACGTCTATTACCTATCGTCGCGTAAATGGATCTTTTTTGTTAAAATCATACGAAAAAGCACGATCAGATGATGGTAAGGACATCTAATCTAATCTAATCTAAGTTGCAAAGATATGTTACATTGGAGATTCACATTACATGCATTCTCACAACCAGACACATATACAAGTTCGCGCTTGCACATGCCTCATGTGAACCTACAACATAAAAACCAAATCTCAAATGGACATACACCCTGCAACTCTTGCCGTCCTTCCCTGAAACAGGGGTGACATTGGCAAAGTGAACCATTTTTACAGAATGGGTTGTCAGCCGCATACCAACCTATAAGTCGAGGGACATCATGAAAGAATGGGTGTTAATCAACAGACGAAGAAAGTGTACAGAAGAAATCGTGGTAGGGGAAGACCGAGGAAGGAATGGATGGGATTGCGAAAGTATTGAACGTGCAGAGTGAGAATAAGAGAAGAGTATGTGTGTAGAAAGTGATGAACGTTGAAGAGATGAAAGAGATAAATAGAAAAAGTAGAGACGCATGTGCATAGGTACCGGCTACCCCGTGAGAACACGCGAGAATAGGCCCTAGTCACATATAAATATGGGCTGCGGTTCTGTGGAGCTGTAGTGATCCATTAACACCCAAGCCGTGAAACCATATTCTGTACCTACTCGTAATTTATTTGTGAAAAATAAAAACTGCAAAATAAATTCAACTGCAAATTTATTAAAAGTGAACCCGAACTAAATCATATCACTATGAAAATGAATGCACATACTTTACTACAAAACAAAAAGTTTTTTTTTTTTTTTTTTTTAGTGTTGATCTGTTAACACAGTGAAAGTCCATTTTTATAAATATTTACAAAAAGTTTTTATTTATTTTTTTAGTGACTAGAACGTATTCGATATTGTAAATACGCTACGGAGATTGGGAGCGACGGAACGGAACGTAAAAAAAAGAACAAAAATGCAAAAAAGACGAAATCTCTGCTCGGGAGCGGAACATGTAGCCCTGAGAGGAAAGTGCAGATAGAAGATGGGCCAACAAATAAAGAAGAAATCAAGGAAAACAATGTGAAGGTAGAGGAGCAGGATAATCACGAAGGGATGCTTCGCAACTAAGCTGCACATACACTGCAACTTCTTGCCGCGATAACCCCGAAGAAGTGGCATGTGGCGATTTCGAGAAAGCTGGTCTTTATTTCTAGTGTAGGTTCATTTTGGGTTGGAAATAAAAACCCAAATGTGGAAACGATTTCTGACACCCTCGGCGGGGATTGAACGCTAGCTCTCGGCATGGAATGCAAAATTTTTGATCCGCGTTTTCTCAAATCACCTTTAATTAAAGTTGCGATATACTCTGTTACTCTCTGTTGCTTTGTGCAAACACTTGGGAAAGTGTAGCTTCACGGGAGGGCCTTCTGCCACTCGCATCTCACATAACTTTTCCATGCGAGTCCTGTGACACATCCCCGGATGGGATGGATATACAGGGCGTGGGTCAGTGGAGGGAAGACTGACGCCTGAGAGAAGGTGTTGTTACTCTCTGTTACTTATTGCGCTCAGCGCGGATGGCAACTCGTTCGATACACGTCGATGAAGGGCTCCCGTCAGGCACATTAGCTTCAGTAACCTCGACGTTCTGGGGAGGGTGGGACTTCTTAGAGTCATGCGTTAGCCCCTGATTTGAGGATTCTCTTTTTCCTTTCTTGAGTAGAGTAACTTTGGCTGATTAACTTCAACGGGAAGGCCTTCCGCCGCCAAAAAAACATTGCAAGTGAAGTATCACCAAGTGAAGCGACTCCGCATGAGTTGTATGAACTTGGTGGGTGGAGGTGGGTAAAGTGCCTGTTACTCTTGCTGAACTTCAATGTAACATGGGTGACATTGACAAAAGTGAAACGATTTTTAAAGTATGGGTGGTCACTGGTCAGCCTCATATAACTCTATAAGTCAAGAACTTACTTATAGGTCTTGACTTATAGGTTGTTATGCGGCTGACCACCCATAATATAAAAAAATGGTTCACTTTGCAAATGTCACCCCTGTTTCAGGGAAGGACGGCAAGAGTTGCAAGGCTTATGTTCATTTGAGATTGGGTTTTTATATTGTAGGTCCACATGCGGCATGTGTTAGCGCGAAATTATACATATCTGCTTGTGGGAATGCATTTAATATAAATCTTCAATGATATATATCTTTGCAGCTTAGATTAGATTAGATTAGATTAGACAATACCGGTCCATAGTTCAGTGGTACCACTTCGGACTCTGAATGGAAGGTTGTCGGTTCGAATCCCGGCGGACCACAAAAATATATACCATTTATAATTTTAAATTTGCTCTTGGCTGGGTTGAAAAATTCATAAACCTTTACCAATGACCGGTCACCAAAGGTCCATCCAGCATTACAGCAACTGGGTCTTGCGACGATGACCAAGCTCGTAAAAAGGTTGATAGCTCAATTGGTAGAATGCTTGCATTCCATGCCGAGAGCAAGGGTTCCAGCCCCCCCGCGAGCTGGGAAACTCCCACTTCAACTGAAAGTGGTTGGTGTGAGGCCGGCCCCCTTACCCGTAAAAATAAATAGGTCCCGAATCGCCGCATGCGACTCCTTCGGGGATAACGCAGGCAAGAAGTTACACAATATGTGTAGCTTAGTTGCGTTTGTATTATAATGGATGCCATATTGAATGATACCATATGGTCGAAAATAATAAAAGTGTTTCGGTCAAATTTTCCCCGTATCGGTACAAAGTATTGGGAATACTTTTCCGTTGTTATGGCAATACTACAAACACCTTTCCCGAAACAAATTACAAACCAAAGTGCTGGCAACACTTTGTGACCGCTTTTTCCTGGGCACCTAAGTATAAACTTGTACGTGTAAACTCAATCACAGCAACTAAGCTTGACATGTAGTGTAACTTTTTGACGCGTTATCTCTGAAGAAGTCGTATGTGGCGAGTTGAACATATTTATTTTTGCAGGTAAGGGGGCCGGCCTTACACCAATCACAAGGGGGTTTCCCAGCTCCCGAAAGGGCTGGTAGGTACTCATTTCTTGTGAAGGCTGAGTAAGCCTTGCCGGTATTTTATTTTGGAGCTTGAAATAAACACCGAAACGAAAAATCATTTCTGACACCCTCGGTGGGAATCGAACCTGAGCTCACGGCATGGAAGGCAAGCACTCTACCAACTGAGCTATCGACCAGCGTTTATCAGAAAATATACTGTAACTGTAACTCTGTCGCCATTCCGCTAGGAGTGGCCAGGGCCTCTGCAGAGCTGCCTCCATACCTTCCTATCCTGACATATCTCTTTCAATTCATTCATGTCCATCACCTTCTAATCTAATCTAAGTTGCAAAATATATGTAACATTAAAGATTCACATTATATGCACTGTCACAAACAGACATGCACAAGTTCGCGCTTAAGCATGCCGCATGTGGTCCTACAACATAAAAACCCGAATCTCACATGGACATACACCCTGCAACTCTTGCCGACCTTCCCTGAAAACAGGGGTGACATTGGCAAAGTGAACCATTTTCTACAGCATGGGTGGTCAGCCGCATACCAACCTATAAGTCAAGGAACATACCTTGCGATCGCTAATTATACTTAATATAAGGATGAAAATGCATATAATGTGAATCCTTAATGTTACATATCTTTGCAACTTAGATTAGATTAGATTAGATTAGAGCCCTCGTAAAAAATGTACAAGGGTTTATTTGATTATTGAATTTGAATTTGCAAGTAGGTACACATGCAGAATTTGTAAGCGCGCACTTACGCGTATCGCGTGAATTTTAAATGGTAATACATCTTTGCAACTTAGGTTATAAATTCTGTACCTTACGTAGATCATAAACAACGGTAGTCACATTTAGTAAAATGTGCACTTTTTTAAATCCATCATAACTTCTAAACTAGAAGAGATATTTTTGATCTGTAAAAACTGTTTATCTTCTTTTATCGATATTTATTTAATGTGAAGTAATGTGAACAACGCATGTGGAACTTCCGTGGTTTATGCTCGCACTTTTATGTGCATCCCATATTTATTACACTTGATATCTCAGTAACTATGAGTCCGAGGACTCCAATATTTTTACCACTTATATAACAGCTAATTATAATAAAATTTCTGCCTCATTAAATTAAAAAACGCAAAAAAGTGGACTTCCGTTGTTTATGCTCTAAGGTACAGAATTACAGCCTCTATTGAGCATTTTTTGTTTAACGCAATAATGGAGTTAAAACGTAGCGTGTTCTGCTTACTTAGAGGTCTGGAAAAGTTTGCCAAGGGGTCACATTGCAATTATTGTGGACTTTTGTTTTGACAACAGATGTACTGAAGCACAGGTACCTCAGTATCGGGAAATTGGTTTAGTTGTTTTGCTGATATTGGGAAAAAATATTTGTCCGCAAACTTTGGGAAGCGGTGGTTACGGATATACACGGCTTTAAATGAAAAAACTGTTTTAAAGAATTAAATAAATTGAATACTTTCAGTTTTTTCATATTATCTAGATTATGCGGAGGAAGACTGAGAAAGGTATGGATGGACCAAATATCCAAAATTGCGAATGAATAGAATATCCAGAGTCATAATAAAAGGAGAGCCTGTATGAGAAAGGTTATGACTCTGGAGGAAATGAAAGAAGTACGAAGGACAGAAAGAAATGGCGGTTAATCTGTAATGTTGGCGGCTAGGGTTTATTAAATTGGAATTTGTTTTCTGTTTTAGTTTTGTTGTCCATACATGTTATAATTTGTTGATTTTAAAAATGTAATTTGTTGTGTATGTTCCTTGACTTATAGTTATAGGTTAGTATGCGGCTGACCACACATGCTGTAGAAAATGGTTCACTTTGCCAATGTCACCCCTGTTTCAAGGAAGGTCGGCAAGAGTTGCAGGGTGTATGTCCATGTGAGATTCCGGTTTTTATATTGTAGGACCACATGCGGCATGTTTAAGCGTGAACATGTGCATGACTGTTTGTGAAAGTGCATATAATGTGAATCTTTAATGTTACATATATTTTGCAACTAAGATTAGATTAGATTAGCAACATAGATTAATTATTATATTGCTATACACTAATACCTATTAACTTATTATCTGGCATTCCCATTTGTATAACAAGATGATATATTTTTATTACTGTCTCTACTCTACGAAAGGTTTAGAGTATATACCGCTCTTAAAAACGTATCGATCGATATGTATATATTTTATGAAAGAAACACATGGTTTTCTTTTTAACACGGCTCGTACTCGTTTTAAAAGCACTTATTCAGTAAAAACGTGCCGCGAAAAATAAATGGCAATGGGTATTCAAATTTATATATATCTACAGCGCGTTTTCATAGATAACGATTGAACGCTGGGAGAGAAAGATATGAAAGGGAAGAAAGGGAGATAAGGATAAGTGGGGATGTGAGGAGAAATGATAATTTGGATTTCTTTTTATGGGTGGATGTTTGAGAAATTGGCAAATTTGCCAACTGAGGCCGGGTTTGATAACAAAATCGTTGAATAATAATAATTATTGTTGTATTATGAATGTAAAAGTGACAGGATAGGACGACTTGTCTTGTATCCTGCCGCCATTACTCTAGGAGTGGCCGGTACCTCCACACAAGAGCCTCCACTTGACTCTGTCCTTGCATACTTCTTTCATCTCATCTAATCTAATATAATCGACACAGTGACAAAACGACCGGTCCGTAGTCCAGTGGTTGCACTTCGGACTCGTAAATGGAAGGTTGTGGGTTCGAATCCCGGCGGAGCACAAAAAATATACCATTTATATTTTCAAATTTGCTCTTCGCTGGGTTGAAAAATTAATAAACCTTTAACAAAAACCGGTCATCAAAAGGTCCATCCAGCCTTACAGCAACTGGGTCTTGCTTGAGAATTGGCGCTTTCTACAGTGATGACATAGCACGCAGAGGGCTCTTGAGGTGTGATACACACAAAAATAGCGCTCACTAAATAAATCAGCCAAATTTAATTTAATTTTTAACGACTAATGGTAGAACGACACATGACAGAACATCACAATGACAAAACATCACTATAAGTCAGTAGTATTTGATAGAGTATGGAAAAAACTGTTAAAAAGATATTAAATTAATTAAGTAGTTTAAAAACTGTCACTCTATTACTAAAACCATAGCAATCAAATGCATGCCCACAAACAAACACGTGTAGTTCGCGCTTACAAATGCTGAATGTATACATACAAATAAAATCCAAACCTCAAATGAACATACACCTTGAAACTTTCGCCGACCTTCCCTGACACAGGGGTGACATTGGCAAAGTGAACCATTTTTACAGTATGGGTGGTCAGCCTCGTACCCACCTATAAGTCAAGGAAGTCAGGGAAGGAAGGAAAATGCGTAATGATTTAGGTTAAGATTTTTTCTCTAAAAGATTTGACTGATACTTTTTTGACCTTTGAATGGACGACAGAATAGCGCCTCTAGCGGTCAGATTCCGGCCGGTTGACGAAGTTAATGTTCGCGCTATTTTCTATGTCCCGCTCTCATTGGGTACTAATGAGGGTGAGATTCCATACCTGAAACAAAACAAAAAGAAAAATTAGGAAAATACTATAAAAAAAAAAACGCAACTAAGCTACACATATAGTGTAACTTCTTGCCTGCGTTATCCCCGAAGGGGTCGCATGTGGCGATTCGGGACCTGTTTATTTTTTACTACACCAACCACTTTCAGTTGACGTGGGGGTTTCCCAGCTCCCGGGGGGGGGGGGGGGGGGGGGGGGCGGTTCTCAAGGCTAAGTAAACCTTGAGATCGAACCATTGCTCTCGGCATGGAATGCAAGCATTCTACCAATTTTGAGCTATCGACCTTTTAACGAGCTTGGTCGACGTCGCTACAAAGCGCCAATTCTCAAGCAAGACCCAGTTGCTGTAAGGCTGGATGGACCTTTGGCGACCGGTATAATAGCCAAATAATTTAAAACACACTTGACTAATCCACAAATTTCCCACTTTCTCTCAATCTCATCAAGCCATACTTTACTTGGCCTTCCTCTTACTCCTTTACGTTTTATATTTCCTACATGTAAACATTTTTTTTTTTATATATAAGGGTCAGTCCGTTCGAAAGCTCAGCTGGTAGAGTGCTTGCATTCCATGCCGAGAGCACGGGTTTGAATCCCACCGAGAGTGTAAGAAGTGATTTCGTTCCGCGGTTTCCCCGGAGGGATCGCATGTGACAAGTGAACCTTTTTTGTTTTTACAGGTAAGGGGGACTGCGTTACGCCAACCATTTCAATTGAAGTGGGGGTTCTCCTAGCTTTATCAGGGGCCTGGTTCTCATTTCTTGTGAAGGCTGAGTAAATCTTGCCGGTATTTAATTTTTCGGTTTGAAATAAACACCAAAACTGAAAATACTTTCTGACACCCTCGGTGGGGATCGAACCCGTGTTCTCGGCATGGAATGCAAGCATTCTACCAACTGAGATATCGACCGGACTTTGTACGAGCTTGATCATCGCTACAAAGCGTCAATTCTCAAGAAAGATCCAGTTGCTGTCTTAGGTTACAGGTACATGAATTTTTCAACCCAGCAAAGATAAAAACGCAACACAACTAAGATACACATAAAGTGTAACTTCTTAGCTATCTCACACCAACCCTTTTCAGTTGAAATAGGGGTTTCCCAGCTCCCGGGAGGGGCTGGTTTTCATTTCTTGTGAAGGCTGGGTACACCATGGGATCGAACCCTAGGTCTCGGCATGGAATGCAAGCATTCTACCAACTGAGCTATCGACCGGACTTTTTACGAGCTTGGTCGTTGCTACAAAGCGCTGTTTTTCAAGCAAGACTCAGTCGCTGAAAGGCTGGATAGACCTTTGTTGACCGGTCTATGGTAAAGTACATGAATTTTTCAAGCCAGAGATGAGAATCATTAAAAATATAAATGGTATATTTTTTGCGCCGGGATTCGAACTCACGACCTTCCATTAACGAGACCGGTCTCGTGAAACGGTTCAGCTTTGTTTCAAGCAGGATATGGCGTGGTTTATACTCTCAGGCCAGGTTGCTAACGAAAAGCGTGATGGCAAAAAAACCCGGTCAAAGCGCTAGCGGTGTTTTTTAATTTTCTGTGGGCTGAAACTACCCTGCCAAAGGGGAGCACTTCTAAACAGAATGCAAGGAATTCAAATAAAAAAGTATTACTTAAATGGCACTCACAATAAAAAGGTAGAAGCATTCATTTTCCATAATGCACTATAAAAAAATGGACGCTACGATCGAGCAGAGAAGGCAGTGGCACTTGTTTTTTTTTAAAGAATGATTCGGGACCTATTTATTTTTAAGGGTAAAGGAGCCGGCCTATAGGTAGGTACTTCAGTTGAAGTGAGGCTTTTGCAGATCTTGAGGGGGGCTGGTTCTCATTTATTATGAAAGCTGAGTAAGCCTTTCTGGTATTTTATTTTCGGTTTGAAAAAAAACACCGCAAAAGGAAAATTATCTCGAACACCCTCGGTGGGATTCGAACCCGAGCTCACGGCATGGAATGCAAGCACTCTACCAACTGAGCTATTTACCGGACGTGTATTAATTATGAGCCTTGTAGGTCAGTATAGGTACCTTTATTTTTTTTGAGTTTGAGTAATTACACAGTGAAAATTATTTATTATGAGAAGGTTTCCTTGACGTATAGGTTGGTAAGAGGCTGACCACCCATACTGTAAAAATTGGTTCACTTTGCCAATGTCACCCCTGTTTCAGGGAAGGTCGGCAAGAGTTGCAGGGCTTATGTTCATTTGAGATTGGATTTTTATATTGTAGGTCCACATGCGGCACGTGTGAGCGCGAACTTGTACATGTCTGGTTGTGAGAATGCATGTAATGTGAATCTCCAATGTAACATATCTTTGCCACTTAGATTAGATTAGATTCACAAATATATTATATATTTTTAAATAAAATAAAAAACACATGAGGTGAAATAAATTCTCAATTTGGGTAAATTAAACTCGATGTTTTAAAAGGTTTTCATAGTTTCTTAATATATTATATTTGCAACAAAGATTATAGATAAAAGGTTATATACACAGTTTAGAACTCCTCCTCCATAGTATGTACTTTGTAAGAAGAAAAAAAGAGAACATTTCGTTCTTTTTTCTTCAGATTTTCCCTTTGATAAGGCAAGGAGTCGCCCCCGGGTAAAATACGACATGGAGGAGAAGCCGCCAAGGGAGGAGGAGGAGAAAAAAGAAGTGACTTTTGTCTCTTATTTTTCCTCTTTTTTTTTGCGGGCAAGAATTTACCAACCCCGATCTGCAAAATTTGCGGCGAAATAATAAATCAATATTGTACAAAGGGAGGACTAATTAATATTTATATCTATAATCTAAGTTGGACGAGTGAAATACTCTGAATGAAATGAAAGAAGTATGTAAGCACCGAGAAAATGGCGGTTGATATGTAATGCTGGCGGTTAAGGTTAAGGCTTTCAATATTTTAATTATCATTTTTTATTGAATATGTTATAGATTTTAATTTTATTGTTTAGTGATGGTTTGTTTTATGTACTCAACTGTAACTATCTATAATCTATAATCTAAGTTGCGAGGATGTATTCATTTAAAGCTCTCAGATGTATGCTCACAAACCAACACGTGTAGTTCGCGCTTACAAATGCTGAATGTGTACTTACAAATAAAATCCAAACCTCAAATGAACATAAGCCCCACAACTTTTGCCGACCTTCCCTGACACAGGGGTGACATTGGCAAAGTGAACCATTTTTTACAGTATGGGTGGTCAGCCTCGTACCAACCTATAAGTCAAGGAATACGAATAACTAATAACTAAGAAACTAATTCACCCCTGCTTCAGGGAACGTCAGCAAGAGTTGCAGTTATGTTCATTTGAGATTGTTTTTTTTTTTTTTTTTTTTTTCATATTGTAGGTCCACATGTGGCATGTGTTAGCGTGAAATTATACATGTCTGCTTGTGGGAATGCATTTAATATGGATCTCAAATGATGTACATCTCTGCAGCTTACATTTAGAATTATTGTGGTCTTTCATCATGATAACGCTAGACCACATACATCTTTAGCCACTCAGCAAAAATTAAGAGAGTTTGGTTGGGAGGTGTTAATGCATCCGCCATATAGCCCTGATCTTGCACCTACAGATTTCCACCTTTTTCGGTCTCTTCAGATGTTTTTAGGCAGTGTCAGGTTAACATCAAGAGAGGACTGCCAAAACTACTTGTTGCGTTTTTTTGATCAGAAGTCCCAAAATTTCTACAGCAACGGGATCATGTCTCTCTTACAAGATGGCAGATAGTCTACGAACAAAATGACACATATGTACTGTAATTAAATGTTAATTCACTTTGAAAAAAAAATTACCTGAAGTTTAATATAAAATGCGAAGAAACTTTTTCCCTGACCTAATATTTATTTTTATCCCGGCTTTTACCGGTTTTTAACATCCCTATTCCGGGAAAGCGGCGCCCTATAATGCATATTAATGTCTTGCGGTAGTTCACACGCCTCTCTGTATTCTGTAATGGATGGTAGAGACATGACGCGGCGATCTCCGTATGCATACAGGACTGGAAAAGATCTCGATGTAATACCGGCAAATCCCGGGTTTCAAAGTAATTAAGAAAACCTATTTTTTTTAAATAATAAGCTGGTTCATCTTGCGAATGTCAACCATGTTCATGTGAGGTTTGGTTTATTTTTTAAGTTTCAGAAAGGGAAACTCGTAGAACGACTCTCATTCATCCTTTTGCAGTCGCTCTCAAAACTATGAGAACTTGGCGTTTTCATCACTCATTCCTTTGCCAAACTGCCCGTTTATGGAATGGTCTACCAGTGTCAGTGTTCCCTTCACAATTTAATCCGATTTTATTAAAAACCAACATCAATCACCACTTCCTTGCAGCGCCTCACGACAGAACCAAGAACTCAAGCAACACCTCTGACATCCAGACCCCAAGACTTTCAAGAATTGGGGAGCCTCCCGCACAGAATTCCTTAAAAACACTAGCGACATGTGTAAGCGAGTATAATTTATCGGTGTTATGGCCGAATGAGTCAAGTGGCTGATCTTTCCAGCGTATATGAAATAGAATAAAGTTGGTTCAATCCCCGCCTGGGTCATTTGACCATAACTTTGACCCTGGTTCAATAAATGTTATTGGGTAATTATTAATCAATAATTCATTAAAATAAACAATAATGAATTATTAATTGATGATATTAAAACTGTTTCTGGCCAGGCAGAATAGGTTGATGAATTGCATTCCTCTTCACAAATCTATTTTTTTAAATAATTTTTTTAATAAAAAGCAAGAAGTTGCGCTATATGCGTAGCTTTGTTGCGTTATCCCGGTATTCAGCTCAACTTTTTTGTCCGCACATCCCTGCTCTTAGATCGCAGACATACTGATGTGTTAACTCTTGTTTTATGTGACGTCAGAGATGGGTGGAGAGCATGGAAGAGGGATGCGGAAAACAATGGCTTGACAAATTTAGTGAGATTTTGAATGGCCGTGATGGATCTAAGGACCTAAGTCAGTGCCAGAGTGTCGGGCCGACAAGACGGCAAGGCATTTCGACCCACCGGTGCTTGTTTGGCATATCTACCATTTTATTCATCGGCCAGTCAAAACGGCAACTGAACATATTACAGTCTGTTCTGAATGCGGCCGCTAGACTGATATGACGAGTGGCGAGTTGAACCTATTTATTTTTACAGGTAAAAGGGCCGGCCTTACGCCAACCACTTCAGTTGAAGTGGGGGTTTCCCAGATACCGAGAGGGCTGGTTCTCATTTCTTGTAAACTATTCTGAGTAAACCTTGCGCCATTTTATTTTGGGTAATCATTTCTGACACCCTCGGTGAGATTCGAACCCAAGCTCACGGCATGGAATGTAAGCACTCTACCAACTGAGCTATCGGCCGGATCTTCGGGATGTCCAAATTCTCTCACATCACTCCGCTGTTGAAAGAACTGCATTGGTTTCGTTTTCCTGAGAGGGTGGTCTACCGTGTGTGTTTGATGGTATTTAAAGCCCTAAATGGTTTGGCTCCATCATATCTGGCAGACATGTTTTCCCCCGTTGAGGTGAGTGTGAGGGGGCGGACACTTAGGTCAGCGAGGAGTGATGCTGTCAGGTTGACGCAGCCTCGCCGACAAATACGCACTAATTTTGGGGATTGCGCTTTGCAGATTGCGGGACCGAGTGGAGTGGAACAGATTGCCAACCGGAGTGAGGGTTTCGAAATCTTTTGGCATCTTTAAGAAAGAAATTCCCTAAAGATGCCGAATTCCCAAATTCTTGAAAGTCTTGGGGGTCCAGAAGTGTTTGAATAATTGTTGCTCCTGTCGTAAGCGCTGCAAGGAAGTGGCAATTGATGTTGGTTGTGAATGAAACCGGATTAAATTGGGAAGGGAACACAGATACTGGTAGATCATTTCATAAACGGGCAGTTTGGCAAAGGAATGAGTCATGAAAACGCCAAGTTCTCATAGTTTTGAGATCGACTGCAAAGGGATGAATGAGAGTCGTACTACGAGTTTCCCTTTCTGAAATGCGAATGGGAAGGATTACTGAGTGGAGGTCATTAGAACAAGCCTGATTGATTCAAAGATGACTTTTAAATAAATTGTACTGAGAGTCTGAGAGATTGTACGAGACCGGTCCGTAGCTCAGTGGTAACACTGCGGACTCTGAATGGGAAGGTTGTGGGTTCGATTCCCGGCGGAGCACAAAAAATATACCATTTATATTTTCAAATTTGCTCTTCGCTGGGTTGAAAAATTCATAAAACCTTTACCAATGACCGGTCACCAAAGGTCCATCCAGCCTTACAGCAACTGGGTCTTGCTTGAGAATTGGCGCTTTGTAGCGACGACGACCAAGCTCGTAAAAAGGTCGATAGCTCAATTGGTAGAATGCTTGCATTCCATGCCGAGAGCAAGAGTTCGATCTCAAAGGTTTACTCAGCCTTCACAAGAAATGAGTACCAGCCCCCCCGGGAGCTGGGAAACCCCCACTTCAACTCAAAGTGGTTGGTGTAAGGCCGACCCCCTTACCTGTAAAAATAAATAGATCCCGAAGCGCCACATGCGACCCCTTCGGGGATAACGCAGGCAAGAAGTTACACTATATGTGTAGCTTAGTTGCGTTTTTTTGCGTTTGCGTACTGAGAGTAACATTCTACATTATCGGATCTAAGAAAAACTATAGTACAAGAGTTGTTCTTATAATTTCAAAATCAATACCCAGCATTCATAAGACACATAGATCCAGTACACAGAAAAACATTGCTGTAACTGTAACTCTGTCGCCATTCGCTAGGGGTGGCCAGACCCTCTGCAGAGCTGCCTCTATTCATTCCTATCCTTAGATACCTCTAAGTTCATTCATATTATCCATCACCTTTTTCATGCATTTTCTTCTTTCATGTGAAATAACCTCTGTTGGAGATAAGACAAACAAGCACTACGGTGTCGATTTGTGATTTTTAAAACTAAACAAAACAAAAGAAATACCCGAGAATAGATGGTTTACATAAGAAAAGTCAATTAGAACTTTCTAGAAAGAAAAATAGAGAATGTGACGAGATAGTTGGGGTGTTAAGAAAGAATCAAGATTGAGAAAATGAAAAACTGAAAGATAGGATAGTTAAGGTCGAAAAAGTAATGAAACATAAGAAAAATCAATAAAAAAAAGGTATACTCAGCCTTCATATTCCTTGAATTATAGGTTGGTATGAGGCTGATCACCTGTACAGTAAAAATGATTTACTTTGCCAATGTCATCCCTGTTTCAAGGAAGGTCGGCAAAAATGCAGGGTTATTGATAATTTGAAGTTTAGATTTTAATTTCCAAGTACACGTGCAGCATTTGTAAGCCCGAACTTACAAGTTTCTGTTTGTGAGCATGCTTTTAATAAGAATTTTAAATGTTAACATATGTTTGCAACTTAGATTATAAATAACTAATGACGGCAGTGCCACACAAGACCAACGTTTGATTTTCGTTTGAAATTCAAAAATGTTCCGACCTCATTGTTCTTAACTCAATTTTTGAAACATCAAGAAACCTTGATGTTTCAAAACAAATAAACGCAACTAAGCTACACATAAAGTCTAACCTCTTGCCAACGTACCCTTAAAGGGTCGCATGTGGCTATTCGGGACCTTTTTATTTTTACGTGTGAGGGGGCCGGCATTATGCCAACCACTTCATTTTGAAAGGGAGGTTTCCCAGCTCACGTTCTCATGTCTTGTGAAGGCTGAGTAAACTTTGCCGGTATTATTTTTTTGGCTTTGAAATAAACTCCGGCACGGGAAATCATTTCAGATACCCCGGTGGGGATCGAACCCTAGATCTCGGAATGACATGATATTCTACAATTTTACCAACTGATCCATCGCCAGCACTTTTTACGAGCTTGGCCGTCGCTACAAAGCGCCAATTAACAAGCAAGACACAGTTGCTGTGACCGGTCTATGGCAAAGGTATATTAAGCCGAGCGAAGAACATTATTTGAAAATATATAGGGGTTTTTTTTTGCTCCACCGGGATTTGAACCCACGACCTTCCATTTTCGAGTTCGAAGCGTAACCACTGGACTATGGACCGGTCATGTTTATTTATGATATTTGTATTGCGAAAAAAAACGTGTACAACAAATTTGTAAAGGGGGTTTTTGATGACTCTGTCGACTGGGTATTCCCGAAATTATTTCTGGGATATTTTTCTTGAACGAGAAGAAAAACGACATCTGTCACATTTCGTCGGCAGCATTTTTTTTACATCAATCAACTAGACTGAAATCCTTTGAAGCGTACCTTCTTTCTTCCCAGGGTCAAATATACAGAGAAGCAGGAGCGACCGTCCCATACAGGCATTTGTACCTAAAAGGTAGGCAGCTTTCTCTCTATATTCTATTGTCCAAGTTGCAAACGTCACTTCTATCTAATCTAATCTAAGTTGCGAGGATACGTTTCATTGGATATTCACATTATATGCATTCTCACAAGCAGACACGATTGCACATGCCACATGTGAATCTACAACATAAAAACCCAAATCTCAAATGGACATAGGTACACCCTGCAACTCTTGCCGAAGTGTTGTCCATTGGTAACTGGAAGTAAATGGAAGGTTGTGGATTCGAATCCCGGCGGAGCACAAAAATATACCATTTCATATTTTCAGATACGCTCTTCGCTGGGTTGAAAAATTCATATACCGAAGACCGATCACTGAAAGGTCCACACAACCTTACAAAAACTGGGTCTTGCTTGAGAATGGCGCTTTCTACAGCGACGACCAAGCTCGCAGAGGGTGATACACACAAAAACAGCGCTCACCAAATAAATCATCCTAATATTTTTATTATCATAGTCAGAAATGGAGGCAACTTTGCAGAGGCTATGGCCACCACTAGCGGAATGGCGACATAGCTACAGTTACAGCTGTATCGAATACAATTAAGTGCCTTCTGGATTTGGGCTTCATTCTTTATTCCTTGGGCCTTCTTGCGCACCGGCCTCCTAGATTAATGTATTTGGCACGCGGGGTGCGCCAGGCAAAAGTAAACAGCCTCTCGAGTATAAAAAAGACTTTGTGAATACTCCGCCATCGCGTAAAAAAATACCTTAAAAGTAAAAAAAAACTCGCTATACATAGAAGCGCTGTTGTACGTGTCACGATAAATCGGTCGAAGAAATCTCGTTTATAGACAGCTCGTCAATGGACAAATCGGTCACACACACAGTTCGTCTGCACAATTTCTTGTTCAACGACAATTCGTTTACAGACAATTCGTCCACAGGCACATCAGTCGCAGGCAATGCGGTGACACGACAGTTGGTCTGCACAACTTTTCGGTCAAAGACATTTTGGTCGTACCTTTACAATATACAGATACCTACCTTAAAGCAGGGGTGTCCAACTCAAAATCATGGCGGGCCGGATTTTTAGGGGGGTAGGCACGCACGAAAAAAATTGAGCCCCCAATTTGAAAAAACTGCTGCCTTAAATATATGAAGAACATATTGCGCAATAACTAGATGTCGTCGCGGGCCGGGTGACAGGCTTACGCGGGCCACATTGTGGCTCACGGGCCGTATGTTGGACAAGCCTGCCTTAAAGGGAACACTAAATATTTAACATACTAAACCCTTCGGGGATATCGCGGAAAGAAGTTACGCTATATGTGTAGCTTAGTGCTCCTTGACTGATAGGTTGGTATGAGGCTGACCCTCCGTGCTGTAAAAATCGGTTCACTTTTGCCAATGCCACCCCGGTTTCAGGGAAAGGCGGCAGGAGCTGCAAGGTTTATTTCATGTGAGGTTTTGTTCACCTATTTGTACGCACGCATGCAGAATGTGTTAATTTGTAGTCTTCTGTGATGGAGCTTTCTATTGACCATATATTTGTAAGTGACCGAAATGTCTTGGACTGAAAAGTCGTGGGGACTCAATGTCGTGTGACCGATTAGTCTGTGACAGAGCTGTCTGTGAACGGTTTATCTATAACCGATTTGTGGTGGATCTGCTGTTGTAAGCATATTCTGTGCAATTTACGTTTTACGCTATGATCAAGTATTAACACGTTTTTTTTTGTACTCGAGGTAAAGGAAACTCCATAACAAATGGCAAAAGGAAGCGGAACACTGCGACAGACTTTTAAGGGAAAATATTTATTTTTCTTCGTATTTTGCAGTCATTTTTTTCGCAAGTCTTTAATCTTTTTTCTAATACTCTTAAGCTATCAATAACTGTCATTTTGCAGTTTTTTTTTTTAGAATATGTACAGTACATTCTCAGGCCGTAGCTGACAAATCGTCTGACAAACTGTAAATGTAACTCTGTCGCCATTTTGCTACGGGTGGCCAGAGCAGCTGCAGAGCTGCTTGTTTGGCTTATCTACCATTTGACTCAAAGATGACCTTTAAATGAAATTGATTTAAAAATCACATTCTACACAATCTGAGTTAAGAGAAAAACGTAAAACACGATAATTGAAAGTTGTTTTAAATATTTCTTAAATTAATTTCCAGTTTTCATAAGACACATTGGTCCAGTACCTACACATGCAAACATTGCTCATGTGAAATTGCATCTGATAAACATAAGACAAACAAGCACTATAATCTATAATCTAAGTTGCAAATATTATTATTATTTTATTTTTAAGGAGAAAAAACAGATACAGACACAAAAACAAATACAAGAAAAATGTAAACATAAACAGTAGTGTGCCTTAATCCTAAAGAATTCCCACAGATATGTAAAAACAATAAAATAGCTGACGAAAAATAAAAACATAAAAGAAATCGATGAGGTAAAAAGTAAATCAAATTAACAACAGAAATAAAAATAAGAGGAAAGAAAAAAAAAGTGAAAAGAGAAACTAAGAATAAACAAAAAATATACAAAAAATGATAAAAAGAAAACCCATTCAAGATATAATGGATAGCACGGACATTTTATAAATACTTTTTAATAGGTCAGATCTAAAGGAGTACTTCACTTTATTAAATATATCTAAATCACTAAAATATATATTAAAATCACTGCACATTCTATACATAGGAGCTCTTTGACCTGAGTTTGTTCGACATTTGGGCAGAGAAAATATTTGTAACGAACGGGATGCACTTCTTGGTATGCGAAAATTAATCTGACATAGAAGACCAGGGCAATCCGTTTCAGATAGACAAATACTCCTCAAAGTTAACGCACTCAATAATAAACGCCGATTGTCAAGACTAATTAGGTTTAAGTGAACTAGGCGGTTTTCGTAAGTGCGGTTGACGAATATACATTAACATTGAAAACTCATATCAAATGCATGCCCACAAACAGACATGTGTAAGTTTGGGCTTAAAAATGCTGAATTGTACTTACGAATTAAAACTAAACCTCAAATGAACATAAACCCTACAACTTTTGCGCTGAGACAGGGGTGATATTAGACAAGTAAACATTTTTTTTACAGTATGGGTGGTCAGCCGCATACCAAACTATAAGTCGAGAAATATACACAACAAATTACATTTTTAAATCGACAAATAATAAAATGTATAGACATCAAAAAATAACAGAAAACAAAGCTTAATTTAAAAACCCTAGCCGCCAACATTTCAGATCAAACGCCATTTCTTTCTGTCCTTACACACTATTTTCATTTCCTCCAGAGTCATAACCTTCTTCATACAAGATCTCCTTTTATTATGACTCTGGATATCCCATTCATTCGCTATTTCGGAGATTTGGTCCATCCATACCTTTCTCGGTCTTATGATATCTGGATCTGGATATTAGATTAGGCTAATATCCGAATATTATTTTTTGTAACTGCGTAGTTATAATAATTGTAAATACAACTCCCATAATCTTATTTACTTTCCACAAGTCGATAAGTTTCACGTTTCCCGAGCAATATTTCAGAACAATCTAGATATCAGGTGCACGTCACGACTGTTGTTATTTATTTGGAGCATTAAGGGGGGGGGGGGGGTCCGCCATCTTGATAAAATGGCGGCCATTCCTCATCATCCAAGATGGAGTAATTTGTCGCGGGAAATACACAATAATAATTTTAATTAATTTGTCATTCATTAGGCAGAGAAATATGGCCGAGCAGGGTTGTCAACTGATGGGGTATTTTCAAAATCCCAATAATTAATGGGAGTGGTGAAAAGTCTATATCGACGGTTAATAGGAAATAGGACATGAGCGACATTTTGGTCAAAAATGATTTATGCATGCTATCCTACTTGAAATTTTCCGCTCTTTCTAATGCGCTAACTCCCATAGCTCTACGATCATTTTTGTGTTGTTTATGCCCAAGCAAACAACTGCGTTTTCGAAGTATGATTTTGGTGTAACCGACAAGATTTTGGCCTTTTTTGTCCTAAAGACGCTTGTGACATAAAAAAAATCGTAAAACCACATTAATAGGAATTCCACAAATGCCTTTATCTTATTTATTTTAGAGCTGTCTTGATTTTAACGATATGATAAAAATAAAAAAGTTATGCCATTTTTCTGCAATCTCAAACTTTAAATTGCTCTCCTAAACAATTTAGTTTATGTCGCTTATGTCCTACTGCCTTTTAACCGTCGATATTGTCCGGTCGATAGCTCAGTTGGTAGAGAGCTTGCATTCCATGCCGAGAACCCGGGTTTGAATCCCACTGAGGGTGGCTGAAAAACCTGCGACAGTGGTTCGGTAGAAGTACCAAGTCCCTGTTTCGAGCCGCACCATATAAAGTCAAAATAGCCATGATGATCACCGATCTTCGATAGAAGTGGAACAAAAAGAAGAAGAGGAAGAGGGTGTTAGAATTGATTTCCCGTTTCGGTGTTTATTCCAAACCGCAAAATAAAATACCAGCTAGGTTACTCGGGATTCGATTGCCAACCCTGGCACGAGACAAAAGCGGGACCATAGCAGGGTACTGAGAGTGTTTCAGGAACGTAAACAAAAAGATCGAAAGTGTATAAAATGAAACGTGAGGGTGGGGGGGGGGACTGAAGCGAAAGGGATGAAAGTGGGGGTAAGAAAGAGGTGGAAAAGGCCCACGGACGATATAATTAATGTTGGGTAAATACAATCAGGGGAAGCAAACAGAGTAGAGCGCAGTGTGACCGAAATTGCTAAACAAAACAGAAGTCCGTGACTTTTCAGCGGACCAAAGTCCACGGGAGACTTAGACATATTTTTTTACAAAAACTCCCCTCGATTAAATTGAAAATGTATGCAATGTGCGATGGCACCCCTGGTGAGTGAATCAGTTTTAATACATTTTTTCGATTTACTCAAACGATGGGTATTTATGTAATGCTTTATACACGGGATATTACAGGGGCGTGCATCCCATACAGGCACATTAAATTAGGCTGATTTATTTAGTGAGCGCTGTTTTTGTGTGTATCACACCTCAAGAGCCCTCTGCGAGCTTGGTCGTCGCTGTAGAAAGCGTCAATACACAAGCAAAACCCAGTTGCGATAAGGTTAGATGGACCTTAAGAGGCCGGTCTTTGGTAGAGGCATATGAATCTTTTCACCCTTCTTCTTCTTAATTCTATTCCTCATTACTGAGGGTTGTGACCCTTGTCGAAGCAACCAATCTTCTCCAGCTCTCCCTCGACTGCGCTGCCAGCAACGCTCCAACTACCGAGGTGCCTGCTGCTGTCTTCACCCAGCAAACAGCATATTTGATGTTATATTTTTTTGCGCTCCGCCGTGATTCTAACCCACAACCTTCCATTTACGAGTCCGAAGTGTTACCACTGGACAACGGGCCGATAGACCGGACATGCGCCTAATAGATAGGCAATTTATGGTAAAAAACGCATACAAGCTAGATATTGAAAAATAAAAATTCAAAATTTAAGTAAGGTTGGAGCCATCGTTAGCACTTCAGTCAATTTCAAATGAGTTATTTTTAAGGAATGGAGAAAACATTTTTGCCTATACCCTATGCACGCTCCTGGGATATTGAATGACTACAAAACTGTATGTATAATTTCAGAAGTACAAAGAAATGTATGTAAAGTAAAATCCTAACTAAAAAAAACGCTATTTCAGGTTCTGTACATTTCTGGTAAAACGTTATGGTTGATATTAAACACGCAAAGGTTTGGGATCAGTCCTGGATTAAGGGCGGTTCTGGCGGAGCGTCCTCACCAGAGCCCCTCATCATCATCATCATCATTGGCACGACAACCCGGGGTGGGTCTTGGCCTCCCTCAGCAACCGCTGCCAGCGCTGTCTATCCAACGTCTTCCTCCTCCAGTCCCACATTCCCACTGCACGGAAATCCGCCACCACTGCATCCAGCCATTTTGAACGTGGTCTTCCCACCGTCCGGCGTCCCTCCGGGTTCGTCATCACAATCGTCTTCTGCAGGCTCCGATGGTCCATTCGCTGAATGTGCCCCAGCCAATGCAGTCTGTTGACCTTTATTGAGCGGAACACATCAGCGTCCTGGTGCAGCTTATACAATTCGGAGTTATATCTTCTTCGCCATATGTTTCCGTCCTTTATTGGACTATAAATACGTCGAAGTATTTTCCTTTCGAGGACGTTGAGAGAGCATTGGTCGCGCTTGGTCAGTGTCCAGGTTTCGGAGGCATATGTGAGGAATGGTTTCACCAGAGCCCCTAGAGAGGCAATTTTAGAAGAAAAAAAACAAAGCTGCTGAAGACTTCTTCGTAGGCGAAATTTTGAGTTTGATAGTTACATAAAAAAAATAAACAGAATTGTGTTTTAAATGAATTCAAGTAAAAAACTAAATAAAAAAATCACAAACAGCCCTCTTTGAAGGCTCCATGGTTGTGGAAAACCCAAAGCATATATGGATCTATAATCGACGTTGCAAAAAAATACATTAAAAGATAAGAAAAAAATATCAAATGCATGCCACAAACATGGACGTGTAAGTTCGCGCTTACAAAATATGCTAGATCGCTACCTTAGTTCTTGTTTACCGTATACGCCATTGAGACAATTTAACATGAGTAATGTTTGCATGTGTACTGGACCAATGTGTCTTATAAAAACAAGAAATCTATTTTTAAAATATTTAAAAGAACTCTCGCATTATCGAGTTTTACGGTTTTTCTTAACTCAGATTGTGTAGAATTTGATTCATAAGACAACTGCATGAAAAAGTCATATTTGACAAGATTGGCGTATACGGTAAACAAGAACTGGGGGAGCGAGATGCGTACTTAAAAATTACATCGAAACCTCAAATGAGCATAAGCCTTTTAAATCAACTTTTGCCGACCTTCCCTGAATTGGGGATGATATTGGCAAAGTGATCGTTAATTAAAAAAAAATTAACCGTGTTTTAAATAATTTATAATTGAATATTAAGTGGAATGACTACTTGTAAAAACAATCCTCTTTTAATGCACTATAGTTGTGAAAAGCCTAAGAATGTAGATAAATAAATAAAAATCGATTTAACAGAAACATCTTGTGGTGTCGGTGTTATGGCCGCGGGGATCAAGACAGGTTATTTGGAACCGGATAACGCTGGTTCGAATCCCGCGACGATAACTTCGACCCTGGTTCAACAGATGCCGTTGCCTGCACACAAGCTTCTGCTTTCGCATGAAGACAACTGGCCAGGCAAAATAGGTTGGTGGATTGCATTTCTTTCCACAAACCTATTTAAAAAAAAAAAAAAAAACTTGCTGGGCCCTTTTTGGCATTTGTTACTTGATATACCTACCTAGGATTTTATCCCCATGACAGTGATTTTTATTGTACTGTGTACGTCAGTGTCCACCCTTGCATGCCAAAGACTACAATTTATCCCCCCAGTGCTTGTTTTACTTATGGACTATATGATTCAAAGATGACCTCTAAATGAAATTCTCTTAAGGATCACATTCTACACAATCTGAATTATGAAATAAACGTAATACATGATAACGTGAGAGTTGTTTCCAATATTAAAAAAAAAAATCCAGTTTTTGTAAGACACATTGGTCCATTACACATAGAAACATTGCTCATGACAAAACACAAACAAGCACTCAGGGGGCGAATTGTAAAGATGTAACATCTCACTGTTAACATACTTAACAGTATTTTAAAAGTGACCCCAAGTTTTTATCCGCACCAGGGCGCGTGTTCCCATTCCCCGACCTAAAAGGAATCTTTACTCAGACAGCACACGGAAGTATCATACCCTAAATCTGCCGTTATTGTTTCTTACACTTTATGGTCTTAGCAAAAAAGTGACAGTAATGAAAAAAATCAAGCATGTTTATTAATTTTTTATCTTAATTATAAAGTTTAAACAAAATATATAACTTAAAAATTGCGACCACAAAAAAATATTTAAAAAAATACGTTTTTTTCACTTCTGTAGCTACTTTCTCGTGTGTGCTATGTTTTGGAAATATTTTTTTTCATTCTATTTATAGAACTATACATTGTCTAGTGTAGTATCGAAACCGTTTTTTTATAATGTCAATAGTTTTTGAGTAAATATGGAAAAACTGAAACTACTTGATGAATTAATTTTTTCCGTGTGCTTGTCTGAGTAAAGATTCCTTTTAGGTCGTGGAATGGGAACACGCGGCCGGCTCCCTTAGCTGAAAAAAAAGGTTACACTCGCCGTATACAATCCATGCGGGAGAAACGCGGCATGAAGTTGCAATATATGTGTAGCTTAGAAAAAAAATAACGCGATAAGAAGTTTATTTTTATTTTTTAAAAGAGATTTGTGGAAAGGAATGCAATCCACCAACCTATTTTGCCTGGCCAGTTGTCTTCATATGCGAGAGCAGAAGGTTTTGTGCATGCACTGGCATCTGTTGAACCAGGGTCGAAGTTATTGTCAAGTGGGCCAGACGCAAGATTCGAACCAACGTTATTCGGTTCCAAATACGCTAGTCGAACATGCGCTCCTACCCCTCCGACAGTTGAACTTTATAAACAAATTGTTGCGTTTGCGAATTTTATGATTTTCCTAAGCATGAAGCACATTGGTACACATATGTGTGATATATATATGTGACCTTATAGCGGTTTTTCTCTTAGCGATGAAATGAAAACATATCGAATAAATATGTCATATTTTTTCGATATGATTGAACATCAATTCTGATAATATGTCTGGGTTGTAAAAAAACACCCCATTGTCAAATCATGTCTGACGCCCTCGGAGGAATCGAATCTAAGTCATTTGACTCCTAACGCAAGCGCTCTACCAGGTCAGCAATCCGCTGGATTGTTTTTGGACGTAATTCCAATTTAAATTCTGTATTATACTGTTAATCCGGTGCCCGAAATTTTCAGGCAAATTGCATTTCCAAGGGGTGTTTTGAATACAAAAAAGGCCCGGACTAAGACTTCTGGGGGCCCTGGTGGCGTGTTCCCATTCCACGACCTAAAAGGAATCTTTACTCAGACAAGCACACGGAAAAAAATTAATTCATCAAGTAGTTTCAGTTTTTCCATATTTACTCAAAAACTATTGACATTATAAAAAAACGGTTTCGATACTACACTAGACAATGTATAGTTCTATAAATAGAATGAAAAAAAATATTTCCAAAACATAGCACACACGAGAAAGTAGCTACAGAAGTGAAAAAAACGTATTTTTTTAAATATTTTTTTGTGGTCGCAATTTTTAAGTTATATATTTTGTTTAAACTTTATAATTAAGATAAAAAATTAATAAACATGCTTGATTTTTTTCATTACTGTCACTTTTTTGCTAAGACCATAAAGTGTAAGAAACAATAACGGCAGATTTAGGGTATGATACTTCCGTGTGCTGTCTGAGTAAAGATTCCTTTTAGGTCGGGGAATGGGAACACGCGAGCCGGCCTTACGCCTGTAGGTACTGTACTGTATTGTACTGTACTGTATCCTGCCGCCGTTCCACTTTCATTTCCTCAGTATTCATCACCATCTTCAGACATTTCGTTCTCTTATTTTCACTCTGTAGGTTCCATTCTATCGCAATCTCACCTATTTGGTCTAACCATTCTTTCCTCGGCCTCCCCTTCAACGCTTTCCTCTGACATTTCCATTGTACACTTTCTTCGTAGTCGTTCATCATCCATTCTTTCGAGATGTCTGAACCATCTCATCGTACTTTTTTGTCGTACGCCTTGTAACGAGATGAATTTGTTTGTTTGGTGGAATGGAACATTAGATTTGAATTTGAATAAAAAAAGAAAAACAAAACAATGCAGAAAGACAGAAAAAAAGTTTCCCTGGCGGGAGAGCCACAAGCATGTGAATTTTGGTTATATGTAATCAATATTGCTGTGATAAATATAATAATATATACATTGTGATTGTGGATAAATAAATTACTATTTATATATTGTGATTGTGGATAAATAAAAGTGTTTATTTATTTATTTATTTATTTATTTATTTACGGCGTAAGCCTTTAACAAAATAAGTATATAATTAAATCAAAAACAGTTTTTGTCTTTTACAAATAAACAAAAATACAGTAAGAAAATAAAAGTAAAACTCTATATAAACTCAAAAATAAGAAAACTATAAAAATACTAAAAAACCTTAAACTGTAAGCTATATACAAACAATAAAAATTAAAAAATAGCAAAAAATTAAAAATAAAAACTTCAGATACCATTCAAATATCACTAATAAAGAAATTCACCAGGCAGACATCGTTCATATAATAACAATCTAAAACAATATAATTTATTATATATTATGGATGTCCCAAAAACATTTTTTTCAAACCTTGGTTATAGGTATGGTAATTATTATTATGCAGAACCAAGTCAAGTGAGGCATAATCATTACCAATGCGCTGTAAGCGATGCATACAACTATTGCTTTGTGCGTTAGTGCTTGTAAATGCAGGGCGGTAAGAAACTAATTGTCTAGTCCCTGAACGTGGAGTAAAAAAAATTAACTCACTTAGTAGTGCAGGACAATCAATTAGAGCATGTTTTATTTTGAAGAGGGTGATTAAATCAATAAATTTACGTCTGTCTGACAAATAGTTTAGATTTAGAATCGAATTTAAATAGAGTGGGTCGAAGTGTGACAGGGGAATTTTGAGTTTAAAATTAACTATTTAAAAAAATTTTAAGTGAACCTTTTCTATATTGTCTACGTGCACCATGTAGAGGGGGGACCAAACAGGCGAGCAATATTCCAAGACACTGCGAACCAATGTGGTATAAAGAATTTTGATTGCGGCAGTATCCTGAAAGTCCTTGGTGATGCGGTTTATGAAACCAAGCATTCTCATGGCCCTGGCACAAATGGAAGCAATGTGTAAATTAAAAGATAATCCACAGTCAAACACAACCCCCAAGTCGGTGACCTCCGTTACCACCCGAAGACTGTTTGAAAAAAGTGTATAGTCATATATAATGGGATTTTTTATTCTGAAGAAATTCATTACTAAACACTTCGAGACATTTAATGGCAATTCATTTTTATTACACCAGGTTGCTAGATTATTCAAAGATAGTTGGAGACTATTACAGTCAGCCACATTATCTATGGCTTTAAAATTTTTTATATCGTCAGCAAACAGGAGAACATTTGTGTCAGGAAATTGCTTTGTAATATCATCAATAAATAGGAGAAAAAGTAGCGGGCCCAGATGGGAACCCTGGGGGACACCACTAGTTGGTGAGAAGGAGTGTGAGCTATTATTATCTATTCTGACAATCAAAGATCTATCAATAAGGTAGTTTCGGAGCCAAGACAGAAAACTACCAGACACCCCCATACCGCGTAGCTTACTAAGAAGGATAGTGTGTGATACCCGATCAAACGCTTTTGAAAAATCAGTGTATATTACGTCAACTTGTTTTCGGCTAGACAAAGCATTAGAAAGGAAATTCTCAAATACCATTAAATTAGAAGTAGTTGATCGGTTTGGTAAAAAACCATGTTGATGGACTGAAATTGATCTGGTTGCAACATACCGGATTTTAGTAAGTACAAGCTTTTCAAGTAGCTTCGGAATGGCGGACAATTTACTTATTGGTCGATAGTTTTTGACGTTACTCCTATCACCAGACTTGTATATTGGAGAAAGATACGATTGCTTCCAAAGGGCGGGAAAACATCCAGACGTGATGGACAAATTAAATACCGCACACAGAGGTTGAGACAAGCTATGTACACAGTTTTTCAACATTACCGCTGGGACATTATCAGGGCCAGGATTAGTCAGTGGTTTCATTGATTCAATTTCTGTGATGACATCAACTACACTAAATGACAAATTAGACAGTTGTAAATCAATATGTGAAGAGAATTCAAACGTATTACAGTCAGGACGAATATCATAAACGCTTTTAAAGAAAGATGCAAAAAGGTTAGGAATTTCTTGAACATCATCGGATGACACATCATCATAAAAAACATTATTACCGAGATCGCCCTTTCTCAGAGAGTTAGCATATGACCAGAATTTTTTCACATTATGGACAATAGAGCGCTCAGTGTTGGAAATGTAATTTAAATAACAATTTTTGGACAGAATTTTGCAATCATTACGTAATTTCTTAAAATCTAGATAATCCGAAGAAGAATTAGAGATTTTATATTTCAGATGAGCCACTTTCTTATCCTTTATGAGATCAATTAAGTCATGATTAAACCATTTGGGATATTTCCAAGAATAAGGACTAAGCTTAAAAGTAGGTACAAATTTAGTGATCGCTTCGGATAAAGTTTTGGTTCATTATCCTCTTTTGTATAAGTGATATGGTTCCTGGCGCTATGCACTCAAGCAGTCATAATTCTTCAGAGCACGGCCAAACACCACATTGAAGATCCTTATAAAATAAAGTAAGAAAAACCCTCACAGCCTACCACTTCAATTGAAGTGGTGGTTTCCCAGCTCCTGAGAAGCCTACACTCATTTCCTGTGAAGGCTGAGTAAACCTTGCCGGTGTTATTATTTTGGGTTTGAAATAAACGCTGAAACGAGAAATCTCTCGGCATAGAATGCAAGCACTCAACCAACTGAACTATCGACCGGACTATTCCGATTGTCCTATAAAAATATGTAAGTAAACTTAAAAAGATCCTCTAGTGCGCTTTTAAGTTTTAATATTTGTTTGGTCAAACGCTATGATTGAGTTCACACTTTTAATTTCCCACTCGGCGTACAGATTCATTCGCAATTTGTATTCATAAACATTTTTCGTATGAAAACAAAAAAAAAAAATGTTTTTCTGACGCTCTGAAATATGGCGCCATTCATTGTTTCCCTACAATTTTTTTTCTTAACATCTAAACAATATTTCTCTCGAGTTTTTTCTTTTTTTACCATAAATTATCTTTTCGTTTTGAATTATAAATAATGAATTTCTCAGCGCCCTTCTCCTCTCTTTATTAAATCGGACGCAATTAAATTTTTTCATGAGTTTTCTCAATTCCCCCACGCCTCCCCTATTTCTTTTTTTACTTTTAATATCTTACCGCAATTATTATTATTACATTATTATCTTTAAATCAATTATTCTTCTTCTTCCAAGCCATGAATGAGGTCCTTTATATCGTTATTATTTTTCTTCAATCTTTATATATGAGATGTAAAGATATACATAACATAACATCGACCGGTCCGTAGTCCAGTGGTTCACAATTCTGTAAATAGAAGGTTGTGGGTTCGAATCCCGGCGTAGCACAAAAAAAAAAACATTTATAATTTTAAATACGCTCTTCGCTGGGTGGAAAAATTCATATTCCTTTACCAAAGACCGGTCACTAAAAGTACATCCAGACATACAGCAACTGGGTGTTGCTTGAGTATTGGCGCTTTGCAGCGACGATCAAGATCGTAAACAACACCTCTGCGGCACTTAAACAAGTGTCATGGACCCCCCCCTAGGGTCTCTGGAATGTAGGGAGTCCCCCGCACAGGATTTCTTAAAAAAAAACATACCAATGAACATAAGCCCTGCAACTTTCACCGAACTTCCCTGAAACAGGGCAAGACATTGGCAAGGTGAAGATTTTTTTACAGTATGGGTTGTCAGCCTCAGGCCAGCCTAGAAGTCAACTCGTTGATGATTATTTAATCATATTCACTTAAGCCAATGCCACCCCGGTTTCAGGGAAAGGCGGCAGGAGTTGCAAGGTTTATTTTCATGTGAGATTTTTAATTTCCACCGAGGATTTCATTTGTATGCACACATGCAGAATGTGTAGGCGCGAACCTACATGTCTGTGGGCATGCATTTAATATGCCTCTTAAATATTAACATAACTGTGCAGCTTAGATTATAGATCTGTAAAAAATGTAATCATTTCAAAATATTTTTTTAATCTTAAAATAATATGCATACCTTATTTGTTAAGCGATATATTTCTTGTTACACAAATAGAAACCCCAGATTGTAACAAATGTTTGTTTGTTTGTTTGTTTGTCTGTTAATTTACTATGCGTATAATATAATGAAGTGAATGTATCAATGTGCTCTGTGTTTTTTTTTCTGCGTTTGTTTTTATGGGCCAGATATCCGACCTTTTGCAGCAAATTAAAATGAATTTACGTATGTAAATTACGCGAGCTCGGTGCGCAGTTTGAGAAGCGCTGGGCGGGAGCAAAAAACCGACATGCCGAATTGTTTTTGTATGAAATTAACGAGCGGTGCTCAAACTTGAGCTTTTTTTTTTTTTTCAGAAAATGTAACTGTAACTGTAACTCTGTCGCCATTCCACTAGGGATACCATAATATGTAATCTAAATCTACAATCTAAATCTAAGCTGCACAGATATGTATCATTTGAGATTCATATTACATGCATTCCCACAAGCAGACACGCATAATTTCGCGCTCACACATGCCGCATGTGGATCTACAATATAAAAAACCCAATCTCAAATGAACATATGCCCTGCAACTCTCGCCGACCTTCCCTGAAACAAGGGTGACATTGGCAAAGTGAACCATTTTTTAATAAATAATTCAACTTTTATTTTTCAAGAGAATCCTCTTGAAAATGACGTACACAAGTCAAAAGTACTCGAGGTGAAATAAACACTCAATTTGTGAAAATAAAACTCTTGTGTATTTAATTATTTTTATTATTTCTTATCTGAAATAATAAATAATTATTTTTTAATATTTATACGTTTGACTAAGAGTTTTAGGCTTACACGGCCGGCTGATGATGCTGGAGTGATGTTTTCCGGGATCTGTTGCCGTGACAGACCACGGCAACAGATCCCGGAAAACATCACTCCAGCATTTATACGTTTGTTTCTGGCTTCCATGATTTAACAACAGATTTATCAGCCTCATACTGATATATTAATCAAGAAATTTTACACTTAGTAGAGAAGGTTTATCATTAAAAATAAACCATCCATCTTACACCAGACGAAGAAAAACTTCGACATTTAATAGTGGTTCTACATGAGTACATTACATTTAGAAATAATTGCCACCCTAAAAGTTTCAGGGTAATAAAACTTGTCGCTGCACTTTCTAGAACTCAAACATAAGTTGGTAAATCCTTCATTTATTTCTGAGAAAAAGAACTATTGAAGTTAGCGCCAGTAAGTTTAATGCAAGTAGACTGCCATTTGTAATATTTTTCCTCAAACGCCATTTTTCCTTTGGGATTTTGAAGTATAATAGACCAGTCCACAATCTAGTCGTTAGCATGTGGAAAGAATGAATGATGATAGACTGACAAAGTTTGTATACAAAGAAAGTGTGAAAGGAAAAAGAGGGAAGGGACGAACGAGAAAAGTATGGAGTGATCATATTGAGGAGATTGTGAAAGAATGGGATATACAAAGTGAGCGTAAAAGACGAAAATGCATGAAAAAGGTGATGGATATGAATGAATTGAAAGAGGTATGTAAGGATAGGAAAAAATGGAGGCAACTCTGCAGAGGCTGTGGCCACCCCTAGCGGAATGGCGACAGAGTTACAGTTACAGCGATTTTGAAACGTAAATTAAAGAGTCAAGAAACATACAGGCCGCATGTGAACCTACTACATAAAAACCGAAATCTCAAATGAACATACACCCTGCAACTGTTGCCGACCTTCCCTGAAACTGGGGTGACATTGACAAAGTGGACCAACCTATAAGTCAAGGAACATACACAACAAGTTACATTTTTTAAATCGCAAATAATAATATGTGTATTGTGTGCACATCAAAACAAATACAGAATACAACATACTAAGTTAAGAAACCCTAGTTCTAGCCGCCAACATAACAGATCAACCACCATCTCTTTCTGTCCTTACATACTTTTTTCTTTCATCCAGAGTCATAACCCTTCTTCAAACAAGCTCTCCTTTTATTAATGACTGGATATTCCATTCATTCGCGATTTCGGAAATTTGCTCCATCCATACCTTTCTCGGTCTTTCTCTTCTTTGTCTTATCATTTAAAACTCATATTAAACGCATTCCCACAAGCAGACATGTATAAGTTCGCGCTAACACATGCCGCATGTAGACCTACGATATAAAAGTCCAATCTCAAATGAACATAAGCCCTGCAACTCTTGCCGACCTTTCCTGAAACAGGGGTGACATTGGCAAAGTGAACCATTTTTTTTTAAAATAGATTTGTGAAGAGGAATGCAATTCACCAACCTTTTCTGCCTGGCCAGAAACAGGTATTAATATCATCAATTAATAACTCATTATTGTTTATATTAATGAATTATTAATATAATAATTACCCAATTACATCTATTGAACCAGGGTCAAAGTTATGGTCTAATGACCCGGGCGGGGATCGAACCAACGTTGTTCTATTCCAAATACGCTAGAAAGATCGGGCCACTTGGTCCCCTCGGCCAAAACACCGACTTTTTACACATTCTAAAATCTAAATCTAAATCTAAGCTGCAAAGATATGTATCATTTGAGATTCATATTAAATGCATTCCCACAAGCAGACATGCATAATTTCGCGCTTACACATGCTGCATGTGGACCTACAATATAAAAGCCCCAATCTCAAATGAACATAAGCCCTGCAACTCTTGCCGACCTTCCCTGAAGCAGGGGTGACATTGGCAAAGTGAACCATTTTTTACAGTATGGGTGGTCAGCCGCATACCAACCTATCAGTCAAGGAGACACATTAATTGATAAAAATTAAATTCGTCAAGTTTGGGAAACGCTGTCGCTATGGCTGGGGGGTGGTTGGGTGATGCCTATATGGTCCACATAGGCGCGGGGCCTAATTCAGTGAAATTTGTCAGGAATACGAATGGGCCAATTAGAGAAAGAGAGGGAGTGAGAGAGGGGAAGCGGTGACGAAAGGCTCGGCAGCTTCTCCTTGATCTCTCGTCACAACACCATGTGTGACGTCAGCACACTCCAAAGGAATAAATTTGGCACATCTTTATTAACTTATCTGCGTACCCCTTTTTGTTCTTTTTTTATCTCAAGTCTTTTCTATGCGGGTTGAAATAGACAAATAACCAGTTTATCAAATGCGTTAAGTCCTGTACTGTACCCTTAGTACGAGTTGCAAAACTTGAGTAATGTAAAGTTTACGGCAATTATTAAAGAGTGATTTCCCCCAAAATCTGCCGTTTTGTTTGTTTGAACTTGATTTTCTTCATCACTGTAACTCTTTTGCTAAGACCATAAAGTGTGAGAAACAAAAACGGCAGATTTTGGGAGAAATCACTCTTTAATATTTTCCGTAAACTTTACTTTTCTCAAATTTTGCAACTCCTACTAAGGGTGCTGTACTGCATTCACATGTTTTTAGACATAACTTTTTTTTATCATATCGTTAAAATCAAAACAGCACTAAAATTAAAAAAGATAAAGGCATGTATTGGCATTTCTATTAATTAAATTTTACTTACGTTGTTTTACGATTTTTCTGCACAAGCGCCTTTACCATAAAAAAAGCCAAAATCTTCAACAAATTCCAATTTTATAAACCCTAGCCACCAACATTACAGATCAACCGCCATTTATTTATGTCTTACATAAAAGAGAAATGTTAAGACTACAATGAGGTTACTGGAGAAAAGGTACAAATGAAATGAAGCTGTGCTTCTATAAAGTATTGTATCTTGCAAAATAATTAAAATTTCCATAACGATCAAAGCATTATAAATCGCCAACTTAAACGTAAAGCTGAATAAGCGCTGATTCACTGATTTGAGAGATCGTGAATTAAACATTTGATTGGGTGTAACTTCTCATAGTAAGCGAACTAATTAAAAGGAAGTAAACGCAACTAAGCTACACTTATAGTATAACTTCTTGCCTGCGTTATCCCCGAAGGGGTCGCATGTGGCGATTCAAGACCTATTTATTTTCACGGGTAAGGCCGGCCTCGCACCAACCACTTCAGTTGAAGTGGGGGTTTTCCAGTCCCCGAGAGGGCTGGTTCTCATTTCTTGTGAAGGTTGAGTTAACCTTGCCGGTATTTGATTTTGGGGTTTGAAATAAACCCCGAGACGGGAAATCATTTCTGACCTCCTCGGTGGGATTCGAACCCGAGCTCCCGGCATGGAATGCAAGCACTCTACCAACTGAGCTATCGACCGGTATCTAATCATACATCTAATCAATAGGTGGCTATGAAACTTTCAGCAAAGGCATCATTAGTTTGTCAAAGCGTAAGCTCAACGGGCGACTAGAATGTCTAAGAATAGCCCCGTTAATATTATAGGTTTAATAAAAAGGTTTGATTCTAAGTTTCTCTTATCATTAAGAAAAAACAATAAAATGCAATACCTACCCACTTTCATTCGCGAACAAAAGACAGTGTTCCATTTTCAAACCGTTAGGTTCATTGTGCAGTGTTGCCATTGAAAGCGATTATTATTATTTTATTTTTTTGTGATTATTTTTGCCGAGTTGCAACTCCGAGTGCAACCGCATTGGATTGGCGGGAATCGTGTAAAACGTTCGAAAGTTGAAATAAACAGATTCGAATCTGGAATAAAAGTTAACGGTTCGAAATTTCATACCTCGAACCAGACGTTGTCAAACTTTAACAAAAATAAATGCTTACTAAAGCTCTATTAATATTTCAACAAGCAAGCGCTGTTAATTTCTCTCAGCAGAGATCCAGGAAGAATAATATGTTGGTATGAAGCTGACCACTAATAGAGTAAAAAAAAAAAAATTACGCCAACAACTTCAGTTGAAGTGAGGTATTCCCAGCTTCCGTGGGGTCTGGTACTCATTTCTTTGTGAGGGCTCGGTAAACCTTGCCGGTATTTTATTTTGGGGTTGAAATAAACAGCGACACGAAAATCCTTCCCCCTAGTGGGATTCGCACCCACTCTCGACATGGAATGCAAGCACTCTACCAACTGAGCTATCTACGATGTATGATCCAAATTGAAAAGATTTATTACATTTAAGATTCATATCACATGCATTCCTTCAGACGCAGGTATGCTCAAACCCTCCTCGTACCTGTCCTGTATGTATGTGTCAGAAAGACCCACAGCACATGTTCGCTCATACAAAGCTATATTTTTTCTCAAGTGGCGGAAGGCCTTTCCGTAAATTAAAAGCAACGGCACGACTAAACAAGAACCTCTAGGTCAGAAGTGTGCCCATGATTCTACAAGCAAATGGTTCGATGTTACTGAAGCTAATAGTATACCTCGGGTGGCACTCTTTGTGGGATTGTTGCTAGATCACGAGTAGAGTGAAAAATGATATAGATACATTAATTAAAATACTTTTTTAACTTTGTTACAATTCACTTGAGTTTTATTTTTTAAAAAACACAACCAGTTTCGGGAGAAGCAGTACCTCCCATCTTCTGAAGATGGGAGGTACTGCTTCTCCCGAAACTGGTTGTGTTTTTTAAAAAATAAAACTCAAGTGAATTGTAACAAAGTTAAAAAAGTATTTTAATTAATTAAAATGTGCTTTCACAAAGTTACTGCCCAAAATCTAAATAATATAATATAGATACATAATACAAAATAATAATTAAGTGTAGATTCGCTCTTACACATTCCGCATGTGGACTTACAACATAAGAACCCAAACCTCAAATGAACAAAAAAACTGCCCTGCAAACCCTGCAACTCTTGCCGACCTTCCCTGAAACATGGGATGACATTGGCAAGTGGTCAGAGTCATACCAACTTACAAGTCAAGGAATCAAGAACGAATAATAAAAATAAAGATGTCAGAGAAAGTTTGAGGGTCGCTGGTATTAAAGTGCACCCAGATAGTGAGCCACCTAGCGAGGCTCCTCTCCGTCACGACCTCACGATTTAGAAAGGCGCCAAATCACCGCATCACGCTTGCGAGATGCCGCACCTTAGTACCTGGCCATCACAGCCGAGGTGCAAATAGGCACCCAGCATCGAGTACCATGTAATTCAACAGTTTACACAGCTTTATGGTATAGATAGAACCCATGACATTGAAATGTGGGTCTGCTGTAAGATGTTGAAGGTTCTCTGGATGGATCGAGGCACCAAACGTCCCCTTAGTCATTTTTTGTGTTTTGTCCATCAAGGTGACAGGTTAAAAGGGCACAGTGACAAAACGAAACACGACAGAACGTCCATCACACACCTTCTCTCAGGGGTCAGTCTCCCCTCCACTGACCCACGCCCTGTATATCCATCCCATCCGGGGATGTGTCACAGGACTCGCATGCAAAACGTTATGTGAGATGCGAGTGGCAGAAGGCCCTCCCGTGAAGCTACACTTTCCCAAGTGTTTACACAAAGCAATCGAGGACTATCGAGGACTACCTACCGCCGCTGATTAGCGGGCGGTAGAAGCTCTGTTTATTTTTTGTAATTTTTTTCTAATTAAAACTGCGTTCTAGTGATTACAATATTTTAAAAGTTAACCAGCAGTTCAGATGCTTACGCAGTGCAATTAAACACAGTGAATGCGCCTGCAAATAAACAATTCAAAATAAAATAAAAAATTCCATAACCTGTAATTTTTGACAAGTGACATCGCGGCAAAGTGCTTGCAGTGGGTAGGTACCTACTTACTCGCCTGCATGACAGAAACAGACGCGCCAGTGCTATGTCCAGTGCAGAGGTACTCCCTGCAAGTACTTAAAGATATAATAACTAACACTGTGCCGCGAGTGCAATGTCGAACAAAAGAGTGGCCAAACATTGTGCTGAGGAGGCGCGTGAGGCGCAGAAAACGAGGAGGGCGACGGCTGAACTACTCAGCCCCGCCAGTGACAACTCCTGCTGTTTGTTCAGTGCATTGTGAGGATCTTGCTTCCACATCCAGATCTTCAGTGGCACCTTCATCGCCGAGCTCCCTGCTGACCAGCGGGAGACATCAGCAAATTCTGGAGAGGAAGATCAATCTTGGATGCTGGAATGCGAGATCTATCGCCAATAAAGTGGATGACATTTGTGAATTATGTAAAAGCCATGACCTTGGCATCCTCGCACTGACAGAGACGTGGCATGAGAGCTACCACTCAAGTGCCATGAAGAGACTGCGTGCACTGGGGTTCGCGACATTTGAGGAAGCACGGGCAAGGCCACGTCATGGAAAAGGGACAGAGAATATTTCCTGGACCAACCATGGCGGAGTTGCGTTGCTAGTGCGTCCAGGATGTCGTGTGGAGAAGATTAACTTTTTTTCTTTCACGACATTTGAGTGCCTTGTATGTCGGGTATCTTCCGGTGCAACGCTCACAATAGCTATTGTATATCGCCCCGGCTCTAATGCCCGCTTTCCACTGCGAGCGGAGCTGACTCCGTACGGACTCCGCTCGACTAGCAACAGTAAATTTCATAGAAGTGCTTCCACCGACAGCGAGTCAGCGGAGCGGACTGAGCGAGTACAAAGAGTTACGAAAGTGGTCGCAGAGTTGAGCGAGTTTCCAGCGGACTCCGTACGGACTCCGCTCGACTAGCAACAGTAAATTTCATAGAAGTGCTTCCACCGACAGCGGAGTGAGCGGAGCAGGCTGAGCGAGTAAAAATGACTCCGCTGTGTCATGGTCTCGGCCGCTAGTTTTCAACTGACTCAGCTCCCCCGTGCCCCCCGCGCCAACCCGCGCAGTTGCGTGACAGCGATAAAACACACCATACATGATTTACAAAAACACATCATACATTATTTTATAAATTTGAAAATATTAAAATGTATGTTTTATTTCAAATATCTACATTTTATGTTTAAAGCAAAATAATACATTACTTTTTATGTTTCGAAACAAAAAAAAACTCTTTTATTAATAATTAAAACGTTTGATCTGGGCGTAGGCTGCAACGAGCTGTCACACACTGCACATCATACATTATTTTATAAATTTGAAAATATTAAAATGTATGTTTTATTTCAAACATCTACTTTTTATGTATTAAAGCAAAATAATATATTACTTTTTATTTTTCAAAACAAAAAAAAAAACTTTTTTTACTAATAATTAAAACGTTTGATCTGGGCGTAGGCTGCAACGAGCTGTCACACACTAGTTGGCTCCGCTAAGTCAGCTGTAGATGGAAGGCAAACAACTCTTTCATCTGACTCATCTCATTTCCCGCCTAGCTCACTCCGCCGAGCTCGTTGGCTGTGGAAGGCAAATACCATTATTTTTTAAAACTCTTTCGCAATGGAAGGCCAAAACTATTTCACTACGCTCCGCTCAGCTATTTCCCGCTCCCGCTCAGCTATTTCCCGCTCGCAGTGGAAAGCGGGCATAAGCCTGTTACGGCGGAGTTTTTTCATGAATTTCGGGAGCTCTTTGAAGTTTTAGTAACTCGTAATGAGATGTTTCTGATAGTGGGGGATGTTAACGTCAGGCTTGAGCGCAGAGATGACACCAATTGTGTTACTCTCACTGCCTTGCTTGCGGACTATGGCTGCAGACAGTGGGTAGATGCTCCCACTCATGATGCGGGTGGCCTACTGGATGTGGTCATCACTAGACAGGAGGATGCTCCTTTGAAAACAGAGGTAAGAGATGTGGGTTTGTCGGACCACAGGTTGGTGGTGGTACGTTTAAATCTAGGACGACCTGTTCCTGTATACAGGAAAATTACCTCCAGGTCCTGGAACAAATTTAAGATCGATTTCTTCAAAATGGATTTATCTCTATCGCCAATCTGTTGTCCGGAAACCTACGTCTCAATGCACCCAGACACATTAGTTGGGCTGTACAATGACACCATGAAAAGTTTAATAAATCTGCATGCTCCCATTACAATCAAACATGTTAGGGAGCGGAATAGTGCTATCTGGTTTGATAGTGAATGCAGTGCGCTGAAACGCAAAATGCGACAAGCAGAGCGTAATTTCAGGAGTGGCAAGCCAGGTAGCACTAGAGAAATGTGGATAATTGCACAGGGTCTGTACAGGTCAGCTATCCTCCAGAAAAAGTCCCAGCATTATTGTACCATTATTGCTAGTGAAAAATGTCCACAGCGTTTATGGAGACTTCTGGAGAACGTGTCTGGTAATGCCCGGGCCGGTGCGGGTCCGGTGACGACTGCTAGTGATCTCGCTGCTTACTTTCAAAGTAAAATACCGACCAGATATTCTCCCCTAGGGGTTAGTCCTGGTTCTCTGGGACTTTTGTGTAATTCACAGCTTGAAATGCTTGGGCTGACCTCTATTGAAGAGGTGACGCGAGTTGTAGCGGGATCGCCAAATAAGCAGTGTGATCTGGATCCTGTGCCGACGTGGGTACTAAAAGAGTGCATTCTTCTAGTGGCTCCATTTATTGTTAGGTTTATCAATGGATGCCTAATGGATGCCACTATCCCCTCCTTTTTAAAGGAAGCGCAAATAACGCCAATATTAAAAAAGCCAAATCTCGATCCTAACGATCTCTCCAATTTCAGGCCGGTGTCAAACTTACCGTTTCTGTCTAAGGTACTGGAGCGCATTGTCTCTGATCGGCTGGTATCTTATCTGAGTGCTAACGATCTGATGCCTAAGAGGCAATCAGCCTATCGAAAATATCATTCGACTGAAACTGGCTTACTGACGGTGGTCTCAGATCTGATATCGGCAGTGGATTGCGGAGATCTTGCTCTCTTAGCGCTTCTGGACATGAGTGCGGCGTTTGACACCGTATGTCATGATATTCTGATAAGAAGGTTGGAGGGTTCGTACGGCTTGAGGGATAAGGCGCTGGCGTGGTTCTCCTCCTACTTGGCGGATCGCAAGCAGGTAGTGCGTACTTGTGACTGTGTCTCACCTTCCTATTCGCTGATCTCCGGGGTGCCGCAGGGGTCTGTACTGGGACCGATCCTGTTTATTTTATACACTGCTGACATTGAGAGTATAGTTGAGAAATGGGGCCTCATTACACATGCATATGCAGATGACTGGCAAATTTACTCTCAGTGTCAGCCACATATGGCACAAACTCTCAGTAACAGGGTGGCAGCTTGCATTGCGGAGATTGGTGAATGGATGACAAGCAATGGCCTAATCCTTAACATGGGTAAGACAGAAGTGATGTGGGCGGCTACAACCAGGCGTGATCATCTTTTGACAACTCGAGTACCACTCTCCATTGGGGGAGAGCTGATTCAGCCCTCCGACTCAGTCAGACTTCTAGGAGTCACACTGGATCGGAACCTCACAATGGGAGAGCAATTGAACTCGACTGTATCTTCCTCATTTTTTGAACTTCGCCAGATAAAGGCGATCAGGAGATGTTTACCGTCGGGAGCAGTCAAGACCCTGGTGAATGCCTTTGTGATGTCACGAGTTGACTATTGCTCAACGCTGTACATAGGTCAGCCGAAAAAGCAGTTCAACCGTCTTCAGTCTGTGCTGAATTCAGCGGCAAGACTCATATTCGGGATGTCTAAATTTACTCGCATTACTCCATTGTTAGGGAAACTGCATTGGCTTCGTTTTCCGGAGAGGGTGGTCTACCGTGTTTGTCTGATGGTGTATAAGGCTGTAAATGGTACAGCTCCTTCATATTTGGCTGACATGTTTACACCCGTTGAGAGGGATTTGAGGCGCCAAACGCTCAGATCTGCAGGGGATGGCGTGGTGGACTTGGTTCAGCCACACCGTCAGACACGCACTAATTTTGGGGACCGTGCTTTCCGGTTTGCGGGACCAATGGAGTGGAACAGACTGCCACCTAATGTGAGGAAGGCAAAGACTGTTGGTGTCTTTAAAGGAGCACTAAAGACACATCTTTACAAGAAATCTTATCCGTGATTTGAGAGGGCCCTTGAGGTGTGACACACACAAAAACGGCGCTCTTTAATTATGTGTACATTAAAATAAATTATCCTTATATATATATATATAAAGGAGGCTCAGAAATCACTGAATGATTATAGCCGTGAGAGACCATCACAGGTAACTTCACATGAACAATGTTTGTATGTGTGCTGGACCAATGCGTTTTGAAAACAGGAAATTCATTTTAATAATATTTAAAACAACTCTCACATTATCGTGGTTAACGTTCAGATAAGCTCAGATTGTGTTAAATGTGATTCTAAAGATAATTTCATTTAAAGATCATCTTTGAATCAAATGGCATATAAACCAAACAAGTACTAGCGGGACGATATCCTGCATGTCACCGGTCCGTAGTCTAACGACCTTCCATTTACGAGTCCGGAGCACCATCCAGTCTGTACCATAACGTCCCCCTAGTGCAAACATGGGACAAACAAGCACTTCTTCTTCTTCTTCAGCCTGTATTGATCGTCCACTCCTGGACGTAGGCCTCCTCTCGCATTTTCCATTCGTTTCTATCCTGAGCGATCCGCATCCAGGCAAGTCCTGCACTTCTCTGAACATCGTCACGCCAACGCAACTGTGGGCGCCCAACTCCACGCTTTGCCGTCCTTGGGCACCAGCACAGCAGTCGCTTTGTCCACTTTTCATCTGGATCGCGAGCGACATGTCCCGCCCATCGCCACTTGAGGGTTGCGGCCATCTTGATGACATCGGAAACCTTTGTCCTGACTCTTATGTCCTCATTTCTGAGTCTGTCCCGCAAACTGACACCCAACATGGCTCTCACTAAGGGGACGATATGCAAGCGCAAACTAACACGTGTCTCCTAGTGAACACGCATCCATTCTGAATCTCAAATTTTGATACTATATCTTTGCAACTTAGATTAGATTATATTAGATAAATCAAATTCGCTACTAATTGCAAATGCAAGCTAAGCTGCAAATTATTACGTCGTCTAACGTATGGGCTTCCCGATGCCCATTTGCCATTAGCCAGGCGCCCAGACCTGCCAAGCACAATCCTGTCTTCATTTCCGGACTATCCGGACCTAGCGGATATTTGATATGCATCTCTACTGAGGTCAACACGGATATGAGGCCGTCTTAGGGTCCAAAGCGTAGAGTAAACCTCTGAGAAGACGTGTGAACGATCCGCAGTCTAGTGGTTAACGATTCGGACTCGGTAAACGATTTATCGGTATTGAGTTGTTTCGATCCCCGGTGCAAATGCAAACGTAACTAAGCTACACATATAGTGTAATTTCTTACCTGCGCTATCCCTGAAGAGATCGCATGTGTGGATTCGAGACTTATTTATTTTTACGGTTAAGGGGGCCGGCCTTACACCAATCACATCAGTTGAAGTGGGGGTTTCCCAGCTCCCGAGGGGGCTGGTTCTCATTTCTTTTGAAGGCTGTGTAAACCTTGCCGGTATTTGGGTTTTAAATAAACACCGAAACGGGAAATCATATCTGACACCTTCGGTGGGGATCGAACCCGTGGTCTCAGTATAGAATGCAAGCATTCTACCAACTGAGCTATCGACCGGACTTTTAACGAGCTTGGTCTGGTCGTCGCTACAAAGCGCCAATCCTGTAAAATAGCCTTACAGCAACTGGGTCTTGCTTGAGAATTGGCGCTTTCTACAGCGACGACCAAGCTCGCAGAGGGCTCTTGAGGTGTGATACACACAAAAACAGCGCTCACCAAATAAATCAGCATAATTTGTTCTTTTTTAAGTGGTGAAAATTCTCAATGTGTCTAAAACGCGCCGTTTTTTCATAACGGTAAAAAATGACGCAAGGCGTGGTACATCATAATACGAAAAACAAATAAAAAATCCGTTTAAATAAAGTGTATACAAGAACGTGAAAAGAAAAAAACATACATATTACCACAAACCAGCAATGGAGATATGTTTTGAATATAAAGACCTATTCACAGAAACAAATATGAACAGCAAAAAATAAAACCTCAATGTTAGAATGCTCGGTTTGCGAAGCATTCAAATTACGGTAGTTTTTCATAGTTCTTGAGATGATATTACAGGAGTATTCGTTTTTTCAGACAACTGGCCTTAAAATTAAGGTTCTTTAACACAAATGCAGAAGATTTACACATAACGAAAAGGAAAATACTTGTCAAAATAATTATAACCCTAAACATACGAAGGTAGAAATTCTAAAAAATCTGTATCTAAACCTAAGCTGCAAAGATATATATCATTCAAGATTCATATTAAACGCATTTCCACAAGCAGACATGTATAAGTTCGCGCTAACACATGTCGCATGTGGACCTACAATATAAAAACCCAATCTCAAATGAACATAAGCGTGCAACTCTTGCCGACCTTCCCTGAAATAGGGGTGACATTGGCAAAGTGAACAATTTTTTACAGTATGGGTGGCCAGCACCATACCAACCTATAAGTCAAGGAATACAAACGATATTATAATTTTTGTAATATAAGTTGGCCAGATATATGAACACAATCAGGCACGTGTAAGTTCGCGCTTACAACAGCCTCCCACACAGGATTTCTTAAAAAAAAAAAAAATGATCGAATACGTTAACCAAATACATTCGAATGTCGAATTCGTTCGTTAGTTGAGGTTCGTATATTTTCATAGTACGTTACATCCAAATTTGGAACACATCTGTTTCTAAATGTGTACACAATTAAATTGAGCGTCCGCACATTTGTAGGTATGAAAAAAGTATGTTTTGTATGCCACATAGTGTTTTAGGTAATAAATCATACAGAACCGCGTTTAGAATTGTGATGTGAACAGAAAAAAAATAATGACTCTTTTAACATGTTTTAGAATTAAGTGTAATTTTTAAAACTGACGTATCGCCACTAATCTAATCTAATCTAAGTTGCAAAGATATGTTACATTGGAGATTCACATTACATGCATTTTCACAACGAGACACGTACAAGTTCGCGCTTGCACATGCCGCATGTGAACCTACAACACAAAAACCAAATCTCAAATGGACATACACCCTGCAACTCTTGCCGTCCTTCCCTGAAACAGGGGTGACATTGGTAAAGTGAAACATTTTTACAGCATGGGTGGTCAGCCGCATACCAACCTATAAGTCACTTACCTTAAAGGTAAAACTGAATAAGTGCTGATTCACTGATTTGAGAAACTGTGGACAAAACATTTTATTGAGTGAACTTTTCATAGTAAGTGAACTAATTGTAAGGCAGTGCTCATGAAAAAATTCTACACTACAGGATTTTAACAATTTATGTGTTTTCTCTCGTAGAAAATATGACAAAAAGGTGCATTTATTTGAGAAACCCATGATAGCCTAATATGTCACTTATTCAGTTTTACCTTTAAGGAAGGTTGTACTAATCATTTATCACATTACAAAGCATTATTTCTTTTACCGGTCCGTAGTCTAGTGGTTAACACTTCTGACTCGCAAATGGAAATTTGTGGGTTCGAATCCCGGCGGAGCACAAAAAATGTACCATTTATACTTTCAAATATGCTCTCCGCTGGGTGAAAAATTCATACACCTTTACCAAAGACCGGCCACTAAAGATCTATTCAGCCTCAGAGCAACTGGTTCTTGCTTGAAAATCTGCCCCTTCAACAGCGACGACCAAGCTTGCAGAGGGCTTTAGCTGTTATAGTTGGAAAATCCGCATTTGTACTATTAATGTTATCCTTCCACAGCTGTGTGTAACATTTCAACGCTAGCACAAATATTAGAGCAACTGGGTCTTGATTGAGAATCGGCGCTTTCAACAGCTCGCAGAGGGCTCTTGAGGTGTGATTCACACAAAAACAGCGCTCAAACAATTAAATCATCCTAATATTATTGTTATTATGGGACTTATGTTCATTTGAGATTGGGTTTTTATATTGTAGGTCCACATGCGGCATGTGTTAGTGCGAAATTATACATGTCTGCTTGTGGGAATGCATTTAATATAAATCTTAAATGATATATATCGTTGCAGCTTAGATTAGATTAGATTATAACTAGTTCCTTGACTTATAGGTTGGTATGCGGCTGACCACCCATGCTGTAAAAATGGTTCACTTTGCCAATGTCACCCCTGTTTCAGGGAAGGACGGCAAGAGTTGCAGGGTATATGTCCATTTGAGATTTGGTTATCATGTTGTAGGTTCACATGAGGCATGTGCAAGCGCGAACTTGTACGTGTCTGGTTGTGATAATGCATGTAATGTGAATCTCCAACGTAATATATCTTTGCAACTTAGATTAGATTAGATTAGAACGTTATCCCGTCCACAGCTGTTTGTTTGGTATATTTCACCGTGAGCACAAATGTTAGAGTCGATAAGTGTGCTTTGGTTTTCCATACAGTGCAATATCACCTGATGATGTTCAAACAATTTGGTCGGGCACTGTACTTATTAACCGCGTGTGATCACTGCGGAGGCCGTTCTGACGAGGACAGTGGGCAAAGTGCAGCAGCTTAGTAAAGTAATTTAGTACAAGTAAACGGAATCCCCCAAGGAGTCGCAAACGACGTGTGGAAGCATTTTTTTTTGTTGTGTTCTATAATCTATAATCTAAGTTGCTAAATCTTAATCCAAATCTAAGCTGCAAGGATATGTATCATTTGAGATTCATATTAAATGCATTCCCACAAGCAGACACGTATAATTACGCGCTTACACATGCCGCATGTGGACCTACAATATAAAAAACCCAATCTCAAATGAACATAAGCCCTGCAACTCTTGCCGACCTTTCCTGAAGCAGGGGTGACATTGGCTAAGTGAACAATTTTTTACAGTATGGGTGGTCTGCCGCATACCAACCTATCAGTCAAGGAAAGTTGCAAGGATATATTAACATTTAAATCTCTCAAATGCATGCCCTCTAACAAACAGTTATAGTTAGCGCTGACAAATGCTACAAATAAAATCCAAACCTCAAATGAACATAAGCCCTACATCTTTAGCCGACCTTCCCTAACCGCAAGTCAACAGCTGATTAGTTTTCATACAAATATGACCAAAATTCGGTATGTAAGAATGACCGTAGTGATGAGACTTCTTTCAGCCCAGGCATCATTTGTTTGTCAAAGTGTGGGCTCAACGGTCGACCAAAATGTCTAAGAATAGCACTGTAACGGAGCTATTCTCAGACATTTTAGTCACCCGTTGAGCCCACGCTTTGAGAAACTAATGATGCCTTTGCTGAAAGTTTCATAACCACCTACCGAATTTTGGTAATATTAGTATGAAGAATATTCAGCTGTTCACTTGCGGCCATCTTGGATTGACAGGTCTTCATACAAATGCATCATTAGTTTGTGTGGGCTCAACGGTCGACCAAAATGTCTAAAAATAGCACTGAAAGAACTTACAGGCTGTACTAAACTACTCGTTACTGTCTTCTTCAGAAAATACGTTAGAAAGAACAGTTAATCAACGCTGCAGTTTGCGGTTATCTGTTATATTGTATCTGATAATATTGACAGATGGAGTTAATTAGATGATTCAACATCCGTTATCATCACTCGATGATTGATGATTTTGTGATATCGATTCTCATGATTTTTTGCACCATAGCAATACATGCATTTTCAAAACTCATATTCAATGCTTGCCGACCGGTCTGCAGTTCAGTGGTAACACTTCAGACTCTGAATGGGAAGGTTGTGGGTTCGATTCCCGGCGGAGCACAAAAAATATACCTTATAAATTTTTAAATTTGCTCTTCGCTGGGTTGAAAAATTCATAAAACCTTTACCAACGACCGTTCATCAAAGGTCCATCCAGCCTTACAGGAACTGAGTCTTGCTTGAGAATTGGCGCTTTGTAGCGACTACAATCAAGCTCGTAAAAAGGTCGATAGCTCAATTGGTAGAATGCTTGCATTCCATGCCGAGAGCAAGGGTTCGATCTCAAAGTTTTACTCAGCCTTCACAAGAAATGAGAACCAGACTTCCAAGAGCTGGAAAACCCCCACTTCAACTGAAATTGGTTGGTGTGAGGCCGGTTTCCTACCTGTAAAAATAAATAGGTCCCGAAGCGCCACATGCGACCCCTTCGGGGAAGCGCAGGCAAGAAGTTACCCTATATGTGTAGCTTAGTTGCATTTTTTTTGTGTTACGTTGCCCGCAAACATCCGTAAGTTTGCGCTTACAAATGTTGAATTTGTACTTACATACTAAAACCAAACCTCAAATGAACGAAAACCCTGCAACTTTTGTCTAGCTTCCCTGAATCAGGGGTGACATTGGCAAAGTGAATATTTTTTTACAGTTTGGGTGGTCAGTCTCATACCAACCTATAAGTCAAGGAATACAAATTACAAATGATGCATGTATACTTACAAATTAAAACCAAACCTTAAACGAACATAAAACCTGCAACTTTTACCTCCCTTCTCCAAAACAGGGTGGACACTGGCAAAGCTGATTTTCCCACAACGATTGTACTACTCCGTACTAACGTATGAGTAAAAACAATAAACCAGTACCAGCCCCCTTGGGAGCTGAGAAACCCACACTTCCACTACAGTGATTGGCGTAAGGCCGGCCTCGTCACCTGCAAAAATAAATAGGTAGCACTCGCAACCTGCGACGGCTTCGGGGAAAACGCGGTAAGTCTAAAATCTAAATCTAAATCTAAGCTGCAAGGATATGTATCATTTGAGATTCATATCAAATGCATTCCCACAAGCAGACACGTATAATTTCGCGCTCACTCATGCCGCATGTGGACCTGCAATATAAAAACCCAATTCTCAAATGGACATAAGCCCTGCAACTCTTGCCGACCTTCCCTGAAACAGGGGTGACATTGGCATTTTTAGTAGTTACAATAAAGTACATGTACAAAATAAAACTTACCGTAAACCATCGACGATTTGTAAATACATAATATTGTTGAATTTGATGACAATTGAAGTGAAATTTCGTACCTGAAACAAAAGAAACAAAATCATTAATAAAACATGAAAAAGAGTTAAACGTATTACGTAAATGAAACTTGGGTTATAGATTATTATAGATATTATTATACCGTAAAAAATGGTTCACTTTGCCAATGTCACCCCTGTTTCGAAAATGTCGGCAAGAGTTGTGGGGCTTATGTTCATTTGAGGTTTGCATTTTATTTGTAAATACGCATTCAGCCTTTGTAAACGCGAACTACACGTGTTTGTTTGTGATGATGATGATGGATGATTTCTTTCCTGTGGCGCCATTTAATGGTCCAGGACCATCTCAAGGGCGCCATGGCTTCTCGAGAAAAGTAGTGTCTTCAGTCCCTTTCTGAAGGTGGTGGTAGGCTGGTTCGCGCGAACACCGATGGGTAAATTGTTCCAGGCCACCGGCCCGGCCACCGCAAAGCTTCTGTCTGCAAAGTTTGATGTGTTTGCTCTATTGGGCACTATAACCTTGTTGACAGACTTGACAGACCTTGTTGTATAACCTGACTATAACATGTGAAATGTGGGCATACATCTGAGAGCTTTAAATGAATATATCCTTGCAACTTAGATTATAGATTATAGATAGATGCATACACTGGTTAAAAAAATTGAAGCCAACAGTCCGGGAAGGTAAACTTTTTTAAATAGAAATATTCGAAAAAAAAAATTGAAGCAAACAGCCAGCGAAGGTAAACATTTTTTTTAAACAAATTTTCGAAAAAAAAAAATATACCGAAGTCGTTATGGCAGCGTTTGTAGTTTGAAAAAATAAAATTAAAATTGAATTGAAAGCTAAAGCGACAAGGCTATTGTTTGCGAGGCCGGAGCAGGTTTTTTGTTATTTCGACGGCAAAGTTTTTAGCAACGGAAAATTCTCATTTTTGTGCAAACTTCATGAAAAAAAAAACACTGCAAAATATTTCGTCTATGGTTTTTACCTGTATAGCAAGATACAGTTTGTCATACTTACTATTTTCCCGGTATTTTCAACGTTAGCTTATTTTTTTTGTTAAACAAAGTTCCTTGACTTATAGGTTGGTATGCGGCTGACCACCGATACTGTAAAAATGGTTCACTTTGCCAATGTCACCCCTGTTTCAGGGAAGGACGGCAAGAGTTGCAGGGCTTATGTTCATTTGAGATTGGGTTTTTATATTGTAGGTCCACATGCGGCATGTGTTAGTGCGAAATTATACATGTCTGCTTGTAGGAATGCATTTAATATAAATCTTAAATGATATATATATCTTTGCAGCTTAGATTAGATTAGATTAGAAACAAATGTTATTTATTGCTTATGTTTCTTGACTTATAGGTTGGTATGCGGCTTACCACCCATGTTGTAGAAAATGGTTCACTTTGCCAATGTCGCCCCTGTTTCAGGGAAGGTCGGAGGGAGTTGCAGGGTGTATGTCCATTTGAGATTTGGTTGTGATGTTGTTGGTTCACATGCGGCATGCGCAAGCGCGAATTTGTACGTGTCTGCTTGTGATAATGCATGTAATGTGAATGAATCCCCAAAGTAGCATATATTTGCAACTTAGATAAGATTAGAGGTACATGTACGATAGTGTGGGTAGAACCATCTGAGAGTAGTCCATGATGGTAGTAGTGCATAGAACGGCGTTGTGGTGTGAGCGAGAAATCGAAGAATGATCTGGAATATGCGAGAAAGGTCTCTTTTGTACCTCTATATAGGGACTGCAATGGTGCGGAGAGTGATTAGTCGCTCCAAGCATTTTGCTGTGAAGACCTATAAGCAGAGATTATCAACTGTTGTTAATTGTGAACCAAACCTTAAACCTTAAAAGATTCACATGAGGCATGTGCAAGCGCGAACTTGTACGTGTCTGGTTGTGAGAATGCATGTAATGTGAATCTCCAATGTAACATATCTTTGCAACTTAGATTAGATTAGATTAGATTAGACTTCTAATGTCTGCTTACTATTTATACATTCATAAACTGTCTTTTCTCTTGTTTTTTTATCTCATCTCTCTATTTTTTTTTTTTTTAAATATTAATACCTACTTATGTAATCATTATTTTGTTTTATGTTACTTTTTATCCCGGATAGTTTTCAATTGTAGTTCTGATATATTTGTTGTTTCATTTTATACTTTTTAATTACTCTTGTATTTATAACACTATTTTTAGTATGTATTGTAAAAGGCACTAAGTGTCGTGAATTTATAAATATATAAATAAATTAATAAATAAATAAAATAAATAAAAAGACACATTGGTCCAGCACACATGCAAACATTGCTCATATAAGATTTTCTCAATGGCGTATACGGTAAACAATAACTAAGGCAGCGACATGCTAACCTAACACTTCGGGGATAACGCAGGTAAGAAGGTACACAAAATGTGTAGCTTAGTTGCGTTGCTCAAACAAAAAGTTTCTTCGGTACCTACCATACAAATCCTCTCAAAACGTGGCACAAACTTGATCCCTGAAAGCTGTTGAACGCTAAATGCTAGACACATTCACTAACTGGCGTTGACCTTTATATTATAAGTTGTAACAGTGGTTTGACGGAGTGACGTTTCGGTCGCAAGTCACGGACAAAGCGGGTAGCTGAGCGACTAGCGGAGCGGCCATGGTAGCGGTTAGCGGAGCGGTTAGCGGAGCGGGCAGCGGGTAAGTACGTTCAACCCGAAGTACTGTTAGTCCTGGCCGACGCTGGTCACAATGCCACAGAGCGGTAACTGAAAAAGTTAGGGATTTGTTAAAAAAATATCAAATTTTCAATCAATTCTAACTGTGCTTTTCTTAGGCATTTTAGTCGTCCGTTGAGCCCACGCTTTGACAAGTAAATGATGCCTGCGCTGGAATTTTCATCACCATGGTCAATCTTACCTACCGAATTTTGGTAATATAATATTTGTATGTAGACAAATCAGCTGTTCACTTGCGGCCATCTTGGATTGACAGGTCTTCATACAAATGCAACATTAGTTTGTCAAAGCGTGGGCTCAACGGACGACTAAAATTGAAGATTTTAAATTATGATTACCATCGTTAGACATTTTATAGAATGAAAAAAACGGATTTTACTGACCGTGCAAAAGAGAAGAACGATTTTCTCTACGTTTCGTCGGAGTCATTTCCGACGTTCTCAGGAGACGTGTCTCTTCTACAAAGAAGAACCACGAACTGTTGAATTATTGTTGTTTGATAAAGGCCAAAGGTTGTATGTATTTTTATTAACCTTTGGTGATGCATCCATAGATGTCGCTATAGCCCCAGTTGTACAGAAGGACGATATTATGTCTTCTTGTGAAATCGTCCGATCGGACGATTTCACATATTGAATAAGAGATATTTCAGATATTGAGTTTTAAGCTTGCACGGCCGGCTGATGATGTTGGAGAGATGTTTTCTGGGATCTGATGCCGAGGTCTGTGGGAGCTGGAGCTTCACTCATGTCTACATATTTATACAGTGGCTTGCCACTTGTACAGCTGGGCAGACTTCAATCTGTGCTTAATGCTGCGGCACGTTTGATCTGTAATTTAAAAATTACTGAGCACATCACACCCTCACTCAGGGATCAGCTTCATTGGCTGAAAATAAAGGAGAGGATGGAGTACAAGGTCTGCTTAACTGTATTTAAATCCTCGCAGAACATTGCGCCACTGTATATCTCAGAGCTATGTGTGGGGGACACATTAGAGGGTAGGCGGGGTACCCTGAGGTCTGCATGCAATACTGCTGTGAATAGATTCAGGGTTCCCTGCAGAAGCAACATGGCCAATTATTTAGATCGTGCCTTTTGCATTGCTGGCCCTCTGCTGTGGAATGCCTTACCACACGAGCTGAGAGCTGTGGAGAGTACAAGTGCATTTAATCAGGATTGAAGACATGCTTGTTCAGGAGGGGCTATGGCTCTGCAGTGCCCTTGCAGTGAATTCACAAAACGGCACTAAAAATATTGTCAATTTATTATTATTATTATTACAATGGGCTTTTTCAGCGTGAAAGTGAAATGATAAAGATGATCTTGATGAGAATGCGATCACGGTTCCAGGAAAACATCTCTCCAGCAAGTCATTTTTATCAACTATAATCTATAATCTAAGTTGCAAGGATATATTCATTTAAAGCTCTCAAATGTAAGCCCACAAACCAACAAGTGTAGTTCGCGCTTACAAATGCTGAATGTGTACTTACAAATAAAATCCAAACCTCAAATGAACATAAGCCCCACAACTTTTGCCGACCTTCCCTGAAACAGGGGTAACATTGGCAAAGTGAACCATTTTTTACAGTATGGGTGGTCAGCCTCATACCAACCTATAAGTCAAGGAATATGAATAAAAAATTACATTTAAATATATAAAAGAACAAAACCTTACAAAGAAATCTATACAAAAAAGTCAGAAATTTCCTATGCAAAAAATGTAGCAAATTAATACACCAACATTAGAAATCACCATTGCAGATTAGCCGCCACTTCTTCCTGTCCTTGCACACTTCTTTCATTTCATCCAGAGTCATAACCTTTTTCATGCAAGTCCTCCTTTTATTATGACTCTGGATATCCCATTCATTCGCTATTTCAGAAATTTGATCCATCCATACTTTTCTCGGTCTTCCTCTACCACGACATCCATCTATTTTAGCAACATATACTTTCTTCGTCAATCTTTCATCACTCATTCTCTCCATATGCCCGAACCATCTTAACATACTTCTTTTAATCTTCACTTTCACACTTTCCCTTACACCACATTCTTCTCTTACAAAATCATTCCTCACTCTGTCACTTCGTTTTTTCCCAATCATACTTCTTAGATAGTCCATTTCTACTGTATGGACTTTACTAATTTCCCTTTCACTCACCGTCCAGGCTTCACTTCCATACATCAAGGTTGGCACTAGTATACCACCGTGCACCGCCAATCTAACATTTTTTGAGAGATTCTGGTTCCTGGCGATGCTAGCGGTAGCACCCAGTACGCACCTGCCTTTCATTATTCTTCTTTCAAATTCACCGGTCATTCTTCCATCTTTTTCAAACTTACTTCCCAGGTATACAAACTCATTTACGACATCAAAATTCATTCCATTAATTTTAAATTCATAATTCATACTTTCATCATCTCTTTCAAAAATCAATACTTTCGTCTTACTTGCATTCAACTTCAAATGGTTACCTTTCAAAGCTTCATTCAATCTAGAGAGCATTGTTTGCAATTCTACTGCTGAATCAGATACAAGAACTGCATCATCTGCATACAGTAGAACACTCACTTTGCTCTCTCCTATCATCAATCCACAATCATTAAGTCGAGCATCTCTGACACACTTGTCCATGACTATGTTAAATAGCCATGGACTCATCACACATCCTTGCCTCACACCCTTATAAACTTCAAACCACTCACTATACTCACCATCAATACGGACACATGCCTTCCTATTTTCATAGTTTGCATGCACCGCACCTAAGAGAGCCCCATTCACTCCGTATGCTTTCAAAACATCCCATAACATACCTCTGTCTACTGAGTCAAAAGCCTTTTCCAGATCTACAAAGGCCGTGAACAGCTTCCGCCTCACCGACAATTGTTTTTCAACAAGTTGTCGTAGAGTAAAAATCTGATCAACACAGCCTCTACCGGCCATAAAGCCGGACTGTACATCGGAAATCCTTTCACTAGTAGTCAGAATCACATTTTTTATAATCACCTTACAGAAGACTTTTCCTGGTATACTGAGTAGACTGATTGGTCTGAAGTTCTGACAGTCTTTTTTGTCCCCTTTACCTTTGTAGATTATTTTTTTAAAGTAGAAGTAAAGCAACACCCCCCGAAGCTACGCCACTGCATTGAGTTAGTCTACATCCAATGTTTCCAAGCGATGAATCACTGCGGGCAAGAGAAACAAGTGCAGCTCCAGGTAGTACAGACCTACTCACACTGTGTTCGCTGTTCAGCTAGCGCTGCAGCCTTCTAAGGTTAGCCATGTAACTGTCGTTGGTCATCACTAATCCCTACATGGATAATTGCTAATGCAGCTGTGATGCCATTTAATTGTAGAATAAACAATATAAACAAACTGTACATTGAAGCTTTCACGGCCGGTTAACGGACGACGCTTTAACGGCTGGTCTTTGGTAAGGGCAGATATTTTTTTAGGTCCAGCGAAAGGTGCAATACAACCTAAAAAAAAAAAAATAAGCTACGCATTTAGTGTAACTTCTTGCATGCGTTATCCTTGAAGGCGCGCATGTGGCGATTCAGGACCTATCTATTTTAACGGGTTCGTGTATTCGTTTCAACCTTGTTTATAATATATGTTTTTATCTTTCCTTGACTTATGGTTCACTTTGCCAATGTCACCCCTGTTTCAGGGAAGGTTGGAAAGAGTTGCAGGGCTTATGTTCATCTGAGATTAGGTTTTTATATTGTGGGTCCGCATGCGGCATGTGTAAGCGCGAACTTATACATGTCTGCTCGTGGGAATGCGTTTAATATGAATCAATGATAAAAAAAAAAAAAAAAAAAAAAAAAAAAAAAAAAAAAGGTTTGGTTTCAATTTCTAAGTACACATACAGCATTTGTATGGGCGAACTTATACGTGTCTGAATTTAATATGAATCCATAATCTATAATCTAAGCTGCAAAGATATGTTAACATTTAAGGCTCATATTAAATACATGCCCACAGACAGGCACATGTAGGTTCGCGCCTACACATTCTGCATGCTGAATCTTAAATGGAATATACCTTTGCAACTTAGATTACAGATTGTCCGCTCGGCTATAGCGCCGCTACATCTTTATACATTCCTCCTTTTCACTCCTCTCACCTTTTATAATTAATTTTGTATCATCATTATACTTTTACTTTCACTTAACTAGGATAATATAGAAAACTTTGCCTCTCACTTTGTGTCGACTTGGGACCCTTTAATTGGATTTAATCCTGAAAGTTTCGCAGTTTTCAAAATTTCAAAAACAAGAACCCAACCCCTTAGTATTAGTTAATAGAGCCTATGTACCCCATTTTGGTAAGAAAATCTTCTCCTAAATTTAAAATCCTTGACATTATTATTATTTTTCCTTGACTTATAGGTAGGTGTGACGCTGACCACCCATACTGTAAAAAATGGGTCACTTTGCCCGTGTCCCGACAAAATTTCCATTGACAAAATTTCCACGCGACAAAATGTCCACTGACAAAATGTCCAACAAAAAAAGGATTAAAAGAAACTAATGTAATCAATACATATTTTTTTGTCGGTGGACATTTTGTCGCGTGGACATTATGCCGTTTGACATTCTGTCTGTGGAAATCTTGTCGTGGAACCCAATTTGCCAATGTCACCCCTATTAACAATGATAATAACTGCACCGTTAACCAACGTCTTCTGGCGACACCCTCTCTGCATGACGACTGCGGATGAACCCAGTCGTCGTGCAGAGAGTGTGTCTAATATCCGAATAAAAAAAAAAATCTACGTATATATATTGTAATTGTACACATGTCAAACGACCGATAACAATGTCACCCCAGTTTCAGAGAAGGTCAACATTGATTACAGAATACAAAATTGAACTTGTATATTCCGGTCGTGAGCTCAGTCGGTAGAGTGCTTGCATTCCATGCCGAGAGCTTGGGGTCGATTACCATCGAGGGCGTCGGAAATGATTTTCCGTTTCGGTGATTATTTTAGAACCAAAATTAAAATACCGGCAAGGTTTACTCAGCACACATACACAAGAAATGAGAATCAGCCCCTTCGAAAGTTGGGAAACATCCATTTTCACTGAAGTGGTTGGCGTAAGGTTGGCACGAGGCTAGCTCATACTGTAAAAAAAATATTTTTCCCCTTTCTAATGTCACCCCTGTTTCAGGGGAGGGCGGCAAAAGTTGCAGGGTTTATGTTCATTTGAGGTTTGGATTTTAATTTTTGTAAGCACACATTCAGCATTTGTAAGCACGAACGTACACCTGTCTGTCTGTGGGCATGCATTTAATATTAATTTTAATTGTGAATATATCTTTGTAACTTAGATTACAGATTATGCATGCTACCTCCTCTGGGGAAATGCGGTACGAAGTTACGTTGCATGCGTAGCTAGAGACACGTTATTTATGTTCTCAGATACGACTCCGATTAAACGTTGAGAAACCCGCTCTCCTCCACATCTTGGTTCGTAAAACAATAATTTCAAGACGCTTCCACTCCACATGACGCCGCCGTGGCATTGATAGCATAGCGTGAATGGCGACAATAGGCCGTGTGACGTCATTCGTCTATGGCAGCACATTCATTAGCCCTCGGCATGGGTGGAACAATGAGGCATTGTGGGAGAGCATGCGTCGCGGGGGACGGGCGGGCATACGTCATCGTTTTCCCTGTGTCTAGTGATTCAACGGGATTTCGGAAAATAAGATTTCACAATTGCAAACTGCTCCGAAACTATTCTAAGCTTCAGGAAACCATAGACGATCCCACTCGTAGGAAAATGCAAAAGGCTTCACATGTAGAGGAGTTTCCGGTCGATAGCTCAGTTGGTAGAGTGCTTGCATTCCACGCCGTGAGCTCGGGCTCGAATCCCACCGAGGGTGTCAGAAATGATTTGCCATTTCGGTGTTTATTTCAAACCCAATATAAAATACCAGAAATGAATACCAGCCCCCTCGGGAGCTGGTAACCCATATATTCAACACAAGTGGTTGGCGTAAGGCCGGGTCTGTTACATGTAAAAATAAATAGGTATAACTCACCACATGCGACTCCTTCGGGGATAAAACGCGGTAAACAGTTACACTATATGTGTGGCTTAGTTGCGTTGCGTTCTGGAAACCTTAAGAGGCCAATCTATATGGGAAAATGCAATCAGCTTCACATGTAGAGCAATTTCTTATCATTTTATCCCAGATGGCGTCGCTTGTGGAGTGTGGAATCTATTTATTTCTAGAGGTAAAGTGGTCGGCCTTACGCTAGCCTCTTCAATTGAAGTGGGGGTTACCCAGCTCCCGAGAGGGTCGTTTTGTAAAGGCTGAGTTAGTCTGAAAACGATAAATGAAGCCGAGCAGCCTTGATGGGGATGAAACTATAACCCTCTAGCTTATAACGAAATTGTTCTACCAACTGAGCTATCGACCGGACAATTTCGGGCATGCATTTCAAATGTGAATCTTAAATGATAGTATATTTTTTTCTTGGCAATATATTCCACTTTTTAGAGTACGCGATTTCTATAATATAATCTATAATCTAAGTTGCAAATATATATTTACATTTAAAGCTCATATCAAATGAATGCCCACATACAGACACGTGTAGTTTGCGCTTACAAATGCTGAACGCGTACTTGCAAATAAATTCCAAACCTCAAAAAACATAAACCTCACAACTTTTGCCGACCTTCCCTGACACAGGGGTAACATTGGCAAAGTGAACAATTTTTTACAGTATTGGTGGTCAGTCTCATACCAACCGATAAGTCAAGGAATGTTTACTTAGTGAAAATTATTTGGGATATGAAGGCATCTAATCTAAATCTAAATCTATAAATCTAAGTTGCAAAGATATGTATCATTTGAAATTCATATTAAATGCATTTCCACAAGCAGACACGCATAATTTCGCGCTCACGCATGCCGCATGTGGACCTACTATATGAAAAACCCGATCTCAAATGGACATAAGCCCTGCAACTCTTGCCGACCTTCCCTGAAACAGGGGTGGCATTGGCAAAGTGAACCATTTTTTACAGTATGGGTGGTCAGCCTCATACCAACATATAAGTCAAGAGCTTGATGCTGATGAAACACGAAGATGTGAAATCTCACAGCGGGTGAGTCTTGCTATCTGCCATTGTGATTTCTGGAACATTCAGCATTTATATGCGCGAACATGGCAAACGCTGAGGCTAACAGAATCGCGCCCTAACACAATTCTTGCCGCCAACACATATCATAGAGAGTAATTATTATATCTAGGCTTTTATCTGCTAAAACATTACGGGGTTGAAAGGAGAATGAATTGTGTGAAAATGGGAGATAAAGAAAGAACGAAAATACGTAAAGTGTAATCCTTTTTCATACTTAATTCCTTCGGGGGCTATTCTTAGGCATTTGAATAGGTTGAGCCCACGCTTTGACAAACTAATGATGCCTGGGCTGGAAGTCTCATCACCACGTTTATTCTTACCTACCGAATATCGGTAATACTTGTATACAGACTAATCACCTGTTCACTTGCCATGCTATAATAATTTGGTTCAAATTTCAACAGAGACGACAGCTTCAAATTGTCCAGTATTTGGAAACCTACACTCAACTCACTACTGAAACCAGTACCTAAGTTTCAAGTCAAAGACAATGATACAATTAGTGCGGTGTGTACAGGTAACATAGTACCATCTAGTGACGTGGAATATAAACAAGATGAAAGTGGCATGTGTAACAGACCAAAACATAATTAATACCTTCGTTCGAAGGTAGGCAGTGATTTGTGACAAAGTGTTTTCAAATTCAGTTTATCCTCAGTCGTCGTGCAGAGAGGATGTTCTCCTGAAGACGTCGGCTACGTCGCTGACGAAACGTCGAGAATGATGTAAGTTCTCTCTAAACGGTTCGTTGAATATCCGATTAAAATTAAGTTTTGAAATTGTTCAGTTTTAAAAAAAATAAAATATAATTGTCAAAATGTCAAACGACCGTAATTCTAACTTAAACCTAACTAAATTGGTTTACTTTTGCCAATGCCCCAACGCGTTTTCAAGAAAAGTCGGCAGGAGTTGCAAAGCGTACGTTCAAGCGAGGTTTGGTTTATTGTGTATAAATAAGCGCGAACTTACATGTGTCTGCTTTCGGGCAAGCATTACACATGAGCCTTATATGACAATGGCATCTTTGCAACTTAGATTAAATATTAAATCTTCAAGACAAACAAAAGAAAATAAAAATTACACAGTAAAAAACATTCGTGGTAGATGTAAAATAACATTCCATGTGAAATAAGAAAAATATATTCCAGAATTTTCTGGGAAAATTGTCGAAAAAAAAAAAAAAAACAAATTATTTAAATTCGTTTCCCTTTTTTGTGTCTTATTGCTTTCCGCCCCTGTAGCTCTGTTTTTAATTTCAATATTAAAGGGGGGTTAACAGCCGGAAGCGGATAAGTGTGTTTTACGTTTTCTTCAAAATTATATTTATTTATGTCAGCAAAATAAATGATGGTGGAATCGCTTTGTCGTATTTAAAACAAAAAAAAAACATATTGTTTCGATAATTTAAATTGAAGATATAACAGTTAAGATTCATATTTAATGCATTCCTACATGAAGACACGTTTTAATTCGCGTTTACATTTCCGGTAGATAGCTCAGTCGGTAGAATGCTTGCATTTGATGCCAAGAGCCCGGGTTCGAATTCCACCGAAGGTCTTTGAAATGTTTTCCCGTTTCGGTGTTTATTTCAAACCCAAAAATAAAATACCCACAAGGTTAATTCAGCCTTTATAAGAAATGAGTACCAGCCCCCTCGGGAACTTGGAAAACTGCCCTTCAAGTGAACTGGTATAACCTGTAAAAATAAATAGGTTCACTCGCCACATGAGACCCCTTCGGAGGGGATGCGGCAAGCAGTTTTACTATAAGTGTAGCTTAGTTGAGTATTTTTTCATATGCTGCATGTGCACTTACAAAATAGCTCAACTCTCAAATGAACACAAGCCCTGCTACTCTTTCCGACCTGTCCTGAAACGGGGTTGACATTGACAAAGAGAAACAAAATAATGAAGAAATAATAATAATTCAAATCCGATGCGGACCTGTCACAATAAGACAGAACGGAAATAGAGACATGAATTAATAAATGAAAATAAAATTAAAAATACATCTTTTCATAATTTCCTGCTGAAATGAATTTTAAATTAAAAATGAGAAAATAAATTTAAATATCATGAATGTTTTTTTCTTCATTATTTAAAAGGAAATGGGAACTTCAACTCGGTGGGTGGCCGTTCAAAAAAATGGTATTCGATTTTACAAGTAATTCATTTCCCCTCATTTGTATTTAATTTCTTTTTTCATTTAATTCAATTTTTGAATTTCTATTTTCTTAAACATCTTTTATGAATTGTATAATCATTTTATATTAAAGGAGGTTTTTCTTTCCGGGAATAATGGTTTTAACAATGTTTTTTTAACCTTTCTGAAATAATATATTTTTAAACAGAGAGATATGGTGTTTAATTTAAAATGTATTTATTTAAGACATTTTTATACATACTTCTAAGAAGGAATAAAAATAACCAAGTGTTCTTTAATTTGCAACTGTAACTCTGCCGCCATTCCGCTAGAGTTGGCCAGAGCCTCTGCAGATTTTCCTACATTTTTTCATATCCTTGCTCTTTGCACCTCTTTTAGTTTATTCATATTCATCACCTTTTTCAAGCAATTTCTTCTTTTACGCTCACTTTGTATATCCCATTCTTACCGACCGACAAAACCGAAACCGAGAAAAGAATGAAGTGTTCATATTGAGTAGATTGTAAAAGAATGGGATATACAAAGCGAGCGTAAAAAATGCATGAAAAAGGTGATGGATTTGAATAAATTGAAAGAGGCATGCAAGGATAGGAAGGAATCTAAGCAGCTCTGCGGAGGCTTTGGCTACCCCTAGCGGAATCGCGTCAGAGTTACAGTTACAGTTCTTCTTGTTTAGTTTCTGTCAAAAATATTTTATTCTTCTCCTCCATTCTTCCCTGTCTTGTGCGGCTCTTTTAAGGTCTGCATATGATGAGCAGCGCACGCCCACCAACAGGTCCTCCAGGTACTCTTGGCGCGGACGTCCTGTAGAGTTGGTCCCCTCGGTCATCCCTTCCCTTATGGCAGTTTCAGTTATATGAACCTATTTCTGGTAATTCAAAACATTTTTGAGGTTTCGCGATCCTCTTCTTAAATCCATTAAAAATATAAATAAAATGGAAAGGTTTTAAGCGTGTATTGTTGCCGGGGCGCTAAGTAGGTACACTGCGCAACAATATAAAGAAGGTATGCATATATTGTTATTCTCACGCCAGCACAAAGAAGGGAGGGCTCCTTTATTCCCGATGAGAGTGTTCCTGAGGCGAAGCAAACTTCCATATTACTGGAAATTATCTGATGCCAACGGGTGAGCCAAAAAACCGAGGTCTGGAATTAAATTTTAATGATGGTTCACTTTGCTAATGTCATCCCTGTTTCAGGGAAGGTCAGCAAAAGTTTTGGGGCTTATGTTCATTTGAGGTTTGGATTTTATTTGTAAGTACACATTCAGCATTTGTATTTCATAAAGATGCCTTATTAAATCGCAAAAAAAAAATTAAAATATCCCATTTAATTTTCAAATTTGTTCTTCGCTGGGTTGAAAAATTCATAAACCTTTACCAATAACCGTTCACCAAAGGTCCATCCAGCCTTACAGAAACTGGGTCTTGCTAGAGTATTGGCACTTTGTAGCGACGACCAAGCTCCTACACCTCTGCGGCACTGCAACAAGTGTCATAGACCCCTAGAGTCTCTAGAATCTAGGGAGTCTCCCGCACAGGATTTCTTAAAAAAAACATGGTTTTTGGGCCACCGCGTTATTTTAAAGTTAGCAAAATAACAAGGGACGACGCTGGGTCGTGAAAAGTTTCGTGAGAGATTTTCCTTTAAGCGACCACTAAGGGAAGTCGGTTCCATGGTAGGAGGACACAGTGACAAAACGACATATGACATAATGTCACACGAGAGGACGGCACATGACAGAACATCACAGTGACAGAACATCACATACCTATAACAGAACATACCATAAACGGCACATGAAAAAGCATCACAATATATATATATATTTGGATAATTTGTTTTTTTTAAAAAGCGCCGTTTTCGTGTGTAGCACACCTCAAGGGCCCTTTTCCACAAACAACACAAACATTTATTTTACTTCTACACGCCATATGCGGTCACGCCACGACCGGTCCATAGTCTAGTGATTAACACTTCTGACTCGTAATGGAAGGTTCTGGGATCGAATCCCGGTGGAGCACAAAAAATAAACCATTTATATGTTCAAAATATGCTCTTCGCTGGGTGAAAAAATCATATACCTTTATCAAAGACCGATCAGTAAAGGTCCATACGGCCTTACAGCAACTGGGTCTTGCTTGAGAATTGACGACCAACCTCGCAGCGGGCTTTTGAGTTATGATTCACACATAAACAGCGGTCACCAAATAAATCAGCCTAATATTATTATAATACATACCACTTGTCATAATGTTGTATTTTCTGTGTCATTTTGTCAAGGTGATGTTTTGTCGTGTGGTGTTTTGTCAAGTGTAGTTCTGTCATGTGTCGTTCTCACACGTGTCTTTCTGTCATAGGGTTGTCCTGTTATGTGTTGTTCTATCAAATGTCGTTCTGTCATGTGCCATTTTGTCATTGTGCCGTTCTATCCTGTTACCAGGGTAGTCTACGCCGCACCCCCCTCCCACAATATATTCACGATATATATACACTTACTTAATATAAAGTGACACAATAAAGGGCGCCACGTCCGATAATGGAGCTGTATAGGACATCATAAGAACCACAGCTGTTACTGTTACTGTTTCCTGCCGCCGTTCCACTAGGGGTGGCCGGTACTTCCGCAGATGCGACTCCAGTTTTATCTGCGCTTGCATATCTCTCCAACATTCATCACTTTCTTCACACATACTCTTTTCTTATTCTCACTCTGCAGTCTGAAGGTTCCATTCTTTCGCAATCTCACCTTTTAGATCTATCCATTCCGTCCTCAGTCTTCCTCTTCCATGCTTTTCTCTGACATTTCCTCTGTCCACTTTCTTAGATTTTTTTTTTATTACTGTCCAGTAATAAAAAAGATCCTCGAATTTGTTCTTTCAATACAACTGAACCATCTCATTGTGCAGAGGCTCTGGCCACCCCTAGCGGAATGGCGACAGAGTTACAGTTACAGTCAACGAAAGTCCCTTTTGACAAATTGATTAGAAAGATGCGGTCAGTCGTGCTGTGTAACTGTAACTCTGTCACCATTCCGCTAGGGACGACCAGAGCCTATGCAGAGCTGCCTCCATTTTTTCCTATCTTTAAATACTTCTTTCAATTCATTCATATCCATCACTTTTGAATAAGAGTTTTAGGCTTACACGGCCGGCTGATGATGCTGGAGTGAAGTTTTCCGGGATCTGTTGCCGTGGTCTGTGGGAGCTGGAGCTTCCGGACGTTTCGCCCATTTCTACGATGGGCTTCTTCAGCGTGAAGTATGATGATGATGAAGATCTTGATGAGAACTGTGGGTTCACACAGTTCTCATCAAGATCTTCATCATCATCATACTTCACGCTGAAGAAGCCCATCGTAGAAATGGGCGAAACGTCCGGAAGCTCCAGCTCCCACAGACCACGGCAACAGATCCCGGAAAACTTCACTCCAGCTCCATCAATTTTGTCACGCATTTTCTTCTTTTACTCTCTCTTTGTGTATCCAATTTTTTCACTATCTCCTCAATCTGATCACTCTTTACTTTTCTCGGTCGTCTCTTACCTCTTTTTCCTTTCACACTTCCTCTGTATACATACTTTGTCAGTCTATCATCACTCATTCTTTCCACATGCCCAAACCATCTCATCACATTCTTTTGTGCCTTAACTTTCGTTCTTTGTGGACATGTAAAATTGAGCTGTTGATTCCTCGAAAATAAATTTACAAAAAAAAAATTGGTCTACGATAAAAGGGCTTCTGTGATACATGTTGCCAAAAAAAATGACCATTTTTTTGGTTGCCTAAAAATTCATAAAAAAACCCTTCAGGGTCATAAATCCGGCCACATCAATTTACTTTTAGGCCGACATCAAATATGCGGCCCGATTAACAAAGTTTTTTACAACGCTGTTATATTTTTTATTAGGGTACGCCATTTATATAGAGCAGTGGTTCCCAAACTTTTAAATATCGCGTACCACTCACGAAATTAAAAAATCAGTAGCGTACCACTGAAGTGTAACAGTTAAAAAAAAAACGTTCAAAATGGCAACGTAATATAAACTGCAACAACTGTTTATGGCAACATTATGTTTATTTATTAATTATCAACGACGTCCACGACGTTAGCCATGTTGAAAGCACCGGTTCCCATAGATCACCGAAGTTAAGCAACATTGGGCGTGGTCAGTGCTTGGATGGGTAACCGCTCAGGTACACCGCGTGTCGTTGGCATCTTGGACCGGTCCGTAGTCCGTAGTGGCAACACTTCGGACTCGTAAATGGAAGGTTGTGGATTCGGATCCCGGCGGAGCACAAAAATATACCATTTATATTTCGAATGTGCTCTTCGCTGGGTTGAAAAATTCATAAACCTTTACCAATGACCGGTCACCAAAGGTCCATCCAGCCTCACAGCAACTGGGTCTTGCTTGAGTATTGGCGCTTTGTAGCGACGACCAAGCTCGTACACCTCTGCGGCACTACAACAAGTGTCATAGACCCCTAGAGTCTTTAGAATCTAGGGAGTCTCCCGCACAGGATTTCTTAAAAAAAAAAAAAAATAGAAAAAATACAATATTTTCAGTGCGAAACATGGTGCTGCATGTAAGAGAAAAGAGAGGAAATATTTGGCTCAGTTGTACTTAATTTTAAGGGCAATTTGGAGTATTTGTTTTTTATTATCAACATAGCAGAAAATCCGCTCTCACAGAGATACTTGGTTGTAAATGGAATCAGAAACAGTAATGCTTTTCTGGACAGGATAGGACAGGATTTCTGGACAAGGATAGAAAGAAATGGCGGTTGATCTGTAATGTTGGCGGCTAGGGTTTATTAAAGTGAAATTGGTTTTATGATTTAGTTTTTTTAGTGTCCATGTTTATATTATTGTTTATTGATTTAAAAAATGAAATTTGTGATGTTTGTTCCTTGACTTATAGGTTGGTATGCGGCTGACCACCCATACTGTAAAAGAATGGTTCACTTTACCAATGTCACCCCTGTTTCAGGGAAGGACAGCAAGAGTTGCAGAGCTTATGTTCATTTGAGATTTGGTTTTTATATTGTAGGTCCACATGCGGCATGTGTTAGCGCGAAATTATACATGTCTGCTTGTGGGAGTGCATTTAATATAAATCTTAAATGATATATATCTTTGCAGCTTAGATTAGATTAGATTAGATGGATATTCATTTGTAACTTTTAGCCAAAATTCACACAACTCCAGTTTGTTGAATTCCGCTTGCAAACCTCCATCGCAAGATAGTTCTATCAGAGATTCCTTTTCACTTACACTTAAATTTTCACTAACATTATCCAGATCCAAAACGAATGGGTTCCTTATCCAATTGAACTCTGAATAATCTCTTTTAAAATATTTTTCAAATGTTTCAACGATCATTTGGCTGCGATTTTTTTATGTTTCATTACACTTCACTCACTTTAAGTTCATTTTGAGTTAAAAACGTTTTATCTAATTATTTACCATATATACCATATGGCCATGGCTGCTCGCGTACCTTGTGCATCACTGGCGGTACGCGTACCATAGTTAGGGAATCACTGATATAGCTAGGGTAAAAACATGGGAGGAATAGATGAAATGTTTTATGGGTGCGGGCAAATAAATTTAGAAAATTAATATATTTTGCGATTGAAAGGGTAGTAATATTTTACCAAAATTACAAAGGTATACCGCCGAACTTACACGTGTCTGTTTGTGGGTATACATTTCGCATGCTTAATAATAAAGAGCAACAACTCGAAAATTCGGAAGATCGAGATTTTGTAATAAAACGCAAGAACAATGCAAGAAGAATAGGTAGAATGCGACAGCCGTTCAATTTGGACGAATATGACCGAGATAAAACATCGGACGCCTTTTTCATCCCATACAATATGTACTGGTTGTCTGAACTTCAAACGTGATTTCCCAACATTCTCGTTTTTTGAGTTATAGCTCTTTGTTATTAAACGTGCGATTTGATGTTTTGTTAATTTTACTTATTATAGATACCATCATATATATTTTTTTTTGGAAAGCTGCATCCTCAGTGAATTCACAGTAATTCTGTCCTTAGTTATCTTATTTTATTTTACAGATTTGTGATGATTAATGCAATTCAGCCACTTATTTTTCCGGGTCAGAAATCGATATAAATATGATCAACTAGTAATTCATTATTATATTTTTCAATGAATTCCTAATTCACCAGTACCCAATGACATCTGTTGAACCAGTGTGATTGCGATCGGTAGCTTGGAGAGGAAGAGTGGAAGACGAAGATCCCCCATACGATGGACCGATCAAGTTAAGACAGCAGCAGGCACCTCGGTGGTTGGAGCGCTGCGGGTAGCGCAGTCAAGAGACAACTGGAGAAGAGTGGTTGCTACCACACGGTTCACAACCCTCAACAATGAGGAACAAGATTAAGAAGAAAAGAGTGTCATGGACACGTCACTAATCTAGAGGTTATTGTTTTGTCGTGCTTTTGCTTTTAGCTTCACGAGAAGGTATTTGGAACGTAAAACACTGAAAAACCGTGTTTGTGAAGCTACGTTTCGGTACAATACAAATCGACTCAAAATAGGGTAATTGCAGCGGTGGGAAAAACGGTTTAAAATACTCTGGTTGTGTGGAGTACATTTCAAGGATCACAACCATATATTTTTTAAGTAGAAAAAATAAATATATAATTGATAATTTTCAAAAATAAAGCGCCGAGAATTTGAGTCCCGGCAAAGCGCAGCGCGGCCGGCTAGCCACGCAGTGACGTCAAAATGACGTAGATGGATCCGACAGTCTTCATGGGCCTAACGGTACACTCCATGGATCCGAAGATCCATCGACGTCACATCTGCCTAAATAAGAAATGACCTGTTTTACCGGAAATCGAAAATGCGCGAATTTTAAAGAGCTGTAATTTAAAAACTAAGCCAGATATTATGGTTTTTTAAAACGCGGATGCATTTTTTTAAATGGAAGAAAGTAAGATATTAACTTTAAGTAAGCTAACAAGATACGATATATATATCTTGGTGCAAACAAACCATAACAATGCCCAAGTGTTTGTGGACCACTCAGACTTACACTAAAATAAATAAATCAATTCTGATAAGGGTCTGCCATCTTTGACTTGCGGTATTTCACAAAATCGTAAGATGTCCCTGGGTGGGTCATGTAGGGTTGCCGGAACTGGTATTCCGAAATTTTGTGGGAAAGTGTGAATACCGGATTAATGATACTTACCTATACATTTTTAAAAATAGTTTCTTCCCATTTTTCAACCCTTGTAGCGAAAGTCAAATGTCAAGTCGGCTTGCTTTATTTCAATCATTATTTTCCTATCAAAATCATGTTTTTTTAGATAGTAAGCTACAGAAGAAAAATACACATATAACTTTTCAAAATACAAATCAACGGTTAAAAAGACGTAGGGCATAATAAGACATAGGCACAACACAATACTAAATTCTTCAGGAGAGCAGTTTAAAGTTTGAGATTGCGGAAAAATGGCATAACTTTTTTATTTCTTATCATGTCGCTATAATCAAAACAGCTCTAACATTAAAAAAAAAAGGTCATTTATTGGCATTCCTATTCATATAGTTTAACGATGTTTTACGATTTTTTTATGTCACAAGCGCCTTCAGGACAAAAAAGGCCAAAATCTTGTCGGTTACACAAAAAAAAACATATTTCGAAAACGCAGTTGTTTGCTTGGCCGTAGACAACAAACAATCATCGTAGAGCTGTGGGAGTTAGCGCATTAGAAAGAGCGGAAAATTTTAAGTAGGACCAAAACGACGTTAAAAAAAACAATGTTAATGACGATACCATGTTGAAAGCACCGGTTCTCATCAGATCACCGAAGTTAAGCAACATTGGGCGCGGATGCTTCTTGGATGGGTGACCGCTAGGTACACCGCGTGTTGTTGGCATTTCTTGGACCGGTCCGTTGTCCAGTGGCAACACTTCCCGACTCGTAAATGGAAGGTTGTGGATTTGAATCCCGGCGGAGCACAAAATATACCATTTATATTTCCAAATGTGCTCTTCGCTGGGTTTAAAAATTCATAAACCTTTACCAAAGACCGGTCACTGAAAGGTCCATCCAACCTTACAAAAACTGGGTATTGCTTGAGAATTGGCGCTTTCTACAGCGATGGCCAAGCTCGCAGAGGGCTCTTGAGATGTGATACACACAAAAAACAGCGCTCACCAAATAAATAATCCTAAAATTATTATTAAAATGTCGCTTATGCCCACTTCCTTTTAACCGTCGTAATAAATACTTACTGAATACAAAATTCCTGGGACTGCAAAAAATGAATACAACTTGCAAAAAAATTGTGCCTCAATTCCCTTTAAAAAAAGGTAGAAATGATCTAAGGACTGAAAGATTGAATACCGCATTTCAGAAAATCGACCTAAAGTTGGAGTCCCTGTTTTGCGGTTTAGGACATGTCTGCGTCCGCATCGCAGTGTCGTTGCGGACCCGCATTTGCGGTGCGGGGCCCGATACGGAGCCGGTAAATTCTTGCGGAAACGGTAAATCACCTGACCGAATAAACGCGCAATTCCGCATACCGCACGAGACTTGCCGGCAATTCCTACCGTTTCACATACACGCCGACCACTTTCACTTAGACTGCAAGATCTTCAAGAGTGCTTTTTAAACGGAGAAAAAGATCAAAAGATGGGCTTCTTTAGCGTGAAAGTTAAACAATGAAGACGATACTGATGCAAGCATGCAACGCAACTAAGCTACACATTTAGTTCAACTTCTTGCCGCGTTATCCTTGATAGGTTTCGCATGTGACAAGTGGAATTGCAGGGTTAATGTTCATTTGAGGTTTGGATTTTATTTGTAAGCTCCTTGACTGATAGGTTGGTACGAGGCTGACCACCCGTGCTGTAAAAATCGGTTCACTTTTGCCAATGCCACCCCGGTTCAGGGAACGGCGGCAGGAGTTGCAAGGTTTATGTCCATGTGAGGTTTTCTTTATTTGTATGCACACATGCAGAATGTGTAGGCGCGAACCTACATGTGCCTGTCTGTAGGCATGCATTTCATATGAGCCTTAAATGCTTACATATCCTTGCAGCTTAGATTATAGATTATTATAGATAGATAGACACATTCAGCATTTGTAAGCGCGTAACTACATGTGTCTATTTGCGGGCATTTATTTGATATGAGCTTTAAATGTTAATATATCTTTGCAACTTAGATTATAGATATGATGTTTTATACCCGGGTGAAATGAGTATCCTTTATTATATTACACCACGCGGTCGTCAATCGCTTGGAGTTTCAAACAATCAAAATGTCCAAGCGGGATTCGAACCCACGTTAGTCAATCAATTTGGATTACTCTCTTAGCCACCACGGCCACCGAGCTCTCTGACCAGTACGGAAATGTAACAGTTTTTAAATATTACCCAGTGTACGATAAAAAAACTTAGATAAGATTATTTTCTCCCACCTTGGCATGCCGACAGTGGCCGAGGGGTTAACACGTCTGACTGCGGATTTGAGGTCACGAGTTCTATTCCAGATTACTATTACTATTTTTTTTCTTTTTCCTTCTCTTTGAATATATTTTTGTGGAATGCAATTCATCGATCTACTTTTATTCTCAAATTTGCACACAAGTAAATAATTTTTTTATCTGTTTCTAATAGTTTTACGAATTTCAACGCGGAGAAGCCATGCTAAGTTAACAATAAATGTTAAGGGGTTGGGCTGCGTAACAGCCAGGGGCGGAGCCCCTATTAACATTAAAATACGGGTTCATCGACCAGTGGTGGCGTCGGATGTCTGATCGCAGCAACCGCCAGATCAAAACAAACGCGCGGGGACTTGTTTGAAATAAGAAGACGAAGAAGTAAACAACATGGCGATAAAGGATTCAAATAAAGAATATAGAGCCGTCTGACGGGAGATACAAGATGGCGCCGGGTTGTTGGCGGGAAGACACGATTAGACGGACGGGCGATCCGACAGAGACGTAGCTAAATATCAACGGTTTTAGGTCTGGATAATGTAAATCATTTTAGTAAATAATAATGTAAAAAAAAATCAACAATTTTGTTCTTAACAAATTGATCTATTATATATTTAAGTTGCTCTCTTGATTTTGGTGTGAAAACATCGAAAGCGCTAGAGAAATAAATCAATTCGTGAAGAAAAGCTTTGTTTAATTTTTTTACATTATTATGTTTTTAGGTTCGGATAGTCTTTAAATTTTAAAAAAAACTTGTCTTCTTTCTGGATACTAATTTACACTTAATTTATTCGACAATTTATATTTATTTTGAACACTTATACAATTCTTAAGCAACTCACATTTATTTCACAGCACTACACAGTTGTTCTTCAATCAAAGGCGAATATCTATCTGCTCACCTGCAGGCGATTTGCGCCTTATATACCCATAGAGACAGTACGCTCGCCCAGTTCTTGTTTATCGTATACGCCAATCTTGTTACATATGACTTTTTCATGCAGTTGTCTTATGAATCAAATTCTACACAATCTGAGCTAAGAAAAACCGTAAAACTCGATAATGTGAGAGTTCTTTCATATATTTTTAAAATAAATTACTTGTTTTCATAAGACACATTGGTCCAGTACACATGCAAACATTGCTCATGTACAATTTACTCAATGGCGTATACGATAAACAAGAACTAAGGCAGCGAGTAGTTTTTAGATACCTATTTGCTAGAACGCTCTCGACCGCTCTAACAGCTTCGAGAGTACAAAGGGATTATGATTTCTAGATTTATTCAGCCTATAATAATTATTGCTGCCTACGATGTACACCTATAATAATTAATCTGCTATTTACATAACATTATTATTTTTAAATGAATCTTTACAATGTCAATACGCAAACCCTTAAACTATCCATTTAAGTAAATTTACACACGCTACAAAAACTAAGCTACACAAATATTGTAGCTTCTCAGCAAGTTCTCCGCGAAGGCGTCGCATGTGGCGAGTGGAACGCATTTATTTTTCCAGGTATGGGGACCGGCCTTGCGGCAACCACTTCAGCTGAAGTGGGGGTTTACCAGCTCTATTACAGATTAAACATTAAGGGCCTGTTGCACCAAACTCCAATCAGACGAAAATCAAAATTAAGTGTGATTTCTCCCTTTCAAATCAAACAATTGATTGCATATATGCATATAAGTCAGCTGATGTGAATCATATTTCCTGTTCAAATTCCAACACATTTTTAACAACTTTCGAGAAATATATTTAACCGAGGTCCTTACCAGAACTAAGCAATCAAATTTGATGTTTCAATCAAATATTGATTGGAGGTTGGTGCAACAGGCCCTGAGCCGTGAAATTCGAAAACCAGAGCTAGAAATCAATTGTTGTAAATTGTGAACCAAACCGTGTAAAATAAATTATGTTAAAATTAATAATCGCAGTTTAATGAAAAGAGAACCCAAGTAAAATCAAAGCAGTATTTTATTGATACCAGAAGTCACATTATGCAAAATGCCATTATTTCGAGCTACGTCTCTACTCGAAAGGATGAACGGAAGTCGCGAAAAAAATACAAAAGTTTTGCAAGTTCAACGCTCATATAAATCCATTGTGTTTTTGCGCTCGGAGTAAAGTAATCTCCTAAAGCAAGCATTATCGTGGGAACGAGTAAAAATGCACGAATAAAATAAACTCCAACATTGATATTCTTAGACATTTTAGTCGTCCGTTGAGCCCACGCTTTGATAAACTAATGATAATTTGAGATCCAAAGGGCTGTTCCTTGACTTATAGGTTGGTATGCGGCTGACCACCCATGCTGAAAAAATGGTTCTGTACTGTACTGTATCCTGCCGCCGTTCCACTAGGGGTGGCCGGTACCTCCGCAGATGCGCCTCCACTTTTTTCTGTCCTTACAAACCACTTTCATTTCCTCAATATTCATCACCTTTTTCATACATACTCTTCTCTTATTCTCACTCTGCAGGTTCCATTCTTTGGCAATCTCACCTATTTGGTCTAACCATTCTTTCCTCGGCCTTCCCCTTCCGCGCTTTCCTCTGACATTTCCTTTGTACACTTTCTTCGTTAGTCGTTCATCATCCATTCTTTCGAGATGTCCGAACCATCTCATCGTACTTTTTTGTACTTTCATTCTCATATTCTCTTTTATACCACACCCTGTTACAGGGAAGGACCGCAAGAGTTGCAGGGTGTATGTCCATTTGAGATTTGATTTTTATGTTGTAGGCTCACATGAGGCACGTGCAAGCGCAAACTTATACATGTCTGGTAGTGAGAATGCATGTAATGTGAATCTTCAATGTAACATATCTTTGCAATTTAGATTAGACTAGCAGACTGACCGTGCTGTGCACGGTTGTCTGCTAGGCCCTTCGGGCAGAGTGAGTCTGGCTTCGCAATAATTTTTCCTCACACCTCATTCATAGTAATTAAATGGTTTAAGAAGTAATTTGAAAAAAAATTGCGGTAAAAGGGTTATTTAGTTCTTTCATGTTCTGAGATTCTTGTATGAAGCATGAGGTATGAGGCTGACCTCCCATACCTAAAAAAAATGTTCACTGAACGAATGTTTCTCTGTTCCTGAAAAGTTCGGCAAAATTGCAGGGCTTATGGTCAAGAGAGGCTGAAATCTTTATTTGTAATAATTACACATGCAGCGTTTGTAACCGCAAACTCACTCATGTCTGCTTGGGGGCATCCATTCAATATGAATTATAAAATGTATGTATGCAACTTAGATTTATATTCTAAAATTAAAAACATCAAGTGCCACAATTATATGTTAGCGTGAAAAGACATTTGCCAGCTTGTGGGTGTGCATTGTATTTGAATCATCAAAACTCTTTTTGCAACTTAAGATTATAAATTAAGATAGCCGTTGTTTAAGGATTTTCCAAACCCAAATTCCTTGACCTAAGGGTTAGTATGAGGCTTACCACCCATATCGCATAAATGGGTTCACTTAACTAATGTTCCCCCTGTTTCTGAATAGGTCGGCAAAAGTTGCATGGCTTATGTGCATTAGAGGCCTTCATTTTAATTTGTAAGTTTACATGCAGCATTTCTAAGCGGGAACTCACTCGTGTCTCCATGGAAGCATGCATTGAATATACTGTAACTGTAACTCTGTCGCCATTCCGCTAGGGGTGGCCAGAGCCTCTGCAGAGTTGCCTCCATTTTTTCCTATCCTTACATACCTCTTTCAATTCATTCATATCCATCACCTTTTTCATGCATTTTCTTCTTTTACGCTCACTTTGTATATCCCATTCTTTCACAATCTCCTCAATCTGATCACTCCATACTTTTCTCGGTCGTCCCTTCCCTCTTTTTCCTTTCACACTTTCTTTGTATACATACTTTGTCAGTCTATCATCGTTCATTCTTTCCACATGCCCAAACCATCTCATCACATTCTTTTGTACCTTAACTTTCACATCCTCTTTCAAATTACATTCTTTTTTTACCCATTCATTCCTAACTCTATCCCTCAGAGTTTTTCCTGTCATGCTTCTCAAATGCTTCATTTCCACCGTACATACTTTACTCATTTCGCTATCATTCACTGTCCATGCTTCACTTCCATACATCAAAGTCGGTAACAATATGCCATTGTGTACCGCCATTCTCAGATCCATCGTCAATCGCTTGTTCTTTGCTATTCTTCCTATTGCACCGACCACTTGCTTGCCCTTACACATCCTATTCTCAAGTTCTCTTGTCATCTTTCCATTCTTCTCAAACATACTTCCCAAGTATCTAAATTCATCCACAATTTCAACTTTCGTACCATTCAACATGAGCGTGCATTCTTCATTTTCATCCATTCTGTCAAAAATCAGTACTTTCGTCTTACTTGCATTAATTTTCAACTTGTTCACACACAGAGCATGGTTCAGACTAGAGAGCATTGCCTGAAGTTCCGCTGCTGAATCAGCAATTAATACTGCGTCATCAGCATAAAGCAGAACTCCGACTTTTCTCTCTCCAATCTGTATGCCATGCCCTTCCAGATTCGCTTGTTTAACACAATGATCCATGATTATATTGAATAACCATGGGCTCATTATGCAACCCTGTCTCACACCCTTGTACACATTAAAATACTCGCTGTATTCTCCATCCACCCTGACACACGCCCTGCTATTAAGATAGATGGCGCGTATCGCGTTCAGAAGTGCTTTGTTCACACCATACCTCTCAAGCACACACCACATCATACTTCTATCCACCGAGTCGAAGGCTTTCTCAAGATCTACGAAAGCCGCGTAGACCTTTTTTTTTACGGCTAGCTGTTTTTCGACTATCTGTCGAAGCGCGAATATCTGGTCTACGCAACCTCTTTCCAGCATAAAGCCAGATTGTATATCTGAGACCTTCTCCTGGGTGGATAATCTTACCCTATGGATAAGAATTTTGCATAGCACTTTACCTGGCACACTAAGAAGGCTAATCGGTCTGAAGTTACGGCAGTCTTTTTTGTCACCTTTACCTTTGTAAATTGGCACAATGACCGCCTCTCTCCAGTCCGATGGAACCTCCTTGACACTAACACACAATTCGAAAAGCTCTTTCATCCATTCAATCACACATTCTCCCCCCGCTTTCATCATCTCAGGTCTCACACCATCCACACTTGCAGCTTTCCCATTCTTTAATTCCTTTATGACCTTTCTTACTTCATCTTTCGATATTTTCAAAACATTACCCTCATCATAATCTCCTTTCACAGTTAAATCACATTCTTCTTCACCAAAAACCTCGTTAAAATATTCTTTCCATCTCTTTTTTACATCGTCTTTATTCCACAGAATGTCTCCGCTGACATTTTTGATTCCTGGAGTTGTGGACCTACAACTGTCGTTGTTTTGTCTCACCCAGCTCCAGAACATCTTTTTATTGTCAGAGAAGTCATTCTGTGCTCTTTCACTCAATTTTTCTTCCATTCTTCTCTTACTCATTTGAACTTCATTCTTCGCTAGCCATTTTTTCGCCTTGTATTCAGTCTCTAACACTTTATTCTTTCTGTCATTAATCCATTTTAAATAGCTCTCTTTCTTCTCTTTCACTGCTTGTTTAACCTGATCATTCCACCATTCATTGCCTTTTTTATGCCCAATCGTAACTTCACCGCATACTTTCTTTGCGCTTTCAACCAAACATGTTTTAAATGTTTTCCACATTTTTTCTACACATGCATTCTTCACAAGTTCCTTACATTCATCCGATTTCAAAATCTGGCTTACTTCAGCTTCAAAATCATTCCTGACATTTTCATCATCTAATTTTTCCACTTTCACTCTTTTCATCTTAATCATTTTCGTTCTTTTCCTATCTTTTACTTCGCCTATCATTACTTTTGCACACAAGAGATGATGGTCTGAGCCCACGGATATACCTTGGTAGACTCTGACATCTCTTATGGCACCTCTCATACATTCTTCCATACATATGTAGTCAATGACTGTGCGAGTATTTGGCCCATACCACGTGTATGTGTGCACGTCTTTATGCTTATACCAAGTATTTGATACAAACATCCCATGCTCCACACACATGTCAACAAGCCGTCTCCCACTGCCATTGATGACACCCCTTCCGTTTGGTCCTATTACCCTTTCATACTCTTCCTTTCTTCTACCCACCCATCCGTTCATGTCACCAAGCAGAATCACCTTTTCTTCTTTGTCTTTCATTCTGATTTTATCGTCAAGCATATCCCAGAATTCATTTTTAATCTCCATACATTCTGAATCTACTGGCGCATAGCATGCTATCAGTAGAAAATTCGTTCTGTCGTACTTGATCCTTACTAGGAGAATCCTAGGGGAGATCCATTCATAATTCCTGATATAGCTCTTCACACATTCACTAACAATCACACCAACACCCTGTCTAGGACATCCATCTTTCACACCTGAGTAAATGAACAAATTTCCATTACTCAGAACTTTCTCTCCTTCACCTTTCATTTTAGTTTCGGTCACACATAAAATTTTAATTTTTTTGAATATGAATTATAAAATGTATCTATGCAACTTAGATTTATATTCTAATATTAAAAACATCAAGTGCCACAATTATATGTTAACGTGAAATGACATTTGCCAGCTTATGGGTGTGCATTTAATTTGAATCATCAAATAAGTTTTTTTGCAACTTTAGATTATAAATTAAGATTAACGTTGTTTAAGGATTTTTCAAACTCAAATCCTTGACTTATAGGTTGGTATGCGACCACCCATACTGTGAAAAATGGTTCACTTTGCCAATTTCACCCCTGTTTCAGGGAAGGATGGCAAGAGTTGCATGGCTTATGTTCATTTGAGCACAGAAACTGCACGTGCAACCTGGATGAATGCCCAGACCATCTATTGGACTTTGATAAGGAGGAAAAGGTCGTCCTACTGGACCAGAAAAATGGAGACCGAAGCCAAGAACCCCAGGGCGCTGTGGAAGTCGATGAGCTTTGTCCTGGGAAAAAGTTCTACTCAGCATCCGGAGCTTCCTGCAAGTGAATTCTCTCGTCACTTTTCAGAGAAGTTACGAAGAATAAGAGAATCCAGTGCAGCGACCATTTTTAATCCCCCAGAGTCAAACAATTGTTGCAATGTTATTTTTTCATTTAAGCCTGTCTTGTTGAATGATGTTGTTAAGCTTGTACTCACATGTCCAAACAAGCAATGTAAACTAGATCCAATTCCAACATGGCTGGTCAAAAGATGCTTGAGTGAGGTGGCACCTATTCTGTCAGCATTGGTCAACAAGTCTCTCACTACAGAGTGTATTTTTCCCACGGAACTTAAAAAATCAATTGTTACACCAATTCTCAAAAAATCAAGCCTTCCAGCTGATTCTGTGGAAAATTATAGACCTGTGTCGTCCGTTCCTTTTATATCGAAAATTATTGAGAAGGCCGTTGTTTGGCAACTCACTCAGCACATGGAGCGAGGCGGATATCTGTCTAAGTTTCAGTCAGCATATAGAAAAGCTCATTCCACTGAGACTGCCTTACTTCGCATTGTGAATGATGTGATAGCTGCGGTTGGGGACGGTGCTCTTGCCATGGTGGCAGTACTTGACATGAGCGCTGCCTTCGACACTGTTGATCACAGTATACTCATCACTAAGCTTGATAGGTTGTACGGAGTCCGAGGAGGAGTATCTAAACTGCTATCTTCATATCTGAAAGGCAGATGTCAGACTGTGGATGTTGATGGTGAGTCATCAGGTATGCCCATGGACTGTGGTGTGCCTCAGGGATCTGTGCTCGGGCCTTTACTTTTTACCCTGTACACAAATGATCTTGAGAGCACTGTACTGATGAACGGCACTAGCTACTATTCTTATGCTGATGATATTCTACTTTGTCGTTTCTGTCAGCCATCTATGACAGATGCCTGTAGTCTTGAGATGGTCCGGTGCATTGAAGTGGTGGCTGAGTGGATGGCAAGGTGTCGCCTTAGAATGAATCCAGACAAGACAGAATTCATCTGGATGTCGTCTCCTGGTAGGAAACACTTGCTTGGCTCTTCACCAATTAAAGTAATGGGCCTGGATGTATATCCATCTAGCTCAATTAAGTTTCTTGGGGTCCATCTTGACAACACTCTCTCCATGAGTACGCAAATAAGCTCGACTGTGAGCTCCTGTTTTTTTCACCTGAGGCAGTTGAGATGGGTCAGAAACTGTTTGACATCCGAAGCTGCTAAGATTCTCATTGCGTCCTTTGTTGTGTCGAGACTGGATTATTGCAATGGTCTGTTCTGGGGTCTTCCAAGGTTTCAGCAGTCTAGACTGCAGTCCGTCTTTAATGCTGCAGCCAAATTACTTTTAGGAGGACGAAAAACTGACCATGTCTCTCCTCTGTTGCGGCGCCTTCATTGGCTGCGAGTCCCAGAGAGGATTGAGTACAAAATATGTGTTTCTGTTTTTAATGCCCTCAGAGGAGTTGCCCCATCGTACTTGTGTGAATTGTGCAGAGTTGACCAGATAGGTGGAAAACGATGCACTCTTCGTTCTGCACAGAGTGACGCCGTAAACAGGCTTCAACTGCCTCTTCGACGGAACAGAACTGGTTTCGGAGACAGGGCTTTTAGTTCGGCTGGTCCATCCTGCTGGAATAGTCTACCTCTGGAGTTGAGAACAGAGACCAGTGTTGGCAGTTTCAGGAAGTTGCTTAAGACACATTTGTTTAACAGAAGCTTCAACACATAAAAGCGCCCTTGGGGTGGCTAGTGCCACTAAACGGCGCTGTATACAAATTGTCCAATTATTATTTTATTTTTTTGAGATTGGGTTTTTATAATGTAGGTCCACATGCGGCATGTGCCAGCGCGAAATTATATAATGTCTGCTTGTGGGAATGCATTGAATATAAATCTTAAATGATATATATCCTTGCAGCTTAGATTAGATTAGAAATTCCTTGACTTATAGGTTAGTATGAGCCTAAATACCCATATTGCAAAAAATTGTTCATTTGAAAAATGTTTCCCCTGTTTTTGAAAAGGGTGGCAAAAGTTGCAGGGCTCATGTTCATTACAGGCCTTAATTTGAATTTGTAAGTTCACATACAGCATTTATAAGTGCGAACCCACTCGTGTCTCCAGGGGGACATGCATTGAATATGAATCATAAAAGTTATTGTATCTGTGCAACTTAGATTATATACTCTAATATTTTAAAAAAATCAAGCGCCACAACTAAAGGTTAGCGTGAAATGACATTTGCCAGTTTGTGGGCGCGCATTCAATTTGAATCATCAAATAACTTTTTTTGCAACTTTAGATTATAAATTAAATTTAACGTTGTTGAAGGATTTTTTAAACTCAAATCCTTGACGGATAGGGAAGTATGAGCTTGAATACCCAGATCGCAAAAAATGGTTCACTTGACAAATGTTTCCCCTGTTTTTGAAAAGGTTGGCAAAAGTTGCAGGGCTTATGTTCATAAGAGGCCTTAATTTTAATTTGTAAGTTCACATGCAGCATTTATAAGTGCGAACCCACTCGTGTCTCCATTTTTTATAAATATTAGAATATATAATCTAAGTTGCACAGATACAATAACTTTTATAATTCATATTCAATACATGCCCCCCGCATGTATTGAATATGAATTATAAAAGTTATTGTATCTGTGCAACTTAGATTATATATTCTAATATTTATAAAAAATCAAGCGCCACAACTATATGTTAACGAGAAATGACATTTGCCAGTTTGTGGGCGTGCATTCAATTTGAATCATCAAATAACTTTTTTTGCAACTTTAGATTATAAATTAAATTTAACGTTGTTGAATCAAATTCCTTGACTTAAGGGTTAGTATGAGGCTTACCACCCATATTGCATAAATGGGTTCACTTAACAAATGTGTCCCCTGTTTCTGAAAAGGTCAGCAAAAGTTGCAGGGCTTATGGTCATGAGAGGCTGAAATTTTTATTTGTAAATACACATGCAGCATTTGTAAGCGCAAACTCACTCGTGTCTCCGTGGAGTAGTGCATTGAATATGAATTATAAATGTTAATGCGTCTATGCAACTTAGATTGTATATTATTATAATACTTTAAAAAAATTAAATGCCGCAATAAGAATGGTTTTATATAAAAAGTTGACCTAATCGATCGTCATTATTTCTAAAAAATACATGTTATAACTGGTTGAAGTATAATTTTGAAATAAATAAAGAATATAGGTAGGTACTCAACGGAATTCAGCCGAAAAAGAATTGACTTGTATGGCAACTTTGAAGCGTATGTTGAAGTGTTGGCAATTTATTTGAAATTCGAATGTCAAAATGAGTTTTGTTTCTCGCATAGGTTTTACATAAAAAGGTGTTGTGATTGATCATGTTTATTTATTTTAAAAACAACAATTTAAAATCTATTAATGATGAGGAAGCACATCCCAAGTCCTGAACAATATTTGTTGTGAATATGACGTGCATCTGTTCAGGAGTTCTTCAGTTTGTCATCCATTAACGCACAATTATTTTGTATGGGGAGGCCGTTGCATTTTATATTATAGGGGGATTAGATTAGAAAGGGTATAAATTTCTACGAAAAATCTGTATTACTGGACCATTAAATAAATATCGATTAATAAAAATCTGGGTTTTTCGATGGAAAACATTAAAAGTGCTTTCGTTCGGAAAGAAACACATGATTTTCTGAGCAATTACGTTCTACCGGAAAGGTTCACATTATATGGTGGGTCATTTAGTCCGGTACATTTGGGACATCGAACCACATATTGCGTATGTTCTACCCCATTTGTAGCAAATAAAGGTGTACGCATGCAGGGCGACTAGTGACCAGATGATGATGATGATGGATGATTTCTTTCCAGTGGCGCCATTTAATGGTCCAGGACCATCTCAAAGGCGCCATGGCTTCTGGAGAAAAGCAGTGTCTTCAGTCCCTTTCTGAAGGAGGTGGTAGGCTGATTCGCGCGAACACCGACGGGTAAATTGTTCCAGGCAACCGGCCCGGCCACCGCAAAGCTCCTGTCTGCAAAATTTCATGTGTTCGCTCTTTTGGGCACTATGACCTCGTTGACAGCAGTGAGGGCAGAGCGTAAGGGTCGTTTTGAAGTCTTATCGACAGAACATAGCTCAACCAGAGAGTTGCTCGTGCAATCACAAGAAGACTAGGTTCCAAATCATTTTATTCCATAAATCCCCGTGTTGATTCACTGATTTGAGAAATTGTCTGTAAAACATTTTATGATGGGTAACTTCTCATAGTAAGTGAACTAATTAAAAGGCAGTGCTCATGACAAACTTCTAAACTACATTATTTTCACACTTTTGTAGTGTTTTCTCTCGTAGAAAATAGGAAAAAAGTGCATTTATCTGAGACACCCATGTTAGCTATTTTGTGCGTGAAACTGCGCGTTTACAGGAGCTGGAAAACTCCCACATCAAGGAAAGTGGTTGGCGTGAGTCCGGCCCCTTAACACGTAAAAATAAATAGGATCCAATTGCCACATGCGACCCCTTCGAGAATAACTAAAAAAACAACTTTTTATGGAATGACACGAAACGTCGAGAATAATGTCTTATAACGGTTCGTCTAATATCCGAGATTTTTTTTTACTGTGTAGTTATTATTATTGTCTTTTTTTAATAGATTTGTGAAGAGGAATGCGATTTACCAACCTATTCTGCCTGGCCAGAAACCGGTATTGATATCGTCAATTTATACGTAAAGTTATTATTGTATATTTTAATGAACTATTAATTAATAATTACCCAATGACATCAGTTGAACCAGGATCAAAATTATGGTCAAATGACCCAAGCGGGGATCAAACCAACGTTATTCTTTTCCAAATATGCTTGAAAGATCAGCCACTTGACTCCCTCAGCCATTACACCGATTGCCAAAACATTATATGGATTTTAATAGTTTTATTTATAAATATAAAACATTTTCAGTACTTTTTTTTTACTTCTTTCTATTACATAACACATTCTAATCGAATCTAATCTAATCTAATCTAAGCTGCAAAGATATATATCATTTGAGATTTATATTAAATGCATTCCCACAAGCAGACATGTATAATTTCGCGTCATAACACATGCCGCATGTGGACCTACAATATAAAACCCAATCTCAAATGAACAAAAGCCCTGCAACTCTTGCCGTCCTTCCCTGAAACAGGGCTGACATTGGCAAAGTGAACCATTTTTTACAGTATGGGTGGTCAGCCGCATACTAACCTATAAGTCAAGGAACAGATTAATAGTTTTATAAGCTGTCCCTCACCAAAAAGAGACAAAGCACTTGTGTGTGGTGAGGGTTTCTTAGAAGCGTTTCCAATCAATAGTAAAACAGTTGCTGACGCGACTTTTTTACTTACTCTTGGCTGACGGACAAAAATAAAGTCTCATTTTAAAGTTGCTCCGTGTGCGTGAGGTCTCATACTTAGTTACAAATCTCACCGCTTAGGCCTGAGCGTATGAAATTGATAATAATGGGTCCAACCACCTCTCGTTGGACCTGAAACGGAGTGTGAGCATAGCCACCTATGATATCCCAAAGCTGTGGGATCAAAAACGGTAAACGTTGTAAGATGGCGACAGAAGTAGGCCGGATTCAGGATTGCGTTAAATTAAAATACATAAAACATTACATTTGATTAACGGTTGGTTAACAATACTGTAGACATTGTAAGTTTTAGGTTGGAACTACGGTCATTTGACATATTTACAATAATAATAACGACACAGTTAAAATTTACGAATCAGCGCACAGTAAGTTTTTTTGTAACCATCCATAATCTAAGTTGCAAGGATATATTCATTTAAAGTTCTCAAATGCATGCCCACAAACAAACACGTGTAGTTCGCGCTTACAAATGCTGAATGTGTACTACTTACAAATAAAATCCAAACCTAAAATGAACATACACCCTACAGCTTTTGCCGACCTTCCCTGATACAGGGGTGACATTGGCAAAGTGAACCATTTTTTACAGTATAGGTGGCCAGCCTCATACCAACCTATAAGTCAAGGAATAATGATACAGAAATATTGGCTTAATACTGTAGAAAATGGATTTTTTTCCGTTTCAGGGAAGGTCGGCAAGAGTTGCAGGGCTTATGTTCATTTGAGATTGGCTTTTTATATTGTAGGTCCACATGCGGCATGTGTGAGCCCGAAATTATGCGTGTCTGCTTGTGAGAATGCAACTTAGATTTAGATTTAGTTGCATTCCATGTCGAGAGCAAGGTTTCGATCTCAAGGTTTACTCAGCATTCACAAGAAATGAGAACCAGCCCCGCAGGGAGCTGGGAAACCCCCACTTCAACTGAAAAGTGGTTGGTGTGAAGCCGGCCCAATACCCGTGAAAGTGAAGAGGTCCCGAATCGCCACATGCGACTCCTTCGGAGATAACGCAGGCAAGGAGTTACACTATATGTGTAGCTTAGTTGTGTTGTTGGCATTTCTTGGACCGGTCCGTAATCCAGTGGCAACACCCTGGACTCGTAAATGGAAGGTTGTGGATTCGAATCACAGCGGAGAAAAAACATATACCATTTATATTTCCAATTATGCTCTTCGCTGGGTTGAAAAATTCATAAACCTTTATCAAAGACCGGTCACTGAAAGGTCCATCCAACCTTACAACAACTGGTACTTGCTTGAGAATTGGCGCTTTCTACAGCGACGACCAAGCTCGCAGAGGGCTCTTGAGGTGTGATACACACAAAAACAGCGCTCACCAAATAAACCATCCTAATATTATTACATTATTAGTTGAAGTTTCGTTACAATCAACGTTGCCAGATATGTTGAAACCACAGCTCTGTCGTTTGTGTTGCGGGATTATTATTTGAATGAAGTCAGTCGCTGTAAAAGCCCGGAGTGGACGTACTTTCATGGGAACCCACCACCATCGTGATATCGATTATTTCAGTCGGTAGTCATGGGGATGCATAATGGATAAGTTTTTTTCAGTAGAGGAGGGAGGCTAGACGAGTCACACGAGACGGCCATGAGTCACAGTGCAATGCTTTGTTCTGCCATTATACTAGAAAAAAAAACAGAAGAGGAACTATGATGAACTGTGTGAAAAAAACGGAGTGAAAGAGTGAGGTGAATTTGAAAGAAGAATAATAAAAGGAAGGTGTGTACTGGGTGCTACCGCTTGCATCGACAAGAATGAGAATCTTTCAAAAAAAAATTAACAATAATAATAAGTGTTACCCTCAGTCGTCGTGCAGAGAGGGTGTCTCCGGAAGACGTTAGCTACGTCGCTAACGAAACGTCAAGAATAATGTATGTTCTCTTATAACGGTTCTTCTAATATCCGATGAATGAATTATAACTGTATAGTTATCTAATCTAATCTAAGTTGCAAAGATATGTTACATTGGAGATTCACATTACATGCATTCCCACAACCAGACACGTACAAGTTCGCGCTTGCACGTGCCTCATGTGAGCCTACATCATAAAAACCAATCTCAAATGGACATACACCCTGCAACTCTTGCCGTCCTTCCCTGTAACAGGGGTGACATTGGCAAAGTGAACCCTTTTTACAGCATGAGTGGTCAGCCGCATACCAACCTATAAGTCAAGGAACATACACGACAAATTACATTTTTTAAATCAATAAATAAAATTATACATGGACATCAAAGACATAAAACAAATTCCATTTTCATAAACCCTAGCCGCCAACATTACAGATCAACCGCCATTTCTTTCTGTCCTTACGTACTTCTTTCATTTCCTCCAGAGTCATTATTATTGTAAATATGTCAAACGACCGTAATTCCAACCTAAACCTAAAAATCTTTCAAAAAATGTTCGACTGGCGGTGCACGGTGGTATACTAGTGCCCACTCTGATGTATGAAAGTGAAGCCTGGACGGTGAGTGAAAGTGAAATTAGTAAAATCCATGCAGTGGAAATGGACTATATAAGAAGTATGATTGGAAAAAGACGTATAGGTTGGTTCCTTGAATTCTTAGTTAATTCCTTGACTTATAGGTTGGTATGAGGCTTACCACCCATGCTGTAGAAAATGGTTCACTTTGTCAATGTCACCCGTTTCAGGGAAGGACGGCAAGAGTTGCAGGGTGTATGCCCATTTGAGATTTGGGTTTTTATATGGTAGGTTTACATGCGGCATGTGCAAGCGCGAACTTGTACGTGTCTGCTTGTGAGAATTATATAATGCGAATCCCCAATGTTGCATATCTTTGCAACCTAGATTAAGATGGTTTGGACATATGGAGAGAATGAATGATGAAAGACGAACGAAGAAAGTATACGGTGCAAGAATAGATGGATGTCGTGGTAGAGGAAGACCGAGTTAGTAATGGATAGATCAAATTTCTGAAACAGCGAATGAATGGTATATGTATAATAATATTTAATCTAAGTTTGCAAAGATAAATCCAGAGTAATAATAAAAGAAGAGTTTGTATGGATAAGGTTATGATTCTGGGTGAAATAAATATTTTAGGACAGAAAAAAATGCTTAAAAATAATGTGAAGCCATTTGTTCATACCTCTTTGTAGAAAATAGTGAATCAATATATGATTGTAGGTAAAATGAAAACGTTGGAAAGTAAGAGTGGACGTTGTGTGTGTGGGGGTGTTGACCACCCTTAGCGTCCGTCCCCTCAGCAGGAATAATCAATGGTCGATAAGCGAGAACCATCCCTCCTCTCACCTGCAACAAAGAAAGGGAACAATTGTTACAAAATTAATCAAAGCTACGCCTTAAGCTGGGTATTGTGGGGACAGAGTAGGAGTAAAGTGTGCCAGGTAACATAAGTGAAAAATATTTCTATAATAATAATCCATAAGTTAAGTTGCAAGGATATATTCATTTAAAGCTCTCAGATGTATGCCCACAAACAAACACGTTTAGTTCGAGCTTACAAAATATGCTGAATGTGTACTTACAAATAAAATCCAAACCTCAAATGAACATAAGCCCTGCAACTCTTGCCGACCTTCCCTGACACAGGGGGTGACATTGGCAAAGTGAACCATTTTTTACAGTATGGGTGGTCAGCCTCATACCAACCTATAAGTCAAGGAACTTTGTTACGAATATATAAGTTCTTATAAGAATATATAAGTTCATGAGTAACGCCCGGTATTTTTATGTACAGTAAAATAAACTAAAATTCAATTTAGTTCAATTTTCATAATATTTTACTCCCCGACCTCCGCCAGTGATTATTTAGTAACTTAAGGGAAGGTCGGCAGGAGTTGCAGGGTGTATGTTCATTTGAGATTCGGGTTTTTATATTGTAGGACTACATGCGGCATGTTTAAGCGCGAACTTACACATGTCTGTTTTGTGAAAATGCATATAATGTGAATCTCTAATGTCACGTATATTTTGCAACTTAAATTAGATTAGATAAGAACTGCGTTTTCTTGTTTTTCCAAGGATATCCTTGACTTATTAGTTGGTATGAGGCTGACCACCCATAATGTAAACAATGTTTCACTTTGCCAAAATCACTCCTGTTTCAGGGAAGGTCAGCAGGAGTTGCAGGGTGTATGTCCTTTTGAAATTTTGGTTTTTATGATGTAGGTTCATATGCGGCATGTTTGAGCACGAACTTGTACGTGTCTGCTTGTGAGAATGCATAGAATGTGAATCCCCAATGTAAAATATCTTTGAAACTTAGATTAGATTAGACAAGATATCAATACCTGTTCCTGGTCAGGCAGAATAGGTTGGTGAATTGCATTCCTCTTCACAAATCTATTTAAAAAACAAATACTATGCGTGACGTCACATATCCGAGGGATATTTTTAAATGTTCGGATATCATAATGTGAGTTGTCTCTCTTCATCCCTACACTGTCTAAATAAGAATTAAGTGTTTTTCTGGCAGGGTCGTGTATTTTGTACACAAAAGCAGAGATTTTAGATTGTTTTCTGATTCATTCTCAATACACAAAAGTACAGAGAGAACAATAATTATTTCCATTCCAGGAAATAATAATAATAACAATAGGAAAAGTTACTCAACGAAATTAATACCGAACCGAACAAGGGAGTGAAGATTCGAATTTCAAAAATTAATTTATTTCATTTCAGATACTGCTCCATCTATATTTGTAAATTTTTTTTTATTATATTTTATGTTTTCCTTAAGAGAGCTCCATAACCTAAACCTGTGTTTTTATAAAAAAAAATTTATTAAATATTCCTTGACTTATAGGTTGGTATGAGGCTGACCACCCATACTGTAAAAAATGGTTCACTTTGCCAATGTCACCCCTGTTTCAGGGAAGGTCGGCAAAAGTTGTGGGGCTTATGTTCATTTGAGGTTTGGATTTTATTTGTAAGTACACATTCAGCATTTGTAAGCGCGAACTACACTTGTTGGTTTGTGGGCATACATCTGAGAGCTTTAAATGAATATATCCTTGCAACTTAGATTATAGATTATTATCTTGTTCCTTGACTTATAGGTTGGTATTCGGCTGACCACCCATGCTGTAGAAAATGGTTCACTTTGCCAATGTCACCCCTGTTTTCAGGGAAGGTCGGCAAGAGTTGCAGGGTGTATGTCCAAGTGAGATTCGGGTTTTTATAATGTAGGACTACATGCGGCATGTTTAAGCGCGAACTTAAACAGGTCTGTTTTGTGAAAATGCATATAATGTGAATCTCTAATGTAACATATATTTTGCAATTTAGATTAGATTAGATATTAAAAATAAAAAACAAATTGTATTAAGTTACGGGGCGAGTAAAATTCAATAATGTACGACCGGTTTCGGAAACAATGTTTCCATCGTCAGGTACAAAATAATTAGTGCATCATTCTTTTAGGGGCTGGGAGTAGTGGAGGGTGGGAGGGGTGAGGAAGGGAACAGAGCGCTGGGATCGCTGGTGACAGATTTATTATTATTTCTTGGAAACAAGGTCAGAAGAGGAGATGGATTAGGGATCAAAAAGTTATTTAGTAAGGAATTGACGGTACTTGAATTTTTATTTATTTCTATGGTCTCGAGAGCTGTTAAAGTCGGTCTGTATGGTGTTTGTTTGCAGAAGTTTAATTTTTTGTTTATTAAAAGTATGTCCGGATTCTATGATGTGGTTGGCAAACTGATTAGACACCAGGTTTAGAATATAGGGCGCTCTTAACTGTCCCAAAAATCTGATATTTTCTATCTATTTCTTACGCAAAAACGCAAAACGCAACTAAGCTACACATATAGTGTAACTTCTTGCCGCGTTATCCCCAAAGGGGTCGCATGTGGCGAGTTGAACCTATTTCTATATCTATAATATAATATAATTCTCAAATACCCGTTTTCAGGTTTTCACGCAGCAAAAGTGCCGCTTTCTTTGTATGAAACATTTCCTACAAATGGTAAAAAAGGAGTGGCATTGTATAAACATCTAAATGTTAGCAGTACGTCATAATAAAAAGGTTCGAAGTATGGCGGCAAAACACGAAGGGTGATTTGTACGCAGAAAAATGTCCCACGCTATGTGAGGGTGCGGTTAACCCAGCCTTCACAAATATGAAGTTTTATATTAAGCGGCTAAATAATTCTGTACCTTAGAGCAAAAACAACGGTAGTCACATTTAGTAAAATGTGCAGGAGACGAGTTTTAGTGAAAATATGCACTTTTATAAAACCATCATAACTTCTAAACTAGACGAGATATTTTTGATCTGTAAAAACTGTTTATCTTCTTTTATCGATATTTATTTAATGTGAATTAATGTGAACAACGCATGTGGAACTTCCGTGGTTTATGCTCGCACTTTTATGTGGATCCCATATTTATTACACTTGATATCTTATTCCTTGACTTATAGGTTAGTATAAGGCTGACCACCCATACTGTAAAAAATGGTTCACTTTGCCAGTGTCACCCCTGTTTCAGGGAAGGTCGGCAAAAGTTGTGGGGCTTATGTTCATTTGAGGTTTGAATTTTATTTGGAAGTACACAATCAGCATTTGTAAGCGCGAACTACTCGTGTTTGTTTGTGGGCATACATCTGAGAGCTTTGAATGAATATATCCTTGCAACTTAGATTATAGATTATAGATATCTCAGTAACTATGAGTCCGAGGACTCCAATATTTTTACCACTTATAGAACAGCTAATTATAATAACTTCTGCATCATTAACTCAAAAACGCAAAAAAATGGACTTCCGTTGTTTATGCTCTAAGGTACAGATTTTATGTACGCGTATTTGCAGCGAGGTGTGTTATCTGATTATCTAAGTTGCAAATTAACCTACATCTACTTAAGCTTTTTTCAGTCCATTCCTAAAGGTAGGCCTCCTTCAATCTTCTCCATGCTCTTTCAAAGAGATTACAATTGAGATTTTTAAAATATTACTTTGATGAACAAATTAACATTTTTTTATTTTTTTTCAAATTGGTGAAAATGAACTCGTGAGGCAAAAACATGTTTACTATGTTTTTAAATTATAAATTGAATATGAATCTTCAATTGATACACAAACCCTTGATCTTTTGAGATTGTTTTTAGTCCGCTCGATAGCCCAGCTGTTAAAGTGCTTGCATTTTATGGCGAGAGCTCGAATTCGAATCCCGTCGAGGGTGTCAGAAATGATTTCCCGTTTCGGCGTTTATTTTCAAAGCCCAAAACAAAATACCGGCAAGGTTTACTCGTACTTCACAAGAAATGAGTACCAGCCCCCTCGGGAGCTGTTAAGCCCCCGCTTCAACTCAAGCGATTGGCGTAAGGCCAACGCCCGTACCTGTAAACAAAATAGGTTTCATTCGCCTCATACGAAACCCTTCGGGGATAACGCGGCAAAAAGCTAACACTAAATGTGCAGCTTAGTTGCTTACACCTTATCATACAGAGTAAGATTGAGGGGAGAAGATCTCATATAAATCTCTATAAAAAAAAAGAAGGACATGTATAATAAACGCAACTAAGCTACACATATAGTAAAACTTCTTGCCGCGTTATCCCCGAGGGGGTCGCATGTGGCGAGTTGAACCTGTTTATTTGTACAGGTAAGGGGGCCGGCCTTACGCCAACCACTTCAGATGAAGTGGGGGTTTCCCAGCTCTCGAGGGGGCTGGTACTCATTTCTTGTGAAGGCTGAGTAAACCTTGCCAGTAATTTTATTATGGGGTTTGAAATAAACACTGAAACGGGAAATCATTTCTGACACCCTCGCCTCGGCGGGATTCGAACCCGAGCTCACAGCATGAATTGCACTCTACCAACTGAGCTATCAACCGGACATAATAACCGGATATAATAATTTATATAATCTAAGTTGCAAGGATAATTAACATTCAAAGCTCATATCGAATACATGCCCACAAACAAACACGTGTAAGTTTGCGCTTAGAAATGCTGAATGTGTACTTACAAATTAAAATCCAATCCTCAAATGAACAAAAGCCCTGCAACTTTTGCCGACCTTCCCTGAAACAGGGGTGACATTGGCAAAGTGAACCACTTTTTACCGTACGGGTGGTCAGCCTAATACCAACCTATAAGTCAAGGAAACCATGATGATCGCCAATCTTTGATAGAAGTAGCACGAAGAGAAGAAGCAAGTATTTCTGCCTTTTAGTTCCACACGAATAATGTAATACTAATAGTAACTGTTTCATTACTAATAATAAGCAGGGTTGTGCCATTGGTATTTCCGAGTTTCCTTATCTCCTACACGGAATACCGGTTAGCATAATGCCGACCTAGCGCTCTGCAGACAATGTTTAGCGAGCAAACATAGATGTATGCTGAATGTACTACTTAGAATGATGATTACCAGGGCTGACAGCGAATTTGAATACCGGGTTTATAAAAAATAATAAAAATGTCATTATTGTACTTTGGATCCCTCTGACACATACGTTTATAGGACCAGTATGAGGTGGAATTAATGATTTAAGTTACAAAGATGTATAAATATTTTAGATTCATTTAATACCCATGACTACTACAAGCAGATATTGTAAGTTGTGCTTCCAAATGCTGCATGCGTATTTAAAAAAAAAAACAAATCTTGAAAGAAAAAAAAACGTTGCAACTTTAGTCACCCTTTCCTAAAACAGGGTAGCACTCGCAAATATTTTTTTTACAGTAGGTGGTCAGCCTCATACCAATTTTTAAGCCAAGGAACTATCAACCTATTGGACCGGTCCGTAGTCCAGTGGCAACATTTCGGACTCGTAAATGGAAGGTTGTGGATTCGAATCCCGGCGGAGCACATAATTTACCATTTATATTTCCGAATGTGCTCTTCGCGGGGTTGAAAAATTCACAAATTTTTACCAAAGACCGGTCACTGAAAGGTCCATCCAACCTTACAACAACTGGGTCTTGCTTGAGAATTGGCGCTTTCTACAGCGACAACCAAGCTTGCAGAGGGCTCTTGAGATGTGATACACACAAAAACAGCGCTCACCAAATAAGTCATCCTAATATTATTATTGTAAGTCAAAGAAGTAGCAACCTATAAGTCAAGGATCTACCAATAATAACTCAAGAAACTAACAATCTATACATTTAGGAAATGTCAGCATATAAGTCAACTGCCAACCTCTAAGTGAAGGCAGTGGCAGCCTATAACTTATAAGTCAAAGAACTACAAACTTATCAGACAAGGAACTAACAAATAACAAGTTAAAGAACTAACAAAACATACGTCAAAGAATCAATCAAAAAGTCAAAGAACTGCCAACCAATTAGTCGAGAAAATTCCATACTTAATTCAAATCAACGGTATTTTCGGGATTGGTTTCAACAACAGCTGACAACCCTGCTAGCATTCATAACGTGTAAATACAATATTTCAATTGAACCTCAGGTTGATGCGGTTACAATGGACCCTGGTTCCATATCCTGAGCAGACGCGGGCCTCCTCTGTTCTGCCTCTCAATGGGAAGGAATCGATAACGCATCCGGGTGTCCGGGAATCGAGGACATGACTGCTTTTGTTGTGTCAGATCGTCTACTTGTTGAACCGGAAGACACGAGTTCAAATCTGATTGATATCCTAATTTCACTATTATTTCGATACCGACGCAACCAAGCTAGGTACATATATAGTGTAACTTCTTACATACAAAGGAAATGTGAAAGAAAAAGAGGAAAGGGACGACCGAGGAAATTTTTAGTGATCAGATTGCGGAGAAAGTGAAAGAATGGGATCTACAAAGTGGGAGTAAAATAAGAAAATGCATGAAAAATGTGATGGATTGAAAAAAGTATGTCAGAATACGATGAAATGGAGGCAGCTCTGCAGAGGCTCTGGCCACCCCTAGCGGAATGGCGACAGAGTTACAGTCTTTCCGGGTGGCGGGTAAAAACTATTTATTCTTACATCTAAGGGCGCCGGCCTCATACCAAACACTTTCAGTTGAAGTGGGGGTTTCCCAGCTCCCGGCGAGGCTGGTTCTCATATCTTGTGAAGGCTGAGTACACATTGCTGGCAGTTATTTGAAAAAGACGTGGAAACGGGAAATCATTTCTGACACCCTCGGCGGGGATCGAACCCTTGCTCTCGGCATGGAATGCAAGCATTCCAGCAACTCAGCTATTGACCGGACTTCTTACGAGCTTAGTCAACGCTACAAAGCGCCAATTCTCAAGCAAGACTCAGTTTCTGTAAGGCTGGATGGTCCTTTCGTGACCGGTCATTGGTAAAGGTTTATGAATTGTTCAACCCAGCAAAAAGCAAATTTGAAGATATAAATGTATATTTTATGTGCTCAACCGGAATTTGAACCCACAACTTTCCATTCAGAGTCCGAAGTGTTGCCACTGGACTAAGGACCGGTCAAATGATAACATATGGAAGTGATGTGGGCGGCTACAACCAGGCGTGATCATCTTTTGACAAGTCGAGTACCACTCTCTATTGGGGGAGAGCTGATTCAGCCCTCCGACTCAGTCAGACTTCTAGGAGTCACACTGGATCGGAACCTCACAATGGGAGAGCAATTGAACTCGACTGTATCTTCCTCATTTTTTGAACTTCGCCAGATAAAGGCGATCAGGAGATGTTTACCGTCGGGAGCAGTCAAGACCCTGGTGAATGCCTTTGTGATGTCACGAGTTGACTATTGCTCAACGCTGTACATAGGTCAGCCGAAAAAGCAGTTCAACCGTCTTCAGTCTGTGCTGAATTCAGCGGCAAGACTCATATTCGGGATGTCTAAATTTACTCGCATTACTACATTGTTAGGGAAACTGCATTGGCTTCGTTTTCCGGAGAGGGTGGTCTACCGTGTTTGTCTGATGGTGTATAAGGCTGTAAATGGTACAGCTCCTTCATATTTGGCTGACATGTTTACACCCGTTGAGAGGGATTTGAGGCGCCAAACGCTCAGATCTGCAGGGGATGGCGTGGTGGACTTGGTTCAGCCACACCGTCAGACACGCACTAATTTTGGGGACCGTGCTTTCCGGTTTGCGGGACCAATGGAGTGGAACAGACTGCCACCTAATGTGAGGAAGGCAAAGACTGTTGGTGTCTTTAAAGGAGCACTAAAGACACATCTTTACAAGAAATCTTATCCGTGATTTGAGAGGGCCCTTGAGGTGTGACACACACAAAAACGGCGCTCTTTAGTTATGTGTACATTTAAATAAATTATCCTTATATATATATATATATATATATATATATCTTTACAACTTGGATTATACATTATAGATGCTAAACAAACGTAACTCCAGTGCGAATTTTGTCTATCCTGAATTTTGTTTTTACTTGCTTAGAACCTAAGTCACATAGACCGGTAACGTTACCCTTCTCTTCTTCTTCTTCTTTAGCCCATTTCCGTCCACTCCTGAACGAAGGCCTCCTCCATCTGTTTCCATATCGACCTGTCTTGTGCAATCTGCGTCCAGGTCGCGCCAGCATGCCGGTCCAGGTCATCCTTCCATCTCAACTGTGGTCGCCCTACACTTCTCTTCGTCGGTAACGTTACCATACCACGGAAAATTCGAAATGTACCGAAAAAAAATCCCCGTATTAATTCATCAAATTCTCCATGCAGTACCTTGACTTATGGGTTGGTATGCGGCTGACCTACCATACTGTGAAAAAATGGTTCACTTTGCCAATGTCACCCCTGTCTCAGGGAAGGACGGCAAGAGTTGCAGGGCTTATGTTCATTTGAGATGGGTTCTTATAATGTAGGTCCACATGCGGCATGTGTTAGCGCGAAATTATACATGTCTGCTTGTGGGAATGCATTTGATATAAATCTTAAATGGTATATATCCTTGCAGCTTAGATTAGATTATATTAGATTAGTAATACAAATTGTTTTTCAAACCGCATGGGGGGATGCTTTTGAACATTTGCGGGTATAGCATTCACTTAAAACATGTCGTCCAACATTTGTCGTCCAACATTTGTTGCCAACAACACTAATTGTTGCATTCCTTGTTGCACAACAGTTGCAAACTGCATTTTAACTGTGAATCGAGTTAGTTAGTGTGCGACTGCAGTCCCGCAACGTTGCACTCAAGTCTCTAGACAAAACTACACTTCAACAATGTCCATAAAAACGTAACCAAGCCACATATTTCCAGTTAATAAAAATAATATTATTAAGATGTTAATTGTACATTGAAGCTTTCACGGCCGGTACTTGTTGACATAACAATCACTTTTTTCGGGCTATGTAGCCGTGGTCTGGTTGATTCTTTCCGGACAGTTTCGCCTTTGCTCCGATGGGGATTATCAGCGGTTGGCTAGTCGCTGTGATCTTCTTACAGGATCTGGTGTTCTGGTAGCAACGCTAGCCTTTGAATTGTTTGTCAATATAAGGTTGATTTATTTGGTGAGCGCTGTTTTTGCGTCAATCCCACCTCAAAAACCCTCTGCGAGACTGGTCGTCGCTATACAAAGCGCCAATTCTCAAGCAAGACCCAGTTGCTGTAAGGCTGGATGGGCCTTTAGTGACCGGTCTTTGGAACAGGAATATGTTTTTTTTATTTCGAACACTAAAACCATTCTTGATCAGTACAAACTCAAATTCATTTTTTGTATAGGATTATTTTTCCATTTCGATTCCTTGACTTATGGGTTGGTATGAGGCTGACCACCCATACTGTACAAAAGTTTTCACTTCGCCAATGTCACCCCCGTTTCAGGGTAGGTCGGCATAAGCTGCAGAGTCTATGTTCATTTGAGGTTTGTTTTAATTTGTAAGTACACATTCAGCATTTGTAAGCGCAAACTTACACGTGTCTGTTTGTGGGCATGCATTTGATATGAGTTTTGAATGTAAATATATATCTTTGCAACTTAGATTATAGATTATTGAAGTTAAAAACACTAAGCTCGAAATGTTAACCCTCTCCCTGCCAAAGTTTTCCATGTAAATAAGATGTTTTGGTTTTCATGGCAACTCCTGGGCGGCGCACAACTTTGCCGATATATTAGAGACGTCAAATTAAAGTTGGTTAAGAACTTTGCATAAGCGACAGATAATACAAGAATTTACCACGAATGTGTATGTGAATATTATGTACATGGGAAATGGAAACTTGATATACGACCCAATTTTTGTTAAAGACCCTTGGTTGTATAACGAAACGCTAACACTACCAACGCTTCTAAGATACACAACATAAAGTGTAACTTCTTGCCGCATTCTCCCCGAAGGGATCGCATGTGGCTATCGGCATCTATTTATTTTTACAGGTAAGGAGGCCAGCCTCACGCCTACCACTTCAGTTGAAGTGAGGATTTCTCAGCTCCCCCAGGAGGCTGGTAATCATTACATTGACTTTGCCAATGTCACCCCTGTCTCAGGGAAGGACGGCAAGAGTTGCAGGGCTTATGTTCATTTGAGATGGGTTCTTATCCACATGCGGCATGTGTTAGCGCGAAATTATACATGTCTGATTGTGGGAATGCATTTAATATAAATCTTAAATGGTATATATCCTTGCAGCTTAGATTAGATTAGATTAGACTGATAGGTTAGCATGAGGCTGACCACCCGTGCTGTAAAAATCGGTTCACTTTTGCTAATGCCACCCCGTTTCAGGGAACGGCGGCAGGAGTTGCAAGGTTTATGTTCATGTGAGGTGTTGCTTATTTGTATGCACACATGCAGAATGTGTAGGCGCGAACCTACATGTGCCTGTCTGTGGGCATGCATTTAATATGAACCTTAAATGTTAACATATATTTGCAGCTTAGATTATAGATAGATAGATAGATGATTAAACCTTTTATTTTGCGTTTGAAATAAACACCGAAACGAAAAGTCATTTCTGACACCCTCGGTGGGATTCGAGCCCGAGATCTCGGCATGGAATGCACGCACTCTACGAACTGAGCTGTCGACCGAGCCGGATAACAAAGTAAAAATCAAACATGTTCCATAGATGAGCGATTAAGCTATGTGTTTGTTTGATATTTTCTTTAATTTTAACAGTCCATCATCCATCATCCATTTTTTTTTTCATCAACAGAACACATCAATTTGTAATTTATAATAATACACCTTTCCGTATTTTACTAATACATTCATTCCAAGCAAACTTTCAAGAATAATAAATTAAATTTAACTACATTAGAAACTTAATATACAATGTATCAGTTAAGTGTTTTTCAAAAATTTTACGGTGAAAAATGTAATTTCAAAAGTAAGCATTATTCAACAAAGATAAAGCTATCTATAATAAGTTGTCTTTAATAATCTTTGTTTTAAATTCATATTACATGCATTTTTTTAATAAAATACGTGTAAGTCGTGCTTACAGATGCTGCATGTGTACTTACAAATAAAAATCCAATCCGAAAATGAACATAAACCCTGCAACTTTTTCCGACCGTCCTGTAACAGGGGTGACATTGGCAATGTGAACCATTTTTTATTGCAGCATGGGTGGTCAGCCTAAACCAACCAATAAATGAAGGCATAAAAATTATACAATATTACATTTCATAACAAAGTTAAGAAAACTGAACGTCTGTGAACGAAATTAGGTAAAAATTAATAAACCTACAGCGGATTAGTTAAGTATTTCAAATAGGCTCTATAACGAGTTGTTAAACAAAATTGTCCCCATAATTTTATGGGCGTATACTATAATAGTGAGGCGTATACAGTTGACAACATCCATTTATCAAAAAGGGTTTGCGTGTCGCTGACTGCCACAAATTTAGCATCCACAAATAATTATATAAACAGGCCGCGGTGATGTTGGGCATACCACGATATACGACCCACTGGATTAGCTGCTTGCGGTACTAAATAGGTTAACTTTGCAAATTTCAATAGCCGATGACGCTGATCACCCGTACTGCAAAAATGGTTATTTTCATTTCGGGTTTGGATTTTAATTTGTATGTACACATGCAGCATTTGTAATCGCGAACTTAGACATGTCTGTTGCGGACATGCATTTAATATGAATTTCGAATGTTAATACATCTTTGAAGTGAAGCATTTTTACAGTATTGTTGGTCAGCCTCATACTAACCTATAAGACAAGGAATTTAATAATAAACAACTAAAAAACAAATATTGGCATGCCTTTTCCTTAGCAACCTGGCTGGGTGACGACACAATTTGTCTTTGCCAATAGTCGTGCGAACATCATTGGTCTATTTTTTTTTTTTTTTTTTAAGAAATCCTGTGCGGGAGACTCCCTAGATTCTAAAGACTCTAGGGGTCTATGACACTTGTTGTAGTGCCGCAGAGGTGTACGAGCTTGGTCGTCGCTACAAAGCGCCAATACTCAAGCAAGACCCAGTTGCTGTAAGGCTGGATGGACCTTTGAAGACCGGTATTTGGTAAAGGTTTTTTATGAATTTTTCAACCCAGCGAAGAGCACATTCGAAATATAAATGGTATATTTTTGTGCTCCGCCGGGATCCGAATCCACAACCTTCCATTTAGGTATATAATGTATAATCTAACATGCAAAAGTATATTGGCATTTAAGGCTCATATTAAATGCACGCCCACAAGCAGGCACATGTAAGTTCGCACAAAGGAAGCTAAACCTCACAAAAAAAGGAAAAGGGGTCAGTGAAAACAACGTTAAAATAAATAACGGTTAACAACCCTGTTAATCTGTTCCTTGTCTATAATTCCGAGGCAACCCTTGTACAACCAAATACAAATAGGGGTTGCAGCACCCTCGACCGGTCTCAATAAAAATGCTAATTTCATAGCGGAAAAAGCGCGGGAGGACCGCTGACATTAATGCTGCGGGTCTAATGGGAATGCTATTGCGGAACAAATAAAGACATGTGTATGCAGAACCAGTACTGACTTGTGATTCAGAAATGGAACTACATACTTAATGAATTAAATTTTAATTAAATCAAAGAACACAGTTTTTCCATATTTACTCAAAAACTATTGACATTATAAAAAAAATGTTAAGTACGGGCGCTAAACAATGTATAGTTCTGTTATTAAAAAGAAAAAAAGTATTTCGAAAATAGACCACACACGTAAAAAAACGCTAAAAATGTAAATAAAACGCGTTTTTTTAAATATATTTTTGTGGTAGGAATTCTTAAGGTATATATATTGTTTAAACTTTATAATTAAGATAAAAAAATAATAAACATGCTTGATTTTTTTCATTTCTGTAACTATTTTTCTAAGACCATAAAGTGTAAGAAACAAAAACGGCAGATTTAGCTTTATAACGCGCCTTAACTAACAAGTTCATTAAGAGCGCTTTATACCCTAAATCGGGCGATTTTGTTTCTAAGTGAGATATTCAGCTAATGTGAGTTTCTCAGATAAATGCACCTTAGTTCCAATTTTCTACGAGAGAAAATGATAATCCTGTAGCTTAGAAGCTTTTCATGAGCACTTGGCGGGTGATCTGTAATGTTGGTTGATCTGTAATAACGGAGTATGGCCGGCAATAAAAGACCGGTTTGTGGCCCAGTGGTAACACTTCGGACTCGTAATTGGAAGGTTGTGGGTTAAAATCCCGGCGGAGCACAAAAAATCTAACCATTTATATTTTCAAATTTGCTCCTCGCTGGGTTGAAAAATTCATAAACCAACTGTGAGGGTTTTTCTTACTTTATTTTATAAGGATCTTCAATGTGGTGTTTGGCCGTGCTCTGAAGAATTATGACTGCTTGAGTGCATAGCGCCAGGAATCATATCACTTACAATTGAGGATAGTGAATCAAAAACTTTGTAAACACTTTTATTTATCCACAATCACAATATTTATATAATTATTTATTTTATCCACAATCACAATGTATATATAATAAACCACAGCAATATTGATTACATACAACCAAAATTCACATGCTTGTGGCTCTCTCGCCAGGGAAGCTTTTTTTTCTCTCTTTCTGCATTCTTTTGTTTCCGTTTTTTATTCAAATTCAAATCTAATGTTCCATTCCACCAAACAAACAAATTCATCTCGTTACACAACCTAGAAGTCAAGAAACATACATAACAGATCACATTTTTTAAATAATGAATAAGGCTATAAGCGTTGAAGCGTCAGGGTAACAGTTACATCAAAAATAAAATTACCATACACCTTTCGCCAAAACAAACAAACACCAGCATAACTCATTTCCCATATCCAAACAACCCCGCGCACCATAGTACGTATAGAAAGGGGCGTGTGTCATCCAGGAGTCATCCGTCTTCCTCCTGGACGTTTATGAATATTTGTTGGCGTACATTTTATCTATAAATTACCCGGCAAGCCAAACTTTCATCCCCCCTTTCACATTTTCATGGGCGCAAAGCTCTACGACACAAGGTTCCACGACACAAGGCTCTACGACACTAGGTTCCACGACACAAGGCTCTACGACACTAGGTTCTACGACACAAGTTTCTACGACAAATAAGTCGCAGACGAAGCGTCCTCATCAGACAGCTCGGCCGTGGACAAATCGATCACAGACATTTCAGACATAAACAACTCAGTTATAGATAGCTCGTCCACAGACGCATCGGTCATGTACAATTTGGTTACACGACTGTTCGCCCTCACGACTTTCCGGCCAACGCCATTTTTGTCACAGAAAATACGAGTCGTATAACTGCAAACGCCGTCATCTCCAAAATTTATGATTTTTGAGATAATGATTGAATTTGATTCTGCGCAGTGTAACAAATCATTTGCTGTGTGCGATATAATGTAAACCTCACTTAATCCTTCGTAATTTTAATTGAAAAAGTATGATTTCGTGCAAACGCCGTCATCTCCAACTGGTGTTGTCGTTTTACAAGTTTACAAGTTTTATTTTTCTCAAAACCATCGCGTAAGGAGTTAACAGCGTTTGCATTTATACGAATCATATACTCGTATGCTCCATAGACCGGTCCGTAGTCCAGTGGGAACACTTCGGACTCGTAAATGGAAGGTTGTGGGCTCGAATCCCGGCAGATCAAAAGAAAAACCATTTATATTTGAAATTTGCTCTTCGCTGGGTTGAAAAATTCGTTAAACCTCTACCAAAGACCGGTCACTTCAGGTTCATCCAGCCTTACAGCAACTGGGTCTTGCTTGAGTATTGGCGCTTTGTAGTGACATCTGCAGCACTAAGACAAGTAAGAGTCTCTCCCTTAGAGTCTCTGAAATCTAGGGCGTCTCCCGCACAGGATTTCTTAAAAAAAAACAAATAGGTCCATAGACTTCCAAAAAACCTTCGTAATTATAAGGTTGGCACGAACGTTGACCACCCATATTGTAAAAAATGGTTCACTTTGCCAATGTCACCCCTGTTTAAGAGAAATTCGGCAAAAGTTGCAGGGTTTGTGTTCATTTGAGGTTCGGATTTTAATTTGGAAGTACACATGCAGCATTTGTAATCGCGAACGTAAGCAAGTCTGTTTGCGGACATGCACTTAACGTGAATCTTAAATGTTAACACATCTATGCAACTTAGACAATAGAAAGATTATGTGACGGAACTGTCAGTCGACAATGTATTGTATGTCACCGAACTGACGTTGACCGAAAAGTCGTACGACCGATTTTTCCATGGAAAAGCTGTCTGTTAGATATCTATGGCTGAGTTGTCTATGAACGGAAAGTCGTGTGGACGAACTGTTGTTTGATCGATAAGTCCATAGCCAAGCTGTCCGTGAACGGGTTGTCTGTGGCCGATTTGTTGTGGAACCAAACTTTCTTACCCCGTTTCGCATTTGCATGGGCGCAGTTGCCCCCTTCTACCGCACTTTCTCTTTAGTGGAGGCGAACCGCTACCCGCGAATAGGAAGCGATAGGAAGAATAACATAAGTTGAAAATGACTACCCACTTTTGCCAGTGCCATCCCTGTTGCAAAGATATGCATAGGGAAATGGATAGTCTAGTGGTAAACACCACGGATTCGTTATCGAAAGGTCGTGGGTCGGTTCCAGGTGGATCACAAAAAAAAATCATATTTTCACAATAGGGACCGGTCCGTAGTCCACTGGCAACACTTCAGACTCGTAAATGGAAGGTTGTGGGTTCAAGTCCCGGCGGAGCACAAAAAATACCATCAATATTTTCGCTTGGTTGAAAAATTCATAAACGTTTACAAATGACCGGTCACCTAAAGTCCACCCAACCTTACAGCAACTCGGTCTTGCTTGAGAATTAGCACTTTGTAGCGACGACCAAGTTCGTAAAAAGGTCGGTCGCTCAGTTGGTAGAGTGCTTGCATTCCATACCGTGAGCTCGGGTTTGAATCCCACCGAGATTGATTGATTGAATTCGAAATGCGAAATCCGAAATGATTTCCCATTTCAGTGTTTATTTCTTCAGACCCAAAATAAATTACAGGTCAGGGGGCCGGCCATACGCAAACCACTTCAGTTGAAGAGGGGGTTTACCAGCTCCCGAAGGGGCTGGTACACATTTCTTGTGAAGGCTACCCCCACTTCAACAGAAAGTGGTTGGTGTGAGGCCGGCCCCCTTACCTGTAAAAATAAATAGGTCCCGAAGCGCCACATGCAACCCCTTCGGGGATAACGCAGGCAAGAAGTTACACTATATGTTTAGCTTAGTTGCGTTGCTGAGTTAACCTTGGGGAACCTCTTTATTTATACAGGTAAGGAGGCCAGCCTTACGCCAAACACTTCAGTTGAAGTGGGAATTTCCAGCTCCCCAAGGATGCTGGTTCTCGTTTATTTTACAGGATGATTAAACCTTAAATTTTGCGTTTAAAATAATTACCGAAACGGGAAATCATTTCTGACACCCTCGGTGGGACTCGAACCCGAGCTCACGGCATGGAATGCAAGCACTCTAACAACTGAGCCATCGACCGGATAATTTTAAAAATATGAGATGACAGGATTATTTTAAACGCAAAAAGTTACTACGCTCTTCCTCTGCGATCTCTCAATTCAGGGTAAAATCGCCCCACTGGGCCCGTCCCAAACAAAAAAGAAAATAAAACAACAGAAATAAGACAACCAATGAGGATTCAATCACAAACAAACAAACAAACAAAATAATACTTTTCTTTTTTCGGTTTCTTTTTTTATCATTTCTTTACTGTATCCGTTTTCCATTCTCGCAGCGCGGTGATCCGTTTCCCCGCGGGAGGGAGGATGAAATTTTCTTTATTTATACAATTTTTTCAATTTCAAACTGAACAAATGAAATGCTATTTTCATACTAGATTTGAATTGTCACGTATTAGGTCGGGGAAAAAGTTTCTTCGTATTTTATATGAAAATTCAGGTCTTTTTTTTTTAAAGTTGATTTACATTTGATTACAGTGGTTCACTTTGCCAATGTCACCCCTGTTTCAGGAAAGGACGGCAAGAGTTGCAGGGTGTGTGCCCATTTGAGATTTAGTTTTTATGTTGTAGGTCCACATGTGGCATGTCGCACGCTTAATAATAAAGATAAATAACTCGACAATTGGGAAAATCGAGATTTTGTAATAAAACGCAAGAACAATGCGAGAAGAAGAAGGTAGAATGCGACAGCCGTTCAATTTGGACGAATATGACCGAGATAAAACATCGGGCGCCTTTTTCATCCCATACAAGTTGTACTGGTTGTCTGAACTTTAAACGTGATTTCCCAACATTCTTGTTTTTTGAGTTATTGCTCTTTATTATTAAACGTGCGATGTGTTAGCACGAAATTATGCGTGTCTGCTTGTGGGAATGCATTTAATATGAATCTCAAATGATACGTATATCTTTGCAACTTAGATTTAGATAGCATTCACAAATTTTGTATGGTTTTCATGCTGAAAGGTTGATGGGTAAAATGCGACATGCAGGGCCACGCTAAAGTCCCTTTCCACAATTAATTAGTATTTAATAGCGGTCCCCAAACAGAAGTTAGCTACGTGACATCTCGCACTTTGGACAGCCCTGTGTTTCCGCACATGCGAAATACACAAAACACCCGAAAACACGCATATTGTTTTAATGCTAATTTATTTTAATAACGTGAAAAAAAGTTTTTCTGTCCCTCGAATGGGTTTTGTTGCCCGGGTAAAAAACGTTGCGTAAATTTACCCTTTCAACATCTTCTTCTTCTGTTTCAATCCTAGGATTGGTTTGCAGCAATATCTTTTACTCTTCTTCTCCATTCCTCCCTGTCTTGTGCGGCTCCTTTTAGGTCTGCATATTATGTTGAGCAGCGCACGTCCACCAGCAGGTCCTCTAGGTATTCTTGGCGTGGGCGTCCCCTAGAGTTGGTCCCCTCGGTCATCCCCACCATTATGGCATGCAAGAGACCTTCTTGTCGTATTACATGGCCGATCCATCTTGCACGCCTTTCGGTCAAAGTCCTGAGCAGACACCTTCCTCCTTCGATTCTTTGGAGAACCTCCTCATTTGTAGTGTGGTCTCTCCAGGAAATTCCTAGTAGTCTTCTATATGACCACATCTCGAAAGCCTCTAGTCTCAGTTTATCTCTTTAAGATAGGCACCATGTCTCGCAGCCGTACATCAAAACACTCCATACATATGTTTTGATGAGGAGTAGCTTTCTGCATAACAGTGGATAAAGAAAATCAAGCAACTGAAATAACCTGAAGGGTAGCACTGATATCAGCCTGGGTAGCTATCAGAAATTTAGGCTACATTTTCAAAGACACGAAAATGCCTATTAACCTAGTCTGTGAGTTATACGTGCTTCCAGTATCCACCCATCTCATCTAATCTAATCTAAGTTGCAAAGATATGTTACATTGGAGATTCACATTATATGCATTCTCATAAGCAGACACGTACAAGATCGCAGTTGCACATGCCGCATGTGAACCTACAACATAAAAACCAAATCTCAAATGGACATACACCCTGCAACTCTTGCCGTCCTTCCCTGGAATAGGGGTGACATTGGCAAAGTGAAACCATTTTTAAAGTATGGGTGGTCCGATAGTTCAGGTGGTAGAGTGCTTGCATTCCATGCCGAGAGCTCGGGTTCGAATCCCACCGAGGGTGTCAGATATGATTTCCCGTTTCGGTGTTTATTTCAAACCCCAAAATAAAATACCGGCAAGTTTTACTCAGCCTTCACAAGAAATGAGTACCAGCACTCTCGGGAGCTGGGAAACCTCCACTTCAACTGAAGTGGTTGGCGTAAGGCCAGCCCCCTTACCTGTAAAAATAAATAGGTTCAACTCGCCACATGCGACTCCTTCGGGGATAACGCGGCAAGAAGTTACACTATATGTGTAGCTTAGTTTTTTTTTTTTTTGCGTGGTCAGCCGCCTACCAACCTATAAGTCAAGGAACATACACGACAAATTTCATTTTATAAATCAGTAAATAATAATATTATCAAAACTAAACAGAAAACAAATTACAATTAACAAACTCTAGCCGCCAACATTACAGATCAACAATATAAAACTTACAAAATTATAATAAAACACTGTTTTATTTTCACAATTATATTAATTTAATTTAATTAATAATTACTGACGTTTTCGATCATGTCGATCATCTTCAGGTTAGTAATTATTAATTAATATAATTGTGAAAAAAAAAACAGTGTTTTATTAGAATTGTTAAAGTTCTATAACGTTTATTAAAATTCAATTAATATGAATTTCCAGTGTTTATATGTACACAAACCATACAAAATACAAGTATATCTATTAAAACACCTACATCTAGAGACACCGGTATATCTATAATCTATCTATAATCTAAGCTGCAAAGATATGTTAACATTTAAGGCTCATATGAAATGCATGCCCACAGACAGGCACATGTAGGTTCGCGCCTACTCATTCTGCATGTGTGCATGCAAATAAACAAAACCTCACATGAACATAATACACCTTGCAACTCCTGCCGCCGTTCCCTTAACCGGGGTGGCATTGGCAAAAGTGAAACGATTTTTACAGCACGGGTGGTCAGCCTCATACCAACCATCCACACACGTAAAAACACATAGTCACACAATCACACATTCGTAAGAATATACTAGTATACACGGCTATGGGGTCAACGTACCACGATTACAGTCCGCTGCCAATCACCTGGCAGTTGAAAATGACATTAATTTCTGTCGCATTACCATCAGCCTGCGCTTGACGTGCCGGCCGGTTTGTTTAGCCCTCCAATACGTTCCCCGAATGGTGGAACTTTATGTGTGAACTAGCGATGTTACGGATATGAAATTATTTCGGATATCTTGTAACGAGATGAATTTGTTTGTTTGGTGGAATGGAACATTAGATTTGAATTTGAATGGAAAAAGGAAAAGAAAAGAATGCAGAAAGACAGAGAAGAAGCTTCCCTGGCGGGAGAGCCACAAGCATGTGAATTTGGTCATAATTAATATTGCTGTGGTTTATTATATATACATTGTGATTGCGGATAAAATAAATAATTATATAAATATTGTGATTGTGGATAAATAAAAGTGTTTACAAATTTTGAAAAGATTTTTGTGAAACAGTGTTTACAAAGTTTTTGGTTCATTATCCTATTTTGTATAAGTGATATGATTCCTGGCGCTCTGCACTCAAGCAGTCATAATTCTTCAGAGCACGGCCAAGCACCTCATTGAAGATCCTTATAAAATAAAGTAAGAAAAACCCTCACAATCTGGATAATGAATATAACGGTGGTTAGATTTTTTTTTTAAATAATAGATTTGTGAAGAGGAATGCAATTCACCAACTTATTCTGCCTGGTCAGAAACAGGTATTAATATCATCAATAAATAATTCATTATTGTTTATATTAATGAATTATTAATTAATAATTACCCAATAACATCTGTTGAAACAGGGTTATGGTCAAGTGACCCAAGCGGGGATCGAACCAACGTTATTCCATTCTAAATACGCTAGTAAGATCGGCCTCTTGGCCCCCTCGGCCATAACACCGACTATAGATTTGTAAGCAATTCAATTATTTATCTATCGATAAGCTTTTCGCTGGGTGAAAAATGTATATTCCTTTACCAAAGACCGGTCACTAAAGGTCCATCCAGCCTTACAGCAACTGGGTCTTGCTTGAGTATTGACGCTTTATAGCGACGACCAAGCTCGTCAACAACACCTCTGCGGCACTACAATAACTGTCGTAGAGTCTCTGAAATCAAGGGAGTCTCCCGCACAGGTTTTCTAAAAAAAAGCACCTACACAGCCACACTCACACAAGAAAAACACATCATCACACATTCACAACAGTATATTCCAGTGTTCCGAAAAGCGTGTTCCGGGGCACACTGGTGTACCGTGGTCATCAGTTGGTGTGCCGCGGAAAAAAATCAAGGTTTTGTTAAGATACGAGTAATACATCTAAAAATAGCTAAGCGCTAGGGTCTCTGATATTCAATCTGGCTTTATGCCAGGACGAGGTTGTGTGGACCAAATCTTTACTCTCAGACAGATTGTTGAAAAACATCTGGCTGTGGGGAGGGTGGTCTACGCAGCATTCGTAGATCTTGAGAGGGCCTTTGACTCGGTGGACAGATGTATGCTGTGGAATGTTCTCAGGAAGTACGGTGTGAATGATAATCTTCTGAATGTGATACGTGCCATCTATGAAAATAGTTCGGCATGTGTAAGAGTGGATGGGAGATATAGTGACTGGTTTGATGTATATAAGGGAGTGAGGCAAGGCTGCGTGATGAGTCCATGGTTGTTTAATATAATCATGGACAGTTGCATAAAAGAAGCTGGAATATCAGAGAGCGGAGTGAAAGTGGGTGAAACAAGAGTTGGAGTACTTCTTTATGCTGATGATGCTATAGTTTTAGCTGACTCGGCGGAGGAACTCCAAACGATGTTAACCAAACTAAATGATGCATTTTGTAAGAATAGCTTGAAAGTAAATGCGAATAAGACAAAAGTATTAGTTTTTGACAGGAATGAAGTATGTGAGGAACTTACAATTAATTTGAATGGAATAAAAGTTGAAGTAGTGAATGAGTTTGACTATTTAGGAAGTAAGTTTGAGGCGAATGGTAAGATGACGAAAGAGTTAGAGAAGCGTGCCAGCAAAGGAAGATGCGTGATAGGAGCGTTTGGTAGAATAGCGAAGAATAAAAGGATACCAAAGAAAATGAAAATGGCGGTACACAATTGTATTTTGTTGCCGACCCTGATGTATGGAAGCGAGTCATGGACGTTGAATGAAAGAGAAGTAAATAAGGTATGCACCGTAGAAATGGCCCATCTGAGAAGTATGACAGGAAAAACACTGAAAGATAGAGTGAGAAACGAATGGGTTCTAAATGAATGCGGAGTAAAAGAAAGCGTGAAAGTGAAAGTTCAAAGAAGTGTGATGCGATGGTTTGGACATATTGAAAGGATGAATGAAGACCGACTGACAAAAAGAGTGTATAAAGGGAATGTAACAGGTAAGCGTGGAAGGGGAAGACCTAGGAAACAATGGATTGATCAGATAAATGAGATTGCGAATGAATGGAATCTACAGAGTGGAAACAAGAGAAGAGCATGCATGAAAAGAGTGATGAAATTAGATGAGATGAAAGAAGTATGCAAGGACAGAGTCAAGTGGAGGCACTTGTGTGGAGGTACTGGCCACCCCTAGAGGAAAGGCGGCAGGATACAAGACAAGACAAGACAAGGCTATAAGAGCAGGCGCTTTGTTGGGCGAGGGGCGGGACGCGTGTTCCCATTCCCCGACCTAAAAGGAATGTTCACTCAGAAATGCACACGGAAGTATCATACCCTAAATCTGCCGTTATTGTTTCTTACACTTTATGGTATTAGCAAAAAAGTGACAGTAATGAAAAAAATCAAGCATGTTTATTAATTTTTTATCTTAATTATAAAGTTTAAACAAAATATATAACTTAAAAATTGCGACCACAAAAAAATATTTAAAAAAATACGTTTTTTTCACTTCTGTAGCTACTTTCTCGTGTGTGCTATGTTTTGGAAATATTTTTTTTCATTCTATTTATAGAACTATACATTGTCTAGTGTGGTATCGAAACCGTTTTTTTATAATGTCAATAGTTTTTGAGTAAATATGGAAAAACTGAAACTACTTGATGAATTCAATTTTTTCCGTGTGCTTGTCTGAGTAAACATTCCTTTTAGGTCGGGGAATGGGAACACGCGGGCGGGACGGCCTCCTCTAAAAAACTAAATTTTTCCGAAGTAGAGGTAGCACATTTTTGGCTGCATATAAAAAATTAGTATCCACTGCTTTCAAAGCGTGCTGTTGCTATTCTATTACCATTTGCCACAACCTACTTATGCGAATTGGGATTTTCAACTGTCACTTCTATTAAATCGAAAAAAAGAGAGCGCCTGAGGACGATCAATGAAGAGATGAGAGCAGCCTTATCAACGATTGCTCCAAATTTTGACCGCCTGTGCTCAGTTAAACAGGCTCACATTTCTCACTAAACATCTTTTCATATTAGGTATATTGATTTTAGTAATAAACAAATATTCAATAGTCATTGTTTTATTCTTTGGTGTACCTCTAATATTTTTTGATTTGATAGGTGTACCTTGAACACAAATAGTTTGCGGAACACTGCGGTATTTTCCATACTTTTTCGATTTACGCAATCGAGGTGAGTTTACGCTATGTCCCATACTCGAGTTACTGGACGTGTGATTCATTGGCCGGCCATGCAGATTTCATTATTTATCATCGCATAGGAAATGTGCCAGATATCAGCTGCCAGATAATGGAGAGCAAACTATACTTCTTTCATTTCGCACGGGAATTTCAAATTTATGCCATTTGACTGCAGTATTATAAACAGTCGTTAACCGTCATTTTTTTCGTTTTTTTTTGTATCAAGTTTTTCATTTAAATTCAGTGTAAATTTTTGGCTGAGCTATGTTTGAAACAACCGCGCCTAAAAAGCACTACCATCTATAATCTCAGTTACAAATAAATAATACAAACGGTATGAAGAAATTTAGCGGTGTTATGGCCGAGGGAGTCAAGTGGCTGATCTTTCCAGCGCTGGTTCGATCCCCGCTTGGGACATTTGACCATAACTTTGATCCTGGCTCAACAGATGTCATCGGGTAATTTATAATTACTAATTAATTAAAATGTACAATCTAAATCTAAGCTGCAAAGATATGTATCATTTGAGATTCATATTAAATGCATTCCTTGGCTGCTGGCTATTTATTTGAAAAAAGTAATGATTAATGTATGTAGGTATATATAAGAGCTTTTCAATTGTTGAACATTATTTTTTAGTTAACCCGTTCTCTGCCGGGAAAATTTAAAATATTGTTTTCTCTTGTATGGCAACCCCCAAAACAAAGAGTATTAAGAGGCAATGCTTATTGTTGTTTTATAGCAATTGATTGAGTGAATTGTTATGTAGGTTTATTTATGGGTATTAGACGTTTTGCTACCAAAAATATTACAATAATTTTTTGTATGAAAATTTGTCACTTTTTATGGTGGCTATACTTTATAATATTTTTTTGAAAAAAGTAATGATTCATGTATGTAGGTATATATAAAAGCTTTTCAATTGTACAACATTATTTTTTAGTTAACCCTTTCTCTGCCGAGAAATTTAAAATTATTTTTTTCTCTTGTATGGCAACCCCCAAAACAAAGAAAATTATAAGGCAATGGTTATTGTTGTTACATAGCAGTATTATAATGACGATTATGCAAAAAAAATAAAGAAAATCGTTGTAGCCGTTTTTGAGAAAATCTCAATTAAAATTTTCAGCTGTTCGGAAGCCATCTTGAATTTTCTAAAATTTGAAAAATGTTTCACTATGAATTATAGTGATAACAAAGTTTTTTCTGAAAAATTTAAGACACATAAAAGTTTTTTGCGTTCTGATGGATTTTTGTAGCCTTTTAATTTCAATTTTTGATATCATGTAAACGGCCCTTTACGTTTTTATTTTCAAAAATTGTATTTAATTTTTATATAGAATTTGATGTTACGTATAATATTGTAGAACATTATTTTTTTGTCAACGCTTTCACTTCTGAGAAAATCACAATTGTTTATTTTTTTCATATGGCAACTCATAGACGCAGATTAGCAAAAATGTTGCCATAACTAAATTTGGTAAGAATGTATCAAGCAACTACTTTACTGAAAATTAAAAAAAAATCGTTAGAGCCGTTTTTGAGAAAATCGCATTTGAAGTTTTCTCCTCTTTGGAAGCCATCTTGAATTCTCAAAATAGTGAAAAACAAATTATATTACAAAGAAGTTTATAAATTTTTCTTTCTTTTGAACCTAAAAAAAGTTTTACAAAATTGCGTTTTTATGGGTCTTTTTAATATTTTCGATGAAAATTTTGAGATCGTGTAAATGGTACTTTAAGTAAAAAAATTTTTTAAGTTTTCTTTAAATTTTTGTAGAAATTAATATTGCGCGTAATATTGTAGAACATTTTTTTTTGTCAACCCAGCCATTTCCGAGATAATCACAATCGTTTTTTTCTTTCATATGGCAACCCATAGACGCAGGTTGGCAAGAGTGTTGCCATACCTAATTTTCTTAGAAAAAACTTAAGCAACGACCACACTGAAATTTTAAAGAAAATCGTTAGAGCCGTTTTTGAGAAAAGTGCAATTTTATGTTTTTTTTGTATGGCAGCCATCTTGAATTTTCAGGGTGGTGCCATGCCAGTCGGCCCATCTATCCATAAATCTGTGGTTGTCAATTCTCTAAATCCAAAAATTGGTGTCTCTGTGATCAGTAGTTTCGGCTGGGACATACACTCATACGGACGGACGGACGGACGGACGGACGGACAGGTTCGACAAATTAGGTTTTTTTGCATGTCCTGGTGCAGGACAACTCATTTCCGTTGAAACCCCTTTTCGGACGAATACAATACTTTATAACAGTCCTTCGGACTGCTATAAAGTAAAAAAAAACTACAAAACAAAATATATGCAAGTATACAATAATGCATGATAATGAATCGATGATATTAAAACATGTTTCTGGCTAGGCAGAGTAGGTTGGTGAATTGCATTATTCTTCACAAATCTATTTAAAACATAAAAAATCATTATCTTATCTAATCTAATCTGAGTTGCAAATATATGTAATATTAAAGATTTACATTATGCATTTTTACAAACAGACACGTAGGTATTAGTTCGTGCTTAAACATGCCCCATGTGGACCTACAATATAAAAACTCGAATCTCAAATGAACATACACCTTGCAACTCTTGCCGACCTTCCCTGAAACACGGGTGACTTTGACACAGTGAACCATTTTCTACAGCATGGGTGGTCAGCCGCATACCAGCCTAAAAGTCAAGGAACAATGAATCATCATCATCGTTAACCACTAGACTACAGACCAGTCTGTATGCGGTTAGGGAAGCGAATAAAATTCATTTGGGTCATTTTCTTTAAACAATTGCTCGATAAAAACAATCAATGGGTAAAAGTCAGATTAAATGAAAAACCTTTAATATTTTCTAAAATCAAAAACCATAGAAAATTTGCTCCAATTTATATAATTATTTTCTATAGTTAATGACGCATTATTTAATGTTTTATAGCTTGCTATTGCAGATTGGAACAATGTTTTAATACCAGACGTAAAAATACAGTTTCCTATACAAGATAAAAATAACTGTGTCAACACTGCTTTTAATCTATAAACCTTAGTTGCATTGATGTATTTACATTAAGAGCACTTTATATCCTAAATCTGCCGTTTCTGTTTCTTACACTTTATGGTCTTAACAAAAGAGTTACAGAAACCAAGCAAGTATATTTATTAAGCTTTTATCTTAATTATATAGTTTAAACAAAATGTATAACTTAAAAATTGTCGCCACAAAAATATATTAAAAAAAAAAACTTTTTTTCACATTTTTAGCGTTTTTTTCGTGTGTGCTATATTTTGGAAACATTTTTACATCATGGGTGGTCAGCCGCATACCAACCTATAAGTCAAGGAACAGTGTTTTTCAGTTTTACCTTTCTAATCTAATCTAAGTTGTAAAGATATGTTACATTCGGGATTCACATTATATGAATTCTCGCATGTACAACATAAAAACCCAATCTCAAATGGAAATACACCCGCAACTCTCCCTGAAACAGGGTGACATTGGCAAAGTAAACCATTTTTTACAGCATGGGTGGTCAGCCTATACGTCAAGGAACATACACAACAAATAACATTTTAGAAATAAACAAACAATATATGTATAAACATTAAAAAACAAATATAAAATTATATATATTATTTTAATTAGGTAAACCCTAGCCCCAGCCGCCAACATAACAGATCAACCGCCATTTTGTTCTGTCCTTACACACTTATTTCATTTCATCCAGAGTCATAACCTTCTTTATACAAGCTCTCCCTTTATTATGACTATTTTAAATACATAAGATATCGATATTTCTTTGCAACTTAGATAATAAAGATTACAGTCCTTACAGAATGTTCGCCAAATATTGCGACTTAGATTATTATATATGTATATATAGCTACCATCACTAAGAGGCACTTAACCCTTTGGCTGCCAAACAATGCCGCTGGTCGTATTTTATTTTCGCCAGCTTCTTATCTCGCTACGTTTGTGTGAAGAATTTACAAAGCAATCGCCTGGACAATGGAGTATTTAATGTGCCAGCCTGTAAAATGCTTACTTGCGACGCATTAAAGCGGCCGTGGTAGAACGACACAGTGAAAAAAAAGGACACAGGGCATAACGGCACAGTGACAAAATGACACATGACATAACAACACATGACAGAACGACACATAAGAAAACGACAGATGACATAGCATCACAATGACAGTACCTACATCACATGACATAACGACACAGTGCCAAAATGACACAGGACATAAAGACACATGACATAACGACACATAACATAATGACACATGACATTACAACACAGTGACAAAACGGCACAGTGACAAAATGACACATGACATAACAACACATGACAGAACGACACATAAGAAAACGACAGATGACATAGCATCACAATGACAGTACCTACATCACATGACATAACGACACAGTGCCAAAATGACACAGGACATAAAGACACATGACATAACGACACATAACATAATGACACATGACATTACAACACAGTGACAAAACGGCACAGTGACAAAATGGCACATGACATAACGACACATGACAGAACGACACATAAGAAAACGACAGATGACATAGCATCACAATGACAGTACCTACATCACATGACATAACGACACAGTGCCAAAATGACACAGGACATAAAGACACATGACATAACGACACATAACATTAAGACACAGTGAAATAACGACATATGCCAGAACGGCACAGTGACAAAATTACATATGACATAACAACACAGTGACAAAACGACACAGTGACAAAATGACACATGACATAATAACACATGACAGAACGACACATGACAAAACGACAGATGACATAACGACACAATGCAAAAACGATACATGACATAACATCGCATTGACAGTACATCACATGACATAACGACACAGTGACAAAACGACACATGACATAACGACACATGACTAAGCAACACATGACAAAACGACACATGACATAGCATCACAATGACAGTAGGTACATCACATGTCATTACATTACAATGACATAACGACCCAGTGACAAAACAACACATGACAAAACGACGCAGTGACAACACGACACATGCTAGAACGACACAATGACAGCACATCACATAATATGACGACACAATGACAAACATCACAAGAATAAACCGTTTCATGTGCCGTTTTGGTATGTTCTGTTTTAGGTATGTGTTGTTTTGTCAGGTGATGTACAATCATTGCGTTGTTCTTTCATGAGTCGTTCTGTCATGTGTCCTAATCTCATATGAAGTTTTGTCACTTTGCCGTTCTAACTGTCACCGTATAAAAGCCTCCTTTGTTGTTAGTAGGCTAAAGCTTTAACAACTACCTCTAGCTGAATCTGCGTGTTTCAACCCGGAGAAGAGTTAAATACAATCAGGAGGTGAAAGGGTTAAGTTTAATTATTGATATTTTGAAAATTAAAAAAAAATGGTTTGATAAAGAAGAAAAATGAGAATTTCGTTGGTTTTTATAGTGCCTTCAAATACTGTTCTCGTTGTTCATTAGAAAGCAATAATCAGAATGACACGACGCTCTGCGAATGCGAAACACAATAAATAGTCCATGGAACATCTTCGGATCTGTTCAAACAAACTGCTCACTGGCCGACCTGATAAAGGGTAATGATGGAGCAGTGGCAACGCAACTAAGCTGAACATATAGTGAAATTCCAAAGGGGTAGCATGAGCCGTGTCGGACCTACCTATTTTCTCAGGTAAAGAGTCCGACTTTACGCAAACTGATTCACTTGAAGTGGTGGGTTTTAAGCTTCCTAGGGGACCGGTTAAAATTTCTTGTTAAGGCTGAGTAAAACTTGCCGGTATTTTGATTAAAAGGTTTAAAAACAAAACGCCGATACGGGAAACCATTGCTGACACCCTTCGTGGTGATCGAACCCTAGCCCTCTGACGTGAAACGGAAGCATTCTGAATTATCGACTGGACCAAAAATATAAATTAATCTTGCAATGAAAACTATACGCCCAACCAAAACAATTAAATAACGCTTCGGATGTGTAAATGAAAGGTTGTGAGTTCAATTCCAGGCGGAGCACACAAATATACCATTTATATTTTCAAATATGCTCTTTTCTGGGTTGAAAAATTCAATCGCCTTTCTCAAAGACCGATTACCTAAGGTCTATATAGCCATACAGGAAATGAGTCTTGCTTGAGAATTGGCACTTTCTATAGCGACGACCAAGCTCGAAGAGGGCATTAGAGGTGTGTTTCACACAAAAACAGCGCTGACCAAATAAATCATCCTAATATTATTGTTATTAACGGGTACTTACATCTTTCCTTCCTTTATTATGCAACAAAGAATTGGCTGGACATACCTGGAACAAAAGAAAAATAATTACTTTTTGAATTTGGAATGCAAGCACTCTGCCAACTGAGCTATCGACCAGACATGATTTGATTATGATTGGCCCTCTTTTTTATTTATTTTTTATTTATTTATACCTACTGGCTGATGATTTCCCTAAAATAAAATAATATAGCTCTAAACGTAAATTTTCAAATAAATGAGTTATCCATGTAAAAATAAATATAATCGTTTTTGATACAAGTGTGAAATTCACAAAAAAAAATAAAAAAATAGCTAGAATATCAAAATAAAAACATGTTTTTCCCGATTAAAAAAAAAAACGATTAATCCATCGTTAATCAATTCTGTCGTCGGTACTAAAGGGGTTAACGCGTCAAAATTCGATAAAGGGCCGGATTAAGCGCGATATAAAGCCAACGATAATCCAATATAGCCTGAAATAGGTTGCACGGCCTGAAATAGGTTATATTATCGCCTAAAATAGGTAATATCGACGCCATTAGTAGGTAGGGCCCATTTAAGGTCCTAGGGGAGAGTCGGCCTGTAAACGACGAAATGTAAAATACGATAAACTCGCTATACGACCGGTTATACTGTCGCCAGATAGGCTGTATATCAAATCGATATCTTAAACGTAAAACTGAATAAGTGACAAATTAAGCTAACGTGGGTTGTCACATAAATGCACCTTTTTTTCAACGAGAGAAAACACAAAATAGTGTGAAAATTGCTTAGCGTGTGGTTTAGAAGATTTGTATGAGCACTTTCTTATTACAGTTTACTTACTATGAGAAGTTCTAATTAAATTTAAGTTGAAAAGATATGTAACATATTATTCAGAAAGAAAGGTAGAGCTTGGTACAAATGGAAAAAATATAATAATTCATTTGATCGCAACTTGTTTTCTCAACTGAGAGCTCAGTTCAAGTCATCTCAGGCAAATGATTTTAAATTGTATATTAACAACATTGAGTGTTCTCTCAAGAATAATGTAAAATCCTTCTTTTCATATGTAAATTCTTTAAAACAATCTACAGGCTATCCGAAAAGTATGAACAATGGTGATTTGACTTGCAATGAACCGGAGGGTATAGCAAATTTATTCTCTGCTTTTTTTAGCTCTGTTTTTTCGCCAAACGATTTACCCGACCAAACTTCAATCGATTTTCAACCAACAGGCACTAATTCGTGTCTTTCTTCTATCAAAATTCTTAAATCTGAAATTTACAAAATTTTATCTAATGTTGATGAAACAAAGGGTGTTGGCCCAGACAGAATTGCTCCAATTTTCTTGAAAAGATGTGCTAGTAATATTGTTAAGCCTTTATATATTATATTTAAAAAAAGTATCGATGAAGGCTATTTTCCACGTAAATGGAAAGCAGCTAATGTGACTCCTTTGTACAAGTCAGGTGACAGATCAGACGTAAGGAATTATAGGCCTATATCAATTTTATCTTCCATATCAAAGATTTTCGAATCTATTGTTAGAGAACAAATGACATTCTTTCTTAAGCCGTATCTGCTGATTGAACAGCATGGTTTTATACGAGGTAGATCGACGGTCACTAATCTTATCTCATACTGTGACTATCTGTTTTCTGCGTTGGACGGTCGAGTTCAGGTAGATGCAATTTATACAGATTTCCAAAAGGCTTTCGACAAAGTTGATCATCGTATATTATTGAGAAAGTTGGAAACTCATGGTATACATGGAAGCCTTTTGAGATGGATTTCATCTTATATTTCTAATAGACTAATGACTGTCAAACTAAATGGATACTCATCGGAAAGCATCGTAATTACTTCTGGTGTTCCACAGGGCTCTGTTTTGGGTCCATTGTTGTTTACTATATTCGTTAATGATATTGGTAGCTGCTTTAGACATTCTGAGTTCCTATTATTTGCAGATGATCTCAAAATTTTCCGCCAAATTCGATCATCATACGACTGTGAATTGCTTAATGAGGATTTAAATAGATTACATGATTATTGTTTTAATAATAATTTGTTTTTGAACCTCAATAAGTGTAATTCAATTACATTTACAAAAAATAAAGTGAAAGTTGACCACAATTACAAAATAAATGGCTACAGTTTATTGAGGGTTCATAGGATTAGGGATTTGGGTATCACATTTGATTCTAAACTTAACTTCGACGAACATGTAAATAAAATCACTGAGGAAAGTAATAAATTACTGGGTTTCATCTTGAGGACTACTAAACCTTTCAAATTTGGTGAATCTTCTTTGTTTTTGTACATGTCACTTATTCGTTCTAAGCTTGAATACTGTTCGACCGTGTGGAATCCACATTTTAAGAAATATATTGATCAGATTGAAAGAACTCAAACACGTTTTATTAAATTGATGAAGAAAAGACTCCCCAATAGTACTTTATTTGAAACACTACCTAAACTTGAATCAAGAAGAACTTTGATAGATGTTTGTAATCTCAGAAAGGTGTGTGTATCTGAGTTTGACGCGCCCAATATTTTAAATAAAATCAATTTTAGATTACCTAATCTCACTAGGTCTTGTTTTCCATTTTATCTCCATAAAACCAATACCTTTGCAGGTTCGAGAAATCCAACCTATAGAATGTGTGATGTTTATAATAAGAGCTTTTCGCAGTGTGAACTATTTGAGACCACTAAATATAAATTCAAAAAACAAATACGTTTACTTATATTATCAAGGTTTTTGGCAGTTACTTCGTGAAAGTTCATTTTAATAGATTAAAATAAAAAACTTATTTGTTACAATTCACATGAGCTTTTATTATTTTTTAAACACTACCGGTTTCGGGAGAAGCAATACCTCCCATCTTCAGGTGTAAATATAAACTAACATACAAATACAATACATTATGACGTGAGGATTTGAATTACTGAGGGGGAGGGGGGGGAGTGTTATGTGGGCGGGGTGTAGTAGGAAACATAGAAAGTAGGGGAGAAGTGTTAGGAAATATAATACTATTTAAGAGGTTATTTACTGAATTAATATTTTTTTGGATTTCTAGGTTTTCAAAATTATTCATGATTTTACCTTTGTAGGGAATGGAGTGAAGGAGTTTTAGTGTGTGGGTATGAAAGGAATGGTTAGACTCTATTATATAGTTGGCGAATTCAGAATGACCGTTGCTTGTTAGGCAACGGCGGTGTTCTTGAATTCTAGTTTTAAGGTTTCTTGCAGTTTGACCTATATATTTCAGATCGCAATCTCCACAAGACTCGTAAACTCCACTTTTCATCATGTAGTCTATTTTATCTTTTGAGTTAAAGAGGATAGTTTTTAAGTTCGTATTTGTATAAAACGCGGGCTTAATATTGGTGGGGAGTATTTTTGAAATTTTGGTGGATAATGGGCCTGTGTATACAATTTTTTTCCAGTATTTATTTTCTGTGATATTATTATCGAGTCCAGAGTACAGATATCTTTTGGTAAGTATTTTATGTTTTTTATTATTAAGTAATTTGTCTATTAGTTTGTGTTCATATCCATTGTTGCTGGCTATTAGTTTGATGGTTGACAGTTCCTGATTGTAATCATTATTATTGAGTGGGATTGTGAGAAGTCTGTTGATCATTGAGTGGAAACTAGCTAATTTATGTGCGGTGGGGTGGGAGGAGTGAAACGGGATTACAGTGTCAGTGTGTGTTGGTTTACGATAGATGTTGAAATTTAGTTTATTATTTTTTATTTTAATAGAGATGTCTAGGAAGTTTAAGTTATTATCGGTGTTTTTCTCAAGTGTGAATTTAATCTTGTTGTGTAGAGTATTAATGTGGGAAAGGAGAGTGTCAAGTTGTCTATCGGTGCCATTAAATATACAAAATATGTCATCTACATATCGATACCATTTAAAAATATGTTTAACTAGGGGATGGTTTGAAC